>OY754311.1:48492563-49987845 GCA_963573325.1 Astragalus glycyphyllos
AGTAATATAATAGAGTTATTAATATATCTATTTTTTACTAATAGAGTTATTAATAATATATAATAAAATAAAATAACATGTATTTTAATTATTGTTATTAAAAAAAGTAGTGTACTTTGGGAAAAATCTATTAATTTATTTATTGTTTACATTGTTAGTGTATGTAAATATGTGTATGGGTATATATATGTGTATGAGTATATATCCACCCCAGCCCCAGCAGCAGCAGTATCCACCCCAGCAGCAGCCATACCAGCTGTATCCACCCCAGCAGGTTCAGCACTCCCAGCAGCAATTCAACTCAAGTATCGATTTGAATAATATCGATCATATTAGTGCTTATCTTGCATCTGATGACGCCACAAGTGGCAGCTATTATAATCATAACGATGATTCAGACCAGCCCCCACCCCAGTAGCTTTCACTTGTGTTATTTTGTTGTTTAGATATTTAAATTTTAATTTGTATTATTGGTTATGAATATTAATTTGCGTACTTTGTTAGGATATTTTAGTTTCACTTGTTTGAATAATATATCGTTTTAAGACCGGGTATTGATTTTGAATCGTATTTTTAATTTATTATTTTAATTTAATTATTAATTTTTATTTGACAATAAAAATAAAGTTTCATAATATTTTTAATTTAATGTAATAAATAATTTTATTAAATATATTACTAAATATATTTAATATTTTTATTAATCAATTTTATTAATAAAAAATAAATTATTAAATATACTATATTTAATTTATTAATAAATTCGTATATTTAATATTTTTTAAAAAAATATATTATATTAAATCAATAATATTTATTTATTAAATAGATTTCCGGTTTTTTTTTTTTTAAAAAATTGAAATATTTCCGGCGGATTTAAATATATTTCCGGCGAATTTTTTAAAAAAAAAAGTTAATTTCCGACGGATTTTTTTAAAATAAAATAAAATTAATTTCAGGCGGATTTCTTTATTTTTTAAAAAAAAATTAATTTCCGGCGGATTTATTTATTTTTCCGGCGGATTTATTTAATTTCCGGCTGATTTTTTCATTTTAAAAAAAAAAATCCGGCGGATTTTTTTGTATTTCGTTTTTTTGACTTTGGTATTTCCGGCGGATTTAGGTGATTTTCCGGCGGATTTGGCTTACTTTTCCGGCGGATTATCCCTCGGAAATCTCCGACAGATTTTTCGAGGGCTAAAATCCGCCGGAATTTCCGGCAGAAAATCCGCCGGAAAGTCCAAATTTCCGGCGGATTTTGGTCATTTCCGGGGGATTTTGGTCGCCGGAAAAACCAGTTTTTCTTGTAGTGAGCTACTGTGGCCAGATCTTCTGCAGAAGCAGAGTACAGAGCATTGGCAGCAGCTACTTCTGAGTTGCTGTGGGTAAGACAACTGCTAAAGGCTTTTGAAGTGAAGGTTAATTCCACCATGGTGCTTTGTGACAGCAAGTCAGCAATACAACTTGCAGAAAATTCCACCACTCATGAGAGGTCCAAGCATATTGATATAGATTACCATTTTATACGGGAATATGTGCAAGCAGGTTTTCTGAAGTTAGTTCAAGTCAAGTCTGAGCAGCAGCTAGCAGACTTATTGACAAAAGCTCTACCTAAAAGACAGTTCTCTAATCTGTTGTGCAAGTTTGGTTTGAAGAATATTTACCTTCCAAATTTGAGGGGGAGTATCAAGTCAGCAAAAGAATAAAGCCTTCTGTAATTAGCCGTTAAAATAAATTAGTTGTGGTATTCAAGTTGGTTAACAGTTAGTTAAGTCTGATAAGTTGACTTTAGTTTTGTATTGACTTGCATATCGATTATAAAAGCAAGTTGTACTGTTAATTTGTAACTATTGCAATGTAACAGAATTCAGTTGAATTGAATTGATTCAATATTCATCTTCTTTCTTCTCCTTTGTTGCTGCAATCTCCACATTCTTTACCAATCCAAAATCCATGGAAGTTCATTGAATTAACAAGTGATGGATTTATATTGTTCTTAGTTAAAAGAAAAAAAAAATTACAAAATTTATTTAAAAGATTTAGAAAATTAAAGTATAAAATGTTTACTTTTTGTAAATAAGATGAACAAGGGTCCATTAGTATAAGAAGCTTGGTCAAGCTACCCTGAGGTTAACCTCAGAGTTAAATAAATATATCATGGTAAGAGAGGACAAATTTTAAGTACATGACATATGTATTTTGCGAAGCGTGTCAGAAGGGGAAACAAAGCATTTTTTTTAAGTATATATATCAATATCTTGGAGAATCATGGTTTTTGAAGTAAAAGATGTATCATGTATGTATATGATGGACTTTTCATTGTGTTATAGGTCGTTATGTTGCCTCTAACGTTTAACATTTTTCACTTACGTTGTGTTGCTTCTAGAGAACATACTTAGAGGCCATACATATAAGATTGAGGTCATATTAAAACAAAATTTTCACTAAGAGACAAAGGTACAACCTCCATTAAGACGCGTGGGTGTTACATTTGACAGTCTTGTCACTCAGAGTTTCTCTATGTTCTTTCGTCTACATGGCGGTTGATTGGGAAAGCAGGGCAAGTTAAAGTTGTGTCCTGTGTATAATACAGATAATAATGAAGTAGCCTATAGGCAACTTATAGATAGGCACATTATGAGTCCAGCTTTGTGAAAAGTATAGTGTTTAAACAACTTATTATATTTATCCATGTACAGTTTTTAATCTTCAAATGCCACAATGTTTAATATTATTAGTCCCTATGTTTTTGTAGCATATTTTAATGTTTAATATTGGTCTCTTTTTTATGTTTTCATGATTTGGTGTGATAACTTATAAATGTTGACACAAGTTTATATCATTTTATTATGCTGACTTGTTATTTTGGCTTATTATAGACTTCAAATTTTATATTATTATTGCATAGATGGTATTATATAAATATATAGGTCTTGCATATATAATTTTAATACTATTTTTAATATTAGGTAAACTCGTACGAGATTACGTGTCGAGTTCACCTATAAAAAATGAGTTTACTTGTTTTTTTCGGTCAAAAAAAATGAGTTTACTTAAACTCTCGTTTTTGACAACCTTGTTTGCAACGACAACATTGTAGCTGCTGTCGTGTAATAGCTTTTTTGAATGAATAGACTTGTCTAATATGTGTTGTTAGGAAAATATATACGCACTCTCAATTATTCCGATTGATAAATTTGTAATATGTCTAATTTATGAAATTCAATCGCAATGTTTTGTATAAATAGTTATTTTATTTGATTTTTTATAGGCAAAATGGTTAGAAATTAGTGTGTTAATTATTAGAGGAGAGCGGGAGCAGAGTTCGAACCCCATACGTCTACATTTTTATACGTTTTATTTGATTTGATTAGACTAACAATCAATCTCCATGATAAGACAAATTATTGTGACTTCATGTCTATTTATCTTAATTTGAAAAGAACGAATCAAATCCCAACACAACCATATTTAGTGACATTTGGCAAGCAACCATATATAACATGCATAAGCGTTAATATTTTTTATTTAAAATATGAGCGTTTACTTGATTCCAAATGAAGCTGATGATTAAAACAAATCCCACCTACTTCCTCGTCCTATTATCCTTACTATCCTTTAGCCCGTGGGTTACTCTCTCTATATATGATGACTCAATAGAAAGTTAAGAAAAGTATACATTATTAAAGTCATCTTCATATTCATCAAGTTTTTGTGCTCCATCGGTTCAAAATATTCTCAACAAAAACCATCGTTCCTTTCTATGTAGAATGAAATCACAACCGATCACCTCCGAAAAAACTCAGGGTTGTTGTGAGTTTTTTTGTTTTTATTTCAAAACTAAAACATGTTCGGTCAGGCACAATGGGTTTGAGTTGGCTTTTTTATTTATTTATTTCACAACAGTTTTCTATAAAAGTTTAAAACCAAAAAAATAAGTTTTGTTATTTTTGTTTCTGGTTTTGTTTCATCCACCTCTGATCATCAATATATTTGACCATTATCAACTACCATTCTCACCACCAATGTCAATTATTATTGATTAACTTTGGTCACAATATCGTCAAAAAGGAGTGTGGGTTGCTTTATTATTATTTTTTGTCAAAAATTGAGTTTTTGTTTAAGTGGTAAAAATAGTAAAAGAATTGGGATAAAACCCATGGCCAAGTAGGGGCAGTAGGTAAAACTTTTAAAAATGAAATGGGGGTGTTGCAAAAAAAGAATGACTATATACGCTGTTCTTATGTAGAAAATGTTTGCTTGTTGGTATTTTAATAGTAGAGATTTATTTGTTATTTTTTTTGAGTGTGTGTAGTATTTAAAGCAAAAGGTTAGATTTATATTTTATATGTGAAGAATTTTTATTTTTAAATTGAATTTAAGAAGAAATGTAGATATAAATTAAATTTTTCTTTGTGATTTGATAGTGGCTGAACTAAATATAATCAATTGATATTTTAGGTTTAGCAAAATGTGGTTCTAAAATAAAAGGAGAAGAATCATAAAAAAATTGTTTATTTAAAGTGGTGAAACTAGTAAAAGACTCATGACCCAAATAAGAGCCATATAGAAAAAAGCTGCTAATCGTAAATTAATAATACACTAATTAAAAAAGTAAAAAGAAAGAAAATTCATTTAAGAAAAACAAAAACATTAAAATATGAAAAATAAAATTCACAATTAAGATTTTTCTTTTATTTGACCCTTATACTATTCGTAAAATTTTAGAGACTAATTTGACAAAATTCAAAAAATAAAAAATGTAAATGTAAAAACTAGAGCCAAAATGACTATTTTTTTTGTCTGATGGTCGGACTGGCAAGTGCCAGGACTGAAAACACACACACAAATGAGAAAACCAAAGTTTGACACCCGACAACTGGGTGTCCATAAACAGCATTTCTGCTGCTACGACGAATGAGTCTCAAACATAGCCATATTAATGACTGTTATTGAAGGTTACAGGATTTATGAGAATGTATTTATTCTTATAAAAATGGTGAACACGTTTCTTTTATTTTAATTTTTATCTCAATTTGAAGTCATGAAGATAAAATTTGGAATGAATGATTAAGAATTATCAAAACATACTAATACTGTGAAGCACCTAAAACAAACTTAAGCCTATTCGTATGGACATGATTTGTCCACTTGTGAAACCGTACCTCAGTAGTTAGTATTGCAACCACTTTCTTTTTTTTATTCAAACCCAGTTTAGTTATAAAAAAAGTAAAAGAAAAGAGTTTTACTTAATTATTTTCATTATTCGATTGAGGGAAAAAACCCAAAAAAAAATGACGCTACTTTCAAATTGTTTAACCTAACGATCTTAAAAATCATCGAAAGTAGATAGAAATTTTAGCTTCAGACAAATTTGCCTACACACTATCAACTGAATAAACAATTATCTAAATAATTATAAAGTGTTAAAGTTCAAAGACACGATTAAATTTAAAAACCAAAATTACAAATTATTTAAAAATTTAAAAAATCCATTACAATACAGACACATATTTTTGATCAAAAGTAATTCAGACACATTTAAATTTTTTCAAATAGATCAAAATCAACAAGGTAATTAAACCTTAAAGAATTTTTTTTTCTTTACGTACCCTTCTTCACTTTGTTATGGTCATTTAAACTTTCATTTTATTAAGTTAAATATATTTTTAGGCGCTATAAATATAAAGTTTTTATTTTTAGTTCTCAATCCATTTTTTTCAACTTTTTATCTCTACTCATATCTCTGTTTTTATTTTTGTCCACTCTTATATCTTCATTGGCACTTTTGGCTAAGAGAGTGTTTGTTTCACGGAGTAAAAAATTATTCTCAGAAATAACTTCCCCAAGAAGATAGAGATGTGAATTTGTTTAGGTATTTTTTAAAAAAGTGTTTGGTTAATATTTAAGATTTTGAGGAAATATTTATTTTAAATTCATTGGAATAGCTAAATCATGTTTGATTTGTAATATTTGTTCCCAGGAATATAATTTATAATTCTTAAAATACCGCTAACTATTTTTTATTTTATTTTATTTTTTACTTTTTTTACTTTTTAGAGAAAGTGAGGACATACGAAGATATTAATTCTAAAACATGAATATCTTTCATGGGTAAGAAATACTTGTCACCATGGGTAGATCGTGTGTCAATAAATTTCTTGGGAAAGTTTTATTATCAGGAATATCTTTTTAGTCATTCCCATTCCTGTATTTCTGAGAATCTTTTTTTCATTTTCGAAACAAATGCCCCTAACAGTTTACCATGATATCATCTGCCACGTCACATTTTATGACAGATGATTTGACATCCTAGTCATTAAAAGCGTGACATAAAGATCCTAGTGTGACGGTTCGTTAGTTGGCTTAACCTCAACTTTACGTCAAGTACGAAACTTGAAAACAAAGATACAAGTGAGAACAAAAATGTTCATTTTTTTTATTGTTGACACCCAAATCTGCTAAGTAATTGGCCTAGGAAGGACCTAGCCAAGGCAAAGACTTGGCCAAGTGAACATCTACTGAGGCACACAAATATAAAGCAAGAAGGAGGGTAGGTTGCTTAATGGTCTATATTTATCCTATTCTCCCAAACCCTTGTCTATTATTTCCAATGAGAGCAACCACATGTTCAATGATGGTAGTCTCAACAAAGTATGGTAAAAAAGGAAGGGGGTATGTGTTGAATAGTGAGTTCCTTAGAGAAGAAAGCCATCAGTTCTGAGGGGAACTAAATTATAGTGGAGCTAGCTAGGAACATCAATGAAGAAATACTTGCAAAAGAAGGCAAGAGATGACTAAAGATGCAGGATCTTGGCAAAAAGGCCTGATTAATGTGCTTAGAGTGAACATGTAGGCCAAAATGCTAAAGAAATTATGGTGCTTGCTGGGCAGAAGCAAATCGCCTAAATGAGAACTCAACTAGAAGACAACTCAACAGAGGAGCTACTGGTCGAGGACAAAAATGGAGTGCATAGCTGAGAGAATTTTGGTCGAGGCAAAGAGTTTGCATGGGAAGCAAGTATACAATGCACATAGACACTTGGAACACTTGAGCGGTTGATGAAAACGTAAAGAAGTGTCGTAGAAATAGAAGTGAAGATATTTTACTCCACTCACCGGGATAGTGGATGTTGTTGAACGACTCTCCTAGATTTTAGGGCGCACACGCAATATTCAACATTGATTTTAGCCGATCTAACAATGGTTAAGCTGTGGGCTAGTAGTAGTGGCCAAAGGAGACCAAATATATATATACCGTAAATTCTAAAACACACACCAATCAATAAATATCTACATTTTTTCCAATCTTTTACTTTTCCTTTACTTGCTGCATTTTTAGTTTACTTTAGCCATTAAATAATTCATCACATATATTCTCACCTAACCTAACACTCTTTAAAGGAGTTAGGTAAACCATAATTGAGGAATATAGTTCCTTATTCAGTAAACACGATTGAAAAAAAAATTGACAACATTTATTAAATATTAAAAATGAAAATTCTGTATTTTAATAAAAACATTTTTAACGCTTTCATTTTTTGTTAACAAAATAATTAACATATTTCCTTTATTTTTTGTGATGGACAAATCATTAACAAGGGAGCAGGCAATCCACATGAGGTAGGAGAGTACAACAGGCAGGCAAATTTCCCTGTCATACAAATAGTATATGCTTCTTAATTAATGTGAACTCTTAGTCAATCAAACAACACTGAAATAAAGGTTAAAGAATAGACAAAAACCATCAGAGAGAGAGAAACAAGTTTTGTCTTGGTTTATGTCATATACACAACAACATAGAGAGAAAAAGAGAATCAAGAGAGAGAGAGAAAATGGATGTTCAGAAAATAGTGGTTGTGGTAGAAGATGTAGAAGCAGCTAGAACAGCATTACAATGGGCTTTAATTAATATCATTCGTTATGGTGACATAATTACCCTTCTTCATGTCTACAATTCAAGATCAAGAAGCAGAAATAAAGCTCGTCTTCTTCGTCTCAATGGTTTTCGTTTAGCTCTTTCATTTCAAGATATTTGCAACAATTACCCCAACGTATGTACCAATTACCAAACCAATTTTATTTTTAATTTTTTGTTTTTGTCATGTTCAAATTAACGGATATGTGCCATATAATCTTAGGATTGTGTTGCAGACAAAGGTTGAGATTATTGTTACCGAAGGGGATCAAGAAGGAACCAAGATTGCTTCTACGGTTAGAGAAATTGGTGCTTCAATGCTTGTTCTTGGACTACATGATCATAGTTTTCTTTACAAGTAAGTCCATTAATATTTTGACAAAATTAATGTTTCATGTTAATTTTGTGTTCAATAATTTTGGTGGTATATTGAAATTATTAGTAGTTTTGATGGATGTTGATGACTCTCCTAGACAATACATGGGTATGGGTCCTCCTCTTCTCCTTAGAATTAATTGCTTTTGAAGACAAATTTCAAGTTGGACATGTGGGTCATCAATGAAAATACCAAATTCAAAGTTCTTTAGATTAAGGTTTTTAATTGCGATTGCAGTTGCATCACAATGTTGATATTGTGCAGAATTGCAGTCAAATATGTCTGATGCACATCTTAATCTATGCTAAATGCGACTTTAATCATGATTGTGTTGCAGTTAACCCAGATTACAGTTGCGTATTTTGTTTTAAAACTCTGCTTTTGATATGTACTCCGTTTGGTCCCCTATTATAAGAAAAAATTTCGGTTTTAAATTCATTAAATAACTGATGAGTAATAAATGATGAGTCTGGTGTAATAAATGATGAATTAGACCTAAAGATCAAATTCATCGGTTATTCAAGAAACCTAAAACTTCACGAAGTAATATTTTTGTATAAGAGAAAATTTAGGATGTGGTTAGAGAGTTATAGGTCAACTTCTACCTGATGTGTTTTGGGGATTTCAGTTTTGTGTTGTTTTCTTTCTTCTGCATTAATTGAAAAAGTTTTTTTTGACAGAGAGATTTAACAATATGGTCACAAAAAGCCATTGCAAAAGCACGTGTCTTCATTAATGGTGCCAAAACAAGTCCAAACCTTTTGTGGTCCACTTTTAAAATACTTTTTTCCAATAAAACAAACACCCATGTTGCGTTTACAAATGACTATGTTCTAATTAACCATATAAAACATCTAACTATTCTCTTAAGTTAATGCATCAAAAAGGGTTATTCGAAATTAGGAGTCTCCATGTTGATTATCTTATCTATTATATATAGCAAAGAAGATAAGAAATCTAATCTGGCTCAAATAGTGACAAACATTTGTCCCTAGTTGACAATTGATGTGTTGGCTCCACCAAACACTTACACTTCCATTCACTCAATTTCAATATTTGACACATATTCATTGTTTTTTCATTAAATCGAAGTATCATCTTCACGCAACAATATATACTAGTCTCTTGAACTAGGTAAGACTACAATGAGCGGTAAAACTCTTCTTCAATAAGAGTTTTAACGCTTTCGAATCCAGGTTAAGCTAAAAGAGACCCAAACCATGCATCTCATCCTAGTTTTTGGTTACCGTGTTTTTGTGCGTAGTATCCATCGGCTTTGCTAATAATTAATCTACGCTGGGGAATCTGAATGGCAACATGATTCCGACATTGCCGGTTTGTGTGGTTCTCCCCTCTCAAAAGAGTTTTTGTCAAACGCAAAATTCGAACTCAAAACATTATGGTGGGATTGGAGCCCAATTACACTCAAACCAATCTTTATTGGTACTCAGACCATCTCATCAAAGCGCTATTGTATCATATTAATTGTATTTTGTGTCTTAATCGGATACCCGCATTGATTTCTGTTTGTTTTTTTTATTGATTTATGATATTACCTATGCAACTTTTTGTAGCATTAGTAGAGAAATCTAACAACTCAAAGCATTGTTTTTATTCAATTTTTAATATAGGTTTGCAATGGCACATTCTCATAGCAATATAGCAAGCAATTTCAATTGTAGAGTACTTGCCATAAAACAGCCTCAAGCTGACCCACTGAGGCCCATGGTATCTGCTGTAGCTGTGTTAGATAGTTCAACCAACTTGGACTTTTCACAGATTGACATTTCTAGATTACAGTAAGTTTCATGATAATTATCTCACCATTAAAAATTCCCCATCATTATAATTCTTGTTTGATTGTGTTTTAAATTTTTAATAATTGTTTTATAAAATAATTGTGGAAAATTGTTTTATAAAGAAAGTATTATCTGTTTCGATATTTTAGTTTTGAAAACCAAAAAAAAAAAGAAATAAATTTACAAGACAAGTTAGCCAAACATGTTTTTTCTTTTTTTAATTTTTAAAAACAGAAAACAGATTTTAAAAAGGGAATCAAATGGGCCCTAAATATTATTCGAATCATACATGTTTTTTAGTGTTTTTACAAGTGGGGGTTGATAAATTTTGATAACTATTAATTGCATAAGTAGAGACACTAACTAGTCAAACTAACTATAGGATATAGGATATGTAGTATAAAATGTTATGAATGGTCTATATTTCACATTGGTTGATACATTCTCAACCACTCATAGAATTTTATATTATTTATATCATACGGTCACGGTCAACTTGACTGGTATACTAGTGATGGACTTAGTTGATTCCTCACCTTATAAATCCTCGGTAGAGACACTAGTTAACACAGAATTAAGGTTTCTTAATTAATACAACTGCTAATAACTAAGTTTTAGAATTGCATTGCAGAGTTCCTGGTACCCCTCCACCAAAAATTCCATACAAAATCTGTCCAAACCCATCTGCAATTATTTGGAGATCAAGGAGAACAAGGAGAAGGTGAAGCACACAATTACTTGCACAATATTTTTCTTTCTTCTCTTTTAAATTTCCTATATAGTTTATTTTTCACCTGCCACACATACACAGAGAAAAGAAAAGTGCAATTGACATCATAGTGTAATTTGGTTGTTTATGCTTACATTTTTCTGATTGTATAAAGAATCGTTTTATTATTAGAATAATAACATAAATGTTCCAATCACTAGTAATTTGAAGTGGTAGAGCTTTCATACGAATCTTGGTCAGCATAGATAACGCTAAAGATGCTACGACAACATTGCCTTACTGTCACTGACATAGCATCATTTTATTTTTACTTATTTGTACACGTTCTAGATTGTCGTATTAACATTGTGTTAGAACATTGAATCTCTGAAAAATCTATTGAAAACAGATAAACAATATGTCTCTTATATCCTAACAAGGTAGGGAGGGGTATATGTGCTTCTTAATTAGCACCGAGGTACATGGCCATGGTTACAAAATGTAAATCTTCCAGTATCACCAGTCAAATCAATTTTTAATTTACTCATTTGCTTTAATCGATTCCAAATCACAATAATCAAGCAAATTCAATTTACTCTTTCATTGAATCTAGTCATTCTCCGATTAAACAAATTTAAAAAATCAATGTTAATACACTTCAAAATTCAAAATGATCATACTCACTTTATAAAATTCTTAGTCATATCATAAATCTCTTTTTATTAATAATATTATTTATAATTTCTACTAACACAAATATCAGGTGTAGTAGAATAGAAATGTTCCATGAAAAATCTGATAAAAAATCGTGTTTCTAATACGAGTTGCTTGCAGCCCCGCGCCTCGGTTTCTAAGTTGAAGGAAATTGGAATTATTGAAAGAATAGGCATCTCCACAATCGTATAGAGAGCAAAAGCTAAAAGGAACAATAAAAACAAGATGAAAAAAGTTCAAATTTCTAACTAGGCATTCACGTATGTAGAGAAGTTCCATTTGTCAAAATTGATTGTGGGCTGTATATGGAAGCCACTTCGTGACTTGTGTATCTATCTATGTCAAGTAGTTCTCTCGTCCATACTCCCGTACAATTACGGGCACACTTGTATGAGGGATCTGCATCAACAAAAATAGATAAAAGACTGCTAAACTGCAAATTGAGTAAAAACAAGATTTAAAAAGAAAAAGGATGCAAAAATATTCATAATGTTAGCCTCACTAACCAAGAAATTAATTGGATTTAAGAATTTTGGACCAAAGGAAAATGTATTTCTATGTTAAATCATAAAGGAAAAAACTAAGAGCTACTTCGTAGGTGTTGTTTGTGCTGTTTTCTGATCACAACTTAGCACGTACAACACTTATTGTGAGACGGATGAAGTATATAATATTAATAACAGTACACGTGTCATCTTGTTCAGAAAACAACACAAACAATACCTAAAGAATTGTACCTAAATTTTCTCCAACCATAATTCACCAAAAAAAGGGGATCTGCAAGTAAAATAATAGTGGAAGATGTTGGAATTCTAAAAATTGAACATAGATAATATCAACTTACCATTCCATGTTCCGAAACAATAGCTGTAACATAATCTGAAGGAGTAACGTCGTACCTATCAATCAAAAGAAAGTCAGTTTATCGAAATTTACAGGCCGTGCACACAAATGGAATATCTAAAATCTTACATCAAATTCAAAAGCTGCAAATTGTCTTCATTTTTCCAATTGTGAAGATGATTGACATCCATTCTTCCAGGGACTGTGACAATAGCATTTGGGTCACCTGCGCGCAATTTCAAGTTTGTGTTTCAAAATAAGATTATATTCTTGACATGGCAGAGCTGAAAAATTCAGTATTACTATTAACAAGCTGATGCTCAAACTTACCTAGTTCGTTGAAACATATAGAATCAAGTTGCACCCTTTCATGAAACTTATAAGTTTCACAACAGATTAACACAGGAACACAAAATTCATGAGCTACCATCGCAACACATGCCGTCCCAATCCTTGAATATACAGTTCCGTTAGACAGAATCCCAGAAGCTCCCAGAAAAACTTTTGTGACCTCGTGCATTATATAAGAAACTGCATTTATATGAGTATAGGTACAACTCAGGCCCTTGGCAAGCAGCCGACGAAGTAAGGTCTGACTTTCAAGCTTGGGTCGCGAGTCTACCACCACAACTCGGAATTGTTTCCCAAGATCATGGGCATGTAAAAGAATCATCTCAACAACATTAGACAATCCATATGTTAGAAGGACATCTCCATCCCTAACTTTAGCAGCAGCATGTCTAGCGATCACGATATCCGCAATAATTATTTTTTTATTGATGAATCGGTCAATATCAGAACAAAGAATTGCTTTTGCCTCAGCTTCAGTATGATTTAAGGTCAACTTGGCAATACGACTCTTTAAAAACCTAATTGAATTTCCCATGCTAATAGAAAGCGGCCTGCATTCGGTAAAAAATGAAATATAGCTACTGATTTTTGCAGTTAAATCCCTAACAAGTAATTTTTCAGGCGGTGTGGAGTAGTCCATAATGACTTCCTGAAATGCTCTAAGCATTTCAATACAACGAGCATTAACCCCTGATATTTCTCCGGCCATAGACTGTAATCCAACCTGACAATTAAATAAGCTGATGAGCACCATACCTAAATTAGATTTTATTTAAGTCCATTGCAAAATCATTGGACTCAGACAAAAAACAAGTGGCTTAAGAAGGTAAGATAAGAAATAAAAAAAGGAACAACTAAATTGACATAAAAGAAGCATTGGATGTCATATTACTTTCACTGATTAACATGCACAACAAAACACATTCAAGTTTGTGCAAATAGCAGGAGTTAACATATTTCATATTTACCAAGGTCTTCAAAAATGCATTTTGAGCTTTGAAAACATACTTATAATAATAAGAAGAAATAACAACATGATAATACAAAAAAATTGGAAGACTGGATACAAAAGAATGATAACTAATTTCGAGTAAATAAACCCTGAAATTGGTGTTGAGCCTTTAGAAATCTAGAATGACATCACATTAATCTTCCTAAATAAGCTTGTCAAAATCGAGATCCTACCTCGGGAGAGGAGTAAAAGATCATATAACGTGTCATTGGAATACAAATCACAAGATCTTAGCAAAAATGTAGTGTATTTTGATGGAAATAGTCAACTAATGTCTAATCAGTACAAATATTAGATGTTTATTTCTGATTATATTATTAATCTTTTAAATTTTGGGTCCACCTAATATGGACCATTTGGAGAGGGGAGTAAAAGTGGACCTCCCAGCTATAGCCTGTTTCATGTGTCTTATTATTTGTTTGAGTTGGCCTAATTTAGAGTTTGGGTGATAAGATCACTAATTAACAAATAGCCCCTGCAATCAAAAATTGGCCAAGATATTATGACCATCAATATTATCAGAATTCACACAAAAATAAATTATCTGACATTTTTGCAGGACTGGTGGTAACCGGTGTTATGGATGACCAATTTGAGGGTATACTTATTAACTTAAGATGGTCCTCCCATTTCAGTTCAATTGCATGCAAACACAAACTGTAGACTCTAATGAATGAAAAGAAAAGTTTAGTTTTAATGTTGGTGTTCATCTCCAGATTTACATTATCCTGAACCAACATAGCAATCAAGAGTATACCTTGAAAACTGCAGGATGAATTGAGTCAAGTTGGAATAGCTTTGATTCAAGTTCAGGAATCTGAGTACCACGTTCGTATTGAGGCAAATGCTGAAATAATTCAACTCTGTTTCTAGCTTCAGTTTGATTTACTACAGCACGCCTTTTAGCCTTTTCCACTCTGCTTCTGTCATCAAATTGCATACGCGGAGGAGGGACATCTTTTTTCCTCTCTTTCTCCAAAGGACGATCTCCAGATTTCTTATCAGTAGCCACTGATGCCGTAACAGAAGGACCGTCTGTCTTTTGTGAAGACTGTTTTCTACTTTTACCATTGGCTGGTCTGCTAGATTCAGCAACTGCCCTAATTCCATTAGCTGGATATAGAACACTAATCAAACAAACCACATAACAAATATGAAAGGTATAGAGATCCTGAATATCAGCAAAAAGGAATGAACTCATAACTAAGAACCTTCTACTAAAACTTTGAACTCCATATTCTTTGTTTCAAGGCCAAAATTTATACAATTGATTGGATTATATAATGCATCCCATCTACTAAGCAAGTTGTTCTCATTTCAACTAGACTTTCAATATATATATATATTTAGAGAGAGAGAGAGAGAGAGAGAGAGAGAGAATATAAGCAAACCCAAAATGGCACACAAAGTTCAACTTAACTTAAAAATGCATAAAACTACTGGAATTATGCGACCCTTCCATGCACAAAGAATGAACCAACATTTATGTAATAATCCATAACTTTCATCTAAAACCCAATTGACAAATGACGTAACATAGATCGTCTTCCGTATATTCTTATCATCAAGTTCTCAAATCAAATAATGACTAGTTTCTATTTTAGCGATTGTATCATTCACAAAGACTACTTACTCTTGGAATTTGGAAAAATATCCACTTGTCACTGTTTGATTTGAGAACTTGATGACATGAAAATAAGAAACTCGACCTGTGTTTGGTCCATTAGGAGAACAAGAAGTCAAGAACAGTCCACTGTAACATGCAGCCAGTTGTAAATATTTATAGTGAATAAATAAAAGGTAGAGTTTAAACTTCATAGATATATAATAATGAATCAATCAACAAATATAGACATTTGAATTCTAAGATATATCATGTATTGAGTTACCCTTATAAGCTTTATCATCTGTGGAACAAATTAAGTTGGGTTGATTTTTAATAGCTATAACCTTTAGAAGCAGCTTTTACGGCTCTTTGTGCCTCTTGCATGGCTCGTCTCTCAGCCTTTGTAGTTTTTGCTTTCAGTGGCTTTGTAATTGAAGGGGGATCAAGGCATACTTCATTTACAGCTTCTTGACTCGTTTCTGCAGGAATTTTATTCAACATTAATATGTAAAGAATAAGACATGCAAACAATTCTATGTAGAATCAGTTGTATATAAGAAACAAACCGGCGTATGTGAATAGGATTGGGAAGCAAAGATCTAAAACCAATTCGGCCAAAGAAAAGAAGAGAGGAAAACCCATGGCAATTCTTAAGCATCTATTCCAGTAACAGGATGTAAACTATCTGATAGGTACAACAATAACAACAAAATTTCCCACTAGATGGGGTTGATTACATGGATTAAACGAAATCCAAATCTTCTATCGTAAATAGAAAATGATAGATAGATAGATTGAAAAATAAAACTCGGTTGTATTATTATGGCACTACCCTTAAAACACTAATAGTTAGGTTTGTATTGGCTACATAGTTAACGCCTATATTAATAATTTTACAAAATCCAATACGACCTATTCCTGTAAATATTGGCTAGTAGGTAGTTTAGGCACAAAACCATTGTAGAAAATATGTAGTATGTACACATAGAAATGACAAACTGAAAGCACAAGATTGGCAACTTCCTTCATTATATTATTTATTATTCAATTCTAGACATTTTTCCTTTTCCAATAACCTATAGCAAAAAACTTCAATACCGCTAAAAGGAGGAGTCAAAATAAAGATCCCACCTTCCGGCAAATGGATGAGCTTTTTGTTAAATGAATGTTTAAAGGACTTGAAGTGACATATAGACAATTGTATCCGGATTCATAACCTTCTCTAAATTCAGGAGTTCACTTATACCATTTACAATACATTCCATAGAACCCAAGCATTTGGAACAGCCTTGTTCAATAGACTTTGATTAGACAACCAAGAAATACTTATGAGACAAATTTTATGTGATAATGTACACAAACGACACATCTAAAACACAGCCATTGACTCTTGTAAAACATATCAGAGATAATGACAAGTCCTAACCCTCCACCTAGCAGCTTAAGTTTTACTTGGAGTTGGACTTTGACATGGTGCATCAGCCTCTGTGACCAAGTAGTTAAGAGTTTGATTATTTCCCCACCATTTTCAAGATTAAATTATAGTAGACCAGTGCATCATTCATATTTCAAGCCCAATGCATTTTTGTGAGGGTGAATGTTAGATGCCCTGAGCACAAGGTGAAGTGATAAATACCAAGAGACAGTGCCTCAATCTGTATCAGTTTTAGATTAGATGTTATTGTTGCACAGTGAATGTCAAAAGAGGAAATAAATGGTAACTATAATAGTGGAGATAAGAATCCCATGGTTTCTGGTTACACATATGAGTAACAGAAAGTATATGGAACACATGTTAAGCATGTATAGCACTGGCATTGGCTTGGAGATCATACAATATCACAAATTTTTAGTTCTCATGTCTTGAATCTTCTATCATATAAAGCAATATGCAGGATTAAATGACGAAGACGCAAATCGTGGGATTCGAGCCAAGTTGATAAAATCAAGGTAAAAAAATGCTTCAAGCAGTATTTGTAATCTAGAGATGCCTCTCAAGCTCAAACGAATATTTTATTGAAATGGTCGCAAGACCAGTAGTAGTTTATTGGACCAAACATTATCTAGTGGTAGAGAAAGATCAAAGAAAATTTAAAGAAAAACCACTGAAAAAGACCTAAACCTATAAGGCCTTTCCAAAATGATCTTATTTTTCCTATTGGAAATGTAAGAGGTTAATTAGTTATAGGAGAATGTTAATTTCTAAGATATAAACCTCCTTGCTTCAAATTCCTTTGACATACCTTAACTCAATAACCAAACAACCAACCTAACACATTTTTTCTATTGTATATATAATCCATGAGAATTGTGATCCAAGAAATTGAACCTAAGTTATGTCTTTTTAAAAAATGATCACAATGGCATTGTTTGATACATGTAACTATACCTAGTCCTAAATATAATATAAATATTAATTAATCAAAACAACTAATTTTAAGAAACCACAATGCCATTGTTTGATCCATGTACTTCTCTACCTAATTCTAAATAGAAATACATCACAAAACAACTAATCACACATGCATGAAAGTATTAAACATTCAAAAATGTACCATTGAGAACAGGAAGATTATTCCCATTCAACGTTGAAACAAAGCGGTTCCCCACCGAAATTTCCGGAGCATTCACAGGCGCCAAATCAAACCTTTCGCTGGCAAAACTGAATTCACTACTACGTACCCAGCCAATGGCGGAACCATCCTCGGAGAACTCTCCATCCATGATCCCAGCACTACTCGAAGCAGGCGACGCTGTCGGCGATGTTCCAAGTAGCGATGCGGTAGGGTTGTAACTTCCAATTGGAAGACGGTCGCCGGAATCCTGACGCCGGAGGCCTGTCTCAGGGACGGGGACGGGAACTGTTCGTTCGGAAAGATGACGTGGCGGTGGTACTGTGACGGGAGATGATGAATTTGAGGCGGGAGAGTCAGACTGATGTGGAGATTCGGGTTCGGTTCGTGGAGAATGGGAATCGACGCGCTCAACAGTGGCACCCAAGGCGCGTCGCGCGTCCATTGCGCGTGACGGATAATGAATAAGAATTAAGAAGTACTAGGAATAGTTTTTTGCTATGACACTGACTATGATTCTGTGAAAAAGATCAAAGCAGGGAAGTTATGGGGATACGGGATAGGTTCCGTGCTGAGGAAGGAATTACGGTCTCATTTGTATACTGGTTTGTGTCAAGAATAATCAATATTTTAACCCTAAATTTTGACATTTCTAGTGGGTCAGTTTTGATATGATTTTTTTTTGCACGGCATATCCCACGTCCCTCCATACTCACCCCACGTCTCCTTTACCCTATGAAAGTACCAAAATAAACTTACCACTCAAAAACATTCCAACCATATTCTTTATCCCTCTTCTTCTCCTCCATCTCCTACACACCCCAACCTAAACCCCAAACCTCCCATCTCTTCCACTCCTCTCCCTATCCACCATTTCTACATCATTACCCTTCTAGTCTCATTTAGTTGCTATATTTGACTTGTTTTTTCTGTAATCACGCTCAGTTCGATTGACCTTAACAGAATGGATTCGGTTATGCTCAACGCAGAAAAAAAAATCATATTTTGGGGTGTTTCCAATTCGGTTGACCTGTATTCGATTGACCTCAACCGAGTCGCACGTAAACACCTTTTCTCATTAAGGGTAGTTTTGGAATATTTGGAGTTAGGGGATGTGGGGTGAGTAGGGAGGGATGTGGGAAAAGCATGGGCCTTTTTTTTCTATCTAAATTTTGGCATTTCTAGTGGGTTGGGCCATTAATTTTAACTTTTTCTGTGAGGTTGTTTTTTTAACCCACACTATTTCAAGTTATACCCCCATGCACCTTCTGAAAAGACAAAAATACCCTTGATAATTTTACAAAATTGCAAAACACTAATCACTTCTCACACTTACGTCTGTTGGAAAGAGAGAGAGAGAGAGAGAGAGAGTACGAATTTCGAAGGAAACAGATTTACGTAAATCTGTTTGAGAGTTTCGCACGGAAACACCGAATTTCGTTTTAGTATCAACGGATTTACCTACTTCTATCACAACCTCCACGGATTTAGCTACTTCTGTCACAGCCTTCACTGAAGTAAGTACTTTTGTTTTCCATCTAACAGATTTACTTAAATCTGTTTCGTGTTTATTAAACTTTTTTTTTGCAGTGTCTCTTCCAGTCGAGATATTAGAGCAGATACTGAGTAGGATCCCTGTGAAGAACCCGATGCATGTCAAGTGTGTCTGCAAGTATTGGTTATTGCTGATCTTTTCGAACAAACAATTCCAACGCCTTCATATGTCAATTCATGCAGCGTCGTGATCATCTCATCACTCCCGGCTTCATGGATTACCCCCTCTCCTCAGTCTAGACCACGGTGATGACTGGGCCCCCGGTGCTGCTTCAACACCCTCTCAACAATCTTAAACCCTACCATCAGCTTGTTGGGTCTTGCAATGACATCATTTGTATTGTCGTCGATAACAATTTTGCTATTTTATGGAACCCTTCGCTAAGAATTTCAAGCTGCTGCCGGACTTAGAAAATCAACATCCAGAAACAATAAGTTTCACTGTCTATGGATTTGGATATGATCCTTTCACTGATACATACAAGGTAGTTGTTGTTTATTGCTATAAATGTTATAGCAATGAGCGTAGGCTGTTTTATGAAGCAGGGGTCAAGGTTTATACATTGGGTACAAATATGTAGAAAATGATTGATCAGCAATTCCCATTTCAAGGATTTCCAGAGCCTTTTTTTTATTGTAGTTGGTTTATTCGTCAATGGTCAATTTAACTGGATGTCATATGATACTGGTCGTGTGCAGGTTGTTCATTCTCTTCATTTGGAGACTGAGTCTTATGGATAGATAGTGCAACCGGACTATGGCGCTGTTGATATCTGGGTCATAAAGGAGTATGGTGTTGCGGAGTCTTGGAGTAAAGTTTTCAGTGTGCCCACAATAGATCTTGCTACTCAATACGGTAACGATTTATACCGAAATGCTAGAGCACTGTATGTTTCTGAGGACTCTAAAGATGAAGAGGTGATTTTGGAGCTCTTCTAAGGTTGTTTGTTTACAACTCTACTGATGGTTCTTTCAAGACTCCTGAAGTTGAACAACTACAAGACATTGATATGTTTTGACAGAAATGATGCTTGTTTGGTCCCTACCATCTACGTTGAGAGTTTGATATCACCTACCGATTAGTTCTCGCATGACAGTATTTTATATTCTCGGATTATACTATTTGAACTATTTTAGACTACTTTTTATTAGTATTGTTCTTTTATTATCATATAAACTAACATAAAATTTTAACCTTTTCAATGATGCAAACATACAAAATACAAACTGACATAGAAAGTAAAACATAAACAACAACTACAACAAATAAAATTTTTAAACAATTCTTGGTTCTCCGGCATACAAACGGCGTATAATCTCATTGACGCTCCTTTGGTGCTGCACATACAGCTCCAATGGCTTACCGTGGTGAAGCATGTCATGTATGCTCAACATGCTTCGTATGTCGGCATCATCCGTGATCCTCATGGTCGTGAAGTAAATGCGGTCATTGTCATTGCGATTCGGTTTGCGAAAAGTGATACTAGTGACCTCACAGTCATCACCAATAATTTGAATTTTCAGCTCCATTTTATCCTTCAAACCGTTTTAAGGAGATGCCTTCGTGGAGCCTGCATGAAATAGCCTTTGGACATGAGAAGGTGACACCATTTTCTCTCATGGTGATTTCGTCGTTATGGTGAATAGTTGCGAGTCTATTCGCGCTTGAGTACTGAGTGGGACATATGCTCATTTTGGACGGTGTGGGTTTCAAAGAAGTTACTAAGATTGAAATATTGGTGTGAAGAGAATGAGGGTGGGGGTGGGTATTTATAGAAATCGTCAACGATTATCCACCATTGATATTGTCGGTGCAATCTACACCGTTAAAAATATATTCGTTGGGGCACAATTATCAAGGCGAACAAAATTGAGTTGTTGATCAAAATTGACAGTGGAATCCTGTCTGTTAAATTTTAATAAAAACAGATTTACCTATAAGGTTCATAAATCCGTTTTGGTAAATAACAAAACGGACTTACCTTATAAACAGGTAAATCCGTTAGCAACCTATTACAAACACGGATTTATGTTTTCAAAAGTTAATTCCGATTTTTTAAATTTATTAAAACGGATTTATAGAAATTTATGTAAATTCCGTTTTCTAAATTTTATTAAAAACGGATTTACTTATGTATCAGTAAATCTGTTATGTAAATTTGTTCAAAACGGATTTACCTGAGTCGTATGTAAATCCGTTTTGGTCATTTTTAATAGGGGTATTTTTGGAATAAATTTTTTTGTGGGGGTATAACTTGAAAGAGAGAGAGGGAGGGGGTACAAAAAGAGAAAACCTTCCGTGACGCATAGGTGTTTTGGATTTTTAACAAGGGTTTAATTAGTAAATCATCAATATTCTCACAATTGTTATCAAAAAAATCAATATACTCACATTGATTATAATGTTTGCAACCAAATTAGCATACAGTCACTCCTGCCGCCGCCGCCTCCGTCATATGCCTTACTCGCCGTCTCTCACTGATTTAGTACAGGATTTCGCCACCTCTCTTCTTCTTTCCTGCACTTGCAAACCCCATTAAGGTCATGGTCACCTGATTCTTCTTCTTGCCTATGACCTGTTTGATGTTACTGTCTTCTGCGTTTGGTGCCTCCCTCCGGAATTAGAATCTCAGTGTTTTGTCTTGTTCAGGTGATAGTTTTCTTTCTCTCCTCTGTGTGAGAGTATTTCTTTTTCCTTTGTGAGAGTTTCATGTGACTGTGTGGAATTGGAATTGTTTTGGGCTGATATTATTGGATTGATGATCATATTTTTCTGCTTACATCACTAATAACTAAAGTCAAGCAAAGATTCGTTATAGTGCCGTAGATTTCTCTGAAACGGAAAGATTAGAGAATGAGCATTGGAAATATTAGTGTTGATGGATTGTTTCAATAATTTCTCTATCCTTTCTTGGAACATTCGTGGGGCTTTTAGTCCCAATGCGAGAAGACATGTTCGTGACTTAATGAAAAAGCACCAACCATCCTTGTTCTTTGTGCGTGAGGCTCATATTCCCTTTAATAAAGTTGCAAAATTGGAACTCACTGGGCTATGATCCAACCTTTATAGAAGAAGCTAGTGGTCATTCAGGAGGTGTTTGGGTCCTATCATCTCTTCGAGATACTAATTTTGATATTGTTGTTAGCATGTTTCAGGCAATTACTTTTTCTGTTAATAGAGGCAGCAATAGATGGTTTTGTACGACCATATATGGCTCTCCCCACTTCAATCGGAGGTGCAACCTAAGAAACCATCTTATCCAATTAAGAGCCAATGTGTTAGGGCCTTGGACTTTGGTTGGAGATTTTAATGAGATTTTGTTGTCTACCGAAGTTTCAGGTGGTAATTTTAAACCTGAGAGAGCTGATCTTTTTGCCGATATGCTGACTAAGTGTAACTTGCTTGACACTTGTTGTGTTGGGGGGCTCTTTACTTGGAGAGGAATACTCATATAGCTAGTTATGTGAGAAAGCCCCTTGATCGAGCAGTCGCTGATGTGGATTGGCAATTAGCTTTCCCTCATTCAAATGTTGAAGTTCTCCCTCAACATGACTCCGATCATAATCCCCTTCTTTTGAGTTGTTCAAAATTCAAGAGTAGACATTTTCCTCTCTTTCATTTCCAAGCTGCTTGGATGGAGCATCCTGATTACGCTACTCTGGTGAGTGAGACTTGGATTAATTGTGGAGGAGATGTAGGAAACAAATTGGATAAGATCAGAGAGAGCTCCATATTTTTTAATAAGGAGATTTTTGGGAACATATTCAAGAGGAAGAGACATATTGAGTCCCAAATTGAAGGTGTTCACTCACAACTAGACCTTTTTCCTTATGCTAACTTAATCCGGTTAGAGAGGGAACTCCCGAATCAATACTCTAAAGTCCTTGAGGAGGAGGAGATCTTTTGGTTTCAAAAGTCCAGAGAAAATTGGGTTAAGTTTGGTAATAAAAATACCAAATTCGATCACACTCAAACAATTATAAACAGAAGAAGAAACAAGGTCTCAAGCTTGAAAATTGATGGAACTTGGTGTACTGATGAAGATGTGTTGAAAAGGGAGGCATCTAATTTCTTCAAACACCTTTTCCAATCAAATGATTACTGTGATCCTAGTAGCCTAATTCTTTCTAATATCCATAACATCAATCAGGAATTACATGACAGTCTTATTCTTCCTGTAACTATGAAAGAAGTCAAAGACTCTATTTTTTCCATGGATCCCTACAAGGCACCTGGGCCTGATGGATTCTAGCCTATATTTTTCAAAAGCTATTGGAACATTGTGTCAAATGATGTCTTCAATTTCATTTGCAGAAGCTTTCTCTACTGGTAATATTGCTCCTCATATTGCTCACACTTTGATTGTTCCTATACCTAAGACTGATAAACCTAGTACTTTGATGGATTTTAGACCAATTAGCTTATGAAATGTGATGCTGCAACTTATTACAAAAATTCTGGTCAGAAGAATTAGGCCTCATCGGGAAAATATTATCGGGCCACTTCAAAGTAGCTTTATTCCTAACCGTGGCACAACCGATAATGCTCTTATTGCCCAAGAGATTGTTCACTTTATGCATAATAAGAAAGGTAAATCGGGTTTCCTTATGTTCAAAATTGTTTTGAGAAGGCTTATGATCGAATTGATTGGAATTTCCTTAGACTCACTCTCACTAAATTTAGCTTTCCTACTCTCTGCATTGATTTGATTATGAGTTGTGTCACTTCCTCTACTTTGGCTCTAAAGTGGAATATTGAAAAATTAGAGAGCTTTGCCCCTACTAGAGGCTTGAGATAGGGTGATCCCATGAGCCCATACCTCTTTCTGTTATGTATGGAGAAATTGGCCCTGATGATCCAAGAAAAAATTGATAGTAACCAGTGGCTGCCAGTTCAGATTTCTCATCATGGACCTACAATCTCCCATCTCTTCTTCACAAATGATTGCTTGTTGTTTACTATGGCCAGTAATTCCCAGGTTAGACTTGTTAAAGAAGTTATTGAGTCCTTTTATTTAGCTTCGGGCATGAAAATCAATGTGCATAAGTCTAGATTCCTCCCGTCAAAAAATCTTCCTAGAGCCAAGGTTAATAAGTTTGAGCGCATAAAACACACCTACAATCTCTGGCTTCAGGGAAGAGTCACAAATGCCAACTTTAATTACATTATTGATAAAGTCAATGCTAGATTAACAGGTTGGAAAAGTAAACTTCTCAGCAGTGCCGGTAGAGTGACTTTAGCTAAGTCTGTTCTAAGCTCCTTGCCTATTTATTCCATGAACAATCTTTGGCTGCCTCAGAGTATATGTCACAGACTAGATTCTTGTATCAAGCAGTTTATTTGGGGTGGACCTCACTGTCATTGGGTGAAATGGAGCATTGTTAATAGACCCATGAGTTGAGGAGGCTTGGGCTTGAGGAAATCATGACATGTCAATACTGCCATGTTAGGCAAATTAACGTCTTTGGGACATTATCCACAAACCTGAAAAGCTTTGGGTTTAAATTCTCACTACTAAATATACTCCTGATGAACACATTTTCAATACCACTTTATGCAAAGGGGCATCCTCAACTTGGCAGTCTATCCTCAAAGCTGTGAACATCCTTTATGAAAAATGGTTGCACAGAGGAAGGATCAGTGACTTCCTTCGCTTTGTTGATATCCATGATGCCCATCTTCAGATTAGAGATGTGGTCATTAATGGTACATGGCAATTTAACTTTCTCTAGACACAAATTCCTGATGAAATTCAGCTTGAAATGCAAAGCATTTTCCTTAACTCTGATTCAAGAGACATGCTCATTTGGGAACCTTCCTCATCAGGTTCTTATTCAGCTAAAAATGCTTATGCCTGACTTGTTAATCAACACGAACTTGTACAACATACTGTGAATGGTGTCAACTTTGAGTGGAAATGGATCTGGAAATTGAAACTGCCTGAAAATATAAAACACTTTGTTTGGTTGGTAATGCACCACAGTCTCCCTACTAATTCTTAAAGGTTTCTAGACATATCACACATGACAATCCTGCCATAAGTGTGGATTTCATATTGAATCTCTGCTGCATACATTGCGTGATTGTCCAACGGTTTTAAACATTTGGTCTATTTTTGGATTTCATAATTTGTAGGACTTCGATTTGGATGATCCCCTCCATTGGTTCATGACTAATGCAACATGTAATTTTGGTCCTCTATTCAATGTAACCTGTTGGATGTTATGGAGAGCCCGTAATGATGAAGTCTTCTCTGGCTCTCGGTGGGAAAACTGGAAAATTATTAGCAGAATTCGTTCTCTTTTGGATATTACTCACAAGGCCTTTGCTTCGAACTCAAACAATAGGAAACAACAACTAGTATCCTGGAGTCCCCCTCCTGATCAGTGGCTCAAATTAAATGTGGATGGAAGCTCTTTGGGCAATCCCAGTCGTTTAGGTTATGGAGGTCTTTTTAGGAATAGCCCGGGGCAATGTATTCTTGGCTTCTCTAGTGGCTGCGACATGGCAACTATCCTGAATGCTGAACTTCAGGCTATTGCTAAGGGTATTATGATTGCTCGGAATAACGACTTCCGACGTATCATTTGTGAATCTGATTCTACCACCACCATTTCTCTCATTGAAGCAGGAGTGTCCCAATCTCACCCCTATGCTCCAATTATTGACCACATTAGATCATTGTTGAATCGGGATTGGCAACTATCCTTTACTCATTGATTAAGAGAAGAAAATTCTTGTGCTGATTGGCTTGCTAAATATGGCTCTTTTATGGGACAAGGTTGTCACAATTGGATTCAATGTCCTACGGCTATTCATACCACACTCTTAGCTGATGCCTTGGGCATGACTAGGATTAGAAATTAGTTCTTTTTCTCCGTCTCTCTGCCTTTTCCATTCATTGTAATAAAAAAATAGCATACATTATGAACCGTAGTTCTTGAGGACCGAGATGCTCACCAAGTTGAGATGCTAGCTCTTTCCAAGTCGTTGTTGAGATGGTTGCTGAGATGAGTACGAAATGTTGGACGAGATGAGTATGCAAGAATCGATGGTATGGCGCATGGATCACCATATCTTCAAGCATATAGAGGACCTATAGGTGAATAATTCACCATATGCTTAAGAGGAAAATCCTATACTTGTCCAGCTCTAAGGATATTTCCAAGGGATAAGAAAAGGACACTAGCGAAGGAAAAATAGAGCATTCCTTTGAGAGACATATATATATATATATATATATATATATATATATATATATATATATATATATATACCTAGTTGTGGCACGTCGGTAGACATGGTATCAGAGCCATGTTGAGCTAGTTCTTCGTATGGACTTATAATTTTAGCAGTATCTTTTTGTGTTTTTTGGTAATGGTATATAGGCTGGAATAGCTGTACCTAAGCACCCAACACTTGTTGGATAATTAAACACTTTGTTCTTAGGAATAGTGTTTAATGAAGGCTTGATTTCAGCAAAACAACGCCACGTATCTATTACTGACTCAAAGTGTTTTTAGTGTTTTTCTTTGTTATATCATCATTTTTTCCCGAGGAGAAGGGAGTGTTAAGATGATTTTTCAAAAAAGAAAATTTTTGCTAAAAGCCATTTGATGTCTTTGATTTAGGAGAAATCCTTCTATCACTTCGGGTTGATAGTTAAAACAGTTCTACTGTTTGCAAAGATGACAAAATGATTTTGAGAAAAAGATAAGTCCATAAGTCTAACTAGCCCAAGAGGATCTGATTCTGTTATCCGACTAGCCACAACTGCCTTAGCACCATCGTACTATGGAACTGGATGATTATAATCATCAAGAAAATTCTGTTAAGAATGAGGAGTTAGCTGAGTATCCAAAAAACTTGGAACAGCTAAACAAGTGGACAATACCGTCCGTACCCTCCAAACAAATATACAGGTTTGGAATGTTTGACGTTATCTCCAGGTATGCTGTTAAAACCATAGAACAGACCATACAAATCTCTGGGAATACCCAGACCATAAATTTGCTAAGTAAAAGGGACTTAGCTCCCTTTAAGGACTACAACTTTATCCATGTAGGCCTTGTCCAGATAGCCTTAAACCTTTAACTTTACTAGGTTTAGATTCCAGTATCATGGCCTATGTTAGAGATGGCAGAAGTAAAGACTTCAAGTCATCCTTAGCTGCTTTGATAGAAACCAGCTTGTGCCACGGACCCGTCTATTTTGACGTATCTCCTAATTTGAGTTTGTCCCTAACCGATAAAAATATCCTTGATGCTTTACAACTCACCATACACACTAATGGCTATAACTTTAAGCCAGGTAGTGAAATTATAGCAATATGCTATAGGGTCTATTATAAGGTGTTAAACACGCTTAACCCAAAAGTTAAGCAAATATCCTTCCCTGGAACAACAACCCTTGTCCAGACAAATCTATTAACCTCTAATATAGTTACCAATAGGCTGATTAGATGGAATGAAATCAACTTCCCAGAAACATGGTCCTTACCCCAAGCCATAGAGCCTGAACCTATCCTAAATAAGGATATTGACCAGATCGTTCAGAATACTGAAGGAGACATAGAAATAAAATTCAGTTCTAATAGGATTGCTTGGATACCTAGGACTATGTCTTCTAGGCACTCTATTAGTAATTACTACACCACACCCAGTGAACTTGCTAGAAATCCTAGCGAGACAAACAGGGCTTCTACTTCCCAAGTAGAAGAAGAGATAAAGACGGTAGAACACATAAGAATTAGTGAGAATAAAATCCCTCACGGAGTCTACCAAACAACCGCTTCCCATAGTAGGCAATCACCTACCCAGTCCGAAATGAGTTTTGGTATTTAATGGATTTAAACCCAGGAAGTGCTATGAGAGGACTCGTCAATGATGAGTTCCAACACGAAAGATATTTTCAATTTAGAAAGTGGTATTTCAAAACTTTTTCCCCTCCTATTTTGAAAAGTTTCAAAGATATTTACTATGACGAGTTAGCAATAACTCAAAACTATATTCCTTTTGTTAAATGGTTTATAGGCCATTTTGTTAACAAAGTCAGCCAGGAAATTCTTGTTTTACAGTCAAATTCTTGGAGGACAGTAAACGGAGAGGAGATAATTTCCCCATTTCCTCCGAAACAGGCTATAACCCTTGGCAAGGATGCTGAGGCTAGAGCTCTTTTCACCCTTCAAAAGGTTGAACATGATCAGGTGACTATTAGGGAGTTAAACTCCATAATAAGGTCCCAAAATTATACAAATACTTTTCTTTTATGCTTTGCAGAACAATTTGCCTCCTTGGAAAAAGACTTATCGTCTTTAAGGAGTCTTGTCGAAAAACAGATTGCCCAGCAAAAAACCATAGTTGACCAACTGAGCAAAGAAAAAACTGCAGAGGCCATTCCTATTATAAAGGATGTCCCTCTCATCCAGCCCCCTATTCCCATAGAAGGCTTTAAAATGGATAGTGACAACACTGAATTCACGCGTATCGTCGAGCAGAAGCTAAAGGATTTACGCTTAAATGTCTTATCCCAAAAAGATACCTCTGGAAATACTTCAGAGACTTCTGAAGATAGTGAGGAAGTTAGTAATATTGATGAACTCACTAAGATGTTTAGTAACCAGCACATCAACGATGTTGCCGAAGTCAATCCCATCTATACGAATAAGTCCTTAGAGAAATATTATTACAAAAGGCCCTCACCTCAAGATTTACTCTTTGAGGAAACGGAACCATTCCAGAATTCATACTCTGGAAAATCTATCTATGAATGGAATATAGACGGTCTAGGTGATAAACAGATCATAGACACCGTACACAGAATGATCATGTACTCTACTGTTTGTAAGCAACAGGGCAATAATGACAGCTCTATAGCTTCCTTTATAGCCACTGGCTTTGTCGGCCAACTAAGGGGATGGTGGGACCACTACCTAAACGATAGTCAAAGAAGGGAAATCTTATCCCATAAGAAAGAAATCAAGCTAGAAACTAGCGGCAGTGCCATCACTACAACCACTGGCGAAGAGGACGCCGTCTATACCCTATGCCTATCCATCCTACAACATTTTGTTGGAACCAACATATCGATAGGAGAGAAATTACAAACCCTCCTCCAGAACCTAAGATGTCCTTCCTTAGCCCACTTTAGGTGGTATAAGGACACCTTCTTGTCCAGGGTTTTCCAACTAAAAAACCCTGACTCTATCCACTGGAAATCCAAGTTCGTAGATGGGTTACCATATCTATTTGCTGAAAAGATTCGCCAATCCCTAAGAAATAGGAATGATGGCATAAACATAAATTATGCTGACCTAACTTATGGCCAGATCATTAGTAATTGCATTAGTGAAGGATTAGCCTTGTGCAACGACATAAAGCTAAAAAACCAACTCAAAAAACAAAAGCTTTCTGAGAAACACCAATTAGGTGAATTCTGCGAACAATTTGCTTTTGACCTAGAAAAACCCCCAGGAACCAATAAGCAGAAGCAAAAGCTAGGGAAAAATAAACCCTATAAGAACTATAAGGACAGGACCAAGAATCCTTACAGAAGTCCCTACAAAACTCCTAATAGGAAGAAGTATAGAAAAAGGTTCTACAATAGACCCAAGGAAAAACCCTTCGTCCCAAAGGGGAAAAGAAAGGCCAAAAGCCTTGATATAACCTGCCACAAGTGTGGCAAGGTAGGACACTACGCCAACCAGTGTTGGACCAAGAAAGCCCTTAACGAAATTAAGGACGAACAGTTAAAAACCCAACTAGAAAAGGTCCTATTAGCTAGTTCTGAATCAGAAAGAGAATCCTCGGATGAGGATATAGGAATCATATACGAATCCTCAACTGATTCATCTTCCACAGACAATAACTGTCAATGTAATGAATTAAATTACTGGAAATCCATTGTCGATATGAACGGCTTAAATGTTCTCACCGAAGAACAAGATGAAGCCTTAAAAGCCTTAGAAACCATCTCAGATAACAATCTGAAAAGAAAAATGATCAATTTTCTGATAAAAGAAAATGACAGAAAGGAGTCTCCCCTAATTATAGAGGCACCCTACCAGATCAGTGAGGTAATGTCTAGGTTTACACAGTCCAATATAAAAGAGACACCTGTCTCCATTATGGACTTAAAAAGAGAAATAAATCTCTTAAAATCTGAGATTGCTCAGATCAAAAGGAACAATAGTGTCCTACATCAAAGAATCACCATTTTAGAAGATGGAGAAAAAATGGAGGAAATCCCCCCTAGCGATAACAAATATTTATCTCTCTTAGACAGGGTAACATCACAAAAATGGTTTGTCAAAATTACTTTAATGGTTAGTAAGAATTTTATTTTGGAAAATGAAATTGCTCTTATAGATAGTGGAGCAGATTTAAACTGCATTCAGGAAGGGATCATCTCTACCAGATACTTTTCAAAAACATCTCAAGCCCTCACACAAGCTGGAGGCGACAAATTACAAGTTAAATATAAACTTTCGAATGCCCATATTTGTAACCAAAGTATTTGCTTACCAACATCTTTTATCCTGGTCAAAAATTTGACTCATAGAATTATATTAGGCACCCCTTTTCTACATAATATTATGCCTATTATAAATATTGACCAGAGTGGAATCACCACTATTATAGATGACAAGAAAATCATCTTCAAATTCATTACTGATCCTCATGTCAAGATGTTGAACGAGGTAAGAGACATTCTCCTCAATAAAGAGAAGCAGATGTGCTTTCTCAAGGAAGAAGTAAGCTTACTCAATATAAGTGAGCAACTCAATAAAGATAACATTAAGAGCCAAATTAAGGCCATAGAGCAACAATTTGTTGCAGAAGTTTGCAATGATCTTCCTAATGCTTTCTGGAATAGAAAGCAGCATGTTATATCCTTGCCCTATGAGGACGGTTTCATTGAAAACCAGATCCCTACTAAGGCCAGACCATCCCAAATGAACAAGGAATACCTTGACCTATGCAAAAGAGAAATTGATTCTCTCTTACAAAAAGGGCTGATTAGAAATTCTAAGTCTCCCTGGAGCTGTACAGCGTTCTATGTAAACAAGAATGCTGAGCAGGAACGAGGAGTTCCTAGGCTAGTTATTAATTACAAGCCCCTTAATAAGGTGTTGAAATGGATCAGGTACCCTATCCCTAATAAAAAGGATCTTTTAGACAGATTAAGCGATGCTCTAATCTTTTCAAAGTTCGATATGAAATCGGGTTACTGGCAAATCCAGATAAGTGAAGATGATAAATATAAAACAGCCTTCACTGTGCCCTTTGGACACTTCGAATGGAATGTCCTTCCCTTTGGTTTAAAAAATGCCCCTTCAGAGTTTCAAAATATTATGAATGACATTTTTAATGCCTACTCTGATTTCATAATTGTCTACATAGATGATGTTTTGGTCTTTTCCAAAAGTATTGACCAACACACAAAACATTTGAAAATTTTCAAAGGTTTGGTCAAACATAATGGCTTAGTTATTTCTGCCCCAAAAATGAAACTTTTCCAAACAAAGGTTAGGTTTCTAGGCCATGAAATAGACCAAGGAACAATAGTTCCTATCAATAGGAGCATAGACTTTGCTTCCAAATTTCCCAATGTTATTTCTGAAAAGAAACAACTTCAGAGGTTCTTAGGGAGTCTCAATTATATCTCAGATTATTATGAGGACCTGTCACAGGACACAGCCATTTTATACAATAGGCTTAGAAAGAACCCAGGACCTTGGACAGAAAGACATTCCCAAGCTGTCCAAAGAATTAAAGCCAAAGTAAAATGTTTACCTTGCTTAAATTTAGCAAACCCTAAATTCTTTAAAATAGTTGAAACAGATGCTTCAGACTTAGGTTATGGCGGTATCCTAAAACAAGTAAATCCCAATAGTTCCAAAGAAGAACTGGTAAGATTTACTTCAGGAAAATGGAATCCGACCCAGTCAAAATACTCGACCATTAAAAAAGAAATGCTTTCCATTATAAAATGCATTTCAAATTTTCAAGATGATTTGCTAAATGAAAAATTTTTACTCAGAATTGACTACAGCTCTGCCAAGTCAATAATTGAGAAAGATGTAAAAAATTTAGTGGCAAAGCAAATCTTTGCCAATTGGCAAGCACAATTGTCTGCTTTCGAATTTGATATACAATATATTAAAGGAGAAAATAATTCTCTTGCTGACTATTTGACCCGTGAATTTTTGCAGGGTGAATGACTACCCCCAATAGGGGAAGAGGTCGTGGCTATGGCCGTGGCCGAGGACGTGGGAGCAACAATATATTGCCCTACCAAGAACCAAACATTCCTCTAATAGGGGATTGGACTACAGTCCATAGGACAAGAAACTTGCAGCAATTGCCTGCACCTCCAAGAAAAGAAGATATACCTTCTTCCTCATCAAGTAAGACTACGTCTTACAAAGAGGCAATGGTCAGTGAACCAACAGAAGTAACAGAATATCTTGAAAATCCTGTTACAGAAGACATCATGTATGTCGAGAAAGAAGACATAGACTTAGCCCCTAATGATGGGTGGTCAATCAAAACAAGATATCTCGAATCTAGAGGATATCCTGGACTTTATGGTAAGTCTAGACCTCATTTGGAGGTACTATTATTAGTCACTGAATCAGTAACAATTACTCATCATCACCAGAATAATAACCCAGAAAGTTTTATAAACTTCAGCAAATGCCATATCAATAAGGTTCTATCACCCAGAGAATGGGGACTGAACCCCAATGGAGAAAAGGCAATAAAAATTGCCGAAGGTAAATATGTTTATTTCAATTACTGGGATTATATCCAGGCTTTCTCATTAGCATTTTATTATCAAAATCCCAAGAACAAACATTCTTGGTTCTTCAGCATCAACCCAGAAGTGGTTGATAGACCCATACCAAATTGGTTTTTTAGCTGGTGGATCAAATTTGGCCCTTCCTTGGAAATTTTACCAGAAGATCTACTCCGCTTATATGATGACTGGTGCCACCACAGTCCCTTAATCTTAAAAAATACTTTTAAAATGATTACAGGACAAGGCCCATGCCTATATTTTATTAAATTCCAAATCCCATGGATATGGAGATGGACTATTACCATAACACAAGACAGGCACGGTATCCCTGTGCTTAGAAGAAATTTCTTCTATAAATGGTGGGCTAAAATGGCCACCGAAGACCTCCAATATATCGAAGCCAAGGTTGAGACAGCCATAGCTGATGACCAGTGCAAAACAAAGGATCAAGATTCCCAGGAGCTCTCAGTAGCCAACTTAAAGAATTACTTTAAAAAACTACACCCTAATGAAACGGAGGAACAAATCATGGTCAGGACCCTTGATTATATGAAAGAACAATTCTTTAAAAATTTTCAATTCAAAAATGAAGCAGTGTCAATGAAGACCAGTTCGTCGCAAGCATCAATGGACTCAGATGCCCTTGATTGCTTAGCTGGGGAATCCCAAGCTGAGGAAGACCCACTCCCGAAGACTTCTGGGACGCCATGATCCGGTCAATGGCCCAGAAAGGAAAAGGACAAAACTCCAATCGTCAGCTATGACGTCACAAGGCCAATAATACATGCCCGGACAAACTACTCTGTAATCTGTCGACCACTTTGTCGGCCACCTAGGCAATTATAGTGCCCTTTACTATTTACTTTTTAAGTTTTCGTCGTCTATCATTATAAATGCGCCTATGGGGCCCACTAAAGCGTACCCGGCATTAATAATGATTTTTTGTCGTTTTCTCCACAGGCTACCGAATGTAACAGTAGCTTTTTACCGGCTTAAATAGTGAGCCTTTTTCTTTTCTTTATAAGGCGAATCCGCCTCAGTTGTAACATAAGCATTAACATAAGTCTTTTAAGTTTTCAAGTTTCAATAAAATTTCCCTTCCGCAATCTATCGCACACTCTGCTTTCCTTTCCTTAAGGTAACTTTAATTTCTTCTTTAATTTCCTTAATTTCCTTATGATAGCTCGTAGCTAAGTACCTAGTTGTGGCACGTCGGTAGACATGGTATCAGAGCCATGTTGAGCTAGTTCTTCGTATGGACTTTTATATATATATATATATATATATATATATATATTTATATATTTGACTGGTTGTTGGATAGATATTTGATTACTTGTTGTAAGACAAGAAAATCAAATTCTTTAGAAGGCCACAAAATCCCTCCTGTTGAAGAATTAAAAAAAAAGTATTTCCAAGGGAAAATAATTAATAGAGTTTATTTTGGAGGCAATGAATTAATATATTATTTTATTTTAATTTTTTAAAGTTATATATTTTTTATTTTTAAATACTATAAAATTAGAAAACCTAAAAACTTAACCTAACACAACCCCCTCCTTTTGTGAGATCCTTATAAATATGGTTTTCTGCTCACCACTTTGAAAGTACTATGCTAATCGGCGCCGTTTCCCTAAAATTGTTATATTGTGTTTGCTGAGTTTGCAAGATATGTTTTCACATATACTTGTATGATTGAATTGATGAGGATGATGATATGTACGTTAGGGATTGGCACATCAACCACGATTTCATTTTGCACAAATCGATCAATACTTTATATACATCGAATTTTAGGATTGATCCTCAGGTAATTCATCATATTTTTTCGTTTATATATTATATTGGTTTCCTTTCATCAATTTATTCATGTGTTGTTTTGTGTCAACTAGATCCATCTGTGAGGCAATGGTATTCAGTTTGTCGACTATTATAACAATCTTGATCAAGAGGAAACCTTCAACGTTGTCCTATGTTTCTACACCTTCTTTGTTGTGTTTTGCTCTACTATTCATTTTGACGGTGTATAACATAAATCTCCAACGACTGTGATTTACCTGATTAACTAAGGGTAAGATTTTATATATAATGGAATGTGATATTTATGAATATAATACGTCTATTCCCATTCTATATTTACCAGTTGATTTTAAATTAAATGATTTTGATAGTAATTGATAGTTTTTACCTATTCTATCGATTTGTAATTGAATTTTTAGGTTTTATTCCCCTTTTATCATCTTGTCTTGTTCTTACCCTATTTATCTTTTTTCTATCTCAAATTGAAACACTTCATTTTTGTGTTTATTCCTCGTGACTAAGGTTTTTTTAATCCGCTCGTGTGAAAAACTCCTACAATATTGTTAACCATTTGTTTGTATTTATGAACATTAGTCTTTTCTTTTATACTAATGATTAAGTTTAATAATATACAGGATCCATGAAAACGAAATGGCAGAGGTTCCATTCATCGGAATTGATTGTAATTATAGAAAACGAGGAATGTCTCTCAGCTCATGAATGGTTTTATATCGGCACTCAGCTATTTAAATGTCGAGTTGTTGGTCCTTCCAACTCTCATAGAAGCCAAAGAAACTTGGACTTCTTGTTTTGGGTTTGAGCCAATTGACTTCAACACTCAGAAATTAATGAAGGAAAAACATATAATGTTATTTTCCAACACAGAAAAATTACAAAAGAAGATGTGCTCAAGCTTAATTCTTCTAATGCAAATCTGAGTTTTATTTAAGTTTTCACTCTTCATAAGAACCAGAAAATGCATCGGAAGGCAAATAATTATTATGACACATATGGATCTGATTCTAACAACCAGCGAGCAATTGTACTATAAATGAGGAAAGGTAAATTCCCATTCCTCGGGTTAACACTGAAGCGCCCAGGGTTGTGACAAAAAAGAGAAGGGCTGAAAGTTCTTCATGGTGCAGGAGACAAGGGTGCACAGTAAAAGAAGTATCTTCAAAACATACTAGGCATAGTTTATAAGTTGATCAAACTGCATTTTATCAATGTTTTCCTTTATAGGTTGATCCAACTCTATCAACTAAAGTATATGTGTTCTCTCTTATTAGTTTTGAGTTGGAGTTGGATTAATTCCTGTACATAGTTTTATTGTTTGTTTTTCTTTTTGAAAAAGTGGAGAAAACTATTTTATCGATCCAAAAGTACTGAATTTAAGTTCTAGATGAGCCACCTTTACACAATACATGTATTTAGTCCAAAAAATTATATTTCTCCAACAAAAAAAAATGCGATTACAACTCTCTAGAAAAACACTGTAAAGATTCAATTATGCCGAGAAAATCTCTTATCTTTATATATTCTCTTCTGTTCGGAATCTAATTATAATTTTCAAATAATATTTAATATTAGCAGTGGTGGAAAATTCAAGAGACACATTTGAAAAGGTGTATCTAGAATATTAAAGAAAAGTCAAGAAGTGGAGCTCCTTGGAAAGGTGAGACAATTAATGTCCACTAAGTCTTATGTATGCATGGAGGTCATGTTCTCTAATATAAATAGAGAGATTTGTAAAGAGATGAAACATGCCAAAATGAAGAGGTGAGACATCCCCATTCTTGGGTGACAATGTAGAGAGTTGAAGAATCTCCAGCTAGGTCCTAGTGAGAGGAGAGTGCTGGTGATCTTTTGTTGTGAGATAGATGTGAGCTAGTATTATCATTCCTTATAATTCTGAAAGTGAGAGAGTCTTGTAGGGTGATGCACATAATGGGGTGGGGTTACAAATTGTTGTTATCATATTTGAAGATGATGAATGAATTATGTTGATGTCTTCCCGTGGATGTAGGCAAGAGGTGCCAAACCACGTAAATCTCTTTGTGTCTTCTTTCCTTTATTCTTGTGGTGTGTTTATCTAAATTCCCTCAAAGATCCTTTGACGTGTGGGTTAATCCGTTGACGTGTGCGGTTTTCCCCAACAGTGGTATCAGAGCTAATGGTTCGGAGGGGACTGGCTCAGAACCGTTGGTGCGACCAAGTGATCGGTTCAGATAAGTATTGAAGCTCAATGAGTTTGGTGGTGGATCCATGTGGGATCATTGTGTCGAAAGTCTTCCTGGCAATGGAGGTCAGACAGCGTGTCCTGTTGGTTGTTGCTAATAGCGGTACAAGTACAAATGAAGCATCACCATCCAATTCTCGTAGAGAAGCATTGAGATCAGAAATATTGCAAGAGACACACTCAAGTTTATTGGTTAGAGGTGAGTATGCAAGATGCATATGTGGAGGAACTTAGTCTTGCAAAAAAAATAAATTGAAGATGATGTAGAAGTTTGGAAATTTTAATAGAGGGAGGATTTGTTGGGAATTTTCCAAATAATATTTAATATTAGTAGTGGTGGAAAATTCAAGAGACACATTTGAAGAGGTGTATCTAGAATGTTGAAGAAAAGTCAAGAAGTGGAGCTCCTTGGAAAGGTGAGACAATTAATGTCTACTAAGTCTTATGCATGCATGGAGGTCATGTTCTCTAATATAAATAGAGAGATTTGTGAAGAGATGAAACATGCCAAAATGAAGAGGTGAGGCATCCCCATTCTTGGGTGACAATGTAGAGAGTTGAAGAATCTCCAACCAGGTCCTAGTGAGAGGAGAGTGTTGGTGATCTTTTGTTGTGAGATAGATATGAGTGTTATCATTCATTGTTAGTTATATTATACCTTGTAAATACTTTTATTTAGCAAACCATAGTTTGGTTTATCTTTAACCTAGAGTTAGCTTAGTTTAACTTCAGTTAGGTATTAACAATTTTCTGTTTAGCTTTCTGTTAAGCAGTTAGTTAAACTTTATTAGTTAGTTAGTGACTAATTCAGTTTTTCCACTTCTGTATATATGTAATCTTCACTTCAATAATCAATTAAGTTTTGATTTTCATAAATCATAACATTCCTTATAACTCGGAAAGTGAGAGAGTCTTGTAGGGTGATGCACATATTGGGGTGGGGTTACAAATTGTTGTAATCATATTTGAAGATGAATGAATTATGTTGATGTGTTCCCGTGGACGTAGGCAAGAGGTGCCGAACCACGTAAATCTCTTTATGTCTTCTTTCCTTTATTCTTGTGGTGTGTTTATCTAAATTCCCTCAAAGATCATTTGGCATGTGGGTTAATCCGTTGACGTGTGCAATTGTCCCCAACTTCTTCAACCTCTATTCTATTCCCTCTTTTTTTAATCCTGTTTGTTTTTGTTTTTATGAAGGACTTTACAAGGTCACACACTCTGCCCCCTTCTTTTGTCTCGTCATTCTGGTTTTTTCGTTCTTCTGAAATAGAAGCTTTACTGAGTCACTTGCTCAGAGTGTGCACCTTATCTTCTCACATCGCGGCTCTTTTTTTCACTTTCACTTTTGAATATATTTATTATTAAATTGAACATCGTGCATCATGCATATGATGTATCTCAAATAAACTGTTTTGTAATTATGCTTCTTAATCCAACAGTTTTATACGATTCAGTTTTCTGAAATTAGCCCGACGATGCACAATTTGATTACATATTTTTCTATAGGTACTTTTAATATTTAATAAATATAGGCATCAATGTGGTGGATCCAATACATACAATTTGTACCAGATGGGGCATTGATCTACTTTCTTATGGTTTATAGTCTCTTGTTAGTGTGCAATATCCAACCACTTTATATGGTGCTTTCTTGGGTGGCTTGAGAGAAGTTTCGTGCATTTACCAACCAACCCATGTTCAGAAAACTATCCTAGGAAGTTTCTTCGTAAGAATAATGGACCAGGTGATGATATACTGATTCGTTTATTCGAAAAGCTTGATTTGGAATCTAGAAATGTTGCTTTCAAATTTTATCCTTCATTAAAATATATGAATTCAACAAAGATTATGCAAATCTATTTTGTTGGTACCGAGGAAAGTTACAAGGAGCTATTAAATTGCTATCCAAATCACATAAGGCTTTTGTCAAGGACCAACTACACAGTTGTTTGAGTTCACTTAAGTTTATCAACTACACAATTGATTGCATGTGAGCACTTGAGGATTGCCAGAACCTAAAAATCCTTATAACAAAGAGGATAAACTTGGACAATGCAACAATTAGAGGAATTCTAGAAAATTATTTGGTGTTGGAAGATTTTAGCCTATCAGATTCCATTGGGTTTGAGAAACTCATTATCATGAAATCAAAACTCCATTTTATGGCTCCAAGCTCTACTTGTGGATCATCTAGAAGTTACTTACCAAATCCTTGATGTTCTATTTATTGACTAAACAATTTTCCCTTCAAAGAACGTATCCATTTTTGCCCAAAAATCTGCAAAACTTCCAGTATCACTGCTACTCAACAGTTTCAAGAATGCTTCTAGGTGATGAAAGGAAATTTGCTATTAAACTCCATGCTAAAAATCGTTAATTTTTAACTTCAATTTACTCGTACAAGAACCATCACCTAATAATTTTAACTCAATTGTCTTTCAGGGAAATTCAGTTCGTCTTGAATAGACTCGGTGTTAACTTCACCGCAGAACATCAAGTTTGTTTGGGTCTATAGATGAGATAGAGTCTTAAGAATCGGTCTAGTCAAAATTTATGATCAGGTCAGAGACATGTACAACTTTTCACAATACATCCCTTTGTCTTATTTTTGGCAAAAATGAAGGAAAGTCGCCTCATTAAAACCTTTTGGTGCAAAACACTCTTTAGGAAAAGAGACGGAAAAAATACACAGAGACTAAAATCAGAACTCAATATAATTAAAGGGACTAAAATGATATTTAAATCTTAATTTATTATATACTCCATCCGTTCCCAATCTTTGGTACTTTTGGCTTGTTACATGCATATTAAGGTAACATTAATTTGCATTGCCTAAGTACTAAAATGCCCCACTTGTAATTGTCTTGGGATAATTGAAGTCAAGTGGCTAAGTACTAAAATCCGCCACTTATTGCATTGGCTAAGTATTAAAATGCCCCACTTGCAATTGCAATAGGTATTAGGTAGTGTCTTCCTTATTTTATATTCAAATAAGTGTTTTGCTTGGGATAATTTAATGTGCTGCAGATAATTTCTAAATGTCTTGGTGCCAACATAGTCAAGATCAATTTATTCTAGCGTGATACCTCCACATGCCATGTCGCGGACATAAAAAACAATTTATGCACTCACACTTAGTTTCTTTTGTTCATATGTTTACCAACAATTTTCGCCGTAAACAAAAGAATTCAAAATGCTTGGATAAAGATGACCCGAATTAAATCCTCGTCAAGTTGACAAGTTTAAAGAGTAAGATTTATTAAGATGATTTCAAAGTGCAAAATAGGGTTTCCAAAAGAGAACTCAATCACATATCTACTAACATATCTGCCACAAGTATGCCATACTCATCCTTAGGAGTGGTCAAGTTCAAGTTTCTGTATAATTATCCCAATACTCTCATTTGGCCATTCTTTTTAATTACAGGTAAAATACTAGATAGCCACTCCCATACCTGGCAGTTTTGAAGAACCCTACTCTTAAAACCTTTCAATCTCACCTATCCAAGCTAGACTTCTTATTGTAATGCCATGCAAAGAAATTCTTATATCTCTAGATTAGATCAACCACATGGATCTAATGAAGGTTGTTCTCCTTAAATCTTCCTCTGGATTTGCTAGCTCCCCCTCATCCAAGGTATTACTTGATTCTCCTAATAGTTCTGTTGATCCCCGTTGAGGAGCATGGTGGATCCAAACAGTGGCGGATTTTAACTAAAATGTTGGGGCGGGCCGCTCATGAAAGAGTCATGAAAACTCAAAAATGTATGAACAGAGACGCAAAAACGCAAATACAATTAAAATATATAAATATAGATTAAAATGATTTATAACCAAAACTAAATAATTAAAAATATAATTTTAATTTTCACATAGAGACTCAATTGATATTGTTTGTAAAAAGATTGTTTTAAATTTATTTGATTCAAATTTTAAAATGCGAAAAATATTTTTTTCAAAAACGATCAACCATCGATTCATAATTTCTAATTCTAATATAAAAGACATGATAATATTAAACATATGAATAAAATTTATGGTCATAAAATATAAAATTATAAACTACCATACATTTATAAATATATTGTTATAAACATTGAGTAAAAGGTATATTATTAATGCGTAGAAAACATATTTTTTATATAAAGCTACTGATTAAAAAAATACATAAACCCCATTCCATGCTCTCCGTCGTATGGGCTGTATCATGCTCCCCATAACAGGACATCCATTTTACGTTAGTAATGACATACAAAAAACCAGGTGTTGGATATGTGTTGGGCAAGATCTGATAAAACCATTCGACTACGAATACGTACCTGTATAGAGCCAAGTAAATACTTTTGCCAGCCTGTCTGCTTTGACAGTATAGCTGCAGAGTCGAAAAGAAGGCTCTCATTCCAATAGTCGTCATAGACTTCATTTGCTGAAGGCTTCATAAAAAATAATCTGGTATGCACACTTGCCCTAAAAATTTCAAATAAAACAACGCTGAACGCATTTAATGCGTTACTATCGCCTCCCAAAGCATCACAGTTTCCATCATTACATCCTTTTTTTTATTTCAACAAAATATTATTTAAAAATAAGATTATTATGCTCATTGAGTACTACATGGCATATCAACCTATGACGCGCTTGATTGTGGCCACACAAAAACCTGCTTATACAAAAGCCAAACTATAATCCCATTGATACCATTTGTTTATTTGCAACGTCTCAATAAAAACAACGCCTGATCTCAAGCGACTACCTCACCGATCAGGTCGTTGTTTTCGTTTTAACTTTACCCCTTACGATCATCTTTCTGGTTCAAGCGATTACTGTTTACCAATATTTTCCATAAATAACAATATAACCATCGCAACATACATTGCCGCGTTTAACTCTATATTTCGTTATTCGTTTTCATATCATAATTTCGCTTTTTCTTTATATAGCATCTTGGGTTAGGGTGTGTAAAAAATTTTAAACACACACATTACTATAAATATAATAAAGGAGGAAGAGAAGAAAGAATAACTTACTCGAGAAGCAGAGAAACACGCGGAGAGAGAAAATTAAAAATGTGTAAGAGTGTAAGTAATTGTGTTAATATGGTATATTAGATAGGTGCAAAACTAAGAGTTTCGATGTAAATAAATATTTTCTAGATGTGCAAATATTTTTTTAATAAGATCTTTATACTAATATTATTTTTTAAAAAAATATTAGTACTAATATTATTTTTCTAAAGTGACCGATTGACCACCCTGAGATACCCTTAGATCCGCGGCTGCTTGAAGCGCTGAAGACTTTGAACCCCGTGGTTCGTTTTGACGTTTTTTCAGTTGAAGTCTTCCCGGATGAGGTATCTTTTTGTATATATTATTTTTTAGACAGGCTATAATTTATCCTTTCTTTTATGGCCAGACAATAAATCACTCATTAATCATTTAATGCTATGTATACAAATTTTATTGCCTTCGAATAATGCTGAAAAGGTCAGGACTTTGAAAACCCCTTCATGTCAAACAGGACTACCCCTTCATGTCAAGTCTGTTTTGTTATTGTTCTGCACTGTACTTCCGACCTTTAAGGAGTGGTCCGAGGTAGTTAGTGGTTGATATCTTTAGTTAAATGACTATATCCGATCCTAGCTGGTGTTGTACCTGCAAAGTCACTCCGATGCTAAAGCCAGAGGAATGATGTTGGCGAGTAATAAATATGAGAATGCTTACCATTAATGAGACAATGAATGTTGTATTTATAGAGTGGGGTGGGGTTGATTCCAACGAATCAGGTCCGTCCGATCTGGTGGTTTGATCTAAGTCTTTGATGTTTGGGTTGGGCCCTATTGACATTAGGCCTACAGGGGGTGTGAATAGATGCCAAAAAGGGGGTGTATATATGGCAAAAAGCCATTCCATAGCAGTTGCCCCCCAAGTTAGGTCGTCTTTAGAGGCGATCTTGACTTGTTCGGGTATGAAGCTTTCTTTTTACTGATGTTTAAGCATGGTTTCTGATAGTGGCGAAGTTTTTGCCGACGTGAGAACTTGGTCTCTGGTGGTGACGAAGTTTTTGCCGACGTAATTGTTTACCGTGGATTTTGGTAAACACCGCTGGTCTCCAATTTGGTTAACTTGCAGGATCAACCAGTGAATCCTAAGACCATTTGTGTTTAGAGTTTTTACAGAATCGCTTGTGTTCTTGCTGTTTAACAGTAAAAGAAGAAGATAACCGTCGATTTCTCCGCGAAACCGTCAAATTACTCCAAATGAGGGAGGATAAAACAAAGAGAAAATTTGCAGGAAACGTAAAGAAAAGGAAAAATTAATATTGCATTAATTTAAAGGGGTGGTACACAAGATCATACATGCGTTCCTTGTACTCGTTTCTCAGTGCGTGTCGGTACTTTGAGCGTGGGAACTTGGTATGAGAAATTGTGACCTTTGTTTCTTCTCAGAAACTACTATTTATACAAAGGAAAAGAGAGGGAAAAGCTAAACTAAGTAACTGCCTAGAAATTCGAAAATTAATAACTGCTACTCCTACTTTCGACAAGAACCGCTTCATCACGCTTCGACCAACTGCTAGTTCTTCAGCGCATAACTGCTCTGTTTTCTGTCTGTCGAAAGCTTGTGTCCATTTTCCTCTTTCTTGCTTTTGCTTCCCCGGAAGCTTGTCGAACTTACTTTGCGCATGACCATTTTCTCTGTCGAAATACTTTGGTCTTTGTCGAAATATAAGTCAAGCCTTGTTGACCATTTTCAATGAAGCCTGTCGAAATTACAGGCTAACAAATTGCCCCCCAAAAATGTCTTTCTCAATTGAGCTTGAGGTGGAAGAAGAGAAAGAACATTTTTGAATTCACCATCGAAATAGACTTTGCACTTGAGTAGAACAACTGTATACCTGATGTCGCCACTATTAAGTGTTGTTGACGTTACTCCTATCTTGGTGTACCACATGGCCCTCAACGTTCTGCTTATAATTCTGACAATGCTCATATGGCAATCATAACTTCCTTTGAAAGCCACGTACTTACGCTTTCTTTATCTTTATTCCAGCGTTATTTTAACTTCCTGCAATGTTGGCTTATACTTTTTCAAGTATTTGCCATTTATACGCAAAATTCTTTCATCAGCGCCAATCTCTTCGACTTCATATGCGCCGTTTGAATAGACTTGTAGAATTTTGAATGGTCCTTCCCAACTTGGGGACCATTTACCAAGGACTCTATCTTTTCGATCCATAGGTAAAATGACTTTCCAAACTAAGTCTCCCACGTCGAAAGTCTTCAATTTGACTTTCTTATTGTACACCTTAGCTACTCTTTCCTTTTGTCTTGTGAGCACATCTAATGCATTTAACCTGTCCTCATCTAAATCAACTAATTCATCTAGCATCATACTCCAATAATGATCAGATGGGATTTCAAATTGTCTTTGAATCCTAATTGATTGAAAACAAATTTCTGCTGGTAATACTGCATCATGCCCGAAAACAAGTTTAAAAGGAGTACTATTGATTGACACTTTGGGAGATGTTCGACATGCCCATAAAATTTGGTTAAGTGTGTTATGCCAATTCTTGGGTTTTTGCCCAACATGTTTTTTAATCAAACTAATGATAATTTTATTGGCTGCTTCAACTTGACCATTTGCCTGAGCATAATATGGTGTCGAACTCAACAATTTATACCCATTTTCAGCAGCAAATTCGACCATTTTCTGACCAATAAAAACTGAACCTTGATCTGTGGTGATAGTTTCAGGTACACCAAATCTATATAATATATGGTCTTGAATAAAATTAATTACTGCCTCTTGATTAACATTATTTAAAGGAATAGCTTCCACCCACTTAGTGCAATAATCTATCCCTACCAATATGAAACGATGGCCTTTCGACGAGTTTGGCTTAATTTCGCCAATTATATCCAAAGCCCATCCTCTAAATGGCCAAGGTTTCACGATAGAATGTAATTCATTTGCAGGCACATGTTGTATCCCTGCATGCTTTTGACATTCTTGGCATCCTTTGGCAAACTCTATGCAATCTTTTAACATGGTTGGCCAATAAACACCTTGTCGAAAAAGAAGCCATTTCATCTTATGGCCTACTTGGTGAGCTCCACAAGTTCCACTGTGAGTATTAGATATTGCCAAGTATGCCTCATTTTCACTAAGGCACTTGAGTAAAACTCCTTCAGGGGTTTTCTTAAACAACTCATTTCCCATGATGACATAACTTAAGGCTCTATACTTGGTTTTTCTATCAGTTATCCCTGTTGGATTTTCCAAGTAGTTAACAATTTGTCTTCGCCAATCATCATTTGACATACTGTCAATGGCAAAAACTTTAAACACATTATGACAATATCCTTTGTCGGAGACTTCATCATTAAAATTTTCATTAAAATTTTCACTTTCACTTGGAGGTAATTGACTTAAGACTAAAGAGTAGTTCTCTGCCTCCTCTAGTTTTTTCCTTGACAAAGTTTCTTGTGTCATTACTGTCGAAATTAACTTGTTTTTAATTTCGATTAGCTCTGTTAATTTTTCTTTAGAAACTTTATAACCAGAAGCTATTTGTGCCAGATCATTGGCCTCTTGATTTGCAATACGAGGCACATCTTGAATATCAACGCTGTCGAATTGTTTCAATAAAGTACTGGCAGCAATAAAGTAAGTAATCAAATTTTCCTTAATGCACTTGTATTCTTTCGTTAATTGTTTGATTACTAATTCAGAATCACCTCTAATTTCGACCTGTTTTGCCCCCAAGTTTAACAGAATTTCACGTCCTGTTACTAAGGCTTCATATTCAGCCTCATTATTGGAGCAACTTTCTTTAATTTTATACTTGTATTTAGTTGGAATCCCTTCAGGTGAAATGATTGACATCCCAACACCGGACCCATTTTTATGGCTGGAGCCATCGAAGTATAATTTCCACGGTCGAAAGTGCACAAAGTTAATTTCTGATTCAACTATTGAATGATCAACAATGAAATCCGCAACGACTTGCCTTTGATAGCCTTTAAAGGTTGGAATGTTAATGAATACTCAGATAAAGCTAAAGCCCATTTGCCTATTCTACTATGTAGGATGGGTTTCGACAGCATATGTTTAATAATATCAAAGTAGGAATAAACATACACGTCAACAGGCTTAATATGTTGCTTTAACTTAGTACAAGAGAAATATAAGCATAAACACAATTTTTCAATAGGGTGATATCTAGTTTCAGAATCATTCAAAACCCTACTGAGGTAATATATGGCCCTTTCTACACCATTTTCATCCTCTTGTGCTAACATGCTACCTATTGACAATTCTGATGTTGCTATGTATAATTTCATTGTCTTATTCCTAATAGGAGGTAATAAAATAGGTGGCTTTATCAGGTAGGCTTTGATTTCATCGAAAGCTTGTTGGTGGCATGGCTCCCACTTGAAAACATCTTCCTTCTTCAGTCGAAGTAATGGCGAAAATACTTGAGTCTTGCCACTTAGATTTGATATAAATCTTCTAAGGAAATTGACCTTTCCTAATAATGACTGTAATTCTTTCTTTGTTGAAGGAGGTTGTGTTTCCATGATAGCTTTCGTCTTGTTTTGATTTATTTCAATGCCTTTTTTGTGCACAACAAAGCCCAAGAAATCACCTGCACTTACACAAAAGGCACATTTGAGTAGATTCATTTTCAATCCATATTTTCTCATTCTTTCGAATGATAATCGTAGATGATCTAAATGACCATTTTCTGATGAAGACTTAACAACTATGTCATCTATATAGACTTGCATAAATTTTTCTATAAAATCATGGAACATAGTGTTCATAGCTCTTTGGTACGTAGCACCAGCATTTTTTTAAACCAAATGGCATCACTACCCATTCATAAACACCTAATGCCCCTGGGCATCGAAATGCAGTTTTTGAAATGTCTTCTTCGACAATAAAAATTTGGTTATAACCAGAATATCCATCAAGCATGCTTAAATATTCATAACCAGCCGCTGAATCAACCAACATTTCTGCCACAGGCATTGGGTATTGATCTTTGGGAGTAGCATTATTTAGATCTCTAAAATCTATGCAAACTCTAAGCGTACCATTTTTCTTAATTACAGGCACTATATTAGCAAGCCATTCGACATACCTGGCAGTTCTGATGAACTTGCTTTTCAATAGCCTTTCGATTTCCGCTTTAATCTTCGACATGATTTCTGGTGCAAATCTTCTTGGTGTTTGCTTCACAGGCTTCTTCTCTGGTCGAATAGGTAATTTCAACTCAACCACCTCTCTTTCCAGCCCTGGCATCTCATTGTAATCCCAAGCGAAGCAATCTTTGTATTCCTTTAGCAATTCAACAATCTGTGCCTTCAACTCTTGATCAATCTTAGCACTGATGTATGTTGGCCTTTTTATTGAGCCATCTCCCAAATCAATTTCATCTAAGGGATCTTGTGCTTGGATCTTTTTGGTTGAACCCATTGGATCTTTTTCAAAACCTAAAGGCTCGTCATCATAGACGCAATCAAGCCTCTGGTTTTCGACAACGTTGTCTTTATTTTTATCTTCTGTGGCTAAAACAACCATTTGATGTAACTCAGCTTCTAGAATAGCTTTTTCTTTGTTTTCGGCCACATAGGCCGTAATTCTTTCCCATACAGTGGGTTTATCCATAAATAACTATTTATGGTCCTTCCCACCCTGTAGGCTTGACATAGCCTTGTGGGTAGTTGTCTTCGTTAATGACCTCTCTATCCCAAATGAATCCATAGTTGGGATCAAGAATCACTGAAGTCCTCACATTATCTCTGCTTTCAAACCCATGTTCAGAGGAAATGCATGGCGCAATGCTCGCCAGTTTTTTATCGAAGGTTTTCTTGGTGATAGTATTCACTTCAGCCTTGAAATAGCTTTGATCACCCTCAATGTTTTCAACTAGGCCATCTTCTCTCCAAATAATGAGTCTCTGGTGAACTGTCGAAGGAATTGCCCCCACAGCATGGATCCATTCCCTTCCCAGCAGCATATTATAATTTGCCTTGGTTGAAATCACCATAAACATAGTTGGCCTGCTAATGCTTCCAACAGAAAGGTCAACTTCAATGGCTCCAAGAGAGTGGCCACTTTTACCTTCATAGTTGGTAAGGATTACGTTGTGTGTTTTCAGATCCGTCTCACACTTTCCAATCCTCTTCAGCATATGTTGTGGCATCAGGTTTACAGCAGCGCCACCATCAACCAAGATCTTGCTTATCCCAACATTGTTCACCTTTGCTTGGATATACAAAGGTTTGAGATGATTCCTCATCCCACAATCAGGTCTCTCAAAGACAGCGTGTTGTTCTTCCACACAACCATTCTTGAGGACATAGTAACAGATGGGTTTGTAAGTGGTTTCTTCGTCGAAATCGTCTTCAACGTCATTCACCTCAGAAACCACGTCATACTCAATTGGGAGAATCGAGACAACACCGCACAGGACGTCGAATTCTGACCCCCGAGTCTGCGAAATCAGATCCCATTTCTTCGTCTAGATTGAGACCTTCTTTAATCACTGAGAGAGATGGAAATATCCTTTCAGTTGCTGGCTTTCTAGCCCTTTCAAGAGATTTCGAAGGTATTTGTTTACCTTTTTCTTTGTTGGAATTTTCCATCTTGCCTACAGCAGCAACCTTTTTCTGGCGTTGATATCTACGCCATTGAGTTCTCGTCATAGGGTTCTTCCCTTTGTAATTATTGTTGTAGGCATACTTGTTAGATTCAGTTGCCTTATTTTGGTTAGTTGCACTAGTGCTGCCTCTGACCAATTTTGCTGGCTCTTGTTGATTTCCAACATCCTTTCCAGCATAATACACTGGGTAATACCCAGTACTCTTTCCACCAGAATGCACCCATTTCTCGACAGGTGACTTTGCTGGAGGAACATAAGTCCTAATCTGACATTTCTGAGGATTCCTTGTCGAAGTAAACTTATATTGGATCCCTCTGTCATTGTAACTGAACTTTGGCCTTTTGTTGACCCATTTTCCTTTGCGTTTCAGTTGAGGCTTCAATCTCTCAAGATTCTTGGCAGCCTCTTTGTCGAAGACAGCACTGCACCTTGGGCAAAGCATAACTTCAGTGTTGTTGATCTTGCAGCGATTGAGGAAGTCAATCAATTCCTCTTCAGCCCCTGGATACACTACCTTCATCTTCTCAGCATATTGGTCTTCAGTAACCATTTCGACACCTACCTTGTCGACAGCTTTTTCTGCCTTAGCATTTTCAGCAACATCTTCAGTGACCTCGACCACATTGAGATCAACTTCGACCAGCAATGCATTAGCTGTTGGCAGGGGATCAGTATCAATCTTCATTGGTGGCTTAGACTTGTCACCAAATTTGAGCCTTCCTTCGTTGATAGCATTTTGAACCAAATCCCTGAAAATGACACAACGGGAAGTGTTATGACCTAAGAAGCCATGAAATTTACAAAAGCCTCTTTTCTGTCATTGTTCTAATGGTGGAATCTTTAGGCCTTTAGGCATTAAGATTTGACCATCAGCCACAAGCAGATCAAATATCTCGTCACATTTAGAAACATCAAATGTATAAGTTTTTGCAACGAATTTGTCGTTTTTAGGCTCGACAGGATTTTTACCATTTGAAGGTTTTAGCAATTCACAAGTATATGGAGGTCCTGGCTTTAATTCGGCAACATTGACCTCTTCTTCGACCTCCTCATAGGAGATGTCGAACTCTTGTTCCTCATTTTGAATTTCGACATAGGCAATTTTGTCTTTTTTATTGTTATGAAACCTACTAGTTCTAGATTTCTCAGCTTTTAGCCTTTCGACTTGCCTTACTCTATCGGCCAATTGGGCCATATCTCTTAAATGTTGCGTGTCTAGTTTTTTCCTAATAGAATAATCTAGACCACCAGCAGCCATTTCGACTAACTCATGTTCCGGCACTTGGGTAAAGCACCTTGCTTTGAGAAGTCTAAATCTGTTGAGATAGTCATCAACAGTTTCAGCCATTTTGCGTCGAACACTGGCCAATTCTTTGAGACTAATTTTACATTGTCCCATGTAGAATTGCTCATGGAAAGCTTTTTCTAATTGGTTCCAATTAAACATAGAATGCGGGGGTAGTGTAGTAAACCAAGTAAAAGCATTTTTTGTTAGAGAAATAGGAAAAAATTTCATTCTTAAATTCTCATTTTGGGCTGAATCCCCAGCCTCAGTTAAATAACGAGCAATATGTTCGACGATGGATTCACTAGTTTCTCCACCAAATTTAGTGAATTTCGGGACTTTCCAACCCCTTGGCAATTCACTTTGCAAAATATATTCTGATAATGGCGACACGAAATTTGGCCTGTGCATTCCTACATTAAGGCCATTCTGGGCTAAAATTGTTTCGACAAGATTAGCTATATTATTCTGTGCTCCAAAATTGTTTTGTTGCACTTGCCTGACTACTTCATCCGCATTTTGATTTCTATTTACTAACACTATATCAGGCTCGTTTTCAACCATCCCCTGCAAGGGTTGTTCGACAGCTTGTGCTTGTGCCTGATTTCTAGGCAATTCAATGTTAGGCCTTTCTAAGGGGATTTCTACAGGCCTCAAAGGTTGTATTTGGGATATTGGTTGATTCTGCATTCTTGGAGTGCCAAAGAAATCTGCAATTCGACCCATTTGAGTTGCCAATGCTTGGTAACTGTTATTGGTATCACGTATCAAAGGGTTGAATACTGTACCAATTTGCTGGGTTAACATATTAACCATATTATGATTAGCATCATCTATTTGTTGCCTCAAAGCCAACAAAGATGCTGTGGTTAATGAGGGTTGGGCATTTCGACCATAAATGCCCTCTTGAGAGGCATGCATAGGGGAGAAACCACCATTCATTATGTTATCTGCACACGTTGATGAATTGGTTTGCAAGCCTACCATCATGCCAGTTGGCATACCATAAGGGAGATGTCGACCAACTATAGGCATGCTAAATGGGATATCACCACTAGTCATATATGGGTTAGACGTTCCCATTGTTTGTGGCATAGAAACCATTTCATTAGGCTGTGTGGTCATCGTGGTGGCCATTGTTGGTAAAGGATTAAGCACAGGAGATGTAACCGCAATCATGCCTGTCGAAGGCATTGGAGCAGTTATTCCCATAGCGGTTACTGGATTAGCGTCATTGATAGACGCATTCTCAGGGTCACTCTGTGCATTTGAAGAACTTGCGCCAGAATGTGACATCTTTGACAAAGATTTTCCACTCCTCAGGCGCATAAACAATTATATTTCAAGATTCTGTTAACTAACACTAATATTTCGACACAAATGTCCCACTGGGCGTGCCAATTTGTTTACCGTGGATTTTGGTAAACACCGCTGGTCTCCAATTTGGTTAACTTGCAGGATCAACCAGTGAATCCTAAGACCATTTGTGTTTAGAGTTTTTACAGAATCGCTTGTGTTCTCGCTGTTTAACAGTAAAAGAAGAAGATAACCGTCGATTTCTCCGCGAAACCGTCAAATTACTCCAAATGAGGGAGGATAAAACAAAGAGAAAATTTGCAGGAAACGTAAAGAAAAGGAAAAATTAATATTGCATTAATTTAAAGGGGTGGTACACAAGATCATACATGCGTTCCTTGTACTCGTTTCTCAGTGCGTGTCGGTACTTTGAGCGTGGGAACTTGGTATGAGAAATTGTGACCTTTGTTTCTTCTCAGAAACTACTATTTATACAAAGGAAAAGAGAGGGAAAAGCTAAACTAAGTAACTGCCTAGAAATTCGAAAATTAATAACTGCTACTCCTACTTTCGACAAGAACCGCTTCATCACGCTTCGACCAACTGCTAGTTCTTCAGCGCATAACTGCTCTGTTTTCTGTCTGTCGAAAGCTTGTGTCCATTTTCCTCTTTCTTGCTTTTGCTTCCCCGGAAGCTTGTCGAACTTACTTTGCGCATGACCATTTTCTCTGTCGAAATACTTTGGTCTTTGTCGAAATATAAGTCAAGCCTTGTTGACCATTTTCAATGAAGCCTGTCGAAATTACAGGCTAACAGTAATAAATTTGAAATTTTGAATTGGCGCCTTTGCATTTATTGCGTCTGTCAGAGCGCGTTTCCCAACGGCGACTAATGATGGTGACGCTTTGGTAGGTGCGAGCGTGCGTTGGAAGCTATTGATGGGATGTGTCCATTGAATTCAGGCCCAATCCAGTTCTGCGAGGCCCACTATAAATAGGGGCTTAGTTCCCCTCATTTATTCCTGATTTTCAGTTTGCTCTGCATACCGATCTTCATTTTTGAGTTTAAGTTCGTCAATCAGTGGGATAGTGGCTAGGATTTCGCCATTCCAGTGGGTCCAAGTGCTTGACTTCCGCAAAAGATCGTCAGCGCGAGCTTCGTTGAGCGAGGTTAGTTCTGTTTTCAATTTCTCTTTTGTTTTCTTCTCTTTAAATAGTCAGTTTTGCCCCCATTTCTTTAGTCGTCACAGGGTGGGGGTCGTCAGGTTGGGTCTCAAAATTGGTAAGGACCCGTTAGGTCGTTATTCCTGACTTCCCTATGCCCCCATTCCTGTAGGTTTTTAAAACTGGCGGTTACTAAACAAACTCGTAGGCAAATTTCCCAGCAACCCCCGCAACTTGCGAAAGTGATGGCTTCTGGAGGAGAAAATGCCGAGGGCCGTACTTTTGAACCCCCCCCCCCCCCCCCCCCCCCCCCCCCGTTATTCCCGAGGTTCAAGATCATCCCGATTCAGCCCCGACCAGCGAACAGGTGGAGGATGATGCTGAAGTCAATCGCCATGTTTCTAAAGATTCTTCCGATGAGCCTGAAGTTGGGGAGGAGCTTTCCGAGGACGTGGTGGTTGTTGGCGTGAAAGATACCAAGATGGACGTTGTCGTCGTGGAGACGGCATCTTCTGACCAGACGCACTCCGATGATGAGCAGGGGTCTTCGCATACCCAAGAAGAGGGGGGCTCTGAGACGATGTCTGAGTTTAGTACCGAAACAGGAGAAAGGAGTCATACGGGATCCGAGGTTGATAAGGGTAAAAGACCGGTTGAAGAAGTCGAGGCTGATGATCGTGTTTCCGCTTTGACCGATGGTTATTCCAGCACTGGTCCGGGCCGAATCGACCTGCCGGTGCCTTATGACGTGAATGTTCCTCGTATTCTTAATTGGGTCGCTTCTTCTGTTACCGAGACAAGGTCTTTGTATGAAGTGGGGGAGGATATGAGCGTTATTGTAGATAGGTTGTCGATAAGGGGCCGACTTTGGAACGTCGAGGGTATGAGATCCGACGAGCATGCAGCGATCTGGCCAGGAGCCTTGAAATTCGTCATGTATGACGTGTTGGTATCGGATATGCATATCCGTCCCCCCTTTACTAATCTTCAACAGACTGTTTTGGCGAGATTGGAATTGGCACCTTCGCAACTTCACCCCAATGGTTGGGCGTTTCTTCGAGCATTTGAATTGATATGCCTTGAACTTAAACGTCCAGTGTCTGTCGATCTGTTCCTTCATTTGTTTGAGGTTAATAGGAATAGTGAAAAAGGTGAGGAAGGAAATGCTTGGGAGCATGTGAGTCTTCGATCTCTGAAAGGTGTTAAGATTTTTCGGGCTTATTCAGATTCGTTGAAGGGGAGGTGGAAGGAGCTTTTTTATTTCGTGGAGCCGGTGAATAGCGAGGCGATTGGCTATGTGGGAAAATTTGATTCGGACGGGCGAAATTTGGTGTCCACTAAGTTTCCCATAGGATGGGGACTCGGTCACTATAACCGATCTCCAAGATCCTACCATGTTGGTGAATCTTATCTTTGCCGTGCTGATATCCTGACCAGGGATATTTTGTTGTTTATTTCCTCTCAAATACCTTACACCAAGCATAAATACCGAGGTATTCCCGCTGATCGATTGGTTAAGTGTGCTACCCGAAGAAAGGTTATGGGGGTTCTAGGTAGGGTCTTTTTGTTGGTTTGTCAAATTATCTTTCGATCGGGAATGGTTAATTTATCATTTTTGGTTAACTTGTCCTGTTTTTTCTTTGTTTTCAGATACGATGGCAGGGAATAGGATCGCTCAGTTAAAGAGGATGGCGTTTGTTGCACCCCGAAAGATCCGGATTGGACCTTTCATCGTACAACGTGAAAATTTGTGAAGCCGCCATCAACATTTTTTATTTAGGGACCAAAACATTGAAAAAGGGTCCTTTTTTAAGGCGGGTGGTCCTTTGAGAACTAGAGATGTAGGTTCGGGGGTCGGTTAGGTGTGGGGAAGGTATTAGCATCCCACACCTCCCTTCTACCGAAAGGGAACCTTTAACTTGATGTGCGGTTTTGACAGAGTTGATTTGAAACAATTCGTTCTACTTCTTTTTTTATTTGAGAAAAGTGTTTTTGAAAACGGGGGTAAAGAAGAATCTTTTTATTATTTTTTTAAAAGTGTGCTTGACGGGATGTGACCCGCTCCTACGTATCTCCCGGTGCGATGGAGAATTCAAAGCTTACGTAGTTCTCCTTAGTCGAGAAACTTTGTGTTGGTGATTTTTATTGTAGGGGTTTTCGGTCCTAGACTGTACAGTCCACTAGACCTAGAACAAAGACAACCCCGCCTGTACAGACGACGTGCCCCCTACTTATTGAAAATGTTTTTTTGATTAAGGAAGAAAAAGATTTGTTGTGAGGTTGGTTGCTTTTATTTGGCAAGTATCTTAGGCTCGCCCGAACTGTACAGCTCGCTAACCCTAAGACGCTAACCAATACCGGATGTACATCCGACTCGATTCCTTACTCATTTTTTGAAATAGGGTTCAAGTTGTTAATTACTTGTTTTAATTCTCATAAGTATCCCAAGATGTTTGAGCTGTACAGCTCTGATCTTAGGACGCTAGACAACACCGGCCGTACGTCCGACTTGCCTCCTTATGAGTTTTCAAAAAGGTTTATTGTTGATCTTAGAAAGAATTTGATTGTCTTATGAAAACAATTTGAGAAAAGATTGAGTTTGGAAAAAGCTTTAGAAAATGATTGATTTGAAGAAAGGAGAAGGGAGTTTGAGGGTGACATTGGTCACAAAAGGTTTGTGGGGATGGCGTGGCATCCAAAAGGAAAAGAAAGTAGAACATTCAATCAATTTCAAAGTCAAGAACCAAAGTGAAACATTTAACAAATTGCAAGCAAAGCAATCAACAATGTAAGCATAAGCATAAACATTACCAATTACAACATTTGAGCACAAGAATGACACTTAGTCATCAACATCTAATGGCATGCATATGTAAGATCAACAATAGGCACACAAAGAGATCATACAAAAGTTCAATTCAATTAGGTGTCAACACAAGATAAAGCACAAGGTTGAATCCCTTTTAGTAATCCTTGACGCTTGAGACAATGCACAAGTGCATAAGTGTCTAGTCCTTTTACCAAATCATCAACATTAAAGCATAACATTGACCTAGAAAGAACATCACATTTGCAAGACCAAAAGTGACCAAAAGAGGGCATTAACAAGTCATTTTTGTAACCAAAATTGATTAATCAAGTTAGAAAACTAGCATTTGCATTTTCAAGCAAGAATTGCACAAAGAAAATTGAATCATCTTAGGCAATCCTCATCACTTAAAGTGAAGTGCACTAGGAACAAGTGAGAGTCTTCTTGCCAATCCTCAACATAGAATAACTTTGCAAACAAGTTACTAACAAACAAACCAAAGTTTACAATCAAAGCACAAGGTTGTGTTGAATCATCTTAGGCAATCCTCAACACTTAAAGTGAAGTGCACAAAGACACAAGTGTGAGTCCTCTTGCCAATCATCAACATATAACAATTTGCAAGCAAGATACAATCAATTAGCAACAATATTTTGCAATCAAAACATCAAATCAATTGCGTTGAATCATTTTAGTCAATCCTCAACACTTAAAGTTAAGTGCGCAAAGGCACAAGTGTGAGTCCTCTTGCCAATCATCAACATAACAATGACTTGCAAGCAAGATACCATCTATTAACATCAAAATAACTTGAGAAAACGTTTTTGATCACAATTGCAAACCCATTTCACAAGAAAATTAACAAACCCTAATTCTAATCATGATTTGCGAAGCATCACATCATTTTATTCAACAAAAATGCAAGATCATAGTGAAAACAACATAAATCACAATTTATTCAAGGGTGAGAAGCATCTCAAGCACCCAAACCTCTCACAGTGTTTGTCAAAATGCTTGAGACACCTCTCACCAACAACAATCAACAAATCAACAATATAACAACACTAAAATGCATGAATATGGTAGGATGCAAAATTAGAAACATGATATCTACATTTTGATGCAAAAAAGTTGAAGATGATGCTAGGTTTTAAGAAGTTTACCTCAAATCCAAGCTAAGGAATGACTAATATGAAGAACAAGACTACAAATCAACTTGAATCTTCACCAAACTTCAATGAAACCCACGAAATGCTTGCTTAAAAATGCCCTTTGATGATGCAAGCTTGAATTAAATTAGGAGAGAAGGAAGATATATGAAGTAGGAATGGAAATGAGGTGAGAAAATGGTGATTTGGTGAAGGAGAAGTGAAGAATTGATGGAGGAAGAAGGTGGTATGATTTCGGCCAAGAGAGGGAATTAGGAGAGGGAGTTGTGTGCTAGGGTTGTGTGAGTGAAAAAATGAGGCCAAAAGTTGTGAGAGGTGAGGTTAATAGGGTATTTATAGAATGCATCTAGGTTTGAGGGTATTTAGGTCAATATGCACTAGTTGTGCTCTAGGATTTGATTTTAATTTTGAATCAAAGGCTAGGATTGAGGCTCACATGGATTGAGGACATTGAGAAAACACAAAATGAGAGAATAGAGAGGGTGAAATTCGGCCAAGAGGTAGTGGGAGTGGTCACCAAGTTTTGCTAGTTGTCATCTTGTACTATTGTACTATTATATGACCATTCCATTATTCCTTCATTTTTGATTATTCTTCTTAGGATAATTGTATAAAAATACACCCAATTTAGGCCACATACTAGGAATCTTAGGAATATGCCATTTTGTGAGGTCACCATGACCAAAAATATCATAAAAACCTCATCTTGAAATTTTTGTAGAATATTCCTTTTTGATGCCTTTTTGAATTTGAATTTTTATGCAATTGCGTGCATGTATGCGCAAAAAAATATATGACCAAGGGTGTCTTGCTTCAAATAATTTCCTCTAAAATTGCACAATGATTTTTGATGAAAAATTATCCTCTTTTTTTTTGAAAAATGACCAAAATACCCTTTGCCCTAAAAACATTTTTTTTGTCCAAAAATGCATTTCCAACCTAAAAAAAACCCTAGGATGCATGCACCATGCTCTTCACACTTTTCAAAATAATGCCACACTTCTCAATTTATTTATTTTTGTTGAGAATTAGGGTTTTGACCTAGGCGGACAAAATTAGGGTATGACAGCTGCCCCTCTTTATTTGGATTTTAACAAGGAATATGAATTGGCCGCAACATATTCCGAGGCAAAATAGAAATAAAGAATTCAGAAATTATACCAATTTTGTCTACTTAGAGAAACCAGAATTTTCCTTTTTCTTTTTTTCTCTTTTTTTTGTTCCTTTTTGAAATATGATACAAATGCAATGAAAAGATTTTTTTTTTTGCCCTTTTTTTTTCTTCCTTTTTTTTCTTGTTTTTCTTTTTGGAATCAATTGGTGCCAACCCTCAATAAGCCAGCGAAAGCAGTAAAGAAAACAAAAAAAAAAGGTGCCGGCCCTCATTAAGCCGGCGAAGGAGGCTGCCTAAAACCTTTTAACGAATCGCGAACGATCCGAGTTTGCACTTGGGCCTGGGGAGCACGTGGGCTCAAAGGGGTGGTGTTTCGAGCGACCGGGGGAGGGTACTATATCAAGTCTAGATCTCGATATTTCCCCAGGACTGCGCCATGTTTTAGGCCAACACAGCTATCCTTTTCGACTGGACCTATTGAGGTCAGGGGGACTTACTCGCAGCTCGAATACGAAGTGAAGTCAATCTTTCTGGAGGACACGTGGGTCCAAAGGGGATTTGAAAATCCAATTGGTTTTCTTCAGTTGGTCAATGCTGCCGCACCGATCCAGGGTACCTGCATACGTTAGTTGATGCAAGGAATGGTGCATGAATGCAAGTTTTTTCTTACCTTAGTGGTGATCGAACGAACACGAGTTTCGTAGGATCGACCATCGGCGACTTGAGCTGTTACTAGCAGATAGCGACTTATTTGGATGCAGAAAAATTTAGCAAAGACATGGATATTCATGAAATGCTCCTTATTCTTTTTTCGATGAATGCACAAGAGGTGGATATGCAAATGTAATGCAAATGTATGTTATGCAAGGGCAGGTTATGCGAATGCACGTGATGCAATGAATGTTTTTAATTTTCTTTTAGCATAGGGACTTTAGGATTCTTGAGTGATCAATTCAAGCGTCCTATCGTGACGACTATGACTATTTATTAAGAATGCCTCTTTTTGTTTTGAAAACTGATTTGATGTTTGATGTGATGATGATAAATGCTATGGAATGTCTGTGTTCTTTTGCTTTTATTGTGATGAATGTGGATGATGCGAATGTAATGCTTTGAATAACATGAAATGCCTACATGCATGAGGAGGATGAATGATTGGAGTATTTAAACATTTTTGTAAACATTTTTATGATGATGAGACGCGAGACTTTGAATGCAAGGAATTGAGATGGCTATGGACCATTCTTTGGAAAAACTAGATTTGATTCAAACTCTGGTGTTCTCAAGGTTTTTATTAACAAGCTCACTTATTTTCCTTTCCATTTCCATGATGACTGAACTTTAAACACCACATGATCAATTTGTATTCTCTCTCTCTGAAGCATTGACTAGTAAGTATGCATAAGAGTGCAGATGTGGACGAGTGAGTCAGTTAACTTGGGATTGGTTTAGGACAGTGAGTTGAGAGACTGCCCCGACATTAATTTATGGATGTGAATGACTTTAGGGAGAACTCTGCTCATTTGAGCGGGAGTGAACAGTTATGGAAATGCCCCACTTTAGAATGACAATTTCAAATGGGTTCTTTGAGTGGGTTTGTGAAAGGGGATGAAGTTATGGTACTGGTTATGAACTGAGGGTGGTATATGAATGGGATGGACAATGAACAAACTTTCCCAAGACCAGGGTGGGTGGGTGGTGAAGAGAATGCCCCAACTTTTGGATCTGAGTGGTGTTCTCAGTGCAAATTTTTGGTTCTCTATGAATGTCTTGACTTTTGGCATGAAAGAAGCCTCACTTGGTGATCACTAAACCTTGTTTTAATCTTTGGTGCAAATCTTTTCCTTTGGGCCTGAGACATGAGGACCATCTAGGGTAATAGCAATGCCAGAGCCGCGCATAAGTTTTCTTGCCATTTGAAGTGATTGTGCCCGCGTTTGTTTTTTTGCCAATTCATTTATTTGAGGGATCCCCTCTTTTCTGTGATTTTCAGAAATTTCGCAATGATTGTAATGCTTTTTGACTCATGCACAGGTTTCACAATTCAGTATCATCAATCATAAAAACATTTATTTTAAAATAAAGAGACAGAATAAGTGAAGATAAAAGACACGAAAAGCAAACACATGGAATAAAAAGTTGAATTCTTATTGTTATGGAAACTGGACGTGCAGAAGGTCACGCCAATTGAAAGTACATTGAAAAATTTTTAAACTGGAAAAATACAAGAAAAAGGGGAAGCAGATCTTGTGTTTTTTCTTTTGAAGTAACGATGCCAATCGTCCATACTCATGACCTTGATCACCCCTTTATCCAAAATTTTGGGAGTGCTGATTGCCTTTTTCATTTCAAGTCCAAGTTTTCTGACCCTAATTTTTGCCTGGATCGCCCTTTGTGGGTTTTCAATCCACCGGGTCGCTCTGGTTTTGCCTAGGCCGCCCTTTGCGGGTTTTCAACCTAGCGAGCTGATTCTTACTTGGCTCATCTTTCCCTTTTTTCATTTATTTCTTTAGGCATACTCCTTTCTGACTGCATCTGAATTTACTGGAAACTGGGGTTTTCTTTTCTTGCATCCCATTTTGCGAGAATTAAAGGCCCCTCCAGAGAATAAGTTCTTCGTCTTCATGATACTGGGTTCATCTCCATGGGAATCCCTTTGGAGGTTCATGATCTTTTTGAGCATTGAGTCTTCTTTGAAATTGTTGAAGATGAGCTTTCTTCGGTTTGAGCTTTCTCTTATTCTTCTTCTGACATAAGACAAATATACTTTGGTTTGATAAGGCTCAATGAAAGTATTACTTCCATCATATGGGGTTTGCCCCTGTTAGAGTGTAAAACGAAGCCTGATTTCCATGAAGGTCATCATCGTCCTTGATATCCTTTGTTGATTGTCTCTAACTGCCCCATTTTTAGGGTGGCGTAGGGAGGGATCATGATGCTTGACCTGGAGTCTTCATACTGTCATTTGTGACTACCTTAGCTTGGAAAGCTGCGCAACAGACCGAACTTTGGTAATTACAGACTTTGTTATAATGGCAAGTGTCTTATGTTAGAAGGGTGATTTACACAAACTTGTTGATTCATTGCTCTTTATCATGGCGTCAATCCTCTCCTTTGCTCAAATTGATCATGTCACTTGATTCCTCATGAGGACGGACCACTTTGTTCTCTTATTCTTGCACAACAGCTTGATTGCAAATCTGATGGTGGAGTCTGAAGAAGGACTGAGGGTTTGTGGAGGGCGGGATGACGAGGTCGAGGTAGTGTTTGCGGTTTTATGAAAGGAGAGATGTATAGGAATGATGAAGTGTTTGAAGGTTTATGAAAGAAAGGGTGGTCATACACAACAAGGTGTAGGAAGGTTCATTGAGACAAGGATCTCTTACGCTTTATGACCAAATGTATCAGCTCACAACTTATATTTCTTTCGTCTCTTTTTCCCTTGTTTTTTCATTTTTGGGATTTTCATTTTTTGAATCTGTTCTTTTTTGTTTCATTTTTTCTGATTTTTTTCCTTTTTTGCTTTTGAGTTGAGTGAGCTGATAAAAGTGATACACTATTTTTGGATATTTGAAGTGATCCTTGTTTGGGGTGATTGGAGAGATAATGGCAATGAAACCCCTGCAGCGGTTGGAGGATGCTTGATTGGGTTCTGGTATTAACTGGGGTGACAGGAGGTTCAAAGGGAGGAGCAAATGAGATGGGTTGATTTTGTAGAAGGGCCACTGGTAGTGAGGAAGGTGGCGATGGCAGGCATTTGGTTATGAAATTTTTTTTGTGATGGGGTACTTGTAATGGGAAATGGGAAAGTTGGTTGATCTGAGGAAGGAAAAGGGTTTGGTCGCGAAAGAGGTTCGCTTGTAACATTTGTTTGGTTTCCTCAGCATTGCTCCACTTTGCTTGAACTTGTGCTTTGACTTCATTGCCCAACCTAGTTGTGGCATCATGAATTTCTACAGCCTTAGCCAATTCTTCACTTATTAACTCCGAAGAAACATCCCAGTTGTCTTCAGCCTCTCTCTCAGTTTGGTTAATCGGGTAATCAGAGTCACAATATGAACCATTGGCGTCGTTGTTTTCAAAGATTATTTTCATTTATTATTATTTTTGATCCGCGTTGGGAGGAATTGAAAAGCAAATAACAGACACATGACAAAATGAATGAAAGAAATTTTATTGAGGAATTCAAAATAACATTTTATTGATGATGATACTAAAAGGAAACATGTGTGCCCTTATTGAAATATCCTAAGGCCTTGGGCAGAGCCAAAGGATTGCATTACAGAAAATTGTTTTGAGCTGAAAAACTACATGAAAATCAACAATCACTCATAAATGCTATGAAATGCATGACAAAGACACAAATGTTTTGATGATGCCGCTTTCACCACTTCAACCCTCTTCAACAACTGCTATCCTTGCTTAATAGTCCACAGACCCTGAGAACTTGATCCTTCCCCCCTTCTCAAAAGTTAACTGCTTGGAATCAATGAAGCCCTGAACCAAACTTTTCAAAAGATAGCAATTTTCAGCAGAATGCCCAATTGCCCCAGCATGGAGCTCGCAAGTGGCTTCTGGATTGTACCCGCTTGGGAATGGAGGTTGAACTGATCTCATCTTGCGAGGAGTGATCCATCCATGACTGATTAGATAGCTGCATAGGTCGGCGTATGACACGGGGATGGGGTTGTATTGTGGTGACCTTCTTTTGCCCGCCACAGCACTGGTTTCTCCACTCTCCTTCACAGTCAAGCCATTAACATTGCTGTCATTGAAATTCAAATGTTTGGAGTCGATTAGATCCTGGACCGCATGTTTCAATGCTTTACAATCTTCCACAGAATGTCCCACTCCCCCTGCATGAAATTTGCACGTAGCTTCTGGGTCATAGCTCCTCGGGAAAGGAGGCTGAACGGGTTTCATGGAGCAGATGGAAATTAGGTCATGACTGACAAGATGGTCAAACAGGTCTGAGTAGGACATTGGAATTGGATCGAAATCCTCAGGCTTCCTTCTCACATAATTTTGTGTTTTCTGGCTTTTTCTGATTTGAGTGGAGGAGTGCAGGACTTGAGGGAGGATTTCGGGACTATAGGAGACATCCCCGGATCCTGCTATGGGAGTAGCTTCGGTTGAACTGTAGGCAGTTTTTCCTTTCTTTGCTCCATTCTCCAAACTTTCCCCAGCAAGGACCAAGTCTTTGAAGCTTGAAGAGGCACTCTCAACTAACTTGTCATAATACAGTGGCGGTGGAGTGTTCATGAATATGCCGACCATCTCCTTCTCAAGAAGAGACGGTTTCGCCTGTGCTGCCAAATGTCTCCACCGCAGGGCGTACTCTCTGAATGTTTCTTTGTTTCTTTGTGCCATATTTTGCAAATGTGCCTTGTTGGGAGCTTTGCCAATATTGTAGTTGAACCGCTCCAGGAAAGCATTAGCTAACTCTCTCCAACACCTAGTGTGAGTATGTTCTTGCATGTACCAGCTTAAAGCTTCCCCAGCCAAACTTTATCGGAAGTAGTAGGTCAACAACTTGTCATCTTTTGTGAGTGGGAACATTTCTGTATAGTATGCGGCCGCGTGATTAACAGGACAAGTCATTCCTTCGAACTTACCAATGTTAGGCACCTTGAATATGGGAGAGGGAATCATATTAAGGGCCAGACTTGGATCGTGTACCTCCATGGCTTCTTCAATTGCTTTCGGCCGTTCTTCTGACCCTTGGTACTTGTCTCTTGCTTGAGGAGCTGCAGCCGGGTGACCCTGAGGACCACTACCCACATTGAGATGATAACCCTCGTATTGAGCGGCATGAGCAGGATGATTGACCCCGGATCCCGGAGGAGGAATAGCAGTCACAGTTTCAGCGGGTCCCGAAGTAGGAAGGATGGTTGCAGTCCCACCAGGGTTTACAACAACAGCAGCTTCAGTAGTGATCCCGTTTTTCAAGGCTTGCAGGATATCCATCATTTCAGTCATTTGCATTCCCATCGCCTCGACTTTAGCATTTAATGCCCGATTCTCTTGGACTAATACCTGATTCTCTTGGACTAGCTGTTTGAGAACTTCCATAACAAGATCATCTGGGCCCGAATTGCCAGAATTCTCAATCTCTGGGTTTCCTTGATTGTGTTGACCCTGATTACCCTGAACCTGGCCTGGATCACCCTGACTTGATTCGCCTTGATTTGTTGCCATGTTTCTTGCTAGAGAATAAATCCAACTTGCCATTCCTTCTGTTTAGCAGAGCACACGACATAAGCACAAGAACGAATGACTGAACAAATGCATGCACATTTTTAGACTTGCACCAAAGAAAAGCAATCTTAACAAGGTAATTAAGTGATTACAAAATTGCCCTCTTGTATGGAGGATTTAAACCAAAAGTCAAGTGTGTACTAATGCGGGGAGAGTATGTACTTTATGGGTGGATGGGGCGGGATCAAACTTGGATGGAGAATGATGATAAGGGAAGGAAACTGACAGACTCAAACAAGAGAAACTGCACATGGCATGCACGCCCACTAGAAGAATGCTTCGTAGAGAGTTAACATTGGTTAAAACATGATGGAAAATTTTTTTGATGAACTGTTTCAGTCTTTTATCATGGAATGGATGAGATGCAATGCCTTTTTTGAAGAAGATGCAAATGAACTGTTGATTTGAAAAACTGAGTGCCTTGGAACATCTTGAGTTTGCAAATAAGTAAGGGTAAACTTTTTCAACGGATTATTTTGCAAAAGCGTCTCGTCTCTCATCACAACTTTTTTATTTGGTTTATGCAATGTATGAACGAACAAATCATGATAAGCAAATGCATGAAAAATGACCACTTGTAAAGTGTAATTATTCTAAAGGAGATTTTTTTGTTTGTTTTTGATGCAAGATGAAATACGAAACTCCAATGCATTTTTGGATGATGCAAGATGCAAGAATGATATCTTTTCAAAATGATTTTTATTCTTTAGAGGCACGGCAAGATCTGAAATACCAATGCCCCTTTTTGCGAAAATGATAACGTGAGGCAACCAATTGTCGTTACTCTGAGTAACTTGCATGAAACATTGAGTGGATCCTGACTCAATACTTCACGTAATATACTGAAATGCTTCGACATTTGGTTGACTCCACTTATTCACTTTATTTGAAAACAAACTGCGCCTGATTGGGTCAAAGTGCCCCGATATCGTAGAGTATCATCTCAAATTTGTAGTGCACAAACAAATTTGAGATATTACCCTTCATCATTCAAAGATGCACTTCTACCCATGGAACGATTGCATAAGGAGTTTCTCTTATTTCATTTCATTTTTTTTTTGGAAAATGATTTAGAAAATGATTTTAAAAATGATTTGAAGATGCAAGTGATTTATTGAAATTTTTTTTTTTTTAGAAAAAGGTGCTTTATTTGGGGAAAAAGGTTTTTAGAAAAATGTGCTTTATTTGGGGAAAAAGGTTTTTAGAAAAAGGTGCTTGACGGGTGTGACCCGCTCCTACGTATCCCCATTGTGATGAGGAATCAAAGCTACGTAGTTCTTCTTCGTCTTTTTTCTGACATAATGCTTATGAGGTTAATGAAATGATGCATAAATGCTACATTGGCTCGACGCCCACATTATTTGCTGAAGGTTTTTGTACATGATTATGGATGACTAAAATGCTTATGCTATGCAGATGATAATTGTTTTTTTTCGTTTTCATTTTTTCTTATGCAATGAAATGAAATGCATGATACTCGCAATTATTTTTAAAATGCACGAGAGACGTGATTTTTATTAAATGAAACTATATGCAAAATGAGAGGTTCACATATTTATATGCAAGGGAAAATAACAATGCACGAGAGATGTTTCTAAAAAATGTTTTTTTTATATGCGAGAAAGTGCATGATACTCGCAATTTTTAATGCATGAAAAATCATGATCTTCACTGGATGAAGATGTATGCAAAAGGAAATGAGTAAAAAATTATTTACAATGCAAAGGCTTTCAAAAGCCGGAAATTCACACTTTTTTTTTTGATAATTTTTTTTCGGTTTATTTGCAAGAATATTTTATTTAGCATGGATGCAGGGGTATGAAGCTCCTTTGTGTCCTACCAAGGTTTCTTAGAGACAGGATCTATGGCTATTTCTACGGGTACACACTTCAAGGTTAGCACTAAAAGAAGGACCCTAAATAAGGCTCCTAGAGCCAACGACCTCATCTGAGACTGTAACACCCCGGAAATAATTTAATTAAAATAGTTGATTGAATTATTAAAATAATTTGGAGGCGGGATATAGATAAATTAAAAGGTTAATATTTTATATGCGTAGGAGGTGAAACGAGTAAAGGAGGTGGTGACGTAGAGAGCCCAGTGTTTACTGAGCCCTCAACTTAAACCCTGGGGGTTTAAGCCAAACCCTCATTCGCAGCAAGCAAAAGAAAAACAAAAGTGAGAGTGAGAGAGAGAGCACGCGGCGCAAAGAGGGAGAGAAGAGGAGGGTTTCGCGAAGAATTTCAAAAGGAGATCGTTCGTGTTGCTGTGGTTTTGTTCGTGTCTCGTTCGTCGTGTTCCGGAGCTTACGTTATTCGAGGTAAGGGTGGGCTTAACCTTGATAATGGGTTGATGATAATTATGTGTGGGTAGTCTAGGGTTTTGTTGAATTGTTCGTGTTGTTGCATATCGCGTTTTCGTTGAGATTGGTGCTTTGATGATTATTGCACGTTATTGTGATTTGTTTCGTTATTTGTTGTTGCGTGATTGTTGTATCACGATGATGGTGTTGTTATTGTTCGTGTTTTTGTTGTTGCTGTGCGTGGTTGATTGTTGTTGTCGCGTTGTCGAATTGTCGTTTTTGTTGTGGTGATTGCGGTGTCGTTGCCGTTAGGGTTTGGTGTTTGGCAATTTAGCGATTCTGGACACAGGTTCGGTTTTTCTAAAACTGGCGCTGTTTGGTTGATCCAAAAATTATGAGGTTTATTGTTTTTGAAAATAGACTTAACGCCGGTCGTTTTGGCACTGGTTTCGTTAAATTCGGAGTTGTATAGCTCGAGTTATAGGCGATACAATTTAGGTTAAAATTCTGGAAACGATTTGGGTATAGATTCGGTATTTCGGTGACTGGGAATGTTGTATTGACCGAAAAATTATGTGGTTTATTTTTCTGGAAAATAGACTTAATGCTTGTTAATTTGGCACTGGTTTGGGTGCGTTTAGAGTTGTGTTGCTCGAGATATGAATTCCACAAGTTAGAGTAAGATTCTGGAAACAATCTGGACACAGGGTCAGTGTTTTGGTTACCACGTTTTCAAAAGAACTCCTTTTCGAACGAATCCAATTTCTTTGAAAACTAGACAAAATTTGCCCCAGTTTATGCACAAGTTTCATGCAATTTGATTGAGTTTTGGTCACTTTGGAATTGCTTGAATTTGAAGGACAGAAACTGTCCTCTTTTGCAACTAGCCTGTGTGCTTTTCGAAAACTGTACCTATTGGACACTCTCCTTCAAAAACTGAACTTAGGGATGATAACCAGACCCATAGGGCTTTCCAACAAGTATTTATTTGTTGAAATCCGATGTCGTTTGCTATTTTAATTAATTCGCTGAAGTAGGTGCGATGTGCCTAGGCGCTGTGCGCCAGTCTTGTGCGTGGTGTGCGTGCGTTATGTCCGCGTTGTGGAGCCGTCTGGTGTTAATATTTCAGGTGCGGTGCTGGTATGCTCAGGAGAGTTTAGTGGTAGCTGTGATGCTACAACTTGGTGCTATTTTTGGTGAAATCATTTGTTTTGATTCTGGTGATATAGTATTTATTTTAAATACTTGTTATGGTGAGTTGGTGCATAATCATGGTGTCGCATTGTCATATGCATGTTTTGGTGATATAGGCTCTGCCTCTGGTGTTTGTTGGTGATATGCCCGTCGTGGCTCATTTTGGTGATCGGTACCGCATGCATATGCCCACTGGAGGGGTTGCATATCATCCCATTGTCTATGAATGTTATAATTTTGGTGGTTCACTGTCAAATGGATTTTTCCTTTGGTATCTGGTGCTGTGATATGGTGTAATTGTATTGTGTTGCTGTAGTTACCTGATGCTAGCATATTTTTATCATCTGCTTATTACCTCTGTTAGACTCACCCCTTCTGCTTGGAATGTTGCTCTCATGCGGCAACGCTGCAGGTGATCGCTAGTGCTCGTGGAGGAATTGCTAGATTTTGCTTCCTCTCTCGTTGGGTCTGTGTCAGCTCTGATATGTAGCACCGGGGAGTCGTTAGTTATCGTTTTGAACTATTATTTTAGTTATTGGAAATTGTTTTAATTAATTTTGGAGATGTCTTTAATTGTTAATTCTGGAGATGTTTAAACTGGTTAATATTTCCGCTGCTTGGTGATTTCTTTTATATAAATTATTTTGGAGATTTTTTTTTTGGAATAAATGGTGTTTTTTTTTAAAATGGTGAAAAATGTAGCGCCCTTCGAGGTGACTCTGATAATTGTCTATCTAGTTGTAATAGTAAAAGGGGGGTGTTACATTAGTGGTATCAGAGCAGTTCGGTCTGTCCGGCCAAGTTGTCGAGTCGTCGAGTCGAGTAACACTTGAGTAATTGTTACTCGTTTCTGATTATAGTTTCTGTTGCAGTGTTAGGTTGAGATGGCAGGACGGAACGATGCTGCACTCGCTACTGCTTTGCAGGCTGTGGCTCAAGCTGTGGAGAATAACCCAGGTGCTGCTGGTGATGCTGGGTCGCGCAGTTTGGCTACGTTTCAGAGGGAGAATCCTCCTACCTTTAAGGGCAAGTATAACCCTGATGGTGCTTTGGCGTGGCTGAAAGAGATGGAGAGAATCTTTCGTGTTATGGATTGCTCTGAGGCGCAGAAAGTCAGGTTTGGTACTCATATGCTGGCAGAGGAGGCTGATGACTGGTGGTTGGAGGTGAGGCAGAGGTTGGCGACTGTGAATGAAGAGGTCACTTGGGCTGTGTTCAGCAGAGAATTTTTGAGAAAGTATTATCCTGAAGATGTCCGTGGGAAGAAAGAGATTGAGTTTCTGGAGCTGAAGCAGGGTAATATGTCGGTGACTGAGTATGCTGCCAAGTTCATTGAATTGGCGAAGTTCTATCCACATTATGGTGAGGCTGGTGCTGAATTCTCCAAATGCATCAAGTTTGAAAATGGGTTGCGGGCTGATATCAAGAAGGCGATAGGGTATCAGAAAATTCGGGTGTTCTCGGAGTTGATTGACAGCTGCAGAATCTTCGAGGAAGACAGTAATGCTCATTCTAGAGTCATGAGGGATAGGCAGAAGAATTTCTCGAGTCGTGGGAAGCCGTATGAGGTTCCAGCTGGTAAGGGCAATCAGAGAACTGCTGTGGGTAAGAGACCTAGTGGAGGAGATGCTGCTGCTAGTGTGGTATGTTACAAGTGTGGTAAACCCGGTCATAAGCGTCCTGACTGTCCAAGTGATGTGAAGAAGTGCTACAAGTGTGGTAAAGAGGGTCATATGGCGTCTAGCTGTGATCGAAAGGATGTGTTATGCTACAACTGTGGTGAGGGTGGTCATATCAGCACTCAGTGTCCTAAACCGAAGAAAGAAAGGTCCGTTGGGAAGGTGTTCACTCTGGCGGGGTCAGATGCAGTGAATGAGATCAGAGGTACATGCTATATTAATAATTCTCCTCTTATTGCTATTATTGATACTGGTGCTACCCATTGTTTTATTGCTACTGCATGTGTTGAGAAATTAGATCTTGTTTTATCTTCTATGTTGAGGGAGATGGTTATCGATACTCCGGCTAAGGGTTCGGTGACTACCTCGGTTGTTTGTGCTAAATGCCCTTTATCGATATTCGGTAATGATTTTCTCGTTGACTTGATTTGTTTGCCGCTGAGCGGAATGGATGTTATTCTAGGTATGGACTGGTTAGTTGATAACCATGTTCATATCAACTGTCATGAAAGGTCTGTGAGTTTCTTTTCTCCTGAAGAGGAAGAGTCTGGTTTGTTGTCTGCTGGTCAGTTGCATAGGGTAATGAGGGAAGACGTCCAGTTGTTTTCATTAATGGCGTCGTTGTCTGCTGAGAGCCAAGCGAAGGTTGATGAGTTGCAGATGGTGCGAGAGTTTTCTGAGGTTTTTCCCGACGAGATTCCGGATGTACCACCAGAGAGAGAGGTTGAGTTTGCTATTGATCTGGTACCTGATACTAAACCTGTGTCTATGGCACCGTATAGAATGTCTGCATCTGAATTGTCAGAACTGAAGAAGCAACTCGAGGATCTGCTTGAAAAGAAATTTGTGAGGCCAAGTGTGTCGCCGTGGGGAGCTCCAGTGTTGTTGGTGAAAAAGAAAGATGGTAGTATGAGGTTGTGCGTAGACTATCGGCAGCTGAATAAGGTGACTATTAAGAACAAGTATCCGCTTCCGAGGATTGATGACTTAATGGATCAGTTGGTGGGTGCTCAGGTGTTCAGTAAAATAGATTTGAGATCGGGTTATCATCAGATCAAGGTGAAAGACGAGGACATTCAGAAGACAGCTTTCAGAACCCGTTATGGGCATTATGAGTATTCCGTGATGCCTTTCGGTGTGACTAATGCGCCGGGAGTGTTCATGGAGTACATGAATCGTATCTTTCGTGAGTATCTGGATCGGTTTGTGGTGGTATTCATTGACGACATCCTAATTTATTCTAAGTCAGAAGAGGGGCATGCAGAACATCTGAGATTGGTATTGGAAATTCTGAGGGACAGGAAATTATATGCGAAGCTGTCTAAGTGTGAGTTTTGGTTGAAAGAGGTTAGCTTTCTGGGTCATGTTATTTCGGGGAATGGAATTGCCGTGGATCCGTCTAAGGTTGATGCCGTGTTACAATGGGAGTCTCCGAAGTCAGTTACTGAGATTAGAAGTTTTCTGGGTCTGGCAGGTTACTATAGGAGGTTTATAGAAGGATTTTCGAAGTTGGCACTTCCGTTGACTCAGTTGACTTGCAAGGGTAAAGCTTTCATCTGGGATGACTGTTGTGAAGAGAGCTTCAAAGAATTGAAGAAGAGGTTGACGACGTCTCCTGTTCTGACGTTGCCTAATCCGGAAGAGTCGTTTGTGGTGTATTGTGATGCTTCCAAGATGGGGTTGGGAGGTGTGCTTATGCAGAATGGTAAGGTAGTTGCCTATGCGTCGAGACAGTTGAGGACTCATGAGAAGAACTACCCTACCCATGATTTAGAACTTGCTGCAGTTGTGTTCGCGTTGAAAATTTGGAGACATTGTCTGTATGGTTCGAGGTTTGAGGTGTTCAGTGATCATAAGGGTTTGCAGTATCTGTTTGATCAGAAAGAGTTGAATATGAGACAGCGCAGATGGTTGGAGTTGCTGAAAGACTATGACTTTAGCTTGAACTATCATCCGGGAAAGGCTAATGTGGTAGCTGACGCTTTAAGTCGAAAGACGTTGCATATGTCAGCAATGATGGTTAGAGAACTCGAATTAATTGAGCAGTTCAGGGATATGAGTTTGGTTTGTGAAGTGACGCCTCAGAGTGTCAGATTGGGGATGTTGAAGATTGATAATGAATTCATGGCTAGCATTCGAGAAGCTCAGAAGTTAGATGTTAAATTAGTTGACCTGATGGTTGGGATTGATCAATCCGAGAATAAAGACTTTGAGTTGGATGCGCAGAATGTATTGAAGTACTGTGGAAGAATCTGCATTCCTGATGATGAGGAGATGAAAAGAGCAATTTTAGAAGAAGGTCATAGGAGTAAGTTGAGTATCCATCCGGGAGCTACAAAGATGTATCAGGATCTGAAGAAGATGTTTTGGTGGCCTGGTATGAAGCGTGATGTGGCGCAGTTTGTGTATTCCTGCTTGACTTGTCAGAAATCGAAGGTTGAGCATCAGAAGCCTGCTGGGTTGATGCAACCGTTGGAGATTCCGGAATGGAAGTGGGATAGTATTTCTATGGATTTCGTGATAGGGTTACCTAATACTGTGAGGGGGCACGATTCGATTTGGGTGATTGTGGATAGATTGACGAAGTCTGCTCATTTTATTCCTATCAATATCACGTATCCGGTGTCGAGATTGGCAGAGATTTATATTCAGGTGATTGTGAAGTTGCATGGTGTTCCTTTGTGCATTGTGTCTGACAGAGATCCTAGGTTCACTTCTGATTTCTGGAAGAGTTTGCAAGAAGCGTTGGGTTCTAAATTGAGGTTGAGTTCAGCTTATCATCCTCAAACTGATGGGCAGACAGAGAGGACCATTCAGTCGTTGGAAGACTTGTTGAGATCTTGTGTTCTTGAGCAGGGAGGTGCGTGGGATACTCACCTTCCGTTGATCGAGTTTACTTACAACAATAGTTACCATTCTAGCATCGGGATGGCACCGTTCGAGGCATTGTATGGTCGGAGATGTAGGACTCCGTTGTGTTGGCATGAATCTGGGGAGAGTATTGTTCTTGGACCCGAGGTTGTTCGAGAGACTACTGAAAAGGTGAAATTGATCCGTGAGAAAATGAAAGCGTCGCAGAGTAGACAGAAGAGCTATCATGATAAGAGAAGGAAGGATTTAGAATTCCAAGCTGGTGATCATGTGTTTTTGAGAGTCACGCCTATGGCTGGTGTTGGGCGTGCATTGAAGACAAAGAAGTTGACTCCTCGTTTCATTGGACCGTATCATATCACTGAGAGAATTGGTAATGTTGCTTATAGGGTGGCCTTGCCGCCTAATCTTTCGAATTTGCACGATGTATTTCATGTGTCGCAACTTCGGAAGTATATTTCGGATCCGTCCCATGTGATTCCGATGGATGATGTGCATGTGCGGGATAATCTCACTGTGGAGACAATGCCTGTGCGAATTGAAGATCGTGAAGTGAAGACTTTACGTGGCAAAGAGATAAACCTGGTGAAAGTGGTCTGGTTAGGAGCTGCTGGTGAAAGCATGACATGGGAGTTGGAGAGCAAGATGCGAGAGTCCTATCCGAAGCTGTTTGAATCAGGTATGTTTTCGAGGACGAAAGATTCTAAGTGGGGGAGGGTTGTAACACCCCGGAAATAATTTAATTAAAATAGTTGATTGAATTATTAAAATAATTTGGAGGCGGGATATAGATAAATTAAAAGGTTAATATTTTATATGCGTAGGAGGTGAAACGAGTAAAGGAGGTGGTGACGTAGAGAGCCCAGTGTTTACTGAGCCCTCAACTTAAACCCTGGGGGTTTAAGCCAAACCCTCATTCGCAGCAAGCAAAAGAAAAACGAAAGTGAGAGTGAGAGAGAGAGAGCACGCGGCGCAAAGAGGGAGAGAAGAGGAGGGTTTCGCGAAGAATTTCAAAAGGAGATCGTTCGTGTTGCTGTGGTTTTGTTCGTGTCTCGTTCGTCGTGTTCCGGAGCTTACGTTATTCGAGGTAAGGGTGGGCTTAACCTTGATAATGGGTTGATGATAATTATGTGTGGGTAGTCTAGGGTTTTGTTGAATTGTTCGTGTTGTTGCATATCGCGTTTTCGTTGAGATTGGTGCTTTGATGATTATTGCACGTTATTGTGATTTGTTTCGTTATTTGTTGTTGCGTGATTGTTGTATCACGATGATGGTGTTGTTATTGTTCGTGTTTTTGTTGTTGCTGTGCGTGGTTGATTGTTGTTGTCGCGTTGTCGAATTGTCGTTTTTGTTGTGGTGATTGCGGTGTCGTTGCCGTTAGGGTTTGGTGTTTGGCAATTTAGCGATTCTGGACACAGGTTCGGTTTTTCTAAAACTGGCGCTGTTTGGTTGATCCAAAAATTATGAGGTTGATTGTTTTTGAAAATAGACTTAACGCCGGTCGTTTTGGCACTGGTTTCGTTAAATTCGGAGTTGTATAGCTCGAGTTATAGGCGATACAAGTTAGGTTAAAATTCTGGAAACGATTTGGGTATAGATTCGGTATTTCGGTGACTGGGAACGTTGTATTGACCAAAAAATTATGTGGTTTATTTTTCTGGAAAATAGACTTAATGCTTGTTAATTTGGCACTGGTTTGGGTGCGTTTAGAGTTGTGTAGCTCGAGATATGAATTCCACAAGTTAGAGTAAGATTCTGGAAACAATCTGGACACAGGGTCAGTGTTTTGGTTACCACGTTTTCAAAAGAACTCCTTTTCGAACGAATCCAATTTCTTTGAAAACTAGACAAAATTTGCCCCAGTTTATGCACAAGTTTCATGCAATTTGATTGAGTTTTGGTCACTTTGGAATTGCTTGAATTTGAAGGACAGAAACTGTCCTCTTTTGCAACTAGCCTGTGTGCTTTTCGAAAACTGTACCTATTGGACACTCTCCTTCAAAAACTGAACTTAGGGATGATAACCAGACCCATAGGGCTTTCCAACAAGTATTTATTTGTTGAAATCCGATGTCGTTTGCTATTTTAATTAATTCGCTGAAGTAGGTGCGATGTGCCTAGGCGCTGTGCGCCAGTCTTGTGCGTGGTGTGCGTGCGTTATGTCCGCGTTGTGGAGCCGTCTGGTGTTAATATTTCAGGTGCGGTGCTGGTATGCTCAGGAGAGTTTAGTGGTAGCTGTGATGCTACAACTTGGTGCTATTTTTGGTGAAATCATTTGTTTTGATTCTGGTGATATAGTATTTATTTTAAATACTTGTTATGGTGAGTTGGTGCATAATCATGGTGTCGCATTGTCATATGCATGTTTTGGTGATATAGGCTCTGCATCTGGTGTTTGTTGGTGATATGCCGGTCGTGGCTCATTTTGGTGATCGGTACCGCATGCATATGCCCACTGGAGGGGTTGCATATCATCCCATTGTCTATGAATGTTATAATTTTGGTGGTTCACTGTCAAATGGATTTTTCCTTTGGTATCTGGTGCTGTGATATGGTGTAATTGTATTGTGTTGCTGTAGTTACCTGATGCTAGCATATTTTTATCATCTGCTTATTACCTCTGTTAGACTCACCCCTTCTGCTTGGAATGTTGCTCTCATGCGGCAACGCTGCAGGTGATCGCTAGTGCTCGTGGAGGAATTGCTAGGTTTTGCTTCCTCTCTCGTTGGGTCTGTGTCAGCTCTGATATGTAGCACCGGGGAGTCGTTAGTTATCGTTTTGAACTATTATTTTAGTTATTGGAAATTGTTTTAATTAATTTTGGAGATGTCTTTAATTGTTAATTCTAGAGATGTTTAAACTGGTTAATATTTCCGCTGCTTGGTGATTTCTTTTATATAAATTATTTTGGAGATTTTTTTTTTGGAATAAATGGTGTTTTTTTTTTAAAATGGTGAAAAATGTAGCGCCCTTCGAGGTGACTCTGATAATTGTCTATCTAGTTGTAATAGTAAAAGGGGGGTGTTACAGAGACCACCGATCACAGGGCCGTACGTCCAAGTGATGGTATCATCAAACAAAGCCAAACTCTAGGTGAAGTCTTCGCAACCACCCAACAAGACGTACGTCCAGTGAGCAGCCACTAATGACTTCGTTCTAGCCTAAGATATGCTCTAGCCCGGGTATAGGGCTGTCTCACCAAGAAATATAAGGGTAAAAAGAGTGCAACGTGTGTGTAGGAGCACAACGACAAACATACCCCCCCACCTGCAAAGAAAATCCAGAAACAGTCCAGACAAAGAGTCGTCTACCCTAGGGTTTTGCAAGCATATATCATTTCAATACAAACAAGTAAACTAACCTAGGGTTCCAACAACAATCATATGCACTGCTTACCTCAAGAAAGGGAGCCAAGAAGAGGGGTCATAATAGAATCGGGGGAATGCATGAACTTACCTTGAAGAAAGGGAGCAAAGAAGAAGGGATCATAGTAGAATTGGGGGAATGATGCATGAGCTTACCTTGAAGAAAGGGAGCAAAGAAGAAGGGGACATGGTGATTGGAGAAATGCATGATCATATTAAACATATAAACAAAAGAAGATGAAAGGAGAAGAAGGAACAAGAAGCGAACATAGAAGAAGAAGAGTCAAATGCACATGAATGCAACATAACAACACGAGAATGCAAGAGAACATTCAAACATCAGAAAGAGAGAAGAAAAAGAAGGAGAATAAAAGAGAGAAATAGAACAATCACATTCAAATCAAACAATTAAACCGCACATCAAGTTAATTAGGCCTGACCCTCGTTTTAAAAGGAAATTCCCCAGTGAAGTCGCCAGCTGTTGCACCCCGAAAGATCCGGATTGGACCTTTCATCGTACAACGTGAAAATTTGTGAAGCCGCCATCAACATTTTTTATTTAGGGACCAAAACATTGAAAAAGGGTCCTTTTTTAAGGCGGGTGGTCCTTTGAGAACTAGAGATGTAGGTTCGGAGGTCGGTTAGGTGTGGGGAAGGTATTAGCATCCCACACCTCCTTTTTACCGAAAGGGAACCTTTAACTTGATGTGCGGTTTTGACAGAGTTGATTTGAAACAATTCGTTCTACTTCTTTTTTTATTTGAGAAAAGTGTTTTTGAAAACGGGGGAAAAGAAGAATCTTTTTATTATTTTTTTAAAAGTGTGCTTGACGGGATGTGATCCGCTCCTACGTATCTCCCGGTGCGATGGAGAATTCAAAGCTTACGTAGTTCTCCTTAGTCGAGAAACTTTGTGTTGGTGTTTCTTATTGTAGGGGTTTTCGGTCCTAGACTGTACAGTCCACTAGACCTAGAACAAAGACAACCCCGCCTGTACAGACGACGTGCCCCCTACTTATTGAAAATGTTTTTTTGATTAAGGAAGAAAAAGATTTGTTGTGAGGTTGGTTGCTTTTATTTGGAAAGTATCTTAGGCTCGCCCGAACTGTACAGCTCGCTAACCCTAAGACGCTAACCAATACCGGATGTACATCCGACTCGATTCCTTACTCATTTTTTGAAATAGGGTTCAAGTTGTTAATTACTTGTTTTAATTCTCATAAGTATCCCAAGATGTTTGAGCTGTACAGCTCTGATCTTAGGACGCTAGACAACACCGGCCGTACGTTCGACTTGCCTCCTTATGAGTTTTCAAAAAGGTTTATTGTTGATCTTAGAAAGAATTTGATTGTCTTATGAAAACAATTTGAGAAAAGATTGAGTTTGGAAAAAGCTTTAGAAAATGATTGATTTGAAGAAAGGAGAAGGGAGTTTGAGGGTGACATTGGTCACAAAAGGTTTGTGGGGATGGCGTGGCATCCAAAAGGAAAAGAAAGTAGAACATTCAATCAATTTCCAAGTCAAGAACCAAAGTGCAACATATAACAAATTGCAAGCAAAGCAATCAACAATGTAAGCATAAGCATAAACATTACCAATTACAACATTTGAGCACAAGAATGACACTTAGTCATCAACATCTAATGGCATGCATATGTAAGATCAACAATAGGCACACAAAGAGATCATACAAAAGTTCAATTCAATTAGGTGTCAACACAAGATAAAGCACAAGGTTGAATCCCTTTTAGTAATCCTTGACGCTTGAGACAATGCACAAGTGCATAAGTGTCTAGTCCTTTTACCAAATCATCAACATTAAAGCATAACATTGACCTAGAAAGAACATCACATTTGCAAGACCAAAAGTGACCAAAAGAGGGCATTAACAAGTCATTTTTGTAACCAAAATTGATTAATCAAGTTAGAAAATTAGCATTTGCATTTTCAAGCAAGAATTGCACAAAGAAAATTGAATCATCTTAGGCAATCCTCATCACTTAAAGTGAAGTGCACTAGGCACAAGTGAGAGTCTTCTTGCCAATCCTCAACATAGAATAACTTTGCAAACAAGTTACTAACAAGCAAACCAAAGTTTACAATCAAAGCACAAGGTTGTGTTGAATCATCTTAGGCAATCCTCAACACTTAAAGTGAAGTGCACAAAGACACAAGTGTGAGTCCTCTTGCCAATCATCAACATATAACAATTTGCAAGCAAGATACAATCAATTAGCAACAATATTTTGCAATCAAAACATCAAATCAATTGCGTTGAATCATTTTAGTCAATCCTCAACACTTAAAGTTAAGTGCGCAAAGGCACAAGTGTGAGTCCTCTTGCCAATCATCAACATAACAATGACTTGCAAGCAAGATACCATCTATTAACATCAAAATAACTTGAGAAAACGTTTTTGATCACAATTGCAAACCCATTTCACAAGAAAATTAACAAACCCTAATTCTAATCATGATTTGCGAAGCATCACATCATTTTATTCAACAAAAATGCAAGATCATAGTGAAAACAACATAAATCACAATTTATTCAAGGGTGAGAAGCATCTCAAGCACCCAAACCTCTCACAGTGTTTGTCAAAATGCTTGAGACACCTCTCACCAACAACAATCAACAAATCAACAATATAACAACACTAAAATGCATGAATATGGTAGGATGCAAAATTAGAAACATGATATCTACATTTTGATGCAAAAAAGTTGAAGATGATGCTAGGTTTTAAGAAGTTTACCTCAAATCCAAGCTAAGGAATGACTAATATGAAGAACAAGACTACAAATCAACTTGAATCTTCACCAAACTTCAATGAAACCCACGAAATGCTTGCTTAAAAATGCCCTTTGATGATGCAAGCTTGAATTAAATTAGGAGAGAAGGAAGATATATGAAGTAGGAATGGAAATGAGGTGAGAAAATGGTGATTTGGTGAAGGAGAAGTGAAGAATTGATGGAGGAAGAAGGTGGTATGATTTCGGCCAAGAGAGGGAATTAGGAGAGGGAGTTGTGTGCTAGGGTTGTGTGAGTGAAAAAATGAGGCCAAAAGTTGTGAGAGGTGAGGTTAATAGGGTATTTATAGAATGCATCTAGGTTTGAGGGTATTTAGGTCAATATGCACTAGTTGTGCTCTAGGATTTGATTTTAATTTTGAATCAAAGGCTAGGATTGAGGCTCACATAGATTGAGGACATTGAGAAAACACAAAATGAGAGAATAGAGAGGGTGAAATTCGGCCAAGAGGTAGTGGGAGTGGTCACCAAGTTTTGCTAGTTGTCATCTTGTACTATTGTACTATTATATGACCATTCCATTATCCCTTCATTTTTGATTACTCTTCTTAGGATAATTGTACAAAAATACACCCAATTTAGGCCACATACTAGGAACCTTAGGAATATGCCATTTTATGAGATCACCATGACCAAAAATATCATAAAAACCTCATCTAGAAATTTTTGTAGAATATTCCTTTTTGATGCCTTTTTTGAATTTGAATTTTTATGCAATTGCGTGCATGTATGCGCAAAAAATATATGACCAAGGGTGTCTTGCTTCAAATAATTTCCTCTAAAATTGCACAATGATTTTTGATGAAAAATTATCTTCTTTTTTTTTTTGAAAAATGACCAAAATACCCTTTGCCCTAAAAATATTTTTTTGTCCAAAAATGCATTTCCAACCTAAAAAAAACTAGAATGCATGCACAATGCTCTTCACACTTTTCAAAATAATGCCACACTTCTCAATTTATTTATTTTTGTTGAGAATTAGGGTTTTGACCTAGGCGGACAAAATTAGGGTATGACAGCGTTGCAGAATCTGGGTGTCGAGGAAGGTGAGCTTGCAGAGAATGCTTCCGATCTTAGTGCTTCCGTTCATGTTTCCCCGATTAGGACCGTCCACGAGGAACAGTCGGAGAATCCTGTGGATGATCTTCAACGTCGGAAGAGGAAACCAGCGAATGAGGGTGTTTCTACAAAGCAAGTGAAGGTGGCCCGGAGGACTGAGGAGAAGAAGACAGTGGCGATCCCGACAGATCCTAAGACTTCTAAGGGGCACAAATCTTCTAAGAAGGCGACTTTCGTTCCTGTGGATGCGAGTTTTATGGAAAAGAACGTGAAGGAATATCTCAGCGATCCTGTCAGTGCGGCAGCAAAGCTGTTTGTTCACTTGGCCGATGTTGCCAAATTTCAAAGGGATGAGATGGAACGTCGTCATGAAGGTGAGGTTTTATTTCTGGAGTTCATTTTGTTGTTCTTTTTGCCTATCTTATTGACTTTAAATTTTATTTGTTTTTCAGAGTTGGTGACCACTGAGAGGGTCAAGTTGTTCAATGCTCTGAAAGAACTGGTCGAAAAGAATAAAGTCTTGGGTAATGCTTTGAGCGACTTGAAGACATTGAAGGCTTATGCGGACGATCTTGAAAAGTCCCATAATTCTGCTAAGTTGCAAGTTGAAGATAGCACAGCCCGCATCGGTCAGCTGAACGATCGGATCACGGCCCTTGAAGAAGAAAGGAAGAGTGCTGAAGAGACAATTGGAAGGTTGGAGGGTCAAATTCAAGAGCTGATGGCTAAGTTGAAAATTTTCGAAGAGAACAAGGCCGAGACCAGTTATTCTCCTGAAGATCGATGTGTAGTGTTGGAGAGAGAGTTAGCAAAAACCCGTGTGGAGTTGGAAAAATCTAGGAAGGATGCGCGCTCTGCCACTGATCTTGCTCTGGAAATGGCGGGAGATGGTTTTGATCTTGCGCTTGGTCAGATTGCTCTCGTCTACCCTTCCCTTAATCTTGACAGGGTCGTTCTGAATGTGGATCATGAGATTGAGGGAGATCGGATCATAAAGGTTGACCTCGGCACTAATGTGAAGACCGTTGTTTTTCCCAAGCCCGCCTGATCTTACCTCTGATGATTTTTGTAATGAAATATTTGTAATGAATTTATTTCTTTGTTTATCTCCTGTAAGGAGTTTATGTTTCGTAATACGCCAAAAATCATAAGCGTGGAACGTAGGTAGTTACACGGTTCCGATTATAATTTTGATTGGATCAAAAATCATAAGTGTGGAACGTAGGTAGTTACGCTGTTCCGGATCAGAAATCACAAGCGTGGAACGTAGGTAGTTACGCGGTTCCGATTATAATTTTGATTGGATCAAAAATCATAAGTGTGGAACGTAGGTAGTTACGCGGTTCCGATTATGATTTTGATTGGATCAAAAATCATAAGCGTGGAACGTAGGTAGTTACGCGGTTCCGATTATAATTTTGATTGGATCAAAAATCATAAGTGTGGAACGTAGGTAGTTACGCTGTTCCGGATCAGAAATCACAAGCGTGGAACATAGGTAGTTACGCGGTTCCGATTATAATTTTGATTGGATCAAAAATCATAAGTGTGGAACGTAGGTGGTTACGTTGTTCCGATCTTGTGAGTGTTTTGGCCGTGTTGGGAGATTACGAAAGATTGATCCCAAGAAGTTTCTTCTGAAGAAGGAGACTTTTAGGTGGTCATATTTTGCTTTCTAATTTTGTTGGGATAAGAAAGGCAACACTTATATTTCTGATGGGATCGAAAAAAGATAAGTGCGTGCATTACATAGATTGAAAAAGAAAAGCGTGCGTTTTACATAGATTTTCAAACAGCGGTCTTAAACGTAATAGCTTTTTAGTTTCGCGGCGTTCTAGGTTCGGAGGATTTCCTTTTTGTCCAAAGTTTCCAGTTTGAAAGCACCTGTGCCGGTCTTGGCTTTGATACGGTAAGGTCCCTCCTAATTGGGTGCTAAGTTACCCTGAGATGCATTTTTTTGCCCCACATCGGCTCTTCGAAGTACTAAGTCGCCCGTGTTAAAATCTCTGGGTACGACCTTTGCGTTATACCGGGATGCAATTCCTTGCTTGATAATGGATTCTCGGAGAGTGGCTCGTCCCCTAACTTCGTCGATGAGGTCGAGCTCTTCTTTTCTGCTTTTGTCCATAAGAAGAAACATCTTGAGGCCGATTCGAGGTCTGAGTTCAGGGTAATAACTTTGTTGCAGAGGGAGTGGAATTTGATTTTTAAATGAGTGGTGGAGGTTACCGCTCCGAGTCTTCCCAATGTTGGTCTCCCGATTATACAGTTGTAGATTGATTCACATGGTAAGATAAGGAATTTAGTTTTGACAATCCTTACCAAGGGTTCTTGACCGTACGAAACCATCAGTTCCAGGTGTCCAAGGGGTTTAGTTCGAGATCCGTTGAATCCGGATAGTGCGGATCCTCGGTAAGGAGCGATGTCTTCTTTGTCGATGCCCATTCTTTCAACGAGGTCGAGAAAAATGATGTCGGAGGAGCTCCCTTGATCTACCAAAATTCTTCTAATTTCTTTGTTAGCAATTATGGCCGTGATTAGGAGTGGTATGTGTTTGTTGGATTTCCTGTCAAGCAGGTCTTCATCTCCGAAAGATAACGGAGGTCGGTTTGAAGGAGTAGGTGATGCTGATGTCGAGGCTGTATTTAGTAGCTCTTTCCATTTTCGTTTCATTGTTTTCCCGGATTCTTCGTAGGAGAAACCTCCCGCAATCATCATCATCATCACTGATCGTCCTTTTGATCTCCTTGGATCAAGTTTGTCATCTTCGGATTCGGCTTTGACTTTACTCCTCGTTTTGGGCTCTTGTTCTTGGGGGGGGGGGGGGGGTGTTTCAAAAGTACGGCCCTCGGCATTTTCTCCTCCAGAAGCCATCACTTTCGCAAGTTGTGGGGGTTGCTGGGAAATTTGCCTTTTTGATCATATCCTCGATGTCATCTTTCAAGGCGTTGCAGTGGTTGGTGTCATGTCCGTTGCTCCGGTGATATTGACAGTATTTATTGGATCGTTGACCAGGTCTTTGGGTGAGTGGTTTTGGGAATTTTTCGTCTCTAAACTCTGTGTTCCAGCACTCGCCCAATATCTGGGACTGATCGACATTGAGTTCGGTATAGAATTGATGACGGTTTCGAGGTCGGGGATCCCTGTTACCTCGGCCACCGCCCCTTTGATCCTTTTCATTTCGGTTGTCGGATTGTTGAATTAGGGGTTGGAGGTGTTGTTCTTTTCCGGTCATGGTACTTTCTTCTTCATTGATGAAACACTGGGATAGTTGAAGGAAATCTTGGAGGTTTTCTGGTTCCCAAGTATTTATGTGTTTCTTGAATGGGCTCCCAGGGCGTAAGCCCATCCCCATAAAGTAAACTCGGAAAGAATCGTCGAGGTTCCGAACTTGAACTGCTTCTCTATTAAATCTTTCTATGTATTCTCTTAAAGACTCGGAGCTCCCTTGGTTGATGGATGCTAAGACATTCTTGTTTTTTGGTTTGCTTTTGGAATGGGAGAAGTTGGCTGAGAATAATTCGGCTAAGTGGTCCCAAGAGGAGATCGTGTTTGTTTTAAGGACTTCAAACCATTCCGAGGCGATTTTTTCCAATGTTAGGGGGAAAATACGGCATTTCATTTCCATTGGGACATTTCGATATCTCATTATGGTGTCAAAATAACTCAGGTGCCTGTCTGGATCACCTGTCCCGTCATAAGTTTTTAAGCCTTCCGGTGGTTTTTCTAGATACCTGGGTACCGGGTATTGGTCGATCCTCTTGGTGAAAGGTCCCTTTGTTTCTCTTAGTTGGGCTTTTTGTGAAGGTCGACTCCGATGATGGGGATCAGAGTGCCTTTGTGCTGGACGTTTTGGGGGTGAATTTTCCTTGCTTTTCGAACGTCGCCTTGAGGAAGAAGACGCTCCTTCTCGGGTCCTTCGATCCCTGCGATGTTTTTGGGGATAATGTACCCCATTTTTTGAACGTCGCCTCGGGGAAGAAGATGCTAGGGAAGAGTTGATCTCTGTTTCATCGTCGTAGGAATCGACTCGGGGGGAACGGGATTCATTCTCTTGGCGTCTTCGTGGAGGGGATCGATGGTAGTGGTGTCTTCTGGGCGGAGATCGGTGGCGTCTCCTTGTATGATTTCTCCTTTCAGGTGAAATGGAATCGGGGGATTCCTGATCTCGGATATTTCGAGCCCCGAGTTCTGCCACCCGTCCTTCGAGGTTCGTAAATCGGTGGCTTCTTTCTTGGTTGGCCGGCTCATGTTGATTGAGCAGCAGGACGAGCTGTTGAACAGCGTCGACCGTGGTCGGAAGTGGAGGTGGAGGGAGGTTTTGGATTTGTGCTTGTGTAGAGTTTGGAAGGTCTTCCACAAATCCTTCTAGGGTTGATTGGGGTTCGGCTAGTCTTCCGAAAGTCGTCCTTTCGATATGCGTCGGTTCGAGATGGATGCCGACCCCGAGTCGTTGAGCGTTAGAACAGAGATTTCGAGTTGTCATCTACTAAGTCGAGGGGAGAGGATCTTGAGTTGAAGATCTCCCACTGTGGTCGCCAATGTTCTGCACTGTACTTCCGACCTTTAAGGGGTGGTACGAGGTAGTTAGTGGTTGATATCCTTAGTTAAATGACTATATCCGATCCTAGCTGGTGTTGTACCTGCAAAGTCACTCCGATGCTAAAGTCAGAGGAATGATGTTGGCGAGTAATAAATATGAGAATGCTTACCATTAATGAGGCAATGAATGTTGTATTTATAGAGTGGGGTGGGGTTGATTCCAACGAATCAGGTCCGTCCGATCTGGTGGTTTGATCTGAGTCCTTAATGTTTGGGTTGGGCCCTATTGACATTGGGCCTACAAGGGGTGTGAATAGATGCCAAAAAGGGGGTGTATATATGGCAAAAAGCCATTCCATAACAGTTACAAATTTTACGATGAGGTGACTTAAAATGTTCGTGTTCCCAATCTTGTGTCGAGGGAATTCGACCTGCTGTTTGTTAAACATGATAGGAAGATATATATTGGTGGATGGAAGCAACTTGGTAGTTTCTACGGCCTTTATCTAGGCGGGTCTGTCAGGATGATGTACCTCGGTCAAGGAAGGTTTTTCATTAATGTTTTCAACAACTACGGTGACCACTTGAGAGTTTCGACGTCAAGCTGACCGATGCTGATGGAACCAAATGGTCTTGCTATCTCAACCTGGAAGCTGGGAACGAACACTATTGCATCATCACCCGTGGCTGGTCCAGGTTTCGCACCATGAAAGGTTTCAAGTGTGGTGATCAAATCCTCTTTGGCGTCACTAGGCGCATTTCCGATGTTCTGTGCTTTATTGAAAACTGCAAGGAGCTTGCCAATCCTTTCCCATTTTGGTAATCCTGAATCTAAGTATCTGCTAAAATTATAGTTCCTGGTTGGAACCCTAAGAAGGATTATAACTAGGTAAATAGTATGCTACTAATGTTCCCCATGTAGTGTTTATATGTTCCTAATTTTTTTTAGGTATCCCTATTTCCTTTCACTATGCCTAATATATTTTAGATGAATGTAATCACTAATACCGTACTTAATCAGACGGTGGACTTTGTTTAGTGTGTGCTAACATTATATTTTGTTGGTGATGTAATGAATTTAAGTTTGTCGTACAACAGTTATTGCGCAAATCATACATCTTATTAAAAGTATGTGAAGCCCACATTTTTTAACATTTAAATATAAGAACGCCATCAATGAGTTCAATCAGTTTTTGGACATTAGTTCCGTACGTTATAAGTAACACAAGTAATTAGTCCTTCACACTAACATATTGGTACTTGGGTTTAGTCGTCAGTTAGTCTAGGGACACAGTTGTGGAACAACATAGTGGCCCAAATGTATACATCACTATTTGCCGCAAAGATATGTTGAATATTATAAGCCATTTTTTTATGCTATACAATTCGGCAGGCTACATCATTCACTAGATTTATAGTATAAATTTTGTATTAGCTAGAAAAACCCACCCATAAATAGGTATATTTTCAGTATATCTTCCAACGTGCGAAAAGAAGCGTCTTCAAGAAGTTTTCTACGATTGTATTAAAAAATCCCAATTGCCACTCCTAACTGTCAGAAATCCCCACCAACATTACTCATTTTGAAAAATCGTAAAAAACCCCTAACATAAGGGTATAATTGTAAGGCCCTCTGCCTCTAATAATGTCCACTCTCTCATCTCCCCGATAACCGTAATGTTATGCTTGCCTCCACACAATCAAAAGAACCATTGATGACAACAACAATAGAAGTTAAATTTCGCAACTCTCTGCAGTCCGATTTTCACCTATCCATACTCCGCCAAATATACATTCTATCCCCAAGCAGGCAACACATAACGAATTCAGTTGGGGTTCCCATTCAGGGATTCGCCAGTTTATTTGAGGGTCATCCGTTGTAATTCAAACGCAGGAGTTGGTTAAACTTCCATCTAGGTTCACTTCTAAGCACCTCCATGATATAGATGAAATTGTTCTTCTTTGTGATCCAGCCGGCAACATGCTGGAAGTCGTTGTGGAGAACTGACTAGGGGAGTTGTTCTTTGTCCACAGTTGGAATAGTCTTGGTAAATTCTACGGACTACATTGTGGTGATTGGGTAAGGCTGGTGTTTGCCCGATCAGATCGATTTCTCATGAAACTACGTAATCGACTACAAAAGAAAGTTCTATATCCAATCCCTCCCACACTATATATCACGGATAGGTGAAGCAACAAGAGGACTGGAACCACAGGTAAACGGGATATTATCTATAGCAAAAAAACTCTACATGTAAGTACACAGTAGCGTTAATGACCTATATAGACTACACACAGCTACCTCACCTCATGCTATGGGGTATATAACATAGACTTTCGGCGCCTACTCAAAGTAATTATTACATGCAAGTTGTAGTATACCTTCCAGTTTGATTAGACTACATGATTACAACCCCTCGAAACAACTATCCACCACACCTTCTGCTAGAGTCACAGTAAATTTGTGGCTATGAATTCTTACCCAAACCATCTATTTCACCTGATAGACGTGACCACTCAGACCTAGGTATATCACGTAATGTAGTAGCCCATCATTCCCTGTTTTCTATACCTGCCTTACTCTAAACCTATACAATTTGGTTTGCATACATCTCCATTATTACACACCATTCTCACCGTCACAATTAGTATTTTTGTTAAATTGTTTTTAAATAGACAATTGAAAACCTAACCCACAATGATTCTGCCTATGTGTACATTTGATTTAACGTTAACATTAAATAAACAACTAATACTAACAACAATATTCTATTAACCTTACATTAGGGTTCACATGATATTAAGATGCCATGGGACCACATAACACTCATCTATCTTAAAGAATCTGTCATGTTATAAATTTACTTTTCTTACTAAATTTCTACTAGCCTCATAGAGGTTGCTGACGACATCCCTATTGAGTCAATGGATTGGAAAGTCTCGGATTTGGTGGACTCAAGTGGAAATTGGAATCTGAGACTGTTGGAGGACTTTATTCCTGATGATATTATGCGGAAGTTGAAAGCTCTTCCAGTTCCTAGTGGGGTTGACGGCAAGGATCAAAGAATCTGGTCTGGTAGTAAGAATGGCGAGTTCTCTATTTCCAGTGCATATGATTTGCTGCGAGATTTGCCCCTATCTATTAATGCAGCCAACTGGGACCGGGTTTGGAAACTAGAAACGCCCGAAAGGGTTCGATTTTTTGCTTGGCAAGTTATACATGGACGTTTGCCAACTAAGGAATTGTGTGGAAAGTGGAGCAATTCAGATGTCTATTGTCCTAATTGCCCTGGTGTGGAGGAATCACTGCTTCATGTTCTTCGTGATTGTCCTCTTGCTGTATTTTTGTGGCGTCACCTCCTTCCCATTGTGCATGCCAATAGGTTCTATGGAGGTAATCTTACTGACTGGATTCTGTTGAATCTTAATTTATGCTGTACAGAGACGCTTCAGGTCCCTTGGCCTTCTATCTGGGCCACTGCTTGCTACCATTTGTGGATGTGGAGAAATAAGGGAGAGCATGATCCAGAATTCATTAGGCCTTATAATCCTGCTCGTGTTGTTTTGAATTTCATTACCCCTTACTTTGATCATAGTTTGGATAATGTCGTTGTTCCGCCTAGAGCTCGAGTTGAGATTTATGTCAGATGGATGCCTCCACCAGAGGGTTGGGTTCGGTTAAATTGTGATGGGGCTTCTAGAGGTAATCCGACTATTGCTGCTTGTGGGGGTGTTCTTCGCAATGCTGCTGGTTCTTGGATTGTTGGCTTTGCTCGCGCTTTGGGTTTGGCTAATGCTCATGTTGCTGAATTGTGGAGTGTTTTTGTGGGATTGCAGCTGGCTTACGACAGAGGATTTAGGCGTGTTGACCTCAATCTAGACTCTGATTCTGTTGTCAAGGGGATCTCTGGGGCTTCTGCTGGTAGTTCTGAAGGCCGTAGTCTCGTTCGTCGTATTAGACAATTGCTGGCTTTGGATTGGATGGTTACTATCAATCATGTCTATAGGGAAGCTAATAGGGTGGCTGATGGTTTTGCTAAATTGGGTTGTAGCTTGATGGAGAACAATCCTTATGTACTATTCGAGACTCCTCCTGCGAGTGTTAGGCAGTATGTTGCTGATGATGTCAATGGAGTTTCTACTCCTCGTTTAATTTCAGTGTAATCGCTTTTGGGCTCTTTGCCCCTTTTTATATCAAAAAAAAAAAGAATACATTATAAATTAGATAAATGATCAAATATTTTGTGAAAACGACGAAAACCGATGCCATACTCAACGAATACTCCGGAACTAAAAACTAATGCTACCCTCTTTTTAACCAGACATAGTCAACCGTAACTCAACCATTTAACTACAACCTGACCATGGCTACAATGGTGACTCTGTCTATATACCTATAAATAGAGCCTCCCGTGTAGTGCAACTCACACTCACCATTGCATAGTCATAGATCAATTGCTTCCCAAAATTCATCAGGTTCTGAAACCATGCTTTAAGTCGATTTGTGCATCAACCCCATTTTGTTCTCCACCTTTTAAAAGAAGTTGTGTTATAAGGACTTAAATGTCTATCTAAAGTCTGGTTAACGTCCTATTTCCCTTAACCTGTAGGATGTCTACAGAAATGGATTTCATTGACGACATTGTCCGTGGCAAAATCGATTGGACTCTCAAGGTTCGCATCATACACCTTTGGAGGCAGGGATGGCAATGGGGCGGGGCGAGACCGGGGAGTACTTTCCCACTCCCCACCCCCACCTCCCATATTATCCCCCATCCCCATCCCCACTCCCCGATTCGGTGGAGTTTTCCTCCCCATCCCCATCCCCATGGATCCCCACGGTCCCCGTGGGGACCCCAATAATTCATTCAAAGTTAGCAAAAATTAAAATTAAATTATAATAAAACTGAAAAAATGTATAAAAGTAAGACTAAAAAACAAAAGTTTAACATTAAACATAAAAAAATTATAAAATTTAGTCTAAATTTGATATTTTAATATTTAAAAAGTATAAAGGTAAGAATAAAAATATAAAAATTAGCATAATTTAATATATTATTAATATTTTTATTTAAAATCACATATCAAAAGACTAAAAAATTTATAACTTAGAATTGAACATTTATGTAATATATTCGGGGGCGGGGTCCCTGCGGGGCGGGGGATATGAACCCCGTCCCCATCCCCAAGTTGACTGCGGGGGAATTTTCTCCCCCATCTCAGTCCCCACGGGGAAAAATTCCCCGCCCACAGGACCCCAAACGGGCCAATCCCCACGGGGATCTCCACTTGCGGGTAGAAATTGCCACCCCTATTTGGAGGGTTTTCAACAAGCTCAACGCTGATGACCTTAACAACATTGAAATGTTGTTGCTTGACGAAAAGGTTGACTTAATCTAACCGAACTGCTTTAATTTACATGAAACAGAATTTCGCTTCAAAATCATTATTTTTTCTTTGAACTAGTGTGGCAAAATACAAGCAATAATAAAGAAACACTTGCTCATCAAATTTGGAGGCTACATTGAAGAAGGCTCAACTTACATCATTGAGAAGCTGTTGGTTGCTCAAAATGATCCAAAGTTTAGGAAGACCAACCACAAATACAAACTTAACTTTAAGGGTATGACCAAAGATAACAGCTGAAGAAATACCAAAAAATCATTTTGACTTCATGGATTTCGCTAAGATCCAGGCTGAACAAAAGATCGATAATTTTTGTGGTAAGACATGAAAGAATATGCTTTACCTTCATAATTACGACGACCATATATTTGTTTAAAATAATTCTGTATATTGTCCAACTACGTCTCCACTAACATTTCTATCACAGATGTCATCGGCCATGTTGTGCAGAAAGACATATTGAAGGACATTGAGAAAAATGGTAAAAGAATGTCACTCATTGATATAGTGCTCGAAGATTTGCAGTATACCACCTATCTCAGACCTTTTGTGCAAAATATGATTTCCGTTGTTACACAATTAGTTACCAAGCTATATCTAATTAAATCAAACTAACCAATTTGTAGGCTAAGCAGGCTCACATGTACTCTATGGGGGGAATACGCTGAACGTATTCATACCTATCTCAACCCAGTTGACAAATCTGAGCCCATTCTTCTAATTCTCCAATTAAGGCGTCTTAATAAATACCAGGGTAGGCACACTTCGATATCATATTTGTAGGAACTACGAACTCAAGCAACTTACAACTAAGTACTAACTATATATTGTGCTTTCATTCCCGGACCATCGATTGCTATAATAGGTGTTATGGAAGTCTCAACTGCATTCTTTGGTACCAAGATGATATTTGATAACAACAGCTTACCTGAGATGAAGGATTACAAAGCAAGGTCGTTCAGCTGCCCATATGTCCTATATTTCCACATATTTTTAAAATACTAACCTTTTAACCCTTTGCATGTCGTTATTTTGTTTAACAAAATGGCTAGAGACCCAACCTCATTGACCCAAGTTGTGACCCAAATGACCATGCCCAACTCCATGACCTTGGCGGAGTAATTTATGCAGACACCTAGGATGACCATTTCTGACCTACTTGAGGCCTCTGCGATATGTCCCTACCAGTAAAATGAAAATCCATTTCAGCAATCTTCAAACATTTACATTGCAGTCACTCTAATTATGCCCTTTTTATTCCATAAATGTTTTGGTGCAATTTTCGCTAAAGTCATCGAGATTGATTTGGACCAAGGCTGGTTGTATGACTCTTGCAATAATTGCTTGAAAAGAGTTACACCATGTGGCTCAAAATATGCATGTGCACACTGTGGTACCATCGTTGCTGCATCGCCAAGGTTGCATTCTTATCGTTTTTAGTATAGCAATTCTGTTAAATCGGTTTACGTACCCATCTACTTATACCAAATTGTATAGGTTCAAACTCCAGTTACAGGTTATTGACCAGATTAGGTCCACCACATTCACTTTGTTCAACACAATTGTCTCAATGTATGTTGGTAGGTCGATCGGTTCCTTATTTAATCCCCTCTATTCAGTAGGTAATACTCTTTTTCAGATATTTTACTGGCTACATACTGTTTAAAACCTCATGCAACATCTTATATACCACCATAGTTTCTCACCCTATAATGTACTATTAATATTAATATGTTCTTAATAATAGCAACTAGAGAGCTCACCCACAAGTCCAGATGAATTCCAGGCTTTTGTTGGGAATGAATTCCTTTTCAAGGTTGAAGTATCTGAAGGTAATATCATTAATGGCTTGCAAGCTTTTACAATAAAGAAGATAACCGATGATACCACCATTATTCAAGAATTTCTCCGCCAGAATGACAACAAGGTTCTTACACAGCCCTACTTAAATTTTATCATCATTTCATTCAATTGTATAGGGTAACAGCCTAATTAAACAGATCACTAATGATGAGGAGGACGCTGTATTCGAGAATCGCATTGACAAACTTTCTTAAATTCAATCATTGGTAGGTTGTTTCACATATAACTAAATCAAACCTTTCTCCTATGACCATGTACAATTAAATTTACCTCCATTATTACTTAGTATCCGTTTTTGCACTAACCTTATTGTCCCACACATTTCGCAGCCAAATCTCGAAGATATTCAACTTCCTGTAAAGAGTGAATTTATGGCCCATCTACCAACGTGACTCCAAATAACAAACAAAATGGAAAACACGGAGTATCTGAGATAACCCCTATTGAGTTTCCAGATTAGGAGTTAATGTCTCCTTAACCAAACAAGGTCTCCAAGTCCTCTCCAGAGATAGATATCATCGACCTCACCAGCATCGAGTTGAACACCCCGCCAACAACCAAACAGCCTTTGGTCAAGATCAAAATTGAAGTAAAAAATGACAACTCCATCTGAGTAGTGTTACTTTGTGGGTCAGAAACATATGTTGTAATTAACCTTGACGTTGTCATAGCCACATAGTATTGGCAGTTGTGTCTCTCCAATCTTTGATGCAAGCACTACTAAGTGATGTCATCAAACTATCTTTACTGCATTTCCCTATATTTCAATAATACAATGACGCACGTATTGTCCTCTACGATCATACCATGTTCTCGTAACTGGACACGCACACGATGTATTTTTAATTGTCCCTTTTGATACCCCCATTACCCACCAAATTACATAATAGAATAAAATATAGATTACTGGATTAAATATTGTAAACTGAAATTGAATTTTCGGCGTCTTTATAATGCGGTTAATATGAGCCAACACTTGCCACATCTCCTAACATGAAATATTGTTGTATATATTTTACGCTATTTGTATATTAATATTTGTATATATCATGTAGTTTTTTTTACATTATATTTATTATATTAATATTAATACTAAAATACATTTTACCTAAGGAGAAGACAAACACAACTATTTTGTTAAACTCTCGACGATGCCATCTGATTGCAGAACAACAATGATAAAAATTTTTCTTGCATTATAGTATTAATAACATCATATGGAATGTTGTCTCATCCCATCCTAATCTATGACATAGCCGACCGATAGACCTGCCATATACCTCTGTAGCCAATAGACGTCTACCACATATATGTGAACCCCTATTAGGGTACCAAAATATTGTTTATTAATACCAACATCACACCCATCGAATAAATTATATAAGTTATAACTCTCACCCCTTCCAACTCATTGTTTGCTAGAATAGTAGACTTCCTTCTTACAATCTTTTGGAAATAATGAGACATCGCGATTGAACATTCGAAGTAGAGGCGTTTCGACCCACATGTTTATTTGGCTTTCTACTTACTCCCTCGATGAATAATTCTCAAAAAGAAAATAATGGCAAACATGCCTTCATTGGCATAAATGACATTCAGTTAGACGAGGTCCAAGTTGGCGTTGTCAACTCCCCATCATGCATCAGTCCAACCTATTTGTAGCCAAACCACTGAGGCCATCCATCCAATAGACCATCGTTCCCTTACAGGTTACTCATTGTGTCTCTACTCAAGTTTTGTTACATTTACATTAAGGGTTCTTAACCGTTAATTTTACAACATGTCAACGTTTGCTAACCTATTTTACTGTTAAAGGTACAACAAGCAAGACACCTATGCCCTCCTCATGTGTCACAGAAGGTAAATATCTTTGTCATACAAATTGACGAGCTAGATAACGTTAACAAGTTAAAAGACGTTGCAATCAACATTGGATCAATCCGATTGGTCCAATCCCGTCTCATTGTGGGAACCATTGCTTACTTGATATTATTCTTATTTTATGTAGTTTAAAACCTAACACACTACCTTTCCATGTAGGTACGGCTACCAAACGGTCAAAAACGGGCCATTCACTCTTCGATTAAGGAAGTCAAATTTCCTTCCCAGCTTTTCCCCTTTCAGACATTACAAACGGTATATTCCTGATACCCATTAAACCTACATACGGTACGTCCAATATTTAAATTAAATAAAAGTGTTCACCTGTTTCTAGCACATCACCTAACTGATTAACCTTTTCAGGTAGCCGGGCAGTTATAAAAGCACACCTCCGAAAGCCACACTACAAACATCAACAACCCATATCATCTGTTGGCCATGTGTTACCCAAAATTGCCAGCCCTCCGGTCAACTTATACGACAACGAAGTCGTATATACAGAACTTCCGGGTTTGTACCTTATTATATGCAACTACTAAATAATTGTATCACCATTCTAATAAGAGAAATCATTAATCATGTTGTCTCAACTGGACTGCTGCCTCATGTGGCATCACATGACACACCTTCTATCAATGCAGATGTTCCCCCTGATACCCCAGGTATACAATCTCCCAACTCTATTAAAAGATGTAACTACCTACAAACGTCCCTACACACGTCTAATTGAATAACAGTCGTTTAGTAGTTAACACGTGTGCCAATATATTTGGTCCTTTCTTTTTAATATCCCTAGGGGTCCAATCTGGTCAACGTTTCGAATCCACCAATACATCTCATCCGGTTGACTCAGCCGTGGCTACCAAAGGGAAGTCACTCCATATTATGTCCATTCAACCCTCAGACCTAATATTTAATCTAACAAGCTGAATTAACCTTACATTTCCATATGGACAACATCAATTTCAGCCAATCAACTTCATTACTAGGATATAGGGTTGCCTTCCTATAGGTGCCAACATTCTCATGCAATTATGTGGTACGAGGAACGAGTTGAGAAACACTGGAATACTCCCAACCCAAAATTCCCTATTTGCTGCTCCCATGGACGCATAAAACATCCTTCATATCCAGAAACGCCTCATCCATTATATGATATGTATCACAATGCCGATGCAAAGTCTAAATTTTCTCAGAATAATATTCGTTCATTCAACACAATGTTTGCTTTCACCTCAATGGGTGGCACAATTGAACGAACCATAAACATTGGCGGTGCTCCACCAATTTTAGTAATGCATGGTGAAAACTATCACCAAATTGGCAGTCAGCTACACTTCCAGGAGTTCAACCCAAATTTGCTCAACTTTATGTTTACGATAGTGAAAATGAGGTCCATCATCGAATGTCCGTTGTCAGGTAAATCTTTATACCAGGTTTTTTCTCCGCATTTAACACGTGACTCATTAATACGTACGCCTGATGGTTGATCATCCTTTTACATTGACGCTATTGCGACTTTCATTTTTTTTTTGTTGCATGAAGGACAATAAATCAAAATTACAATCAACAATTGTCTCTGAAATCAGCCAACTACTTGATGTATGCAACACCTACGTGAAAAACTATAGGTATGTTCGTGATCGGGTAAGAAGTTACCATAGTCAGAACTTGACGTTACGAATTTTGGGCAGAAGAGATCGAGATTCTCGAATGTACAACGTGCCTACTACATCGGAGGTTGCTGCCCTAATCGTTGATGATTATGACTATGGCAATAAGGAACAGGATATTATTGTGGAGTCTCAAACTGATTCTCTATAGCGTATTTTGATGTTGTCCGCAACTTATCTTCCCTTGCAAAATCCGTTGTTATTTACTAGAGGCGAAGATGGATGGCACAAACGAGACAATGTAACATTACAAGAATGGTTTGCATATCGTATTGACCAACGTGATATGGAAAAATCCATTATTTTTTACGGTCGCCGTTTGTTCCAACAATTTTTAGTGGATGAATATAGTATGATTGAATCTCAACGACTTAAATGGGTTAAACATTGTTCCGGATTGGGCCAAACCTAAAGAACGTTGAGCCTGGCCCAATACTGTACCCCGCTCACCCGTATCCATGACTAGCCCGCATTCAACGGCTGAGACTCGGCCGGTCCATCCAATGGTGCGGATACGGCGCCGTGCTCTTTAAATACATGATTCATCCACTATTCTCAGGTACGCACTCATTCCTTTCTCAAAGTAACCTCTTCACTTCTCTTTCTGACTTAGGCATCGGAGTGCTTGCAAGTACCCCACCCGAGGCGCGGGGAAGACCACGTCGGCCAATCCGAGGTCCAAGCTCACTCACCCGAAGTCGACTCTTCATCCTCACGGAGCGCTCTAATCCGACATCATACCCCGTACTTCGGTACCGAACATTGGCGACCACAGTGGGAGCTATTCATTCACTTCCGAACTCACTCTTAATCAAACATGCCTCCGTGAGGACGGCCACCTACCCGATCCCAATATCGGATGTAGAGTGCTAACCCCGGGGTTCAACCCCAAGCTACTCCTGAGGGTCCGTGCTTGAGGAAGTTCAGGAAGTTCCCGGCTCTAGCCGCCTTCCGCCTTCTGCCACCTGCCACAGCGCCACAGGTCAACGCCGTTCCAGCGCAACTCCAAGCTGTCAGCCAACTCCTTGACGTGCTAGAGCGACGCAGCCAAAGGTTAATGCAGCATGAGATGGCCGCCATTGCCCGAGCTACTGCGACCCAACTCCAGCCTGTGAACCGACTCCCCCATCTCCACCTCGGACCGTGGTTTCTTGGAGACGTCGGACATCGCCTCCCCTAGACGACATTCCAAGCGACACTTTACCACCGATTCGAAGAGAGAAACGGCATGGCAAACCTCCGACTCCGCCGTCACCACCGAGGTCAGAATCTCCCGGCAGCTCGGACAACCCTTCCTCTAAGTCATCCTCGTCATCCCGAGACTCTTCTCCCCGCAGAAAAGGAGCTCATAAGAGCAAGTCCAAAAAGAAGAGCAGAAAATCACGAGCCAGTCCCTTTATCCCCGAGATCACTAATTGCCAAATCCCAAAATCCCTGGAAAAGCCTCCCAGGCTGAATGTGTACGATGGCAGAGGCGACCCTGACGAACATGTGGACATATTTGATCTGATGCTTGATTATCGTGACGCCTCAGACCACGTCCGATGCAAGCTGTTTCCTCTTTCCCTGAGCACGTGCGCCTTAAAATGGTACTGAGACTTACCTCCAGCATCATTCTTGGGTTGGAAGCAGTTCACGAAGCTGTTCTCATCTCGCTTCACCGCTTCAAGGGTAAAACCCAAGTCGGAGGACTTACTGCAGGGGATCCGGCAAGGGGAAAAGGAATCCCTAAGGGACTACATAGAGCACTACAACCAGGTTGCAGATGATGTACATCAGCTCTCCGACGACATCAGGGTTCTGTTCATGAGGCACGACCTCCGAAAGGGTAGCCCCTTTCAGCTTAGTGTCGCACTACGCAAGCCAAGAACCCTCAATGAATTCCTGAGGCGAGCACAACATTACATTGACTATGAGGAAACCGATGCCGCAGACATTTCCAACGCAGGACCGGCACCGAGCAAAGGGAAGAGGGAGAAGGACTCTGGGACCGACACGAATGAATGGCGCAGAAAACATGCGGAGTATTCCGAACTCAACGCCATCAGGGAAAGAATCCTGGCCGAATGGGCCAGCATCGAGTTCAGAGACATGAAGTGGCCGGCTCCGATTCCCCAACGTGGAAACACCAACAAAAAAGGCCTATTACTGGTACCACCAGAGCAGCGGCCACGACACAGAATCCTGCAGGGTGCTAAAGGATGATATTGAAGACCTGATTCAGAAGGGAAAGCAAAAACAGTATCTGAGGTCGGACGATAAGAAAAGGGAAAGGTCTCCCAAACACTCACGACGGAAATCAAAGGCCGCGGTCAATGAGATAACGAAATCTCCTACAGATAGCAGTGACTCCGCGGAGGAGGCGCTGAGGTCCCAGAGGCCACGACCCGTAGCTATGGTTATCATGGGGGGCTACTCCATGGAAGTCAGGCGAACCAAACGATCCATAAAGCGACACTGGCAGGAGGTCCTCAGTGTCGGAGCTGACCCGACCTCCCCTTTGATCAAAATAAATAGAGCTCCTCTATCTTTGCCGACTCTGATCTCCTCCGAGGTAAACCCAATGAAGAAATCCCCTTGGTCATTTCCGCAGTCTTAGCCGGGGTCAACGTAAGGAGGATTCTTGTTGACCAAGAGAGTTCGGTAGATATACTATTCAAAGAGCTGCTCCCTAAGCTGAAAATCTTTGAGAAGGACGTGTCTGAATACGAAGGGTCCGATCTAGTGGGATTCAACGGTTCCAGGACCCAACCTCTAGGATATCTCAAACTGAGGGTAACCTATGGAGAAGAAAACCTGTCAAAAACAATCAAGACAAGATTCCTGATGCTGCGGTGCCCATCCCCATACCACTGCATCGTCGGTCGACCAACGTTGGGGAAGCCCGGGGCCATCGCCTCCACAATACACCTCAAAATGAAGTTCTTCTCGGAGCAGGAAGAAGTAGTCACGGTCCCCGTGGACCTCGACGGAGCAAAGAGGTGCCAGTACCTCTATCTAAAGTAAGAATGTCGGGCTGAAAAATAGCAGGCGCTTGTCATAGCCGACCCGAAGACGAAGGGAGAGTGACGAGGACAATACCCCAAGAGGAGGATTGAAGACAACAAAAACTGACGACTAAGCATTTGACTGTACAGGATCCCAATTTGTCTTCAATGAAAAGATTGTAGAAATATGCTCACTTTTTAATTCTATTGCTATGTGCGCACTAACTCGAAGGTAATCCGTCTCCGGCGTTGTCCCTTTTACCCGAGTCCGACCCGAGCTGGCCACTCGACGAGCAACGGTTTGAGGCGAGACCCATGTCCTTCCAGAAACCGAGCTTAAATGATCAATTGGGCGGCGCACACAGGCCCACAGCGACTCAGGCCCCAGCGGCCCTTATTCTCGACTCGCGCGAGTGTTGTACTAAAAGCGTGATAGTGCAAGTATACACTGTCAACAAGTAATAAAGTGAAAGTAAAGTTCGTTCCCACGAGGATTAGCACTTACTCAAAGCTTAATTTAATCAACAAGTTAGTGATGGTAAAAATAAAGTAAATGACACAAATGTTGGGTAACATGCACAATAATAAAAAGGTATCAGGGTAAATAAGATCAGATATTTGGAACAAGTTGAGATGCATTCACTTTCAGTAATTTCATTAAAGTGTACAAAAATGCTATGTTAAGTGCTGCAGCACTAGGTGCTGCCGCAATTGCGTATTTTCTCAAATACTAGACAGTAGGTTTTTTCCTACTAGTTTATCTCTAGACCAGAAAGGAGTATTAGCCTAGGCTGCTGAAGCACCCGCAGTGTTCACCTCATGGCTTATGCCTCCCTATCTCTAGGGTTAAGACAAGGAACAACAATATCTCTATTATGCAACATACCATGTTATCTTGTGGGGTAAATTTACAAACCATCTCTGTGAATATAAATGCTACTTAGATTAGACGGCCAATCCTAATCTAAGATGGAAATAGTAGAAGCACACAAGATAAAGTACTCAACACTTAAACATAAACATTAATAACACAATAAATTCATTACATTCAGTTTTGCATCCCAACTACAAGAGTTTAGCTCATGTTGAGCTTTGACAACAAAGAAAATAACTTAAACATTAACATAAATGAACAAGTCATGATAATCTCAAGGAGAGAGTTTACACTACAATCTTTGAACGTGAGAATAGCTCCAATGAAGATCAAAGGAACAAATTCCATCTCTCCAACGTAGCTTCTTCCAAGAGATGAAGCTTCAGTGTTGCTGCCGCAATTAAAATCCAGCAATTGATCTTTTTGTAACTTAAAGAAGGCACGAAGCTTGAGGCTATCTCTATACCTCAATTCCGGCTTAACCTAATTATGGGAATGTGGTCCTTTATATAGAGGAGGCTAGGGATGAGAGGCAACCCTAATTTGGGAGGCGCCTTTTGTCCTTTAATGAGGGCAAAAGGTCCTTTTTGCCCAAATCCCTAGGTCATCAGCGAATATTCCATGATTGGTACGTACACCCACGCCAGGCACTGACTGACAGTTGTCCTTTCCTCAATTTCCGTGTTTCCTATTGCTTTCTCTCACATGTTGCGCAATTTGGCATTGCTGCCACAATAAGTGCTGCAGCAATTAAACAAACACATTAAACCACAATTGGGCACCGAACTGCCAATTATAACAAATTCAAGCTTACACCTTAAGCTACTCTAAACTAACATATTTACAACATTAATCACTATATTGCTGGAGAATTAACAATGATTTAAGCTTGAAATAAGAGGTAATAACAATTATATTTGATTGTTATCACACCCCCAAACTTGAACCATTGCTTGTCCTCAAGCAATGACACTTGACAGAGACAAGTACTATACCAGCAAACAAACCAGATAGTTGAATTATTCACAAATGCACACAAACAGAATATTAAGCTGACTATAAACCTTTCAGATTGGTCACTCAATTGCAAACCCACTGAATAGTAAGTTCCCTAAATTACTCTTGCTCAAAAGTGCGTGTGTGACACTTAACTCAGTTCAGAACATAGCAAGGTTCAAAATTTCACTTAACTAAAACTAGAGAGGCTTTCTTTTGAGACTGCCAAAGATGTTTCGAAACTAAGGGTAGACTAACAATTCAAGCTCAGAAAGGGGGGATAAGCATGACAAAGGGCTTTGATTTAGCAATTCAGAACTCTAGTCCTGTGCACTTATTACAATTCAACTTAAGTGCTGCAGCAACAGTTGCTGTAGCAATACAACTAGAACAGAATTCAGAAACAAACAATACTTGACACATGTGTTGCATTGCCCTTATTCTTTACATTTCTTTTTCTCAGCCTTATGCTTGCTTTCTTTTTATTTATTTATTTTTCAATGGGCAATGACAACAATTACACATATTTACAAACATTAGTGCTTTATAACATAGCACATTACACAACATACCGACTTTAATTATTTCGTAAACTATGTGCACTTGGCCTAATCGCATTCCTTCATGCTTTGCCTTAATATAGCTCAAAGAACCCCCAAACTTAGTTTCTTATGCTACCCTAAGTTTTTAGTAAAAATTTGGCAAGTCTCTAGGTCTACCAACACTAGCCTAGCTTCAGATCATTTCTAATTCACTAAGTCTTTCCTAAGTTTCATGCAAAAGTGTAGGAAAAGGAGCAATAGAGTTCACTCACAAACAGGGGCACTAATCACTCAATTCTCACCATTTCATCACTAAGTTTTGCTCAACTCAACTTCTAAAATTTAAAATTTTCATTCAACTAACTAATAAACATGCTAGTATAATACATAGACCATAGGTCCTCCCCCCCTACTTAAGACTTTGCAGTGTCCTCACTGCTCATGCATACTAAGGGGAGGCCTAATTAAAAGCAAAATAGACATAAAACCAACAATTACCACAACTATTGAATGCTATCACAGAACACAAACATTCAACAGGTTTATTCACTAAAAGTATTAAAAGACAGAATTTAAAACACGGGAACTAAAAAGATTAAGGTGTAGAGGCCCCTGGTTTTGTCCTTGGGCTTTGTCTTGTGGTTCCTCCTCTTCTAGCTTTGGCCTTGTAGACTCTTGGAGATTTAAGCTTAGGATTTTCTGGAACATTCGAGGTTTCTGTTGCTGCAGCACTGATCCTGTATCTGCAACAACAGGACCAACATCAGAAACACTTGCCTTCTTTTGGGCATTCACGAATTCCAGAGCTTCCTTAGCTCTCTTTTCAGCATCAGCCTTCTCAGCAGCTTCCATTGCTGCAGCATCAGAACCAGCAACACCAGTTGCTGCAGCAGCAGAATTACCAGCAGATTCAGGCACCTTTTCATTTTCTTTTTGTTGGGGTGGATTGGCAGTCACTTCAGGTTGAATTTCTGGTTGTGGTTGGATTTTCTGGGATTGGTTGGTTGACAGGGATGATGATGGGTTGAGTGGGAATTGTGGAGGTTATGTTGGTGGTTTTTGTGATATGAGGGGGTGAGGGTGGTGGATCCATTTCAATATCAGTGGCATCATCAAATTCTCTTTCACTTCCTTTCTCAGAACCTTCTCCTACAAGAGTGTCATCATCCTCACTATCATTTTCTCTGTTTAATTGTTTCATAATCTCCCTATTCTCTAATTTCTCCCCTTCACTTAATGATATTCAGACTCAGTTTCAAACAAGTCTTCTTCCACTTCTCCCACCTTTTTCTTTCCTCTTTTCACTTCCTTCCTCTTTCTTTTCTTTTCAACTACTTCATCAGCCTCTCCATCATCTATAGCAGCATCTTCAAACAAGTCAGCATCCAAAGCTTCCTCATCAAGCACCCAATCTGGAAAATCAGGTGCTGCAACACCAGCGAATTCCTTCAAATTTGCTTCAAAAACAGCCTTTTGCCATGCATGCTGCTTCCTCAAAAATTCCCAGATAGCACACTGCTGTAGCATATATTGTTGCAGCATGGTGTGATCACCAGATGCTGCAGCAGCTCTGGGCTTTGCTTTCAGCACAGTTGGGAACGCAGCAACAGGATATCCTTTCTTTTCTCCCTTCATTTCTACTCCAGCCTTAATACAAAGATCAGTAATAAGACAAGGAAAGACTAAATACCCCGCATTCTTCCCATGGCAGATCAGAATTTCTCTGTAGATGAGTCTCCCTACATCAACATCTTTTCCTCCCAAGATTGCATCAAGCAGCATCATTCTCTCCTTCTCAACATTGGTTGTGTGGAAGTAGGCAGCAGGGTTTGCTTCACAAAATTGAACCACACCATGGCATCGTGGTTGAGCCAGCTTCTTTTGACTTAAAATTCGTTGGCACTGCATGGCTCCCATGGTGTGCCACGAATGGTGATCTTCTCCTTCACAACCTCCATCTCTCTCTTGCCCCACTTGGTGCAGTTCTTTGCAAAGGCTAAGCCATGATAACTTAGCCCCAAACACTCATTAATCATCATGGAGTCAAACTTGACAATTACTCCTCTAACTTCAGAAAAACATTGAGGTTTTCCATCTTTTTCAGGGGCTATTCCAGTGTAGAATTCGCGAACGACAGAGGGGAAAAAGAATGATGGGTGCTGCACCAATTGCTCCCACCCAAGTGCTTTCACAGTGGTTGTGAACGCAACAGGGGCGTTTTGCAGCTCGAAACCCCTCTCAGCCCAGAAATTCATGGAGGCAAACTTCTCAGCATCAGTTACATCTTGGTTCTTGAGACTTTTGCGTCTTGCTTGGGTTGATTCTCCACACCCAGTTGTTGATTGGCGTTTTCCAGAGGATTTTGATGCGCTCATCTTTGTTCTTACCATTGCGATCACAAGCTTGATGATAAGAAAGGGGATGGATGGGATTTTTGGGTGCGTTTAAGGGTTTCCAGAATTTTGATTGCACGAAGGGTGAATTGGTGAGAGGATTGAAGAGAGTGGGTGGTTATAAGGATTGGAGAAGTGACGATTTTGGTAATTGGCGCACTCATTAATTGAGATAGCCGTTGGATGGGTGTGAGGTGTATGGTGGAGAGTTGATGATATGACGGTTAAGTGACTGATTGGACTACACTCTGGTGACGCATCAGACCTTGGGTGAATAACTGTCATTATTTTATTTTTTTCTCAACTGCCCTTCATTGCTGCAGCAACGTTGCTGGAAGCAATGCTGCAGCACAAACTGCTAACACACCCTCAAACTTCCAATTGCTAAAATTTAATTCCTGCAGAACAAACACCAAACAAACAAAAACAACTAATTTATTAGATTAAAAACCCTGGGCTGCCTCCCAATAGCGCTTAGTTTAAGAGTCCTCAGCCTGACTTCCTTCCAAGATCATGGGTTCTTGAATTTAGTGGTGAATTTACTCCTCACCACTGATTCTCCATAGTATTTCTTCACCCTTTGACCATTAAACTTGAAGGTTTTATTTCTTGCATCATCATACAAGTCCACAGCTCCATGAGGGTACACTTTCACCAATTTAAATGGCCCTAACCACCTAGACTTGAGTTTTCCAGGAAATAGCTTGACTCTTGAGTTGAACAACAGAACTTGATCACCCTCAACTAATTCCTTTTTCTGAATCTTCTTATCATGCCAAGCCTTGGTCTTTGCCTTATACAATTCAGAACTCTCATATGCAAAGTGCCTCATTTCTTCCAACTCATTCAGTTGCAATAGCCTAGCTTCCCCTGCCTTAGCATGGTCAAAATTGAGTTTTTTGATTGCCCAATGAGATTAGTATTGAAGCTCCAAAGGCAGGTGGCAAGCTTTGCCATAAACAAGTCTATAAGGGGACATTCCCAAAGGAGTTTTGTAAGCAGTCCTATAAGCCCATAAAGCATCATCAACATGATTTGACCACTCCTTTCTAGTAGGCCCTACCATTTTCTCCAACATTCTTTTGATCTTTCTATTGGACAACTCAGCTTGACCACTAGTTTGAGGATGATATGCTGTTGCAATCTTGTGCTTAACCCCATACATGGCCAAGAGATTTTCAATCAATTTGTTGCAAAAATGAGATCTTTCATCACTGATTATTGCTCTTGGAGTCCCAAACCTTTTAAAGATGTTTCTTAGCAAGAACTTGCTAACAGATTTTGCATCATTGTTAGGTAAAGCCACTGCTTCAACCCACTTTGATACATAATCTACAGCAACAAGGATGTAAGAGTTGCCAAAAGAAGGAGGAAAGGGTCCCATGAAGTCCATACCCCAAACATCAAAGAGTTCAACCTCTAAGATGTTTGACAATGGCATTTCATTTCTATTTGATATATTTCCACTCTTTTGGCAACTATCACATTTCTTAACCAACTCCTGAGCATCTTTGAAAATTGTAGGCCAGAAATACCCAGATTGAAACACTTTTGCTGCTGTCCTCATTCCCCCAAAGTGTCCTCCATATGCTGCAGCATGGCATTGCTGCAGCACCTCTTCTTGTTCTTCATCAGCCACACATCTTCTTAGTAACTGATCAGGGCACTTTTTGTATAAGAAAGGCTTGTCCCAAAAATATTGCTTGACATTGTGAAAGAACCTCTTCTTTTGCTGATAATTCAAATCACAGGGCACCACTTTGTTAACTAGGAAGTTGACAATGTCTGCATACCAAGGTGTTGCAGCATCAACAGCTAACAATTGCTCATCAGGGAAGCTTTCCTTGATTTCTCCAAAATGATTACCTGCATTATCACGTTCCAATTTAGACAAATGATCAGCAACTTGGTTCTCCACCCCCTTTTTATCTTTAATTTCAAGATCAAATTATTGGAGGAGGAGAACCCATCTTATTAACCTAGGTTTTGCATCTTTCTTAGCAATCAAATACTTAATGGCAGAATGATCAGTGTAAACAATTACTTTTGTGCCAACTAAGTATGATCTAAATTTATCAAATGCAAAAACCACAGCTAATAATTCTTTTTCAGTGGTAGTGTAATTTAATTGAGCTTCAACAAGTGTTTTGCTAGCATAATAAATAGAATGAAAAACTTTATCATACCTCTGGCCAAGGACAGCACCTATGGCATAGTCACTAGCATCATACATGAGCTCAAAAGGCTTGCTCCAATCAGGTGTCACTATTACAGGGGCAGTAACTAGAGCACTTTGTAGTTTCTGGAATGCTGCAGCACATGATTCATCAAACACAAATGGAGTGTCATGCTGCAGCAATTGACATAGTGGCTTTGAAATTTTGGAGAACTCCTTAATGAATCTTCTATAGAACCCAGCATGTCCCAAGAAACTTCTAACACCTTTGACATTTGTTGGAGGATGCATCTTCTCAATTACCTCAACTTTGGCTTTTTCAACCTCAATTCCCCTCTTTGAAATCTTGTGTCCCAACACAATTCCTTCTTGGACCATGAAGTGGCATTTCTCCCAATTCAAGACCAAGTTGGTTTCTTCACATCTATCCAGAATCTCTTCTAAGTTATCAATGCATAATTGGAATGTTTTCCCAAAGACAGAGAAATCATCCATGAACACCTCCATAGATTTTTCAATGAATTCAGAAAAGATTGACATCATACACCTTTGAAATGTTGCTGGTGCATTGCACAACCCAAATGGCATTCTCCTAAAAGCAAAAGTACCACAAGGACAAGTGAAAGTAGTCTTTTGTTGATCTTCAGACACTATGGCTATTTGGTTATAACCAGAGTATCCATCCAAAAAGCAATAGAACTCTTTGCCAGCAAGTCTATCAAGCATCTGGTCTATGAATGGTAAGGGAAAATGATCTTTTCTTGTGGCCTTATTGAGTTTTCTATAATCCATGCAAATCCTTATCTGCATCAAAATCTAAAATCACAAAGCCAGCAGGAAATACAAATTTATCTACCTTTATCAAGACATCTTCAATGATTCCTTCTGGGTATGCAATGGATCTATCTGCAAGTTGGAGAGTAACAGTTGTTGGTCTGGCAACCCCTATACCCAACTGAGTGAAAACAGACTTAGGCATCAAATTGATGCTTGCACCTAAGTCACAAAGAGCTCTGCCAGTATAGGTTTCACCAATTGAACAAGGAATAGTGAAACTGCCTGGATCCTTCAATTTGCTTGGAAGCTTGCTTTGCATGATCATACTACATTCCTCTGTCATAGCTACTGTTTCAAATTTTCCCAGCCTCTTCCTCTTGGATAGCACATCCTTCATGAACTTTGCATAGTTGGGCATTTGTTGAAGTGCTTCAACCAAAGGAACATTGATGTGAAGTTGTTTTAGCACCTCTAGAAATTTGCCAAATTGCTTGTCTTGTTGTGCCTTCTTCAACCTTTGAGGAAAAGGTGGAGATGGAACAGGTTGTTCAGCAACTGGTGATGGAACTGGTGCAACATCAAATGCTGCAGCATCAACTGTGACAGCATCTGTCGCATTCTTTTTTTCATTTTTCTGATTTTTTTGGTTTTTGTTGGTGCCATCACTAGGATCAGTAGATGGTCCATTCAAGTCCTTCCCACTCCTTAGAGATATAGCCTTGACTTGTTCCTTCCCCTTAGAAAATGATGGTTCAGTAGTGGATGGTAATGCTCCACTAGGTTTTTGGGTAAGAGCAGTGGCTATTTGACCAATTTGATTCTCCAAGTTCTTGATTGCAGCCCCTTGGGTTTGATACTGAGTTTTAGTTTCATTCATGAAAGCCTTAAGCATGGCCTCCATTGAGTTTTCAATTGTTGGTGCTGCTGCCTTGGGTTGAGCAGGGAATCCTGGTGGTGTTGCAGGAGCTGTAGCAGGTGTTGCATTGTTGCTCCATTTGAAATTAGGATGGTTCTTCCACCCAGGATTGTAGGTACGAGAATATGGATTATTGTTCTTGTCATATCCCACATAGTTGACTGAAATAGGGTTTGCAGGGCATTCTTCATACAAATGGCCTCCTCCATAGTACACACAACTAGCAGAACCCACTAGTACTTGTTCAATTGCTGCCATTTTAGTTTCTGGTACAGTTTCAGTTGCTGCAGCAGGTGTTGCTGCAGCAGGTGTTGCACTCATATTTTTGATCATGTTGGACAAAGATGCAACCTGAGCAGATAAAGCAGTAACTTCACTCACTTCATGAATCTTTCTTCTGAGCACTAACCCTGGCTGTTAGCCATTGATAACTGTTTGCAGCAATAGTTTCAATAAGATCATAAGCATCTTGGTAAGAGCCATTCAGCAAGACTCCTCCAGAAGAAGCATCAAGCATCAGTCTAGTTTGAGGTTCAAAACCATTATAAAAAGTTTCCATTTGAACAACCACAGGCAACCCATTATGTGGACATTTTCTTAACAATTCTTTGAATCTTTCCCATACTTCAAACAAAGTTTCAAATTCAGTTTGTGTAAAAGATGTAATTTCAGTTCTCATCTTGGCATTCATGATAGGTGGAAAGTATTTTGTCATAAATTTCTCAGCCATCTCAGTCCAAGTAGTGATAGAGTTAGGTTCCAAGGAATGCAACCAAACCTTAGCTCTATCCTTCAAGGAATAAGGGAAAAGTTTAAGTTTAAAAGCATCATCACTTACACCAGGGAGAAAGAAATTACTACAAACTTCTACAAATTGTTCTAAATGCAAATGTGGGTCCTCAGTAGGTCCTCCACCAAATTGCCCTATTTTTTGAAGCATTTGAAACATCATAGGCTTAAATTCAAAATGAGTTGTGGCAAGTTCAGGCCTTACTATGCTAGTTTGCATAGTATGAGGGTCAAAAATTGCATAATCCCTCATAGGTCTGTCCCTGTCATTAGCCATACCTATGACTGTTTCATTCAAAACTTGTCTCACATGTTCAGGGTCCTCACGGTGTTCAATGGCAACTATAGTATGTCTGTCAGAACCATGGTTGCTAGGAGGTGGTGTTCCCCTATGGTTAGAAGGTGGCGGTGTAGCCATATTGACAGCTTTGCCCAATAAAATAAGTCCTGAGTGATCTTGATCCCTTCTCAAAGCCCTAAACAATATTTCTATTTCAGGATGAAGTTGAAATTCTGGTGAACTGCGCCTGTGCATATGCTGCAGCAACAGTTGCTATAGCAATTCTAATACTGAACAAATAGAAACAGAGCACCAAAATTAGCAACCAAAGAAATCACTATTTTGCCAATTAATCAAACAGTGTTTAAGCTATTTAATCCCCAGCAACGGCGCCAAAAACTTGTTGTACTAAAAGCGTGATAGTGCAAGTATACACTGTCAACTAGTAATAAAGTGAAAGTAAAGTTCGTTCCCACGCGGATTAGCACTTACTCAAAGCTTAATTTAATCAACAAATTAGTGATGGTAAAAATAAAGTAAATGACACAAATGTTGGGTAACATGCACAATAATAAAAAGGTATCAGGGTAAATAAGATCAGATATTTGGAACAAGTTGAGATGCATTCACTTTCAGTAATTTCATTAAAGTGTACAAAAATGCTATGTTAAGTGCTGCAGCACTAGGTGCTGCCGCAATTGCGTATTTTCTCAAATACTAGACAGTAGGTTTTTTCCTACTAGTTTATCTCTAGACCAGAAAGGAGTATTATCCTAGGCTGCTGAAGCACCCGCAGTGTTCACCTCATGGCTTATGCCTCCCTATCTCTAGGGTTAAGACAAGGAACAACAATATCTCTATTATGCAACATACCATGTTATCTTGTGGGGTAAATTTACAAACCATCTCTGTGAATATAAATGCTACTTAGATTAGACGGCCAATCCTAATCTAAGATGGAAATAGTAGAAGCACACAAGATAAAGTACTCAACACTTAAACATAAACATTAATAACACAATAAATTCATTACATTCAGTTTTGCATCCCAACTACAAGAGTTTAGCTCATGTTGAGCTTTGACAACAAAGAAAATAACTTAAACATTAACATAAATGAACAAGTCATGATAATCTCAAGGAGAGAGTTTACACTACAATCTTTGAACGTGAAAATAGCTACAATGAAGATCAAAGGAACAAATTCCAGCTCTCCAACGTAGCTTCTTCCAAGAGATGAAGCTTCAGTGTTGCTGCCGCAATTAAAATCCAGCAATTGATCTTTTTGTAACTTAAAGAAGGCACGAAGCTTGAGGCTATCTCTATACCTCAATTCCGGCTTAACCTAATTATGGGAATGTGGTCCTTTATATAGAGGAGGCTAGGGATGAGAGGCAACCCTAATTTGAGAGGCGCCTTTTGTCCTTTAATGAGGGCAAAAGGTCCTTTTTGCCCAAATCCCTAGGTCATCAGCGAATATTCCATGATTGGTACGTACACCCACGCCAGGCACTGACTGACAGTTGTCCTTTCTTCAATTTCCGTGTTTCCTATTGCTTTCTCTCACATGTTGCGCAATTGGCATTGCTACCACAATAAGTGCTGCAGCAATTAAACAAACACATTAAACCACAATTGGGCACCGAACTGCCAATTATAACAAATTCAAGCTTACACCTTAAGCTACTCTAAACTAACATATTTACAACATTAATCACTATATTGCTTGAGAATTAACATTGATTTAAGCTTAAAATAAGAGGTAATAACAATCATATTTGATTGTTATCTGCGAGCAGCCTTCTCTCTGATCTTCGAGCACATATGCTCCATCAGTGGATGAGGGATGAAGTCCTCAGCAGCTTCTACCAAAGACCTTCCCTCTGGTGTTCGAGCTCCATGCTCCATCAGAGGCCGAAGGGACCTCTGATCTCCGAGCTCCGTGCTCCATCAGAGGCAAAAGACTCCCCTGATCTCCGAGCACTCCATCACGAGGCAAAGACTCCCCTGATCTCCAAGCCACGCGCTCCATCGGAGACCAGTAAAGAGAACTTACAACAGTTCAAGGAAAGAAACTCAGGTAACTCTAACCTCGGCCTCGACCACTCTCATCTCACTGTTAGTCACTTGCAAGCAAAAATAATCAAATAACGAGATGCTTCGAGACAAACTGAAATTTCATTGATGTAGTAATATGTTACAAAAGGGGTGCCATGGACAATATTTACATATACAAAATATAACAAGAGACCAGGAGTCCTTTCATTCAGACATCTCCGCCCCGGAGCTAAAGAAAAGCACTTCAGCATCTTCTAAAGAGACACCCGGCACCGGCCTGACAAGATTTCCTTCAAATATTTTGTTTTGAGGGACCAACAGATCCATTGGCAAGTCCGGACTCACCACTGATAGAAGGCTTTTGCATCTGTCAAAACCAAGCAGATCTGAATTGTCCACCTTGGCCTCGAGGGCGAAACACTCGCTTCTATGTCTCTCGACCTCCTCCCGGACTCGGGCCTCCTCTGCCTTAGCCGCTTCAAGCTGAACCTGGATCTCCCCCGCTTCTTTTACCTCATCTCGGCCCGATCGCAGTTGAATCTCAAGATCGGCAATCTATTCCTCGGCCGAAGCAAGGGAGCTAATGGTCGCGCGAAGGACATAGTTCTCCTCTATGAGCTCCGGTTTCCAAACACCCTGGGAGTAATCCAATTTATCAGTCCGGTCCAGGAGATCCCCTTCTAGGTCACAGTTAATGGCTTCAGTCCTCTCTAACCACCGAGAAAGCTTCAAAACCTCCGAGTCCGACTCCAGCTCCTCCAGTTCCTGAAACAACCTAAGAGCGGTCTTAGCTACTCTAAGGCAGGCTTCCAGGTCGGAATCAGAGGGGACCTCGGGAGGAAGTTCAGCCGTAACTTCGGCAAGCAGAGCAAGAGATTCTTGAAGAGAGTTGATCCTCTTGGGAGGAGGAAGGCCATCCGTACCCGTAGCAGCCCGCTTCCTTGAAGAACCTGTACCCTTCTTCCGCTTGGAGGAGCACTTTTTGAGCGGCACCTCGGCATCAGGGTCAGGAGCAGGGCAGGTTGACAACACATCTACAAGAAAAAGACAAGGGTTAGTTAAGACGCCGAGATAAGGGAATCGAAAACTAGGCATCAGATAACTCTACGTTACCTAAAAGTGATCGGAGCTCGGCAGCAGACTTGGCTCCAGCCTCGATGATGTCGGCAGAGTTGAACTTCAGCCCAACCTTCTTGAGCTTCTCACCCCATTCCTTCAAAAGCTTGTAGCTCTAGGCCTCCTCACCAACCAAGGACTTTGAGGCCACCGAGAAGGCTCTGTTGGCATGACCATAGTGGTGATCATCCCAAGACAACGGGAAGTGGGTCCTCACCAACTCACAACCTTCGTAGTCAGCAATGACTTGTTTTGCCTTCTTATTCATAGCACGGACGTAGAAGAAGCGTTCCTTGAACCCTTTGTTGGAATCATTAACCAGACAGAAGAAGGCCTGGTATTGGACACCCCAGAGACAAACATGGCCGTGTCGGGTAGGTTCGTCTTTATCTGGTTGACGAAACACGTCAAAAAGAGCAAAGAAGACCCGGACCGACGGGGCTCGCCCCAGGTAGACCATCACGTCCTCGAACGACTTGACATACCCCCAGGCGTTGGGGGCCAGCTGAGAAAGAGCCACCTGTAAGTAATCCAGCACCCCTTGCTGGAACTCGGACAACGGGATCTGGATTCCCATGGTGTCCAGACACCTCGCGTAAGAGAAGTACCCAAGCTCCTTCTTGGACAGTTTTGTGCAAGCCAGCAACTGATCTGCATTCTCCAGGCGCCAGTTTTGCTTTTCAGGCGCGACAATGTACTTCTCAAACTCGGCCAAGGCAGCGCCGTGCAGCTTGGAAGCCGTGTCTAGCACCTCGGAAGAAACCTAGTTGTATAGACTTGGGTCAAATTAATACTCAGCAGCGTCAGGCCCTGGCGCATTGGAACCACGGGCCTCGGGAGCAGAAATTGGTGAAGACCCGTTTGGGCTGGATATTCTCTGGTCTCCCACAGATGAACTTTGCACCTCGACGTTTAACATCGTGAAGAATTTGTGATCTCGGAAGCTAAGTTTGATGTCGGAAAGGTTTCTGGGAAAAATCGCAACTGACCTCGCACCGGGAAGAATCTCAGCTCGCTCTGAAACAAGTAAAAGAGAAAAGAGCTCACACTGAGCTTATATACCATAGGGGCTTAGAAAACGAACCGTCACGTCTAATCAATGCATTTCTTCAGATTCTGACATAGGAAATTGAACCGCAATGATGACCCCTGTCTCCCAAAGCGCCACCTACTCAGAGGTTACGTGGCGACACAATCACCATTCCTCGCAGAAAATCTATAGTAAGCCAAGGCCGGATCGAAGCTCCTCCTGACCTCGACTTGGGGGCCACTGTTCCGGAATGGGCCAAACCTAAAGAAAGTTGGGCCCGGTCCAATACTATACCCCGCTCGCCCGTATCCACGACTAGCCCGCATCCAACGGCCGAGACTCGCCCAGTCCATCCAACGGTCTGGATACAGCACCGTGCTCTATAAATACATGGATCATCCACTATTCTCAGGTACGTACTCATTCCTTTCTCAAAATTACCTCTTCACTTCTCTTGCTGACTTAGGCAACGAAGTGCTTGCAGGTACCCCACCCGAGGCGCGGGGAAGACCACCTCAGCCAATCCGAGGTCCAAGCTCACTCACCCGAACTCGACTCTTCATCCTCACGGAGCGCTCTAATCCGACATCATACCCCGTACTCCGGTACCGAACATTGGCGACCATAGTGGGAGCTATTCATTCGCTTCCGAACTCACTCTCAATCAAACATGCCTCTGCGAGGACGACCACCTACTCGATCCCAATCTCGGGTGCAGAGTGCTAACCCCAGAGTTCAACCCCAAGCTACTTTTGAGGGTCGTGTCCAGACCGTGCTTGAGGAAGTCCCGGCAGTTCCCAGCTCTAGCCGCCTTCCGTCACCTACGCCAGTGCAACAGGTCAACGCCATTCCAGCGCAACTCCAAGCCGTCAGCCAACTCCTTGAAGTGCTAGAGCGACGCAGCAAAGGGTTAATGCAGCAGGAGATGGCCGCCATCGCCCGAGCTACCGCGGCCAAACTCCAGCCTGTGAATCGATTCCCCCCATCTCAACCTCAGACCGTGGTTTCTCGGAGACGTCGGACATCGCCTCCCTCAGACGACATTCAAAGCGACACTTCACCACCGATTCGAAGAGAGAAACGGCATGGCAAACCTCCGACTCCGTCGTCACCACCGAGGTCAGAACCTCCCGGCAGCTCGGACAACCCTTCCTCCAACTCATCCTCGTCAACCCGAGACTCTTCTCCCCACAGAAAAGGAGCTCACAAGAGCAAGTCCAAAAAGAAAAGCGGAAAATCACGAGCCAGTCCCTTTATCTCCGATATCGCTAATTGCCGAATCCCAAAATCCCTGGAAAAGCCTCTCAGGCTGAAGGTGTACGACGGCAGAGGCGACCTTGACGAACATGTGGACACTTTTGATCTGATGCTTGATTACCGTGACGCCTCAGACCATGTCCGATGCAAGCTTTTCCCTCTTTCCCTGAGCAGGTGCGCCTTAAAATGATACCGAGACTTACCTCCAGCATCAATCTCGGGTTGGAAGCAGTTCACGAAGCTGTTGTCATCTCGCTTCAAGGGTAAAACCCAAGTCGGAGGACATGCTGCAGGGGATCCGGCAAGGAGAAAAGGAATCCCTAAGGGACTACATAGAGCGCTACAACCAGGTCGCAGATGATGTACATCAGCTCTCCAACGACATCAGGGTTCTGTTCATGAGGCATGACCTCCGAAAAGGTAGCCTCTTTCAGATCAGTGTCGCACTACGCAAGCCAAGAACCCTCAATGAATTCCTCAGGCGAGCACAACATTACATTGACTATGAGGAAGCCGACGCCGCGGACATTTCCAACGCAGGACCAGCACCGGGCAAAGGGAAGAGCAAGAAGGACTCAGGGACCAGAACGAAAGAGTGGCGCGGAAGACATGCGGAGTATTTCGAACTCAACGCCACCAGGGAAAGAATCCTGGCCGAATGCACCAGCACCGAGTTCAGAGACATGAAGTGGCCGGCTCCGATTCTCCAACGCGGAAACACCAACAAAAAGGCCTATTGCAGGTGCCACCAGAGCAGCGGCCACGACAAGCTTGCAGGGTGCTAAAGGATGATATTGAAGACCTGATTCAGAAGGGAAAGCTAAAACAATATGAGGTCGGATGATAAGAAAAGGGAAAGGTCTCCCAAACACTCGCCATGGAAGTCAGGCGAACCAAACGATCCATCAAGCGACACTAGCAGGAGGTCCTCAGCGTCGGAGCTGACCCGACCTCCCCTTTGATCAAAACAAACAGAGCTCCTCTATCCTTTGCCGACTCTAATCTCCTCCGAGGTAAACCCAACGAAGAAATCCCCTTGGCCATTTCCGCAGTCTTAGCCGGGGTCGACGTAAAGAGGATTCTTGTTGACCAAGGGAGTTCGTTAGATATACTAATCAAAGAGCTGCTCCCTAAGCTGAAAATCTCCGAGAAGTACGTGCCCATCCACATACCACTGCATCGTCGGTCGACCGACGTTGGGGAAGCTCGGGGCCGTCGCCTCCACAGTACACCTCAAAATGAAGTTCTTCTTGGAACAAGAAGAAGTAGTCACGGTCCCCGTGGACCTCGACGGAGCAAAGAGGTGCCAGTACCTCTGTCTAAAGTCGGAACGTCGGGCTAAAAAACAGCAGGCGCTTGCCATAGCCAACCTAGAGACGAAGGGAGAGTGACGAGGACAATACCCCAAGAGGAGGATTGAAGACAACAAAAACAGACGACTAAGCATTTGACTGTACTGGATCCCAATCTATCTTCAATGAAAAAGATTGTAGAAATATGCTCACTTTCTATTACTATTGCTATGTGCGCACTAACTCGCAGGTAATCCGTCTCCGGCGACGCCCCTCTTACCTGAGTCCGACACGAGCTAGCCACTCGACGGGCAACGATTTGAGGCGAGGCCCATGTCCTTCCCGACTCCGAGCTTAAATGCTCAGTTGGGCGGTACATTCTCTTTCCTTACCACTCCTTTTATTCTTCTCGCATCACACAATTTATTTCTATTTCATTATTTTCCCTTTCGATCTACCCATGTAGGGCACAACTGCTGCTTTGGTCAATGGATTTGAGGCAAAACAACAATTCGTAGAATTCTTACTACACAATCGGTTACACACCACTTATATTATGTACTACTATCCAATGTTCAATGTACGTTTTTATAGTATTATGCTTATTAATTACCCACCATATACAATTGGATCTCTTGGAACTATATCTCATCTATAATTGCACATTAATATCAAAAACTCAATCACATATTCTGGTAATAAATGGCAAATATCACAACGTTCCAAAAAATCTTATAATTTGACATACCGCGAAAGTAACTTTCATACTGACCACCTAAACCCGTGCAGCCCACGGGTGAGGGTCTAGTGTCATTAATGGCTGCTGATGTAGTGGTAACGAGTTGGATGAAAAACGGGAAAAAAATTAAAAATGACATATCCAAGAATTGAACACATGCGCAAAGAGTGAACAATAGCAACTATAACCACTACACCATACTATCATGTTTATTAGATTTGCACAGATTTTATATATTCAGTAACTGAGTTGGGTGAACATGGGTATTTTAGTAATTTCATGTTTTTTTGGGGTGGGCGTGGCCCTCCCCTGCCCTAAAGAATAGGGATGTGCATGGTACAAAAACCACACCATATCGCACCATACTTCTTTAAAATCTAGTTTGGGTTCACCAGATTTCTAAAAACTGGCTCGCATCTAAAAACCGGTTTTACACCGGTACATAACCGGTTTGAAGCCGGTTTGGCCTACACCTTTTTTTTTAGGCAAAGTAGTTAGTAATTAGTGTGTTAATTGTTAGAGGGGAGGGGGGAGCGGAGTTTGAATCCCATACACCTACATTTTTCCACCAACGATGTCCCTTTCACTCAACCATGTGAACTACACCTATCTATGACTTTGTATGCACGCGTGATTGTAGATGTATGGTAACGTGAGTAGTGTCACTGTCAGAACCACTACTAAGACTCATAAATTTGGGAATTATCGGTTCAGACATTTGGAATTTACCATTTTCCAGGTAATTCCCAAATTTATGAGTCTTAGTAGTGGTTCTGACATTTGGAATTTACCATTTTCCAGGTAATTCCCATTTTCCAGTATGGTTTTAAAAATGGTACCAGTGTACTGTTGGAAAGTAGAATGGTTTTAGGAAGACTTTGGGAGGAAGGGAAGAGGAGACTATGGTTTCTTAAAATGAGAGGATACTTTGCTCTTTAGAACTTGATGTTTATTTGCTAACTTGCTTACTTGTTTTTGCTTGGTTTACAAATGACTAGCTCTCCCCTATTTATAGGCTCCAAGGGAGAGTTCTACATCAATCTAGAGAATATTCTACACACTTCAAGTGAGAGAGTTCTACACACTTCTCTCAACTACTTATTTAATATTACATATTTCATTTCTACATTTCTCTCTACTACTCTCTAGAATTTTCTATAAACTAAAACACTAAAGCCAAATGGGCCTAACACTTGATTAGTCCAATGGGCCAAATCAAGTTTACTCTCCAACACCCCCTCTTAAACTTGATTTGTCATTCCAAGTAGGCTTCGCAACTTGATAAAGTCTTCATGCTTGAGGGGTTTTGTGAAGATGTCAGCAACTTGGTCTTGAGACTTCACATATTCGACTTGCACATCCTTTCTTGCTATGCACTCCCTTATATAGTGGTAGCGAGTATCAATATGTTTGCTCCGATCATGGAAGACTGGATTCTTTGCTAGAGCTATAGCTGACTTATTATCCACAAAGATCTTGGTCGGCTCTTCTTGCGACATCCCCAACTCCTTTAACAAATTTCGGAGCCAGACTGCATGGCAAACACACGATGTGGCTGCTACATATTCTGCTTCGCAAGTTGAAAGTGTGACTATCGGTTGTTTCTTTGACATCCAAGTGAAAGCTGTGTTTCCCATGAAGAACACAAAACCGCTAGTACTCTTCCGATCATCTCCATCTCCACCCCAATCACTGTCACTGTAACCAACAAGCTTATAATTATTATTTGATGAAAACCATAAGCAGAAATCCAATGTTCCTTTGATATAGCGAAGAATTCTTTTTGCAGCCTTGAGATGAGTTGTGGTCGGATTCTCCATGTATCGACTGATGAGTCCAGTAGCATACAAAATATCAGGTCTTGTGCATGTTAGATACCGCAAACTCCCAACCATACTCTTGAAATTTGTAGGGTTCACCTTTACTGCTTCGTCGTACTTTGATAATTTCATTTTACACTCTACTGGTGTGCTGATTGGCTTGCAACTATCCATCTTGAACTTTTTCAGCATCTCCTTCGCATATCTTTGTTGTGAAATGAATATTCCATCTTCCTTTTGCTTTACCTCAATGCCAAGATAGTATGACATTAATCCAATATCTGTCATCTCAAACTCCTTTACCATTTCCTTCTTGAACTCTTCAAACATACTTGGATTGCTTCCTGTGAAGACCAAGTCATCCACATATATGCACACGATCAAGATATCTCCATTTTTGACCTTGACATATAGGGCATGCTCGTGTGGGCACTTCGTGAAATTGTTTTCTTTGAAGTAGTTATCAATCCGACTATACCATGCTCTTGGTGCCTGTTTCAGTCCATATAGTGCTTTCTTTAGCTTGAGAACTTTGTCTTCATGACCTTTCACCTTGTAGCCCATAGGTTGTTCGATGTACACTTCTTCTTCTAGGACTCCATTCAAAAAGGCAGACTTCACGTCCATCTGATGAATTTTCCACTTGTTTTGGGCTGCTAGAGAGATTATTAGTCTTATGGTTTCCAAGCGAGCGACTGGAGCGAACACCTCGTCATAATCAATCCCGGCCTTTTGACTATAGCCTTTTGCAACTAGCCTTGCCTTGTATCTTTCGATTTCTCCATTGACGTTCTTCTTTGCCTTGTACACCCACTTGACACCAATAGCTTTATGCCCTTTCGGAAGAGACACGAGTTCCCAAGTGTTGTTCTTGTCGATGGCTTTAATTTCTTCGTCCATTGCATCCCTCCATCTCTTATCTTGCGCAGCTTCTTCAAAGTCCATAGGTTCACAGTCTGCAAAGAGGCAGAACAATGTGAGATTATTCGTTGCCTCGACTTCCTCATAGAGATCTTCAAGCCTTCGCGGTGAAAAAGCTTCTGTATTATCATACACATCTTGGAGACTTCGTGTACGTTTCACTGTCCTTTCACTCCCAGTGTCTTCTGAAGTGGATGTTGTTGGTGATGTGACCCCTTTTTGAACTTCTCCAGATGTCTCTTCATCAAACTGAGGAAAGAAACTGTACTCCTTTTCATGAGGTCCAAAGTCCCATTGTCCTTCTTCATCGAAGACTACATCTCGGCTGACCACCGTCTTCTTGTTGTTCGGGTTGTACAACTTATAACCCTTTGAGTTTTGATCATAACCGACAAAGATGAATCTATCACTCTTATCGTCGAGTTTTGCTCTTTTCTCATCTGGTATGTGAACATGGGCAACACTTCCGAAGACTCTCAAGTGTGAGATACCTGGCTTTCTTCCACTCCATGCTTCTTGTGGTGTCTTTCCCCATACACTTCTTGTTGGAGATCGATTTGACAGGTAGACTGCACACGCCACTGCTTCAGCCCAAAATTCTTTTGGCAATTTCTTGCTTTTAAGCATGCTTCGAGCCATGTCGAGGATTGTTCTATTTTTCCTCTCTGCCACACCATTCTGTTGAGGGGATCTTGGAACCGTCAAGGGACGTCTAATTCCATTCTCTTCGCAAAATTCCTGAAACTCTTTAGAAGTGAATTCTCCGCCTCGATCAGTTCTCATAGCCTTAATCACTCGTCCACTTTCTTTCTCCACTGCAGCTTTAAACTTCTTGAAAATATTAAAGACTTCTGACTTCTGCTTCAAGAAATATACCCATGTCTTTCTTGAAAAATCGTCAATAAATAGGAGGAAGTAGTTATTTTTACCTAGTGAGCTTGGCTTGATTGGTCCACAGACATCAGCATGTATGAGTTCGAGTGGCTTTTTGGCTCTTGAGTTTGACTCCTTTGGAAAACTCGTCCTGAACTGCTTTCCAAGTAAACATCCTTTACAGAGTTGATCGGGTTTGTTGATAGACGGCAACCCTCTCACCATATTCGTTTTCGACATCAAACTTAAACCTCCAAAATTTAAGTGCCCAAATCTAAGATGCCAAAGCCATGCATCATCATTATAGCAAGCTTTGAGACACTTTGCCACGTCATTATGGATATTCAATAAGAACATCCTATTTTTTGACATTGGTACCTTGGTGATGAGATTGTTTCTCTGATCTCTGATGGAAAGACTGGAATCTTTCAAGTGAATGTCATAGCCCTTTTCTAAGAGTTGTCCCAGACTCAAAATATTGTTTTTCATATTTGGGACGTAGTAGACATTTGAAATAAAATCATGTCTTCCATCCTTTAGGCGGATTAAGATCTTACCTTTGCCTTTCACCTGAATTTTAGAATCATCACCAAATGAGACATTGCCGCTCACTGATTCATCAAGGTCCACGAACATGCTTCTTTTTCCGCACATATGGTTGCTTGCACCGGTGTCAAGGTACCATATGTTTTCCTGGATTCCTTCGTTACTTCTACGTGCTAGAAGCACTGTTCCAATCGTCTGGTCTTTCTTTTCCACATAGTTTGTCTCCTCTTCTACTTTATTCTTTGAAAATCTACATTCTGAGGCATAATGGCCAAACTTCTGACAATTATAACATCGAGTTTGAGATTTATCAAACCTTGTGTTTTGAGATCCTTGTCCACACCCTCTTGTTGAGCTTTCTCCCTTCTTGTAATTGTTGTTTGTGAAATTCGCACCTCGTCCATTAGTTTGGCGTCCAAACTGTCCTCGGCCAAAACCTCGACCTCGACCTCGATCTTGTAGGCCTCTCTCATTTCCTTGACTTCCTTCCTTCTCCTTTAGTTGCATCTTGAAGAGTTGCTCGGTGATCTCCTTCTTTTTCTTATGTTTCTCCTCATAAGCTTGCAATGATCCTTGGAGTTGTTCAATCGTCATGGTCTCCAAGTCTTTGGTTTCCTCGATGGTTGTGACGATATGCTCGAATTTGGTATCCAAAGAGCGTAATATCTTTTCCATAATCCTTACGTCTTCTAACTTCTCACCATTTCTTTTTAATTGATTTGACACGGCGATTACTCTTGAAAAATATTCCGAAATAGACTCCGGCTCAGTCATATGTAAGGATTCGAACTCACCTCTTAGAGTTTGGAGACGCACCTTCTTTACCTTGTCTTCTCCTTTGCAAGACGTTTGAAGCTTCTCCCATGCCTCCTTAGCGGATGTTGCATTTGAAATTTTCTCAAACTCATTTTCATCCAATGCTTGGTAGATGAGGAAGAGAGCTTTCTTGTCTCTCTTTCTTGAATCCTTCAAAATATCCCTTTGTGCTTGAGTTAAGGAATCCTCATTTTGTGATTCCTTATAACCTTTTTCAACAATCTCCCAAACATCATGTGCTCCAAGAAGAGCCTTCAATTTGATGCACCAATTATCATAGGTGCTCCCTTTTAGAAGTGGAACTTGGAATGATGACACACCATTGCTCGCCATGACTTTGGAAGGATTTCTAATCAGAACCTTAGCTCTGATACCACTTTGTTGGAAAGTAGAATGGTTTTAGGAAGACTTTGGGAGGAAGGGAAGAGGAGACTATTGTTTCTTAAAATGAGAGGATACTTTGCTCTTTAGAACTTGATGTTTATTTGCTAACTTGCTTACTTGTTTTTGCTTGGTTTACAAATGACTAGCTCTCCCCTATTTATAGGCTCCAAGGGAGAGTTCTACATCAATCTAGAGAATATTCTACACACTTCAAGTGAGAGAGTTCTACACACTTCTCTCAACTACTTATTTAATATTACATATTTCATTTCTACATTTCTCTACTACTCTTTAGAATTTTCTATAAACTAAAACACTTAAGTCAAATGGGCCTAACACTTGATTAGTCCAATGGGCCAAATCAAGTTTACTCTCCAACATGTACCAGTGATTTTGCACATCCCTACTAAAGAAGATCCGCCCCTGGATCCAAACCAAAACAAAAATAAACCAAGAGAAGAAGTAATCTTGTAATTGATAGAATATAAAGTTATGATTACGAATGAATGAGTTTTGGATACAATTATGTGGTGAACCTTCAACTCGACTGAACCTTCCTCAACTAACACTTAACTAGTAACTTTTACGTGTAATCAAGTTCTTTAATCATAAAAAAGATAATTTGATCGACATGACTTGATTTTCAGAAACTCGAAAAATTCTTATATTAATTAAAACTTGTACAAATTAAAATTAAAATTTTATAACATATTAACAACTGAATACAAGTTCCACAAAAATAATAAATCTGATATTTTTCAAACACAATGCAAGTATCGTACAGATATTTCTCATTTTAGTTGTGATGCATATGCTAGTAAAAGCATGAAGAATAAATACAAAAATGGGTATTGTTTTCTTCTAAATGATATTAAATAGCACTGTCAAGAAGAAAGCCAACCACTACTAAGTGATGAGCTTCACCAATATTGATATTTTAGTTTGTCTTCATTATAAGAAGTTGATAAGATTGTAGTGATTGTTAAACTTTGGAACAAAACTTGTGTGCACGACTAAATGATAATTAGAGTGAGCTTCATGGTTATAACTTCTATTGCAGCACTCAAGATTTCCCAGAGGAAAAGAAACTGTACAGTAAAATCTCCAAGTACCATATTTTTTTCTTTATTTATTTAACCTCCATTTGTCTAAAATCTTATTTATTACATAATGATATTTTAAAGCAAGTTTCTTTTTTTTTTGTTATACTAAAGCAAGTTTCAATAACATTTCATGAACTTTTCTAGCTTAATTCATTCATGTATTTATCTTATGATTATTTTAGATTTATATGATAATTTTTGTTATGATGCCCTTAGCAAGCAAAGGAAGTGAATGCTCACACTTGGAGCATAAGTTTGAAGAGAGGGAAAATAGCACTGCAAATTCTAATCATGCTATACAGGTAACCCTCCACATTTTCTTTTGGTAAATAAATTCGCACTTTCCCACCCGTTGAGAATGTTGAAGATAGACGATCTTGACCGTCCAATTTTGATCAAACGACTCACAAATATGTAAATTTTTTATTTTTTTATAAATCTAAAATATCTTTGGAATCTATAGATCGTATGACTTCAAGATTCTCTTGACTGCAGGGAATCCAAATCAGTTGTTTTTTAATCAAAATTTCAGTAGAAATTTTAAAAGAACCCCATTGATGATTACTATTGTAATATTGTTCCAGAATGAAGAAAAGGTGCAGGTTAAAACTGATATACATCAAAATCTACTACAAGGAGAATTCGAAGACTGCAAGCAGAGGGAAGTAAACCTTGAAAGAATGGATTATGTCACTGAAAAGGAGCTGTTGCAGAATTTAATAAAGAATTACAAGCATGGAGAAGTAAACCTTGAAAGGAAACTTGTTAAATTAAATAGTCTAAAGGAAGAAAAATCAGCCATTACCCAGATGCAAAGGGAATTAGAGAAAAAGGTAGCAAAATTGGACTCTCTTAAAATAACCATACATTCCCTGCAGTCAGAGAGCAAAGTCATTCAAGAGAAAATAAGAGAGAATGTTTTGTGTAAAGTTCAACTAGAGATTGCAAATAAAATTATAAATGATATGCAAAGGAAGAAGGATATGAATAGAAGCCATGTTAAGGATCAGATATTGATGCTCCAAGAAGAAGTCACTGAGTTACAAAAGTATAATGGTTCAGGTAGAAATGCTGTGGTGAATAAGAAACTTGGAGAAGTTCAAGACATTGAATTAGAAGTTCTGGAACTGAAGAGGAGAAACAAAGAACTTGAATTGGAAAAGAGGAAGGTAGGAATTAAGTTGGCTACTTCACAAGCAAGAATCATAACAGAGGTAAGAACACTTTCTGTTTTATCTTCTTAAAATCTATCTTTTAGATTGTTTTCAAAATAGATAAGATTGCTAACTATTTGATAGAACAATTTTTAAATACTAAATAACCAAAACACAATTAAGACAATCATAGAAACTCTAAAGTTGGGTGCCAGTTGTTAACACATTTGAGACGAGTTCGACTAATACTCGCGATCGATCCCTAGGGATGAAAAAAAGATGGAGGTAGACTTTTCATACCTTCTGATAGGCCTCTAGACAGAAGTAAATCTTAGAAGAAACATGATGATAAGTGTTTTTCTGTATTTTTTCATCTTTTATTAATATAATTTGTCGTATTGCATATGATTGCTAGGTGTTGTGGTGCAACATAGTTAAGATCACTTTATTCTATTGTGAATTTGTGATACCTATACATGCCACTTAGTTTAAGCACTGGCAGTTAGTTTTCTTCTTAACATTTAAGTTTTACAGGAAGAAATTGTGGCACAGATACAAGAAGAAATAACTGGTTTAAGGCATGTAAATGAAGAATTATCAGAACAAGTTGAAAATCTGCAGAGAAGTAGATTCGACATGGTTGAGGAACTTGTGTACCAAAGATGGCTTTACACATGCTTGAGGTTCGAAGCGAACCGTCATCAAAATCAAGTGAGAAAAGCCTCAATACAAGATTACATCAAGAAATCAGACAAAGAATATTCAGATTGTGAGCTAGACAGCATTTCTTCCAATGCCACATTCAATGAGAGTGAAGAAATGGAAACGACCACGCTTGAAAGCTCTAGCAGTAGTCAAAGTAGTAGCAGCAGTAAGAATTCTAGTTTTCTTAACAAAATAAAGAGATGGAAGAAAGCCAAAGATTACATTAGCAAGATTTCACCAAAGGGTAGAAGTAGCCCAATCAGAAACCGCGCGGTACGAAGGTTTTCCATGTCAGCAGTAGAATCAGATAGTTCAGTTATGAAGTTAGAGAAACCAATGACTAGATTGAGGAGAGTGTCATTTAGTGAATCAGTTAAACCATCTAGTTTTCAAGATATGGTAGACGAAGTTGAGGATGTAATAGATCATAAGGAAACAAATTCAGTGCAAATTGTGGAGATGGCATCAAATATTAGAAGCTCAGATGAACATAAGGAAGAACAAAATGATGAACTTTGCATATCAAATGAGTTTGCAGATGTGGTTACTAAGAATAAAAGTGGTCATTCAGTTGAACTGTCTTCAAAGAATGAGATCTTTGGTAGAAAACATGAGAGGATTAAAAGTCAATTGGTACAGCTGCTAGTGTTTTTCTTCTTTATGCTAATCCTCCTTGCATATTTCAGAACATTATAACATGGATATTTAGCCTTTTCTGTTTTTGTATGAATAAATGTTAGTAATTTTTAGCAACATTATAGATTAAGAAAAAAAGTGCAATTTTTTTTTATTTAGGGCGGGAAAGACACTAAAACCTTTAGTCTTTTGTGTTATCTCTCTTCAAATATTTTTCTCACATCTTATTTAATTTTCTTTCTCATGTTTTCCTTGCAAAATAACCTAAAGTAATCAAAAGAATGAATAATTCTTAACTTTGGTTGTTTGGCATGCATTTTTTACGGAGGAATATTATTTAAAATCTAAACTTAAGTATCCCTACTCTTGTCTATTCAAGCACAAAGTATATTTAAAATCTCTCACCTCGCCTCCCTTTCATTAAAATTCCTCCCCTCCTTTCTCCTCTCATTCCCTCCATTATTAATTTACTCCTCTAGTGACATTTTTCACTCTTTGTTATACATTTAAAAGATGTTATAAATGTCCCCTCCATCTCTTGACGGACAGTAACAAACCAAATGCAACTTGTATGCAAATTCATGTCTTAGAATTTCTTAAGCGTCAATCTTACTTCTTGAGACTGTCTTGGAAAAAAACTGAGAAACGATCAACTCGGTAGTATCGAGCAACCACACTAATAACGGTTGACCGTGTTATCCTTTAGAATCAAAAACTAGATGTTTATCATATTAGGGTGGATTTTCATGATGAGAGTATCTTTGGTAGAAGGGGGAAATGAGTACAAGAAATTTGTGAAATGTTTCCCATGCTCGTTTTCCCGTTCTTCCAAAGATGCTTTCCTTATGAAATTCTACTACAGCATGAGAAACACCTAGTTCTGATTCTGAAGGAACACATGGTCTATCTAGGTTCATATATATTTTTCATCTTGTAATTCTACTTTCGTAGATGTATCTAGCTCGTCCTCTGTAGTTCGGCATAACCCATTCTGCATCAATCTCCCAGCTAATCGCGTTTTGATCTTCATATAGTATCTAGATGTTGTACCACCTTTATTGTAGTGGAATATACTTTTTCACGATATCCCTCGGCGTCCTCTATGATCTCGTCTGTTAAATATATTTCCAAGTTATTTCCACAATCTTTTACGGGAAAATAGGAACTAAGACACATGTATAAATCAAACAGACGAGATGAAAGCAATAAATAACATCTAACCATGTTATGCAATTCATACAACCTTATCTTGGCTTAATTCACATTTGAGGTGCTAGCTCAGAGGTAGGAGTTTTGACTTGTATCCTTAAAGTGTTGAGTTCGAATCCCTTCGGGGACAGTTGTAAAATGGCCATTAGTTCAACTATGATTAATAAAAAAAATTCCCCTTAGCAATTTATATGGATCATTCTCTTAGCAATATCATGTTCATAGATCAAAATACTATCACCTTAACACCTCTAAATCCTTTTATAACCATCATTTTATATGCACGACCCTACAATTTGTGCTCAAAAACAGTGATTCATATTGTAGAACTTAAATGCTTTTAACAACATCTCAAGCAATCAATCAAATCAATTATACTATTAGTGAAATAACAATACAGAACTTCCCAATGTGTTAATCAGTCTTTGACAGCCTAAACTTCACTTTATCTTGCCCTAATGATAAGTCAAATGACTTGTAAGTATTGTTGACTCTTTAACTCTAGTAGAACATATCTCACTATACACATATTTAAATGACTACTTAAAGCCAATCATCCCAATGTATACTATATCATTCCAATGTATACTATATCATTCCACCACCTAAACTAGATTTAGTAGCTCCCTGCAGTAGAACACTAACTTGCACTGCATGCACTGAAACGAACATGAATTTGAATAGAAATTGAACAACACTTCAAGAACACTTAAAGGGAGAGACTTCTAGGGTAAGAAACAAGTGAGAGACGAGTTTTCACTATTGTAGTCCGTCCTATTTAAAGGAGTAAAATTGACTCTCGCTCAGCAAGCTAGCTCCACTTTCTTAGCGAGTGATGACCTCTTCACCCTTTTGGTTTTGTGCATCTCGCCTCACCACGTCACCCTAGTTTATATATTTCTATCAGTCTATAGGTCGCTTAACGAGTCCTTCCCAACAAACTAAGTTAATAGTGGGGATCAGAGTGACGAACATATAATACATTGGAGGATTAATTTGTAGTTTTTTTGATATCAGGGACTAAAGTGGCAGTGAGTTACACTTTCAGAGATCAAAATGTATACTTTAATGGAATGAGCATTTGATATTAGTGTTGTCAATTTTTGCATGAATTTGAATACAGACTAAAGAACACTTAAAGGGAGAGATTTCTAGAGTGAGAGATGGATTTTCAACTTTGCAAGCCGCCCTACTTATTGGGGAGTAAAAATTGACTCTCGCTCAGTGAGCTCCACTTTATTAGAGAGTGACGCTTCACCACTTTATTTTTGTACATCTCGACTCACCACGTAGTCTATATAGTTTTGTTAGTCTATAATCGTTTAGCGAGGCTCAATTTCTCACTAAACTGAGTTAATAATGGGGATCAAAGTAAGTTAAGTAATTAATAGATGATACGTTGGAGGATTAATTTGTTGTTTTTTGGAGTTGGTTATTTGAAATAGCCGTCTCCTAATGTAATTTTCAACTCACTTGAAGTCGAGTATTTGAACTCTAAAAATCACATTTGAAAACAGTTATTCAAATACCTATCTATATTTTGATTTAAAATCTGTTATTCACAATATTAATTATTGATATATACTATCTCATTGATCCCTTTGTTGTTTGAAGATGACCATAACTCCAATTCCCCCACGTGTACTATGCATGTCACACCTGTCCCTTAACATATCATACTTCTCTTTCTCTTTTAGTTCATCATTTTCTCTCACCAGTTTTTCTCAGCAACCATGGCTAACTACTACCCCATAGAATTCCAAACAAAGATAGCAGTAGCACCACCAAAACCCACCCTCACAACCACCACGTCAGCATCATCATTGTTTCGAAATCACGTTTCAAATTCAACACAGCTTTTCGGCATCTTAACCCTTCTTATAATCAGTGCCATTTCTCTCCTCTTAACAGGCCTAACCGTTTTAACAACCTTCCTCGGTCTTATCTTCTTCGCGCCGCTGATCATCATATTGAGCCCGATATTGGTGCCGGTTTTCATTGTTCTTTTTCTTGTTACTGTGTGGTTCTTGTGCACGTGTGGGTTTGGTCTTGTTGTTTTGGCCATGTTGTCTTGGATGTTCCGTTACTTCAGAGGTTAACTTAATAGAACCATGCCAAAGACAAGTTAGGTCACTGCTTCTGCGATTGAGGAGAGGACAAACCCCGAATGAGAAGACAAGTTATTTTGAACTTCTACTTCAACTTCAACTTCGTCTGCGTGAGTGACGTATTTTCTTAATCATCAATGAAGAAACAATAATGTGTTCAAGTTGTGCATTTTATTGTATTTATCATTTGTTATAAACTTTGCACGTATATTCGTAATTGAGTTTTGCACGTATATTCGTGACCAATTTACTATTTTAGTACTTCAATTTCTATTACTCTTTGCTCAGGGAAGACATTCGGGCTCTTTGAGCACTTACGAAGGTAATTATATACTACTGTTACTTTTCCTCAAGAGAACTAGTGGAGATTTGAACCTGAGACCCACCAGATACAAACTCTGTCATGCTCATTAGACTAATCCCTTGGGTTACTTACAAATTTACATTTTTAACACTTTAAAAGAGGATTAGAAAACGAATTTTGTTTTTTCGATTTTTATTAAAATTTCAACTTTTTAAAATTTTTATCATTATTTAATCCTCATCTAAAGTGAATCACTGATGCCAAATGAGATTTTAAAAGCACCATTTAGAGTTGGTTACTTATAGGTAAACCTACGCCAAATGTAGATATAGTGGTAATTTTGCAATTAAGAATTTAGTTCAAAATAAGTATTTGGAGTCGGTTCTATATACACTCACGACTAAAAATGTTAGTTGACAACACCATTTTATTTTGAACTAAATACTTAATTGCAAAATTACCATTTAGAGTTGGTTACTTTGTAGCTATAATTGAATAAAATTGTGTTGTAAACTAACATTTTTAGTCGCGAGTGTATGTAGAACCGACTTCAAATATTTATTTTACAACACATTTTTTTAGATGGATTTACAACACATATATATGGAGTCACTTATATACAGTCAACTCTAAAACCCTTTTTTGAACAATATTGGAGTACACTGTCACTTCCTTTTTCTTGTATCGTTCACAATACACCTGTCTCTGCCACTCGTGTTTTGTCTTAGTGTTCTCCTACCTGTGCCATTGTCCTTTTGTTTGCTCTCGCACTCCTTTGCCACCGTTCGTGCCATTTCCCCCATCGGTGATCTCATGCTCTTATCTCCTTTTTGCGTGCTCCATCGATCCCTCGTTCGTTGCCCCGATCTCCTCTCATAGATCTCCCTCGATGTGAACTTTGTTTCCCTCGCCATGAACTCCTTCTCCTCAACTGAATTAATTTTCAGATCAGATCTCATCATTCCTTAATATTCCTCTTCCCCCTCGATCAACTTTAACAGTTTCTCACTTTAATTTCACTCATTTTTTAACCTGTATGTTATATGGATTGTCGTAGTATATTTGAATATTTGGCCAAAATAAGTGTTAGCAAGGAGGAATTGGAAATTTGAAAGACCGAGAACTGTCGAGGAGAATGAAGGAGAAAATTCCTTGAAACAGAAGGTAACTGCCGAGAGAGGTAGTTACTAAATAGAGAATTTAAGGGGGGAAGAAGTATAGAAAGAGAGAGAGAGACAACCAATACATAGGAAAAATCAAAGAGCTCGGACTCTAAACCCTAAAACTCACTCACGAAAATTGGCACCTACTGTGGGGCTCGACCAAACATTTCTGGGCAATTCACAATCAACATAACTTGAAAATAGGACACCCATTCTCAATCATACCCTACCATGGCCGACTTTCAACGTCTCATTTGCTTTGCATTTGACGTCAACATGACCGAGGAATGTTGTAACTCCCCGATTTTTGGAGGTTTACGAAGTAATATGGACTTTAAATGCATGATGATTTTAGTAAAATATTCTTCTTGCCTTTTTTGAAAACATGGGCATATTTTTTTTTCTTTTTGAAACTTTATTTTTCTAATCACCATCAGAGTAATGCAACATTAGGAGACATGATGGAAAACTAACACATACTAAAAGTTCAACTAAATCTTTCCTAAATATTGCTCTAAGGCGACTCGTGTTCTCAAAGAAGGTACAAGTTGAAAACGTGAATACATTTAAAGAAAACTATTACATCAGAAACACGAATACTTTATGCTAGGACCAACTCATACCATTGATGTACTCTCAACATATACTCACATCGGAAATACTAATACAAGAGAAATATATTATTAGGAGTTGAGCACACTTAGTAGCGCTCCGAAACTCAAGGTGTAAAAAACGTGACCTCCAAATTATCTTCTCATACTGCGACAATGCTAGCTACAACGTCTACAATCGTGAAGGAATGATAAAACCTGAGTGAAATCGATGCCAACTTGTACAAAAAGCGGTTGACTACTAGTTCTCTACCCCCAATTTCTAGTTACTAATGGGCATCCACCCAGTTTGTGAGACCTTAACATGTGTGCCCACGATATCCCCACACCCGTGACATTGCTTATACCAGATTAAAGTAATGGAAGTCGTTAATTATAAATATATCCACCAAGCTTCCTACTAAAAGTTTAAATATGATACAAGTGATTAAAGGTAGACTTTTAGGTTGGAAACATAGGTATTGTAGTCTTGGTGGTAGAGTCATCTTTGTTAACTCAGTTTTGAATAACATTTTGATCTTCTAACTCTCCTTCATGAAGATGTCAGTGGGTCAAGAAGAAGGTGGTGAAGATTCAGAGAGATTTCTCTTGGGGTGGATCTTCAGGGGTGTGAAAATACCATGGGTAAAGTGGTCGGATATTTGTAAGCAAAAGAACGAAGGTGGGCTTGGTACTATGGACCTTAGGGTTGTTAACATTAGTCTGTTAGTTAAATGGAGGCTACTTATGGGAGGTCGTCTATTTGAAAAGGATGTCTTAAGGACGAACACTACAAAAAAAACGCTTATTTACGAGGGACATTAGCGAGGGAATAACATTCCCTTGCTAAAACTGACTTTAGCGAGGGAATTAGTGAGGGAATGTGATTCCCTCGCTAAAACTGACATTAGCGAGGGAATTTGAAAATTTGACCGTTAGCGAGGGAATTAGCGAGGGAATTTGAAAAATTTCCGTCGCTAATTGTTTGGAGGGAAAATTCAGTCAAATTCACGCGAATCAAGGAAATTAGCGACGGAATTAGCGAGGGAATTAAAATCCCTCGCAAATTAAAGTGAGCATTAGCGACAGAATTATAAAGTCCCTCGCAAATTTTTTTACTTTTTTTTTACTTAAATCTGTTTCAACCACACAACCACCCTCACTCTTCTTCTCTCCTCTTCACCATTCCTCTTCCCTTCCTCTTCCTCTACTCTCCACCACCACCACCACCACCATCACCACCACACAACCAACCAACCACCCTCACTCTTCTTCTCTCCTCTTCACCCTTCCCTTCCTCTTCCTCTACTCTCTCTCTCTCACCTACAACCACCAACCCACCACCACACAACAACCACCACAACACAACCACCACCACACAACAACCACCACCCACGACCAGCACCACCCACAACACCACCACCACCTTCTTTCCTCTTCCTCTCCTCTCTCTCTCTCTCTTACTATTTCCCCTTTTCTTCTTCTTCTCTCCACCACACAACCACCACCACCACCTACGAATTTCTTTCCTCTTTCTCCCCACCTTCCACCACCACCACCACCACCACCACCACCACCACCACCACCAACAACAACAACAACAACAACAACACAACCATAAAATTAATAATATAATATAATTTTCATTAATAATATAATAAATTGCTTCAAAAATAAATATAATAATAAATATATATAAAAAAAGCCATTCAAATTTGAAAATTCGAAAATTTGCACAAATTTTGAAGCAGACATTAGCGAGGGAATTAGCGAGGGAAATTTCCCTTGCTAATTAGCGAGGGATTTTGAATCCCTCGCTAATGGGATTAGCGAGGGAACTGGTCCCTCGCTAATTCCCTCCCAAATGACCATTAGCGAGGGATTTTGGTCATTTTGCGAGGAAAATTTCCCTCGCTAATGATTGATTTTTTTGTAGTGGAAGTATGGGCAGGGAGTCACAATCTCAACATATTTTGGGCAGTGAGTCGGGGAGATTGGTTTGTAGAGAATATTAAGGGGAAGGCTGAGGTTACTCTTTTCTTTCAACAGCTATCCCCCATGTCTCACATCTCCCATACCATGTGATTAAAGTCTTGGGCTCTGTTAGTAAGAGTTATGCTCCTTCCAAGGTTTCTGTCTTCTCATATCAACTTCTTTTGGTAAGACTTCCAACTAGGACAACCCTTCTCTGTACTTGCATTTCTCCCTCATTACATGCTTGTTTGCTTATTCTACGAATGTTTTGTTGATACTATTGATTGTATTTTTAGGGCTTAGTTTCTTTCGCGCCCTCTACTTTTGTCCCTGATAAGCAGTTTGTGTGGTCTATTTCCCATTGGATAGGTTTTGGTTTATTGGACTTTTTATGTATTAGGGTTGGGTACCTCTTTTCTTCCCATTATATATTTATATATCTGTGCTTGCTATTATAAAACCATGCTTCCTTCGAACAATCATGGCTCCAAAGTAACAAAATATCCTTCGACGCTGAAGAAGTGAATAGAACTCTCCATTCATTCCACAGTCTATTATATTGAGATAGATGATTTCTTAATTTGAAGTTGAAATGGTTTTTTCAACAAAAGAAAATAAAATACAGATAGGAGTTTTACTTTTTTAGTGACCATTTGTGATTGTGAATTAGTGTAACACTATGCTAATTTCGTAATTTATAAACGTTATAAATTGCATTTATCATAGAAATTAGGGTGAATTGTCATATAAAAGAATACTATGATGAGTTTAGTTTATTTACGATACTGGTCCAGGAGAAATAATGAGTGATAACTGTTATACCCCAATTTTGTCCGCTTCTTTTTAACTACTCGTTTAATTTAATAGTTTGTGTATCGTAAGTCCCAGACCTATTACCGCGAGTTAGTTTTTGGGCTTATTTGGGCATACGTTTCTTATTTGGGTCCAGGTCTACTAATTTATTCACATCAAAACCCTTATCATCCAAACATTGAGTTCGAACTTCTAAGAAACATATAAGGGGTTTGAATAGAAGCAGAAAGGGTCACGTAGGAGCAACAAAAGTAGAAACTTAAAACAGCAAAAGGAGAATTTTCAGAAGCTGGAAAAAAGGTTGGTCAAATTCGTTTGTTTTAAAGTCATGTTTTTTAATTCATTACTAGAATAGTTTAGAAATTTGAAATCTAAATATTAGAAATGTTTTGAGAACTAGTGTATTTGTTATAGAAATAGAATACGAGTTTATTTTCAAATATAGGTTTACGTAGATATTAAAAATCCACCCTAAAGAGAATCAGTAGAAAAGACCAACCTCCGGCCACCACCGTACGCAGTGTCGTCGTCGTCATGGCCAACATGTTCGCAGCCTCCGGTCATCTTTTTCAACGTATGCACCGTCGCACGCACTCTCATCGCCGTCGAGCGAGACTGGAGCTTGGTCCGGCAACCCTCAGTCGCTCATGTTTCCCTTTCTCCTCCTCTCACCGTCGCCCTCTCTCCCTCAGTTACACCCTCTCTCTCTCTCCCTGTGAATTTATTTTCTCTCTCCTTACTTTCTCAGTTGATGCGACGCTAGATGGGGAGAGTTTGTAAAATTAGAGTTCCCTTCATACCCTACATTGCCTTTTATACCCTTTTCTTCCTATTTAAAATTAAAGTAAATAAAAATCAGATTGTTTTTGGCACCCCCGTGTTTTACTTCATACATCCCACTGCTTAAGCCCATGCACTACATAGGACCAGTTTATGGAGTCTACTAGTTACACCCCCTTCTTAATAATACAACACCCAATGTAATTAGTTGCACCCCATTTTTACTACTAGTCCACGTTTTTTTCTTTCAAAAATAAGCAATTTCTTTTTATAATTCATGATATCTTTTTAACAAAACAAAATTTTCCTCTAACCAACCCTTTTATTATAATATAAAAAAATAAATAATTTATTTTCAAAAAACATAAATAGGGGATTAAGTCAGTTGTATGACCGGATTAGTCTACATTTACGACGAATGAGTTGTACAGCTCCAAAGTTCTAAAACCCTTATTAAACAAAATAAATATCTTCATTTCAAAAAACACAAATACAAAAACCAATATCATTTTCAAAAAAATAAACCTAATTTTTAGAAAATAGGGGGTTAACCCGATTGTACAATCGGGTTAGTTAGCTTTCTACAATGAATGAGTTTTACGACTTGAAAGTCCTAAAATCCCTATAAAACAAAATAGATAATTTCAATAAAAAACACAAAATAGAAACCTTTTCTTTCTTCTTCTCAAAAATCAAATTTTTGAAAATAGGGGATTTAGTCGGTTATACGATCAGATTAGTCAGCGTTCTAGAAAACTTATGAAGAGTGAATTTGAAATGAGTTTAACGAGGGAATTAAGATACTTTCCTGGTCTTCAAAGTAAACAATTTGAGAAAGGCATATTTATTTCCCTAAAGAAGTATATCAAGGATTTCTTGAAAAAGTACAAGATGAATGAATCCAAATCCATTGCTACACCTATGAACCCCTCCTCAAGTCTTGAGAAGGATGAATAGGCACACCTGTTTCTAAGAAGTAATGTAGAGGCGTGATAGGTTACCTATCATATCTCATACTAGTATACTTGATATTGTCTTTTTAGTAAGTTTATGTGCTAGGTTTCAAACCGCATCTAAGGAATCACATTTCACAGGTGTCAAAAGAATTTTTAGATATCATGATGGTACTATGACATTTGTCTTCGGTATAGAAAGAACACTCATTTTGACCTAGTAGGATACTGTGATGCTGACTATGCTGGTGATAAGATTGAAAGAAATAGCACAAGTGGTTTATACCAAATCCATGGAGAATCTCTAACATCTTGGAGTTGCAGAAAGAAAAACTAGATTGCATTACCCACCACATATAAGATGAATATGTAGCAGCAAGTAGTTGTTGCTCTCAAATATTGTGGATCAGAATTCAATTAGAAGATTTCTCTTTAAATTACTCAAGTATTCCTATTTTCTGTGATAATATTAGTGCAATAAATTTGTCAAAAAACGTCATTCAACATTCTAGATCCAAGCATCATATTATAATGGATCACGTTCAATAGAAAGAAATTGAACTTGTGTTTGTTGATACCAAGAATTAATTAGCAGACATCTTTACAAAACCTCTTCAAGAAGATAGTTATATATAATTTTAATCAAGATATGTTGTACATCATCAAGGCACTTAAACGGTGCCTTCTCAGGTCAAAGAAGGCATATAGCCCGGTGCCTTCTAAAGTTTTAGAAGATGTTTTAATACTTTTTAAAAATGGCACAAAGGGTTGTTAGAATATTGCATTGAAATGTTTAGAACTGACATAGTCATTTTTAGCCATTGCATTGAAACGTCGTGTCAGTGTCTTTCGCCTTCTAACGGTTACTTGAGGTAATCGTTCCTTCTTAAGCTTTAAAATATAAAATATCCACTCCATTTTTAACACATAAACCTCTCAAATTTCATCTTCCAACTACTCCAGAATCCAAATCTCTCAAAAGGCAAAAACCAAAGTTCCAAATGTTGCACAAACCCCGGTTTCGACACCACTACAATTTTAACCACCTCCAATCTACCCAAACCATCAAAGAAATCCCCCACTATGCCTACTAGAAGATCCTCATGCATAAATATAGGATCATCAAGCAATTTTGTTGTGAACACTGCTGACGACCAACTCAAAGGGAACATATATGAGAAGAAGATATATGAATAAGACTGGTTTGCAAAAGCAATCACTACAAGGGAACATGCAAATGCAAGGGTTCTCAATGATCCCAACTCAAAAGTAACTACATCAAATCTTTTGGATCATGTTAGGATTCTACAAAAAAAAGTTGTGTACACAATTTGGTGCCACGTACAGGGACGTATGAGACGGTATCAAATATGGACCTTCTCATTCTCTATCATCTAGTCAAGAAGAAGGCCCTCAACCTGCCCTACATCATTTTGGGAACCATGGTGAATGTTGTATCCGCCCTTAGAACCACATTTTGCCTACCCTATGGTATAGCCTTAGCACAAATTATTTTATTTAAGGGAATTCTACTAGGAGAAGAACAACCATCTTCTCAAAGAATCTCAATCAAATGAAGTTGGAAACCATGCCAAAAGAGGAAAGAGATGAAAAGGAAGAGAAAGAATCAACTACAGAGATGATATGGTTGTTGCTGTCAAGGGAAAGGAAGAGAAAAGGAAGAGATCAAAAGCTTGTAGTAGTGATGTTTCTACAATGGAGTCATCAGAAGCATCTGAAAAGGACAAAGAAGCTGAAAATAGAGAGAAGAGGAAACAAGCTGAGATGCACAAGAAGGACCTAGACCTTCTCAAGCAAAAATTGGTTCAAGAAGCCCAAGAGAAAGCCAAAGGAAAGGAGAAGGAACAACAGAAGATTCCTTCTCAAGAGGAAAAATGAATGAGGAGAATATACCCAAGAAGAAGAGAAGAACCACAACACATGGGAAGAAAACACCAAAGACTACAATATAGAAGGTTGCTGGTGTAGAAGCTTTTGAGAAGGGAACACCTCCCAGAGAAACTTCTTAGAATATATCTACAAAGTCCATCATGAAGTCTCCTTAGAAAGAAGGAACGCCAAAGAAAGTCATAATTGAGGAACCATCACGAGAGAAGACTGAAGGATTGCAAATAACTTGTAATGAGTGATGAGGTGGAAGCCAAGTCACAAGGAGCACATGGGAGGAGAGTGAGTAATCGGGTGAGAGGTGTGCTCCCAAGGTGGGACCAGTTTGTTAGCAAATGAGAATATATGGAGAGAGTAGAATCCAAGGAAGGCATGCTTCGTGTGTGTCATACCCTAATTTTGTCCGCCTAGGTTTAAAACTCTAATTTTCCGCAAAAAATAAATAAATTGAGAAGTGTGGTTTTATTTTGAAGAGTGAAGAGCATTGTGCATGCATTTTTGGGTTTTAAAAGTCATTCTAGGGCTTTTAAATTCATTGTTAGAGTGGAAATGCATTTGTTATTAAAAAACAAGGTTTTTAGGGCAAAAGGGTATTTTGGTCATTGTCAAAAATAAGATAATTTCTCATCAAGAATCATTGTGCAATTTTAGAGAAATTTATTTGAGGCAAAACATTTTTGGTCATGTATGTATGTATGCGCATGCATGCATACATTGTGCACAAAATTCAAATTCAAAAAAGGCATCGAAAAGGAATATTCTACAAAAATTTCAAGATGAGGTTTTTATGATATTTTTGGTCATGGTGATCTCATAAAATGGCATATTCCTCAAGATACCTTGTATGTGGCCTAAATTGGGTGTATTTTTGTACAATTATCCTAAGAAGAATAATAAAAAATGAAGGGATAATGGAATGGTCATATAATAGTACAATAGTACAAGATGACAACTTGCAAAACTTGGTCACCAAGGACCCCTCCCAATGTTTATGCGCCACCCCCTCTCTATTCTCTCATTTTGTGTTTTCTCAATGTCCTCAATCCATGTGAGCCTCAATCCTAGCCTTTGATTCAAAATTAAAATCAAATCCTAGAGCACAACTAGTGCACAATGACCTAACTACCCTTAAACCTAATTGCTTTCTATATATACCGTATTAACCTCACCTCACAAAAAAAGGAAAAAGCTTTTGGCCTCACCATTCACTCATAAACCCTAGCACACAACTCCCTCCTCACCTTCTCTCCATTTTATGCGCCACCCCCTCTCCCTTCTCTCTAACTCACTTCTTCATTTCTCATCTACCCACACACATTCAATCCATCTTCCAAGCCTAAACACTAATTTTCAACCATCAATCCTTCATAAAATCACACAAAAGTTTAAGATCAAGGGTCATTTTTTGGAGATTGGAGACCAAGCTTGAAGATAAGTTGATTTGGTTGATTGTTTCTTCATCTATTGTGTTTATTTGGAGCTCATCTTAAGGTATGTGATTCCTAGACCCCTTCTCTTGTAAATCCTTGCATAAAGTCATCATTTCTTGCATATTTGTGAGATTTCCACTTCCAAAAATGTAGATCCTCTCTTTTAACTTCATTTTTATGCTTGTACATATGTTAATCTCATGAATCTTTGTTTTGATGCTTTGATTTTGGGGTTATGTGCATGATTTTGTTGTTTTAAGTGAAATAAAATGTTATTTGCTTTGATAATAATTTCGCATGCTTCAAATAAATATGTGTTTTATGATTTTTGTTGGTTCTCATGGTTGAATCTTGTGAATAAATGCATCTATGTTTTGGTTATGTCACTCGCTTGCTTGATTTGGTTGACTTGTTAAAATAAATTGATGATTGGCCATTAAACTTGCAAATATTCAAACCTATGTTGTTAATTGTGAAATTTGTGATTTGAGAAAAATGAATTTGGGTTTTGGTTCATTTATGATCCACAAATGATCTTGGGTTATGCTAAGTTGGCAAGAGATAGGCTACTTCAACCTTGATGCCTATGCTTGTAAGCATTTAAAAATTCAATTCCCATTTGATGTGCTTGTGAAATGTGAGCAAAAAGGGGTCTATAAACAATTGAATTTGCGCACATGATTGGTCTACAATGACCTTGATGCATCCTCAAGTTTAATCATGCTTTCTTTGCTCTTTGAGTTTATTGTAAATTGTTGTTTGAAGCTTGTGAAGTTTCGGCAAAGGATAGGTTCATTTAACCTTGATGCACATGCATTTTGCATATTCATGCATTCTTACCTATTCTTGCATCCTTGCCTACTCATGCATTCTTGAATTGAAGCTTGGTACTCCATGCTTGATATACTTGTTTATGTGCTTGTGGTGCATTAAAATGTTGAATTGGTGTTCACAATTTGCTTGTTTTGATTTCCACCAATTGTTACTCGTTAGTAACTCTCCAAAACTTCAAAACCATGTTGCATACAAAGAACAACTTGTTACTCGTTAGTAACGTTCCAACTTCAAAACATTTTTTTGCATTTACATAATCATTGACAAACAACTTCACTTCTTCTCAAAACAATTTCAAACTATTTTTCACAAATCAAACTTTGTTGAGGATAATGCGAAGACTTTGCTTGCACGATTGTCAACAATGGGGTGCTAGTGGTGATCACTTGGAGTCTTTGCTCAATTGATTATCATGAACACTCATTTTTCAAAAGAACTCTCATTTCACAAATTAAAAACTTTGTTGAGGATAATGCGAAGCCTTTGCTTGCACGATTGTCAACAATGGGGTGCTAGTGGTGATCACTTGGAGTCTTTGCTCAATTGATTATCACGAACACTCATTTTTCAAAAGAACTCTCATTTCACAAATTAAAAACTTTGTTGAGGATAATGCGAAGCCTTTGCTTGCACGATCGTCAATAATGGGATGCTAGTGGTGATCACTCGAAACCTTTGTTGTTTGATCACTGTGAACATTCAATTTTCGCAATTAAACAACTAAAAAATAAAAACCTTTTCTCGACAACCGAGAACTACGTAAGCTTTGAATTCTCCATCGCACTAGGAGATACGTAGGAGCGGGTCACATTCCCGTCAAGCACGACAAATGAAAACCATTTTCTTTTCAAGAAAACAAACCCTTTTCCAAAACAAGGCAATTTCTAAAAACAAAACCATTTTCGAAAACAAGAACTACGTTGCTTTGATTCCCTCCCCAGGATACGTAGGCACGGTGCCCTCCCGTCAAGCGCAAAAGATTAAATTTTCCTTAAGTTTTTCCATAAAGTAAGGAGAGATAAAGAGAGATAAAAACAAAGCATTTCTTAAATCAACCTTTTAAATCACACGTCAAATCGAGGTTCCCTTTCAGTAGAAAGGATGTGTGGGGTGCTCGTACCTTCCCCATGCATAACCGACCCCCGAACTCAAATCTCGTGGTTCCAAGGACCATTGTCTTTCAAGAAAGGTTTTTTTCAATGTTTTACCTCTAAAAAAATATTGGTGGCGACTCCAATTCATGTTGTGCGAAGAGAAATCCCTCCAAAGGATTTTTCGGGGTGCAACAGCTGGCGACTCCACTGGGGACCTTTCTTTAGTGGGTCGAGCCAATCGATTCGACATGTGATTTATTTCGTTGATTTGAATGCTTTGTTATATCTCTCCTCCTTTCCCTTTCTTCTTTCTTTCCTTTGCCTTTAAAAACATGCTTGCATTATTCTTAGAATTGTCGTGTGCATTCTTGTGATGTTGTGCTTGCGTGCATTGTGTGTTAGCCTTCTTCCTCTTCTATATTTGCTTCTTGAGTAAAATAAGAGTAGTTTCTTCTTCTTCTCCTCTTACTTTCGTCGTTTATATGCTTTTCTCATACATTTCCCCAATCCTAGCATGTTCCCCTCTTCTTTGCTCCCTTTCTTGAGGTAAGCTCATGCATTTCCCCTAATCCTATCATGTCCCCTCCTCTAGGCTCCCTTTCTTAAGGTAAGCAATGCTTGCGATTGTTGTTGGAACCCTAGGTTAGTATACTTATGTTGAAATGATATTGAACCCTAGGGTAGACGACATGCTGTTGCTTGATATTGTGTGGACTGTTTTGGTTTCCCTTTGCAGGTGGGGTTTGGGTAGATTTTTAGGTGTTGTGCCCTCATCACACACTGCACACCTTATATTTGTGAGCATTGAGTGGGGCCTAAAACCCAAGGTCTGCAAAGAACCCTAGGAGAGTGGAAATGAGTAGTGACTGCCATTCGTAGACCGTTGTCTGTCTGGCTCTCATGAAAGTTTCGCCCAAGAGTGCGCTTTCTTCATGATACCTCACAATCGGTAGCTCTCTACGATTGTGGGTGTATTCATGAGAGAGACTTTAGCTCTTGGTTGCCATTGTGAGGCAGTGACCAGAACCCACATGGGAGGATTACCCTTGTCGTTGACTTTAGAGCCTACGATCTTTACCCATTTGTAGGACACGGGGGCACGCAAATTGTGTGTTGCATTAGCTTAGGCATCCTCTTTCGAAACTCTTTTACCAAAAATGTAGAAAGTAATTTCCTTTTTCCCTCATAAACACCTATATGAGGTGGCATATAGCGGGTATTTTCAAAAATGTTTTGAACCGCCACCAATAAACATCATTTTCTTCTCTCTTTTCTATGTAAATAAAAGGTCATAATCATCACATCTGCGTCATTTTGCATCATCATCATTGCATTCGCATCTAACAAAAAGTTTGAAAAAAAACCTCCATTCTTTGCATCCTCCATGCATTAAAGTTGTTTGCCGGAGATCGCAACGTAACACAAAGTCTTGTCATAGGTGTGTAAGAAACGGAATGGAATCAAAAGGCAAAACCGTTTTCAATTCAAGGCTTCCTGTTGTGAAAGAGATTGATATGGCTAGTCTGAAAGAGTATGCATCCCTCCTAGGTCCTATTGAGGTCAGGTCTTTTGACAAAACCTATGGGAACATTCGCAAGCTGCTACAACTAGAAGTGCAAGAGAGTGCCATTGCTGCCCTGTGTCGGTTCTATGACTCGGAGATTCGCTGTTTCATTTTTAAGAATTTCCAAATGGCGCCTACCCTAGAAGAGTATGATAGGATTTTGGGCTTTGATCGATCCAAGTTTAAGCCTTATCAATACCAAGGGGAGTATTATTCTGATGAAAAGCTTGCTGCCTTGTTGCAAATCAGTGCTGAGAAAGTGCGGGCCCATAAGATAGAACGTAATAAGGTATTTGGGTTTCCTCAAGAATACTTTGAGAGTTTGATGACCAGCTATGTAGTGTCTGATTATTGGAATTCTTTCAAGCAAGTGCTAGCTCTGACCATCTTCGGCATTGTGCTCTTCCCTCAGATAGAGAGGCATGTGAGTGAAACTGCAATCGGTGTCTTCCTCGCCTTCAAATGTGCAAAAAATCCTATCAACCCGGTTCCCGCAATCCTCGCAGAGACATACCGTGCCTTCACTCGTCACCATGAATTCCAAAAGAATAAGATGTGTTGCTCCTTCCCTGTGTTATATGCTTGGTTGATCAGTCATGTGTGTACCAACAAAAGTGATGTGAAGGATTTGCTTTCCTATGCCTTGGGTTGTAATCCGAAGACTATGAACTCTCAAGAGTGGGTGCATGCTTTCAAGAACCAAGATGCTCTCCAGATTCGTTGGTTCTCACCTAAATGTTGGGCAGACAGGCCTTCAGTGGTATTTCGGTGTGGGAGTTTTCAGAACGTTCCTCTCATGGGAACCCAAGGATGCATAAACTATAACCCCTCTTTGACCTTGCGACAGCTCGGATACCCTATGCGGGATTCACCCTCCGAAGCTATGCTGTTTCGTTTTTACCTCCACGCGGGGATCCCTAAAGACGAGAGTCTACTTCGGCGAGTCCTGCAAGCTTGGGAAACCGTAGTGCGGAAGGACAGAGAAGAGTTAACCAGGAGGACCACTGCTATCTCTTTTTCTCAATGGCTTGAAGGGAGGATTAGTGAAACTCGGTCATCCAACCAAGGAGTACCACTGCCTGAGGAAAAGATACAAGAACCTCACATTCCTACCATTGAAGAATTGGAAGAGGTTAGGTTGGCCATGTCAAAGGTGGGAGAAGAGAAAAGGGCTCTGCAAGATAGATTGAGAAAGATGATGCAAGACAAGAAAAAGCTAGAAAATGAAAATGCTTTCCAAGCTGCAGCTATTGAGGAAGTCAATAAAAAACTTGAAATAGAGGGGAAAAGCAAGAGGGAAATGCAAAAGCACTTGAAGGGTGCCAAAGAGGAAGTGAAGAGGTGCACTACCAAGATGAATGAGGCTGTAGCGGAAGCAATTAAATGGAAGAGGCTATATGAGGATACATGGAAAGAAGAGCAAGCAGTCAGGCACGCACTAGTTAAGTCAAGAAAAGACTCTCGAATGATGAAGCTTGAATTGGAAGATCAATTAAAGAGTGTCAAGCAAGATCGGGAATATATTGAAGGGATCCTGAGGGATTATCAGCAAGCACTAAGAAGGGAACAAGGGAAGTCGGAAAGCTTGGCCAATCATGTGCAGTACTTGGAAGGGTCTTACCTCCGGCTAAGGGAGAAGAGTGACTATTGGGAGAGTCAATTTGCGGAATTGCTCAGTAAGGTAAAAAGTCAACAAGTCTTTGAGGAATTGAAAAAGGAAGGCTTACATTGGAAAGACAAGTTCTCCAAGTTAGTTTGGTTAGCTAATCAGGCTGTGAGAGACATTCCCAAGAAGCTAAGAAAGGCGGATGCAGAAATGAACCCTTTCAACACCCCTGTCAAGGTGTGTGAGTTTGTTGAATACTGCAAAATTCTCATAGAAGAACTCCTGGAGAAAGCCCGGGGGGCAGCTGAGAGCAAGAAGAGGAAAAGGAGCGAGGAGTTGAAAGCCATATGCCTTTAAAGTTCCCTTTAGAGTATTGTAGCGATCATTAGGAAATTGTAATTTTCTTTAAGAAGTTGTAACTTTCTTTGGAAAATAGTACTTTGTTTAAAATCATTGTATTGCACTCTTAAGGAATATTGTACTTTGATTTGCTTTCTATTTGTGATACTCCTTCGCATTCCATTTAATTGAAGTACGTTTGTTTTGCCTTGGAAGCACGAGCTCAAGCACGATATGGTCAGCGACGACGATGACGCAAGGGTCAGCTCTTTCGGTGTCATCCGGATCGAGTAGCAGCACGAGCACCACGCCACCATTCCAAGTGAGACACTTCAAGCTTGAATTTCCTCGATTCAACGGTAAGAATGTTTTAGATTAGATTTTTAAAGTTGAGCAGTTCTTTGGGGTACTATAATACCCCAGATCCGGAAAGATTGATCATTGCTTCAGTGCATTTGGACCAAGAGGTGGTACCATGGTTTCAAATGGTCCATAGAACTCGTTCCTTTCAATCGTGGAGTGATTTTACGAGAGCACTTCAACTGGATTTTGGTCCGTCATTATATGATTGTCCTCGCGCATCATTGTGTAAATTGCAGCAAAAGCATTCTGTGAATGATTATTATTTAGAGTTTACTGCTCTTTCTAATCGTGTTTATGGCCTGAGTAATGATGCTCTGATTGATTATTTTGTAAGTGGATTGAAAGATGAAATACGTAGGGATGTTATGCTACACACACCCATCTCCATTGTCAAAGCTGTTTCTCTAGCAAAACTGTTTGAAGAGAAAATTGCAGCAAACCTTAAACCTCACCAGAAAGCCCCATCCTCACAATCCCAATACACAAACAGAGCTCACTGCAATCCAAACAGAAATGACCAAACGCAAACCACTGAAAAAGCCCCCAACCCGCCATTATTGCCTACACCCCCAACTAGACCTATGAGCCAACTCCAAAAGAATCCTGCTATTAAGAGGATATCCCTTGTTGAGATGCAATTGCGTAGAGAAAAAGGCCTTTGTTATTTTTGTGATGAGAAATTTTCCTTTACCCACAAGTGCCCAAACAAACACCTCATGCTCTTAGAACTTGAAAAGGAGCAAGAAGCCAATACTGAAACCACACAACCTACCTTAGACAAAGACAATGACTAGGATCAAAATGGAGAACATTATCATCTGTCACTAAGTGCTCTGAATGGAGCAACTGGTTTTGGTGTGATTAGATTCAAAGGGTTGCTGGGCCCATGTCAGGTGTCTGTATTGCTGGATGGAGGATGTTTTGACAGCTTTGTGCAACCAAGGATTGTTCATTGCTTGGGGTTGCCAGTGGAGCCTGTCAAGAAGTGCAATGTTCTGGTGGGTAATGGTCAGAATATGCAGGCTGAGGGTGTTGTTCAGAAACTGATTGTGAAAATACAGGGTAATGAGATCACAGTGCCAGCTTATTTACTGCCTGTAGTTGGTGCAGATGTGATTTTAGGGGCTCCTTGGTTAGCATCACTGGGTCCCCATGTGGCTGATTATGCTACATCCAAATTGAAGTTTTATTTGAATGTCAAATTCATTACTCTGCAAGGTGATTCTGATACCAAGCCAACTATAGCACAACTTCACCACTTCAGAAGATTGCAAAGTACTGATGCAATTTCTGAAATGTTCACACTGCAGCAGGTAAGTCCAGTAGTGCCTGAAGATACATGGCTAGGAATGCCAGAGAACATAGAGCCTGAAATGGCCACACTCCTCCATACTTACAAAGAAACTTTTCAAATTCCTAAAGGTTTACCTCCAAATAGAGAACTGTGTAATGAAATACTGTTGAAAGCTGATGCACAACCAGTGAAAGTAAAGCCTTACAGATACCCCCATAGTCAAAAGGAACAAATAGAAAAGATGGTGCAAGAGATGTTGGCAGAAGGCATCATTCAACCAAGTGTAAGTCCATTTTCTTCACCAATCATTCTGGTAAAAAAAAGGATGGATCCTGGAGATGTTGTACTGACTATAGGGCACTCAATGCCATCACAGTGAAAGATAGTTTTCCCATGCCCACTGTAGATGAACTCTTGGATGAATTACATGGAGTAAAGTATTCCTCCAAGCTGGATTTGCGTTTTGGATATCACCAGATTTTGTTGAACCCTGCAGATAGGCAAAAGACTGCATTCAGGACTCACAAAGGCCATTATGAATGGCTAGTAATGCCATTTGGCCCTACCAATGCTCCAGTAACTTTTCAGAGAGTTATGAATCATATATTTCAACCATTATTGAGAAGATGTGTTCTGGTATTCTTTGATGACATCTTGATATATAGCTCCTCATGGCAGAGTCACTTGCAACAAGTTGAGTTGGTCTTTCAAATACTGAGTCAGAATACATTATTTGCTAAACTCTCCAAATTCTCTTTTGGATTGACTGAGGTGGAGTATTTGGGACATGTGGTTTCGGGCAGTGGTGTATTTATGGACAAGAATAAAGTGCAAGCTGTACTAGAGTGGCCTACCCCAGTTAATTTAAAACAATTGAGGGGTTTCCTAGGCTTGACAGGTTATTACATAAGATTTATAAAATCTTATGCTTCTATAGCCAATCCTTTGACAAATTTGTTGAAAAAAGAAGCCTTCAAGTGGAATGAAGAAACTGAGATTGCATTTAATAAACTGAAACAGGCATTGACATCAGCCCCAGTATTGGTGCTGCCTGACTTTTCTCAACCTTTTGTGCTAGAAACTGATGCCTCAGGTACAGGCATAGGAGCTTTATTGAGCCAAGGAGGACATCCAATAGCTTTCTTCTCAAAGAAAATGACACCTAGGATGCAATTACAGTCTGCATACACACGAGAATTTCATGCCATAACAGCTACATTGGCAAAATTCAGGCATTACTTGCTTGGCCAAAAGTTTATCCTGAGAACGGATCAAAAGAACTTGAAGAGCTTGCTAGACCAGTCTCTCCAAACACCAGAACAACAAGCGTGGCTCCATAAATTCATTGGTTATGATTTCCACATTGAATATAAGCCCGGCAAAGACAATCAGGCTGTGGATGCTTTGTCCAGAATGATGGCTCTATCTAAGTCCACTGTGAAGAGCACCTTTTTACAGCAACTGAGAAGGGAAATTGCTGAGAATTCTCATCTGCAAGTTCTGGTACAACACAACAGGGACAATATGGCTCAGGACAGTAACTATGCTGTGAAAGAAGGCCTGTTGTATTGGAAGAATAGAATGGTCATTCCCCCGGAGAGTTCATTGATCCAGAGAGTTTTGACAGAATATCATTCTTCCCCAATTGGAGGCCCAGCTGGAGTTACACGAACTATGGCCAGAATAGCTGCTCAATTTTACCGGCCAAAGATGAGAGATGATATCAAGAAGTTCATTGCTGAATGTGTAGTTTGTCAACAGGCAAAACATCTCACTACACCCCCTGCGGGCTTATTACAACCATTGCCAATACCTAATCAGGTATGGGAGGATATTACTATGGATTTCATTACTGGGTTGCCAATGTCTTGTGGTTATACTGTCATAATGGTAGTTGTAGACCGTTTGACTAAATATGCCCATTTTATGCCATTGAAAAATGAGTATACCAGCAAGACTGTAGCTGAAGCTTTTATGAATAATGTAGTCAAATTGCATGGGATGCCTAAGTCTATAATTTCAGATAGAGGTGTTTATAAGCATGTTTTGACATAAACTGTTTGAGTTGCAGGGGACCATATTGGCTATGAGTTCTGCCTATCATCCTCAGACAGATGGGCAGTCAGAGGCTGTGAACAAGAGTCTAGAAATGTACCTCAGATGCTTCACTATTGAGCAGCCAAAAACATGGTTCAAAGCACTGGTTTGGGCTGAGTTTTGGTATAACTCTTCATTTCACACTAGTATTGCAATGACACCTTTCAAGGCTTTTTATGGGAGGGATCCTCCAACATTGGTAAGGTATGTACCTAATGGCAATGATCCTGTTGATCAGCAGCAACAATTAGTGGAGAGAGATTAATTACTAATACAATTGAAGGATAATCTTCATCGTGCTCAGCAGAGAATGAAAGATCAGGCTGATAAAACCAGAACTGATGTGTCATTTGAGGTTGGAGAGCAAGTGCTGGTGCGTCTTCTTCAACCATATAGGCAAGTCTCTGTTGCCTTAAGGAAGAATCAGAAATTGGGAATGCGCTATTTTGGTCCTTTTCCTATTATTGCTAAGGTAGGAATGGTAGCATACAAGTTGCAATTGCCAGAGAATGCTCGTATAGATCCAGTTTTTCATGGCTCACAGCTCAAGGCTTTCAAAGGAAATTCTGCAGAAGCTTATGTACCTTTGGCCCTTACTACTGCTGAACAAGGTCCTGTGTTTGAACCAGAGGAGGTGTTGCAAAAACGCACTGTCATGAAGGGTGCTCAGTCGATTTCCCAAGCCTTGGTGAAATGGCAGAATACTACAAATCAAGAAGCTACCTAGGAGAATGTTGCTGACATGAAGGAAAGCTACCCATACTTCAATCTTGAGGACAAGATTGTTCTTGAAGGGGAGGGTAATGTAATGAGTGATGAGGTGGAAGCCAAGTCACAAGGAGCACATGGGAGGAGAGTGAGTAATCGGGTGAGAGGTGTGCACCCAAGGTGGGATCAGTTTGTTAGCAAATGAGAATATATGGAGAGAGAAGAATCCAAGGAAGGCATGCTTGGTGTGATGACTCAATTTCTCTTCTGACCTCTCTCTCTCTCTCTATCATTTACTCTTACTAGTACTATTTTCCTTCTATGTACTTGAATTTACAAACAAGTGAAGCTTCTGAGAAGCAACACAGCGAGGCTTTTGTTCAGCGGGAGGATCACTTCTTAAAAATCCCCGGCCCCTCTACAAACCTCGTTGCTTCTAATGCTGTAGATGCATTAGCCAAGTCCCTTGAAGCCCAACTAACTCCCACCAGAAGACAATTTGTTCATTCTTCCCTCCTCAACTCTTCACTTGATCCACCTCAATCATTTCAAATTGCTGACTTTTAGGACATGTTCAGTCCACCACCTCCAAAGTTTGATTCATCTATTCCACCACCTCAACCTTAACCTCAACCTCAACCTAAACCCCTCCCCATTGGTAAGATTGCTGCACACTACTTTGATAATCCTTTTGTTGAGGGTTCATGCACTACAAAGGTTGAGAAGCAAGTGAGGAAGATTAAGTTGCTCCTCATGAAGGTTTTGGAAGGACAGAAGATTATCCAAGATCGGCTACTCTCTACTGACTTGTCTGCTAACAATCCCTCTCTTCCAATTCCAGAATTTGGTCCTATCATTCATGTTCTTGATGTGATTAAGCAGCTACTTTTGCTTCATCAGATGATTCATCACTATCGAAGTAGTAGCTTTATCTAGTTTCTTCCCCCTTCTTTTGATGGTTGACAAAAGGGGGACAAGGGTAAGATTAAGTTTCTAGTCTTTTAGAGGGGTATTATTTTGAAAAAAATTTAAGTGTAAATATATGTGCTAAGTTTACAGCACCATTTTTTTTGAGAAGCTAAAGCTTCCTCTAATTTTAGTTGTTATGTTTTTATCTTCTGTTATAGGTCATGTAGCTTCTTAAGATTAGAAGTCTCATGCCATGATGTATACAAAGAATAGAAAACATTGTAAGAAGCTTCTGTGACAACAGAATATTCATCAGTAGAAGCTGTTAACACCCAAAAATAAGTAAGTCGTAGGCCGAGGGTTAAGAGAGGGAAAAAGGAATTATGGTGTGAAGGCAAGCCACTCGACAAGGGTAGAAAAGGTATTTTCCAAAGAGACTGAAACCAAAAGGAGGTCCTTGGGGCGCATTAAATGACAAAAACACCCAACGGAGGGCCAGTGAGCCAAGCCGAGGGAAAGTGATTGTCCCTGCCTATAGAGTGCCAAGGCCTAGGTGGCTCGGACGCCTGAATCATTACCTAAAATGGGCCAAGGTAGCCGAGCCACCACATGGCCGAGGCAAGGCAGGCGTTGCTTGGAAGGAAAGACACGGCACGAAGATAGAACGTGGGAGCGGTTAAAGTTCGAGCAGGAGAGCGAGGCCGGAAAACACTGAGCAACAAGCACTTACCCCACTAACCGTGCCAGTGGGATCGTGGGCTGTTATTCCGCTTTGTTGAGGGCCTATGAAGCGATGAGAGCTGTCGATCTTAGATCAATGCAACAGCAGGCAAATGTTGGCTAGCATAGTGGCCGACGAGGGTTTGTGTATATATATAGCAATAGAGTGAAATTTAATACAGACATCAATCAATCAAACTCTACGTTTATTTCAATTTATCTTCATTTATTGCATTTACTTAATTTTACTTTATGCATTAGCCGTAGTATAATCCAACACTCGCGTCCCATTCTCACCTTGCCTGACCCTTTCTAAAGGAGTCAGGAAACCCACAGTTGAGGAGCAAAGTTCCCTCCTCGACGCAATTGCTTGAAGAAAAGTGGAATCAAAGATTGTCAAAACCTCTGGCCGACACCACAGCTAGTACCTAAGAGTTTGACAACAACAAAAAATTGGCACGCCCAGTGGGACAGGAAAAGGTGAGCAAACGCCTCCGTTTGATTCGCTTGGACTGGATTATAGTTGGCGTACGCTTTTACGCTCCGGCAGAAACCTAAGTATGGAGTCAGCATCGGCATCAAAAAAGGTAACTGCTCCGAAAATGAAGAACACTAAGCCAGTAAGTGTTTCGGAGGCAACTCCCCTAGCGGTTAATGCTGAGTCTAGTGATGGTTCCCCGCAACATTATGAGGAACCTGTGGTCATGACCACGTCGTTTATCCGGCAACAAATCGACATGGTGATACACGACATCATGTATCAATTGTCCCACCAATTGACTGACATAGTTAAACCTATGGTGCAGAATGAAGTGCAACAAGCCAAGGAAGTGGAGCTAAGGCGTGCTGCGCAAGCCAGCAGCACCATGAACTACGTTGTCTCCGGCCAATCACAGGGAGGACAACCTTTTTCTCTGGGTGGACCGCATCAGGCCTCGCCATACACCATTCCTGTTGGACCTCAGCAAACATCCTCTTATAACCCTATGGGAGGCATGCATCAGTGTCCACCAAGTGGGAGCATGACTGCGACTCAACAGGTGTACTCTCATTAGGTAAATTCTAACCCTATAATTCCTCAGCCTGGTACTTTTGCCACTGCCAACACTGGGGGCAGTTTTTGGCGAATGTCACTAATACGGCTTCTCTTCAGCAGGGACAAGTGCAGTTGGCCAAAAGGCCGCCTAAGGCAGCAGGCTCGGTGGGTCGGCCGCAAGGATCATCCTATGGATGTTCTACCGCGGCTAACTCCCCAGCTTACGTAGAGGGCAAGCCTTCGCCCCGGAATCAGGGAATGGCAGGAACGGTGGGTATTGCCTGAGTCAGTAGCCATGGGTCCAGAACCCACCTGGCTCGACAAACCTACCTCCTAGTCATCCGTACCCCCGTGCACTCAATATCTACCCAACGGGTTCCTATATACAGACACAGATGAATGTAGCCCCGATTGAGCAGCCATGGAATCAAATTCCACCCTCCGAGGCGCGCAGGCATCTGTACCAGGAACTGGCCTTGTTAGTCTGGCCGAAGTAGTGCCTGGGCAGCCATGGATAGACGCTCTACCTTAGGTAGCACCGCAGCCAGGGGCGCAGGGTCCCCCAGATACACTATGGCGACAAACGCCTCCACCTGGACCATCGGGACCCCAACTCTTGGACCCTAATCTCATTGCTGACACCATCAAGAAATTCTTTGGTGTTCAGTTGAAACCGCACGACCGTCTAGTGTACAAGAAGCCTTACCCCGATTGGGTGGACCGTTTGGTGCCTCTTCCCAGAGGATTCAAAACCCCCGATTTTGCCACGTTTTCCGGGGACGATGGCAAGTCTACTATGGAGCACATCGGTCGATTCATGGCCCAATGTGGGGAAGGAAACCAGAATGAGTATCACAAGTTGCAGCTGTTCACTGTGTCTTTGACAGGGACTGCCTTCTCGTGGTATTCTTCTCTCCCACCTAATTCTATACAGATGTGTGTAGACATGGAAAGGTGCTTCCATGACAAATTCTACTAGCCGCAGCCGATCTCATAAACTTACGACAGAAGGAGGACGAGGCAGTGACTAATTTCATTGAGAGATTCAGAAATATGGCTGGAAAGTGCTCAATACCTTTCCTAGAATCCCAACTTACTTCCATGGCCATCTCTAGAATGCACCCTCAATTGAAGGAAAAGCTTGTGGGACAAGCTTGCAGCGACCTGAGAGGCTTGGCTTCCAGGGCAGTTCAAGTGGAATAGTATGTTCAGGACTATGATGAGTCAGCCGGTTACACGGCAGACATCTTAGTGGTCGAGAAAGTTAAAGGGAAGGCCTACCTCTGTCCAGCTCTTAAGCCTGCCAAGGGTAAGGAGAAGGGAGAGGAAAGGGTTGAATATTCCTTTGACATCTCTAAGGCTGACTAAATCTTTGACTACCTCCTTAAGGACAAGCAGATCAAACACCTTGACGGCCATAAGATTCCCACTCTTGAGGAAATACAAGGGAAGAAATACTGCAAGTGGCATAATTCCTTCAATCACGCCACCTCGGATTGTATTATCTTCCGCCGAGCCATTCAGGAGGCCATTAGAAAGGGGAGATTCAAAATGGCCGACAAAGGGGCGTCAGAGATGATTGTCGACACAGACCCTTTCCCCAACATGAATGTTAATATGGTCTCCTTCTCGGGGAGTGACCGTGGGAAAGGGAAGGAGAAGTATGTGTGAGTCCCGAAGGGAGAGCTTTTCTCAGAAAGGGAGACATCCGTGTTCGATTGTTTGAGCTCACCACCCCGGGGATCCACAGTGGCAGAACGAATGGCCCTGCTACAAGAAAAATTGTAGATAGGGGCATCGAGTCAGCCAGGGAGGCTTGTCCACGAGCTCAGGGAGTTGCATTTGTCCAAAATCAACCCAGAAAGACAGATGCCCAAGACCAGGGACTTGAGGGAAAGACTCCAACCCGTTCCACATGGGGGGCATGGTAGGTTTGCCGATGACTCCATCGAGCAAGCCACCCTGCCAACTCCAGACGGGGGAACTCGCCCCAAAGAAGAAAGAATGGTGGCACAGGTCACCGAAACCCAAAGCTCAACTTCGGAAGACATCACGGTCCTCAATGACCGAGAGCTAAGAGCCACCAGGACAGTCAAACCTCCGGCGGGCGTACCGCAGGACCAATCGATGACTCAAGCGGCCGTTGAGATGCCAGCCCCCAAAGTGGCCTCCAGATCTCGCTCGCAGAAGAGGAGGTTACAGAGGGCTAGAGCTTTTAACAGGGTGAAAGAAACTCTCCAGATGCTCACATCCGCTAGAAATGGGAATGCCCAGACCACCCCCGCATCATCCGTTGCTACGCGTTGGAACAGGCCTTCCCAAAACCACTCACAAAGGCGGTGAAAGAATGCCTTTACGGACTCATAGTCTCAGGCGATCTCGGTCAATCAGTGAACCTCAAGGTGGGGTTCCGATGACAGAGCAAGAGTTGCAAGAAGATGACCTCCTGGGGGAAGAAGGGAACACTCTTTTGAACCCCGAGATTTTGATGGGAATTCCATGACTGAGTCAATACTAGACGACTTGATAGACGAGGCCGATGGGGAATTCTACTCAGACATAGAGATGGTAGGCCTCCTTCCATCGGAGTTTTGGGGAACCAAGGATCAGCCTAGGGCCCTCGAAGGAGATGTCTTCGCCGAGGAGGCCGAATGGGCCGCCTTGACGGAAGCCGAGGGACCAATCACAGAAGACATGCAATTTTAGAAGCCAACTGCAGACTTGACCAGACACTTGAAGCCATTGTACATCAAAGCCCACCTCAATGGGAAGTCGTTCAATAGGGTCATCGTGGATGGTGGTGTTGTACTGAACATTATGCCACTATCGACTATGAAGAGGTTAGGGAAGAACGCCGAGGACCTCATTCCTACTACCATGACCAGGACCAGTTTCATGGGCCACCCCTCTCATGCATTGGGAGTGTTGGTGGCTGATGTAACGATTGGGTCAACGGTAACTCGATCGACATTCTTCGTCATCAAAGGAAAACCCTCATACACGGTGATCCTAGGGAGAGACTGGATCCACACAAGTGAATGCGTTCCCTCCACTCTGCACCAGAAACTATTGATATGGGTGGGAGACAAAGTGGAGATAGTTGAGGCCGATCCTAACCTTTTCCCAGCAGAGGTAAAGATGTTTGAGGCCGTGTTCTACTTCCCCTACCTGCGTCCTATTTCCATCCCAGGGGACTACGAAGAGGGCGGTATTGAGTCTTGCGACTGGACCAAGAAGGGCTTCGAATTCAAGATGTTGGCCGACCCACGGCCTAACAATAAGAATAATGGTTAGTCTTCCTTCAGAGGTACAGAGCCTGTTGGACCGATTGCACCTATTTCAAATAGAGTCCAGCATTGAAGGGGCTAAGTTTGGTACTGTGTATGAGAGGATGAAAGCTCATAAACTCCTCCGTTGGAGGTTAAGATGACCTTGGCGGCAAGATGTCGGCCGAACCCCCCTATATAGAGCCCATCTAGAGGAAAATACCTACCTTTGAAGCTCAAGACCCCCTGGTCGAGGTAAATTTGGGAACCGAAAGTGAACCAAGGATGACTAAAGTTAGCGGTAAGCTCCAGCCACAGTAACGTGATCAGATGGTAGCCTTGATACGGGACTACCATGAAATGCCAGGCCTTGATAGAGCCTTGGTGGAGCATAGGTTACCAATCAAGGAAGGTTGCAAGCCCCACAGGCAGCCACCAAGAAGGTTCAACCCACAACTAATGCCGCAGATCAAAGCCAAAGTGGAAAGACTCTTGAAGGCAGGGTTCATCAGAACAGCCAGGTACGTAGAATGGATGTCTAATATAGTCCCCGTGATCAAAAAGAATGGCCAAGTCAGAGTCTGTATTGATTATAGAAACCTGAACTTGGCCACTCCAAAAGATGAGTATGGTATATCTGTGGCCGATATGCTCGTCGATGCCGCGGCAAACAATGCCATCTTGACTTTTATGGACGGCTATTCTGGTTACAACCAAATTTATGTAGCCGAGGCTGACACCCATAAGACTGCCTTTAGGTGCCCAGGCTCCTTAGGTATCTATGAGTGGCTCGTGATGCCTTTTGGCCTCAAGAATGTTGGGGCGACGTACCAAAGGGCGATGAACGCCATCTTCCATGACCTTATTGGTAAAAACATGGAGGTGTACATCGATGATGTGGTGGTAAAATACAAGAGCTTTGAAGACCACCTGATGGATCTCGAACAAGCTCTGAAACGAATGAGACTCCACAATCTCAAGATGAATCCTAATAAATGTGCCTTTGGCGTGTGTGCAGGTAACTTCTTGGGGTTCCTGGTGGATAACCAAGACATTGAAGTGGACAAAAACAAAGCTCGAGCTATCCTAGAGACGAGACCTCCTAGAACAAAGAAGGAACTGCGGAGTTTGCTGGGCAAGATCAACTTCCTAAGGAGATTCATCGCCAACTCGGCAGGGAAGCTTAAAGCCTTCTTGCCGTTGCTACGAATGAAGAATGACAAGGAGATGATTTGGGGAGCCAAACAACAGGAAGCCTTCGACCAAGTCGAGGCTGCCTTGACCAACCCCCTGTCTTGGTGCCTCCGCAGCCTGGGAGACCTCTGAAGTTATACATTGCGGCAGAAGACCAAGCCATCGGCTGCTTATTGGCTCAAGATGATGATAATGGCACCAAGCGTGCTATATATTATCTCGTTAGGATCCTCAATGATGCCGAGACTAGATACTCTCCTATCGAGAAACTGTGTTTGTCCTTGTTTAATGCTTGTACAAAACTTGAGTACTATCTTTTACCTAAGGAAGTTTTGGTTGTATGCAAGGTTGACATCATTCGATATCTTCTTAATAGTCCCGTCTTACAGGGAAGACTCGTTAAGTGGGCCATTAAGTTGAACGCGTTTGCTTTAACTTATGTACCATTGAGAGCCGTAAAAGGCCAAGCCTTGGCAGACTTCTTGGCTCAGCACCCATGTGTAGAAGTACACGATGCTTCGACCAAAGCTGTTAATTACTTGGGCCTTAAGCCCTGGGTTCTCATGTTCGATGGGTCTAGCACCTAGACCAGGGCAGGAGTAGGGATAGTAATCACTAGCCCTTGCGGCCAGACATGGAGGTTCATGTGCCGGATAGAGGATCAAGCCTCCAATAATCAAGCCGAGTATGAGGCTTTGATCATGGGACTTGATATCTTGGCCGACATCAAAGCTCACTATGTGGAGATAAGGGGTAACTCACAACTGGTGATCAAACAAATCACCGGGGAATACCAGTGTTACAATGCTAAGCTTAAAGAGCTAAGGGCCTCGGCGCACGATTTGCTGAAGTTGTTTGCCGATGTCGTCATCCTGTATGTCCCTAGGAGTGAGAACCAGGAAGCGAACGACTTGGCCCAACAAGCCTCGGGATACAAGGAACGGGTGGTCGAAGTACTACAACAGAGCACCAGGGCCCCCCGAAGAGGATCCCGCCGATGCCGGGATTGGGGTGTTGACGAGGGTTCTCATGTTATAGGTCAAGAAAAGAGCATTGTAGTATATCTTGATAGGGGACGATCTATACAAAAGGAGTGCCAATGGGTTATTGTTAAAGTGCCTCAAGATGAATGACGCTATTGTGCAAAAATGTGTGCAAGTATACACAGTCAAACAAGTAATAAAATGATAAATAAAGATCGTTCTCACGAGGATTGAGATCTAATAGATAACTCTATTTGCAAGCACCTAAATTAATGAGTAAATAGTAACAATAAAAGCATGGTAAAAATTCATTGTTGTGCAAGGTTAAAATAAATGATTTAAGGCAGTAAAAACAGTAAAGTAGTGGGGTAAAATCAGAGATATGGGATAGCCAAGACCAGGATCAGTAATTAATCACTAATGATGCAATGTAGTGAACATCAATCAAGGTTCTACCTGTAGCCAAGAATGGTCTTCCAAGGATAATTGGCACATCCTTGTCAGCCTCAAAATCAAGTATTATAAAATCCAAAGGAAATACAAATTTATCCACTTTAATCAAAACATCTTAAATTTTACCTTCAGGATAAACAGTTGATCTATCAGCCAATGAAAGAGTTACTGCGGTAGGTCTTGTTTCACCAATACCAAGCTTTTGAAAAATAGATTTGGGCATCAAGTTAATGCAAGCACCCAAATCACACAAAGCTCTACTACAGTAATTTCCTCCAATGGAACAAGGAATTGTAAAACTACTTGGATTTCTCAATTTCTGGGGAACCTTACTCTGTAGCAGCATACTTGTTTCTTGAGTCATGGCCACAGTTTCAAACTCACCAAGTCTTTTTCTTTTGGCTAGAACATCTTTCATGAACTTGGTGTAATTTGGCATTTGTTGCAAAGCATCCACCAATGGAATGTTGATGTGGAGTTTCTTGAGGATCTCGATGAATTTCCCAAGTTGTTTATCTTGATTGGCCTTCTTCAACCTTTGAGGAAAAGGAGGAGGAGGTCTCTCAGGAATGAACTTTTGAGGAACATTTACGGCTGGAATAGCAGCATCTGCTGTAGCATCAGATTCTACTTCAACAGGCTTTGAAACAGTGCTGGCAGCACTAGGGACAACACCAGTATCAGCAGCTTTGGGCAAGGCAGCAGTCTCCTTACCACTTCTGAGTGTGATGGCCTTAACTTGCTCATTACCAAGTGGATTTAAAGGCTCAATAGTGCTTGGCAAAATTTCACTTGGTCTAGCTGAAATTGCCATTGCAATTTGACCAATTTGATTCTCTAAGTTTTTGATGGCAGCTCCTTGGCTTTGGAACTAGGCTTTAGTTTCATTCATGAATGCTTTGAGTGCCTCAGTCAAAGCGTTGTCAGCACTAGGCTTGAGAGTAGGTTGTGCTGGGAATCCTGGTGGTGTAGCGGGTTTTGTTTGAGCAGGTGCTACAGCAATTTCTCCCTTGTCTCTCCATGAGAAATTAGGATGGCTCCTCCACCCTGGATTGTATGTGTTGGAATAGGGGTTATTGTTCTTGTTGAAATTCCCAATGTAATTAACAGAAATAGGGTTCCCTGGGCATTCCTCAAACAAATGTCCTCCATTACAACACACAATTAGGTACACCAGATTTTTCTGTAGGCGCTGTCTCTGCAGATGCGGAAGCAGCAACAGTAGCAGCAGGTGCTGCAGGAGCAGTACATAAACCTTTGAGCATGTTAGTATGGGAAGCAACTTGTCCAGACAATGTTGTCACCTCAGACACTTCATGAATTCCAGCAACTTTCTTAGCAGCACTGACTCTGGTAGTAGGCCACAGATAACTATTGGCAGCAATTGTCTCAACCAGATCATAGGCTTCATTATAAGAATGATTCAGAATAGCAACTCCTGCAGAAGCATCCAACAATAGCCTAGATTGAGGAACTAGACCATTGTAGAATATCTCTAGTTGGATAGCAAAAGGAATGCCATGATGTGGACACTTTCTGAGCACTTCCTTGAACCTCTCCCAGGCTTCATATAAGGACTCATCTTCTTATTGCCTGAAAGATGTGATATCATTCCTCATTCTAGCATTCTTGACAGGAGGGAAGTATTTGACAAATCCACATCACATGCTTGTTTTTAATGTTAAAAAGGGTATTTTACATGAAGATTTTAATGAACAACAATAAAGTTTAAGAAGAGTTTGTGAATTTGTGAAATCTGGTTTTTGTACAGTTGTTATGCTGGTTTTCTTTATGTTTATTTGCTCAAGAACTTGATCAAATTGAAGAACAACTTATGCAAGCAAGAAGTGAAGTTTGGAGCGATTTAGGGCATGTTACATTGGCAGCACCAGACGGTTTCAGTTTGCACTAAACCTCCATCGGTGGAAGTTACTCATTTCTGTAGCGCGTAAGCACAAAGTACGCGCAAGCACAAAGTAACTGTGGCGCGTATCTTGCGCATATGCGCAAAGCACGCGCAAACATCCAGTAACTGTTGCACGTAAGCGTAAAGCACGCGCAAAAGTCCAAAATTTTACAGTAGTTTTTGCGCGTATCTTGCGCGTACGCGCACCCGAGCAACTCCTAATGCGCGAATTGTTTAAATAGCGACTTGGAATTTGAAAAAAGCACTTCTTTACACGCTTGGAAACCCTAGAATTTGGAGGCACTCATTCCATCTCACCTCTATTGAAGATTCAAGGCTTGGGAACAAGATTTGGTGCTTCAAATGAGTCCATCTTCTTCATTGAATTGTAATTTCTGTTTACCCTGTTCTCCTACCATGTGTAGCTAAGTCTCTTGTTGTTAGGGATGAATGAATATTAATGAAACCCTATTGTAGCTGGTTTAGATTTACTTTTATGTCATAATCTCTCTTACATTGTGTATTGAATCTCTGTTCTTAATGCTTTTTAAGGTTTGATCACTCATAGAATGATTTATGGTTCCTTTATGGAATGGAAGTTTTGTTCTCGAATGCTTGAGATTGAATACCTTCAACTCTTAGTTTAGGAATACTCTTTGAGTAGTTGTATGTTGGAAATCCTTGATTTTAATGCTTGTTGTTAATTAGAATCGCTTAAAGAATTTTGGCTTTTAGTTATCAACAAACGATTAGTTGCCTAAGGAATTTGGAATTAGTTAACATTGTGGGTTTGATAGCAAAGTTAAAGAGAGAGTATCTTTCAATATAAATCAGTTGCAATATTGTGAAATCAATAGGAGTTCGTCCATACATCTTTACAATCTTATCTTTTTAAAGCGTTCTTCGGTTTCTATTATCAAAATTACAAAAACATTTTATTGTCTTTACATTAGAGTTTTATTACTCTATCAATCAACCCCTAGTTTATTTTCCTTCATTTAGTTGTTGTTAGCGTTTATTGGTAATTGCATTCGATCCTTGAGGACGATATTCGGTTCTTACTGATTTATTACTTGCGGCGAATTGGTACACTTGCCAATATTTTTAACAAGTTTTTGGCGCCGTTGTCGAGGATCAAAATTACATTTACTAGTAAATTCGAAGGCAACTGCTAATTCGAACCTATACATTCTTTAGTTTTATTTTAGTTTTCTTGTTTCTTTTTTTTCTTTTTACATTTTTTTAAATCTTTTTACCACTTTTACTCCCTTGATTCTATGAAAGCCAGGTGAATACTTTATAAATCATGGAGTCCACACTACCGCCACTTCGTTGTTGTTGTTGTGGAGGACCACTCCTATTGTGATCTTTGTGGGAAGGATCTTGTGTATTGCTCTTGTGAACCAGAATGGATACTGATTGATGAGTCCTATCCTTGGTTGGGTCAACCTAAAGTTCTTGAGGAGCCAGATTTGATAGTCATTGACAAATCATATCATTGGTTGGCTGATGATTGGTTAGCAACAACCACTTAATCAAAATTCAGAATAAGAAGAACAAGGTTTAATAATAGAAAAATTATGGGAGAAAAAGAAAGATGGGGAAGAACAAAGAATTGAACGAGAGGATCCTCTTGTTTGGAGGGAAGCTAAAAATTCTCAATCTTGGGAAGGTGTGGAAATCCAACAAGAAATCTCCCGACAAATCATTTTCTCTGCTCATCTTTTGAGAAGTAAGGAATGTGGGAGTGAAGACCTTGATCGATATTTAGACGCATTCTATGCTTTGTTCGAAATCATTCACCTTGAGAGGGTATGGAACCATACTCAATTGTACCTCAAGTTCATGAAGTTCCTACCGCATAAACGGAAAAAGAAGGATGATGTGTTCTTTGTGTCATATATTCCACCTTGAGAGAGTGGAATTGCATCGTTAAGCTTAGGACGATAACAAGCGCTTCATGGGAGGCAACCCATGTGAGGGAGTGTTCTATCTCTTCTCATTTATTTCCTTGTCTTGTCTTTATTTTTGTTATTAGTTTGATGAACTATCCTTACACTAGCACTTGTTCTGTTTCTGAATCAAACTTTAATTACTCATGGCATGTTGTGATGTAAAAGCTGCATTCCTAAAAATATTTTGATCATGTTTCTATTTGATGGAGGAGTGTAGTTTTCATGGATGATTTTATTAGATTGTGATTTTCAATGACCCTATGATGCTATGCTCTTAAATTTTTATGAACCAGTTTAAATGAGACTGATCATGCATCTTGTTGTTCAAAATCTCTTAAAAGACAACCCTTATAGGAATGTTATGTGACATTTGATTACTTGATTCATTGTGCTTAATGCCCTATCATAAATAACCCGTGGGTTTTGAGCCAAACAGTTAATGTTATTATTGTGTGCTTCCATTGCTTGTGACACTCTTCAGAATTTGACTTAGTTCTTGACTACTTTTGTGTTATAAACTCACACACACATGATTGAGGACTTTCTATTTTTTGGCAGCTAGAGCTTTAAAAGGCCTACCCTTTATTTTTGACCTTTGCATAGCACATTTGAGCCTTAGACCTTTTTTTGTTGAAGTTTTAACCTTATTACAAGCCATTATCCGAAAAACCAAGTGTCCCACTTGTTTGGAATTGAGGGGTCTATAGTCACTTTTGAACTTGAAGCTCAAAATTAAGTTTGGGGTTGCTTGAGGACAAGCAATTGTTCAAGTTTGGGGTGGTATACCAAAAGTAGTATATGATGTTCCTTCTTATATTCTTTATATTTTACTCTTTCAAAAAAAAGAGAGAGAAAAAGGAAAAAAAGTAGTATATGATGTTCCTTCTTATATTCTTTCTATTTTAATCTTTCAAAAGAAAAAAAAAGAGAGAGAAAAAGAAAAAAATGAGAAAATCAAAATCAAATCAAGTCAAACCATGTGGAAGAAATAACAATATCAATTTTGTTTTATGAGAAATTCTTGGGTGAAGTTGGTAAGCGTAGAAAAGTTTCACAAGTGAAAATGGCATGTCTCAATTCCAATCAAGAAAACCTAGATTCCAAAATTGATCCCTCCTTACCCAAGCCCCATTACAACCTTTAATAAGTCCTCATGATGTGTGTGGTATTTGTATGTGATTGCTTGTCGTAGAACTATGTCAAGCCTATGGTAGTGTGTTGCTTGTGATGTGATTGAGTGTATTACCCTGCAAACACTTGTGTGTGTCAGAGAGAGAGAAACACTTATAGGTGAGGAAGTGAGGAACTTGAGTGAAATTGAGCACAATTGATGATTGTATGATGCTTGAAATTCTAATTTGGGAAGTTTGAATTGCTGATTTTAAAATACAAGAATGTATGTTAAGTGATTCATTGACAACTGTGAAAAGCTAACTGATTTTGAGCTAGGTATGATTGTGGAAATTGGAGTCACATCTAGTAATCATTTTCCAACCCTTGTTTTGCATTGAGTTTGCTTGAGGACAAGCAAATATTTAAGTTTGGGGTTGTGAAAAATCCACATCACATGCTTGTTTTTAATGTTAAAAAAAGTATTTTACATGAAGATTTTAATGAACAACAGTAAAGTTTGAGAAGAGTTTGTGAATTTGTGAAATCTGGTTTTTTGTGTAGTTGTTATGCTGGTTTTCTTTATGTTTATGTGCTCAGGAACTTGATCAAATTGAAGAACAAGTTATGCAAGCAAGAAGTGAAGTTTGGAGCGATTTAGGGCATGTTACATTGGCAGCACCAGCCGGTTTCAGTTTGCACTAAACCTCCATCAGTGGAAGTTACTCGTTTCTGTTGCGCGTAAGCGCAAAGTAGGCGCAAGCATCCAGTAACTGTGGCGCATATCTTGCGCGTAAATTCAAAGCACGCGCAAACATCCAGTAGCTGTGGTGCTTATCTTGCGCGTCAGTGCAACGCACGCGCAAACATCTAGTAGCTGTTGCGCATAAGTTGCGCGTAAGCGTAAAGCACGCGCAAAAGTCCAGAATTTTACAGTAAGTTTTGCGCGTATCTTGCACGTATGCACACCCGAGCAGCTCCTAATGCGCGGATTATTTAAATAGCGACTTGGAACTCGAAAAAAGCACTTTTTTACACGCTTGGAAACCCTAGAATTTGGAGGCACTCATTCCATCTCATCTCTATTGAAGATTCAAGGCTTGGGAACAAGATTTGGTGCTTCAAATGAGTCCATCTTCTTTATTGAATTGTAATTTCTGTTTACCCTCTTCTCCTACCATGTGTAGCTAAGTCTCTTGTTGTTAGAGATGAATGAATATTGACGAAACCCTATTGTAGCTGGTTTAGATTTACTTTTATATCATAATCTCTCTTACTTTGTGTATTGAATCTCTGTTCTTAATGCTTTTTTATGGTTTGATCACTCATAGAATGATTTATGGTTCATTTATGGAATGGAAGTTTTGTTCTTGAATGCTTGAAATCGAATACCTTCAACTCTTAGTTTAGGAATATCTTTGAGTAGTTGTATATTGCAAACCCTTGATTTTAATGCTTGTTGTTAATTAGAATCGCTAAAGGAATTAGGGCTTTTAGTTATCAACAAAGGATTAGATGCTTAAGGAATTAGGAATTAGTTAACATTGTGGGTTTGATAGCAAAGTTAAAGAGAGAGTATCTTTCTATATAAATCAGTTGCAATATTGTGAAATCAATAGGAGTTCGTCCCTAACATCTTTACAATCTTATCTTTTTAAAGCGTTCTTCGGTTTCTATTATAAAAAATACAAAAACATTTTATTGTCTTTACCTTAGAGTTTTATTACTCTATCAATCAACCCCTAGTTTATTTTTGTTCTTTTAGTTGTTGTTAGCGTTTATTGGTAATTGCATTCGATCCTTGAGGACAATATTCGGTTCTTTCTGATTTTATTACTTGGGACAAATTGGTACACTTGCCAATATTTTTAACAGTATTTGACTCAGAATTTCTCAGCCATTTTGTTCCAACTTTCCACAGAGTTGGGCTCCAGAGCATTCAACCAAGACTTGGCTCTATCCTTCAATGAATAAGGAAATAGCCTTAGCCTGAAAGCATCCTCAGTTACCCCTGGCATCTTATAATTACTGCACACATCTAGATATTGTCTTAGATGCAAGTGAGGGTTTTCAGTTGCTCCTCTAGCAAATTTCCCCACTGTTTGTAGCATCTGAAACATCATAGGTTTGTGAACTCAAAATGGGCCGCATTAATAGCAAGTGTCACAATGCCAGTATCCATAGTAGGGGGATCAAACACAGCATAGTCCCTCATTGGCCTCTCCTTGTTATTAGCCATTTCAATATTGTTAGGAGCATGCACCACAACTGCATGTCCTTCTGGATCCACTTGAATCAGAGGAACGGGTCCTGCAACTGGTGGGATTTCTCCTTCTGGTTCTGCCATTTGAGCAGCTCTTTCTGCATCAAGTCTCTCTCTAGCCTCTCTTCTCAACCTCCTTGTTGTTCTTTCAATTTCAAGATTCAATGGATATTCAGGTTCTTGATGTTTGTGCATACAAGTCTCTCAAAACTGAAATTCACAACACAAATGTAAGAAGCAAAAATTCACTAAAACAAGTACTAACTAAGACTTATGAATTAACTCAATCAATCCCCGGCAACGATGCCAAAAACTTGTTGTGCAAAAATGTGTGAAAGTATACACAGTCAACCAAGTAATAAAATGATAAGTAAAGATCGTTCCCACTAGGATTGAGATCTAATAGATAACTCTATTTGCGAGTAAATAGTAACAACATTGTAAAAATTCATTATTGTGCAAGGTTAAAATAAATGATTTAAGGCAGTAAAAACAGTAAAGTAGTGGGGTAAAATCAGAGAGATGGGATAACCAAGACAAGGATCAGTAATTAATCACTAATGATGCAATGTTGTGACTAGTGCTATGATAGCATTCATTGTGCAGAATGAAAATGGATATTCCTATCACTGTGAACGAAATGTTGTCAAGGTTTCCTTATTCCTAAGCTCCCATTGAGGTTCATTTCGTAGGTTGAAAAGCATGTTTCAGATCACACTATGGCCCTAGCTTCATATTCCTATTCTTCACTAGGAAAGGCTAACATTCCTTTTACTCTTCAAACCATATTAATTCGTGAAATCCGCACTTAAATTTATTTCCAAAAATAAAAGCACATTATCCGAATTAAATTGATCAAGTTCAAAATGGATGTATAGCATTAACTCACACGCATTAATGAAGCATCAAGCATTAATCACATTAAACATCAATAGATCTTAATTACATCACCATAGTCTTGACTACAAAGAGATTTAGTTCATAATGAGCTTAAACATGATAAAACAGCATCTAACTACCATAAATGAAGCCATCAAAACAGTAACAGCACTGAAACAGAATACACAGGAAAATACAGAGAAATACAAACTAAGTGAAGCTTAAAGTGAGCTTCAGGTGCTGTAGCTCTGCTCCAGAGTTCTTATGCTGTGCAGAAGAAGATCTGTGCTGCAGAATATGAGTTTCCAGCTTCTGAAATGGAGTTTTAACACTGGAAATGGTGGAAGGATGGTTAGGGAAGACAATGGAATAGTGAAATGGAAGGTGGGTGTGTACTCTCTGACCTAGGGAATAGTGGAGGCTGATGTTCTCCGCACTTTTAGGGTAAAGTACCTATTTATACTCCTTCTCTTTCCAAGTACCATTGGGCTTCTTTTTCCGTGCCACAATGCCAGGTGCTACCAACCCTAATTACAAGGACAATTTGTCTTCTAGCAACCCACTAAATGCGCAGATTCCAAGATGCCTCTCTCACTAAGGACAAAACACCTCTTTCTTACTTATACCACCTGCGAAGCCTTTAAATTCGTACCCTTCACCAGCTGTCTGTCACAATGCTACCATAGCACTAACCACAGCACTGAACTAACTAAAAATCCTACCCACTAGCACACAAGTTAAGTCCCACAAAAATGGCACTTGCGTGCCCAACCTAACATTTTTCACAATTAATGACACTTTAACTAAATTATGCACAATTTGTACATTTATTCACATCAATTACTCTGGCCCCATCATGAAATGGCTCATCTACAGGCACAGATATTATTGGCCGACGATTACGACCGATTGCTTCTAGTTTTCCAAGGGGTGCAAGGCTTGTCAGCTGGACGGACCAATCCAAAGGGTGTCGGCAGATGAGCTACACCCCATTGTCAAACCTTGGCCGTTTAGAGGATGGGCCATGGATTTAATTGGCAAGATATACCCTCCAAGTTCAAAAGGGAACAACTTTATCATTGTCGCCATCGATTACTTCACCAAGTGGGTGGAAGCTATGCCATTAGGAAAGGTTGATCAGGCCGCGGTGATCAGATTCATCGAGAACCAAATCATTTTCAGGTTTGGAATTTCTGAGACCATCACAGCCGATCAAGGTACAATGTTCATCGGGGAGCGGGTGGTAGCCTTTGCCCAAGAATACGGCATTAAGATAAGACATTCGTCTCCTTATTACGCCCAAGCCAATGGATAAGCAGAGGCCACCAACAAAATCATCATCGAACTCGTCACTGGAGATCAGTGTAGCCTCATTGAGAGTGGCACGGCAGCACTCCCTTAGTATGGATGAGTACCAGCAGGCCATGTTGATGGAGCTGGACTCAGTGGACGATGACAAGTTGGCTGCCCTCAGCAGAACAGAGATGACCAAACCTAAAACAGCCAGAGCCTACAACAAACATGTTAAACCGAAGAAGTTTGTTGAAGGGGATCTCGTATGGAGGGCCAGTTTGCCACTAGGGAGGAAGGACCCCCTGTTAGGCAAGTGGTCCCCGAATTGGGATGGGCCCTGCATAGTCAGCGAAGTATACCACAGTGGAGCGTATCGTCTAATCCCTCTAGACGGAGAAGAATTTGAAACGAAAATCAATGGCAAGTACCTCAAAGCGTATTATCCTACTCTATGGGAAAGTATGCGAGGAATTGAAAGATGGCTTTAAAAAGTAATACAAGATATTGTCAAGATGGCTCGCCACACACCGGCGACCTGGTGATAATGAAAGATTCACAAGGAATAGAATGATAGATATTCCCCTCTAGGACGGGTTATCGGCGTCACCCACAACCTCCGCAGACACATAATTGGCAACACAAGGGTCAGCCGCAGAGGCACCCGCCAGGCGAAGGCGAAAGTTCTCCCATAAAGAGGCGGCCAATTGCATTCCATTTTGGCCGCGATCTCTGTCAAAGATGGAAATGTTCCACTGAGGATGGGATTCCTGAATTTGTCGGGCCAAGGGTTTGCTTCGGTGAAAGACACGGTACTTCTTTTCGGAAGAGCGACTGCCACCACAGCAGTTCTTTTTGCCGCCGGTTTCGAAGGAGCCTTCATTGTCTGACGCTTAGGGGGCCGCCAAAATGGTATGGGGTCATCACCGTCATCTTTAGTGACAAGCGCTACACAGGCATATGAGAGGATGAGAGGAGAGAAGAGTAAACGGAAAAACAGACGGGACAGAGGGGAAAAGAGACGTACCTGGATTTGGTTGAGATCTCATTGGAGGTAGCCTGACCACCGGCGTTGGCAGAGTCACTGGGCGAACGGTAGAAAGAAGAGCGATACTGGAACTGGCACCACTGGCTGATACTTGCCAAGTCAATGTCCTCTGGTGTCGGCTTAGTTATCGGGATAACAGCTCATCAGGCGTTTGAGGAAATACTAAACTTTTGACTCCGTGCCACCAGTTGGTATAGGCACTGTCACATCTGGGCACATGGCGTAGTACGCCCACAGAAGCTCGACCATCCGTTGCTGATTGGTGGCAACCATCTCGCACAATTGAGCGTTGGTCAGCCCTTCACAATGTTGAGAATCCCTCAAAGACGAATGCTGCAAGGGAATATGCTGCACGAAGTCGAACTGCCTGTAAACAAAATTGGGGAAGTAATACTCTGAGGAGGTGGTGCTGTGCTGGGGGGTCACATACCCAATTGGTAGGTCTCGAGCCACCAAGGCTGACTTCCATCTATCTTTGCCGTAGTTGCGAAGAGCAGTAGAGTAGGTGGCCGGGGGCTTCGAGGGGACAAATATCCACAGAGGACCAAACCCTTTGTCTAACACAGGGCACCAGGTCGCGATCGGAGCATCCACCCGAAGGAGCTCCTTCACGAAACGGGCAGGAGTCAGCCGGTGACAGGGAGAATACCAGAGCTCAGAGCCTAGGCACCCCTTGGAGACGACTCTAGGAACCTCCAATCCAGCAGTAAAAAGGGTAGGGAAATAGAGGATGGCCGACAATTGCAAAAACCACATGGGACCCCGAACTTGGGTGACTTTGTCGTACACTCGGAACAGGTCAAGCATGTTCTGGATGCCACGTAAATCTCGCTGAAGAAGAAAGAAGCCCAAGCGTAGCGTGTGTCGCTGGCCATCATGGCCGCGAAGGGCTGTAAGTCCTGAATAATACCCACAGGGCCAGTGCCATAGAAGAACATGCAAAAGAAGTATAGGAAAAAGGCAAGGTGTTCGTCATCGGAAACCTCCGGAGCCTCCCCCAGATGGTCTTTGACGAATCGGGGAAAGGAACCCCTAGCCAGGATCCTCATATGGCCCGCCGCTTCCGGTAGCTTGGAAGGATGGACTGTCTTACCCGACGCAGGCAGGTCGGTGATGGCAGAAACGTCAAGTACGGTAGGGGTCAGAATGCCTCACGGAAAGAAAAAGGCGTTAAGGTTGGATGACTAAAAACCCAGAAGGGGGAGAATCATCTCCAGACGGGTAGAGCGACGAAAGAAGAGAGGGGCACTATGTCACGAAGGCCCACGGTCTTCTAGGAACCCTTCTTGGCACCATGGACCACCCTCACAAACCAGTTCCGATAGTCAACCGTGGGCATAGCCAATGCGTCGGAATCCGATATGCCAGCGCTTTCAGTAAACCAATCTTGTGTAAGGGGAGCGTCGAAGGCGCAAAGACTCGTTCGAAGGTAGTGAAACCATCAGAAACCTAAGAAGTGGTAGGGCGCACCGTGACACCTTCTGGAACAACCTCAAGGAGATCCCTCGGAGAAGCCTTCAGAGGAGGGTTTGACGAGGGCAGAGTGGAAGACGACGAGCTGGAAGTTGAACTTGCCTGGCTGTCGGTGCCGCCATAACTATACTCTTGGTTTTGGGAGTCAGAATCAGAGGCCATGCTAGAGGAAAAGAAGAAACTTTTGTCGCTCAGGGATGGTGACGAAACGTTTCAAAGAGGCAAGTGAAGGAGTGGCAAGACGTATCGAAAGAATGCAAGTAGTCGTGTGGGGGGTAATGATGAGGGCTATTTATAGCCTCGAGAAAAATCTCAACTGACGTGTCCTTGGGAACCGTCGCGCAGTCGTTTCGATTTGTGCGAAGCGCCAGGTGTCACGTAGCAGCGATTATGTCCCCTCTAACCGCCACTTCAAATTATCTCAAGGGTTTTCGTACCGTCAATCACGTCCTCGAGGCCGTACGACAGCAAAAAAAGCGGGGCAATTGTTAACACCCAAAAATGAGTAAGTCGTAGGCCGAGGGCCAAGAGAGGGAAAAAAGAATTATGGTGTGAAGGCAAGCCACTCGACAATGGCAGAAAAGGTATTTGCCAAAGAGAGTGAAACCAGAAGGAGGTCCTCGGGGCGCATTAAATGACAAAAACCTCCGAGGGAGGGCTACGCCTGAGGGCCTGTGAGCCAAGCCGTGGGAAAGTGATTGTCCTTGCCTATAGAGTGCCAAGGCCTAGGTGGCTCGGACGCCTGAATCATTACCTGAAATGGGCCAGGGTAGCCGAGCTACCATATGGCCGAGGCAAGGCGGGCGTTGCTTGGAAGGCAAGACACGGCACGGAGATAGAACGTGGGAGCAGTTGAAGTTCGAGCAGGAGAACGAGGCCGGAAAACACGGAGCAACAAGCACATACCCCACTAGCTGTGCCAGTGGGATCGTGGGCAGTTATTCTGCTTTGTTGAGGGCCTATGAAGCGATAAGAGCCGTCGATCTTAGATCAATCCAACGGCAGACAAATGTTGGCTAGCATAGTGGCCGACGAGGGCCTGTGTATATATATAGCGAGAGAGTAATTGTACAAATACACATCTAATCAATCAAACTCCACATTTATTTCAATTTATCTTCCTTTATCGCATTTACTTTATTTTACTTTATGCATTAGCCGTAGTATAATCCAACACTCGCATCTCATTCTCACCTTGCCTAACCCTTTTTAGATGAGTCAGGAAACCCACAGTTGAGGAGCAGAGTTCGCTCCTCGACGCAATTGTTTAAAGAAAAGAGGAATCAAAGACTATCCAAACCTCTGGCCGACACCACGGCTAGGACCTACGAGTTTGACGACAACAGAAGCTTTTGGTGACATTAGAGGATTCAACATCAGAAGCTTCTCAAATGAACAGAAGATACATCAGTAGCTTCTAAAAGATCAAAAAACACATGGTCATATCTTGTTGAAGATCAATAATTGCCTAAGAAGATAGGGGATAAGATAACAGAAGCATTCAATGTGTTAAAATTGAGTTCAAAAGATACAATCAATAGAAAGAAGGTTCATCTGCTGCAAGTACTGTTTTCATGCAACAGTGTAGGAAACTACAACAACTTTCCATCAAAGTCACCAACAGTTATATTGGCTACTGAGGCCCCTTTCAACGACTCTTTTGAGGTCCAAACACTATAAATACACCATGGATGGCCTCATTCTAGTAAATATACGCAAATTTTCATATCTTTTGAAGTAGCTTCTTAAAAGCTTATGAAGTACCTACCTTCTCTCCTACAAACTCAGCGCATACAGCAACTCTTTGGGAACTTTTAGTTGTGCCGATAGATTTGTGTCAATTCATTTCATTATTTTACAAAAGCTTTTGTATTCCCATCCTTAATCTAAACTTAACTTTGAATACTAGTACCTTCTTAACAAGGCATAAATTTGTTTGTTGTTAGAGATGTTGCCTAAGTATGTTCTTAGGGTTTTTCAGTTGCTAAAGCTGTGCAAGAAAACAAGTGTTACAGTATACAAAGTTGCAGTATACTGACTTGGTGTGAGGAGTGGAGTAGCCTGTGTTGATTTGGGTGAACCATTATACTTCCTATGTGTTATTTACTGTTATCTTTATAGCTTATTCAAATCTTCACTTTGTTTTTAAAGAAAACCTTCTTCTGGACTACTGTAAGAAGACAGTTTCAATATGCTTCTTAGCTTCTGTGAGTATATTTTCTTAAAACATCTACTTTTACAATCGCAGCAATTTATCTTTTCTCAACAACACATATTATTTGCAAACATAAATAACAATATAAGAAGAGAGAAAAACATTTTACATATTAATCTTTTTAAAGTCTTATTACACAGTCTAGCTTCTAAGAAGATACAAGAAGTCAGTAACTTCTAAAGTATATTTATCTTCTTTGAGGATTATCTTATATCTTCTTAATGAATTTTGTTGTTACAAATAGATTTAAAAAAAGGGTCACAATTCAAACCCCCCTTTCTTGTGACTTAAATTGACTTCAAGGCTAGCATTCTTTGTAGGACCATATAAACCCTGTATCTTTGTTATCACCCCATATTGCTGAATTTGATCGAGCACGATCGGCATTCCTTTGTAAAGTCCGGACAGGAAGAAAGTCCCCCACGAATGTATAGTGCCATTGAGCATTAAAGAAATTAAAGTTTGGACTTATTGAACTACACCGACTAAAGTCGTACTATAAAAGAACTTACTAAAGAAGTACATCAGGGAGACTGTGTGCTCGATGTCAGATGCTTCTACCCCAGTCTATGCATTCTTGGCAATAAAGGTAGTGTAGACTCTCCTAGCATGAATATAATTTAAATTAACTTTATTTTGAAGTAGGCTGGGGTGCACTACTTTGCCTGAGATTGGTAATCCGAGGATGGCGGCAACATCGAGAAGCGTGGGAATAAGCATGCCCCATGGGAAAATGAATGCATTAAACTCTGCTGACCAAAAGCCTAAAAGGGGAAGGAGCATGTCGAGTTGGCAGGCATGTTACTGACGGAAAGGGCGATCATGTCATATAATCCCCACGCTTTTCAGAACTTTGATTTAACGTGGGAGATTTTGTTTAACTAAGCTTCGTAATCATCAATAGGTTTGGCCCAACCTCTAGATTCAGTGACCCTAGCGGTAGCGGTAAACCAATCTTTGGTAATCGGCAAGCCAGGTTGAGAGGGAGAAGAGAAAATCTTCTCAAAAGAATTGAAACCCTCACGAGCTTGAGAGGTCGCCGGTTTCAGCGTTATTCCCCCTTCGATGGTGACCGAAATGTCGTTCCGGCTTATTCGGGGCGAAGGACTCGGTGGAGTCGACTCGGAAGAAGATGAACTCGTTGAATCGTTGTTCGAAAATTACGGTCTTAATTCTAACAATCTAAGTTGGAAGACATGGTTGCCAAAGGGTGTTGGAGAAAGGAGAGCAATGGGAAGACGATTAAGTTTCAGCAAGAAAATAGGAAACAACTGTAAACTAGGATGAATAGCAATATAACTATATAGTTATAGGATGCAATGAATGCTGCCTAAGGAACTGTAATTTCTCCGCATTGGTCTACGGAAGATAAGCCTTCAAAACGTCTAATCATTGACGTAACTGACTATTATAGGCCTTCACAAGCCTCAATATTTATAGGAAAGGGAAGTGGGCTTCCACACATGAATATTATTTAGTAGACATTAATTAGTTGTCTCACATTTCCAACACTTATACATCTATTTACCTCTTGAATTGATTCTCTTAAATTTCACCTCGTGCATTTATTTGGATTTATAATTGATTTTTCTAGAGTACTTACTTCTTCTATGAGATTATATAATCTTTTATTTCATCTATTTGACGATGTGATTTCTAACACATGTAACATGTGGAACAAAAAGAGGTACAAAATTTCACCTTAGTGATCTTTCGATCCTCGGAGATTATTAACCACAAAATCTTATGGTCCTACCTATCCCCATCACCTCTATGATGATAAGGTGAAACTGATAGAAGAGTATTGTTGTGAGGTAATGCGTTAGTTTCCACGTCGTACATTGCACATGCATGTGTTTTTCCTAATAATTTATGGCTTTTGGTTTCCCCCTCTGTTGGTTAACAAAACAATCGGGAATAGTCAAACTGCAATCCTTAAAAAAACATCAGAACTATAATTAATAAGAGAAATGGAGGTGGAGAACAAATACTTAGTGATAAAACTTGTTGGGAACTCAAGAATTTAACGTGGAAATCTCTAAAATCGGAAACATGAACCGTTGCCTAATGACAACCAAAGAATAACACTGTGAAAATTGTTACATGCAACACACAGACTTCTCTCAAACACTCAATGACTCCAGTACACCCACACTCTCGAAAGAAAATATTTAACTACACAATATACTCTAAAACAAGAGTATAAGAGAGAAAAAAAAAGTCAAATACGCTCATTATATAGTCGTGGTCTCCCTCTTATTTCATAAGGTGTCTTAGGTGTTTTTGAGTGGTGCATCTCGAAAGGAGAACTTGAGCCCATTATAAAACATTGGTCTCCCTCTTCCTTTACAAAACTAAGCAATGTGAGACTTTTTAAATATGATCAATTTTAATCAACTCCAACAATCTTCACCATGATTGTAATTGATACACGAGACATCTTCTGTTTTCATTGTCTACACCGACAATCATGGATCAAAAGAACTATCATACTCAACCGTAGAGATTCTATTCCACTTGAAGTTAAATCACTTCAAGAATTTCTTCTTTTGACACATGTCGAAAAACCTGCAGAAAAGTTATGGTGCAATTTCCATGTTTCACTTTTCTAAAAGTTTCATCTGCCATCGAAATTCATTTCCACCACGCAACTTGCACAACTGTGAAACCAGTGCGGTCCTGTGCACAATTATGGACCCGCAAAATGAACACATCGTTTATCCTAGTATCTCTAGAGGGTTTTCATGCCTTCAACAGACATCATAGAGCATCACCATATTCATCTCCTGCAAAGGCAAGAGAAACACTATCTGTGTCATCTTTGGAGCAATTTGTCGGACCTTCTCCCCCTAGACAATTTCTTTACATGCCCAGAATTTTTTCCTTTCAACACCTTGCGCAACCCTGATTATATCAACAAATCCTTGACTTATATTTTCCACAAGCCAAAATTGATTCTTCCACCAAATTTCGCCATGTCAAACTTCACAGCACTTGAAAATTTTAACATTCCATCTGCATACAAATTGTAAAATCGTGCATCGAGTAGGTTCCCAAGAATGAGGGTCACTGTGGACACACTTATATTCCAAGTCTTTCCTAGCCAGAACTTTTCTCAAACAATAATTTTACAATATAATACTACTTTCCGGATGTGGAAAATCAGACAAAGCTACAATCACAGAGCATACTAAGAAATTAATACCCCTTGCACCAAACCAAAGCTCTGATACTAGTTGTTGGGAAAAACATCATAGAGAAATAAAATGAGCACAATAGGAACACAAGAATTTAACGTGGAAAACTCAAAAACCGGAGAAAAACCACGAACTGTTGCATAATGACAAGAGAGTAATACTATGTGAAAATTGTTACAACACTTAGACTTCTCTTAAACACTCAATGATCCCATTACACCCACACCCTCCAAAGAAAATATTTAACTACATTTCACAACACTCTAAAACAAGAGCATAAGAGAAAAAACAAAGTCAAATACAACTTAAGGTGTTTTTGACTAGTGCATCTTGTAAAGGAGAACTTGAGCCCATTTTATAGCATTGGTCTCCCTCTTCCTTCACAAAACTAGGAAATGTGAGACTTTTTCAAGATGGTCAATTTGTTAGCCTGTAATTTCGACAGGCTTCATTAAAGATGGTCAACATGGCTTGATTTATATTTATTTCACAAAGACCATATTATTTCGACAAAGAAAATGGTCATGCGCAAGGTAAACTCGACAAGTTTCCAGGGAAGCAAAAGCAAGAGAGAGGAAAATCGACGCAGGCTTTCGACAGACAGAAATCAGGGCAGTTATGCGTTGAAGACTAGCAGTTGGTCGAAGCGTGACGGAGCAGTTTCGGTCGAAAGTAGGAGCGGTTACTTGGCCGAAAGTAGGAGCAGTTACTTATTTTCAAATTGTTAGGCAGTTACCTAGTTCGAATTTTCCCCCCTTTTTCCCTTGTATAAATAACTGTTTCTGAGAAGAAACAAAGGGTCGCGAAAATCACAATACACACCCGATTCCTGAAACTCTAACTTCCAAGCCAGAGCGAAAAATGAGTGGAAGAATCCCTGTATGTGATCGTGTACCATTTTTATGATTCAATGCAATTTGTTCTTCTTTTCTTTACAATTCCTGCACCATTTACTGCTTCTTTTCTTTTCAATTCTGTTAATCATTTGCAAATCGTCCCCTTTTCTACATTTTCTGAAACAAAAACTTTTGCAATTCAAAGGCAATTGCTTTGAGATTTTTCTAGTTTGATCTCACAAACCTTCTAATAAAACTAGTGATTGTTTGCTAAAAACACCAGCAAACAAATTGGCATGCCCAGTGGGACTTTGCCTTTGATTTTGTTCATTCTCGTACTCTCTTATTTGTGTTCGCTGTTGTATGCACTTAAGAAGTGGTAAAATGGTTCGTTCTGGTACGAATAATGCATCTAGTTCCAACCCTGTGGTTTCACAAGGGCAAGGGACAACAATGGATTCTGCAAGCATTAGCGCAGGACCATCATCGTCGATAACCGTTCCTTCATTATCAATGACTAATGTTGGTTCAACGCAGTCAGAAATGGCATCTCTGCCTATGTCTTTGCCGTTAAGTTCAGGGCTTCATAGCCCTTACATGGCAATGGGAAACGGTTTAGACCCACGTTTGAATAACGTGCATCTACCCCCATTTCCTTTGGGAATGTATGGCATGCCTACTGGAATGCCACATATTTCGACCTTTTCCCCTACACATGTCTCTTCTGAGAGCGTATTTGGTCGAAATCCCCCAGCATTAACCAATACGTCTTTGTTGGCCTTAAGACAGCAAGTAGACGAGAGTAATCACGATATGGTTAATATGCTTACCCAACAAATTGGTACAGTTTTCAATCCATTGATTCAAAATACCAACAACAGTTACCAAATGTTGGCAAATCAGATGAGTAGGATTGCAGACTTTTTTGGGGTTCCAGCGGTTAATAATAGGCACGTTCCTATTATTGCGGGTAATGCGTCGCCAGTTAACCCCCAAGAAGCAGTTGCAGTCGAAGCGTCGACAGTTGTAGGCGAACTACAAGGGACGGTAAACCACGTCCCTGAAGTAGTTGTGGTAAATAGACACCAGAACGCTGATGAAGTTGTTCGACAAATGCAACAACACAATGCTGGCGCAGAGAACAATATAGCTACTTTAGTCGAAACTATTTTGGCGCAAAATGGCCTTAACATAGGTCTACAAAGGCCTAACTTCGTATCACCATTATGTGAATATGTATTACAAACTGAGTTACCAAGGGGATGGAAAGTTCCCAAGTTTACTAAGTTTGGTGGTGATACAAATGAGTCCACAGTCGAACACATTGCTCGTTTCTTGACTGAGGCTGGGGACTTAGCACAAAATGAAAATTTGAAGATGAAATGCTTTCCAAATTCTCTAACTAAAAATGCTTTCACTTGGTTCACGACCTTACCCCCTGGTTCTATGTACACATGGGGGCAATTAGAAAAGGCATTCCATGCACAGTTTTACATGGGCCAGTCGAAGATTAGTCTTAAAGAATTGGCTAGTGTTCGGCGCAAAATGCCTGAAACTATTGATGATTACTTAAACAGATTCAGGCTGTTGAAATCTCGTTGCTTCACACAAGTCCCTGAACATGAGCTTGTCGAAATGGCTGCTGGTGGCCTTGATTACTCAATTAGAAAGAAATTAGACACATCTCATTTGCGAGATATGGCTCATTTGGCTGATAGAGTTCGACAAGTTGAAAGGCTTAGAGAGGAAAAATCTAGAGCGAATAGGTATCATAAAAAAGAAAAAGTGGCATATGTCGAAGAAGAATTTGACGTTACATATAGTAATGTCGAAGAGGAGGAGATAGACGTGGCTGAACTTAAGCCTGGTCCTCCTTATACCTGTAAATTATTAAGGCCTGCGAATGGGAATAACCCTGTAGAGCCTAAGAATGATAGATTTATGCCTAAGACTTATACTTTTGATGTTACTAAATGTGATGAAATTTTTGATCTTTTAGTAACTGATGGTCAAATATTAGTGCCTAAAGGCCTTAAAATACCAACTCTTGACCAAAGAAAGAAAAAGGGTTATTGTAAGTTCCATAATTTTTTGGGGCATAACACTGACCGTTGTGTGCTCTTCAGGGATATTGTGCAAAAAGCAATTGACGAAGGAAGACTCAAATTTGCTGATAAGAAAATGAAAGCTCCTATGCAGATTGATGTTGATCCATTGCCTAAGGCTGAAGCTATGTACTCTGAACCTGTCGAAGCTGATGTAGGAATGGTGGATGCTCAAATGGCAGACCCTCCCAAGTGTGTCAAGACTGCCACCGAGAAATTAAAAGGTTTTATGTATGCTGAAGGTAAGAAACAGGAAGTGACCCTAAAAAATTATGATGGGAAGATACATGCTGTGTATCCAAAGGCTGAGGAAGAGTTGATAGATTTCCTCAATCGGTGTAAGTGGAATAACTCTGAAGTTATGCTTTGCCCAAGGTGTAGTGCTGTCTTCGATAAAGAAGCAGCTAAAGCTGTCGAAGGTTATCAGGATCAACAACAACGCAAAAGAAAATGGCTTGATAACAGGCCAAAATTTGACTTTGCAAAAGGAGATCTTCCTGGCTATGAGGCTAATGTGTCAGCAAAGCCTTCAACAAGTAAACAACAAATTGCTAAGGAGAAGTCCTCAGCACCAGGGTATTTGAAGCTGTCAACAGGTAAATCCTTTGTCCCAAGTGCTAGTGCTCCTGTCGAAGCATGGGTACACAATAATCAACGTGCTAAAGCTGTTAAGCCAGGTACTGATGCTATTAAGTTTAATTATAAGAATAACTATAAGGGTAAGAACCCCATGACTAGAACACAGTGGCGTCGTTACCAAAGACAGCAGAAGAAGAAGGCACACTTTGACATTAACCAGGTTCCAAGTCATTTGGCTAATAATCAAGTTCCACGCGGCATGATAGTGGCAAAGAGTGAGGTTCACAAAGCTGAAGTTGCCACAAAGAGGAATGCTGATGCTGCTAGTCATGTGTGTGCAGCGAATAAGGCCAAAGGCAAGGCTGTGGTAACAGGAAAGCCAAGAAGGCCTGCTCTTGAAAGAATATTTCCTCCATTGTCAACAGTGAAAGAAAGAAATGCTGATTTCGACATGGATGAAGACATGGAGTCTGATTTCAATGATTCTGAAGATGACCTCAACGTTGTTTGCAATGTGGTATCAATACTGCCTCTTGAGTACGATGTTATCACGGTACCAAATGACGTTGAAGAAGATTTCACAGAGGACATGGCTCATCATAAGCCAATGTGTTACTATGTGATGAACGATGGTTGTGTCGAAGACCAAATGGCTACCTTCGAGAAGCCAGATATGAGTATGCAAAACCACTTGAAACCCCTGTATGTCCAAGCCAAGGTCAATGGTGTTGGAATTAACAAAGTGTTAGTGGATGGTGGAGCTGCAGTGAATTTGATGCCGCATGGTCTTTTGAAGAAGATTGGTAAGTTCGATACTGACCTCAGGCCACATAACATTGTCTTAAGCAACTATGAAGGCAAAACTGGCCACTCTTTGGGGGCCATTGAGGTGGACTTAATTGTTGGTTCCATAAAGAGGACTACATTGTTCTTAGTGATAGCCTCTAAAGCGAATTTTAATTTACTCCTTGGTAGAGAGTGGATCCATGGAGTTGGTGCTGTCCCTTCAACTTTGCATCAACGTTTAGTAATGTGGAAGGAAGATGGTTTGGTAGAGTATGTTGAAGCCGATCAGAGCTACTTCCGTGCTGATGTGAACCAAGTTACCAAGGAAAATTTTGAGAAACAAATGGCGAAGATTGCGCCATGTTCATCTTCTAATGAGGCATATGTTCCTGCGGATAATGTTTTTGCCTCAGTTCATCTTGACCCAAATTATGGTTTTGTTTGGGAAAGAGAAATAATGGGAGATGATAGTGTCTATCCTGATGGTGTTTTTCGACCAACGGGGTGGAACACTGGTTCTTGAAAGTGTTCTTATGACAGTGCCCAATGCATGGGACAAAATTACGGCTTATATGGCCGAAAACAAGTTTAAAGCGGCTATGGAGGCCGAAATTATCCAACAAACAATGGCTGTCGAAGCCAGTGAGTTACATGAAGAAAATGGCATAGTCATAGATGAAAGACTTGATTGTATCTATGATGATGATCCATTAGGTTTTGAAAAGGATCCTAGAGATTTGACAAAGCATATGCAAGCTCAAGACACGTTAGAAGAAGTTGATTTGGGAAATGGCTCAATAAAAAGGCCAACTTATATTAGTGCAAATATTGATGTTTCTCTAAAAGCCCAAGTCATTACATTGCTAAGGGAGTTCAAAGACTGTTTTGCTTGGGATTACGACGAGATGCCCGGGTTAAGTCGAGAAGTAGTGGAAATGCAATTACCAATTCGACCAGGGAAGAAACCAGTGAAGCAAGTGCCAAGAAGATTTGCTCCTCAAGTGTTGGCTAAGATCAAAGAGGAAATCGAAAGGCTATTCAGAAACAAATTCATCAGAACTGCCAGGTATGTCGAATGGTTAGCCAATATAGTTCCTGTAATAAAGAAAAATGGGACTCTTAGAGTTTGCATAGATTTTAGGGATTTAAATAATGCATCTCCCAAGGATGAATACGCAATGCCTGTGGCAGAAATGCTAATAGATTCAGCAGCAGGATTTGATTATCTTAGTATGCTCGATGGTTATTCTGGGTATAATCAAATCTTCATTGCTGAAGAGGATGTGGCGAAAACTGCTTTTAGATGTCCAGGGGCATTGGGTGTTTATGAATGGGTAGTAATGCCCTTTGGCTTAAAGAATGCTGGTGCTACATATCAGAGGGCCATGAATTCTATGTTTCATGATTTTATTGATGATTTTATGCAAGTATACATAGATGATGTGGTGGTTAAATCTTCCTCAGAAAGTGGTCATTTAGACCATCTTCGCCGTTCTTTTGAAAGAATGAGGAAATATGGATTGAAATTAAATCCATTAAAATGTGCCTTTTGTGTACGTGCAGGTGATTTCTTGGGTTTTATAGTGCACAAAAAAGGCATTGAAATCAATCAAAATAAGACTAAGGCAATTATGGAAACGAAGGCCCCTTCGACCAAAAAGGAGCTTCAGTCGTTGCTGGGAAAAATCAATTTCCTACGAAGATTTATATCGAATCTAAGTGGCAAAACACAAGTTTTTTCGCCATTATTAAGACTGAAGAAGGAAGAAGAGTTCAAATGGGAACCAATGCATCAAGCAGCCTTCGACGAAATCAAGTCTTATTTGATGAAACCACCAATTTTGTTGCCTGTTATTAAACACAAAGTGCTCAAATTGTATATAGCAGCTTCTGATAGAACAATAGGTAGCATGTTAGCACAAGAGGATGATAGTGGTATCGAAAGAGCCATTTATTACCTCAGTAAGGTCCTCAATGATGCCGAAACGAGGTACACTCCTATAGAAAAGTTGTGCCTTTGTTTGTATTTCTCGTGTACAAAGTTAAAGCAATATATAAAACCAGCTGATGTTTCTGTTTATTCGCATTTTGATGTTATTAAACATATGCTGTCAAAACCAATAATGCATAGCCGAATTGGTAAATGGGCTTTGGCTTTGTCAGAATACAACTTAACTTATCAACCTCTAAAATCAATTAAAGGACAAGTGGTTGCTGATTTTATAGTTGACCATTCCGTTGTCGAAGAAACATTAAGTTTTGTAGACGTACATCCTTGGAGGTTGTACTTTGATGGTTCAAGCCATAAACATGGAGTTGGGATTGGTATTTTAGTAATATCTCCTACTAACATTCCAACGAAGTATAAGTTTAAAATTCGAGATGTTTGCTCCAATAATGAAGCTGAGTATGAGGCTTTAATAGTAGGCCTTGAAATTTTACTTGAGCTGGGGGCAAGTCATGTCGAAATAAAAGGTGACTCTGAGTTGGTGGTCAAACAATTGACAAGAGAGTACAAATGCATTAAAGAGCACCTTATCAGATACTTTGTTGTTGCCAATGCTTTGTTAAAAAGATTTGAGTCTGTTCACTTAGAACATTTACCACGAATTGATAATCAAGTGGCAAATGAATTGGCACAAATTGCTTTAGGCTATAAAGTTTCAAAACAAAGCCTGGAAGAGTTGATTGAAATAAAGGATAAAATCATTTCTAATGACTATTCTTCGTCACTATTGTCAACACCAACAACTGGGGGGGCAACAGATACAAATGCAAACGAGGAACTAGCTGTTAACGTAACAGAAAATGTTGGAACCATTCAAAGGTAGAACAGAGAATCGGTAAACATGGTCAAAGGCCGAAACTACAGGCTGTTCAAGTTCAAGGTTTGAATATGGAAACAACACTTAACAGTGGTGACATCAGGTATACAGCTATTTTACTCAAGTGCAAAGTTATTTCGATGGTGAATTCAAAAAATGTCTTTCTCTTCTTCCTCCTCAAGTTCAGTCGAAAAAGACATTTTTGGGGGGCAATTTGTTAGCCTGTAATTTCGACAGGCTTCATTAAAGATGGTCAACATGGCTTGATTTATATTTATTTCACAAAGACCATATTATTTCGACAAAGAAAATGGTCATGCGCAAGGTAAACTCGACAAGTTTCCAGGGAAGCAAAAGCAAGAGAGAGGAAAATCGACACAGGCTTTCGACAGACAGAAATCAGGGCAGTTATGCGTTGAAGACTAGCAGTTGGTCGAAGCGTGACGGAGCAGTTTCGGTCGAAAGTAGGAGCGGTTACTTGGCCGAAAGTAGGAGCAGTTACTTATTTTCAAATTGTTAGGCAGTTACCTAGTTCGAATTTCCCCCCCTTTTTCCCTTGTATAAATAACTGTTTCTGAGAAGAAACAGGGGTCGCGAAAATCACAATACACACCCGATTCCTGAAACTCTAACTTCCAAGCCAGAGCGAAAAACGAGTGGAAGAATCCCTGTATGTGATCGTGTACCATTTTTATGATTCAATGCAATTTGTTCTTCTTTTCTTTACAATTCCTGCACCATTTACTGCTTCTTTTCTTTTCAATTCTGTTAATCATTTGCAAATCGTCCCCTTTTCTACATTTTCTGAAACAAAAACTTTTGCAATTCAAAGGCAATTGCTTTGAGATTTTTCTAGTTTGATCTCACAAACCTTCTAATAAAACTAGTGATTGTTTGCTAAAAACACCAGCAAACACAATTTCAATCAATTCCAATAATCTTCCCCTTGATGGTAATTGATACACGAGACATTTTCCGTTTTCATTGTCGACACCGACAATCATAGTTCAAAAGAACTATCATACTCCACATTAGAGAGCATACTTCACTTGAAGCTAAACACTCCAAGGAAAACATCACTTTGATGAAGAACCCCAAGAGTCCAATTTTGAGCTCAAATTTGAGGCTTTTGCTTTGTTAGTTGAGCTCGGATCAGATAATATCATCGTGAAGAATCTGTTTATATTTTGAACTGTCCTAGAAGACGATCTTTGTCAATGAAGCTGGGCTGATAAGGTACCGAGCTTTGATGTTGGACTTGCTCCAAGTGATGCTCCAAGATACACTCCTTTGTGTTGCTCTAGCGAAGGGGAATGGTACCTGCACACACTTCGGCACCCAAGCCAGATCAGAGAAAAGGTGGCACGCAGTAATAAATGTGTATTTGATGCATTGATTGAAAAACATATTTATAGGTAACTGTGTCAATGACGTGGTGTGATTTCTTTAGTCGGGCGCATAACCTGAGAGCGTTTATGGACCATACAATGAGGTGAGTCAATCTTGACCGTGAGCGATCGTGGTCCTGGGGGTGCTAAGGCTTGTCCAGATTTAAAGGGCAAGGTCCAATCCAGGACAATTTCCCCCTAAAAAGAGTGAATGGTTGAGATCGTCTATACACCATCGCACGATCCAAAATCGACCTCAGATCACGGGCCTGAAGGAATCATGCCACATCATTGGCACTGTTCCCAATAAATACGTTGTCCCATCAATAAATTAGGTACACATTTATTATTGTCGGCCACCTTTTCTCTGAGCTGACTTAAGCGTTATAGTGTGTGCTAGTACCACCCCCTCACCGGACCAACACGAAGGAGTGCATCTCAGATCCTGACTTGAAGCGAGTCCAACTTCATACCTCGGTAACATCTTAGCCCATCATCATTGACCGAGACTTGCTTAAAGGACAGTTTAGCATTCATGAATCATTTTCGTTGAAGATAATTAGGTGAAACATGATAGGACAGTACTGTTAGATAGTACTCCCTCCATCCCATATTAGATGTCGTTTAAGGTTGTGGCACAGGAATTAAGAAAAGTAGTTAGTTTTGTATAGAAAAGAGAGATTGTGAGTTAGTTTACCAAATTGTTCTTCATTAATGACATTGGAAACATAAAAAGTACAATTGTAAGAAGAGATATATTATATAATAAAGGGTATGACTGGAAAAGAAAATTGATGTTGCATTGGTATTCCAAAAAGTCAAGTATTATGGGACAAATTTTTTTGGCTGCAAAGTCATATAATATGGGACGGAGGGAGTACTACATTTGGGGACCACGTTATACTTATAAACCTCAATTTATGAGCACGCATTTCTCCCCATAATTTAAGGATTTGATTAGATTCCCCTCTCTCTCTGACACTAGAATACTTACAACAACAGAAAACTTTAGAAGAAGAAAATGGAAGTGAAGAACAAATACGTAGTGATAAAGTATCACTTTAATGATGCACCACAAGAGTCCCATTTTGAGCTCAAAACTGAGGCTATTTCTCTGTCAGTTGAGCCAGGATCAGATAATATCATCGTGAAGAATCTATTTATATCTGTTGACCCGTATCAGATTAATCGCATGAAGAGCTACAGCCCTTCACAGAGTTCTAATTATTTATTTTAATAAGAAAAAGTTGAAAAAGTGCCAGAAATTTATAGATCTATCTGTATTTCCATCCCTAAGCCTTAGCAAAGCTAAACCTTGGGTATTGAGCAGCTTTAAATCTTTGGTGCAGCTGTCCCACCCTTCGAGGTGCCTCCAATTCAACGAGGGGATTAGTCACTGCGTTCGGCGGTGGATGCCCTAGTCTCGACAAAAAAAAAAACTAAATTTAAATAGAAAATGGATTTTTTTGGTGTTTTAAATTCCATCTAAAAAAGTGAAATATGTTACCTGAAAATTTTAAGCTAATATTTTAAAGATGTGTAATTGGAAGACTAATGACAAAGTGATAAAATAGTTCATTTGTTTAATAGTTAGCATCTTAATCTTAAAGATTAAAAATGAGCTTGAAGATTTAATTTCTAAGCTTTTGTTATTGTATTCTGAACTTGAATTTCCAGGCTATTGATGCTCTTGCTATTGGAAAAGATGTGGCTTCTGGGAATGCTAAATTTCAGAAAGATGACTTGGATATGGGAACGTTCACTTGGGCAGAGTATAGTTTGATTAGAGAAGTAAATATATTGAACAAAATTGATTCCTTCGAATTTCCACTCACGTATTCTCTAGGAGTTCTAGGTATATTGGTATTGCTTTGTTAGTGCAATTTTCAGAACGTACAGAAAATTTTATATAATAATTACTAGAAATTAATTTCCCTTTTATTATTTGATAAAAGTGAAACTAAAAAAGGGCTTGTACTACTAAATACATTCAAGAAGATAACTCCCCATATAATAATTACTATAAATTAATTCTCCTTTTACAAAATACATAATTTCATTTTAGAAAATTTCTAAAATACTTAAATTTCTAAAAATTACATAACTAACAAAGATAAATTTAATACCATCTTATTCTTTTTTTATTTATTTACTGTAAATTTGTGCATTTCATTACTTAAACAAGATAATTTTTTAGTGGGGGCAAGTGCCTACATTAAGTGGACGTGGACCCGTCCCTGATTTGTAAGTCTCGTCTACTAGTGAATAACGGATTTAACAAACAAATTTGACTAGCGGATGATGAAGAGACGTATTTGGTAAGTACTAGCGTTTAACTTTTTTTGGGTAGAGTTTAGTGTTTTTTTAAACGCTTCTTCGAGTAGCATTTTTTTAAATGCTACTTTTTGCTAATAACATCTCTTTTTTTTTTGTCATTTTTACTCGCATTGTTTTTTCTTAAATTCCTTTACTATCGTCATTAAAATAAACTAAACAATTTTAAATCTTTATTATTTTATGCGTAGATTATCGTTATTTTATAATTAAATTACTAGTTTTATCTTTTTTAGGACATTACCATTATTACATGTCGATTATTATATTGCAGCATATATGTATGTAATTGTATGTATATTTAACTATGTATACATATATATATATTAAATAATAATTTTTTAGAAAAAAATATTATAATGATAAAATATAAATTTTACGATTTTAATTTCTAAATATGTCAATGTTAGCATATTTTCTTAAAATTTATATCAATAATAAATTATAAACATTTTGTTATATCTTATATTTATTAGAAAATTTAATCATGAATTAAATATGTCTTTTTATGTCATTTTACATTTATCAACTAGTTTAACTGTTAGTTTTACAAAACTCATTATTTGTTATCAGCTATAGCTTATCGGTTATTCGGTATCCGCTAGCTCATCCATAATTTGATATCCGCTCATCCACTATTTACAAGCTTATCCGCTATCCTTACTTGTTACGAAACAAAACCTTAATAAAAAAGTTAACTAAATGACCATTAATTTAAAACTAATAATAAACTACTCTTTCAAAACCTGTATCCCATGTTGTTTGAAACATATTTCTCATTTTTTATGATGCATAAAATCGTAGAAGAAAAAAAAATATTAGAATGATAAAATATAAATTTTACAATTTTAATTTCTAAATATCTCAATTGTTAGCTTATTTACTTAAAATTTATATCAATAATAATTTATAAACATTTTGTTATATCTTATATTTATTAGAAAATTTAATCATGAATTAAATATGTTTTTTATGTCATTTTACATTTATCAACTAGTTTAACTGTTAGTTTTACAAAATACATGATTTGTTATCAGCTAACTTATCGGTTATTCGGTATCTGCTAGCTCATCCGCAATCTGATATCCACTCATCCACTATCTACAAGGCTATCCCTACTTTTTACGAAACAAAACCTTAATAAAAAAAATTAACAAAACGACCACTAATTTAGTCCGTAAAAACAAAGAATCAACTACTCTTTTAAAACCTGTATCAAACAACATGGGATATTTCTCATTTTTTATGATCATATAATCGTTGTCTATTCTTTATTACAGGATTTAGTAGACTGTCAGCCTATGTTGGTTTTTTTGAACTTTGCAATATGCTAAAATTTTAGGTTGTTATGTTGTTGGTTGTGCTGGTAGCCAGAAAAAGGTGAGCTCTCGATTATATACCTTTGGAACATATTTATGTTGGGATTCTGCTCAATCCTAGTTTGAATGATTTATCATTAGGTGGCATTACTCAAAGAAAAGCTTGGATTTGATGATGCATTCAACTACAAGGAAGATTCCGATCTAAACTCTACTCTAAGAAGGTTAATTTGATTCTTGGCTGATATAGATCAATATGTTTTTTTTGGACAACAAAAGTTTCTAACATTTGTGTTTTAAACTGCATTATATTGCTTGTGTTTTATTTAATAACTAGTTTCATTTTCAGGTACTTTCCTGATGGAATTGACATATATTTCGACAATGTTGGGGGTAAGATTCTGGAGGCAGCAGTTTCTAATATGAAAGTATTTGGTAGAGTGACTATTTGTGGGGTAATCTCTGAGTATACTAATGCTGGAAAGAGAGCTTCACCAAACATGTTGGACATTGTTTACAAAAGAATCACCATTAGAGGATTTTTAGTTTCCGACTTTATGGATATTTTTCCAATTTTTATGGCAAAAACATCGGGTTACCTTCGTGTCCCAGAAGGGTAGCTCACATGGTTGAGTGAAAGGGACATCGTTGGTGGAAAAATGTAGGCGTACGGGCTTCGAACCCCGCTCCCCCCTCCCCTCTAACAATTAACACACTAATTACTAGCCACTTTGTCTATCTAAAAAAAAACATCGGGTTACCTTCGTAATGGAAAGTTGCAGGTGATAGAAGAGGTGTCATTGGGTGTGGAGAGTATCCCTTCTGCTTTCATTCAACTCTTCACCGGAGAAAACATTGGAAAGAGAATTGTGAAACTAGCATAAGCATGATTGATGGGTGAATGAATTTGTGACAACTTGCTATATTATTGTCATTGGCATATAAGTGACTGTAGTTGAACTGGTTGGTGGCGGGTTACTCTTTTTCTTAAGATAAATCAAAAGGGACTTATATTGAACCTTACTCTTATTAACGAAATGATCTAAGTTTATTACTGTAAAAAAATAAATTGTCATTGTCATGTCTGCACTGACTAACTGCAATATAACAGAAGGACCTAATTGAAATAACTATGTTAGTTAAGCAACCCCTTTTTAAAATATACTAATTAAGAAATGGATATAGACTAATTTTACATATATTTTTCTAAACCAATTACAATAACACTTTCGGTTATTTTCCTATATCTTTGTTTTTAAATCAAAAGAAATGAATATAGAGGCTCGTTAAAACCTTTGATCACTAAAACCTTAAATCAAAAGATTACTCCCCCTCAATTTTATTCATAAAAAAGAAAAATGAGACAAAAAAATCTATAGGGGACTAAACTGATATCAATAAACGAAAGCAATATTACACAAAAATAACCAATTACATATAACTATTTAAAGTCTTTCAGTAAATGCAAATTTTCGAGAGCTTTTTAAAATACATTGGTTTCGAATCCCTCATTTCAAGGAAAATAAATAAATTTGACTCTGTCAAATCCTAAATCTTTCGTAACATAAAATAAATATCAATTTCTTTGATCTTTATCAATCCTATAATCTGTCCCGAGGTGGTTTGACAATGTCGAGAGGAATTTCTTTTAATAGTGGTGACTCTGTTGCGTTGTTCCAGCGATGGGGTGGTACCTACAGACACTCCAATGCTTAGGTCAACACATAGGTATTATAATGAGGCAGTAATAAATGTGTACTTGTTGCATTTATTCGACAACGTATTCATAGGAAACTATGCTAATGACGTGGATTTACCTACCAGAAGTGGGAGAACGCGTGAGGTGTCTGACGTGGTTGTGCGCTACGCCTTTGAGGCCGAGGTCAACTGCTGACTGTGATCTCCATCGTTGGTTGTTAATGAGGTGAGTGGATCTCGCGTGAATCATGGATATGGGCCTATGAAACTGGCCCCAAGCCGAAATGGGGCACGACCTAGTCTGGAACAGTTGCCCACCAAGCTGAGGTCACTACTAGTAGAATAACCTTGGCTTGAAAGTTAATTCACTCATGATGCTAAGATCTGAGATGGTTGTCCTTAGTTGTGAAGTTGGCTCGATCTAAATACCCCTAGTCTTGTTGGGATGGGACATCAAAGTCGGTCATTTTCTCCTCGATTGCTTCAGGTTAGAAGGTCGTGATTTTTCTTTCGTCCTATGACTATAGACTTGTCGATGATGAGGCGGACCAGATATGGGGTCACCGAGATGACACGACTACTCAAACGAGTTCCCCCCATGCATGTTTGGACAGGTAATCGAGACCTGCCACCTTTTCCACGGTCAACCCATGTGTATGGGTCATTATTTTCTATTTTGATATTCGAGACGATTGGTTATCATCCATTGATGGTATTTGCGACGTCTAATTTTTTTCTTGACCAATTGAAGAGCAGGGCCGCCGGCCCTGAGCCTAGGCTAGGGGTGCGACCCCCTAGGGCTCACGTTCGTAGGGGGCCCAAAAAAAATTATACTGAGTCTATGATTTAAGAACATTGATGTTGATAAGATTATAAATTATTTTGCATCTCAAAATGTTCGAAGAAATCACTTCTTATGACTTTCTGAGAAAAGACAAGTTTTTAGATATTTTGTAAAACTATTATTATGTATTAATGTGTATTATGTTAAATGAAATCACCTATTGTTTTGTCTTTTATTGAAATATTTTCAAATAAAAAAATAGTTATGTAAGGGGCCATTTTCTTACAATTTGCCTAGGGCCAATGAAATGTCAGGAACGGGACTGTTGAAGAGTTATGTCAATATCTCTGTTGCTTCGTTTTACGTGTCAGTGTCATCATTGCATTGCGTTTTAGGGTTACAATGGTTGTACTCTAGAGAACAACTACTTCAGACACCTAGGTGTTTATGAGTTCCTTTCATTTCTTTTAAACTTCTTCTTCTCATTGATCGAAAAGAATTTCTTCTTCTCCACCATGGACCTCGAGCCAGTCATTTTGGAAAATCTTTCCATTGAGATCTCGGCCGGTCCCCGAGTCCTCAATTGGTAGGAAGCTAGGGTGCATATTTATAGTACAATAGTGATTAATGACAATATTGAGTATGAGAATATTGGATACAAGATCCTTTCATTGGCCTCTAGAACGTATATTTATATAGTACAATGGTAATTAATGGTAGTAATTACATTTAATTTTGTGAGTTATCTTCGTATGTCTTTTTCTTGCGGGCCAGGTTAGGCGTTCATTATTCTTCATAGTTTTAGCTGTTCATTTGTCCACTTTCGTTGTCTGCTACTTTAATTAAAAAAACCACAATTTGCAGAAAGCATAAAATTAATTATCCTTTGTTACTACTCACTACTTAACCTCTCCTTCCCAAGAGACTATATATAGCAGCAGTAGAAGAATAACTAGGCAAGTTGAAAAATGGAAGTTACAAACAAATACATAGTGATTAAGAGTCACATTGAAGATGCTCCAAAAGAGCCCCATTTTGATCTCAAAACTGAAGCTTTTGCACTATCAGTTGAGCCAGGGTCTGATGATATCATAGTGAAGAATCTGTATATATCTATTGATCCATATCTGATTAACAGAATGAAGAGCCAAAGCTCTTCCCATAAAGCTATAAGCTTTGCCAAACCCATTACTCCAGGCCAGGTAATCACTGTTTCCATTCCGTATAGTGATTCATAAATAAATTGATTTAAGTCTCAGCACTTTTAGGGATCAAAATGATTAGTTACCCTTGATTTAATTATCAGTAATTAATTAGTAGTATGTTCTAAGCTTACATTGTTTTCTGATTTGGCATTTTCCAGGCTATTGATGCTCTTGTTATTGGGAAAGTTGTGGCTTCTGGGAATGATAAGTTTGAGAAAGGTGATTTGGTTATGGGAGTATTCACTTGGGCAGAGTACAGTGTGGTTAAGGAGCAAAGCATTATTAAAAAATTAGAGTCCTCTGAATTTCCACTCACTTACCATCTTGGAGTGTTAGGTAATACATTATATATTGCTGTCATCACATGTGCTACTGTTTCCTTTCTTGTGCCTTCTAAAAGTTTAGTAAAAAGAAAAAATTTATGTGACAAATGTTTGTGCATAAATTTTTCTTATTAGTTCTTTTCTTGAATGCTACATGTTTTTTTGGTGGATTTCTTGAATGCTGCATGTGCATTGAAATAAATTTTTATTTTTAAATAAAAATTGGGCTAAACTAAAAAGGGTTGCACTATTATGGTATACACTATTTTGAAAAGCGAACCAACCGAGCCGTTGACAAGGTTAAACTATGACCGGACGCCTTTTATGGTTTGGTTATTTCAACGATTCAATGCGATATTATCTGGATTTAAGCAATTTTAAGCGTTTGAACCATGATCCGGAGGTCTCGGTTCGATTTTCAAAATATTGTCTATACTGCTTTTGTTTGAAGGATGCATTTCAATATTGTTAGCTCTTTATTGCAGGATTTAGTGGACTAACAGCTTATGGGGGATTTTTTGAAATTTGCAAACCCCAAAAAGGTGAAAAAGTATTTGTTTCAGCAGCATCTGGTTCAGTTGGAAATTTGGTAGGGCAATATGCAAAACTTTTAGGTTGCTATGTTGTTGGTTGTGCTGGTAGCCAGAAAAAGGTGAGGTTTAGTAGTTTAGGATTTTCTGTTGAAGTTAAATTGTTTGTGATTTCATCTGAAAATCCTTATACATGATTTATTGTAGGTTGCATTACTCAAAGAAAAACTAGGATTTGATGATGCATTCAATTACAAGGAAGAAACAGATCTAAATTCCACTCTTAAAAGGTTTGTTAGTGATAGACGTGTCCGGAGCATGACACGTGTTGTGTCGGACACCGACACCAACATTGACTCTTCAATCACTCCTATTTTTCAAATTATAAGAAGTGTTCACGTGTTTGTGTCTGTATCGTGTCCGATGTTCGAGTTTGTGTGTCTGATAAAAGTTCAAAACTAATTTAAATATTTAATTGAAACTGTCTATTTTTGATGTAGTTTAACTTCATTTCAGATATTTTCCTGATGGAATTGACATATATTTTGACAATGTTGGAGGAGACATGCTAGAGGCAGCAGTTGCTAATATGAAAGCATTTGGTAGAGTGGCTGTTTGTGGGGTAATTTCTGAGTATACAGATGTTGGAAAGAGAGCTTCACCAAACATGCTAGATGTTGTGTACAAGAGAATCAACATCAGAGGATTTTTAGCTCCAGACTTTCTAAATGTTTTTGCTGATTTTTTTGCAAAAACATTGGATTACATTCGTAATGAAGAGTTGCATGTGATTGAAGATAGGTCATTGGGTGTGGAGAGCATCCCTTCTGCTTTTGTTGGACTCTTCAATGGAGATAATGTTGGAAAGAAAGTTGTAATTTTAGAAGAAGAGAATTCTGAGTTCGAGCCTGCGACTGCAATTGCGGCAGCAATATAATGGTTTTAAAGGTTTTTGCAATGGCATTGCAACTGTAGTTGTGGTCGCATCAACTGCATTTTTCTGCATTATCGAGGTTCGCAGCATAAGCGCAATTTAGAACCATATGATAAAGTAATCAACTAGATTATATGAGTAGGAGAGGAAAAATGTTTCTGTAACTAGTGTGTGATCACTTATTACTTCATCATTTAGAATAAGCTTTAAAGGGTTGTTTGGGAGTTTGGAGGTAGCCGGGGAGTTATCCACGTGTTTAAGATGATTTTTGGTGAACAAATATATCTTTCGCTCAACCTAGGGATAAAGATAAAATTCTCTTCTCTTAGTCAACTCTTTATTTGTGCATGTATGATAATTAGGCTTAGAACTAAATCCCTAAACAAAATTGACTTAAATGCTTAGACTGGATTTTGACTCTAACATTTTGATTGGTTAATTAAACAAATGTTAGAGGAAATTTACTTAAATACTTAGATTGGAAAAGTGAATGTTGGACAGTATATAAGTGAGAGGACCCATAAATCCATAAACCCATGGACAAAAGCTAGAGGAAATTTACTTTAAGGTTTTAAGTTAAGATGTGCTGTCCAACTCGCTTGTATGCTTGCTCTTGATCCAATGTGGATGATCCCCTAGGCTCCTCTCATGACCTAGCAGGGATATCAGAGCTGATGGTTAAGGTCTAGCTCCTTGTATCGAAAGGCTGTCTAGCAACGTGGAGACTACGTGGTTGGTCCCATTGATGAAAATGTGTCAATGGAGGCACAAGTATATGTGGATGAAAAAGCTTCCATTTGAGGGGGAGCATATTCCCAGATGACTCACACTTTGGGGAGTATATGTGGATGAAAAAGCTTGTATTTGCTCCTTTATCTTTTTTAGGACATTACCATTATTACATGTCGATTATTATATTGCAGCATATATGTATGTAATTGTATGTATATTTAACTATGTATACATATATATATTAAATAATAATTTTTTAGAAAAAAATATTATAATGATAAAATATAAATTTTACGATTTTATTTCTAAATATGTCAATGTTAGCATATTTTCTTAAAATTTATATCAATAATAAATTATAAACATTTTGTTATATCTTATATTTATTAGAAAATTTAATCATGAATTAAATATGTCTTTTTATGTCATTTTACATTTATCAACTAGTTTAACTGTTAGTTTTACAAAACTCATTATTTGTTATCAGCTATAGCTTATCGGTTATTCGGTATCCGCTAGCTCATCCATAATTTGATATCCGCTCATCCACTATTTACAAGCTTATCCGCTATCCTTACTTGTTACGAAACAAAACCTTAATAAAAAAGTTAACTAAATGACCATTAATTTAAAACTAATAATAAACTACTCTTTCAAAACCTGTATCCCATGTTGTTTGAAACATATTTCTCATTTTTTATGATGCATAAAATCGTAGAAGAAAAAAAAAATATTAGAATGATAAAATATATATTTTACAATTTTAATTTCTAAATATCTCAATTGTTAGCTTATTTACTTAAAATTTATATCATTAATAATTTATAAACATTTTGTTATATCTTATATTTATTAGAAAATTTAATCATGAATTAAATATGTTTTTTTATGTCATTTTACATTTATCAACTAGTTTAACTGTTAGTTTTACAAAATACATGATTTGTTATCAGCTAACTTATCGGTTATTCGGTATCCGCTAGCTCATCCGCAATCTGATATCCACTCATCCACTATCTACAAGGCTATCCCTACTTTTTACGAAACAAAACCTTAATAAAAAAAATTAACAAAACCTTAAATTTTGAAATTGTTATTTGGGGATTAAAAAAGAGCCAGTTGAGTATTTACCTATATTATGTCAAAAAAATTGACTACTTTGGACACCTTAGAAAATAAACCCACCATGACAAATTTTAGTAGGACACGTTTATTAGATTAGATTGTATACTAAAAAATATTATAGTTAAACTAAAAAATCATAGTTTAATATTTTAATATAAAATTTATTCCTCCTTTTATTTATTGATATTCAAAAAATAAAATTAAGAATAAAATATAACAGTTAGCACATTTTTATTTTTTATTAATATTTTTAATTAAAAAACACATATAATGTACTCAGACAGCGGAATGGTCCCCGTCCCTATCCTCATCCCAAAGTTGACAGTGGGGGAATTATCTCTCTCGTCCCCGTCTCCACATGGAAAAATTCCCCATTCACGCTCCACTGTGGGCAGTCCCACGTACAGGTAGAAAGCACTCGTTTAGTCGATTGTGAGACTGTGAGGGAAGGATGAAACAATACATCCATCCATAAGTATACATAACAAAGATCCTTTGGTCTCTCTAAGATCTTCCTCATGATCTTCATCAAACTTCCACCTTGAGTAACACCAAGCTTTGCTATCTCTGAATCTTCATCGCAGAGAAAGAGAGTCAGTAAGTTGGAAAAAAGTAGATTAAAAAATACTTTATTACCAGATATTGGGCTGTTTATTATTACTTATTTAAAAAATAAATTTATATTAAAATATTATGTTTTAGTTAAAAATTTCATGTGGCACTCAAACATGGGATGCCACGTCATTTAAATTAGTATCACTTCAACAGTTCAACCATTAGTTTGACCAATTTCGGCTGGGGGACCAAAATCGTGAATGAACTATTATAGGGGGACCAAAAATGTAATTAAACCTAAAATATTTGATGTTATAAGTTTGAAAGCAAGATACAAAAAGAAATTAGAATATCAATATTAGTATTGCTTATTCCCCATATCTTCTTTTTTAAAAGGGACTTATTCCCCATATCTTATTTGCCTATAAAGCTTCATAATTAATGATAGGCATGGCAACAAAACCCATACCCGTGGGGACCCACCCAAACTCGCCCCGATTTGATGGGTTTTTCTCGCTTTGACTGAGTTTGGGTTTTCCCCGAAATTAAAAGTTAGAGAAATGAAAATTAATTGCAATGAAAGAGGAAAAAGGAGAGAGAAGAAAAGAAATATTACTAGTAATTGCAAGGAAAAAGGCAAAAATGGGTAGGGTGAACATATACCTTCACCTTTTCGCTAAGTTAGCAGACCCATATATATATATATATATATATATATATATATATATATATATATATATACACACTAGTATGTATCACCCGTGCCAGCACGAGTATACATTTCCTTTTAACTTAAATTTTGAAATTGTTGTTTGGGGATTAAAAAAGAGCCAGTTGAATGTTTACGTATATTATGTCAAAAAAATTGACTACTTTGGACACCTTAGAAAATAAACCCACCATGAAAAATTTTAGTAGGACACGTTTATTAGATTAGATTGTATACTAAAAAATATTATAGTTAAACTAAAAAATTATAGTTTAATATTTTAATATAAAATTTAGTACTCCTTTTATTTATTGATATTCAAAAAATAAAATTAAGAATAAAATATAACAGTTAGCACATTTTTATTTTTTATTAATATTTTTAATTAAAAAACACATATAATGTACTCGGACAGCGGAATGGTCCCCGTCCCTATCCTCATCCCAAAGTTGACAGTGGGGGAATTATCTCTCTCGTCCCCGTCTCCACATGGAAAAATTCCCCATTCACGCTCCTTTGTGGGCAGTCCCCGTCGAGATTCCCACGTACAGGTAGAAAGCACTCGTTTAGTCGATTGTGAGACTGTGAGGGAAGGATGAAACAATACATCCATCCATAAGTATACATAACAATAAGGGTGACAATAACACTTCCGTAACCGGACAACCATAGGCTGACAATAACACTTCCGTAACCGGATTTTCAAAGCTACAACAGTGATCAAAACAGGGGAAAAAAACCACATTGTTATAAGGGTGACAATAACACTTCCGTAACCGGACAACCATAGGTGTACCTTCATCGCTGCATCAACACGTTTTTGTTACTATTATAGCAATATCTCATTATTTTCTACATTTGCTATTCTGGGTCTGATTATATATATTGGGGAGTATACTTGTATACAATACAAATTAAGAACAACTATATCCTTAATTTCTCACTATGGAGGTTGACTATATTGTAGGCACAGTCTTCAATCTATTTATTGAAATGAGATGATTGCAAAATTGATAAACTTAGGAAGTACTCCAAAACAACGTTATGATTTCAAAAGCTGAATCTTTTTAGCCATAAAGATACTACACTGCCAAAATTCCTCTAAAGCTTTATGATCACAGAAGCCGAAGGGGAAAAAAACCATTTGAACATGATTGAAGAAAATTTCAAAAACTTCAAAGAATAAAAATATTACCAAGCAAAAGCAAAGAAAACTCATTTAGTTTGACATGATAAAAAGACAAACTTTACAACAGAAGAAATGGAATCAAAAACAAATCACGGTAAGGTGCTGAAGAAGTTGTGGTGGTTGAACGTCAGGGTCTTGTGGCGGTGGAAGTGGCGAATATCGTTCTTCATCCATCCTTCACACAGTATCGTGGCCAACTTTGTTAGGATGCTAACGAAGGAAATTCTTCAAAAATTTAGGGAAAAACGAAACCCTAACGAAGGAAGATAGAAGGAGTGATGGTCCATGGAGAGAGAGAGAGAAATGCAGTGCTCTGTTTCTTCTGATTTTTTTCTTTCGTTGCTTTCCGTTTTGAGTTGATCAAGATGAAAGAAGAGATGAAGGACAAACTTTTGTAGTTCATCAAAAAAAGATTGAAATTTTGTGATAGAAAATGAGAGAAAAGGAAGGAAGATGAATGTGCGAATGAGAGATGAAGAGAGATTGTCGAGAGAGAGATTGGATCCACAAAATTAGCATTGTATTCATTACTGGATCCACAAAATTAGCATTGTATTCATTACTTGTTTTTGTTTTTTTTTAAACAGTCAGCTGCAATCAATGTTATTAAAATCAACCTGGTGATCGACCCGAGCAGGTCACTGGGTCATTGGATCAATGGTCGAACCGAGGGGTCACTAATTGACCCGCATGACCTGATATCAATAAATTTAATATTAAATTAATATGAGAATTAGAAAAATGTAAGATATTATAAGTCAATATTTTTAAATTTAATATAATTTTGAATTAAAAACAAATTTGAAAATCAATAAAATTACTCATATTTAATAACATTCTAGTTAATAAATATATAGAATCTAAAATCTATGGAAAGTGATACAAAATATTAGATGTCAAATAAATATGATATATAAATGTAATATATAAGTATTAAAATACATATAAATAAATATAATTAGTAGGTAATAGGTTTTGATAGAAATAAAAGAAAAAAAGGTTAAATTTTATATAATACGCTTTAGTTACAACAAAATGTGGTTGCTCAAATGGTTAGTGTTGGAAGGTTCGGGTGTGAGGAAGGGGGTTCGATCCCTTGATTCTTCATTTTTGAGATATATTTCGAAATTAATTTTCAATAAAAGCTGAGGTGGATGCCACGTATTTATTTGGAGATGTGTGTGGCCTTTTCAGATTGGTCCTAGTTGTAAGCCTATGTGGACAAACTCATGATTATATTACTTAAGATATACTAGTTTGTATGACCCGTGCGCTGCATGAGTATACATTTTCTTTTGACTTAAAATGTGATTTCTTTTGTTTGGGACTAAAAAAAGAGGCAGTTGTATGTTTAAGTGTATTATATGTGATATATTGAATACTTTGTATCATTGCGCAACATCAGATTACGGGTGTTTCTGATGAAGAGCTTTGGAAAACAGAGATAACGGACACGAAAAGAAAATAGGGCCAACCATTGGTATGCTCTAAAATCCCTTTACATATTGTTGAGAAACATATCATCGGAAAATGTTTATTGAAAGTAAGTATTAGTGTAACTTAAATGTCGATGAAGTTGTCCTCAATCCTATAATCCAATTTTTTTTGTAGTATATTCCGGTGCATGTGGTAAAGAGTTTTTTTGCTACCAAACCACCAAACATTCAAGTTATGTTGCCCAGTGTTATCAGAACCAGGGTAGGGCCGGTCGGTTGGGATTCAAACCCTACAACAGAAGGTGGTGCCACACCACTTAACCACTGCGGCAGCTTCATATGTTGTTAATAAGCTTACATACTTGATATATATTATATATCTTACGTAAAGTATATGTAATTAGGTATTAATTATAAATTTGGATATGTTGAGACCATTATTATTTCATGGTTGTTTATTTAATTAGGTACTTATGATATGGTTATGGACTTATGGTCCTTATGGATTTGAATTTGTATAGTAAATTTGAAGAATTATGTTAATTTTGTGTTGAGAATTTGTTTTGTAGATTATTAAGATATATTACAAATTTTTGATGGCTTTGTTATGTACAAATTTATACATATCAGGTCTATTTTTAGTGTGTCCGGTTCATGCGGTCCGACCAAAGACACAGTGACCTAGTGTCTTTACCAGCTCGGTGACTGGTCCGGTTCTGATAACATGATTGATGCTGCCGATTGGTGAGATCAAAATTTGGTCTCTTATATGGACGACGTCATCAAAAAATCTGAAGAAAATGTCAAATCAAGGATTCTTTGGAACTGAGTGGTATGAGTTTGTTTCTAAATCTGATCTTTGAGATGGGCAGACCTTTCGATTCATCAAAAGGGATGGTGAGGAGAACATCAGAGTAGAAATCACAACCTAATGACAATTAGATTTTTCTTTAAGGGTTATTTGGAGTGCATGAAACTTGTTTTGGGTTATATTTGTTATTGAATTTATTTAAAATGGAGTATGCTATTGGAGAATTATGATGTTGTGGGAACATGTGGTTTTTTTTATTTAATAAGTTTATATTGGTTGTTATTGAATTTTTTTGGGACACGTCTATTAGATTATATTGTACAATATTTTATCCTATATTGCCTTAACGCAGTCACATATATAAACCCCTAATTTCATAGAAAGTGTACACAAAATTCAAAATCTGTTTCCTATAACTTCAAATACCAAAATTACAATTGAGATTACACAATTAAATTCATAACCTATATTTACCATAAATAAGATTTATAACTGATGCATATATTAGGAATTTCTTTATCATAATAAGTTTGAACATATTCAAAAATTCAATTTTCACATGCTCATGCTTATATTTTAAAATTGTGCATTCAAATTCAAATTCATAAAAACCAGAATTTTCATCCTAAATAATAATATTTGATTTAGTGTCGTAAATATATTTCATGTAATATTTGATTTGTTAACAATAGAATTTTTTTTGGGTCTAGGGGTCTTTGACTCTGCTCCCGTGCCTAGGTGAAAAGGCCCTAAATAATCCAAAGTTCGATTGGAAGGTAAGTAAAATCTGACTTCAATTTATTCCATCATTGAGGATCAAACTCAGGTACTAGCCGAGTTCTCTCCTTTAAATGGAATGCATTAACCACTTGCACCCAAACTTAGAGTTTATCAATAGGAATTGAATACATATATTAGGAAGTTCTTTATCATAATAATTTTGAACATATTCAAAATTCAATTTTCACATGCTCATGCTTTTATTAGAATTGAATACACATATTAGAAAGTTCTCTAGTTCTGACATATAATTTTAGAACTATGTATTGTTTATCCAGGGATACATGGTCACAGCTTTTGAAATTTGCAAAGGTAAGACAAAACAAATTAACCATTACAATCAATTATTGTCATGCTCTATCAATCTTGCAGTAAAAGGAATAGCAAGATATTGAAAGGGAAGTTCTATGTAGTAATAATACTATCATTGAGATGTAATAGGATTTTTTGGCTATGGAAGTTGAATTTTAAACCAATTAATTATTCATAACCTTTTCTGATATAAGCCCACAACAATTGCCAATGAGTTTCCTTGAACTAAATTTTATCAAGGAAGAAGGAACAGCCAAAGGAGTCAACTTTTGTGCTACAAAATCGAGGGATTAAAAAGAAATATAGCTCTTTCTTTACTGATGTGATATGTAAGATTGAGAGGAAAATTATATCCATAAAGTGAGTCTTTTAAAGATAGCAAAAAAATAAATTTACAATAGGGTTCTTGATGATTTCGTACCACTTTGGTAGAAATAGATCCTGTCAAGACTATATCAACATTCACCATTTGTCATACTGTTTAGTTTATTGTTTTCACTCAAAAAAAAGTTTGCTTTGTTGATCATGCTATTATTTTGTTTATACTTTTTCCCAAAGGGGAACACCTTTAAGAATTTGTTTCAAATTGCTTCATCTGTTCTGTCGATTCATTTTATTAATACTTATAATTTAGTTATTCTATGTGTACATGCGGGGTTACCTGCACACTTAACTCTGTTTTTAACAATTTTTGCCATGTGTCAATTTTTGATTGGTTGTTATAGTAAAATATTTGTACACTGTCAATACATACTAATTAAATCCTATTAAAGATGTGAATTTTTGTCACAAAAAAAAGAATAATTAAAAATCCTACATAAATTGAATGCTATGCACTGTTGTTGTAAATTTGTTTACATTGTCAACTAATTAATATAACATGGTTGACTTTTAAGGTAGTTAAGATGAAATCAATCACTTTTTTATTATGTGCCACTTCGTGATTCAATAACATCATAAAAAAACCTCATACACCGTCAGTGTATGTAAATTAAAATATATAATAATATATTAACATTATATGCATGTATATCAAATCTAGCATGTGTAAATCGTGATATATCAACTCAAAATAAAATATTATATAGATTTATTATATATATATATATATATATATATATATATATATCATCGGTGTAAAAAAATTTACAATATCAATCAATCACAATTTCTCACGTCATTAAAAATGGTCAAGTCTTTTTTTTGTGAGATTGTTTAAGTATACATTGAAAGTCATTTATACCGTAGTTTGTAATTGGTTGTTTGTGTAAAAACACTTTTTCACCGCAATACATAACAATTAAACTCATATTATATATTATATTAAGTCTATTTTATTGGTCCACAATAAATTATTATTATTATTATCATCTATTTTTGCATATTTATCAAGTTTATTATGTCTTATTGTTGACTACAGACACATAACTATTTTATGCGAATATAATTTGTAAACAAACCAATTATACATTTTTTAAAGAGTGATAAACATTGCTTTTACATAATACTACATACTATATGTTCTGAACTGGGTGATAAATATTCAGCAATTAGACATGGATGAGCCCAATCACTTTGATCCATATCCATAATATACAAGCCCAATTATGACTCTTATACTTGGATGACTCAGATCCACTCTATCAAACCAACGGCTCACAACGGGCACGATTTCCTATAAATACTGACTTACATTGCCATAATTAGGTACATTCTCATTTCTTGCTAAATCACTCATCTATTTTCAATACTGACTTGAGCATCGAAGTGGCTTCGCAAGCACCCGTCTCGGGATCACTCTGAACCTCCAGTCGGAACAGGAGATCTACTAGCTGCAGCTCACCCAACACTGCAAGGTACATAACACTATACAACTAATCACAACCCTTTCTTCAGCATATTCCATAATTTTATACAACATGCTGCATATTTCTTTTTTATTTTTTTTGCTAAATATACTAATTCATTAATTCATATATAAAATAATATTTAAGAATATACATTTAACCTGGGCATCACAAATAAAAAATTTATATTGATTATCTATACAATTATTAGATTTCAATTTAATCTAATATAAGAAAGACTCAGAAGACAATTGTAATAGCTCCTATATTTTCAAATCCAATATAAATTTATTTTAATTATATTACTTTTTTATCTAATTATTAGATTTCAATTGAATTTTTGAATATACTACTTAATATATTAATATGCACAAATCGTAATTTATGTGTATTTTTCATAAACATTAAGTATATAAATACTAAATTAAAAGCAATTAATATGATTTATTGTAATCGCATTTTACAAAAGTTTTTTGGTGAATAATTGCATGTTACTACATTTAGATACACTTTTATTGACTTATTTATTTATTAATAATCATATTAGTTTTATTCACAAAATTATTTAAATTTAATATACTACAAAAATTGCTTCCCGTGCATCGCAGGGGTTGCATACTAGTATTTTACATACAAAATGACATAAAATTAGTATCTCGAGATATTTGCAGTACCATTATTTTATGGGTTTTTTTGTTTGTACCCCCACCATCTTCACATATACCCCCACGGACCCTGCGAAAAGACGAAATTGTCCTTAAAAAAATTTAAAAAACCCGAATTTTCAACACGGGGACTGCCCACAAAATGACCCCCTCCTAAACTAGATCAGGGGAAACTCAATCGCCCAAAGTAGGAGAGGGAGAACCGAGTCGTTGCTCTACTTTGTTGCCCAAGTCTAGCCAAAGTTTTTCACTTTGACCCCCATCGTAATTAGATTAGCAGAAACACCACGTATCGCTCGAAGATGGAGAGGGATAATAGAGTCTTTACTCAGGCTTCGCTAGAGCTATATTCTCTTTGACCTCCTTCTGAACTAGATTGGGGAAAACCAAACGTACCGCCCAAAGACAGAGAGGGAGAACATAATTGATGCTCTTGGTCGTAGCTCTTCACTTTTGAACCCCTCCTGAATTAGATCACGGTAAACTCAACATACCGTCCAAAGCCAGAGAGGGAGAGCCGAGTCGTTGTCCGGGTTTGGCCAAAGTTCTTCACTTTGACACCCTCCAATTTAGATTTGGGGAAAGCCAATGTATGCCCGAAGAGAGAGAGAGAGGGAGAACCGTGTTGTTGCTCGGGTTTGGCCAAAGCTCTTCACTTTAACCCCCTCCTGAATTAGATTAGGGGAAATCCAACGTACAACCCGAAGATGGAGAAGGAAAATCGAGTCATTGCTCGGGTTTGGCAGAGCTATTCACTATGACGCCTTCTTGAATTATATCGAGGAAAACCCAATGTACTCCACAAAGACGGAGAGGGAGAACCGAGTCATTGCTCGGGTTTGACCAAAGCTCTTCACTTTGACCCCCTTCTGAATTAGATTAGGGGAAACCTAATGTACAACTGACGACGAAGAGGGAGAACCAAGATGTTGCTCAAGTTTGGCCAGATCTATTCACTTTAACCCACTCTTGAATTAGATTGAGGGAAACTCAATGTACCGCCTGAACACAAAGGGAGAACTGAGTCGTTGCTCCGGTTTGGCCAAAGCTCTTCGCTTTGACCTTGTTAGGATCACGACTAGTGTACCGTATCATTTCAAGTAAAAAAATCAGCATGACTAAGCGTCGAACTCACAGATTGCGGTCAATTATCAATTAAATAAATTAGTTACTAAAATGTTCAAAATATTGAGTGATTGATAGTAAACAAAAATCGATTATATGTGTATAAAATTCGAGAATAAAAGTGGCTAGGAATCAAATCCTCTTCCCTACACTATCATGAAATGTACCATTTTCATAATCAACATTATCATAGTAAAGAAATAAGAATGGAGGAAACACTTCAAAAATCCCCTCTTCGGCCGCTCCCAGGACCTTCCTTCGCACCCAAAAAGAGATTCCCTAATTATTATGAATTTTGGCTTAAATACTATCGAATTTGTAGTCCGTCGCGAGGCAATGCAGTTTGGTCGTGAGGCAAAACTGTGCAGAAATTATCCTTCTTTTCTTTGTTGCATCGTTAGGCAAGCTATATGGTTCACTAGACGATGAAACATCAAATTGAAGGTTGTCCTTTTACTTCCTTTTGGTATCTTGGTGATCAGCCTACCTACCTAAATGATGGAGACAAAAAATAGAATGTTTAAGAGTACCAAGTATCCCAAAAAATATTGAATTAGCAACTAACCGAAGTCTTAGAATTTACTATTTGAAGCAATGCTATTCAACTTCGAAAATTGTCTAATATAAAAATGGATCACAATATAATTGAATAGGTTAGAGTATGAACTAAATAAAAAGGGATTGTAGAGGTATCACAACCTAAAACTTAATCTTTTGCTTGTCCTCAAGCAACAATTCATTTGACACAAGGGTAATGGGTTAAAATCAAACACAAGTTCACCAAAGCAAATTCAGCAAATCACCATCATTCAAGCATTCTATATCACAATGCATACATCACACTCACAAGTCCAATATTCTAATGAACAAACCAACCAAAGTGGGAGATTCATAACAAATGGCACACATTCATCAAATCAACTCTCCCCTCACAACCTCGCCACAAATTTCTTCTCTCAAGTGTTTATATAGGACAAATCACTTAAATCACAATATATGCAGCATTCTACCATAGACTTGAACACGTTCTAAAAGAGTAAATGCAGAGTGACATTAGCACACTATAAGAGGCCTTGAGGGTTGTAATGTGGCTTAGGTAAGGGTATGAAAATTTTCAGAAAGTCGGCTATAGAACTTGGAGTTAGGCATCACTATACTAAGATGCTTCAATTAAATTGATTTTTCATCACATAATTCCCCCAAATAAAGAAAGTACAAGAACATGCACACGAGAGCACAAAACTACTGCAGAATTTACTACAATTTATTTTTTTACTTTTTTTCTCTTTCTTTTATTTTTTTGACACTAGCTCTTTCTCTTGTGTATACCCACCCCAAACTTAGAATGTTTCTATTTTATTAGCAACCTCAAACTTGTAACTTTGCCAGCACATAAAAAACAAGTTCTACCTAACTCCAAGTAAGGTGATATTTTCAATTTAATTATCGGTCATGGCTTGTAATTTAGTTCATAAACGAAGAATGGGTTACAGACTCAACGGGGCTAACAAAAGATAGATTTCTCAGGGTGGTCATCAAGGCTCAAGGGTGCCAAAGAGAATTGCCTCAGTGTGTATACATATATCACAAACAAATACATATCGGCACAAGATGGATCCCAAAATTAACATTTTTCTCTTCAATTTGTTCATTTTGTAAAAATGAACTTCATGGACTTACTAGTGTTCAACAAGCATGTGATACCTTAACTCATTGATTGGTGGGATGCTAAGAATGAAATGGTAAAACGTTGTGTTCAAATTCATCTTATCAAAATGATAGAGACGTAATTTGAGGACCAAACAATATTTTGGTGAATTGCAACTACTCACACAACACATGATAGTCTAATCAAAACCAACTGTATATAACAAACACAAATCAAATATGTTTTTTATTTTATTTTTAAGAAACATAAAGCAATTGGGTATCTCTACTCACGACAAGCAAAATGTGTATTATCGGCGAAAAAATACGCCGAAAACCCATGAAATCTGTTGGTAAAATGCTCGTAGGTAATGTTTTCGACAGAATTTCCGCCGATAATTTTCAGTGGATTTTTCCATCGGTAACGTTACTGGTGAATCGCCAAAATCTGCTGGTAAATCGCCAATAATATTATCGGGGAATTTTTTTGATTTTTTTTTAAATTTCAAAAAAAAATTATTTAATATTTAATTAATATAAATAATTATCAGAGAATCAGAATGAAGAAGTAAAAAGGAATAAAAATAAAGGAGAATATGAGCATAAATGAACTAGGAGAGAATGAGAATGAAGAAGTACAAAGAAATAAGAACAAATGAGAGTATGAGAAGAAATAATATAGAAGAGAATAAGAGTATGAGAATAAATAAGAATGACGAAGTAAGAAGGAATAAGAACGAAGGAGAGCGAATGAAGAACAAAGGGGAAAATGTAGAAGAGGGATATAGAGAGATTGGAATGTATCAGAAAGAAGAAGGATAAGAAAGAAAAAATGTAGAGGAGAATGAGAAGGAAATAAAGAGTGAAAGGAGAGAATGAAAAGAGTGTAGAAGAAAGTTTTATTTATAGGTATTTTTGGACGGTTCTGGCAGGTTTTTAAAAAAAATTCTAAAAAAAATTTGTCGGTAATTTTACCGGCGACTTTTTTAAAAAAAAAATGTCGGAAAGTCTAGTTTTTCAGCCAGAACTTTATCGAGGGAAAACAAATCCATCGGAAATGTCAAATATTCGCCGGAACCGTACCGACGGAAAAAGTCCGTTGGTACTACGTGATTTTCTTGTAGTGACTTTGGGTTCGCTCCAAAGAAGCGCTTATTATACCGTCTATAGATTGACGTTGAAAATCCACTCTCAAGGTGGAATATATGAAACGAAGAACACATCATCCTTCTGCTTTCGTTTCTAGGGTAGGAATTTCAAGAACACTTGAGTTACAACAGTACTGGCTCCCTTACCCTCTCAAGGTAAATGAAAACAAACAAGGCATATAAGGAGTCTAAGTATCGATTAAGGTCTTCACTCTTGTGTTTCTTGCTGCTCAAAAGATGAGCAGGGAAAATTATTTGTTCGATGATTTCTTATTGGATTTCCACACCTTCGTAAGATTGGGAATTTTGAGCTTCCCTTCAAACAAGATGATCCTCCTGTTCAATTCATTTTTCTTCCTCGTCTTTCTTATTCTCCAATGACTCTTCTTTTATTGAGTCTTGTTCTTCTTATACCTACAACATTTTGAGCCTACAGCAACACTTAATTTTGTAACGCATAAAAACCGTTCTCTTATATAAGGAATAGGCTACAGTTTTTTCAATCTCGTTGCTGTACTGAATTTTTTAAAAAAAAAATTATAGGAAAGAGTTAAAAAACGTTCTGAAAAGGAAAATCGCAACGGTTTTTTATCTTTTTTTATGCCAACGTATTAAAGTCGTAGCGTAAAACTTCAATTATTGAAAATAAATGAAGGCGCTAAGATGTTCTATATCTGAAGTAACATTAAGTGGGTAGTCTTTTCCATTTAGATGATTCCCCCCTCAAAAAATACAATGGAGGAGTTGTAGTCAGTTACTTTGATTAAGAAGTTGGTCATCTGCTAACCAATGATAAGATTCTTCAGGGAATATCCATTCTGGCTCCTCAAGAATTTTAGGTTTAGCCAACCTAAGAAGGACTCTTCAGTTAATATCCTTTCTGGCTCACAATAACAATACACAAGATCCTCCCAACAAATATCACAATAGGAATGTGTCACACAATTTCCACTTAAAAGTGGTCCTCCACAACACAACAGCGAAGTGGGGACTCCATGATTTACAAAGTATTTACCTGGCTTTAATATGCTTTCCAGGTTTTTGACAGTAAGTCAGAGAACCAGCGGAAAGGATTAAAATGACGTGAGCCAACTTCAGTGATGGGCTCACAGTCTATGGTCCATTTTCCCCCAAAGACCACTACAAAAAAACAGGCAAGCGGCGGCGGCTCAAAAAACTTTCTGCGGCGATTTTAACTGCTGCAAAATTACCCTCGCGGCGGTTCTGGAACCGCTGCAGTTACCTCCACCGGCAGGAAACTCTGCGATGGTTTTGGCAACCACTGGAATAACCGCCTGTAGTAGTAAGTAGCGGCGATTTAGGCGGCGGTGTGGCATTTGCGGAGGTTGGAACCCGCCACTAGACAGTTGGTTAATACCCATATTTCTGCGGCGGTTTTTGAGAATTTTGCGGCAGTTTGATATTTGCGACGGTTTAGAACCGCCACTAAACTATTTCTGAAGCCATTATCCTTGGATATCTGCGACGGTTTTGGGGATGTTTGCAGGAGTTCAGAACCACCGCTAAACTGTTTCGGTGATGTAATATTCCTTACTTATCTACCGCGATTCTAGGGTGTTTATGGTGGTTCAAAACTACTTTTAGCTCTAAAGGCTCAAATAAACTATTTTGCTATTTGTAACATTTTCTCAAATTTTTTAAAAAACTAAAATGAAGTATGAGAAAAATGCATCAAATTATAAACCTACATAAATAAATAAAGTTCATTCATTCATACTTTAAAAGTAAAATAACACAATAATATCAAAAGGTACTGTTGATCATTTTTCTCTTCAATTTGTTCATTTTGTAAAAATGAACTTCATGGACTTACTAGTGTTCAACAAGCATGTGATACCTTAACTCATTGATTGGTGGGATGCTAAGAATGAAATGGTAAAACGTTGTGTTCAAATTCATCTTATCAAAATGATAGAGACGTAATTTGAGGACCAAACAATATTTTGGTGAATTGCAACTACTCACACAACACATGATAGTCTAATCAAAACCAACTGTATATAACAAACACAAATCAAATATGTTTTTTATTTTATTTTCAAGAAACATAAAGCAATTGGGTATCTCTACTCATGACAAGAAAAATGCGTATTATCGGCGAAAAAAATATGCCGAAAACCCACGAAATCTGTTGGTAAAATGCTCGTAGCTAATGTTTTCGACAGATTTTCCGCCGGTAATTTCCAGTGGATTTTTCCGTCGGTAACGTTACTGATGAATCGCCAAAATCTGCTGGTAAATCGCCAATAATATTATCGAGGAATTTTTTTGATTTTTTTTTAAAATTTCAAAAAAAATTATTTAATATTTAATTAATATAAATAATTATCAGAGAATCAGAATGAAGAAGTAAAAAGAAATAAAAATAAAGGAGGAATGAGAATGAAGAAGTACAAAGAAATAAGAACAAATGAGAGTTTGAGAAGAAATAATATAGAAGAGAATAAGAATGAAGAAGTAAGAACGAATAAAAAAGAAGAAGAGTATGAGAAGAAATAAGAATGAAGAAGTAAGAAGAAATAAGAACGAAGGAAAGCGAATGAAGAACAAAGGGGAAAATGTAGACAAGGGATATACAGAGATTGGAATGTATCAGAAAGAAGAAGGATAAGAAAGAAAAAATGTAGAGAAGAATGAGAAGGAAATAAAGAGTGAAAGGAAAGAATGAAAAGAGTGTAGAAGAAAGTTTTATTTATAGGCATTTTTGGACGGTTCCGACAGGTTTTTAAAAAAAAATTCTAAAAAAAATTTGTCGGTAATTTTACCGGCGACTTTTTAAAAAAAAATATGTCGGAAAGTCGTTTTTCAGCCAAAACTTTATCGAGGGAAAACAAATCCATCGGAAATGTCAAATATTCGCCGGAACCGTACCGACGAAAAAAGTCCGTTGGTACTACGCGATTTTCTTGTAGTGACTTTGGGTTCGCTCCAAAGAAGCGCTTCTTATACCGTCTATAGATTGACGTTGAAAATCCACTCTCAAGGTGGAAAATATGAAACGAAGAACACATCACTACAACATTTTGACTCTATCACAACACTTGAAAACCGTTGCTTAAGGCCTAAAAACCGTTTCCTTTGCTTTCGGCAACGGTTTTAAAACCGTTGTATTTGCGGTCGTGGCCTAGGCCTTTGCCTATAGTTTAGGCAACGGTTTTTTGTAACCAAATGCAACGCTACCCTTAAACCGTTGCCCATGATAACATAAAAGCAACGGTTTTATTTTCATTCTATGGCAACAGTGAAAAACCGTTGCCATCTATGGCAACATTACAGAAACGTTGCCATCTGTCGCAACATTTCAAAACCGTTGCCATTGATAATAAAAAATTAAAATATATATATATAATCTAATTATGCAAAAAAGAGTCAAGTAAAAACTAAGAGACATACAATAGGCCTAAAGCCACGTTACAGCTCAAAATTACAATATTGCATGCACAAATCTGAAGAAAGAAAAAAAAGTGAATGAATTTTTCCCTAAAGGAAGGCTTAAATATGTTTTAGGCCCCTGCAAATATGGGGTGTTTTGGTTTAAGCCCCTGCAAAAAAAAAAATTTATTTATAAGCCCTTGCAAAATAACACGTTTTGTTTTAAGCCCTTCTGTTAGCAAACTGTTAGTAAGACGTTAAAAATCTCTTCTACGTGTATATTTGCAGGGGCTTAAACCCACGAAAATATATTTTGCAAGGATCTAATAAATAAAATATATTTTTGCAGGGGCTTAAAATAAAAATAAAAACACACCTGGCAGAGATTTTTAACGTCTCACTAACAGTTTGCTAACAGAAGGGCTTAAAACAAAACGTGTCATTTTGCAAGGGCTTATAAATAAATAATAAATTTGCAGGGGCTTAAACCAAAACACCCCATATTTACAGGGGCCTAAAACATATTTAAGCAGGAAAAAGTTTAGAATCTCAAGAATAAAAGAATCACAATTTTCTTATGAAAATTCTATTTCTGCCTAGTTTTTGCTAGGATAGTAACTGCATTTCTTTAGAGAATATGCAGTGCTGCTAGAACATCATGTCTAGTGTCAGAAACATCTGATTGCAAATTCACTTCTTTGCTAAATATTAATGTTTCTTCTTTCTTCCTTTTGCTGATCACTGAGATTAGAGATCCATACTTAGGCAACAACCTCTGGGGACAATAACATTTGATGTTACACTTTGATAAATTCAGAAAGTAGTTAAGAAAATTACATCATCGAGAAAATTTTATGTTGTGGTATTATTTTCCTAGTGAAATACACATCAGAAGAGAATAGTGCACAAACAACCAAAACTAGATAAATTTTATTTTCTGCATCATTATACACACAATTGCACACTAAGGTAAAAGAGATCCACTTTGACCAACTCATCATGCTTTATTGACAACATGCAAAATCACGTCTAATCACGTCTAATCAAAATTGCAATTACGAAGAATGTAAAATACTTATACATACCTTAGCCCGAGAAATCACGTCTAATCAAATACGGATACATGAAAACCAAAAAAAAGTAATGTATCAGTCAATGCAAGGAATGGAGATTCATTCATGTAACTATTAAGTATACAAACACATACCCATTCAAACTTCTTCTCGGCAGGTCTATCAGCAAGAACATCTAAAGGTAACATGGGAGTTGAATAGGCCTCCTAATGGTCAATAAATAATATTACTACACCAAGCCTCCTAATGGTCAATAAATAATGGTCAATAAATAATATTAGAAGAAAAGTTCAATCACCAGAAGAACGAAATAGTAGAAAAATAACGCCAACACATTACTACAGCTAGTTCACCAGAAAATAATCCCTTTGATTTAGCTTCCATAATTCATATCAGTAACTCAAACCAATACCATAAAACAAAGAAAGAGATTGTGCATTATGGAACTACTTCCCTCCAACCAATCCTTACAAGAACCAAACACAGCAAGAGAACTTGCAATGTACCTCCCATGTTTGGTAAATAGCCTATATCAAGCAAAAACTAAGGGTGAGAAGATCTATGATGCTTTAACCCAACGTGATTATTTAAGCACCCAATATCCCCTGGAGCAAAACCAGTTAATCACAAACAAGCCAAAATGGCCATTTATCAATTTTCAAAACTGAACAAGTCGGTGGTAGAAGATCAAACCATTCAGAAAATTTTCAAACCACTTTGTGGTTTATAGTTATATCGGAATTGTTTGCTTCAAAGAAAGGATTTAATCCTTAACAGAATCTAACTTAGTCTTTCAACCAATGGCTGAATCAAAGTCGCATAATTCTTCTAAAACATGAAGAATCGCGAATTGGTTCGCGCGAATTTAATCATTAACTTCTAAAGTATCAATTATTTTCATTGGTAGAAAGTAGAAACACAATTTCATTTCTTTCATTTTCTCAAATTTCTCAATCATCACTTTATAACTACAAAACAAATTCAGAACAAAGAAGCAACAATACCTTGGAGATGTTAACAGCACTGACAACACTAGTTACACAACAAGAGGTCAAAGGGGCTAAGAACGCTGCAAATCTGTGGAACAACAATACCATACAACAAAAGATATGTGAGCAAACTTTCCAATGTGAACGAATAAGAGCACAAGTAGATTAAAGAGAGTGTGTTACCTTTACTTGCTGTTTTTTGCAATTATCAAATCCAAATGACATTAATCTATAACCATACGATTAACAAGAAAACAGAGGCACAAGTGAACTTTTAAACCAATCACACAAGTTTCCACAAAATTACCCCTTGGAAAAGCCTAAACCACGGAAACAAGAAATACACAAAATTACTGTTCCAACTCAAATCCTAACATTTTGCACCTACAATCTTTAGAAAAATAAAACCCTAAATAGATGCGGATAAAATTGCAATAAACCCTAAGTTGCGATAAACCCTAAATCAGAGAAAAAGGGGATAACACGAGCACACGAATTACCGGCTGGTGAATTTGATGACAGCCTTGCTGTCTTTAGAAACGTTGTGTTTGGCCAATTCACCAGGAAGGACCAACCTGACGATGGTTTGAATCTCCCATGAGGTAATGACGGCTTTCTTGCTGTACCTAGCCAATCAGGAGGATTCTTGAGCGAGATTCTCGAGAGAAAAAGAGCACGAGAGAACGAAGAGGAGAGATCGAGTGGGATGCAAATCTGAGAGAACGGAGAGAAGAGAGGTTAGAAAGGGTTTCTGCGATTGGAAAAGGTTTGGGAAAGAGGATGAAAATATTTGGGAATAAAAAAAGAGGGGAAGACCAAGTGCTCTGGCAAAGTTTAATAATTTTTTTAATATAATTATATTAAATTATATTATTATAGGAGAACGGTTTCAGACCGTTGCCACAAAAGCCAAATAAAAAACCGTTGCCACTAAGCTTTTGACAACGTTTTTGCAGCGTTGCCTAAAATTTTTTCCATGAAAAAGGGGTTTACCAATGGGAACCAAAAACCGTTGCCATAGTTATCTAACGCAACGCTTTTTTAGGTAGTGCAAATTTAGGCGTTGCCGTAGGGTCAAAATGTTGTAGTATCATCCTTCTGCTTTCGTTTCTAGGGTAGGAATTTCAAGAACACTTGAGTTACAACAGTAATGGCTCCCTTACCCTCTCAAGGTAAATGAAGACAAACAAGGCATATAAGGAGTCTAAGTATCGATCAAGGTCTTCACTCTTGTGTTTCTTGCTGCTCAAAAGATGAGCAGGGAAAATTATTTGTTCGATGATTTCTTGTTGGATTTCCACACCTTCGTAAGATTGGGAATTTTGAGCTTCCCTTCGAACAAGATGATCCTCCTGTTCAATTCATTTTTCTTCCTCGTCTTTCTTATTCTCCAATGACTCTTCTTTTATTGAGTCTTGTTCTTCTTATACCTACAACATTTTGAGCCTACAGCAACACTTAATTTTGTAACGCATAAAAACCGTTCTCTTATATAAGGAATAGGCTACAGCATTTTCAATCTCGTTGCTGTACTGAATTTTTTTAAAAAAAATTATAGGAAACAGTTAAACACCGTTCTGAAAAGGAAAATCGCAACCGTTTTTTATCTTTTTTTTATGCCAACGTATTAAAGTCGTAGCGTAAAACTTCAATTATTGAAAATAAATGAAGGTGCTAAGATGTTCTATATCTGAAGTAACATTAAGTGGGTAGTATTTTCCATTTAGATGATTCCCCCCTCAAAAAATACAATGGAGGAGTTGTAGTCAGTTACTTTGATTAAGAAGTTGGTCATCTGCTAACCAATGATAAGATTCTTCAGGGAATATCCACTCTGGCTCCTCAAGAATTTTAGGTTTAGCCAACCTAAGAAGGACTCTTCAGTTAATATCCTTTCTGGCTCACAATAACAATACACAAGATCCTCCCAACAAATATCACAATAGGAATGTGTCACACAATTTCCACTTAAAAGTGGTCCTCCACAACACAACAGCGAAGTGGGGACTCCATGATTTACAAAGTATTCACCTTGCTTTAATATGCTTTCCAGGTTTTTGACAGTAAGTCTGAGCACCAGCGGAAAGGATTAAAATGACTTGAGGAAACTTCAGTGATGGGCTCACAGTCTATGGTCCATTTCCCCCCAAAGACCATTACAACAATACAGGCAAGCGGCGACGATTCAAAAAACTTTCTGCGGAGGTTTTAGCTGCTGCAAAATTACCCTCACGGCGGTTCTGGAATCGCTGCAGTTACCTCCACCGGCAGGAAACTCTGCGATGGTTTTGGCAACCGCTGGAATAACCGCCTGGAGTAGTAAGTAGCAGCGGTTTAGGCGGCGGTGTGGCATTTGCGGAGGTTGGAACCCGCCATTAGACAGTTGGTTAATACCCATATTTCTGCGGCGGTTTTTGAGAATTTTGCGGCGGTTCGATATTTGCGGCTGTTTAGAACCGCCACTAAACTATTTCTGAAGCCATTATCCTTGGATATCTGCGACGGTTTTGGGGATGTTTGCAGCAGTTCAGAACCACCGCTAAACTGTTTCGGTGATGTAATATTCCTTACTTATCTACCGCGATTCTAGGGTGTTTATGGTGGTTCAAAACTACTTTTAGCTCTAAAGGCTCAAATAAACTATTTTGCTATTTGTAACATTTTCTCAAATTTTTTAAAAAACTAAAATGAAGTATGAGAAAAATGCATCAAATTATAAACCTACATAAATAATAAAAGTTCATTCATTCAAACTTTAAAAGTAAAATAACACAATAATATCAAAAGGTACTGTTGTCCCAAAATATCAAAAGATACGGGGGGACCAAATGTCTGAATTTGTGAAAATAGGAAGATTAAAACTATAATTTAGCCTACTATTTTTATTACTAGAAGTACTGATATTAGGTGTGAATTTTTGAACCCAAAAAACACTTCGGTGGCGTAAGTTATGTTTTTTTTAGAGTAAACGCCCAAATTCGTTCCTGACAATTTTTTTGCGGGATGAATTCGTCCCTGACAATGTTTTGAGACACATTGGTCCCTAACAATTCCAAAACGAGCCACGTTCGGCCCTCCGTCCATTTAACTATTACCAGTTCACTAAACGGCGTGCCACGTTGTCACGTTAGATACGTATGCGTTTATTTTGGGCCAAATTCGTCCCTGAAAAATTTAAAAAAGGGATGAATCAGTCCCTGACAATTTAAGGGAAAAATTCGTCCCTGGTGCTTCTTCAACCTTTAAACAGTGGTTTCTGAAACCAGAAACCATTTACTGCCACGTAGGAGCCGTTTAGTGAGCTGGTAACGGTTAAATGGACGGAGGGACCTACGTGGCTCATTTTGGAATTGTCAGGGACCAATGTGTCTCAAAAAAATTGTCAGGAACGAATTAGTCCCGCAAAAAAATTGTCAGGGACGAATTTGGGTCTTTACTCTTTTTTTTATCAGCAATGTTGGTTGGGAGGGGAAATCTTCTGCTTGCCCTCATTTAATGCATACTAGCGCCGTGACCCGTGCGATGCACGGGGTCAAAGCTTCAGGGTCAACGAAAGAATTATAAGAGGAAGATTAGATTAATAGTAATTGAAGTCAAATTTTAACAATTAAAATGTTTAGGAGATTCAAAAGGATAAAAACGAAAAAAAAAGCGACAACAATAGTAGAAATGTTAGTTTTTTTTTTTACAACAGTAGAAATGTTAGTTATTACATAATAATTGGGTTATCAGGAGTTAGGCCATCTTCAAAAACAAGAGAAGAAAAGACACTATTTTGTCATGCTATAGTTCTTAACTTACCATAATGGAAGAACAACTTTATACCAAAAAGGGTTAAACGTTATTGTTTCATTTCGCATTGCAGCATATGAGTAAGATAATTATGACTATATGAGGTGTTGTCCGTGATAAAAAGATGAATGCAAAAAGTAATTGTTTAACAAATAAGATAAAAATATTCAAACAAAACATTTTGATACAAAACGCCCCAAGTATTTTAAGCCATAAAACAACAAAAGAGATTACCAAAAAAACAAACACGACTTGAGGCCATTTTGTACAACTATTTTTCTATAACACCATAGGTTTTAAACATACACGACATTCCATGTTAAACAAAAAATGAAGGTTACACTTTCAATTGCACGCCAAATCAGACTGCTTTATAAGAATACAACAATTATAGTTGGCGTACGCTTTTACGCTCCAGCAGAAACCTAAGTATGGAGCCAGCATCGGCATCAGAAAAGGTAACTGCTCCGAAAATGAAGAACACTGAGCCAGTAAGTGTTTCAAAGGCAACTCCCCTAGCGGTTAATGCTGAGTCTAGTGATGGTTCCCCGCAACATTACGAGGAACCTGTGGTCATGACCATGTCGTTTATCCGGCAACAAATCGACATGGGGATACACGACATCATGTATCAATTGTCCCACCAATTGGCTGACATAGTTAAACCTATGGTGCAGAATGAAGTGCAACAGGCCAAGGAAGTGGAGCAAAGGCGTGCTGCTCAAGCCAGCAGCACCATGAACTACGTTGTGTCCTGCCAATTACAAGGAGGACAACCTTTTTCTCTGGGTGGACCGCATCAGGCCCCGCCATACACCATTCTTGTTGGACCTCAGCAGACATCCTCTTATAACCCTGTGGGAGGCATGCATCAGTGTCCACCAAGTAGGAGCATGACTACGACTCAACAGGTGTACTCTCATTAGATAAATCCTAACCCTGTAATTCCTCAGCCTGGTACTTTTGCCACTGCCAACACTGGGGGCAGTTTTTTGCGAATGTCACTAATACGGCTTCTCTTCAGCAGGTACAAGTGCAGTTGGCCAAAAGGCCGCCTGATGCTGCAGGCTCGGTGGGTCGGCCGCAAGGATCATCCTATGGATGTTCTACCGCGGCTAACTACCCGGCTTACGTAGAGGGCAAGCCTTCGCCCCGGGATCAGGGAATGGCAGGAACGGTGGGTATTGCCTGAGTCAGCAGCCATGGGTACCCTCGTGCACTCAGTATCTACCCAACGAGTTCCTATATACAGACACAAATGAATGTAGCCCCGATTGAGCAGCCATGGAATCAAATTCCACCTCTCCGAGGCGCGCAGGCATCTGTACCAGGAACTGGCCTTGGTAATCTGGCCGAAGTAGTGCCTGGGCAGCCATGGACAGACGCTCCACCTCAGGTACCACCGCAGCCAGGGGCGCAGGGTCTCCCAGATACACTGTGGCGACAAACGCCTCCACCTGGACCATCGGGCCCCCAACTCCTGGACCCTAATCTCATTGCAGACACCATCAAGAAGTTCCTTGGTGTTCAGTTGAAACCGCACGACCGTCCAGTGTACAGGAAGCCTTACCCCGAGTGGGTGGACCGTTTGGTGCCTCTTCCCAGAGGATTCAAAACCCCCGATTTTGCCACGTTTTCCAGGGACGATGGCAAGTCTACTATGGAGCACATCGGCCGATTCATGACCCAGTGTGGGGAAGGAAACCAGAATGAGTATCACAAGTTGCAGCTGTTCACTGTGTCTTTGACAGGGACTGCCTTCTCGTGGTATTCTTCTCTCACACCTGATTCTATACAGATCTGGGTAGACATGGAAAGGTGCTTCCATGACAAATTCTACTGGCCGCAGCCGATCTCATGAACTTACGACAGAAGGTGGACGAGGCGGTGACTAATTTCATTGAGAGATTCAGAAATATGGCCGAAAAGTGCTCAATACCTTTCCCAGAATCCCAACTTACTTCCATGGCCATCTCTGGAATGAACCCTCAATTGAAGGAAATGCTTGTGGGACAAGCTTGCAGCGTACTGAGAGGCTTGGCTTCCAGGGCAGTTCAAGTGGAACAATATGTTCAGGACTATGATGAGTCAGCCAGTTACACGGCAGACATCTTAGTGGTCGAGAAAGTTAAAGGGAAGGCCTACCTCTGTCCAGCTCTTAAGCCTGGCAAGGGTAAGGAGAAGGGAGAGGAAAGGGTTGAATATTCCTTTGACATCTCTAAGGCTGACTAAATCTTTGACTACCTCCTCAAGGACAAGCAGATCAAACTCCTTGACGGCCATAAGATTCCCACTCCTGAGGAAATACAAGGGAAGAAATACTGCAAGTGGCATAATTCCTTCAATCACGCCACCTCGAATTGTATTATCTTCCGCCGAGCCATTCAGGAGGCCATTAAAAAGGGGAGATTCAAAATGGCCGACAAAGGGGTGTCAGAGTTGATTGTCGACACTGACCCTTTCCCCAACATGAATGTTAATATGGTCTCCTTCTCTGGGAGTGACCGTGGGAAAGGGAAGAAGAAGTATGTGTGGGTCCCGAAGGGAGAGCTTTTCTCAGAAAGGGAGACATCCGTGTTCGACCGTTTGAGCTCACCACCTCGGGGATCCACAGTGGCAGAACCAATGACCCTGCTACAAGAAAAATTGTAGATAGGGGCATCGAGTCAGCCAGGGAGGCTTGTCCATGAGCTCAGGGAGTTGCATTTGTCCAAAATCAATCCCGAAAGACAGATGCCCAAGACCAGGGACTTGAGGGAAAGACTCCAACCCGTTCCACATGGGGGGCATGGTAGGTCTGCCGATGACTCCATCGAGCAAGCCACCCTGCCAACTCCAGACGGGGGAACTCGCCCCAAAGAAGAAAGAATGGTGGCACAGGTCACCGAAACCCAAAGCTCAACTTCGGAAGACATCACGGTCCTTAATGACCGAGAGCTAAGAGCCACCAGGACAGTCAAACCTCCGACGGGCGTACCGCAGGACCAATCAATGACTCAAGCGGCCGTTGAGATGCCAGCCCCCAAAGTGGCCTCCAGATCTCACTCGTAGAAGAGGAGGTTACAGAGGGCTAGAGCTTTTAACAGGGTGAAGGAAACTCTCCAGATGCTCACATCCGCTAGAAATGGGAATGCCCAGACCACCCCCGCATCATCCGTTGCTACGCGTTGGAACAGGCCTTCCCAAAACCAGCCGAGGATACAGCTCCAGAGCAGCTTCCCAAACCGGCCATCCTCGAGCCACCTGTTGATAGCGAGGGAGGAGACTAAGCGATGGTGGGCAAGGTGGATGCACCCCATAGTCCACTCACAAAGGCGGTGATAGAATGCCTTAACGGACCTCATAGTCTCGGGCGATCTCGGTCAATCAGTGAACCTCAAGGTGGGGTTGCGATGACAGAGAAAGAGTTGCAAGAAGATGACCTCCTGGGGGAAGAAGAGGAACACTCTTTTGAACCCCGAGCTTTCAATGGGAATTTCATGACTAAGTCAATACTAGACGACTTGATGGACGAGGCCGATGGGGAATTCTACGCAGACATAGACATGGTAGGCCTCCTTCCACCGGAGTTTTGGGGAACCAAGGATCAGCCTAGGGCCCTCGAAGGAGATGTCTTCGCCGAGGAGGCCGAATGGGCCGCCTTGACGGAAGCCGAGGGACCAATCACAGAAGGCATGCTATTTGAGAAGCCAACTGTAGACATGACCAGACACCTGAAGCCATTGTACATCAAAGCCCACCTCAATGGGAAGTCGTTCAATAGGGTCTTCATGGATGGTGGTGTTGTACTGAACATTATGCCACCATCGACTATGAAGAGGTTAGGGAAGAACGCCGAGGACCTCATTCCTACTACCATGACCAGGACCAATTTCATGGGCCACCCCTCTCATGCATTGGGAGTGTTGGTGGCTGATGTAACGATTGGGTCAAAGGTAACTCGATCGACATTTTTCGTCATCAAAGGAAAACCCTCATACACGGTGATCCTGGGGAGAGACTGGATCCACACAAGTGAATGCGTTCCCTCCACTCTGCACCAGAAACTATTGATATGGGTGGGAGACAAAGTGGAGATAGTTGAGGTCGACCCTAACCTTCACCTAACTTATTGTTTTAAGATGTGTTGCTGCAGTAGCAACATCGGCTCAGCAACTTGAGCGGGTTCCTTAGCAGGCACTTTTGATTCTCCCTCCCCTTCTTTCTTGTCAGCTCTCTTCCCCTCCACCTTCTTTTTCTTCTCACTTTCCTTCACTTCATCATCAAAGGATAAAATAACTTCAGGGTCAAGCACAAAGTCATCTTCATCCTGATCAAAACGGGGCACATCCTGTGCTTCACACAACAAGCGAACTAGATTTGGGTAAAACAGACTCCCTACATTCCTCCTAACACAGATTAAGATCTCTCTCTCTATCAGCCTCCCCACATTGACCTTCTTGTGAGACATGAACACATCCAGCAGGAACATCCTTTCCTTGTGCCAGTAAAAGTTGTGAGTTGTAGGCATCAGGGTGCTCATGATCCAGAGCAAGAGACTTAAAGAATGGCTTCAAATTCATTCTTTTGACCTTGAAGACATTGGAGTCTTCCTTCACCCATTCTATTTTAGGCAAGCACAGCACCTTCAGCATTCTGGCTAGGTATCTGTCAATAGCAGCAGCCATCAAGTCGTCAACTCCTTCATCCACATTCGGCAACCCCAGCACTTCGTTAATCTTCTCAGCAGCAAATGATACCATTCTTCCTCGCACCATTGAGAATGTTGGCTCAGGCCTTCCCTTGATTTTCTCTGGCACTCCTGCGTAGAACTCGCGAGTAAGGGTGGGAAGGACGAATGGAGGGTGCTTCATAAGCTTGTCCCAATGAACTGCCTCGAAGAGTTGCTGGATGCCTGGAGTGATGCATTTAGGTGAAATGCCTTGCTCAGGAAGAGGGTTGCGGTACTGTGTGGGATTCTTGAAAAGGTCACGAGCGTATTTGCTAGCCAATCGATTGAGAATCTCATCAGGAACTTGCTTAGGCTTTGATTTCTGGCTTTTGGAGCTTGGTGACTTATTTTTGGGAGCCATTGGAAGGTTAGGGTTTGGAAAGGTTTGAACTTTGCAGGAAGGATGAGTGCTAATAGCTTTCGGTTCACTAATTCACAATGGAGGTGTGGTGGTGAATGAGAAAAGGGATGAGCGTTTATAAAGTTGTGATACTTAACGGTTTCTTAGGGAAAATGGAAGAGAGATAAAAATGGCGGTTTGGAGTTTTGGGTTTTGTATTTACGGTTATGGGGTGAAGAGAGAAGTTAAGGCCTGATTATGAAGGTGAGGCGTTTGTGTGTGCGGAGTTGTGAGAGAGAAAATGCAATGATGGTTGGTGCGGAGGATAAGACCATGCGCTGTTGCTGACGCACGCGCTGCTCTGAGCACAACAGCTCTCTGCGCGCGAAGATGCCTTAATGCCAGCGCATCACCTTTTTCTTCTTTTTCTTCTTTTTCAAATTTTTCTTTAAACTTCCACTTTGACAAGGCACCCTTTAGTGCTACCAGCAGTGCTACCACATACAATTCAATGCTACTAGTACAGGGTACCCAAAATTTTAAAATTTCACTGAGTAACCAAATCAACCCCAGCATCAATCACACATATTTATTCCTGATACTCATAATAAACACTAAAACAAGAAAAGTTAACCTCTGAGTTGCCTCCCAGTAGCGCTTGGTTTAAGAGTCCTCAGCTTGACTAAAATGCATTTTTCAAGGAGAATCACTCAAAGAGGTGAATGCCTTTGTGCTAGGCACAAGCTCACCTAAGTAGAGTTTAACTCTCTGCCTGTTCACTTTAAATTCATTTCCATTTGATTCATTCTTTAAATCCACTGCCCCATAAGGGTAGACTTTAAGAATTGTAAATGGTCCAGACCATCTAGATTTCAACTTTCCAGGGAATAGTTTCAATCTAGAGTTAAAGAATAAAACTCTGTCACCTTCCTTGAGTTCTCTTTTCTGAATCTTGGCATCATGCCAAGCTTTTGTCTTTTTCTTGTACAAATTCAGCATTTTCATAAGAAAAATGTCTCAATTCCTCAAGCTTATTGAGTTGCAACATTCTGGCTCTACTAGCTTGGTGTAAATCAAAGTTTAGCTTCTTAGTTGCCCAAAAAGCTTTGTGTTGCAGCTCAATGGGCAAGTGACAAGCCTTACCAAAAACTAATCTATAAGGGGACATGTTAAGAGGTGTTTTGAAAGCTGTTCTATATGCCCAAAGAGCATCATCCAAATGATTAGACCAGTCTTTCCTTAAAGGATTTACCATTTTTTCTAAAATTCTCTTGACTTCCCTATTAGAAAGTTCAGCTTGACCACTAGTTTGTGGATGGTATGTTGTGGCAACCTTACCTTTCACTCCATATTTAGCTAGCATGCCATCCATCAGTTTGTGTCAAAAGTGAGTGCCTTCATCACTAATGATAGCTCTAGGTGTGCCAAACCTTGTAAAGATGTTCTTTTGAAGAAACTTAAGAACAACCTTAGCATCATTAGTGGGAAGGGAAACTGCTTCAATCCACTTAGACACATAATCAACTGCTACCAGAATGTACAGATTACCAAAGGAAGGTGGGAATGGTCCCATAAAATCAACACCCCAAACATCAAACAATTCAATTTCTAAAATATTGTTTAAGGGCATTTCATGTCTATTTGAAATGTTTCCAACTCTTTGGCATCTATCACAATTCTTAGTAAATTCATGTGCATCTTTAAAAATAGAGGGCCAAAAATAACCTATTTGAAGAACCTTTGCAGCAATTCTAGCACCTCCAAAATGTCCTCCACATGGTGAAGAATGACAGTGCTGCAGAATATCAGTTATCTCTTCATTAGCAACACATCTTCTGAGCAATTGAGCAGGACACTTCTTGTAGAGAAAATGTTCATCCTAGGAATAATGCTTGGCTTGATGAAAGAACTTCTTTCTCTGTTGTGAATTAAAATCCTCAGGAATCATATTGCTAACCAAGTAATTCATATAGTCAGAATACCAGGGCACCTCTACTACAGTGCTTGTAGCATTGGCATTTGCTGTTATGGCTAGCAACTGTTCATCAGGAAACTGTTCTTTGATTTCAGAGTCAAAAGAGAGAGGATTAGTATCAGGGATTCTTGACAAATGATCAGCAACTTGATTCTCAACTCCCTTCTTATCTCTGGTTTCAAGATCAAACTCTTGCAACAGTAGCACCCATCTAATCAACCTTGGTTTGGCATCCTTCTTAGCAATGAGGTATTTGATAGGAGAATGGTCAGTGTACACCACCACCTTAGCTCCTACAAGAGAGGATCTGAACTTGTCAAAGGCAAACACCACTGCTATAAACTCTTTTTTAGTAGTTGTGTAATTCAATTGAGCATCTACAAGAGTTTTGCTAGTATAGTGTATTGAATGAAATACTTTGCCTTGCCTCTGGCCAAGTACAACTCCTATAGCATAGTCACTAGCATCACACATCAGTTCAAATGGTTTACTCCAATCTGGTGCTACAATAACAGGTGTTGTCACCAATGCTTCCTTGAGTGTATGGAATGCTGCTAGACATTTGTCATCAAATTCAAACACAGTGTCATGCTGCAGTAGCATACACTGTGACTTAGAAATTTTTGAGAAATCTTTGATGAATCTTCTATAGAATCCAACATGCCCAAGGAAACTTCTGATTCCTTTAACCGATGTGGGAGGTGGTAGCTTCTCAATCACTTCAACTTTGGCTCTGTCTACCTCAATTCCCTTTTTTGAAATCTTGTGCCCCAAGACAATACCTTCTTGGACCATGAAATGGCATTTCTCCCAATTGAGGACCAAATTTGTTTCTTCACATCTTCTCAGAATATCTTCCAAATTCAGTAAACATGATTGAAAGTTCTCTCCAAAGACAGAAAAATCATATCCATGAATACCTCCATAGATTTTTCAACGAAATCAGAAAATATGGCCATCATACACCTTTGAAATGTAGCAGGCGCATTGCATAATCCAAATGGCATCCTTCTAAAGGCAAAGGTGCCATAAGGACAGGTGAATGTGGTCTTCTCTTGATCCTCTTGGGCAATAGCAATCTGATTGTAACATGAGTAACCATCAAGAAAACAATAGAACTCCTTCCCTGCAAGTATGTCTAGCATTTGATCAATGAAAGGGAGAGGAAAGTGATCTTTCTTGGTGGCTTGGTTGAGTTTTCTGTAATCCATATAAATTCTCCAACCAGTGACAGTTTTGGTAGGAATCAATTCATTCTTCTCATTCTGAACTGTCATACCCTAATTTTGTCCGCCTAGGTTTAAAACCCTAATTTTCCGCAAAAAAATAAATAAATTGAGAAGTGTGGTTTTATTTTGAAGAGTGAAGAGCATTGTGCATGCATTTTTGGGTTTTAAAAGTCATTCTAGGGCTTTTAAATTCATTGTTAGAGTGGAAATGCATTTGTTGTTAAAAAACAAGGTTTTTAGGGCAAAAGGGTATTTTGGTCATTGTCAAAAATAAGTTAATTTCTCATCAAGAATCATTGTACAATTTTAGAGAAATTTATTTGAGGCAAAACATTTTTGGTCATGTATGTATGTATGCGCATGCATGCATACATTGTGCACAAAATTTCAAAAAGGATCAATAGGGAATATTCTACAAAAAATTCCAAGATGTGATTTTTATGACATTTTTTGGTCATGGTGATCACATAAAATGGCATATTCCTCAAAATACCTTGTATGTGGCTCAAAGTGGTGTATTTTTATACAATTATCTTGAAAAGAATAATCAAAAATAAAAGGAAAAGGGAATGGTCTCATAATAGTACAATAGTACAATTGCCAACTTGCAAAACTTGGTCACCAAGGACCCCTCCCAATGTGTGTCGCCTATCCCTCTCATTCCCTCTCATATTTTCATTTTTTGACCTCAATCCATGTGTGATTCAATCCTCACCCTCCATTCAAATTTTAGATGCAATCCTAGGGTGAGATGAGATGCACAATGACCTAACTACCCTTAAACCGAATTGCTTTCTATATATACCCTATTAACCTCACCTCACAAGAAAAAAGAAAGCTTTTGGCCTCACCATTAACTCATAAACCCTAGCACACAACTCCCTCGTCACCTTCTCTCCATTTATGCGCCACCCCCTCTCCCTTCTCTCTAACTCACTTCTTCATTTCTCATCTACCCACACACATTCAATCCATCTTCCAAGCCTAAACACTAATTTTCAACCATCAATCCTTCATAAAATCACACAAAAGTTCAAGATCAAGGGTCATTTTTTGGAGATTGAAGACCAAGCTTGAAGATAAGTTGATTTGGTTAATTGTTTCTTCATCTATTGTGTTTATTTGGAGCTCATCTTAAGGTATGTGATTCCTAGACCCCTTCTCTTGTAAATCCTTGCATAAAGTCATCATTTCATGCATATTTGTGAGATTTCCACTTCCAAAAATGTAGATCCTCTCTTTTAACTTCATTTTTATGCTTGTACATATGTTAATCTCATGAATCTTTGTTTTGATGCTTTGATTTTGGGGTTATATGCATGATTTTGTTGTTTTAATTGAAATAAAATGTTATTTGCTTTGATAATAATTTCGCATGCTTCAAATAAATATGTGTTTTATGATTTTTGCTGGTTCTCATGGTTGAATCTTGTGAATAAATGTATCTATGTTTTGGTTATGTCATTCGCTTGCTTGATTTGGTTGACTTGTTGAAATAAATTGATGATTGGCCATGTATGTATTTCGCATATTTTGAGATAATTTGGTTTGATGTTGATTTTTGGGTGTTTGTTGGCTTAATCTTATAATTATTTGAATATGAACCATGATTGTGAGCTTTTGTGCCAAAAGGAATGGTTACAAGATGTAAATCTTGATTTCCTTCGGCTATTTGGTTCGCATATGTTCAATAATTAGGTTTTAATATTTGATTTGATGCCTTTTGAGGTTCAATCGTACAATTGCTTGGAAATGAACCTTGATTGTGAATTTAGGTCGCTTAAAGGAATGGTTGCAAGATGTGTATCTTGATTTCTTCGGGCTAAAAGGTTCGCATACTAGGGTTTATGAATTGATTTTGTTAAATTACTTGTTTAAACTTGCAAATATTCAAACCTATGTTGTTAATTGTGAAATTTGTGATTTGAGAAGATGAATTTGGGTTTTGGTTCATTTATGGTCCACAAATGATCTTGGGTTATGCTAAGTTGGCAAAAGATAGGTTCATTTAACCTTGATGCACATGCATTTTGCATATTCATGCATTCTTACCTATTCTTGCATCCTTGCCTACTCATGCATTCTTGAATTGAAGCTTGGTACTCCATGCTTGATATACTTGTTTATGTGCTTGTGGTGCATTAAAATGTTGAATTGGTGTTCACAATTTGCTTGTTTTGATTTCCACCAATTGTTACTCGTTAGTAACTCTCCAAAACTTCAAAACCATGTTGCATACAAAAAACAACTTGTTACTCGTTAGTAACGTTCCAACTTCAAAACATTTTTTTGCATTTACATAATCATTGATAAACAACTTCACTTCTTCTCAAAACAATTCCAAACTATTTTTCACAAATCAAACTTTGTTGAGGATAATGCGAAGCCTTTGCTTGCACGATTGTCAACAATGGGGTGCTAGTGGTGATCACTTGGAGTCTTTGCTCAATTGATTATCATGAACACTCATTTTTCAAAAGAACTCTCATTTCACAAATTAAAAACTTTGTTGAGGATAATGCGAAGCCTTTGCTTGCACGATCGTCAATAATGGGATGCTAGTGGTGATCACTCGAAACCTTTGTTGTTTGATCACTGTGAACATTCAATTTTCACAATTAAACAACTAAAAAATAAAAACCTTTTCTCGACAACCGAGAACTACGTAAGCTTTGAATTCTCCATCGCACTGGGAGATACGTAGGAGCGGGTCACATTCCCGTCAAGCACGACAAATGAAAACCATTTTCTTTTCAAAAAAACAAACCCTTTTCCAAAACAAGGCAATTTCTAAAAACAAAACAATTTTCGAAAACAAGAACTATGTTGCTTTGATTCCCTCCCCAGGATACGTAGGCACGGTGCCCTCCCGTCAAGCGCAAAAGATTAAATTTTCCTTAAGTTTTTCCATAAAGTAAGGAGAGATAAAGAGAGATAAAAACAAAGCATTTCTTAAATCAACCTTTTAAATCACACGTCAAATCGAGGTTCCCTTTCAGTAGAAAGGATGTGTGGGGTGCTCGTACCTTCCCCATGCATAACCGACCCCCGAACTCAAATCTCGTGGTTCCAAGGACCATTGTCTTTCAAGAAAGGTTTTTTTCAATGTTTTACCTCTAAAAAAATATTGGTGGCGACTCCAATTCATGTTGTGCGAAGAGAAATCCCTCCAAAGGATTTTTCGGGGTGCAACAGCTGGTGTAACACCCCGGAAATAATTTAATTAAAATAGTTGATTGAATTATTAAAATAATTTGGAGGCGGGATATAGATAAATTAAAAGGTTAATATTTTATATGCGTAGGAGGTGAAACGAGTAAAGGAGGTGGTGACGTAGAGAGCCCAGTGTTTACTGAGCCCTCAACTTAAACCCTGGGGGTTTAAGCCAAACCCTCATTCGCAGCAAGCAAAAGAAAAACGAAAGTGAGAGTGAGAGAGAGAGCACGCGGCGCAAAGAGGGAGAGAAGAGGAGGGTTTCGCGAAGAATTTCAAAAGGAGATCGTTCGTGTTGCTGTGGTTTTGTTCGTGTCTAGTTCGTCGTGTTCCGGAGCTTACGTTATTCGAGGTAAGGGTGGGCTTAACCTTGATAATGGGTTGATGATAATTATGTGTGGGTAGTCTAGGGTTTTGTTGAATTGTTCGTGTTGTTGCATATCGTGTTTTCGTTGAGATTGGTGCTTTGATGATTATTGCACGTTATTGTGATTTGTTTCGTTATTTGTTGTTGCGTGATTGTTGTATCACGATGATGGTGTTGTTATTGTTCGTGTTTTTGTTGTTGCTGTGCGTGGTTGATTGTTGTTGTCGCGTTGTCGAATTGTCGTTTTTGTTGTGGTGGTTGCGGTGTCGTTGCCGTTAGGGTTTGGTGTTTGGCAATTTAGCGATTCTGGACACAGGTTCGGTTTTTCTAAAACTGGCGCTGTTTGGTTGATCCAAAAATTATGAGGTTGATTGTTTTTGAAAATAGACTTAACGCCGGTCGTTTTGGCACTAGTTTCGTCAAATTCGGAGTTGTATAGCTCGAGTTATAGGCGATACAAGTTAGATTAAAATTCTGGAAACGATTTGGGTATAGATTCGGTATTTCGGTGACTGGGAACGTTGTATTGACCGAAAAATTATGTGGTTTATTTTTCTGGAAAATAGACTTAATGCTTGTTAATTTGGCACTGGTTTGGTTGCGTTTAGAGTTGTGTAGCTCGAGATATGAATTCCACAAGTTAGAGTAAGATTCTGGAAACAATCTGGACACAGGGTCAGTGTTTTGGTTACCACGTTTTCAAAAGAACTCCTTTTCGAACGAATCCAATTTCTTTGAAAACTAGACAAAATTTGCCCCAGTTTATGCACAAGTTTCATGCAATTTGATTGAGTTTTGGTCACTTTGGAATTGCTTGAATTTGAAGGACAGAAACTGTCCTCTTTTGCAACTAGCCTGTGTGCTTTTCAAAAACTGTACCTATTGGACACTCTCCTTCAAAAACTGAACTTAGGGATGATAACCAGACCCATAGGGCTTTCCAACAAGTATTTATTTGTTGAAATCCGATGTCGTTTGCTATTTTTATTAATTCGCTGAAGTAGGTACGATGTGCCTAGGCACTGTGCGCCAGTATTGTGCGTGGTGTGCGTGCGTTATGTCCGCGTTGTGGAGCCGTCTGGTGTTAATATTTCAGGTGCGGTGCTGGTATGCTCAGGAGAGTTTAGTGGTAGCTGTGATGCTACAACTTGGTGCTATTTTTGGTGAAATCATTTGTTTTGATTCTGGTGATATAGTATTTATTTTAAATACTTGTTATGGTGAGTTGGTGCATAATCATGGTGTCGCATTGTCATATGCATGTTTTGGTGATATAGGCTCTGCCTCTGGTGTTTATTGGTGATATGCCCGTCGTGGCTCATTTTGGTGATCGGTACCGCATGCATATGCCCACTGGAGGGGTTGCATATCATCCCATTGTCTATGAATGTTATAATTTTGGTGGTTCACTGTCAAATGGATTTTTCCTTTGGTATCCGGTGCTGTGATATGGTGTAATTGTATTGTGTTGCTGTAGTTACCTGATGCTAGCATATTTTTATCATCTGCTTATTACCTCTGTTAGACTCACCCCTTCTGCTTGGAATGTTGCTCTCATGCGGCAACGCTGCAGGTGATCGCTAGTGCTCGTGGAGGAATTGCTAGGTTTTGCTTCCTCTCTCGTTTGGGTCTGTGTCAGCTCTGATATGTAGCACCGGGGAGTCGTTAGTTATCGTTTTGAACTATTATTTTAGTTATTGGAAATTGTTTTAATTAATTTTGGAGATGTCTTTAATCGTTAATTCTGGAGATGTTTAAACTGGTTAATATTTCCGCTGCTTGGTGATTTCTTTTATATAAATTATTTTGGAGATTCTTTTTTGGAATAAATGGTGTTTTTTTTTTAAAATGGTGAAAAATGTAGCGCCCTTCGAGGTGACTCTGATAATTGTCTATTTAATTGTAATAGTAAAAGGGGGGTGTTACATTAGTGGTATCAGAGCAGTTCGGTCTGCCCGGCCAAGTTGTCGAGTCGTCGAGTCGAGTAACACTTGAGTAATTGTTACTCGTTCCTGATTATAGTTTCTGTTGCAGTGTTAGGTTGAGATGGCAGGACGGAACGATGCTGCACTCGCTGCTGCTTTGCAGGCTGTGGCTCAAGCTGTGGAGAATAACCCAGGTGCTGCTGGGTCGCGCAGTTTGGCTACGTTTCAGAGGGAGAATCCTCCTACCTTTAAGGGCAAGTATAACCCTGATGGTGCTTTGGCGTGGCTGAAAGAGATGGAGAGAATCTTTCGTGTTATGGATTGCTCTGAGGCGCAGAAAGTCAGGTATGGTACTCATATGCTGGCAGAGGAGGCTGATGACTGGTGGTTGGAGATGAGGCAGAGGTTGGCGACTGTGAATGAAGAGGTCACTTGGGCTGTGTTCAGCAGAGAATTTCTGAGAAAGTATTATCCTGAAGATGTCCGTGGGAAGAAAGAGATCGAGTTTCTGGAGCTGAAGCAGGGTAATATGTCGGTGACTGAGTATGCTGCCAAGTTCATTGAATTGGCGAAGTTCTATCCACATTATGGTGAGGCTGGTGCTGAATTCTTCAAATGCATCAAGTTTGAAAATGGGTTGCGGGCTGATATCAAGAAGGCGATAGGGTATCAGAAAATTCGGGTGTTCTCGGAGTTGATTGACAGCTGCAGAATCTTCGAGGAAGACAGTAATGCTCATTCTAGAGTCATGAGGGATAGGCAGAAGAATTTCTCGAGTCGTGGGAAGCCGTATGAGGTTCCAGCTGGTAAGGGCAATCAGAGAACTGCTGTGGGTAAGAGACCTAGTGAGGGAGATGCTGCTGCTAGTGTGGTATGTTACAAGTGTGGTAAACTCGGTCATAAGCGTCCTGACTGTCCAGGTGATGTGAAGAAGTGCTACAAGTGTGGTAAAGAGGGTCATATGGCGTCTAGCTGTGATCGAAAGGATGTGTTATGCTACAACTGTGGTGAGGGTGGTCATATCAGCACTCAGTGTCCTAAACCGAAGAAAGAAAGGTCCGTTGGGAAGGTGTTCGCTCTGGCGGGGTCAGATGCAGTGAATGAGATCAGAGGTACATGCTATATTAATAATTCTCCTCTTATTGCTATTATTGATACTGGTGCTACCCATTGTTTTATTGCTACTGCATGTGTTGAGAAATTAGATCTTGTTTTATCTTCTATGTTGAGGGAGATGGTTATCGATACTCCGGCTAAGGGTTCGGTGACTACCTCGATTGTTTGTGCTAAATGCCCTTTATCGATATTCGGTAATGATTTTCTCGTTGACTTGATTTGTTTGCCGCTGAGCGGAATGGATGTTATTCTAGGTATGGGCTGGTTAGTTGATAACCATGTTCATATCAACTGTCATGAAAGGTCTGTGAGTTTCTTTTCTCCTGAAGAGGAAGAGTCTGGTTTGTTGTCTGCTGGTCAGTTGCATAGGGTAATGAGGGAAGATGTCCAGTTGTTTTCATTAATGGCGTCATTGTCTGCTGAGAGCCGAGCGAAGGTTGATGAGTTGCAGGTGGTGCGAGAGTTTTCTGAGGTTTTTCCCGACGAGATTCCGGATGTACCACCAGAGAGAGAGGTTGAGTTTGCTATTGATCTGGTACCTGATACTAAACCTGTGTCTATGGCACCGTATAGAATGTCTGCATCTGAATTGTCAGAACTGAAGAAGCAACTCGAGGATCTGCTTGAAAAGAAATTTGTGAGGCCAAGTGTGTCGCCGTGGGGAGCTCCAGTGTTGTTGGTGAAAAAGAAAGATGGTAGTATGAGGTTGTGCGTAGACTATCGGCAGCTGAATAAGGTGACTATTAAGAACAAGTATCCGCTTCCGAGGATTGATGACTTAATGGATCAGTTGGTGGGTGCTCAGGTGTTCAGTAAAATAGATTTGAGATCGGGTTATCATCAGATCAAGGTGAAAGACGAAGACATTCAGAAGACAGCTTTCAGAACCCGTTATGGGCATTATGAGTATTCCGTGATGCCTTTCGGTGTGACTAATGCGCCGGGAGTGTTCATGGAGTACATGAACCGTATCTTTCGTGAGTATCTGGATCGGTTTGTGGTGGTATTCATTGACGACATCCTAATTTATTCTAAGTCAGAAGAGGAGCATGCAGAACATCTGAGATTGGTATTGGAAATTCTGAGGGACAGGAAATTATATGCGAAGCTGTCTAAGTGTGAGTTTTGGTTGAAAGAGGTTAGCTTTCTGGGTCATGTTATTTCGGGGAATGGAATTGCCGTGGATCCGTCTAAGGTTGATGCCGTGTTACAATGGGAGTCTCCGAAGTCAGTTACTGAGATTAGAAGTTTTCTGGGTCTGGCAGGTTACTATAGGAGGTTTATAGAAGGATTTTCGAAGTTGGCACTTCCGTTGACTCAGTTGACTTGCAAGGGTAAAGCTTTCATCTGGGATGACTGTTGTGAAGAGAGCTTCAAAGAATTGAAGAAGAGGTTGACGACGTCTCCTGTTCTGACGTTGCCTAATCCGGAAGAGTCGTTTGTGGTGTATTGTGATGCTTCCAAGATGGGGTTGGGAGGTGTGCTTATGCAGAATGGTAAGGTAGTTGCCTATGCGTCGAGACAGTTGAGGACTCATGAGAAGAACTACCCTACCCATGATTTAGAACTTGCTGCAGTTGTGTTCGCGTTGAAAATTTGGAGACATTATCTGTATGGTTCGAGGTTTGAGGTGTTCAGTGATCATAAGGGTTTGCAGTATCTGTTTGATCAGAAAGAGTTGAATATGAGACAGCGCAGATGGTTGGAGTTGCTGAAAGACTATGACTTTAGCTTGAACTATCATCCGGGAAAGGCTAATGTGGTAGCTGACGCTTTAAGTCGAAAGACGTTGCATATGTCAGCAATGATGGTTAGAGAACTCGAATTAATTGAGCAGCTCAGGGATATGAGTTTGGTTTGTGAAGTGACGCCTCAGAGTGTCAGATTGGGGATGTTGAAGATTGATAATGAATTCATGGCTAGCATTCGAGAAGCTCAGAAGTTAGATGTTAAATTAGTTGACCTGATGGTTGGGATTGATCAATCCGAGAATAAAGACTTTGAGTTGGATGCGCAGAATGTATTGAAGTACCGTGGAAGAATCTGCATTCCTGATGATGAGGAGATGAAAAGAGCAATTTTAGAAGAAGGTCATAGGAGTAAGTTGAGTATCCATCCGGGAGCTACAAAGATGTATCAGGATCTGAAGAATATGTTTTGGTGGCCTGGTATGAAGCGTGATGTGGCGCAGTTTGTGTATTCCTGCTTGACTTGTCAGAAATCGAAGGTTGAGCATCAGAAGCCTGCTGGGTTGATGCAACCGTTGGAGATTCCGGAATGGAAGTGGGATAGTATTTCTATGGATTTCGTGATAGGGTTACCTAATACTGTGAGGGGGCACGATTCGATTTGGGTGATTGTGGATAGATTGACGAAGTCTGCTCATTTTATTCCTATCAATATCACGTATCCGGTGTCGAGATTGGCAGAGATTTATATTCAGGTGATTGTGAAGTTGCATGGTGTTCCTTTGTGCATTGTGTCTGACAGAGATCCTAGGTTCACTTCTGATTTCTGGAAGAGTTTGCAAGAAGCGTTGGGTTCTAAATTGAGGTTGAGTTCAGCTTATCATCCTCAAACTGATGGGCAGACAGAGAGGACCATTCAGTCGTTGGAAGACTTGTTGAGATCTTGTGTTCTTGAGCAGGGAGGTGCGTGGGATACTCACCTTCCGTTGATCGAGTTTACTTACAACAATAGTTACCATTCTAGCATCGGGATGGCACCGTTCGAGGCATTGTATGGTCGGAGATGTAGGACTCCGTTGTGTTGGCATGAATCTGGGGAGAGTATTGTTCTTGGACCCGAGGTTGTTCGAGAGACTACTGAAAAGGTGGAATTGATCCGTGAGAAAATGAAAGCGTCGCAGAGTAGACAGAAGAGCTATCATGATAAGAGAAGGAAGGATTTAGAATTCCAAGCTGGTGATCATGTGTTTTTGAGAGTCACGCCTATGGCTGGTGTTGGGCGTGCATTGAAGACAAAGAAGTTGACTCCTCGTTTCATTGGACCGTATCAGATCACTGAGAGAATTGGTAATGTTGCTTATAGGGTGGCCTTGCCGCCTAATCTTTCGAATTTGCACGATGTATTTCATGTGTCGCAACTTCGGAAGTATATTTCGGATCCGTCCCATGTGATTCCGATGGATGATGTGCATGTGCGGGATAATCTCACTGTGGAGACAATGCCTGTGCGAATTGAAGATCGTGAAGTGAAGACTTTACGTGGCAAAGAGATAAACCTGGTGAAAGTGGTCTGGTTAGGAGCTGCTGGTGAAAGCATGACATGGGAGTTGGAGAGCAAGATGCGAGAGTCCTATCCGGAGCTGTTTGAATCAGGTATGTTTTCGAGGACGAAAGATTCTAAGTGGGGGAGGGTTGTAACACCCCGGAAATAATTTAATTAAAATAGTTGATTGAATTATTAAAATAATTTGGAGGCGGGATATAGATAAATTAAAAGGTTAATATTTTATATGCGTAGGAGGTGAAACGAGTAAAGGAGGTGGTGACGTAGAGAGCCCAATGTTTACTGAGCCCTCAACTTAAACCCTGGGGGTTTAAGCCAAACCCTCATTCGCAGCAAGCAAAAGAAAAACGAAAGTGAGAGTGAGAGAGAGAGCACGCGGCGCAAAGAGGGAGAGAAGAGGAGGGTTTCGCGAAGAATTTCAAAAGGAGATCGTTCGTGTTGCTGTGGTTTTGTTCGTGTCTCGTTCGTCGTGTTCCGGAGCTTACGTTATTCGAGGTAAGGGTGGGCTTAACCTTGATAATGGGTTGATGATAATTATGTGTGGGTAGTCTAGGGTTTTGTTGAATTGTTCGTGTTGTTGCATATCGTGTTTTCGTTGAGATTGGTGCTTTGATGATTATTGCACGTTATTGTGATTTGTTTCGTTATTTGTTGTTGCGTGATTGTTGTATCACGATGATGGTGTTGTTATTGTTCGTGTTTTTGTTGTTGCTGTGCGTGGTTGATTGTTGTTGTCGCGTTGTCGAATTGTCGTTTTTGTTGTGGTGGTTGCGGTGTCGTTGCCGTTAGGGTTTGGTGTTTGGCAATTTAGCGATTCTGGACACAGGTTCGGTTTTTCTAAAACTGGCGCTGTTTGGTTGATCCAAAAATTATGAGGTTGATTGTTTTTGAAAATAGACTTAACGCCGGTCGTTTTGGCACTAGTTTCGTCAAATTCGGAGTTGTATAGCTCGAGTTATAGGCGATACAAGTTAGATTAAAATTCTGGAAACGATTTGGGTATAGATTCGGTATTTCGGTGACTGGGAACGTTGTATTGACCGAAAAATTATGTGGTTTATTTTTCTGGAAAATAGACTTAATGCTTGTTAATTTGGCACTGGTTTGGTTGCGTTTAGAGTTGTGTAGCTCGAGATATGAATTCCACAAGTTAGAGTAAGATTCTGGAAACAATCTGGACACAGGGTCAGTGTTTTGGTTACCACGTTTTCAAAAGAACTCCTTTTCGAACGAATCCAATTTCTTTGAAAACTAGACAAAATTTGCCCCAGTTTATGCACAAGTTTCATGCAATTTGATTGAGTTTTGGTCACTTTGGAATTGCTTGAATTTGAAGGACAGAAACTGTCCTCTTTTGCAACTAGCCTGTGTGCTTTTCAAAAACTGTACCTATTGGACACTCTCCTTCAAAAACTGAACTTAGGGATGATAACCAGACCCATAGGGCTTTCCAACAAGTATTTATTTGTTGAAATCCGATGTCGTTCGCTATTTTTATTAATTCGCTGAAGTAGGTGCGATGTGCCTAGGCGCTGTGCGCCAGTATTGTGCGTGGTGTGCGTGCGTTATGTCCGCGTTGTGGAGCCGTCTGGTGTTAATATTTCAGGTGCGGTGCTGGTATGCTCAGGAGAGTTTAGTGGTAGCTGTGATGCTACAACTTGGTGCTATTTTTGGTGAAATCATTTGTTTTGATTCTGGTGATATAGTATTTATTTTAAATACTTGTTATGGTGAGTTGGTGCATAATCATGGTGTCGCATTGTCATATGCATGTTTTGGTGATATAGGCTCTGCCTCTGGTGTTTATTGGTGATATGCCCGTCGTGGCTCATTTTGGTGATCGGTACCGCATGCATATGCCCACTGGAGGGGTTGCATATCATCCCATTGTCTATGAATGTTATAATTTTGGTGGTTCACTGTCAAATGGATTTTTCCTTTGGTATCCGGTGCTGTGATATGGTGTAATTGTATTGTGTTGCTGTAGTTACCTGATGCTAGCATATTTTTATCATCTGCTTATTACCTCTGTTAGACTCACCCCTTCTGCTTGGAATGTTGCTCTCATGCGGCAACGCTGCAGGTGATCGCTAGTGCTCGTGGAGGAATTGCTAGGTTTTGCTTCCTCTCTCGTTTGGGTCTGTGTCAGCTCTGATATGTAGCACCGGGGAGTCGTTAGTTATCGTTTTGAACTATTATTTTAGTTATTGGAAATTGTTTTAATTAATTTTGGAGATGTCTTTAATCGTTAATTCTGGAGATGTTTAAACTGGTTAATATTTCCGCTGCTTGGTGATTTCTTTTATATAAATTATTTTGGAGATTCTTTTTTGGAATAAATGGTGTTTTTTTTTTAAAATGGTGAAAAATGTAGCGCCCTTCGAGGTGACTCTGATAATTGTCTATTTAATTGTAATAGTAAAAGGGGGGTGTTACATTAGTGGTATCAGAGCAGTTCGGTCTGCCCGGCCAAGTTGTCGAGTCGTCGAGTCGAGTAACACTTGAGTAATTGTTACTCGTTCCTGATTATAGTTTCTGTTGCAGTGTTAGGTTGAGATGGCAGGACGGAACGATGCTGCACTCGCTGCTGCTTTGCAGGCTGTGGCTCAAGCTGTGGAGAATAACCCAGGTGCTGCTGGGTCGCGCAGTTTGGCTACGTTTCAGAGGGAGAATCCTCCTACCTTTAAGGGCAAGTATAACCCTGATGGTGCTTTGGCGTGGCTGAAAGAGATGGAGAGAATCTTTCGTGTTATGGATTGCTCTGAGGCGCAGAAAGTCAGGTATGGTACTCATATGCTGGCAGAGGAGGCTGATGACTGGTGGTTGGAGATGAGGCAGAGGTTGGCGACTGTGAATGAAGAGGTCACTTGGGCTGTGTTCAGCAGAGAATTTCTGAGAAAGTATTATCCTGAAGATGTCCGTGGGAAGAAAGAGATCGAGTTTCTGGAGCTGAAGCAGGGTAATATGTCGGTGACTGAGTATGCTGCCAAGTTCATTGAATTGGCGAAGTTCTATCCACATTATGGTGAGGCTGGTGCTGAATTCTCCAAATGCATCAAGTTTGAAAATGGGTTGCGGGCTGATATCAAGAAGGCGATAGGGTATCAGAAAATTCGGGTGTTCTCGGAGTTGATTGACAGCTGCAGAATCTTCGAGGAAGACAGTAATGCTCATTCTAGAGTCATGAGGGATAGGCAGAAGAATTTCTCGAGTCGTGGGAAGCCGTATGAGGTTCCAGCTGGTAAGGGCAATCAGAGAACTGCTGTGGGTAAGAGACCTAGTGAGGGAGATGCTGCTGCTAGTGTGGTATGTTACAAGTGTGGTAAACTCGGTCATAAGCGTCCTGACTGTCCAGGTGATGTGAAGAAGTGCTACAAGTGTGGTAAAGAGGGTCATATGGCGTCTAGCTGTGATCGAAAGGATGTGTTATGCTACAACTGTGGTGAGGGTGGTCATATCAGCACTCAGTGTCCTAAACCGAAGAAAGAAAGGTCCGTTGGGAAGGTGTTCGCTCTGGCGGGGTCAGATGCAGTGAATGAGATCAGAGGTACATGCTATATTAATAATTCTCCTCTTATTGCTATTATTGATACTGGTGCTACCCATTGTTTTATTGCTACTGCATGTGTTGAGAAATTAGATCTTGTTTTATCTTCTATGTTGAGGGAGATGGTTATCGATACTCCGGCTAAGGGTTCGGTGACTACCTCGATTGTTTGTGCTAAATGCCCTTTATCGATATTCGGTAATGATTTTCTCGTTGACTTGATTTGTTTGCCGCTGAGCGGAATGGATGTTATTCTAGGTATGGACTGGTTAGTTGATAACCATGTTCATATCAACTGTCATGAAAGGTCTGTGAGTTTCTTTTCTCCTGAAGAGGAAGAGTCTGGTTTGTTGTCTGCTGGTCAGTTGCATAGGGTAATGAGGGAAGATGTCCAGTTGTTTTCATTAATGGCGTCATTGTCTGCTGAGAGCCGAGCGAAGGTTGATGAGTTGCAGGTGGTGCGAGAGTTTTCTGAGGTTTTTCCCGACGAGATTCCGGATGTACCACCAGAGAGAGAGGTTGAGTTTGCTATTGATCTGGTACCTGATACTAAACCTGTGTCTATGGCACCGTATAGAATGTCTGCATCTGAATTGTCAGAACTGAAGAAGCAACTCGAGGATCTGCTTGAAAAGAAATTTGTGAGGCCAAGTGTGTCGCCGTGGGGAGCTCCAGTGTTGTTGGTGAAAAAGAAAGATGGTAGTATGAGGTTGTGCGTAGACTATCGGCAGCTGAATAAGGTGACTATTAAGAACAAGTATCCGCTTCCGAGGATTGATGACTTAATGGATCAGTTGGTGGGTGCTCAGGTGTTCAGTAAAATAGATTTGAGATCGGGTTATCATCAGATCAAGGTGAAAGACGAAGACATTCAGAAGACAGCTTTCAGAACCCGTTATGGGCATTATGAGTATTCCGTGATGCCTTTCGGTGTGACTAATGCGCCGGGAGTGTTCATGGAGTACATGAACCGTATCTTTCGTGAGTATCTGGATCGGTTTGTGGTGGTATTCATTGACGACATCCTAATTTATTCTAAGTCAGAAGAGGAGCATGCAGAACATCTGAGATTGGTATTGGAAATTCTGAGGGACAGGAAATTATATGCGAAGCTGTCTAAGTGTGAGTTTTGGTTGAAAGAGGTTAGCTTTCTGGGTCATGTTATTTCGGGGAATGGAATTGCCGTGGATCCGTCTAAGGTTGATGCCGTGTTACAATGGGAGTCTCCGAAGTCAGTTACTGAGATTAGAAGTTTTCTGGGTCTGGCAGGTTACTATAGGAGGTTTATAGAAGGATTTTCGAAGTTGGCACTTCCGTTGACTCAGTTGACTTGCAAGGGTAAAGCTTTCATCTGGGATGACTGTTGTGAAGAGAGCTTCAAAGAATTGAAGAAGAGGTTGACGACGTCTCCTGTTCTGACGTTGCCTAATCCGGAAGAGTCGTTTGTGGTGTATTGTGATGCTTCCAAGATGGGGTTGGGAGGTGTGCTTATGCAGAATGGTAAGGTAGTTGCCTATGCGTCGAGACAGTTGAGGACTCATGAGAAGAACTACCCTACCCATGATTTAGAACTTGCTGCAGTTGTGTTCGCGTTGAAAATTTGGAGACATTATCTGTATGGTTCGAGGTTTGAGGTGTTCAGTGATCATAAGGGTTTGCAGTATCTGTTTGATCAGAAAGAGTTGAATATGAGACAGCGCAGATGGTTGGAGTTGCTGAAAGACTATGACTTTAGCTTGAACTATCATCCGGGAAAGGCTAATGTGGTAGCTGACGCTTTAAGTCGAAAGACGTTGCATATGTCAGCAATGATGGTTAGAGAACTCGAATTAATTGAGCAGCTCAGGGATATGAGTTTGGTTTGTGAAGTGACGCCTCAGAGTGTCAGATTGGGGATGTTGAAGATTGATAATGAATTCATGGCTAGCATTCGAGAAGCTCAGAAGTTAGATGTTAAATTAGTTGACCTGATGGTTGGGATTGATCAATCCGAGAATAAAGACTTTGAGTTGGATGCGCAGAATGTATTGAAGTACCGTGGAAGAATCTGCATTCCTGATGATGAGGAGATGAAAAGAGCAATTTTAGAAGAAGGTCATAGGAGTAAGTTGAGTATCCATCCGGGAGCTACAAAGATGTATCAGGATCTGAAGAATATGTTTTGGTGGCCTGGTATGAAGCGTGATGTGGCGCAGTTTGTGTATTCCTGCTTGACTTGTCAGAAATCGAAGGTTGAGCATCAGAAGCCTGCTGGGTTGATGCAACCGTTGGAGATTCCGGAATGGAAGTGGGATAGTATTTCTATGGATTTCGTGATAGGGTTACCTAATACTGTGAGGGGGCACGATTCGATTTGGGTGATTGTGGATAGATTGACGAAGTCTGCTCATTTTATTCCTATCAATATCACGTATCCGGTGTCGAGATTGGCAGAGATTTATATTCAGGTGATTGTGAAGTTGCATGGTGTTCCTTTGTGCATTGTGTCTGACAGAGATCCTAGGTTCACTTCTGATTTCTGGAAGAGTTTGCAAGAAGCGTTGGGTTCTAAATTGAGGTTGAGTTCAGCTTATCATCCTCAAACTGATGGGCAGACAGAGAGGACCATTCAGTCGTTGGAAGACTTGTTGAGATCTTGTGTTCTTGAGCAGGGAGGTGCGTGGGATACTCACCTTCCGTTGATCGAGTTTACTTACAACAATAGTTACCATTCTAGCATCGGGATGGCACCGTTCGAGGCATTGTATGGTCGGAGATGTAGGACTCCGTTGTGTTGGCATGAATCTGGGGAGAGTATTGTTCTTGGACCCGAGGTTGTTCGAGAGACTACTGAAAAGGTGGAATTGATCCGTGAGAAAATGAAAGCGTCGCAGAGTAGACAGAAGAGCTATCATGATAAGAGAAGGAAGGATTTAGAATTCCAAGCTGGTGATCATGTGTTTTTGAGAGTCACGCCTATGGCTGGTGTTGGGCGTGCATTGAAGACAAAGAAGTTGACTCCTCGTTTCATTGGACCGTATCAGATCACTGAGAGAATTGGTAATGTTGCTTATAGGGTGGCCTTGCCGCCTAATCTTTCGAATTTGCACGATGTATTTCATGTGTCGCAACTTCGGAAGTATATTTCGGATCCGTCCCATGTGATTCCGATGGATGATGTGCATGTGCGGGATAATCTCACTGTGGAGACAATGCCTGTGCGAATTGAAGATCGTGAAGTGAAGACTTTACGTGGCAAAGAGATAAACCTGGTGAAAGTGGTCTGGTTAGGAGCTGCTGGTGAAAGCATGACATGGGAGTTGGAGAGCAAGATGCGAGAGTCCTATCCGGAGCTGTTTGAATCAGGTATGTTTTCGAGGACGAAAGATTCTAAGTGGGGGAGGGTTGTAACACCCCGGAAATAATTTAATTAAAATAGTTGATTGAATTATTAAAATAATTTGGAGGCGGGATATAGATAAATTAAAAGGTTAATATTTTATATGCGTAGGAGGTGAAACGAGTAAAGGAGGTGGTGACGTAGAGAGCCCAATGTTTACTGAGCCCTCAACTTAAACCCTGGGGGTTTAAGCCAAACCCTCATTCGCAGCAAGCAAAAGAAAAACGAAAGTGAGAGTGAGAGAGAGAGCACGCGGCGCAAAGAGGGAGAGAAGAGGAGGGTTTCGCGAAGAATTTCAAAAGGAGATCGTTCGTGTTGCTGTGGTTTTGTTCGTGTCTCGTTCGTCGTGTTCCGGAGCTTACGTTATTCGAGGTAAGGGTGGGCTTAACCTTGATAATGGGTTGATGATAATTATGTGTGGGTAGTCTAGGGTTTTGTTGAATTGTTCGTGTTGTTGCATATCGTGTTTTCGTTGAGATTGGTGCTTTGATGATTATTGCACGTTATTGTGATTTGTTTCGTTATTTGTTGTTGCGTGATTGTTGTATCACGATGATGGTGTTGTTATTGTTCGTGTTTTTGTTGTTGCTGTGCGTGGTTGATTGTTGTTGTCGCGTTGTCGAATTGTCGTTTTTGTTGTGGTGGTTGCGGTGTCGTTGCCGTTAGGGTTTGGTGTTTGGCAATTTAGCGATTCTGGACACAGGTTCGGTTTTTCTAAAACTGGCGCTGTTTGGTTGATCCAAAAATTATGAGGTTGATTGTTTTTGAAAATAGACTTAACGCCGGTCGTTTTGGCACTAGTTTCGTCAAATTCGGAGTTGTATAGCTCGAGTTATAGGCGATACAAGTTAGATTAAAATTCTGGAAACGATTTGGGTATAGATTCGGTATTTCGGTGACTGGGAACGTTGTATTGACCGAAAAATTATGTGGTTTATTTTTCTGGAAAATAGACTTAATGCTTGTTAATTTGGCACTGGTTTGGTTGCGTTTAGAGTTGTGTAGCTCGAGATATGAATTCCACAAGTTAGAGTAAGATTCTGGAAACAATCTGGACACAGGGTCAGTGTTTTGGTTACCACGTTTTCAAAAGAACTCCTTTTCGAACGAATCCAATTTCTTTGAAAACTAGACAAAATTTGCCCCAGTTTATGCACAAGTTTCATGCAATTTGATTGAGTTTTGGTCACTTTGGAATTGCTTGAATTTGAAGGACAGAAACTGTCCTCTTTTGCAACTAGCCTGTGTGCTTTTCAAAAACTGTACCTATTGGACACTCTCCTTCAAAAACTGAACTTAGGGATGATAACCAGACCCATAGGGCTTTCCAACAAGTATTTATTTGTTGAAATCCGATGTCGTTTGCTATTTTAATTAATTCGCTGAAGTAGGTGCGATGTGCCTAGGCGCTGTGCGCCAGTATTGTGCGTGGTGTGCGTGCGTTATGTCCGCGTTGTGGAGCCGTCTGGTGTTAATATTTCAGGTGCGGTGCTGGTATGCTCAGGAGAGTTTAGTGGTAGCTGTGATGCTACAACTTGGTGCTATTTTTGGTGAAATCATTTGTTTTGATTCTGGTGATATAGTATTTATTTTAAATACTTGTTATGGTGAGTTGGTGCATAATCATGGTGTCGCATTGTCATATGCATGTTTTGGTGATATAGGCTCTGCCTCTGGTGTTTATTGGTGATATGCCCGTCGTGGCTCATTTTGGTGATCGGTACCGCATGCATATGCCCACTGGAGGGGTTGCATATCATCCCATTGTCTATGAATGTTATAATTTTGGTGGTTCACTGTCAAATGGATTTTTCCTTTGGTATCCGGTGCTGTGATATGGTGTAATTGTATTGTGTTGCTGTAGTTACCTGATGCTAGCATATTTTTATCATATGCTTATTACCTCTGTTAGACTCACCCCTTCTGCTTGGAATGTTGCTCTCATGCGGCAACGCTGCAGGTGATCGCTAGTGCTCGTGGAGGAATTGCTAGGTTTTGCTTCCTCTCTCGTTTGGGTCTGTGTCAGCTCTGATATGTAGCACCGGGGAGTCGTTAGTTATCGTTTTGAACTATTATTTTAGTTATTGGAAATTGATTTAATTAATTTTGGAGATGTCTTTAATCGTTAATTCTGGAGATGTTTAAACTGGTTAATATTTCCGCTGCTTGGTGATTTCTTTTATATAAATTATTTTGGAGATTCTTTTTTGGAATAAATGGTGTTTTTTTTTTAAAATGGTGAAAAATGTAGCGCCCTTCGAGGTGACTCTGATAATTGTCTATTTAATTGTAATAGTAAAAGGGGGGTGTTACAGCTGGCGACTCCACTGGGGACCTTTCTTTAGTGGGTCGAGCCAATCGATTCGACATGTGATTTATTTCGTTGATTTGAATGCTTTGTTATATCTCTCCTCCTTTCCCTTTCTTCTTTCTTTCCTTTGCCTTTGAAAACATGCTTGCATTATTCTTAGAATTGTCGTGTGCATTCTTGTGATGTTGTGCTTGCGTGCATTGTGTGTTAGCCTCCTTCCTCTTCTATATTTGCTTCTTGAGTAAAATAAGAGTAGTTTCTTCTTCTTCTCCTCTTACTTTCATCGTTTATATGCTTTTCTCATACATTTCCCCAATCCTAGCATGTTCCCCTCTTCTTTGCTCCCTTTCTTGAGGTAAGCTCATGCATTTCCCCTAATCCTATTATGTCCCCTCCTCTAGGCTCCCTTTCTTAAGGTAAGCAATGCTTGCGATTGTTGTTGGAACCCTAGGTTAGTATACTTATGTTGAAATGATATTGAACCCTAGGGTAGACGACATGCTGTTGCTTGATATTGTCTGGACTGTTTTGGTTTCCCTTTGCAGGTGGGGTTTGGGTAGATTTTTAGGTGTTGTGCCCTCATCACACACTGCACACCTTATATTTGTGAGCATTGAGTGGGGCCTAAAACCCAAGGTCTGCAAAGAACCCTAGGAGAGTGGAAATGAGTAGTGACTGCCATTCGTAGACCGTTGTCTGTCTGGCTCTCATGAAAGTTTTGCCCAAGAGTGCGCTTTCTTCATGATACCTCACAATCGGTAGCTCTCTACGATTGTGGGTGTATTCATGAGAGAGACTTTAGCTCTTGGTTGCCATTGTGAGGCAGTGACCAGAACCCACATGGGAGGATTACCCTTGTCGTTGACTTTAGAGCCTACGATCTTTACCCATTTGTAGGACACGGGGGCACGCAAATTGTGTGTTGCATTAGCTTAGGCATCCTCTTTCGAAACTCCTTTACCAAAAACGTAGAAAGTAATTTCCTTTTTCCCTCATAAACACCTATATGAGGTGGCATATAGCGGGTATTTTCAAAAATGTTTTGAACCGCCACCAATAAAAATCATTTTCTTCTCTCTTTTCTATGTAAATAAAAGGTCATAATCATCACATCTGCGTCATTTTGCATCATCATCATTGCATTCGCATCTAACAAAAATTTTGAAAAAAAACCTCCATTCTTTGCATCCTCCATGCATTAAAGTTGTTTGCCGGAGATCGCAACGTAACACAAAGTCTTGTCATAGGTGTGTAAGAAACGGAATGGAATCAAAAGGCAAAACCGTTTTCAATTGAAGGCTTCCTGTTGTGAAAGAGATTGATATGGCTAGTCTGAAAGAGTATGCATCCCTCCTAGGTCCTATTGAGGTCAGGTCTTTTGACAAAACCTATGGGAACATTCGCAAGCTGCTACAACTAGAAGTGCAAGAGAGTGCCATTGCTGCCCTGTGTCGGTTCTATGACTCGGAGATTCGCTGTTTCATTTTTAAGAATTTCCAAATGGCGCCTACCCTAGAAGAGTATGATAGGATTTTGGGCTTTGATCGATCCAAGTTTAAGCCTTATCAATACCAAGGGGAGTATTATTCTGATGAAAAGCTTGCTGCCTTGTTGCAAATCAGTGCTGAGAAAGTGCGGGACCATAAGATAGAACGTAATAAGGTATTTGGGTTTCCTCAAGAATACTTTGAGAGTTTGATGACCAGCTATGTAGTGTCTGATGATTGGAATTCTTTCAAGCAAGTGCTAGCTCTGACCATCTTCGGCATTGTGCTCTTCCCTCAAATAGAGAGGCATGTGAGTGAAACTGCAATCGGTGTCTTCCTCGCCTTCAAATGTGCAAAAAATCCTATCAACTCGGTTCCCGCAATCCTCGCAGAGACATACCGTGCCTTCACTCGTCACCATGAATTCCAAAAGAATAAGATGTGTTGCTCCTTCCCTGTGTTATATGCTTGGTTGATCAGTCATGTGTGTACCAACAAAAGTGATGTGAAGGATTTGCTTTCCTATGCCTTGGGTTGTAATCCGAAGACTATGAACTCTCAAGAGTGGGTGCATGCTTTCAAGAACCAAGATGCTCTCCAGATTCGTTGGTTCTCACCTAAATGTTGGGTAGACAGGCCTTCAGTGGTATTTCGGTGTGGGAGTTTTCAGAACGTTCCTCTCATGGGAACCCAAGGATGCATAAACTATAACCCCTCTTTGACCTTGCGACAGCTCGGATACCCTATGCGGGATTCACCCTCCGAAGCTATGCTGTTTCGTTTTTACCTCCACGCGGGGATCCCTAAAGACGAGAGTCTACTTCGGCGAGTCCTGCAAGCTTGGGAAACCGTAGTGCGGAAAAACAGAGAAGAATTAACCAGGAGGACCACTGCTATCTCTTTTTCTCAATGGCTTGAAGGGAGGATTAGTGAAACTCGGTCATCCAACCAAGGAGTAGCACTGCCTGAGGAAAAGATACAAGAACCTCACATTCCTACCATTGAAGAATTGGAAGAGGTTAGGTTGGCCATGTCAAAGGTGGGAGAAGAGAAAAGGGCTCTGCAAGATAGATTGAGAAAGATGATGCAAGACAAGAAAAAGCTAGAAAATGAAAATGCTTTCCAAGCTGCAGCTATTGAGGAAGTCAATAGAAAACTTGAAATAGAGGGGAAAAGCAAGAGGGAAATGCAAAAGCACTTGAAGGGTGCCAAAGAGGAAGTGAAGAGGTGCACTACCAAGATGAATGAGGCTGTAGCGGAAGCAATTAAATGGAAGAGGCTATATGAGGATACATGGAAAGAAGAGCAAGCAGTCAGGCACGCACTAGTTAAGTCAAGAAAAGACTCTCGAATAATGAAGCTTGAATTGGAAGATCAATTAAAGAGTGTCAAGCAAGATCGGGAATCTATTGAAGGGATCCTGAGGGATTATCAGCAAGCACTAAGAAGGGAACAAGGGAAGTCGGAAAGCTTGGCCAATCATGTGCAGTACTTGGAAGGGTCTTACGTCCGGCTAAGGGAGAAGAGTGACTATTGGGAGAGTCAATTTGCGGAATTGCTCAGTAAGGTAAAAAGTCAACAAGTCTTTGAGGAATTGAAAAAGGAAGGCTTACATTGGAAAGACAAGTTCTCCAAGTTAGTTTGGTTAGCTAATCAGGCTGTGAGAGACATTCCCAAGAAGCTAAGAAAGGTGGATGCAGAAATGAATCCTTTCAACACCCCTGTCAAGGTGTGTGAGTTTGTTGAGTACTGCAAGATTCTCACAGAAGAACTCCTGGAGAAAGCCCGGGGGGCAGCTGAGAGCAAGAAGAGGAAAAGGAGCGAGGAGTTGAAAGCCATATGCCTTTAAAGTTCCCTTTAGAGTATTGTAGCGATCCTTAGGAAATTGTAATTTTCTTTAAGAAGTTGTAACTTTCTTTGGAAAATAGTACTTTGTTTAAAATCATTGTATTGCACTCTTAAGGAATATTGTACTTTGATTTGCTTTCTATTTGTGATACTCCTTCGCATTCCATTTAATTGAAGTACGTTTGTTTTGCCTTGTTGCTTCCAACTTTGTTGCAATCCTAAAAACACCTGAACCTTAACACCTATGACAAGACGAGTTGCACCGCGATTCCCGGCAATAAACATAATAACATGCATATTGCATTGCATTTGCATCATTTGTCTTTGTGTTCATAAAAAAAAATGTTCCGTCCACAGAAGTAAGACAAGCTGGTTAATCGTCGGTATTGGACGCGATCACAGGCAAGAAATATGGCCAACAATCAAGACAACGCGAATCTGGGCAATCATCAACCAATCCAGAATGATGCAGTTCCAGAAGGTCCGAATCCAAATGGTCAGGGTTAGCATGATCAGAATCAAGAGAATCGAGCAATCAAGGCTGAGATGGAAGTTATAAGAGCTCAAATGGCAGAGGTCATAAGAGTGTTAAGTGCCTTAAGGGATGCTGGCATAACTGAAGGTGCTGCTGCCGCAGGAGTGGATCCTCCTCCTGAACCTAGAGTCTCTCAGGCTCTCCAGAACGTGCGATGGCCTCCATATGGTCTCCCATTAGGGTACATACCCCCTGCTGCCGGTGCAAACCCAGAAAGTGGTCCTTCGGGAACCACAGGACAGGCCCAGCCTGAATCAGCTGTGAATGAAGTTGGAACGGGGACACCTCAGATTCAAATTCAGATTCCTACTCCTGCTATTACCCCGGGAACTCCGGTTGGCTTCAATTCTCCAGCAACAATCCATCCACAAGTTCAGGGTCCAATTCCTCAGATTATCGCTCACTCACGTGACCCACACGTGACCCCAGCTGTGGTGTCGATGAATAATCTTCACTACGGTGTGAGTGGTTTTCCGCCGAATTACCCTGATGAAGCTAGAAGTCAGTACCAGATGTTAGAAGAAAGATTGAGAGCTGTTGAAGGAACAGGTTCCCAGGCTAGGAACGCCCATGATTTATGCTTGGTCCCTAATCTAGTCCTGCCACCCAAGTTCAAAGCACCATTTTTCGACAAGTACAAAGGAGCAACCTGCCCGCGCAGCCATGTGACGATGTATTGCCGGAAGATGACTGCCCACGCCCGTGATGATAACCTGATGATACATTGCTTTCAGGAAAGCTTAGCTGAAGCTCCCCTTGAATGGTATATGCAATTGGAGCCAACTAATATCCGTTGTTGGAAGGATCTGGCGGATGCCTTTATCCGTCAATACCAGTACAACAGTGATTTAGCCCCGGATAGGACCCAGCTGCAATGTATGTCTAAGAAGGATAATGAGACATTCAAGGAATACGCCCAGAGGTGGAGGAACCTCGCTGCACAAGTAAAACCCTCCCTGCTTGATAAAGAGATGGTCCATATGTTCATGGAAACTCTTCCCCCAGTGTTCTATGATCGTTTGGTCGGCAGCGTGGCTTCGAATTTCTCTGAGATGGTTGTCATTGGAGAAAGAGTGGAGAACGGCATGCGCAGCGGAAGAATAGCCTATGGCCCAACACCTCCTTCCCATCAGAAAAAGCCTTTTTCTGGTACCCACAAGAAGAAGGAGGGAGAAACTAATGCAATCAGCGGAGCTAGTGGTCCATCACACAACAATCCCCCACAAGCCATTCCAGTTCCTGCTCAGACGCCGCCTGCTCAGCCATTCCAGTCCAACAATCAGTACAGAAACTACAATGAAAAAAAGCCTGTTGTCTTTTAACCTATCCCCATGTCGTACACGGATTTGTTCAATTATCTCATTGCCAACAAGTTAATCAGCACTCGTCAGATGAAACCATATCAGCCTCCCTATCCCAGAGGGTATAATGCAAATGCTACCTGTGCCTTTCATTCTGGGGCAGTAGGTCATGTGGTGGAGGATTGTAAGGCGTTCAAGTACGTTGTGCAAGACCTGCTTGATGCAAAGAGTATATCATTTCAGCAACCTAATGTAACCACCAACCCGTTGCCGGGGCATGGTGGGCCCACTGCAAATGCCATTAATGATCAGGGTGGTCAGTACTTAATTAGGAAGGTGGAGTGCATTCGTACACCCCTGAGTATCATTCATGCTGCACTATGCCGTTGTGGTATCATCGAAGAAGGGTGTGCCAGAAGAGACATCTACAATGACCCTTATTGTGTTGGGGCCTGTGAGAGCTTCAAACCCATCCTCCAAGAGCTGTTAGACAGACACCTGGTCCAGGTTGGGGTTCAGGAAAAGGAAGAAAGTGTATCTACTCTGCAATCAAACAATAGAGGTTTCAGGAGACCGGTTGAAATCCCTTGCAGTCTGAATTCAAGCTCGGTTGTGGCAAGACCTCTGACTGTTGTTATTCCGGTACCTGCTGCTACCCCTAGTAGAGAGACTAGGGTTATTCCTTGGAGCTGCAACGTGCAAATGCAAGCAGAGGTCCCTCAAGGCGTGTTGGATATAACAAACATTGCTGGGAGTAGTGGAATTACAAGGAGTGGAAGGATGTATGTTCCTGAAAATCTTAGAAAGGAACAATCAAAGGAAGCTGAAGAAAGGGCCCGTAAGGGAAAAGATAAGGAAACTGTGGAAGTTAGAGAAGTATCAGACAAAGAAGCTCAGGAATTTCTGAAAGTAATGAGACAAAGTGAATACCGGGTGGTGGACCAGTTAAATCAAACCCCGGCCAAAATCTCAATGCTTTCGTTGTTGCTTAGTTCCGAGGCACACCGAGCTGCACTGTTGAAAATCCTGAATGAAGCACACGTACCCCATGACATTACGGTCAACCAGCTTGATGGTATTGTTGGGAACATAGTGGCATCCAACTACTTGACCTTCACAGACGCTGAGCTACCTCCGGCGGGGAAGAATCACAATCAAGCCCTTCACATCTCTGTCAAGTGTGGGGACTACATGCTGGCCAGAGTGCTCATCGACAATGGCTCGTCATTGAATGTGTTGCCCAAGTCCACAATGGATAAGTTGGATGTGGATTGCTCATATCTGAAGCCTAGCTCCACCTTGGTTAGAGCATTTGATGGGTCTGTGAAAGAAGTTTTTGGAGAAGTAGAGGTGCCTTTGCAGGTGGGTCCTGAAGTGTTCTATGTCACATTCCAAGTCATGGATATAGCTTCCTCTTATAGCTGTCTGCTAGGACGACCTTGGATACATGCCGCTGGGGCAGTGCCATCTTCGCTCCATCAGACACTCAAGTTTGTGGCCGAGGGCAAGTTGATAGTAATCTTCGGGGAGGAGGAGATGATGATAAACCGATCACTACCAGAATATTACGTTGAAGCAGCAGAGGAGTCTTTTGAGACTGCCTTCCAGGGATTGGAGATCTCAAATGCTATCTTTGTTGGGAGTGAGCCTCCCCAATTGAAGCCTAGGTGGTCAAAGGCGGACATGATGGTTGCAAAGGTGATGCTAGGATATGGGTATCAGGTTGGAAAAGGCCTGGGAAAAGCTGCTCAAGGAATTGTAGCACCTGTCCTGCTGAAAGGGAATACTGAAAGGTTCGGTATTGGGTACATCCCAAGCCCTGCAGACCGAGAGAGGCTAGCAGCTGATAGAAGAGAGAAATGGTTGGCAAAGCTCAGAGGAAGGACCCCCAACCAGGGAGGGATGGTCGTCAGTGATCTTAGGAACAACTTCCGAAGTGTAGGCATGCTGAACCCTGACCAGGTCAATGTGATTGAAGAAGATTCAGGCTCGAGTGACGGTGCTGTCGGCTTAGTGCGCCGTTGTGCTGCGAAAAAAAAGCTCCAGAACTGGGAGGCCCTAGATTTCCCTGTGATTTTCAATTTAAAGTAATTTTTCTTTGTAATGCAAAATTCCTCGGCTCTGCCCAAGGCCTTGGGATATTTCATTCGGGCATGCATGTTTTCGTCAAACTTCATCAATGAATAAAATGTTATTTTGGAATTTTCAATAAAATTCTCTTTCTTCATCTCTCATTTGCGTGTCTTTTCTTTATTTTTATTCGCCACTCCATTTTAATGCAGATCGAATACAATTCTTGAAAGTAATAATGCCCATAACTCATACTGTGACTTTGATTACCCGGTTAACCAAACCGAGGAAGATGTTGAGGATGGTTGGGATACTCCTCCAGAAATTATGAGAATGGTAGAACAAGAAGAAAAGGTCATCAAGCCCCATGGGGAGCCCACAGAAATGGTTAATTTGGGTACTGAGGAAGATAGAAAAGAGATCAAGGTTGGTACCGCGATGGGGAATTGTGAACGTAAGAAGTTGATTCAGCTCCTGTTTGACTATGTTGACATTTTCGCATGGACTTACCAAGACATGCCGGGATTGAATACAGATATTGTTGAGCACAGATTGCCGGTAAAACCAGAATATCCTCCGGTAAAACAGAAATTGAGGCGAATGAGGCCAGAGATGTCCTTGAAAATCAGGGATGAGGTCAAGAAACAGTTTGACGCAGGGTTCTTAGCAGTGGCAAAATATCCTGAGTGGGTAGCCAACATCGTCCCGGTTCCCAAGAAAGACGAAATGGTCCGGATGTGTGTCGATTACCGTGATTTGAACCGAGCAAGTCCTAAAGATGATTTCCCTCTACCTCACATCGATGTTCTGGTGGATAGCACAGCGCAACACTCAATGTTCTCCTTCATGGACGGATATTCAGGTTACAACCAGATCAAGATGGCTCTAGAGGATATGGAGAAAACCACCTTCATAACCCTTTGGGGAACTTTCTGCTATAAGGTCATGCCTTTCGGATTGAAGAATGCCGGGGCAACTTATCAAAGAGCAATGGTGACTCTGTTCCACGACATGATGCATAAAGAGATTGAAGTTTATGTGGACGATATGATCGCCAAATCAAGGACCGATGAAGAGCATGTTGTTAACCTGCAGAAGCTTTTCGAGCGCCTCAGAAAGTACAAACTCAGGCTGAATCCCGCCAAGTGCACATTCGGAGTGAGGTCAGGAAAATTGTTGGGCTTCATTGTTAGCCAGAAGGGAATTGAGGTAGACCCGGACAAAGTGCGTGCTATCCTCGAGATGCCGGCGCCAAAAACAGAGAAAGAAGTTCGTGGTTTTCTTGGAAGGCTGAATTACATTTCCCGATTCATCTTCCAGTTGACCGCTACCTGCGAGCCGATTTTCAAACTGTTGTGCAAAAACCAAGAGTTGAAGTGGAATGATCAATGTCAAGAAGCCTTCGAGAAAATCAAGGTGTATCTTCAGAATCCGCCAGTCCTAATGCCACCTGTGTCCGGCAGGCCTCTTATTCTGTACCTTACAGTGTTGGACGATTCCATGGGTTGTGTACTGGGGCAACACGATGAGTCGGGGAAGAAAGAACATGCAATCTACTACCTGAGCAAGAAATTCACCGATTGCGAGACCAGGTATTCACCATTGGAGAAGACTTGTTGTGCCCTTGCCTGGGCAGCGCATCGATTGAGACAGTACATGTTGAGTCACACTACCTGGTTGGTGTCTAAGATGGATCCAATCAAGTACATATTTGAGAAACCTGCGCTCACAGGTAGAATTGCTCGTTGGCAAATGCTTTTATCAGAGTATGACCTCCAGCATGTCACCCAAAAGGCGGTTAAAAGCAGCACATTGGCAGAGTATCTGGCACATCAACCGGCTGAGGATTACCAGTCCATGCAATGTGAATTCCCAGATGAAGACATCATGGCATTGTTCGACGAAGGAAAATCCCAAGATGATGAAAGGTGGAGAGTACTGTTTGATGGTGCCTCTAACATGTGGGGGCACGGGGTCGGAGCAGTGTTGATCTCCCCGGACAATCGTTTCATACCATTCACGGCACGGCTGAGTTTCTACGTTACAAATAATATTGCAGAGTATGAGGCGTGCATCTTAGGCATACAAGCGGCCCTCGATTGGAAAGTCAAAAGGCTCGACGTGTCCGGGGATTCAGCTCTAGTTGTTCACCAAGTAAAAGGTGACTGGGAAGCAAGAAACCCTGATTTGATCCTTTACCGTGACTACATTCAAGAGCTAATCAAGCCCTTTGAAGAGATCACCTTCCAGCACATACCTCGCAATGAGAATCAACTGGCCGATGCCTTGGCCACTTTGTCTTCCATGTTCAACGTCAACTGTGACAGGAACTTGACGTGTGTCAGAGTCCAACACCGGGGTCTACCTTCTTATTACCATTGCATGGCAGTTGAAGAGGAATCAGGCAGTAAACCTTGGTACCATGACATCAAACAGTATATCACCAGCAGAGAATATCCCCCCGGCGCTTCAGAAAATGATAAGAGAACACTCAGGAGGCTGTCAATGGGTTTCTTCTTGAGTGGAGACGTCCTTTACAAGAGAAACCATGACTTGGTTCTCCTCAGATGTGTAACAAGGGAGGAATCAATAAAGATCATGCAAGATGTTCATGAGGGCTCATTTGGAATTCATTCTAGTGGGCACACAATGGCTAGAAAGATCCTGAGAACAGGTTACTATTGGCTGCAAATGGAATCTGATTGTTATAGCTTTGCAAGAAATTGCCATAAATGTCAAATTTATGCAGATCACATCCATGTACCACCAACCTCTCTGAATGTCCTGAGTGCACCTTGGCCTTTCTCAATGTGGGGCATGGACATCATTGGTCCTATTGAACCCAAAGCTTCAAATGGTCATCGTTTCATCCTGGTTGCTATCGACTACTTCACCAAGTGGGTAGAGGCTGCTTCTTATCCCAATGTAACAAGTTCAGTGATTGCTAAGTTCATCAAGAAAGATTTGGTTTGCCGCTACGGCCTTCCGAACAAAATCATCACAGACAACGGCAGTAATTTGAACAGCAAGGTGATGAGGGACTTATGCAAGGACTTCAAAATCCAACATCACAACTCTTCTCCCTACCGTCAGAAGATGAATGGGGCAGTTGAGGCAGCCAATAAGAATATTAAGAGGATAGTACAGAAAATGGTAGTAACTTACAAGGACTGGCATGAGATGCTCCCCTTCGCCTTGCATGGGTACAGAACCTCGGTGCGTACATCTACAGGGGCAACCCCTTACTCGTTGGTTTATGGGTCAGAAGCTGTTCTCCCCATTGAGGTTGAAATACCCTCGCTGCGGGTATTGATGGAGACCAAATTAGAAGAAGCAGAGTGGGTTCAGGCTCGTTTTGACCAATTGAATCTCATTGAAGAGAAGCGAGTAGCCGCCTTGTGCCATGGTCAGCTGTACCAACAGAGGATGATGAGGGCTTTTGACAAGAAAATCCGTCCTCGGGAATTCCAAGAAGGAGACCTCGTGCTCAAACAGATCTTGCCAATCCAGACGGATCCCCGTGGCAAATGGGCTCCCAAATATGAAGGACCTTATGTGGTGAAGAAAGCATTCTTCGGAGGGGCATTAATTCTTGCAAACATGGATGGAGATGAAATCCCAAATCCAGTGAACTCAGATGTGGTAGAGAAGTACTATGCCTAAAGAAATAGACAGAAAAAGAGAAAGATGAGCCAAGTAAAGTTTAGCTCGCTAGGTCGAAAACCCGCAAAGGGCGGCCTAGGCAAAATCAGAGCGACCCAGTGGATTGAAAACCCGCAAAGGGCGATCCAGGCAAAAATTAGGGTCAGGAAACTTGGACTTGAAAAAAGAAAGGCAACTAGGACTCCCGAAGATTTGGATAAGGGGTTGATCAAGGTCACAAGTATGAACGGTGGGCACCGTTACTTCAGGGATAGAATCACAGGATCTGTTCCTTTTTCTTGTATTTTATCAGTTTAGAATAAAGATTGCAATTGTACTTTCAACTGGCGTGACTTTCTGCACGACCAGTTTCCATATCAGCAAAAGTCCAACTTTTCTTTCATATGTGTGCTTTTCGTGTCTTTACTTTCATTTATTCAGTTTCTTTCAAAATAATGATTTTATGATTGATGAAATTGAATTGCAAAACATGTGCATACATTCAGAGCATTACAGATTATTACGAAATCTTTGAAAATCACAAAAGGAAAAATGGTTTCCCAAAATGGGTAAAGTTGCAAAAAAAAAAAAAACAGTCACATGCACTGCCACATTAAAAATAACAAGATCATTGCAAACCAGCGCGCAACCCTTGCGTTATCACCATCCTGGAACGGTCTTCGTGTCAAGTGCCACAAGTCCCGCGGATTGATTTAACCAAAAAAAAAAAACATTTTCATATCATTCATCATTCCTATATCATCCATGTCGTCAAACAGTAGAGCATTATACTTTCATATTTGCATCCCAGAAGGGCGAAAGGATACAGAAGAAAAAGAAACAGAAGAAAATAAAAAGAAAAAGGAAAATCAAACAGAAAAAACCTCTCACCAAATCAATCATTGCATCCATGTGCATCCCAGCATCAAGAGCCTGCATTCCATGCATCATTCAAAGCTTCCCAATTTTCAAAAAGAAACTCAGTTGCTTTGGACTCGTTAGGCCCCAAAATTTTCAAAAAGTCAGTTACTTTGGACCAATGGGTCCCCGAAATCTCATTTTCAGAAAATCATCATGGCACCGAGTTAGTGAACTCCATCAGCACAGAGTTAGTAAACTCCCACAGAGTTAGTGAACTCCTTCCACAGATCACAACGTCGCGTACGAGCGCGCGGCAGATCCTACAGACTTCGTTAAGTCCATCGGATTAATTGTGTCAACCTAAGGCATAGCGTAGATCCATTGATCATATCAGTTCCGGACCTGATATTGATCGGCCGCTCGAAAAGGCCACCCCCAGAGCTCGGACTCGACGAGAGTCCGTTAAAAGGTTTTAGGCAACCTCTGAATTCCCCAATTTACGGCACTTCCCATTTACTGCTTTCATTTACTGCTTTACGCAATTTACTGCTTTCTCGTCGACGCGACAAGTGTTGACTCTCTCTCTCTCAAAAGAAGAGAGATCAAAGAAAAGAAACAAAAAAAAAAGAGAAAAAAGAAAAGGAAAATTCGGGTTTCTCTAAGTAGACAAAATTAGTATTATTTCTGAATTCTTTATTTCTATTTTGCCTCGGAATATGTTTCGGCCAATTCATATTCCTTGGTAAAATCCAAATAAAGAGGGGCAGGGGCAGCTGTCATACCCTAATTTTGTCCGCCTAGGTTTAAAACCCTAATTTTCCGCAAAAAAATAAATAAATTGAGAAGTGTGGTTTTATTTTGAAGAGTGAAGAGCATTGTGCATGCATTTTTGGGTTTTAAAAGTCATTCTAGGGCTTTTAAATTTATTGTTAGAGTGGAAATGCATTTGTTGTTAAAAAACAAGGTTTTTAGGGCAAAAGGGTATTTTGGTCATTGTCAAAAATAATATAATTTCTCATCAAGAATCATTGTGCAATTTTAGAGAAATTTATTTGAGGCAAAACATTTTTGGTCATGTATGTATGTATGCGCATGCATGCATACATTGTGCACAAAATTTCAAAAAGGATCAATAGGGAATATTCTACAAAAAGTTCCAAGATGTGATTTTTATGACATTTTTTGGTCATGGTGATCACATAAAATGGCATATTCCTCAAAATACCTTGTATGTGGCTCAAAGTGGTGTATTTTTATACAATTATCTTGAAAAGAATAATCAAAAATAAAAGGAAAAGGGAATGCTCTCATAATAGTACAATAGTACAATTGCCAACTTGCAAAACTTGGTCACCAAGGACCCCTCCCAATGTGTGTCGCCTATCCCTCTCATTCCCTCTCATATTTTCATTTTTTGACCTCAATCCATGTGTGATTCAACCCTCACCCTCCATTCAAATTTTAGATGCAATCCTAGGGTGAGATGAGATGCACAATGACCTAACTACCCTTAAACCTAATTGCTTTCTATATATACCCTATTAACCTCACCTCACAAGAAAAAAGAAAGCTTTTGGCCTCACCATTCACTCATAAACCCTAGCACACAACTCCCTCCTCACCTTCTCTCCATTTATGCGCCACCCCCTCTCCCTTCTCTCTAACTCACTTCTTCATTTCTCATCTACCCACACACATTCAATCCATCTTCCAAGCCTAAACACTAATTTTCAACCATCAATCCTTCATAAAATCACACAAAAGTTCAAGATCAAGGGTCATTTTTTGGAGATTGAAGACCAAGCTTGAAGATAAGTTGATTTGGTTAATTGTTTCTTCATCTATTGTGTTTATTTGGAGCTCATCTTAAGGTATGTGATTCCTAGACCCCTTCTCTTGTAAATCCTTGCATAAAGTCATCATTTCTTGCATATTTGTGAGATTTCCACTTCCAAAAATGTAGATCCTCTCTTTTAACTTCATTTTTATGCTTGTACATATGTTAATCTCATGAATCTTTGTTTTGATGCTTTGATTTTGGGGTTATATGCATGATTTTGTTGTTTTAATTGAAATAAAATGTTATTTGCTTTGATAATAATTTCGCATGCTTCAAATAAATATGTGTTTTATGATTTTTGCTGGTTCTCATAGTTGAATCTTGTGAATAAATGTATCTATGTTTTGGTTATGTCATTCGCTTGCTTGATTTGGTTGACTTGTTGAAATAAATTGATGATTGGCCATGTATGTATTTCGCATATTTTGAGATAATTTGGTTTGATGTTGATTTTTGGGTGTTTGTTGGCTTAATCTTATAATTATTTGAATATGAACCACGATTGTGAGCTTTTGTGCCAAAAGGAATGGTTACAAGATGTAAATCTTGATTTCCTTCTGCTATTTGGTTCGCATATGTTCAATAATTAGGTTTTAATATTTGATTTGATGCCTTTTGAGGTTCAATCGTACAATTGCTTGGAAATGAACCTTGATTGTGAATTTGGGTCGCTTAAAGGAATGGTTGCAAGATGTGTATCTTGATTTCTTCGGGCTAAAAGGTTCGCATACTAGGGTTTATGAATTGATTTTGTTAAATTACTTGTTTAAACTTGCAAATATTCAAACCTATGTTGTTAATTGTGAAATTTGTGATTTGAGAAGATGAATTTGGGTTGTGGTTCATTTATGGTCCACAAATGATCTTGGGTTATGCTAAGTTGGCAAAAGATAGGTTCATTTAACCTTGATGCACATGCATTTTGCATATTCATGCATTCTTACCTATTCTTGCATCCTTGCCTACTCATGCATTCTTGAATTGAAGCTTGGTACTCCATGCTTGATATACTTGTTTATGTGCTTGTGGTGCATTAAAATGTTGAATTGGTGTTCACAATTTGCTTGTTTTGATTTCCACCAATTGTTACTCGTTAGTAACTCTCCAAAACTTCAAAACCATGTTGCATACAAAAAACAACTTGTTACTCGTTAGTAACGTTCCAACTTCAAAACATTTTTTTTCATTTACATAATCATTGATAAACAACTTCACTTCTTCTCAAAACAATTCCAAACTATTTTTCACAAATCAAACTTTGTTGAGGATAATGCGAAGCCTTTGCTTGCACGATTGTCAACAATGGGGTGCTAGTGGTGATCACTTGGAGTCTTTGCTCAATTGATTATCATGAACACTCATTTTTCAAAAGAACTCTCATTTCACAAATTAAAAACTTTGTTGAGGATAATGCGAAGCCTTTGCTTGCACGATCGTCAATAATGGGATGCTAGTGGTGATCACTCGAAACCTTTGTTGTTTGATCACTGTGAACATTCAATTTTCACAATTAAACAACTAAAAAATAAAAACCTTTTCTCGACAACCGAGAACTACGTAAGCTTTGAATTCTCCATCGCACTGGGAGATACGTAGGAGCGGGTCACATTCCCGTCAAGCACGACAAATGAAAACCATTTTCTTTTCAAAAAAACAAACCCTTTTCCAAAACAAGGCAATTTCTAAAAACAAAACAATTTTCGAAAACAAGAACTACGTTGCTTTGATTCCCTCCCCAGGATACGTAGGCACGGTGCCCTCCCGTCAAGCGCAAAAGATTAAATTTTCCTTAAGTTTTTCCATAAAGTAAGGAGAGATAAAGAGAGATAAAAACAAAGCATTTCTTAAATCAACCTTTTAAATCACACGTCAAATCGAGGTTCCCTTTCAGTAGAAAGGATGTGTGGGGTGCTCGTACCTTCCCCATGCATAACCGACCCCCGAACTCAAATCTTGTGGTTCCAAGGACCATTGTCTTTCAAGAAAGGTTTTTTCAATGTTTTACCTCTAAAAAAATATTGGTGGCGACTCCAATTCATGTTCTGCGAAGAGAAATCCCTCCAAAGGATTTTTCGGGGTGCAACATGAACTGCAGTGACTCCTCCTCTTTTTGGAACACACTGAACTGGGCTGACCCAAGTGCTGTCAGCAACAGGATAGATGATACCAGCCTCAAGCCATTTGATGATTTCTTTTCTGACAACCTCCTTCATTATTGGGTTTAATCTCCTTTGCGCTTCAATGCTATTTTTGCACTTTTCCTCCAAACAGATTCTATGCATGCAGAGTGGGACTCAACCCTTTAATGTCTGAGATTTGCCAACCAATGGCCTTTTTGTGCTTTCTCAGAATACCAAGCAATTCCTCTTCTTAGGTAGCACTTAGCTCAGCAGCAATAATTACAGGGAGAGTGTCTTCACTCCCCAAATAAGCATACTTCAAATGAGGAGGGAGCTGCTTCAATTCAAGCTTAGGTGGTTTCTCAATAGAACGTAAGCTCCAAAGACTCATACCTTTTGGCCCATCTTTGAACTTCTTTCTTTTCTACATTGAGCTCTGCCAACCCCTCCTTCTTTAAATCTTTCAACTTCAAATGCCCAAGCTCTTGTTTCAACACATCATGCTGCTGTAGCAACTGTCTCTGCACTAGGCAATCAATATCAGAAACAAAGTTGCACTCTGCATTGCTTGTGCTGTCTTCTGGATATTTCATAGCATTGAGCACATTGAATGTGACTTCCTGGTCATTGACTCTCATAGTCAGCTCCCCTTTGTGAACATCAATCAAGGTTCTACCTGTAGCCAAGAATGGTCTTCCAAGGATAATTGGCACATCCTTGTCAGCCTCAAAATCAAGTATAATAAAATCCACAAGAAATACAAATTTATCCACTTTAATCAAAACATCTTAAATTTTACCTTCAGGATAAACAGTTGATCTATCAGCCAATGAAAGAGTTACTGTGGTAGGTCTTGTTTCACCAATACCAAGCTTTTGAAAAATAGATTTGGGCATCAAGTTAATGCAATCACCCAAATCACACAAAGCTCTACCACAGTAATTTCCTCCAATGCAACAAGGAATTGTAAAACTACTTGGATCTCTCAATTTTTGGGGAACCTTACTCTGTAGCAGCATACTTGTTTCTTGAGTCATGGCCACAGTTTCAAACTCACCAAGTCTTTTTCTTTTGGCTAGAACATCTTTCATGAACTTGGTGTAAATTGGCATTTGTTGCAAAGCATCCACCAATGGAATGTTGATGTGGAGTTTCTTGAGGATCTCGATGAATTTCCCAAGTTGTTTATCTTGATTGGCCTTCTTCAACCTTTGAGGAAAAGGAGGAGGAGGTCTCTCAGGAATGAACTTTTGAGGAACATTTACTGCTGGAGTAGCAGCATCTGCTGTAGCATCAAATTCTACTTCAACAGGCTTTGAAACAGTGCTGGTAGCACTAGGGACAACACCAGTATCAGCAGCTTTGGGCAAGGCAGCAATCTCCTTACCATTTCTGAGTGTGATGGCCTTAACTTGCTCATTACCAAGTGGATTTAAAGGCTCAATAGTGCTTGGCAAAATTTCACTTGGTCTAGCTGAAATTGCCATTGCAATTTAACCAATTTGATTCTCTAAGTTTTTGATGGCAGCTCCTTGGCTTTGGAACTAGGCTTTAGTTTCATTCATGAATGCTTTGAGTGCCTCAGTCAAAGCGTTGTCAGCACTAGGCTTGAGAGAAGGTTGTGCTGGGAATCCTGGTGGTGTAGCGGGTTTTGTTTGAGCAGGTGCTGCAGCAGTTTCTCCCTTGTCTCTCCATGAGAAATTAGGATGGCTTCTCCACCCTGGATTGTATGTGTTGGAATAGGGGTTATTGTTCTTGTTGAAATTCCCAATGTAATTAACAGAAATAGGGTTCCCTGGGCATTCCTCAAACAAATGTCCTCCATTGCAATACACACAATTAGGTACACCAGATTTTTCTGTAGGCGCTGTCTCTGCAGATGTGAAAGCAGCAACTGTAGCAGCAGGTGCTGCAGGAGCAGTACATAAACCTTTGAGCATGTTAGTAAGGGAAGCAACTTGTGCAGACAATGTTGTCACCTCAGACACTTCATGAGAATTCCAGCAACTTTCTTAGCAGCACTGACTCTAGCAGTAGGCCACAGATAACTATTGGCTGCAATTGTCTCAACCAGATCATAGGCTTCATTATAAGAATGATTCAGAATAGCACCTCCTGCAGAAGCATCCAACAATAGCCTAGATTGAGGAACTAGACCATTGTAGAATATCTCTAGTTGGATAGCAAAAGGAATGCCATGATGTGGACACTTTCTGAGCACTTCCTTGAACCTCTCCCAGGCTTCATATAAGGACTCATCTTCTTATTGCCTGAAAGATGTGATATCATTCCTCATTCTAGCATTCTTGACAGGAGGGAAGTACTTGACAAATCCACATCACATGCCTGTTTTTACTGTTAAAAAGGGTATTTTCCATGAAGATTTTAATGAACAACAGTAAAGTTTAAGAAGAGTTTGTGAATTTGTGAAATCTGGTTTTTGTACAGTTGTTATGCTGGTTTTCTTTATGCTTATTTGCTCAAGAACTTGATCAAATTGAAGAACAAGTTATGCAAGCAAGAAGTGAAGTTTGGAGCGATTTAGGGCATGTTACATTGGCAGCACCAGACGGTTTCAATTTGCACTAAACCTCCATCGGTGGAAGTTACTCGTTTCTGTAGCGCGTAAGCACAAAGTACGCGCAGGCATCCAGTAACTGTGGCGCGTATCTTGTGCATAAGCGCAAAGCACGCGCAAACATCAAGTAGCTGTTGCGCGTAAGCGTAAAGCATGCGCAAAAGTCCAAAATTTTACAGTAGGTTTTGCGCATATCTTGCGCGTACGCGCACCCGAGCAACTCCTAATGAGCGAAATGTTTAAATAGCGACTTGGAACTTGAAAAAAGCACTTCTTTACACTCTTGGAAACCCTAGAATTTGGAGGCACTCATTCCATCTCATCTCTATTGAAGATTCAAGGCTTGGGAACAAGATTTGGTGCCTCAAATGAGTCCATCTTCTTCATTGAATTGTAATTTCTGTTTACCCTCTTCTCCTACCATGTGTAGCTAAGTCTCTTGTTGTTAGGGATGAATGAATATTGATGAAACCCTATTGTAGCTGGTTTAGATTTACTTTTATGTCATAATCTCTCTTACTTTGTGTATTGAATGTCTGTTCTTAATGCTTTTTAAGGTTTGATCACTCATAGAATGATTTATGGTTCCTTTATGGAATGGAAGTTTTGTTCTTGAATGCTTGAGATTGAATACCTTCAACTCTTAGTTTGGGAATACTCTTTGAGTAGTTGTATATTGCAAACCCTTGATTTTAATGCTTGTTGTTAATTAGAATCGCTTAAGGAATTTGGGCTTTTAGTTATCAACAAAGGATTAGTTGCCTAAGGAATTAGGAATTAGTTAACATTGTGGGTTTGATAGCAAAGTTAAAGAGAGAGTATCTTTCAATTTAAATCAGTTGCAATATTGTGAAATCAATAGGAGTTCGTCCATACATCTTTACAATCTTATCTTTTTAAAGCGTTCTTCGGTTTCTATTATCAAAATTACAAAAACATTTTATTGTCTTTACATTAGAATTTTATTACTCTATCAATCAACCCCTAGTTTATTTTCGTTCATTTAGTTGTTGTTAGCGTTTATTGGTAATTGCATTCGATCCTTGAGGACGATATTCGGTTCTTACTGATTTATTACTTGCGGCGAATTGGTACACTTGCCAATATTTTTAACATGTTTTTGGCGCCGTTGCCGGGGATCGAAATTACATTTATCAGTAAATTCGAAGGCAACTACTAATTCGAACCTATACATACTTTAGTTTTCTTGTTTCTTTTTTTTCTTTTTACATTTTTTTAATCTTTTTACCACTTTTACTCCCTTGATTCTATGAAAGCCAGGTGAATACTTTATAAATCATGGAGTCCAGACTACCGCCACTTCGTTGTTGTTGTTGTGGAGGACCACATTTAAATGGCAATTGTGAGACACACTCCTATTGTGATCTTTGTGGGAAGGATCTTGCGTATTGCTCTTGTGAACCAGAATGGATACTGATTGATGAGTCCTATCCTTGGTTGGGTCAACCTAAAGTTCTTGAGGAGCCAGATTTGATAGTCATTGACAAATCATATCACTGGTTGGCTGATGATTGGTTAGCAACAACCACTTAATCAAAATTCAGAACAAGAAGAACAAGGTTTAATAATAGAAGAATTATGGGAGAAAAAGAAAGATGGGGAAGAACAAAGAATTGAACGAGAGGATCCTCTTGTTTGGAGGGAAGCTAAAAATTCTCAATCTTGGGAAGGTGTGGAAATCCAACAAGAAATCTCCCGACAAATCATTTTCTCTACTCATCTTCTGAGAAGTAAGGAATGTGGGAGTGAAGACCTTGATCGATATTTAGACTCCTTCTATGCCTTGTTCGACATCATTCACCTTGAGAGGGTATGGAACCATACTCAATTGTACCTCAAGTTCATGAAGTTCCTACCTCATAAACGGAAGAAGAAGGATGATGTGTTCTTTGTGTCATATATTCCACCTTGAGAGAGTGGAATTGCATCGTTAAGCTTAGGACGATAACAGGCGCTTCATGGGAGGCAACCCATGTGAAGGAGTGTTCTATCTCTTCTCATTTATTTCCTTGTCTTGTCTTTATTTTTGTTCTTGTTTTGATGAACTATCCTTACACTAGCACTTGTTCTGTTTCTGAATCCAACTTTAATTGCTCATGGCATGTGATGTAAAAGCTGCATTCCTAAAAATATTTTGATCATGTTTCTATTTGATGGAGGAGTGTAGTTTTCATGGATGATTTTATTAGATTGTGATTTTCAATGACCCTATGATGCTATGCTCTTAAATTTTTATGAACCAGTTTAAATGAGACTGATCATGCATCTTGTTGTTCACAATCTCTTAAAAGACAACCCTTATAGGAATGTTATGTGACATTTGATTACTTGATTCATTGTGCTTAATGCCCTATCATAAATAGCCTGTGGGTTTTGAGCCAAACAGTTAATGTTATTCTTGTGTGCTTCCATTGCTTGTGACACTCTTCAGAATTTGACTTAGTTCTTGACTACTTTTGTGTTACTTATACTCACACACATGATTTGACTTAGTTCTTGACTACTTTTGTGTTACTTATTCTTGTGTGCTTCCACTTGTTTGGAATTGAGGGGTCTATAGTCACTTTTGAACTTGAAGCTCAAAATTAAGTTTGGGGTTGCAAATTAAGTTTGGGGTTGCTTGAGGAGAAGCAATTGTTCAAGTTTGGGGTGGCATACCAAAAGTAGTATATGATGTTCCTTCTTATATTCTTTATATTTTACTCTTTCAAAAAAAAGAGAGAGAAAAAGAAAAAAAAAGTAGTATATGATGTTCCTTCTTATATTCTTTCTATTTTAATCATTCAAAAGAAAAAAACAGAGAGAAAAAAAAAAGCGAGAAAATCAAAATCAAATCAAGTCAAACCATGTGGAAGAAATAACAATATCAATTTTGTTTTATGAGAAATTATTGGGTGAAGTTGGTAAGCGTAGAAAAGTTTCACAAGTGAAAATGGCATGTTTCAATTCCATATCAAGAAAACCTAGATTCCAAAATTGATCCCTCCTTACCCAAGCCCCATTACAACCTTTAATAAGTCCTCATGATGTGTATGGTATTTGTATGTGATTGCTTGTCGTAGAACTATCTCAAGCCTATGGTAGTTTGTTGCTTGTGATGTGATTGAGTGTATTACCCTGCAAACACTTGTGTGTGTCAGAGAGAGAGAAACACTTATAGGTGAGGAAGTGAGGAACTTGAGTGAAATTGAGCACAATTGATGATTGTATGATGCTTGAAATTCTAATTTGGGAAGTTTGAATTGCTGATTTTAGGATACAATAATGTATGTTAAGTGATTCATTGACAACTGTGAAAAGCTAACTGATTTTGAGCTAGGTATGATTGTGGAAATTGGAGTCACATCTAGTAATCATTTTCCAACCCTTGCTTTGCATTGAGTTTGCTTGAGGACAAGTAAATATTTAAGTTTGGGGTTGAGAAAAATCCATTTCACATGCTTGTTTTTAATGTTAAAAAGAGTATTTTACATGAAGATTTTAATGAACAACAGTAAAGTTTGAGAAGAGTTTGTGAATTTGTGAAATCTGGTTTTTTGTGCAGTTGTTGTCATACCCTAATTTTGTCCGCCTAGTTTCAAAACCCTAATTTTCAGCAAAAATAAATAATTTTGTGAGTGATGCATTATTTGAGAAAGGGTTTAGGGTATTTACCCAAGCATTCTAAGGTTTTCAAAATCATTTTTGAGAAATTAAGGAATTTTGGGGCATTTAAAAGGGGCATTGTTTGGTCAATTTCAATTTAATAATTTTTTGCTAGTTGAAAATCCAATTAATTAATTTTTGGGAATTTATTTAATGAAATTGTATTATTTTGAACAAAAAAAAATAAAAAAATAAAGAAAATCATCTTTCAAATTGTGCGCATATTTTATATGTGTAGTAAAAAAATCAAGTTCAAATTAATTCAAGAAAGCATTTCAAAAAATAGTACAAGGAATATTCCCAAAAATTATATGATAGGATTTTTGTTGGCAATTTTGGTCATCTCTCATTTTCAAAAATGGCATATTCTTCAAGATACCTTGTATATGGCTCAAAATGGTTAGATTTATGTATAATTATCTTGAAAGGAATAATCAAAATTGAGAGGATAATTGGAAGGTTCATGGATAGTACAATAGTACAATTGCCAACTTGCAAAACTTGGGCACCACTCTCATTGCTTGGCTGAATATCTACCCCTTCATTCCCCTCTCATTTTGCATTTTTTTGCCCCTCATCAAGGTGTGTTTCAATCCTCACCCTTGATTCAAAATTAAAATGCAATCCTAGAATGAGATGAGGTACACAATGACCTAAATGCCCCTAAACCTAATTGCACATTATATATACCCTCATATCCTCACCTCTCACAAGTTTTTGCACACAATTCACACTCAAAAACCTAGCCTCTCCTCTTCTCCCTTCTTGGCCGAATACCCCTCTTCATTCCCTCACCTCATTTCTTCACTTTTTCACTTCAAATCAACATTCTAGTCCTAAATCCTTCATCATCCTTGCATTCTCTTCAAAGATCCATCTTCAAATCTCAAGAATCAAGCTCAAGATTGAAGATTAGAGGGCTGATTCAAGTGGTTTAGTGTTCATTCACCTTATTTATTTCGCTATTCTAGCTTGGAGTTGAGGCATACTCTCAATCTTAGCATCATCAAAATTTTAGCACCAAAAATGTAGATCATCAATCTATTTTTGCATATCAAGCATTTCTTTGCATTTTAGTGCTCTATTTTATGTTGAAATGTTGATATAATTGTTGTTGTTGAATGAGAGATGTGTTTCAAGCATTTTGACAAACACTTTGGGAGGTTTGGATGCTTGAAATGCATCTCTCTCTTGGAATAAATTGTGTGTTTGTGCTATTTTCATTTTGTGCTTGCATTTTCATGAATAAAATTGTGATTTGGGCTTATGTTTCATTTCGCATATTGTAGAAAAATTAGAGTTTGTGTGATTTTAGTGCATTCCTTTGCTTAATCATGTGGATCCTTGCCAAAAAGTTTGATCTATGTCATTTGCTTGCATGATTTTGTTGCTTTCAAAGAATAAAATGAGGTTTTAGCTCTATGTTGGTGTCGCATTTCATGAGATAATTAGGGATTGTGCTTGTTTTTGTTGCTTGCTTTGAAAATCATGTTTGTGTTGATGATTTGGTAAGAGGATTTGACACTTATGCACTTGTGCATATCCCAAGTGTTAAAGATTACCTAAAGGGATTCAACACCTTAATTGCATATGCTTGCTAAATAAAATGTCAAATTGATTTTTCATGGCTTGCTAATGATCTTACTTGAGGCAAATGCCCTTTCCAACTTATTCCTTTCATGTGGTTGATTGTAGAAATATGCTAAATGTTGATGCCATCAAAATGATACCACATTGTTGCTTATGTCAAATGTTGATGTGAAATCCCTAGGATTTTGCAAGTGATTCATTAAATGTTTGAATTCACTTGTGCTTTGTAACTTCCTTGCCTACTCACATGTTGTCTCATAAATGCCTAGTTAGGTTCATTCACTTGCCTATTCATGCATCTTCAATAAGATGTTCAATTTAGGTTCATTCACTTGCCTATTCATGCATTTTGCAAAAATGTTCAATTTAGGTTCATCTTGCCTAGCATCTTCAATAAGATGTGCAATCTAGGTTCATTCTCTTGCCTATTCATGCATTTTTGCCAAAATGTTCAACTTGGGTTCATTCTTTGCCTATCTATGTATTGTGACATGATATGTGTAGTCTAGGTTCATCTTTGCCTATTCATGCATTGTGTATTCAAATGTTGTAATGAGATGTTTTCAACATGAAAGGGTAAGTTGCAAATTGTGTCTATGTTGTTGCTTGCTTGATAACATGATCTCAATGAATGTGCTATGCTTGCATCTATGAACTTTCTTGCATTCATTGTTTTCTTTTCTAAACAACTTGACATGAAAATGGTTACTAGTTTAGATCATTGCATGAATTGTAGTTTAGCAATTTGCATTTTGGTTATTGACTTGGAACTTGATTGAAAATGTTCTACTAGTTTTCCAAAACTCCTTTCCAAAAATCAAATTGCTTTCAAACTTCTTTTCTAAACTATGTCTTTAACAAATTAAGACCAATTTCCTTTCCAAGCTTAAACCCTAAGTTTTTCATAAACAAAATCATTAGTGGCCACTCGAAGCCTTTGCTTGTTTGATCACTAATGAGGAGTTATTAGTGGTAGTCACTCGAAGCCTTTGCTTGTTTGATTATCATGAAAGCTCCCAATCCTTAAATACATGCGAACCCAATTCAATTCCAAAAACAACACGAGTCATTAGTGGTAATTGTCCTAAGCCTTTGCTAGATGATTATCACCGATGCTCGCCTCATTTGCAAAAAAGATAAAATAAAAACGTTGTTACTCATAATCACTCGAAGCCATTGCTTGTTTGATTATCGGTTTCAACTTATTTTCTTTCGAGTTAGTAATGAAAACCACTCGAAGCCATTGCTTGCTTGGTATTAGTGAACACTCGAGTCTTATTTCAAAAAACACCTAAAAACTAAAAAGCTAAAAACAAAAGAGCCTTTTCAAAACAGACTAGAACTACGTAGCTTTGAATTCCTCATCGCACCGGAGGATACGTAGGAGCGGGTTCACCTCCCGTCAAGCACCCTTTTAAAAAAAATAATAACAAAAAGATTCTTCTTTCCCCAGTTTTCAAAAACATTTTCTTAAATAAAAAAAGAAGAAAAGAAGTAGAACAAAGTGTTTCAAATCAACAGTCAAAAACCACACACTAAATTAAAGGTTCCCTTTCGGTAGAAAGGATGTGTGGGGTGCTAATACCTTCCCCACACATAACCGACCCCCGAACCTATATCTCTCGTTTTCAAAAGGCCAATCGCCTAAAAGGATTTTTCCAATGTTTTTTCCTAAATTAAAATATTGGTGGCGGCTTCATTGTTTTTCCTGTTGTACGAAGATGGATCCAAACCGGATTTTTCGGAGTGCATACAGCTGGCGACTTCACTGGGGACATTTTTTTTAAAAGGGTCGAACCTATTTAATTTAGTGTGTGGTTTTAATTGTTTGATTTGAATGCTTTGTTCTATTTCTCCCTTTTCTTCTTCTTCTTTTTCTTTCTTTCTTCATCAATGAAGTTTGAGTGTTAATTGCTCTCTTGCATTCTCATACTATCGTGTTGCATTCATGTACATTTACTTCTTCCTCTTCTATGATTGCTTCTTGCTTGTAGTGTAGTTTCTTCTCCTCCTCTTCTTTGTTTATATGCTTATGCTCATGCATCATTTTCCCCAATTCCATTATGTTCCCTTCTTCTTTGCTCCCTTTCTTTGAGGTAAGTTCATGCATATTTCCCCAATTCCATTATGTCCCCTCTTCTTGGCTCCCTTTCTTGAAGGTAAGCATTGCACACGATTGTTGATTGGTACCCTAGGTTAGTTTACATGCTTATATTAAAATGATATATGTTTGCAAAACCCTAGGGTAGACGACTCTTTGTCTAGACTGTTCTGGTTTTTCCTTACAGGCGGGGTAATTTTAGATTGGGTAGGCTTTAGGTGCTATGCCCTCATCACACACTTTCACACCTTATGATTTATGTGCTATGAGTGGGGTCCTATACCCGGATCTGAAAAAACACATAGGAGAGTGGAGACGAGTAGTGACTGGCATTCGAGACCTTTGTCTGTCTGACTCTCATGAAAGTTTCAACCGGAGTACGCTTTCTCATGATACCTCACACTTGGTAGCTTTCTACATTTGTGGGTGCCGTCATGAGAATGTCTCTAGCTCCGGTAACCATTGTGAGGATGTGATTTAGAGCTACATGGGAGGTACCTTTGAGTTGCCTTAGACCCTAGGATTCCCACCTTTGTAGGGCACGAGGGCATACAAATTGTGTGCTGCATTGCTAGCTTAGGCATGTTTTCCTCAAAGTGAGCTTTTCAAAAAAAAAGAATTTCCAAAAAAAATCCAAAATATATCTTTTCTTTTTCCATAAACCACTACGTGAGGCGGCACATAGCGTGTTTCCTAAATTTCTGAACTACCGCTCATGAGCATTGTCCTTATTTTTCCACATGCATCATTAGCATCATAATTGCATTGCATCATGCCGCATTTATAAAACCAAATGTAAAAAAATATATTGCATACATTTTGCATCTCATTCATATTTGCTTGCCGGGAATAGCCAAATAATGTACCGTCCTGTCATAGGTGCATAAAGATGGAATCGAATAGCAAAGCTTCACCTACTTCCAGGTTTCCGGTTGTAAAAAGGGTTGATGTTGACAGTTTGAAGCAATGTGCCGCACTGATGGGTCAGATTGAGTTGGGGTCCTTTGACGAGACATATGGGAACATTCGTAGGCTGCTGCAGTTAGATGTTCAGGAAAATGCTCTTGTGGCTCTAAGTCAGTTTTATGACTCAGATATCAGATGTTTTGTCTTCAAAAACTTTCCACTATCGCCCACATTGGAAGAGTATGAACAACTTTTGGGGTTCTCTAGGTCGCATGTCACGCCGTACCGATATCAAGGTCATTATTACACTGATGAAAAGCTAGCATCATTGCTCAAAATCAGTTTAGAAAAACTGAAGCTTCAAAAGTTGGAAAGGAATGGTATAGCCGGGTTTCCGCAAGAGTACTTTGAGGGTTTGATGCAATCTTATGCTCTGGCCAAACAGTGGGGTCTCTTCAAGCTGGTGCTTGCTCTAACCATTTTTGGGGTGGTCCTCTTTCCTCAGATAGAGAGATATATTGATGAAACTGCAATTGGTGCTTTCTTGGCATTCAAAGACACCAAAAATCCTATCAATCCTGTTCCCGCTGTCTCGCCAACACTTATAAGGCTTTCACCCGTTACAGTGATTTCCACAAGAAGAAAATGTGTTTCTCCTCTCACGTCCTCTATGCTTGGCTTGTCACTCATGTTGTCAACAACCGAAAAGAAGTTAGGGAGTTGATCTCCTATGCCTTAAGCTGTGATGTAAAGATCATGACTTCTCTTGAATGGGTTGAGGTCTTGAAAAGTCTCAACGATCTCCAGATCCGCTGGTTTACCACTGCTTGTTGGAAGGAAAGGCCTATGGTGGTGTTCAGCTGTGGAAGTTTCCAGAATGTGCCTCTCATGGGAACACAAGGGTGTATCAACTATAATCCTTCACTGACCTTAAGACAACTCGGTTACCCAATGCAGAATTCACCCTCCGAACGCATGCTGTCTCGCTTTTACCTCTATAAGGGGAGTCCTAAATGCGAAGACTTGCTTCGGCGAGTTCTGCAAGCATGGGAGTCCGTAGTGCATAAGGAAGGCGAAGAGCTGTCCAAGAGAACCAGTAGCATCACCTTTAACCAGTGGCTCAAAGAGAGGCTTCAAAATGCAAAATTACCAAATCAAGGGGCACTATCCCTTGAAGAGGAGATATCAGAGCCTCACACTCCTACCTTTGAGGAGTTGAGTGAAGCCAAGTCAGCCTTAGCAAAAGTGGAGGAAGAAAAGAAGGCATTGCAAACAGAATTGGAGAAAATGACCATAGAGAAAGAAAGGTTAGAGAAAGAAGATGCTATCAAGATGATCGCTGTTGAGGAGAGCGTCAAGCGATTCAAAAGAGAAGAGAAAAGCAAGCTAGAGGCTCAGAAATACCTGAGGGGAGCTAGAGAAGAACTCCAAAGGTGCAAGCAGAAAACAAGAAAAGCACTTGAGGAAGCCGAAGAGTGGAAGAGTATAGCAACTAAGTCAAGACAAGAATCCCGCTTGGTGGTAGAATTGAAAGGTCAGCTAAGGAACCTTGAGCGAGAGAGGAGTTCTATTGAAGATATCCTTAAGGAGTATCAGCAAGCTCTGAGGTTCGAACAAGGAAGATCTGAGGAACTGGGGAGGAATCTCAGGTGTCTAGAAGGGGCTTATAGGCAAGTGCAAGCAGAAAGCCAGTACTGGGAGAAACGCTTCATGGCATTGGTTGGCAAAATAGAGGATCAAGAAATCATCAAGGAGCTAAGAGAGGAGATTCAGCTTTGGAAGAACAAATTTTCAAAGCTGGCAGAGCTAGCTAGCCAAGCCATTGCGGGAGTCCCCAAGAATTTGAAAATAGCCGAGGCCGAGATGCACTTCCTCAATACCCCACCCGAGGTTTACCAGTTTGTGAAATTCTGCAGGGCTTTAATCACGGAGTTCAGAGAGCGATCCCGAGATGCGAACGTCAGCAAGAAAAGGAAGAGGGTCGGAGATTTCAAAGCTCTTTGTATTTGAGCTGTTTATTTGTACCTTTCATTTTGAGTATTTACTTTCGATTTGAGTATTGTATTCCTGAATATTGTACTCTTTTATTTGCTTTCGAGTATTGTACTCCATATGAATATTGTACTATCCTTCCCTTTAAGGATGTTGTTAAGGCTTTTGCTTGAATTCCCGATGTATGAAGTGTGCTGGCTTGCTATTTCGATTCCCCTCTCATTGCATTTCCAAAATTAATTAAAAAAGAGAGAGAGAAAAAACGATTATGTGCTTATGACAAGACGAACTATGTCGCGATTCCTGGCATCAAGCAACATAAAATCATACGCATCTGCATTGCATTCATTCATTAATTCATTCACGAGCTCCTTTGGAGGGATTTCTCTTCGCCCAACATGAATTGGAGTCGCCACCAATATTTTTTAGAGGTAAAACATTGAAAAAAACCTTTCTTGAAAGACAATGGTCCTTGGAACCACAAGATTTGAGTTCGGGGGTCGGGTATGCATGGGGAAGGTAGGAGCACCCCACACATCCTTTCTACTGAAAGGGAACCTCGATTTGACGTGTTATTTAAAAGGTTGATTCAAGAAATGCTTTGTTTTTATCTCTCTTTATCTCTCCTTACTTTATGGAAAAAACTTAAGGAAAATTTAATCTTTTGCGCTTGACGGGAGGGCACCGTGCCTACGTATCCTGGGGAGGGAATCAAACCAACGTAGTTCTTGTTTTCGAAAATTGTTTCGTTTTGTTAGAAATTGCCTTGTTTTGGAAAAGGGTTTGTTTTTTTTGAAAAGAAAACGGTTTTCATTTGTCGTGCTTGACGGGAATGTGACCCGCTCCTACGTATCTCCCAGTGCGATGGAGAATTCAAAGCTTACGTAGTTCTCGGTTGTCGAGAAAAGGTTTTTATTTTTTAGTTGGTTAATTGTGAAAATTGAATGTTCACAGTGATCAAACAACAAAGGTTTCGAGTGACCACCACTAGCATCCCATTATTGACGATCGTGCAAGCAAAGGCTTCGCATTATCCTCAACAAAGTTTTTAATTTGTGAAATGAGAGTTCTTTTGAAAAATGAGTGTTCATGATAATCAATTGAGCAAAGACTCCAAGTGATCATCACTAGCACCCCATTGTTGACAATCGTGCAAGCAAAGGCTTCGCATTATCCTCAACAAAGTTTGATTTGTGAAATGAGAGTTCTTTTGAAAAATGAGTGTTCATGATAATCAATTGAGCAAAGACTCCAAGTGATCACCACTAGCACCCCATTGTTGACAATCGTGCAAGCAAAGGCTTCGCATTATCCTCAACAAAGTTTGATTTGTGAAAAATAGTTTGGAATTGTTTTGAGAAGAAGTGAAGTTGTTTATCAATGATTATGTAAATGCAAAAAAAATGTTTTGAAGTTGGAACGTTACTAACGAGTAACAAGTTTTTCTTTGTATGCAACATGGTTTTGAAGTTTTGGAGAGTTACTAACGAGTAACAATTGGTGGAAATCAAAACAAGCAAATTGTGAACACCAATTCAACATTTTAATGCACCACAAGCACATAAACAAGTATATCAAGCATGGAGTACCAAGCTTCAATTCAAGAATGCATGAGTAGGCAAGGATGCAAGAATAGGTAAGAATGCATGAATATGCAAAATGCATGTGCATCAAGGTTAAGTGAACCTATCCTTTGCCGAAACTTCACAAGCTTCAAACAACAATTTACAATAAACTCAAAGAGCAAAGAAAGCATGATTAAATTTGAGGATGCATCAAGGTCATTGGAGACCAATCATGTGCGCAAATTCAATTGTTTATGGACCCCTTTTTGCTCACATTTCACAAGCACATCAAATGGGAATTGAATTTTTAAATGCTTACAAGCATAGGCATCAAGGTTGAAGTAACCTATCTCTTGCCAACTTAGCATAACCCAAGATCATTTGAGGATCATAAATGAACCAAAACCCAAATTCATTTTTCTCAAATCACAAATTTCACAATTAACAACATAGGTTTGAATATTTGCAAGTTTAATGGCCAATCATCAATTTATTTTAACAAGTCAACCAAATCAAGCAAGCGAGTGACATAACCAAAACATAGATGCATTTATTCACAAGATTCAACCATGATAATCAACAAAAATCATAAAACACATATTTATTTGAAGCATGCGAAATTATTATCAAAGCAAATAACATTTTATTTCACTTAAAACAACAAAATCATGCATATAACCCCAAAATCAAAGCATCAAAACAAAGATTCATGAGATTAACATATGTACAAGCATAAAAATGAAGTTAAAAGAGAGGATCTACATTTTTGGAAGTGGAAATCTCACAAATATGCAAGAAATGATGACTTTATGCAAGGATTTACAAGAGAAGGGGTCTAGGAATCACATACCTTAAGATGAGCTCCAAATAAACACAATAGATGAAGAAACAATCAACCAAATCAACTTATCTTCAAGCTTGGTCTCCAATCTCCAAAAAAATGACCCTTGATCTTGAACTTTTGTGTGATTTTATGAAGGATTGATGGTTGAAAATTAGTGTTTAGGCTTGGAAGATGGATTGAATGTGTGTGGGTAGATGAGAAATGAAGAAGTGAGTTAGAGAGAAGGGAGAGGGGGTGGCGCATAAAATGGAGAGAAGGTGAGGAGGGAGTTGTGTGCTAGGGTTTATGAGTGAATGGTGAGGCCAGAAGCTTTCTCCTCCTTGTGAGGTGAGGTTAATAGGGTATATATAGAAAGCAATTAGGTTTAAGGGTGGTTAGGTCATTGTGCACTAGTTGTGCTCTAGGATTTGATTTTAGTTTTGAATCAAAGGCTAGGATTGAGGCTCACATGGATTGAGGTCATTGAGAAAACACAAAATGAGAGAATAGAGAGGGGGTGGCGCATAAACATTGGGAGGGGTCCTTGGTGACCAAGTTTTGCTAGTTGTCATCTTGTACTATTGTACTATTATATGACCATTCCATTATCCCTTCATTTTTGATTATTCTTCTTAGGATAATTGTACAAAAATACACCCAATTTAGGCCACATACAAGGTATCTTGAGGAATATGCCATTTTATGAGATCACCATGACCAAAAATATCATAAAAACCTCATCTTGAAATTTTTGTAGAATATTCCTTTTTGATGCCTTTTTTGAATTTGAATTTTGTGCACAATGTATGCATGCATGTGCATACATACATACATGACCAAAAATGTTTTGCCTCAAATAAATTTCTCTAAAATTGCACAATGATTCTTGATGAGAAATTATCTTATTTTTGACAATGACCAAAATACCCTTTTGCCCTAAAAACCTTGTTTTTTAACAACAAATGCATTTCCACTCTAACAATAAATTTAAAAGCCCTAGAATGACTTTTAAAACCCAAAAATGCATGCACAATGCTCTTCATTCTTCAAAATAAAACCACACTTCTCAATTTATTTATTTTTTGCGGAAAATTAGGGTTTTAAACCTAGGCGGACAAAATTAGGGTATGACAGCTGCCCCTCTTTATTTGGATTTTACCAAGGAATATGAATTGGCCGAAACATATTCCGAGGCAAAATAGAAATAAAGAATTCAGAAATAATACTAATTTTGTATACTTAGAGAAACCCGAATTTTCCTTTTCTTTTTTCTCTTTTTTTTTTGTTTCCTTTCTTTGATCTCTCTTCTTTTGAGAGAGAGAGAGTCAACACTTGTCGCGTCGACGAGAAAGCAGTAAATTGCGTAAAGCAGTAAATGAAAGCAGTAAATGGGAAGTGCCGTAAATTGGGGATTCGGAGGTTGCCTAAAACCTTTTAACGGACTCTCGTCGAGTCCGAGCTCTGGGGGTGGCCTTTTCGAGCGGCCGATCAATATCAGGTCCGGAACTGATATGATCAATGGATCTACGCTATGCCTTAGGTTGACACAATTAATCCGATGGACTTAACGAAGTCTGTAGGATCTGCCGCGCGCTCGTCCGCGACGTTGTGATCTGTGGAAGGAGTTCACTAACTCTGTGGGAGTTTACTAACTCTGTGCTGATGGAGTTCACTAACTCGGTGCCATGATGATTTTCTGAAAATGAGATTTCGGGGACCCATTGGTCCAAAGTAACTGACTTTTTTTGAAAATTTTGGGGACTAACGAGTCCAAAGCAACTGAGTTTCTTTTTGAAAATTGGGAAGCTTTGAATGATGCATGGAATGCAGGCTCTTGATGCTGGGATGCACATGGATGCAATGAATGTTTTTAATTTTCTTTTAGCATAGGGACTTTAGGATTCTTGAGTGATCAATTCAAGCGTCCTATCGTGACGACTATGACTATTTATTAAGAATGCCTCTTTTTGTTTTGAAAACTGATTTGATGTTTGATGTGATGATGATAAATGCTATGGAATGTCTGTGTTCTTTTGCTTTTATTGTGATGAATGTGGATGATGCGAATGTAATGCTTTGAATAACATGAAATGCCTACATGCATGAGGAGGATGAATGATTGGAGTATTTAAACATTTTTGTAAACATTTTTATGATGATGAGACGCGAGACTTTGAATGCAAGGAATTGAGATGGCTATGGACCATTCTTTGGAAAAACTAGATTTGATTCAAACTCTGGTGTTCTCAAGGTTTTTATTAACAAGCTCATTTATTTTCCTTTCCATTTCCATGATGACTGAACTTTAAACGCCACATGATCAATTTGTATTCTCTCTCTCTGAAGCATTGACAAGTAAGTATGCATAAGAGTGCAGATGTGGACGAGTGAGTCAGTTAACTTGGGATTGGTTTAGGACAGTGAGTTGAGAGACTGCCCCGACAGGAATTTATGGATGTGAATGACTTTAGGGAGAACTCTGCTCATTTGAGCAGGAGTGAACAGTTATGGAAATGCCCCACTTTAGAATGACAATTTCAAATGGGTTCTTTGAGTGGGTTTGTGAAAGGGGATGAAGTTATGGTACTGGTTATGAACTGAGGGTGGTATATGAATGGGATGGACAATGAACAAACTTTCCCAAGACCAGGGTGGGTGGTGAAGAGAATGCCCCAACTTTTGGATCTGAGTGGTGTTCTCAGTGCAAATCTTTGGTTCTCTATGAATGTCTTGACTTTTGGCATGAAAGAAGCCTCACTTGGTGACCACTAAACCTTGTTTTAATCTTTGGTCCAAATCTTTTCCTTTGGGCCTGAGACATGAGGACCATCTAGGGTAATAGCAATGCCAGAGCCGCGCATAAGTTTGCTTGCCATTTGAAGTGATTGTGCCCGCGTTTGTTTTTTGCCAATTCATTTATTTGAGGGATCCCCTCTTTTCTGTGATTTTCAGAAATTTAGCAATAATTGTAATGCTTTTTGACTCATGCACAGGTTTCACAATTCAGTATCATCAATCATAAAAACATTTATTTTAAAACAAAGAGACAGAATAAGTGAAGATAAAAGACACGAAAAGCAAACACATGGAAGAAAAAGTTGAATTCTTATTGTTATGGAAATTGGACGTGCAGAAGGTCACGCCAATTTAAAGTACATTGAAAAAATTTTAAACTGGAAAAATACAAGATAAAGGGGAAGCAGATCTTGTGTTTTTTCTTTTGAAGTAACGATGCCAATCGTCCATACTCATGACCTTGATCACCCCTTTATCCAAACTTTTGGGAGTGCTGATTGCCTTTTTCATTTCAAGTCCAATTTTTCTGACCCTAATTTTTGCCTGGATCGCCTTTTGCGGGTTTTCAATCCACCGGGTCGCTTTGGTTTTCCCTAGGCCGCCCTTTGCGGGTTTTCAACCTAGCGAGCTGATTCTTACTTGGCTCATCTTTCTCTTTTTTCATTTATTTCTTTAGGCATACTCCTTTCTGACTGTATCTGAATTTACTAGAAACTGGGGTTTTCTTTTCTTGCATCCCATTTTGCGAGAATTAAAGGCCCCTCCGGAGAATAAGTTCTTCGTCTTCATGATACTGGGTTCATCTCCATGGGAATCCCTTTGGAGGTTCATGATCTTTTTGAGCATTGAGTCTTCTTTGAAATTGTTGAAGATGAGCTTTCTTCGGTTTGAGCTTTCTCTTAATCTTCTTCTGACATAAGACAAATGTACTTTGGTTTGATAAGGCTCAATGAAAGTATTACTTCGATCATATGGGGTTTGCCCCTGTTAGAGTGTAAAACGAAGCCTGATTTATCCTTTGTTGATTGTCTCTAACTGCCCCATTTTTAGGGTGGCGTAGGGAGGGATCATGATGCTTGACCTGGAGTCTTCATACTGTCATTTGTGACTACCTTAGCTTGGAAAGCTGCGCAACAGACCGAACTTTGGTAATTACAGACTTTGTTATAATGGCAAGTGTCTTATGTCAGAAGGGTGATTTACACAAACCTGTTGATTCATTGCTCTTTATCATGGCGTCAATCCTCTCCTTTGCTCAAATTGATCATGTCACTTGATTCCTCATGAGGACGGACCACTTTGTTCTCTTATTCTTGCACAACAGCTTGATTGCAAATCCGATGGTGGAGTCTGAGGAATGACTGAGGGTTTGTGGAGGGCGGGATGACGAGGTCGAGGTAGTGTTTGCGGTTTTATGAAAGGAGAGATGTATAGGAATGATGAAGTGTTTGAAGGTTTATGGAAGAAAGGGTGGTCATACACAACAAGGTGTAGGAAGGTTCATTGAGACAATGATCTCTTACGCTTTATGGCCAAATGTATCAGCTCACAACTTATATTTCTTTCGTCTCTTTTTCCCTTGTTTTTTCATTTTTGTTATTTTCATTTTTTGAATCTGTTCTTTTTTGTTTCATTTTTTCTGATTTTTTTCCTTTTTTGCTTTTGAGTTGAGTGAGCTGATAAAAGTGATACACTATTTTTGGATATTTGAAGTGATCCTTGTCTGGGGTGATTGGAGAGATAATGGCAATGAAACCCCTGCAGCGGTTGGAGGATGCTTGATTGGGTTCTGGTATTAACTGGGGTGACAGGAGGTTCAGAGGGAGGAGCAAATGAGATGGGTTGATTTTGTAGAAGGGCCACTGGTAGTGAGGAAGGTGGCGATGGCAGGCATTTGGTTATGAAATTTTTTTTGTGATGGGGTACTTGTAATGGGAAATGGGAAAGTTGGTTGATCTGAGGAAGGGAAAGGGTTTGGTCGCGAAAGAGGTTCGCTTGTAACATTTGTTTGGTTTCCTCAGCATTGCTCCACTTTGCTTGAACTTGTGCTTTGACTTCATTGCCCAACCTAGTTGTGGCATCATGAATTTCTACAGCCTTAGCCAATTCTTCACTTATTAACTCCGAAGAAACATCCCAGTTGTCTTCAGCCTCTCTCTCAGTTTGGTTAATCGGGTAATCAGAGTCACAATATGAACCATTGGCGTCGTTGTTTTCAAAGATTATTTTCATTTATTATTATTTTTGATCCGCGTTGGGAGGAATTGAAAAGCAAATAACAGACACATGACAAAATGAAAGAAAGAAATTTTATTGAGGAATTCAAAATAACATTTTATTGATGATGATACTAAAAGGAAACATGTGTGCCCTTATTGAAATATCCTAAGGCCTTGGGCAGAGCCAAAGGATGGCATTACAAAAAATTGTTTTGAACTGAAAAACTACATCAAAATCAACAATCACTCATAAATGCTATGAAATGCATGACAAAGACACAAATGTTTTGATGATGCCGCTTTCACCACTTCAACCCTCTTCAACAACTGCTATCCTTGCTTAATAGTCCACAGACCCTGAGAACTTGATCCTTCCCCTCCTTGTAATTCCACTACTCCCAGCAATGTTTGTTATATCCAACACGCCCTGAGGGACCTCTGCTTGCATTTGCACGTTGCAGCTCCAGGGAATAACCCTAGTCTCTCTACTAGGGGTAGCAGCAGGTACCGGAATAACAACAGTCAGAGGTCTTGCCACAACCGAGCTTGAATTCAGACTGCAAGGGATTTCAACCGGTCTCCTGAAACCTCTGTTGTTTGATTGCAGAGTAGATACACTTTCTTCCTTTTCCTGAACCCCAACCTGGACCAGGTGTCTGTCTAACAGCTCTTGGAGGATGGGTTTGAAGCTCTCACAGGCCCCAACACAATAAGGGTCATTGCAGATGTCTCTTCTGGCACACCCTTCTTCGATGATACCACAACGGCATAGTGCAGCATGAATGATACTCAGGGGTGTACGAATGCACTCCACCTTCCTAATTAAGTACTGATTACCCTGATCATTAATGGCATTTGCAGTGGGCCCACCATGCCCCGGCAACGGGTTGGTGGTTACATTAGGTTGCTGAAATGATATACTCTTTGCATCAAGCAGGTCTTGCACAACGTACTTGAACGCCTTACAATCCTCCACCACATGACCTACTGCCCCAGAATGAAAGGCACAGGTAGCATTTGCATTATACCCTCTGGGATAAGGAGGATGATATGGTTTCATCTGACGAGTGCTGATTAACTTGTTGGCAATGAGATAATTGAACAAATCCGTGTACGACATGGGGATAGGTTCAAAGACAACAGGCTTTTTTTTCATTGTAGTTTCTGTACTGATTGTTGGACTAGAATGGCTGAGCAAGCGGCGTTTGAGCAGGAACTGGAATGGCTTGTGGGGGATTGTTGTGTGATGGACCGCTAGCTCCGATGATTGCATTAGTTTCTCCCTCCTTCTTCTTGTGGGAACCAGAAAAAGGCTTTTTCTGATGGGAAGGAGGTGTTGGGCCATGGGCTATTCTTCCGCTGCGCATGCCGTTCTCCACTCTTTCTCCAATGACAACCATCTCAGAGAAATTCGAAGCCACGCTGCCGACCAAACGATCATAGAACACTGGGGGAAGAGTTTCCATAAACATATGGACCATCTCTTTATCAAGCAGGGAGGGTTTTACTTGTGCAGCGAGGTTCCTCCACCTCTGGGCGTATTCCTTGAATGTCTCATTATCCTTCTTAGACATACATTGCAGCTGGGTCCTATCCGGGGCTAAATCACTGTTGTACTGGTATTGATGGATAAAGGCATCCGCCAGATCCTTCCAACAACGGATATTAGTTGGCTCCAATTGCATATACCATTCAAGGGGAGCTTCAGCTAAGCTTTCCTGAAAGCAATGTATCATCAGGTTATCATCACGGGCGTGGGCAGTCATCTTCCGGCAATACATCGTCACATGGCTGCGCGGGCAGGTTGCTCCTTTATACTTGTCGAAAAATGGTGCTTTGAACTTGGGTGGCAGGACTAGATTAGGGACCAAGCATAACTCATGGGCGTTCCTAGCCTGGGAACCTGTTCCTTCAACAGCTCTCAATCTTTCTTCTAACATCTGGTATTGACTTCTAGCTTCATCAGGGTAATTCGGCGGAAAACCACTCACACCGTAGTGAAGATTATTCATCGACACCACAGCTGGGGTCACGTGTGGGTCACGTGAGTGAGCGATAATCTGAGGAATTGGACCCTGAACTTGTGGATGGATTGTTGCTGGAGAATTGAAGCCAACCGGAGTTCCCGGGGTAATAGCAGGAGTAGGAATCTGAATTTGAACCTGAGGTGTCCCGGTTCCAACTTCATTCACAGCTGATTCAGGCTGGGCCTGTCCTGTGGTTCCCGAAGGACCACTTTCTGGGTTTGCACCGGCAGCAGGGGGTGTGTACCCTAATGGGAGACCATAAGGAGGCCATCGCACGTTCTGGAGAGCCTGAGAGACTCTAGTTTCAGGAGGAGGATCCACTCCTGCGGCAGCAGCACCTTCAGTTATGCCAGCATCCCTTAAGGCACTTAACACTCTTATGACCTCTGCCATTTGAGCTCTTATAACTTCCATCTCAGCCCTGATTGCTCGATTCTCTTGATTCTGATCATGCTGACCCTGACCATTTGGATTCGGACCTTCTGGAACTGCATCATTCTGGATTGGTTGATGATTGCTCAGATTCGCGTTGTCTTGATTGTTGGCCATATTTCTTGCCTGTGATCGCGTCCAATACCGATGATTAACCAGCTTGTCTTACTTCTGTGGACGGAACATTTTTTTTTATTTTTTATGAACACAAAGACAAATGATGCAAATGCAATGCAATATGCATGTTATTATGTTTATTGCCGGGAATCGCGGTGCAACTCGTCTTGTCATAGGTGTTAAGGTTCAGGTGTTTTTAGGATTGCAACAAAGTTGGAAGCAACAAGGCAAAACAAACGTACTTCAATTAAATGGAATGCGAAGGAGTATCACAAATAGAAAGCAAATCAAAGTACCATATTCCTTAAGAGTGCAATACAATGATTTTAAACAAAGTACTATTTTCCAAAGAAAGTTACAACTTCTTAAAGAAAATTACAATTTCCTAAGGATCGCTACAATACTCTAAAGGGAACTTTTAAAGGCATATGGCTTTCAACTCCTCGCTCCTTTTCCTCTTCTTGCTCTCAGCTGCCCCCCGGGCTTTCTCCAGGAGTTCTTCTGTGAGAATCTTGCAGTACTCAACAAACTCACACACCTTGACAGGGGTGTTGAAAGGATTCATTTCTGCATCCGCCTTTCTTAGCTTCTTGGGAATGTCTCTCACAGCCTGATTAGCTAACCAAACTAACTTGGAGAACTTGTCTTTCCAATGTAAGCCTTCCTTTTTCAATTCTTCAAAGACTTGTTGAATTTTTACCTTACTGAGCAATTCCGCAAATTGACTCTCCCAATAGTCACTCTTCTCCCTTAGCCGGAGGTAAGACCCTTCCAAGTACTGCACATGATTGGCCAAGCTTTCCGACTTCCCTTGTTCCCTTCTTAGTGCTTGCTGATAATCCCTCAGGATCCCTTCAATAGATTCCCGATCTTGCTTGACACTCTTTAATTGATCTTCCAATTCAAGCTTCATCATTCGAGAGTCTTTTCTTGACTTAACTAGTGCGTGCCTGACTGCTTGCTCTTCTTTCCATGTATCCTCATATAGCCTCTTCCATTTAATTGCTTCCGCTACAGCCTCATTCATCTTGGTAGTGCACCTCTTCACTTCCTCTTTGGCACCCTTCAAGTGCTTTTGCATTTCCCTCTTGCTTTTCCCCTCTATTTCAAGTTTCCTATTGACTTCCTCAATAGCTGCAGCTTGGAAAGCATTTTCATTTTCTAGCTTTTTCTTGTCTTGCATCATCTTTCTCAATCTATCTTGCAGAGCCCTTTTCTCTTCTTCCACCTTTGACTTGGCCAACCTAACCTCTTCCAATTCTTCAATGGTAGGAATGTGCGGTTCTTGTATCTTTTCCTCAGGCAGTGGTACTCCTTGGTTGGATGACCGAGTTTCACTAATCCTCCCTTCAAGCCATTGAGAAAAAGAGATAGCAGTGGTCCTCCTGGTTAACTCTTCTCTATCCTTCCGCACTACGATTTCCCAAGCTTGCAGGACTCGCCGAAGTAGACTCTCGTCTTTAGGGATCCCCGCGTGGAGGTAAAAACGAAACAGCATAGCTTCGGAGGGTGAATCCCGCATAGGGTATCCGAGCTGTCGCAAGGTCAAAGAGGGGTTATAGTTTATGCATCCTTGGGTTCCCATGAGAGGAACGTTCTGAAAACTCCCACACCGAAATACCACTGAAGGCCTGTCTACCCAACATTTAGGTGAGAACCAACGAATCTGGAGAGCATCTTGGTTCTTGAAAGCATGCACCCACTCTTGAGAGTTCATAGTCTTCGGATTACAACCCAAGGCATAGGAAAGCAAATCCTTCACATCACTTTTGTTGGTACACACATGACTGATCAACCAAGCATATAACACAGGGAAGGAGCAACACATCTTATTCTTTTGGAATTCATGGTGACGAGTGAAGGCACGGTATGTCTCTGCGAGGATTGCGGGAACCGGGTTGATAGGATTTTTTGCACATTTGAAGGCGAGGAAGACACCGATTGCAGTTTCACTCACATGCCTCTCTATCTGAGGGAAGAGCACAATGCCGAAGATGGTCAGAGCTAGCACTTGCTTGAAAGAATTCCAATCATCAGACACTACATAGCTGGTCATCAAACTCTCAAAGTATTCTTGAGGAAACCCAAATACCTTATTACGTTCTATCTTATGGGCCCGCACTTTCTCAGCACTGATTTGCAACAAGGCAGCAAGCTTTTCATCAGAATAATACTCCCCTTGGTATTGATAAGGCTTAAACTTGGATCGATCAAAGCCCAAAATCCTATCATACTCTTCTAGGGTAGGCGCCATTTGGAAATTCTTAAAAATGAAACAGCGAATCTCCGAGTCATAGAACCGACACAGGGCAGCAATGGCACTCTCTTGCACTTCTAGTTGTAGCAGCTTGCGAATGTTCCCATAGGTTTTGTCAAAAGACCTGACCTCAATAGGACCTAGGAGGGATGCATACTTTTTCAGACTAGCCATATCAATCTCTTTCACAACAGGAAGCCTTGAATTGAAAACGGTTTTGCCTTTTGATTCCATTCCGTTTCTTACACACCTATGACAAGACTTTGTGTTACGTTGCGATCTCCGGCAAACAACTTTAATGCATGGAGGATGCAAAGAATGAGGTTTTTTTTTTTCAAAATTTTTGTTAGATGCGAATGCAATGATGATGATGCAAAATGACGCAGATGTGATGATTATGACCTTTTATTTACATAGAAAAGAGAGAAGAAAATGATGTTTATTGGTGGCGGTTCAAAACATTTTTGAAAATACTCGCTATATGCCACCTCATATAGGTGTTTATGAGGGAAAAAGGAAATTACTTTCTACATTTTTGGTAAAAGAGTTTCGAAAGAAGATGCCTAAGCTAATGCAACACACAATTTGCGTGCCCCCGTGTCCTACAAATGGGTAAAGATCGTAGGCTCTAAAGTCAACGACAAGGGTAATCCTCCCATGTGGGTTCTGGTCACTGCCTCACAATGGCAACCAAGAGCTAAAGTCTCTCTCATGAATACACCCACAATCGTAGAGAGCTACCGATTGTGAGGTATCATGAAGAAAGCGCACTCTTGGGCGAAACTTTCATGAGAGCCAGACAGACAACGGTCTACGAATGGCAGTCACTACTCATTTCCACTCTCCTAGGGTTCTTTGCAGACCTTGGGTTTTAGGCCCCACTCAATGCTCACAAATATAAGGTGTGCAGTGTGTGATGAGGGCACAACACCTAAAAATCTACCCAAACCCCACCTGCAAAGGGAAACCAAAACAGTCCAGACAATATCAAGCAACAGCATGTCGTCTACCCTAGGGTTCAATATCATTTCAACATAAGTATACTAACCTAGGGTTCCAACAACAATCGCAAGCATTGCTTACCTTAAGAAAGGGAGCCTAGAGGAGGGGAACATGCTAGGATTGGGGAAATGTATGAGATTACCTCAAGAAAGGGAGCAAAGAAGAGGGGAACATGCTAGGATTGGGGAAATGTACGAGAAAAGCATATAAACGACGAAAGTAAGAGGAGAAGAAGAAGAAGCTACTCTTATTTTACTCAAGAAGCAAATATAGAAGAGGAAGAAGGCTAACACACAATGCACGCAAGCACAACATCACAAGAATGCACACGACAATTCTAAGAATAATGCAAGCATGTTTTTAAAGGCAAAGGAAAGAAAGAAGAAAGGGAAAGGAGGAGAGATATAACAAAGCATTCAAATCAACAAAATAAATCACATGTCGAATCGATTGGCTCGACCCACTAAAGAAAGGTCCCCAGCGGAGTCGCCAGCTGTTGCACCCCGAAAAATCCTTTGGAGGGATTTCTCTTCGCCCAACATGAATTGGAGTCGCCACCAATATTTTTTAGAGGTAAAACATTGAAAAAAACCTTTCTTGAAAGACAATGGTCCTTGGAAACACGAGATTTGAGTTCGGGGGTCGGTTATGCATGGGGAAGGTATGAGCACCCCACACATCCTTTCTACTGAAAGGGAACCTCGATTTGACGTGTGATTTAAAAGGTTGATTCAAGAAATGCTTTGTTTTTATCTCTCTTTATCTCTCCTTACTTTATGGAAAAAACTTAAGGAAAATTTAATCTTTTGCGCTTGACGGGAGGGCACCGTGCCTACGTATCCTGGGGAGGGAATCAAACCAACGTAGTTCTTGTTTTCGAAAATTGTTTCGTTTTTTTAGAAATTGCCTTGTTTTGGAAAATGGTTTGTTTTTTTTGAAAAGAAAACGGTTTTCATTTGTCGTGCTTGACGGGAATGTGACCCGCTCCTACGTATCTCCCAGTGCGATGGAGAATTCAAAGCTTACGTAGTTCTCGGTTGTCGAGAAAAGGTTTTTATTTTTTAGTTGTTTAATTGTGAAAATTGAATGTTCACAGTGATCAAACAACAAAGGTTTCGAGTGACCACCACTAGCATCCCATTATTGACGATCGTGCAAGCAAAGGCTTCGCATTATCCTCAACAAAGTTTTTAATTTGTGAAATGAGAGTTCTTTTGAAAAATGAGTGTTCATGATAATCAATTGAGCAAAGACTCTAAGTGATCATCACTAGCACCCGATTGTTGACAATCGTGCAAGCAAAGGCTTCGCATTATCCTCAACAAAGTTTGATTTGTGAAATGAGAGTTCTTTTGAAAAATGAGTGTTCATGATAATCAATTGAGCAAAGACTCCAAGTGATCACCACTAGCACCCCATTGTTGACAATCGTGCAAGCAAAGGCTTCGCATTATCCTCAACAAAGTTTGATTTGTGAAAAATAGTTTGGAATTGTTTTGAGAAGAAGTGAAGTTGTTTATCAATGATTATGTAAATGCAAAAAAACTGTTTTGAAGTTGGAACGTTACTAACGAGTAACAAGTTGTTCTTTGTATGCAACATGGTTTTGAAGTTTTGGAGAGTTACTAACGAGTAACAATTGGTGGAAATCAAAACAAGCAAATTGTGAACACCAATTCAACATTTTAATGCACCACAAACACATAAACAAGTATATCAAGCATGGAGTACCAAGCTTCAATTCAAGAATGCATGAGTAGGCAAGGATGCAAGAATAGGTAAGAATGCATGAATATGCAAAATGCATGTGCATCAAGGTTAAGTGAACCTATCCTTTGCCGAAACTTCACAAGCTTCAAACAACAATTTACAATAAACTCAAAGAGCAAAGAAAGCATGATTAAATTTGAGGATGCATCAAGGTCATTGGAGACCAATCATGTGCGCAAATTCAATTGTTTATGGACTCCTTTTTGCTCACATTTCACAAGCACATCAAATGGGAATTGAATTTTTAAATGCTTACAAGCATAGGCATCAAGGTTGAAGTAACCTATCTCTTGCCAACTTAGCATAACCCAAGATCATTTGAGGATCATAAATGAACCAAAACCCAAATTTATTTTTCTCAAATCACAAATTTCACAATTAACAACATAGGTTTGAATATTTGCAAGTTTAATGGCCAATCATCAATTTATTTTAACAAGTCAACCAAATCAAGCAAGCGAGTGACATAACCAAAACATAGATGCATTTATTCACAAGATTCAACCATGATAATCAACAAAAATCATAAAACACATATTTATTTGAAGCATGCGAAATTATTATCAAAGCAAATAACATTTTATTTCACTTAAAACAACAAAATCATGCATATAACCCCAAAATCAAAGCATCAAAACAAAGATTCATGAGATTAACATATGTACAAGCATAAAAATGAAGTTAAAAGAGAGGATCTACATTTTTGGAAGTGGAAATCTCACAAATATGCAAGAAATGATGACTTTATGCAAGGATTTACAAGAGAAGGGGTCTAGGAATCACATACCTTAAGATGAGCTCCAAATAAACACAATAGATGAAGAAACAATCAACCAAATCAACTTATCTTCAAGCTTGGTCTCCAATCTCCAAAAAAATGACCCTTGATCTTGAACTTTTGTGTGATTTTATGAAGGATTGATGGTTGAAAATTAGTGTTTAGGCTTGGAAGATGGATTGAATGTGTGTGGGTAGATGAGAAATGAAGAAGTGAGTTAGAGAGAAGGGAGAGGGGGTGGCGCATAAAATGGAGAGAAGGTGAGGAGGGAGTTGTGTGCTAGGGTTTATGAGTGAATGGTGAGGCCAGAAGCTTTCTCCTCCTTGTGAGGTGAGGTTAATAGGGTATATATAGAAAGCAATTAGGTTTAAGGGTGGTTAGGTCATTGTGCACTAGTTGTGCTCTAGGATTTGATTTTAGTTTTGAATCAAAGGCTAGGATTGAGGCTCACATGGATTGAGGTCATTGAGAAAACACAAAATGAGAGAATAGAGAGGGGGTGGCGCATAAACATTGGGAGGGGTCCTTGGTGACCAAGTTTTGCTAGTTGTCATCTTGTACTATTGTACTATTATATGACCATTCCATTATCCCTTCATTTTTGATTATTCTTCTTAGGATAATTGTACAAAAATACACCCAATTTAGGCCACATACAAGGTATCTTGAGGAATATGCCATTTTATGAGATCACCATGACCAAAAATATCATAAAAACCTCATCTTGAAATTTTTGTAGAATATTCCTTTTTGATGCATTTTTTGAATTTGAATTTTGTGCACAATGTATGCATGCATGCGCATACATACATACATGACCAAAAATGTTTTGCCTCAAATAAATTTCTCTAAAATTGCACAATGATTCTTGATGAGAAATTATCTTATTTTTGACAATCACCAAAATACCCTTTTGCCCTAAAAACCTTGTTTTTTAACAACAAATGCATTTCCACTCTAACAATGAATTTAAAAGCCCTAGAATGACTTTTAAAACCCAAAAATGCATGCACAATGCTCTTCACTCTTCAAAATAAAACCACACTTCTCAATTTATTTATTTTTTGCGGAAAATTAGGGTTTTAAACCTAGGCGGACAAAATTAGGGTATGACAAGTGTTCCATCAACAAGAAGTAAGGCAAGCTGGTTCGCCAACATCGTTATTGGACACGTTCTCAAGAAAGAGGCATGGCAACGATTCTGAACGATCTTGATCAGTCCCATCCAAGTGCGGAGAATCCGAATCAGGCAAATCTGAGCTCAGAGATCAGAAACGAGACAGGCCCAGGTCCAGTAGTGCAGAATCAGGGTAACCCAACTCCGGATAGTTCCAATCAAGGTGACCAAGAAATCAGAAATGAGATGAATGCTATGAAGGCACAGATGTCAGAGATGATGAGGGTCCTGCTGTCCCTGAAGAATGGAAATGACTACCAAGCTGCTCAATGGCCTCCTTTTGGTCTGCCTCTAGGCCACACTCCTCCTTCAAACCCAGAAGTTAACCAAGGAACTGGTCCTTTGGTGAATGTCGAGAATGGACAACCTGCATCTGCAGGATCAGAGGGAGCAATGGGCGAACCTCGGGTTCAGTCTCCACATCCCATTGTCATACCTCAGGTGACTCCACAAGGCTTTACTCCCTAGCCAGCTGCAAATCCTCCGGCCCAAAGCCTCATTCTTGGGAACTCTGCTTATCCTCATGCTCCGCATGCAGTTTCAGCCATGGCTCCAATGTTCCGTCCCCACCTTGGAATGAACAATTTCCCCCAAGGCTATTATATTGAGCACCAACAAACTAGAGAAAAGTTTCAGGTGTTAGAAGAGCGCTTAAAAATGATTGAAGGATCAGGCTCTAGATCGAGAGAGGCTCGCGATTTATGTCTCATTCCCGATGTGGTTTTACCTCCTAAGTTCAAAGTGTCTGATTTCGATAAGTACCGAGGTGTAACTTGCCCTAAGAGCCATCTGACCATGTACTGTAGAAAAATGTCTACGCATTCTCATGATGACAAGCTGTTAATCCACTGCTTCCAAGAGAGCCTTGCTGGGGCATCTCTCAACTGGTACATGCAGCTAGAACCATCCCAGATTCGTTGTTGGAAAGACTTGGCTGATGCCTTCCTCAGACAGTACTAGTACAACACAGATATGGCACCGGATAGAACACAGTTACAGAGCATGGCAAAGAGGGACAACGAGTCATTTAAAGAGTATGCCCAGCGGTGGAGGGCTCTAGCTACACAAGTGTCACCACCTCTGTTAGAAAATGAATTAGTCTTCATGTTTATGGAAACTTTGCCTCCATTATACTATGATCGGTTGATCGGCAGTGTGTCCTCCAACTTTTCAGATGTGGTAATCATCGGTGAGAGATTAGAAAATGGGCTGAGGAGTGGCAAGATTGCCCATGGTTCCGCAGGTACAAGCACCCATAAAAAGCCGTTTTCCGGATTTCCAAAGAAGAAGGAAGGAGAGACCAACACCATTACCATAAGCCCACCTTATCAATCACAAGATATCCCTGTCCCCACTCAAACACAACCAACCCGCTCACCACAAAGTAATCACCATAGAAATTATCAAGACAGAAAACGGACCACCTTTGATCCCATTCCTATGTCATACACCGACCTCTTTAACTACCTTGTCACCAACGAGCTCATCAACACCAGACCCATGAAACCAGTCCAACCACCTTATTTCCGAGGATACAATCCCAACGTTACCTGCAGATTTCATGAAGGGGCAGTCGGACATGCTGTGGAAGACTGCAAGGCCTTCAAACTTGTAGTGCAAGATCTGATTGACACCAAAGGGATAACCTTCAAACAAGAAAACCCAAGCATTACAACTAACCCGCTGCCTGGTCATGAAGAACCTGCAACCAACGCCATCCTTGACACGGGAGGCCAACCCTTAATCAGAACTGTGGAGTGTATTCAGACACCAATGAAGGTCATTCATGCAGAGCTGTGCAAGTGTGGGGTCATCAAGAAAGGTTGTACTCAAAAAGAAGTCTGTGCTGATGATAATTGTGCTGGGGCATGTGAGGCCTTCAAGATAGTTTTGCAAGACCTGTTGGATCGTCATATAATCCAAATAGGTGTGCAAGAAAAAGAGGAAGATGTGTTGACTTTCCAGTCTGATAAGAACAGAAGTGTCCAGAAGCCTATTGAGGTCCCGTATAGTCAAAAGCCGAGCATGGAGAAACCTAAGACAATTGTGATTCCTGTCCCAGCTCCTTATCAAAAGGATACTGCTGTTCCTTGGAGTTATGGCGTGCCAATTCAAACTCAGAATCCTCAAGCTGTTCCCGATGTCACAAACATTGCGGGAAGCAGCGGAGTCACTAGAAGCGGACGTGTCTATGTCCCTGAAGCCCTTAAAGTGGGTCCATCAAAAGAGGATGAGGAATGAATTCGAAAGGGTAAGGGTAAATAGCAAGAGCCCGTGGAAAGTAGAAGGGTGTCAGAGCAAGAAGCTTCCGAATTTCTGAGAATCATGCGGCAAAGATCTCTATCATGTCCTTGCTGCTCAGTTCAGAGGCCCACCATGCTGCCCTGGTGAAAGTGCTGAATGAAGCCCATGTAGCCCAAGACATCACTGTTAACCAGCTTGATGGCATCGTAGGGAACATCGTTGCTTCCAACTATATTACCTTTACTGATGACGAGCTCACCCCTGAAGGAAAGGGACATAATCAAGCATTGCACATTTCAGTCAGATGTGGTGAATATACACTTTCTCGGGTCCTCATAGACAATGGATCCTCTTTGAATGTCATGCCCAAATCTACAATGAACAGGCTAGACGTAGACTGTTCATATATGAAGCCTAGCTCAACGCTAGTCAGAGCATTCGACGGATCCAAGAAAGAGGTTATCGGGGAAATAGAGTTTCCAGTGCAGATAGGGCCTGAGGTGTTTTATGTGAACTTTCAAATCATGGACATCGCATCATCCTACAGCTGTCTCTTGGGAAGACCTTGGATTCATGCTGCAGGAGCTGTTCCTTCATCTCTCCATCAGAGGCTTAAGTTTGTAGTCGACGACAAACTGATAGTCGTCTTTGGAGAAGAAGAGTTTATGATTAACAAGCCCCATCCCTCTCAATACGTCGAGGCTGCAGAGGAATCCCTTGAAACTGCTTTTCAGTCATTGGAAATTGCAAATGCCGCTTTCGTGGGAGAGGAAGCCCCACTGCCTTCACCAAGAATGTCCAATGCTGATATCATGGTCGCCAAGGTCATGCTGAGAAATGGTTACCAGATCGGAAAGGGTTTAGGAAGGTCCGAGCAAGGAATTCTAGCACCTGTCCAGTTGCAAGAGTACAAGGATAGATGTGGGTTAGGATATTGGCCCACTCAAGCTGATAAGAAGAGAATGGATGAGGAGAAGCGAGAAAGAAGACTAGCTAAGCTTCAGGGGCAAGAACGAAGCTTGAAGAGGGTTCCCATCTGTGATCTCAAGCAGAGCTTCAGGAGCGCGGGCATGCAGGACCCCAATCAGGTGGCTGTCATTGGGGAAGAATCAGCTGCGGAAGACAAGAGTGTGGACCTGGTGCGTGGCAGTGCTGCAAATGAAGAGCTCGGCAATTGGAAGATCATCGATTTCCCTGTTGCTTTCATTTCAAAGTAATGATTTTGTAATGCGAATCCTTTGGCTCTGCCCAAGGCCTCAGGACATTTCATAAGGGCATGCATGTTTTTCCTTTGGATATCATCAATCAATAAAATGTTGTTTTGAATTCTCAAATGAATAAAATCTTTTTTCATACCATTATTGTGTGTCTTCATCTTGTGTTTCTATTTTGCTTGTTCATTCTGTTTCCATTCCCGCAAATGCAGATCTAAAATGAACATCTTTGAAAATAATGATGCCAATGATTCATATGTTAACTTTGATTACCCCGTTAACCAAGCCGAGGAGGATGTTGAGGATGACTGGGAAACTCCTCCAGAATTGATGAGAATGGTTGGGCAAGAGGAAAAGGTTATTCAGCCGCATGGGGAATCTGTTGAGACAATCAATCTGGGCACAGAGGACAGTAAGAAAGAAGTCAAGGTTGGCACTTCGATGAATGAAAGTGAGCGTAAGAGGCTAATTCAACTCCTGCATGATTATGATGATGTCTTTGCATGGACTTACCAGGATATGCCAGGATTAGATACTGATATAGTGGTGCACAAGCTTCCAGTCAAGCTTGAGTATCCTCCAGTGAAGCAGAAACTGAGAAGGATGAAACCAGAAATGTCCTTAAAGATCAGAGATGAGGTGAAAAAGCAGTTTGATGCTGGTTTCCTAGCGGTAGCAAAATATCCGCAATGGGTTGCTAATATTGTGCCGGTTACGAAAAAGGACGGGAAAGTCAGAATGTGTGTTGATTACCGAGATCTGAATCGGGCCAGTCCCAAAGACGATTTTCCCCTGCCTCATATTGATGTCTTAATGGATAGTACAGCGCAGCATTCACTGTTCTCCTTCATGGATGGGTATTCAGAGTACAATCAGATTAAAATGGCTCCTGAAGATATGGAGAAGACAACTTTTACAACTCTTTGGGTAACGTTCTGTTACAGAGTCATGCCAAATGGGTTGAAGCCGCCTCGTACTCCAGCATAACCAGCTCTGTGGTTGCTAAGTTCGTAAAAAGGGATCTGGTTTGTCGCTATGGCCTTCCAGACAAGATCATCACAAACAATGGTAGCAACCTGAACAGCAAGATGATGAAAGAGCTGTGCAAAGACTTCAAAATCCAACATCATAATTCTTCTCCATACCGTCCCAAAATGAATGGGGCAGTCGAAGTAGCCAATAAGAACATCAAGAGGATCGTGCAAAAGATGGTAGTAACCTATAAAGATTGGCATGAGATGCTTCCTTTCGCTCTGCACAGGTATCGTACCTCAGTGCGCACTTCAACCGAGGCAACCCCCTTTTCTTTGGTTTATGGGTCGGAAGCAGTCCTCCCTATCGAAGTTGAGATACCCTCCCTGCGGGTGCTGATGGAAACCAAGTTGGAAGAAGCTGAATGGGTTCAAGCTCGTCTGGACCAGCTGAACCTCATTGAGGAGAAAAGAATTGCTGCCCTGTGTCATGGACAACTGTATCAACAAAGGATGAAAACAGCCTTCGACAAGAAAGTGCGTCCTCGAGAATTCAAAGAAGGAGACCTCGTGCTCAAAAAGATCCTGCCTATTCAGAGTGACCCTCGTGGGAAATGGGCTCCTAGCTATGATGGACCCTATGTGGTAAAGAAAGCCTTCTCTGGAGGAGCATTGATACTCACTAGCATGGATGGTGAAGAACTCAGAAACCCAGTCAATTCAGATTCAGTCAAGAAATACTACGCCTGAGAAAAATGAAAAGAAAAAGAGAAAGATGAGCCAAGCAAGAATTAGCTCGCTAGGTTGAAAACCCGAAAGGGCGGCCTAGGCAAAAAAAGAGTGACCCGGTGGACTGAAAACTCGCAAAGAGCGGTCCAGGCAAAAATTAGGGTCAGAAAAGTTGGACTTAAAAGAAAAAGAGGCAAGCAGCACCTCCAAATGTTTGGATAAAAGGGTGATCAAGGCTGCAAGTATGGGTGATTGGCACACTTCAAAGATGAAAAGCGCTCCTAAGATCTGTTGCGTCCATTTTTCTTGTTTCTTTTTTTTCTTAGTTTCAAAAAATTCCAATGTACTCTTTTCAGTCGGCGTGACCTTCTGCACGTTCGGTTTCCATATGAATAAAAGTCCAAGTTTTTCACTCCATCTGTTTGTTGTTTTACCATTTGCTTTCTTTTCATTTCTGCTTTAAAATGATGTTTTATGGTAGATGATAAATGATTATGAAAATGTGCATAAATCAGAGCATTAAAATCATTGCGAAATTTTTGAAAATTACAAAGAAAAGAGATGATCTTTCAGTCAGGTAAAATTCACAAGAACTAAACAAAAAGCACTGATTGCATCAAAACAAATCTCAAAAAGGTTGGAGCGTGGCTCTCGTACTGTCATCATGGACGATCATTGTGCCTCGTAATGCAAGTCCAACGATTTGGTCGAGCCAGCAAAAGAAAAAGCCAAAAAGAGCAAAAGAGCAACAACTAGCAAAAGAAAAGAAGAGAAGAAAAGCTAAAAAAAAAAAAAAGAGCAAAAGAGCAATAAGAAAAAAGAAAATCATGCATTACATTGCATTCATCAAACATAAACAAAAAGAGAAAGTCATGCGTTACATTCATTCCATCAAAATAGCAATCATGGCATTTGCATTGCATGCATTTGTTCATCTCACTTGCAAGTACAAAGACGGATAAATACTTCGGTGTTAATCCCCGCACTCAGTTCCCAGAAAATGCTCCCTCAGTTCGGAGTTCAAATGCTTTTCAGTTCAGCGCTCAAGCGTGCATTGCAGTTTGGAGTTCAAATCGCTCTTGTCAGAGTTCATCGCTCCCTTCTGTTCATGGTCTCACATCGTGTACGAGCAACACGATGGACCGCAGCCCCATGTGAGGATCAACGGAATAGTTGTATCTTCCTAAGATACAGTGGACGCCGTGCATTGATCAGTATATCAGTTCCGGAGCTGATAACGATCCCCCCGGTCGCTCGAAAGGCCATTCTCAGGATGCGTGCTCCTCAAAGCCACGTGCAAACTCGGACTCGCCAAGGGTTCGTTTAAAGGTTTTAGGCAACCTTGCATTTTACCGCTTTCTTTATCGCTTTCTTCATTTAGCGTTTTCCTTGCTTTTCGCAGTTAGCGTGCAAGTCGTTAATCATTTCGTTTACTGCTTTCTCATCAGCGCGCCAAGCGTTCATTTTTCAAAAAAAAAAGAGAAGAAAAAGAAAATTCGGGTTTCTCCAAGTAGACAAAATTGGTATAATTTCTGAATTCTTTATTTTTATTTTATCTTCGAAATATGTCTCGGCCAATTCATATTTCTTGGTAAAATCCAAATAAAGAGGGGCAGCTGTCATACCCTAATTTTGTCCGCCTTGTTTCAAAACCCTAATTTTCAGCAAAAATAAATAATTTTGTGAGTGATGCATTATTTGAGAAAGGGTTTAGGGTATTTACCCAAGCATTCTAAGGTTTTCAAAATCATTTTTGAGAAATTAAGGAATTTTGGGGCATTTAAAAGGGGCATTGTTTGGTCAATTTCAATTTAATAAATTTTTGCTAGTTGAAAATCCAATTAATTAATTTTTGGGAATTTATTTAATGAAATTGTATTATTTTGAACAAAAAAAAATAAAAAAATAAAAAAATCATCTTTCAAATTGTGCGCATATTTTATATGTGTAGTAAAAAAATCAAGTTCAAATTAATTCAAGAAAGCATTTCAAAAAATAGTACAAGGAATATTCCCAAAAATTATATGATAGGATTTTTGTTGGCAATTTTGGTCATCTCTCATTTTCAAAAATGGCATATTCTTCAAGATACCTTGTATATGGCTCAAAATGGTTAGATTTATGTATAATTATCTTGAAAGGAATAATCAAAATTGAGAGGATAATTGGAAGGTTCATGGATAGTACAACAGTACAATTGCCAACTTGCAAAACTTGGGCACCACTCTCATTGCTTGGCTGAATATCTACCCCTTCATTCCCCTCTCATTTTGCATTTTTTTGCCCCTCATCAAGGTGTGTTTCAATCTTCACCCTTGATTCAAAATTAAAATGCAATCCTAGAATGAGATGAGGTACACAATGACCTAAATGCCCCTAAACCTAATTGCACATTATATATACCCTCATATCCTCACCTCTCACAAGTTTTTGCACACAATTCACACTCAAAACCTAGCCTCTCCTCTTCTCCCTTCTTGACCGAATACCCCTCTTCATTCCCTCACCTCATTTCTTCACTTTTTCACTTCAAATCAACATTCTAGTCCTAAATCCTTCATCATCCTTGCATTCTCTTCAAAGATCCATCTTCAAATCTCAAGAATCAAGCTCAAGATTGAAGATTAGAGGGTTGATTCAAGTGGTTTAGTGTTCATTCACCTTATTTCTTTCGCTATTCTAGCTTGGAGTTGAGGTATACTCTCAATCTTAGCATCATCAAAATTTTAGCACCAAAAATGTAGATCATCAATCTATTTTTGCATATCAAGCATTTCTTTGCATTTTAGTGCTCTATTTTATGTTGAAATGTTGATATAATTGTTGTTGTTGAATGAGAGATGTGTTTCAAGCATTTTGACAAACACTTTGGGAGGTTTGGATGCTTGAAATGCATCTCTCTCTTGGAATAAATTGTGTGTTTGTGCTATTTTCATTTTGTGCTTGCATTTTCATGAATAAAATTGTGATTTGGGCTTATGTTTCATTTCGCATATTGTAGAAAAATTAGAGTTTGTGTGATTTTAGTGCATTCCTTTGCTTAATCATGTGGATCCTTGCCAAAAAGTTTGATCTATGTCATTTGCTTGCATGATTTTGTTGCTTTCAAAGAATAAAATGAGGTTTTAGCTCTATGTTGGTGTCGCATTTCATGAGATAATTAGGGATTGTGCTTGTTTTTGTTGCTTGCTTTGAAAATCATGTTTGTGTTGATGATTTGGTAAGAGGATTTGACACTTATGCACTTGTGCATATCCCAAGTGTTAAAGATTACCTAAAGGGATTCAACACCTTAATTGCATATGCTTGCTAAATAAAATGTCAAATTGATTTTTCATGGCTTGCTAATGATCTTACTTGAGGCAAATGCCCTTTCCAACTTATTCCTTTCATGTGGTTGATTGTAGAAATATGCTAAATGTTGATGCCATCAAAATGATACCACATTGTTGCTTATGTCAAATGTTGATGTGAAATCCCTAGGATTTTGCAAGTGATTCATTAAATGTTTGAATTCACTTGTGCTTTGTAACTTCCTTGCCTACTCACATGTTGTCTCATAAATGCCTAGTTAGGTTCATTCACTTGCCTATTCATGCATCTTCAATAAGATGTTCAATTTAGGTTCATTCACTTGCCTATTCATGCATTTTGCAAAAATGTTCAATTTAGGTTCATCTTGCCTAGCATCTTCAATAAGATGTGCAATCTAGGTTCATTCTCTTGCCTCTTCATGCATTTTTGCCAAAAATGTTCAACTTGGGTTCATTCTTTGCCTATCTATGTATTGTGACATGATATGTGTAGTCTAGGTTCATCTTTGCCTATTCATGCATTGTGTATTCAAATGTTGTAATGAGATGTTTTCAACATGAAAGGGTAAGTTGCAAATTGTGTCTATGTTGTTGCTTGCTTGATAACATGATCTCAATGAATGTGCTATGCTTGCATCTATGAACTTTCTTGCATTCATTGTTTTCTTTTCTAAACAACTTGACATGAAAATGGTAACTAGTTTAGATCATTGCATGAATTGTAGTTTAGCAATTTGCATTTTGGTTATTGACTTGGAACTTGATTGAAAATGTTCTACTAGTTTTCCAAAACTCCTTTCCAAAAATCAAATTGCTTTCAAACTTCTTTTCTAAACTATGTCTTTTACAAATTAAGACCAATTTCTTTTCCAAGCTTAAACCCTAAGTTTTTCATAAACAAAATCATTAGTGGCCACTCGAAGCCTTTGCTTGTTTGATCACTAATGAGGATTTATTAGTGGTAGTCACTCGAAGCCTTTGCTTGTTTGATTATCATGAAAGCTCCCAAACCTTAAATACATGCGAACCCAATTCAATTCCAAAAACAACACGAGTCATTAGTGGTAATTGTCCTAAGCCTTTGCTAGATGATTATCACCGATGCTCGCCTCATTTGCAAAAAAGATAAAATAAAAACGTTGTTACTCAATCACTCGAAGCCATTGCTTGTTTGATTATCGGTTTCAACTTATTTTCTTTCGAGTTAGTAATGAAAACCACTCGAAGCCATTGCTTGCTTGGTATTAGTGAACACTCGAGTCTTATTTCAAAAAACACCTAAAAACTAAAAAGCTAAAAACAAAAGAGCCTTTTCAAAACAGACTAGAACTACGTAGCTTTGAATTCCTCATCGCACCGGAGGATACGTAGGAGCGGGTTCACCTCCCGTCAAGCACCCTTTTAAAAAAAATAATAATAACAAAAAGATTCTTCTTTCCCTAGTTTTCAAAAACATTTTCTTAAATAAAAAAAGAAGAAAAGAAGTAGAACAAAGTGTTTCAAATCAACAGTCAAAAACCACACACTAAATTAAAGGTTCCCTTTCGGTAGAAAGGATGTGTGGGGTGCTAATACCTTCCCCACACATAACCGACCCCCGAACCTATATCTCTCGTTTTCAAAAGGCCAATCGCCTAAAAGGATTTTTCCAATGTTTTTTCCTAAATTAAAATATTGGTGGCGGCTTCATTGTTTTTCCCGTTGTACGAAGAAGGATCCAAACCGGATTTTTCGGAGTGCATACAGTTGTTATGCTGGTTTTCTTTATGTTTATTTTCTCAAGAACTTGATCAAATTGAAGAACAAATTATGCAAGCAAGAAGTGAAGTTTGGAGCGATTTAGGGCATGTTACATTGGCAGCACCAGACGGTTTCAGTTTGCACTAAACCTCCATCGGTGGAAGTTACTCGTTTCTGTTGCGCGTAAGCGCAGAGCAAGGGGCAAGCATCCAGTAACTGTGGCGCGTATCTTGCGCGTAAGTGCAAAGCACGCGCAAACATCCAGTAGCTGTGGTGCTTATCTTGCGCGTCAGTGCAACGCACGCGCAAACATCCAGTAGTTGTTGCGCGTAAGTTGCTCGTAAGCGCAAAGCACGCGCAAAAGTCCAGAATTTTACAGTAGGTTTTGCGCGTATCTTGCGCGTACGCACACCCGAGCTGCTCCTAATGCGCGAATTGTTTAAATACCGACTTGGAACTCGAAAAAAGCACTTTTTTACATGCTTGGAAACCCTAGAATTTGGAGGCACTCATTCCATCTCATCTCTATTGAAGATTCAAGGCTTGGGAACAAGATTTGGTGCTTCAAATGAGTCCATCTTCTTCATTGAATTGTAATTTCTGTTTACCCTCTTCTCCTACCATGTGTAGCTAAGTCTCTTGTTGTTAGGGATGAATGAATATTGATGAAACCCTATTGTAGCTGGTTTAGATTTACTTTTATATCATAATCTCTCTTACTTTGTGTATTGAATCTCTGTTCTTAATGTTTTTTTATGGTTTGATCACCCATAGAATGATTTATGGTTCATTTATGGAATGGAAGTTTTGTTCTTGAATGCTTGAGATTGAATACCTTCAACTCTTAGTTTAGGAATACTCTTTGAGAAGTTGTATATTGCAAACCCTTGATTTTAATGCTTGTTGTTAATTAGAATCGGTTAAGGAATTAGGGCTTTTAGTTATCAACAAAGGATTAGATGCTTAAGGAATTAGGAATTAGTTAACATTGTGGGTTTGATAGCAAAGTTAAAGAGAGAGTATCTTTCAATATAAATCAGTTGCAATATTGTGAAATCAATAGGAGTTCGTCCCTAACATCTTTACAATCTTATCTTTTTAAGGCGTTCTTCGGTTTCTATTATAAAAAATACAAAAACATTTTATTGTCTTTACCTTAGAGTTTTATTACTCTATCAATCAACCCCTAGTTTATTTTTGTTCTTTTAGTTGTTGTTAGCGTTTATTGGTAATTGCATTCGATCCTTGAGGACGATATTCGGTTCTTTCTGATTTTATTACTTGGGACGAATTGGTACACTTGCCAATATTTTAACAGTATTTGACTCAGAATTTCTCAGCCATTTTGTTCCAACTATCCACAGAGTTGGGCTCCAGAGCATTCAACCAAGACTTGGCTCTATCCTTCATTGAATAAGGAAATAGCCTTAGCCTGAAAGCATCCTCAGTTACCCCTTGCATCTTAAAATTACTGCACACATCTAGATATTGTCTTAGATGCAAGTGAGGGTTTTCAGTTGCTCCTCCAGCAAATTTCCCCACTGTTTGTAGCATCTGAAACATCATAGGTTTGAACTCAAAATGGGCAGCATTAATAGCAAGTGTCACAATGCCAGTATCCATAGTAGTGGGATCAAACACAGCATAGTCCCTCATTGGCCTCTCCTTGTCATTAGCCATTTCAATATTGTTAGGAGCATGCACCACAACTGCATGTCCTTCAGGATCCACTTGAATCAGAGGAACGGGTCTTGCAACTGGTGGGATTTCTCCTTCTGGTTCTGCCATTTGAGCAGCTCTTTCTGCTTCAAGTCTCTCTCTAGCCTCTCTTCTCAACCTCCTTGTTGTTCTTTCAATTTCAAGATTCAATGGATATTCAGGTTCTTGATGTTTGTGCATACAAGTCTCTCAAAACTGAAATTCACAACACAAATGTAAGAAAATGATAAGTAAAGATCGTTCCCACAAGGATTGAGATCTAATAGATAACTCTATTTGCGAGTAAATAGTAACAATAAAAGCATTGTAAAAATTCATTGTTGTGCAAGGTTAAAATAAATGATTTAAGGCAGTAAAAACAGTAAAGTAGTGGGGTAAAATCAGAGAGATGGGATAACCAAGACTAGGATCAGTAATTAATCACTAATGATGCAATGTTGTGACTAGTGCTATGATAGCATTCAGTGTGCAGAATGAAAATGGATGTTCCTATCACTGTGAACGAAATGTTGTCAAGGTTTCCTTATTCCTATCACTGTGAACGAAATGTTGTCAAGGTTTCCTTATTCCTAAGCTCCCATTGAGGTTCATTTTGTAGGTTGAAAAGCATGTTTCAGATCACACTATGGCCCTAGCTTCATAATCCTATTCTTCACTAGGAAAGGCTAATATTCCTTTTACTCTTCAAACCATATTAATTCGTGAAATCCGCACTTAAATTTATTTCCAAAAATAAAAGCACATTATCCAAATTAAATTAATCAAGTTCAAAATGGATGTATAGCATTAACTCACACACATTAATGAAGCATCAAGCATTAATCACATTAAACATCAATAGATCTTAATTACATCACCATAGTCTTGACTACAAAGAGATTTAGTTCATAATGAGCTTAAACATGATAAAACAGCATCTAACTACCATAAATGAAGCCATCAAAACAGTAACAGCACTGAAACAGAATACACAGGAAAATACAGAGAAATACAAACTAAGTGAAGCTTAAAGTGAGCTTCAGGTGCTGTAGCTCTACTCCAGAGTTCTTTTGCTGTGTAGAAGAAGATCTGTGCTGCAGAATCTGAGTTTCCAGCTTCTGAAATGGAGTTTTAACACTGGAAATGGTGGAAGGATGGTTGGGGAAGACAACGGAATAGTGAAATGGAAGGTGGGTGTGTACTCTCTGACCTAGGGAACACTGGAGGCTGATGTTCTCCGCACTTTTAGGGTAAAGTACCTATTTATACTCCTTCTCTTTCCAAGTACCATTGGGCTTCTCTTTCCGTGCCACAATGCCAGGTGCTACCAACCCTAATTACAAGGACAATTTGTCTTCTAGCAGCCCACTAAATGCGCAGATTCCAAGATGCCTCTCTCACTAAGGACAAAACACCTCTTTCTTACTTACACCACCTGCGATGCCTTTAAATTCGTACCCTTCACCAGCTGTCTATCACAATGCTACCATAGCACTAACCACAGCACTGAACTAACTAAAAATCCTACCCACTAGCACACAAGTTAAGTCCCACAAAAATGGCACTTGCGTGCCCAAACTAACATTTTTCACAATTAATGACACTTTAACTAAATTATGCACAATTTGTACATTTATTCACATCAATTACTCTGGCCCCATCATGAAATGGCTCATCTACAGGCACAGATATTATTGAGCGATGATCACAATTGATTGCTTCTAGTTTGCCAAGGGGTGCGAGGCTTGTCAGCTGCACAGACCAATCCAAAGGGTGCCGGCAGATGAGCTACACCCCATTGTCAAACCTTGGCCGTTTAGAGGATGGGCCATAGATTTAATTGGCAAGATATACCCTCCAAGTTCAAAAGGGCACAACTTTATCATTGTCGCCACCGATTACTTCACCAAGTGGGTGGAAGCTATGCCATTAGGAAACGTTGATCAGGCCGCGGTGATCAGATTCATCGAGAACCAAATCATTTTCAGGTTTGGAATTCCTGAGACCATCACAGCCGATCAAGGTACAATGTTCACCGGGGAGCGGGTGGTAGCCTTTGCCCAAGAATACGGCATTAAGATAAGACATTCGTCTCCTAATTACGCCCAAGCCAAAGGATAAGCAGAGGCCACCAACAAAATCATCATCGAACTCATCACTGGAGATCAGTGTAGCCTCATTGAGAGTGGCACGGCAGCACTCCCTTAGTATGGATGAGTACCAGTAGGTCATGTTGATGGAGCTGGACTCAGTGGAAGATGACAAGTTGGCTGCCCTCAGCAGAACAGAGATGACCAAAGCTAAAACGGCCTGAGCCTACAACAAACATGTTAAACCGAAGAAGTTTGTTGAAGGGGATCTCGTATGGAAGGCCATTTTGCCACTAGGGAGGAAGGACCCCCTGTTAGGCAAGTGGTCCCCGAATTGGGATGGGCCCTGCATAGTCAGCGAAGTATACCACAGTGGAGCGTATCGCCTAATCACTCTAGACGGAGAAGAATTTGAAACGAAAATCAATGGCAAGTACCTCAAAGCGTATTATCCTACTCTATGGGAAAGTATGCGAGGAATTGAAAGATGGCTTTAAAAAGTAATACAAGATATTGTTAAGATGGCTCGCCACACACCGGCGACCTGGTGATAATGAAAGATTCACAAGGAATAGAATGATAGATATTCCCCTCTAGGACGGGTTATCGGCGTCACCCACAACCTCCGCAAACATATAATTGGCAACACCAGAGTCAGTCGCAGAGGCACCCGCCAGGCGAAGGCGAAAGTTCTCCCGTAAAGAGGCGGCCAATTGCATTCCATTTTGGCCGCGAGCTCTGTCAAAGATGGAAATGTTCCACTGAGGATGGGATTCCTGAATTTGTCAGGCCAAGGGTTTGCTTCGGTGAAAGACACGGTACTTCTTTTCGGAAGAGCGACTGCCACCACAACACTTCTTTTCGCCGTCGGTTTCGAAGGAACCTTCATTGTCTGACGCTTAGGGGGCCGCCGAAATGGTATGGGGTCATCACCGTCATCTTCAGTGACAAGCGCTACACAGGCATATGAGAGGATGAGAGGAGAGAAGAGTAAACGGAAAAATAGACGGGACAGAGGGGAAAAGAGATGTACCTGGATTTGGTTGAGATCTCATTGGAGGTAGCCTGACCATCGGCGTTGGCAGAGTCACTGAGCGAACGGTAGAAAGAAGAGCGATACAGGAACCGACACCACTGGCTGATACTTGCCAAGCCGAAGTCCTGTGGTGTCGGCTCAGTTATCGGGATAACAGCTCATCAGGCGTTTGAGGAAATACTAAACTTTTGACTCCGTGCCACCAGTTGGTATAGGCGCTGGTCACATCTGGGCACATGGCGTAGTACGCCCACACAAGCTCGGCCATCCGCTGCTGATTGGTGGCAACCATCTCGCACAATTGAGTATTGGTCAGCCCTTCACAGTGTTGAGGGTCCCTCAAAGACTAATACGGCAAGGGAATATGCTGCACGAAGCCGGACTGCCTGCAAACAAAATTGGGGAAGTAATACTCTAAGAAGGCGGTGCTGTGCTGGGGGGCCACATACCCAATTGGTAGGTCTCGGGCCACCAAGGCGGACTTCCAGCTATCTTTGCCGTAGTTACGAAGAGCAGCAGAGTAGGTGGCCGGGGGCTTCGAGGGGACAAATATCCACAGAGGACCAAACCCTTTGTCTAACACAGGGCACCAGGTCGCGATCGGAGCATCCACCTGAAGGAGCTCCTTCACGAAACGGGCAGGAGTCAGCCGGTGACAGGGAGAATACCAGAGCTCAGGGCTCAAGCACCCCTTGGAGACGACTCTAGGAACCTCCAATCCATCAGTAAAAAGGGTACGGAAATAGAGGATGGCCGACAATTGTAAAAACCACATGGGACCCCGAACTTGGGTGACTTTGTCGTACACCCGGAACTGGTCAAGCATGTTCTGGATGCCACGTAAGGCTCGCTGAGGAAGAAAGGGGCCCAAGCGTAGCGTGTGTCGCTGGCCATCATGGTCGCGAAGGGCTGTAAGTCCTAAATAATACCCACACGGCCAGTGCCATAGAAGAACTTGCAAAAGAAGTATAGGAGAAAGGCAAGGTGTTCGTCATCGGAAACCTCCGGAGCCTCCCCCATATGGTCTTTGACGAATCGGGAAAAGGAACCCCTAGCCAGGATCCTCATACGGCCCGCTGCTTTCGATAGCTTGGAAGGATGGACTGTCTTACCCGACGCAGGCAGGTCGGTGATGGCAGAAACGTCAAGTACGGTAGGGGTCAGAATGCCCCACGGAAAGACAAAGGCGTTAAGGTTGGATGACCAAAAACCCAGAAGGGGGAGAATCATCTCCAGACGGGTAGGAGCGACGAAAGAAGAAAGGGGCACTATGTCACGAAGGCCCACGGTCTTCTAGGAACCCTTCTTGGCACCATGGACCCTCACAAACCAGTTTCGATAGTCAACCGTGGGCATAGCCAATGCGTCGGAATCCGATATGCCAATGCTTTCAGTAAACCAATCTTTTGTAAGGGGAGCGTCGAAGGCGCAAAGACTCGTTCGAAGGTAGCGAAACCATCAGAAACCTAAGAAGTGGTAGGGCGCACCGTGACACCTCTTGGAACAACCACAAGGAGATCCCTCGGAGAAGCCTTTGGAGGAGGGTTTGCTGGGGGCAGAGTGGAAGACGACGAGCTGGAAGTTGAACTGGCCTGGCTGTCGATGCCGCCATAACTATACTCTTGGTTTTGGGAGTCAGAATCAGAGGCCATGCTAGAGGAAAAGAAGGAACTTTTGTCGCTCAGGGATAGGGACGAAACGTTTCAAAGAGGCAAGTGAAGGAGTGGCAAGAAGTTTCGAAAGAATGCAAGTAGTCGTGTGGGGGGTAATGATGAGGGCTATTTATAGCCTCGAGAAAAATCTCAACTGACGTGTCCTTGGGAACCGTCGCGCAGTCGTTTCGATTTGTGCGAAGTGCCAAGTGTCACGTAGCAGTGGTTATGTCCCCTCTAACTGCCACCTCAAATTATCTCAAGGGTTTTCGTACCGTCAATCACGTCCTCGAGGCCGCACGACAGCACAAAAAGCGGGGTAGTTGTTAACACCCAAAAATGAGTAAGTTGTAGGCCGAGGGCCAAGAGAGGGAAAAAGGAATTATGGTGTGAAGGCAAGCCACTCGACAATGGCAGAAAAGGTATTTACCAAAGAGAGTGAAACCAGAAGGAGGTCCTCGGGGCGCATTAAATGACAAAAACCTCCGAGGGAGGGCTACGCCCGAGGGAATGTGAGCCAAGCCGTGGGAAAGTGATTGTCCTTGCCTATAGAGTGCCAAGGCCTAGGTGGCTCGGACGCCTGATTCATTACCTGAAATGGGCTAGGGTAGCCGAGCTACCATATGGCCGAGGCAAGGCGGGCGTTGCTTGGAAGGCAAGACACGGCACGAAGATAGAACGTGGGAGCAGTTGAAGTTCGAGCGGGAGAATGAGGCCGGAAAACACGGAGCAACAAGCACATACCCCACTGGCTGTGCCAGTGGGATCGTGGGCAGTTATTCCGCTTTGTTGAGGGCCTATGAAGCGATAAGAGCCGTCGATCTTAGATCAATCCAATGGCAGACATATGTTGGCTAGCATAGTGGCCGACGAGGGCCTGTGTATATATATAGCAATAGAGTAATTGTACAAATACACATCTAATCAATCAAACTCTACATTTATTTCAATTTATCTTCCTTTATCGCATTTACTTTATTTTACTTTATGCATTAGCCGTAGTATAATCCAACACTCGCGTCTCATTCTCACCTTGCCTGACCCTTTCTAGATGAGTCAGGAAACCCACAGTTGAGGAGCAGAGTTCCCTCCTCGACGCAATTGCTTAAAGAAAAGAGGAATCAAAGACTATACAAACCTCTGGCTGACACCACGGCTAGGACCTACGAGTTTGACGACAACAGAAGCTTTTGGTGACATTAGAGGATTCAACATCAGAAGCTTCTCAAATGAATAGAAGATACATCAGTAGCTTCTAAAGGATCAAAAAACACATGGTCATATCTTGTTGAAGATCAGTAATTGCCTAAGAAGATAGGGGATAAGATAACAAAAGCATTCAATGTGTTAAAATTGAGTTCAAAAGATACAATCAATAGAAGGAAGGTTCATCTGCTACAAGTACTGTTTTCCTGCAACGGTGTAGGAAACTACAACAACTTTCCATCAAAGTCACCAACTGTTATATTGGCTACTGAGGCCCCTTTCAACGACTCTTTTGAGGTTCAAACACTATAAATACACCATGGATGGCCTCATTCTAGTAAAGAGAGAATATACGCAAATTTTCATATCTTTTGAAGTAGCTTCTTAAAAGCTTATGAAGTACCTACCTTCTCTCCTACAAACTCAGCGCATACAGCAACTCTTTGGGAACTTTTAGTTGTGCCGATAGATTTGTGTCAATTCATTTCATTATTTTACAAAAGCTATTGTATTCCCATCCTTAATCTAAACTTAACTTTGAATACTAGTACCTTCTTAACAAGGCATAAATTTGTTTGTTGTTAGAGATATTGCCTAAGTATGTTCTTAGGGTTTTTCAGTTGCTAAAGCTGTGCAACAAAACAAGTGTTACAGTATACAAAGTTGCAGTATACTGACTTGGTGTGAGGAGTGGAGTAGCTTGTGTTGATTTGGGTGAACCATTATACTTCCTATGTGTTATTTACTGTTTTCTTTATAGCTTATTCAAATCTTCACTTTGTTTTTAAAGAAAACCTTTTTCTGGACTACTGTAAGAAGACAGTTTCAATATGCTTCTTTGCTTCTGTGAGTATATTTTCTTAAAACATCTACTTTTACAATCGCAGCAATTTATCTTTTCTCAACAACACATATTATTTACAAACATAAATAACAATATAAGAAGAGAGAAAAACATTTTACATATTAATCTTTTTAAAGTCTTATTACACAGTCTAGCTTCTAAGAAGATACAAGAAGTCAGTAGCTTCTAAAGTATATTTATCTTCTTTGAAGATTATCTTATATCTTCTTAATGAATTTTGTTGTTACAAATAGATTTAAAAAAAGGGTCACAATTCAAACCCCCCTTTCTTGTGACTTAAATTGACTTCAAGGCTAGCATTCTTTGTAGGACCATATAAACCCTGTATCTTTGTTATCCCCCATATTGCTGAATTTGATCGAGCACAATCGGCATTCCTTAGTAAAGTCCGGACAGGAAGAAAGGCCCCCACGAATGTATAGTGCCACTGAGCATTAAAGAAATTAAAGTTTGGACTTATTGAACTACACCGACTAAAGTCGTACTATAAAAGAACTTACTAAAGAAGTACATCAGGGAGGCTGTGTGCTCGGTGTCAGATACGTAGTGATAAAACTTGTTGGGAACTCAAGAATTTAACGTGGAAATCTCTACAACCGGAAAAAAATCATGAACCGTTGCCTAATGACAACCAAAGAATAACACTGTGAAAATTGTTACATGCAACACACAGACTTCTCTCAAACACTCAATGACTACAGTACACCCACACCCTCCAAAGAAAATATTTAACTACACAATATACTCTAAAACAAGAGTATAAGAGAGAAAAAACAAAGTCAAATACGCTCATTATATAGTCGTGGTCTCCCTCTTATTTCATAAGGTGTCTTAGGTGTTTTTAAGTGGTGCATCTCGAAAGGAGAACTTGAGCCCATTATAAAACATTGGTCTCCTCTTCCTTCACTAAACTAAGCAATGTGAGACTTTTTAAATATGATCAATTTTATCCGTCAAAAAAAAATGATCAATTTTAATCAACTCCAACAATCTTCACCATGATTGTAATTGATACACGAGACACTTCTGTTTTCATTGTCTACACCGACAATCATGGTTCAAAAGAACTATCATACTCAACCGTAGAGATTCTATTCCACTTGAAGTTAAATCACTTCAAGAATTTCTTCTTTCGACACATGTCGAAAAACCTGCAGAAAAGTTATGGTGCAATTTCCATGTTTCACTTTTCTAAAAGTTTCATCTGCCATCGAAATTCATTTCCACCACGCACCTTGCACAACTGTGAAAACAGTGCGGTCTTGTGCACAATTATGGACCCGCAAAATGAACACATCGTTTATCCTAGTATCTCTAGAGGATTTTCATGCCTTCAACAGACATCATAGAGCATCACCATATTCATCTCCTGCAAAGGCAAGAGAAACACTATCTGTGTCATCTTTGGAGCAATTTGTCGGACCTTCTCCCCTTAGACAATTTCTTTACATGCCCAGAATTTTTTCCTTTCAACACCTTGCGCAACCCTGATTGTATCAACAAATCCTTGACTTATATTTTCCACAAGCCAAAATTGATTCTTCCACCAAATTTCGCCATGTCAAACTTCACAGCACTTGAAAAATTTAACATTCCATCTGTATACAAATTGTAAAATCGTGCATCGAGTAGGTTCCCAAGAATGAGGGTCACTGTGGACACACTTATATTCCAAGTCTTTCCTAGCCAGAACTTTTCTCAAACAACAATTTTACAATATCATACTTCTTTTCGGATGTGGAAGATCAGACAAAGCTACAATCACAGAGCATACTAAGAAATTAATACCCCTTGCACCAAACCAAATCTCTGATACTAGTTGTTGGGAAAAACATCATAGAGAATTAAAATGAGCACAATAGGAACACAAGAATTTAACGTGGAAAACTCAAAAACCGGAGAAAAACCACGAACTGTTGCATAATGACAAGAGAATAATACTATGTGAAAATTGTTACAACACTTAGACTTCTCTTAAACACTCAATGACCCCATTACACCCACACCCTCCAAAGAAAATATTTAACTACATTTCACAACACTCTAAAACAAGAGCATAAGAGGAAAAAAAACAAAGTCAAATACAACTTAAGGTGTTTTTGACTGGTGCATCTTGTAAAGGAGAACTTGACCCCATTTTATAGCATTGGTCTCCCTCTTCCTTCACAAAACTAGGAAATGTGAGACTTTTTCAAGATGGTCAATTTCAATCAATTCCAATAATCTTCACCTTGATGGTAATTTGTACACGAGACATTTTCCGTTTTCATTGTCAACACCAACAATCATAGTTCAAAAGAACTATCATACTCCACATTAGAGAGTATACTTCACTTGAAGCTAAACACTCCAAGGAAAACATCACTTTGATGAAGAACCCCAAGAGTCCAATTTTGAGCTCAAATTTGAGGCTTTTGCTTTGTTAGTTGAGCTCGGATCAGATAATATCATCGTGAAGAATCTGTTTATATCTTGAACTGTCCTAGAAGACGATCTTTGTCAATGAAGCTGGGCTGATAAGGTACCGAGGTTTGATGTTGGACTTGCTCCAAGTGATGCTCCAAGATACACTCCTTTGTGTTGCTCTAGCGAAGGGGAATGGTACCTGCACACACTTTGGCACCCAAGCCAGATCAGAGAAAAGGTGGCACGCAGTAATAAATGGGTATTTGATGCATTGATTGAAAAACATATTTATAGGTAACTGTGTCAATGACGTGGTGTGATTTCTTTAGTCGGGCGCATAACCTGAGAGCGTTTATGGACCTTACAATGAGGTGAGTCAATCTTGACCGTGAGCGATCGTGGTCCTGGGGGTGCTAAGGCTAGTCCAGATTTAAAGGGCAAGGTCCAATCCAGGACAATTTCCCCCTAAAAACAGTGAATGGTTGAGATCGTCTATACACCATCGCATGATCCAAAATCGACCTCGGATCACGGGCCTGAAGGAATCATGCCACATCATTGGCACTGTTCCCAATAAATACGTTGTCCCATCAATAGATTAGGTACACATTTATTATTGTCGGCCACCTTTTCTCTGAGCTGACTTAAGCGTTATAGTGCGTGCTAGTACCACCCCCTCACCGGACCAACACGAAGGAGTGCATCTTAGATCCTGACTTGGAGCGAGTCCGACTTCATACCTCGGTAACATCTTAGCCCATCATCATTGACCGAGACTTGCTTAAAGGACAGTTTAGCATTCATGAATCATTTTCGTTGAAGATAATTAGGTGAAACATGATAGGATAGTACTGTTAGAGAGTACTCCCTCCATCCCATATTAGATGTCGTTTAAGGTTGTGGCACAGGAATTAAGAAAAGTAGTTAGTTTTGTATAGAAAAGAGAGATTGTGAGTTAGTTTGCCAAATTGTCCTTCATTAATGACATTGGAAACATAAAAAGTAGAATTGTAAGAAGAGATATATTATATAATAAAGGGTATGACTGGAAAAGAAAATTGATGTTGCATTGGTATTCCAAAAAGTCATGTATTATGGGACAAAATTTTTTGGCTGCAAAGTCATATAATATGGGACAGAGGGAGTACTACATTTAGGGACCACGTTATACTTATAAACCTCAATTTATGAGCACGCATTTCTCCCCATAATTTAAGGATTTGATTAGATTCCCCTCTCTCTCTGACACTAGAATACTTACAACAACAGAAAACTTTAGAAGAAGAAAATGGAAGTGAAGAACAAATACGTAGTGATAAAGTATCACTTTGATGATGCACCACAAGAGTCCCATTTTGAGCTCAAAACTGAGGCTATTTCTCTGTCAGTTGAGCCAGGATCAGATAATATCATCGTGAAGAATCTATTTATATCTGTTGACCCGTATCAGATTAATCGCATGAAGAGCTACAGCCCTTCACAGAGTTCTAATTATTTATTTTAATAAGAAAAAGTTGAAAAAGTGACAGAAATTTATAGATCTATCTGTATTTCCATCCCTAAGCCTTAGCAAAGCTAAACCTTGGGTATTGAGCAGCTTTAAATCTTTGGTGCAGCTGTCCCACCCTTCGAGGTGCATCCAATTCAACGAGGGGATTAGTCACATGGTCTCGACCAAAAAAAAAACTAAATTTAAATAGAAAATGGATTTTTTTGGTGTTTTAAATTCCATCTAAAAAAGTGAAATATGTTACCTGAAAATTTTAAGCTAATATTTTAAAGATGTGTAATTGGAAGACTAATGACAAAGTGATAAAATAGTTCATTTGTTTAATAATGAGCATCTTAATCTTAAAGATTAAAAATGAGCTTGAAGATTTAATTTCTAAGCTTTTGTTATTGTATTCTGAACTTGAATTTCCAGGCTATTGATGCTCTTGCTATTGGAAAAGATGTGGCTTCTGGGAATGCTAAATTTCAGAAAGATGACTTGGATATGGGAACGTTCACTTGGGCAGAGTATAGTTTGATTAGAGAAGTAAATATATTGAACAAAATTGATTCCTTCGAATTTCCACTCACGTATTCTCTAGGAGTTCTAGGTATATTGGTATTGCTTTGTTAGTGCAATTTTCAGAACGTACAGAAAATTTATATAATAATTACTAGAAATTAATTTCCCTTTTATTATTTGATAAAAGTGAAACTAAAAAAGGGCTTGAACTACTAAATACATTCAAGAAGATAACTCCCCATATAATAATTACTATAAATTAATTCTCCTTTTACAAAATACATAATTTCATTTTAGAAAAATGCTAAAATACTTAAATTTCTAAAAATTACATAACTAACAAAGATAAAATTAATACCATCTTATTCTTTTTTTATTTATTTCTTGTAAATTTGTGCATTTCATTACTTAAACAAGATAATTTTTTAGTGAGGGCAAGTGCCTACATTAAGTGGACGTGGACCCGTCCTTGATCTCCTCCATCTAGCTCTAAGGTTACCAGCAAGGTGGAGGCAAGAGTTGGCTAAGTGGGATATAATAGACTCATACATCCTGCCAAAAAGGAGGTAGTAGTTGCATTCCCAATCTTCTTATCCATGTTCCCACTAAAATGATTAATTATTTTAGTCTCTATTTTGTAAGTCTCGTCTACTAGTGAATAGCGGATTTAACAAACAAATTTGACTAGCGGATGATGAAGAGACGTGTTTGGTAAGTACTAGCGTTTAACTTTTTTTGAGTAGAGTTTAGTGTTTTTTTAAACGCTACTTCGAGTAGCATTTTTTTAAATGCTACTTTTAGCTAATAACATCTCACTCTTTTGTCATTTTTACTCGCATTGTTTTTTCTTAAATTCCTTTACTATCGTCATTAAAATAAACTAAACAGTTTTAAATCTTTATTATTTTATGCGTAGATTATCGTTATTTTATAATTAAATTACTAGTTTTATCTTTTTTAGGACATTACCAATTATTATATTGCAGCATATATGTATGTAATTGTATGTATATTTAACTATGTATACATATATATTCTTGTCAAAAACTATGTATACATATATATTAAATAATAATTTTTTAGAAAAAAATATTATAATGATAAAATATAAATTTTACGATTTTAATTTCTAAATATGTCAATGTTAGCATATTTTCTTAAAATTTATATCAATAATAAATTATAAACATTTTGTTATATCTTATATTTATTAGAAAATTTAATCATGAATTAAATATGTCTTTTTATGTCATTTTACATTTATCAACTAGTTTAACTGTTAGTTTTACAAAACTCATTATTTGTTATCAGCTATAGCTTATCGGTTATTCGGTATCCGCTAGCTCATCCATAATTTGATATCTGCTCATCTACTATTTACAAGCTTATCCGCTATCCCTACTTGTTACGAAACAAAACCTTAATAAAAAAGTTAACAAAATGACCATTAATTTAAAACTAATGATAAACTACTCTTTCAAAACCTGTATCCCATGTTGTTTGAAACATATTTCTCATTTTTTATGATGCATAAAATTGTAGAAGAAAAAAAATATTAGAATGATAAAATATAAATTTTACAATTTTAATTTCTAAATATCTCAATTGTTAGCTTATTTACTTAAAATTTATATCAATAATAATTTATAAACATTTTGTTATATCTTATATTTATTAGAAAATTTAATCATGAATTAAATATGTTTTTTTATGTCATTTTACATTTATCAACTAGTTTAACTGTTAGTTTTACAAAATACATGATTTGTTATCAGCTAACTTATCGGTTATTCGGTATCCGCTAGCTCATCCGCAATCTGATATCCACTCACCCACTATCTACAAGGCTATCCCTACTTTTTACGAAACAAAACCTTAATAAAAAAAATTAACAAAACGACCACTAATTTAGTCCGTAAAAACAAAGAATCAACTACTCTTTTAAAACCTGTATCAAACAACATGGGATATTTCTCATTTTTTATGATCATAAAATCGTTGTCTATTCTTTATTACAGGATTTAGTAGACTGTCAGCCTATGTTGGTTTTTTTGAACTTTGCAATATGCTAAAATTTTAGGTTGTTATGTTGTTGGTTGTGCTGGTAGCCAGAAAAAGGTGAGCTCTCGATTATATACCTTTGGAACATATTTATGTTGGGATTCTGCTCAATCCTAGTTTGAATGATTTATCATTAGGTGGCATTACTCAAAGAAAAGCTTGGATTTGATGATGCATTCAACTACAAGGAAGATTCCGATCTAAACTCTACTCTAAGAAGGTTAATTTGATTCTTGGCTGATATAGATCAATATGTTTTTTTTGGACAACAAAAGTTTCTAACATTTGTGTTTTAAACTGCATTATATTGCTTGTGTTTTATTTAATAACTAGTTTCATTTTCAGGTACTTTCCTGATGGAATTGACATATATTTCGACAATGTTGGGGGTAAGATTCTGGAGGCAGCAGTTTCTAATATGAAAGTATTTGGTAGAGTGACTATTTGTGGGGTAATCTCTGAGTATACTAATGCTGGAAAGAGAGCTTCACCAAACATGTTGGACATTGTTTACAAAAGAATCACCATTAGAGGATTTTTAGTTTCCGACTTTATGGATATTTTTCCAATTTTTATGGCAAAAACATCGGGTTACCTTCGTGTCCCAGAAGGGTAGCTCACATGGTTGAGTGAAAGGGACATCGTTGGTGGAAAAATGTAGGCGTACGGGCTTCGAACCCCGTTCCCCCCTCCCCTCTAACAATTAACACACTAATTACTAACCACTTTGCCTATCTAAAAAAAAACATCGGGTTACCTTCATAATGGAAAGTTGCAGGTGATAGAAGAGGTGTCATTGGGTGTGGAGAGTATCCCTTCTGCTTTCATTCAACTATTCACCGGAGAAAACATTGGAAAGAGAATTGTGAAACTAGCATAAGCATGATTGATGGGTGAATGAATTTGTGACAACTTCCTATATTATTGTCATTGGCATATAAGTGACTGTAGTTGAACTGGTTGGTGGCGGGTTACTCTTTTTCTTAAGATAAATCAAAAGAAATGAGTATAGAGGCTCGTTAAAACCTTTGATCACTAAAACCTTAAATCAAAAGATTACTCCCCCTAAATTTTATTCATAAAAAAGAAAAATGAGACAAAAAAATCTATAGGGGACTAAACTGATATCAATAAACGAAAGCAATATTACACAAAAATAACCAATTACATATAACTATTTAAAGTCTTTTAGTAAATGCAAATTTTCGAGAGCTTTTTAAAATACATTTGTTTCGAATCCCTCATTTCAAGGAAAATAAATAAATTTGATTCTGTCAAATCCTGAATCTTTCGTAACATAAAATATCAATTTCTTTGATCTTGATCAATCCTATAATCTGTCCCGAGGTGGTTTGACAATGTCGAGAGGAATTTCTTTTAATAGTGGTGACTCTGTTGCGTTGTTCCAGCGATGGGGTGGTACCTACAGACACTCCAATGCTTAGGTCAACACATAGGTATTATAATGAGGCAGTAATAAATGTGTACTTGTTGCATTTATTAGACAACGTATTCATAGGAAACTATGCTAATGACGTGGATTTACCTACCAGAAGTGGGAGAACGCGTGAGGTGTCTGACGTGGTTGTGCGCTAGGCCTTTGAGGCCGAGGTAAACTGCTGACTGTGATCTCCATCGTTGGTTGTTAATGAGGTGAGTGGATCTCGCGTGAATCATGGATTCCTATGAAACTGGCCCCAAGCCGAAATGGGGCACGACCTAGTCTGGAACAGTTGCCCACCAAGCTGAGGTCACTACTAGTAGAATAACCTTGGCTTGAAAGTTAATTCACTCATGATGATAAGATCTGAGATGGCTGTCCTTAGTTGTGAAGTTGGCTCAATCTAAATACCCCCTAGTCTTGTTGGGATGGGACATCAAAGTCGGTCATTTTCTCCTCGATTGCTTCAGGTTATAAGGTCGTGATTTTTCTTTCGCCCTATGACCATAGACTTATCGATGATGAGGTGGACCTGATATGGGGTCACCGAGATGACACGACTACTCAAACGAGTTCCCCCCATGCATGTTTGGACAGGTAATCGAGACCTGTCACCTTTTCCACGGTCAACCCATGTGTATGGGTCACTATTTTCTATTTTGATATTCGAGACGATTGGTTATCATCCATTGATGGGATTTGCGACGTCTAATTTTTTTCTTGACCAATTGAAGAGCAGGGCCGGCCCTGAGCCTAGGCTAGGGGTGCGACCGCCTAGGGCCCACGTTCGTAGGGGGCCCAAAAAAAATTATACTAAGTCTATGATTTAAGAACATTGATGTTGATAAGATTATAAATGATTTCGCATCTCAAAATGCTCGAAGAAATCACTTCTTATGACTTTCTGAGAAAAGACAAGTTTTTAGATATTTTGTAAAACTATTATTATGTATTAATGTGTATTATGTTAAATGAAATAACCTATTGTTTTGTCTTTTATTGAAATATTTTCAAATTAAAAAATAGTTATGTAAGGGACCCTTTTCTTACAATTTGCCTAGGGCCAATGAAATGTCAAGAACGGGACTGTTGAAGAGTTATGTCAATATCTCTGTTGCTTCGTTTTACCTATCAGTGTCATCATTGCATTGCGTTTTAGGGTTACGATGGTTGTACTCTAGAGAACAACTACTTCACACACTTAGGTGTTTATGAGTTCCTTTCATTTCTTTTAAACTTCTTCTTCTCATTGATCGAAAAGAATTTCTTCTTCTCCACCATGGACCTCGAGCCAGTCATTTTGGAAAATCTTTCCATTGAGATCTCGGCCGGTCCCCGAGTCCTCAATTGGTAGGAAGCTAGGGCGCATATTTATAGTACAATAGTGATTAATGACAATATTGAGTATGAGAATATTGGATACAAGATCCTTTCATTGGCCTCTAGAACGTATATTTATATAGTACAATGGTAATTAATGGTAGTAATTACATTTAATGGTCAATCCGACCGTCACAGGCTAGTAGGAGGCGGAAATCAGAGATATTTCCTCTAATCTCGCTGAAGGCCATAAAGAATGAGATAAAGAATGAGATATTCCCTAAACAAACCCTTATTCCAAGAGAAAAAGGAATCAGACGTTTTTAAGATTTCGTGTTCAACAATGATTCCATTTTCGTCTTTTCGTGAGTTATCTTCGTATGTCTTTTTCTTGCGGGCCAGGTTAGGCGTTCATTATTCTTCATAGTTTTAGCTGTTCATTTGTCCACTTTCGTTGTCTGCTACTTCAATTAAAAAAACCACAATTTGCAGAAAGCATAAAATTAATTATCCTTTGTTACTACTCACTACTTAACCTCTCTTTCCCAAGAGACTATATATAGCAGCAGTAGAAGAATAACTAGGCAAGTTGAAAAAATGGAAGTTACAAACAAATACATAGTGATTAAGAGTCACATCGAAGATGCTCCAAAAGAGCCCCATTTTGATCTCAAAACTGAGGCTTTTGCACTATCAGTTGAGCCAGGGTCTGATGATATCATAGTGAAGAATCTGTATATATCTATTGATCCATATCTGATTAACAGAATGAAGAGCCAAAGCTCTTCCCATAAAGCTATAAGCTTTGCCAAACCCATTACTCCAGGCCAGGTAATCACTGTTTCCATTCCGTATAGTGATTCATAAATAAATTGATTTAAGTCTCAGCACTTTTAGGGATCAAAATGATTAGTTACCCTTGATTTAATTATCAGTAATTAATTAGTAGTATGTTCTAAGCTTACATTGTTTTCTGATTTGGCATTTTCCAGGCTATTGATGCTCTTGTTATTGGGAAAGTTGTGGCTTCTGGGAATGATAAGTTTGAGAAAGGTGATTTGGTTATGGGAGTATTCACTTGGGCAGAGTACAGTGTGGTTAAGGAGCAAAGCATTATTAAAAAATTAGAGTCCTCTGAATTTCCACTCACTTACCATCTTGGAGTGTTAGGTAATACATTATATATTGCTGTCATCACATGTGCTATTGTTTCCTTTCTTGTGCCTTCTAAAAGTTTAGTAAAAAGAAAAAATTTATGTGACAAATGTTTGTGCATAAATTTTTCTTATTAGTTCTTTTCTTGAATGCTACATGTTTTTTTGGTGGATTTCTTGAATGCTGCATGTGCATTGAAATAAATTTTTATTTTTAAATAAAAATTGGGCTAAACTAAAAAGGGTTGCACTATTATGGTATACACTATTTTGAAAAGCGAACCAACCGAGCCATTGACAAGGTTAAACCATGACCGGATGCCTTTTACGATTTGGGTATTTCAACGATTCAATGCGATATTATCTGGATTTAAGCAATTTTAAGCGTTTGAACCATGATCCGGAGGTCTCATTGGTTCAATGTCCGGTTCGATTTTCAAAATATTGTCTATACTGCTTTTGTTTGAAGGATGCATTTCAATATTGTTAGCTCTTTATTGCAGGATTTAGTGGACTATCAGCTTATGGGGGATTTTTTGAAATTTGCAAACCCCAAAAAGGTGAAAAAGTATTTGTTTCAGCAGCATCTGGTTCAGTTGGAAATTTGGTAGGGCAATATGCAAAACTTTTAGGTTGCTATGTTGTTGGTTGTGCTGGTAGCCAGAAAAAGGTGAGGTTTAGTAGTTTAGGATTTTCTGTTGAAGTTAAATTGTTTGTGATTTCATCTGAAAATCCTTATACATGATTTATTGTAGGTTGCATTACTCAAAGAAAAACTAGGATTTGATGATGCATTCAATTACAAGGAAGAAACAGATCTAAATTCCACTCTTAAAAGGTTTGTTAGTGATAGACGTGTCCGGAGCATGACACGTGTTGTGTCGGACACCGACACCAACATTGACTCTTCAATCACTCCTATTTTTCAAATTATAAGAAGTGTTCGCGTGTTTGTGTCTGTATCGTGTCCGATGTTCGAGTTTGTGTGTCTGATAAAAGTTCAAAACTAATTTAAATATTAAATTGAAACTGTCTATTTTTGATGTAGTTTAACTTCATTTCAGATATTTTCCTGATGGAATTGACATATATTTTGACAATGTTGGAGGAGACATGCTAGAGGCAGCAGTTGCTAATATGAAAGCATTTGGTAGAGTGGCTGTTTGTGGGGTAATTTCTGAGTATACAGATGTTGGAAAGAGAGCTTCACCAAACATGCTAGATGTTGTGTACAAGAGAATCAACATCAGAGGATTTTTAGCTGCGGACTTTCTAAATGTTTTTGCTGATTTTTTTGCAAAAACATTGGATTACATTCGTAATGAAGAGTTGCATGTGATTGAAGATAGGTCATTGGGTGTGGAGAGCATCCCTTCTGCTTTTGTTGGACTCTTCAATGGAGATAATGTTGGAAAGAAAGTTGTAATTTTAGAAGAAGAGAATTCTGAGTTCGAGCCTGCGACTGCAATTGCGGCAGCAATATAATGGTTTTAAAGGTTTTTGCAATGGCATTGCAACTGTAGTTGTGGTCGCATCAACTGCATTTTTCTGCATTATCGAGGTTCGCAGCATAAGCGCAATTTAGAACCATATGATAAAGTAATCAACTAGATTATATGAGTAGGAGAGGAAAAATGTTTCTGTAACTAGTGTGTGATCACTTATTACTTCATCATTTAGAATAAGCTTGAAAGGGTTGTTTGGGAGTTTGGAGGTAGCCGGGGAGTTATCCACGTGTTTAAGATGATTTTTGGTGAACAAATATATCTTTCGCTCAACCTAGGGATAAAGATAAAATTCTCTTCTCTTAGTCAACTCTTTATTTGTGCATGTATGATAATTAGGCTTAGAACTAAATCCCTAAACAAAATTTATTAAATGCTTAGACTGGATTTTGACTCTAACATTTTGATTGGTTAATTAGACAAATGTTAGAGGAAATTTACTTAAATACTTAGATTGGAAAAGTGAATGTTGGACAGTATATAAGTGAGAGGACCCATAAATCCATAAACCCATAGACAAAAGCTAGAGGAAATTTACTTTAAGGTTTTAAGTTAAGATGTGCTGTCCAACTCGCTTGTATGGTTGCTCTTGATCCAATGTGGATGATCCCCTAGGCTCCTCTCATGACCTAGCAGTGATATCAGAGTTGATGGTTAAGGTCTAGCTCCTTGTATCGAAAGGCTGTCTAGCAACGTGGAGACTAGGTGGTTGGTCCCATTGATGAAAAAGTGTCAATGGAGGCACAAGTATATGTGAATGAAAAAGCTTCCATTTGAGGGGGAGCATATTCCCAGATGACTCACACTTTGGGGAGTATATGTGGATGAAAAAGCTCGTATTTGCTCCTTTATCTTTTTTTTCCAAATTTAGTCCTTTATCTTTCTTATTTGTTTCCGTTTGGTCCTTTAAAACAAAAACTTAGAAAAAAGAATAACAGTATGAATGAGTTCAAAATTACCAAGAATGCTTTGGTCATAGCTTTTCACTATGAATTTGTTCAAGAACACTTAGATCAGGGGAAACCCAATGTACCACCCAAAGACAGACAGCGAGACCCAAGTCATTGCTCGGGTTTTGCAATCGCTCTTCACTTTGACCCCCTCCTAAATTAGATCAGCGAAAACCCAATGTGCGGCCTTAAGACAGAGAGGGAGAACCAAGTCGTTGCTTAGGTTCTACCAAAAGTCTTCACTTTCACCCCCTCCTGAACAAGATTAGGGGAAACCCAATGTAGCGCCCGAATATTGAGAGGGAGAACTGATTCGTTGCTCGGGTTTGGCAAAAGCTCTTCACTTTGACTCCCACCAAAATACATTAAGGTAAACCCAACTTACCGCCTGAAATCGGAAAGGGAGAACCGGTGTGCGCCCGAGTCTGACCAAAGCTCCTCACTTTTTGACCCCCTCCTAAACTAGATCAGGGGAAACTCAATCGCCCATAGTAGGAGAGGGAGAACCGAGTCGTTGCTCTACTTTGTTGCCCAGGTGTAGCCAAAGTTTTTCACTTTGACCCCCATCGTAATTAGATTAGCAGAAACACCACGTATCGCTCGAAGATGGAGAGGGATAATAGAGTCTTTACTCAGGCTTTGCTAGAGCTATTCTCTTTGACCTCCTTCTGAACTAGATCGGGGAAAACCAAACGTACCGCCCAAAGACAGAGAGGGAGAACATAATTGATGCTCTTGGTCGTAGCTCTTCACTTTTGAACCCCTCCTGAATTAGATCACGGTAAACTCAACATACCGTCCAAAGCCAGAGAGGGAGAGCAGAGTCGTTGTCTGGGTTTGGCCAAAGTTCTTCACTTTGACACCCTCCAATTTAGATTTGGGGAAAGCCAATGTATGCCCGAAGAGAGAGAGGGAGAACCGTGTCGTTGCTCGGGTTTGGCCAAAGCTCTTCACTTTAACCCCCTCCTGAATTAGATTAGGGGAAATCCAACGTACAACCCGAAGATGGAGAAGGACAATCGAGTCGTTGCTCGGGTTTGGCAGAGCTATTCACTTTGACACCTTCTTGAATTATATCGAGGAAAACCCAATGTACTCCACAAAGACGGAGAGGGAGAACCGAGTCATTGCTCGGGTTTGACCAAAGCTCTTCACTTTGACCCCCTTCTGAATTAGATTAGGGGAAACCTAATGTACAACTGACGACGAAGAGGGAGAACCAAGATGTTGCTCAAGTTTGGCCAGATCTATTCACTTTAACCCACTCTTGAATTAGATTGAGGGAAACCCCATGTACCGCCTGAACACAGAGAGGGAAAACTGAGTCGTTGCTCCGGTTTGGCCAAAGCTCTTCGCTTTGACCTTGTTAGGATCACGACTAGTGTACTGTATCATTTCAAGTAATAAAATCAGCATGACTAAGTGTCGAACTCACAGATTGCGGTCAATTATCAATTAAATAAATTAGTTACTAAAATGTTCAAAATATTGAGTGATTGATAGTATACAAAAATCGATTATATGTGTATAAAATTCGAGAATAAAAGTGGCTAGGAATCAAATCCTCTTCCCTACACTATCATGAAATGTACCATTTTCATAATCAACATTATCATAGTAAAGAACTAAGAATGGAGGAAACACTTCAAAAATCCCCTCTTCGGCCGCTCCCAGGACCTTCCTTCGCACCCAAAAAGAGAATCCCTAATTATTATGAATTTTGGCTTAAATACTATCGAACTTGTAGTCCGTCGCGAGGCAATGCAGTTTGGTCGTGAGGCAAAACTGTGCAGAAATTATTCTTCTTTTCTTTGTTGCATCGCTAGGCAAGCTGTATGGTTCACTAGACGATGAAACGTCAAATTGAAGGTTGTCCTTTTACTTCCTTTTGGTATCTTGGTGATCAGCCTACCTACCTAAATGATGGAGACAAAACATAGAATGTTTAAGAGTACCAAGTATCCCAAAAAATATTGAATTAGCAACTAATCGAAGTCTTAATATTTACTATTTGAAGCAATGCTATTCAACTTGGAAAATTGTCTAATATAAAAATGGATCCCAATATAATTGAATAGGTTAGAGTATGAACTAAATAAAAAGGGATTGAAATATTAACATATTGTAGAGCTATCACAACCTAAAACTTAATCTTTTGCTTGTCCTCAAGCAACAATTCATTTGACACAAGGGTAATGGGTTAAAATCAAACACAAGTTCACCAAACCAAATTCAGCAAATCACCATCATTCAAGCATTCTATATCACAATGCATACATCACACTCACAAGTCCAATATTCTAATGAACAAACCAACCAAAGTGGGAGATTCATAACAAATGGCACACATTCATCAAATCAACTCTCCCCTCACAACCTCGCCACAAATTTCTTCTCTCAAGTGTTTATATAGGACAAATCACTTAAATCACAATATATGCAGCATTCTACCATAGACTTGAACACGTTCTAAAAGAGTAAATGCAGAGTGACATAAGCACACTATAAGAGGCCTTGAGGGTTGTAATGTGGCTTAGGTAAGGGTATGAAAAATTTCAGAAAGTCGGCTATAGAACTTGGAGTTAGGCATCACTATACTAAGATGCTTCAATTAAATTGATTTTTCATCACATAATTCCCCAAATAAAGAAAGTACAAGAACATGCACACGAGAGCACAAAACTACTGCAGAATTTACTACAATTTATTTTTTTACTTTTTTTCTCTTTCTTTTATTTTTTTTGACACTAGCTCTTTCTCTTGTGTATACCCACCCCAAACTTAGAATGTTTCTATTTTATTAGCAACCTCAAACTTGTAACTTTGCCAGCACATAAAAAACAAGTTCTACCTAACTCCAAGTAAGGTGATATTTTCAATTTAATTATCGGTCATGGCTTGTAATTTAGTTCATACACAAAGAATGGGTTACAGACTCATTGATACCTTACTAGTGTTCAACAAGCATGTGATACCTTAACTCATTGAATGGTGGGATGCTAAGAATGAAATGGTAAAACGTTGTGTTCAAATTCATCTTATCAAAATGATAGAGACGTAATTTGAGGACCAAACAATATTTTGGTGAATTGCAACTACTCACACAACACATGATAGTCTAATCAAAACCAACTGTATATAACAAACACAAATCAAATATGTTTTCTATTTTATTTTGAAGAAACATAAAGCAACTGGGTATCTCTACTCACGACAAGAAAAATGCGTATTATCGGCGAAAAAAATACGCCGAAAACCCATGAAATCTGTTGGTAAAATGCTCGTAGGTAATGTTTTCGACAGATTTTCCGCCGATAATTTCCAGTGGATTTTTCCGTTGGTAACGTTACTGGTGAATCGCCAAAATCTGCTGGTAAATCGCCAATAATATTATCGGGGAATTTTTTTGATTTTTTTTTAAATTTTCAAAAAAAATCATTTAATATTTAATTAATATAAATAATTATCAGAGAATCAGAATGAAGAAGTAAAAAGGAATAAAAATAAAGGAGAATATGAGCATAAATGAACTAGGAGAGAATGAGAAGGAATGGAGGAATGAGAATGAAGAAGTACAAAGAAGTAAGAACAAATGAGAGTATGAGAAGAAATAATATAGAAGAGAATAAGAATGAAGAAGTAAGAACGAATAAGAAAGAAGAAGAGTATGAGAAGAAATAAGAATGAAGAAGTAAGAACGAATAAGAACGAAGGAGAGCGAATGAAGAACAAAGGGGAAAATGTAGAAGAGGGATATAGAGAGATTGGAAGGTATCAGAAAGAAGAAGGATAAGAAAGAAAAAATGTAGAGGAGAATGAGAAGGAAATAAAGAGTGAAAGGAGAGAATGAAAAGAGTGTAGAAGAAAGTTTTATTTATAGGTATTTTTGGACGGTTCCGGCAGGTTTTTAAAAAAAAAATCTAAAAAAAATTTGTCGATAATTTTACCGGCGACTTTTTTTTAAAAAAAATGTCGGAAAGTCTAGTTTTTCAGCCAGAACTTTATCGAGGGAAAACAAATCCATCGGAAATGTCAAATATTCGCCGGAACCGTACCGACGGAAAAAGTCCGTTGGTACTACGCGATTTTCTTGTAGTGACTTTGGGTTCGCTCCAAAGAAGCGCTTCTTATACCGTTGAAAATCCACTCTCAAGGTGGAATATATGAAACGAAGAACACATCATCCTTCTGCTTTCGTTTCTAGGGTAGGAATTTCAAGAACACTTGAGTTACAGCAGTAATGGCTCCCTTACCCTCTCAAGGTAAATGAAGACAAACAAGGCATATAAGGAGTCTAAGTATCGATTAAGGTCTTCACTCTTGTGTTTCTTGCTGCTCAAAAGATGAGCAGGGAAAATTATTTGTTCGATGATTTCTTGTTGGATTTCCACACCTTCGTAAGATTGGGAATTTTGAGCTTCCCTTCAAACAAGATGATCCTCCTGTTCAATTCATTTTTCTTCCTCGTCTTTCTTATTCTCCAATGTCTCTTCTTTTATTGAGTCTTGTTCTTCTTATACCTACAACATTTTGAGCCTACAGCAACACTTAATTTTGTAACGCATAAAAATCGTTCTCTTATATAAGGAATAGGCTACAGTTTTTTCAATCTCGTTGCTGTACTGAATTTTTTTAAAAGAAATTATAGGAAAGAGTTAAAAACCGTTCTGAAAAGGAAAATCGCAACAGTTTTTTATCTTTTTTTTATGCCAACGTATTAAAGTCGTAGCGTAAAACTTCAATTATTGAAAATAAATGAAGGCGCTAAGATGTTCTATATCTGAAGTAACATTAAGTGGGTAGTATTTTCCATTTAGATGATTCCCCCCTCAAAAAATACAATGGAGGAGTTGTAGTCAGTTACTTTGATTAAGAAGTTGGTCATCTGCTAACCAATGAAAAGATTCTTCAGGGAATATCCACTCTGGCTCCTCAAGAATTTTAGGTTTAGCCAACCTAAGAAGGACTCTTCAGTTAATATCCTTTCTGGCTCACAATAACAATACACAAGATCCTCCCAACAAATATCACAATAGGAATGTGTCACACAATTTCCACTTAAAAGTGGTCCTCCACAACACAACAGCGAAGTGGGGACTCCATGATTTACAAAGTATTCACCTGGCTTTAATATGCTTTCCAGGTTTTTGACAGTAAGTCAGAGAACCAGCGGAAAGGATTAAAATGACCTGAGGCAACTTCAGTGATGGGCTCACAGTCTATGGTCCATTTTCCCCCCAAAGATCACTACAACAAAACAGGCAAGCGGCAGCGGTTCAAAAAACTTTCTGCGGCGGTTTTAACTGCTGGAAAATTACCCTCGCGGCGGTTCTGGAACCACTGCAGTTACCTCCACCGGCAGGAAACTCTGCGATGGTTTTGGCAACCGCTGGAATAACCGCCTAGAGTAGTAAGTAGCGGCGATTTAGGCGGCGGTGTGGCATTTGCGGAGGTTGGAACCCGCCACTAGACAGTTGGTTAATACCCATATTTCTACGGCGGTTTTTGAGAATTTTGCGGCAGTTCGATATTTGCGACGGTTTAGAACCGCCACTAAACTATTTTTGAAGCCATTATCCTTGGATATCTGCGACGGTTTTGGGGATGTTTGCAGGAGTTCAGAACCACCGCTAAACTGTTTCGGTGATGTAATATTCCTTACTTATCTACCGCGATTCTAGGGTGTTTATGGTGGTTCAAAACTACTTTTAGCTCTAAAGGCTCAAATAAACTATTTTGCTATTTGTAACATTTTCTCAAATTTTTTAAAAAACTAAAATGAAGTATGAGAAAAATGCATCAAATTATAAACCTACATAAATAATAAAAGTTCATTCATTCATACTTTAAAAGTAAAATAACACAATAATATCAAAAGGTACTGTTGTCCCAAAATATCAAAAGATACGGGGGACCAAATGTCTGAATTTGTGAAAATAGGAAGATTAAAACTATAATTTAGCCTACTATTTTTATTACTAGAAGTACTGATATTAGGTGTGAATTTTTGAACCCAAAAAACACGACAATTCGACAACAACAATCAACCACGCACAGCAACAACAAAAACACGAACAATAACAACACCATCATCGTGATACAACAATCACGCAACAACAAATAACGAAACAAATCACAATAACGTGCAATAATCATCAAAGCACCAATCTCAACGAAAACACGATATGCAACAACACGAACAATTCAACAAAACCCTAGACTACCCACACATAATTATCATCAACCCATTATCAAGGTTAAGCCCACCCTTACCTCGAATAACGTAAGCTCCGGAACACGACGAACGAGACACGAACAAAACCACAGCAACACGAACGATCTCCTTTTGAAATTCTTCGCGAAACCCTCCTCTTCTCTCCCTCTTTGCGCCGCGTGCTCTCTCTCTCACTCTCACTTTCGTTTTTCTTTTGCTTGCTGCGAATGAGGGTTTGGCTTAAACCCCCAGGGTTTAAGTTGAGGGCTCAGTAAACACTGGGCTCTCTACGTCACCACCTCCTTTACTCGTTTCACCTCCTACGCATATAAAATATTAACCTTTTAATTTATCTATATCCCGCCTCCAAATTATTTTAATAATTCAATCAACTATTTTAATTAAATTATTTCCGGGGTGTTACAGTTTATGGTGGTTCAAAACTACTTTTAGCTCTAAAGGCTCAAATAAACTATTTTGCTATTTGTAACATTTTCTCAAATTTTTTAAAAAACTAAAATGAAGTATGAGAAAAATGCATCAAATTATAAACCTACATAAATAATAAAAGTTCATTCATTCATACTTTAAAAGTAAAATAACACAATAATATCAAAAGGTACTGTTGTCCCAAAATATCAAAAGATACGGGGGACCAAATGTCTGAATTTGTGAAAATAGGAAGATTAAAACTATAATTTAGCCTACTATTTTTATTACTAGAAGTACTGATATTAGGTGTGAATTTTTGAACCCAAAAAACACTTCGGTGGCGTAACTTATGCTTTTTTTAGAGTAAAGGCCCAAATTTGTTCCTGACAATTTTTTCGCGTGACAAATTCGTCCCTGTCAATTTTTTGAGACACATTGGTCCCTAACAATTCCAAAACGAGCCACGTTCGTCTCTCCGTCCATTTAACTATTACCAGTTCACTAAACGGCTCCTACGTGGCAGTTAAGTGCCACGTTGTCACGTTAGATATGTATGCGTTTATTTTAGGCCAAATTCGTCCCTGAAAAATTTATAAAAGGAACGAATCTGTCCCTGACAATTTAAGGGACAAATTCGTCCCTGGTGCTTCTTCAACCTTTAAACAGTGGTTTCTGAAACCAAAAACCATTTACTGCCACGTAGGAGCCGTTTAGTGAGCTGGTAACGGTTAAATAGACGGAGGGACATACGTGGCTCATTTTGGAATTGTCAGGGACCAATGTGTCTCAAAAAAATTGTCAGGAACGAATTTGTCCCGCGAAAAAATTGTCAGGGACGAATTTGGGTCTTTACTCTTTTTTTTATCAGCAATGTTGGTTGGGAGGGGAAATCTTCTGCTTGCCCTCATTTAATGCATACTAGCCCGTGACCCGGGCTATGCACGGGGTCAAAGCTTCAGGGTCAACGAAAGAATTATAAGAGGAAGATTAGATTAATAGTAATTGAAGTCAAATTCTAACAATTAAAATGTTTAGGAGATTCAAAAGGATAAAAACGAAAGAAAAAGCGACAACAATAGTAGAAATGTTAGTTTTTTTTTTACAACAGTAGAAATGTTAGTTATTACATAATAATTGGGTTATCAGGAGTTAGGCCATCTTCAAAAACAAGAGAAGAAAAGACACTATTTTGTCATGCTATAGTTCTTAACTTACCATAATGGAAGAACAACTTTATACCAAAAAGGGTTAAACGTTATTGTTTCATTTCGCATTGCAGCATATGAGTAAGATAATTATGACTATATGAGGTGTTGTCCGTGATAAAAAGATGAATGCAAAAAGTAATTGTTTAACAAATAAGATAAAAATATTCAAACAAAACATTTTGATACAAAACGCCCCAAGTATTTTAAGCCATAAAACAACAAAAGAGATTACCAAAAAAACAAACACAACTTGAGGCCATTTTGTACAACTATTTTTCTATAACACCATAGGTTTTAAACATACACAACATTCCATGTTAAACAAAAAATGAAGGTTACACTTTCAATTGCACGCCAAATCAGACTGCTTTATAAGAATACAACAATTTATTTGGCTTGCTCTTGAGGTCTAAATATAAACCAATAGCTAATGCAATGTGTTTGCCAAATATGAAGGCTCTTGCTTCAATGCCTGCATCATGTCACACAAAAACCTATTGGACACAAATTAGTAATTAGTAAGGTAGTAAGTTATTTTGATAATTAGATTAAAAACAATTGTTATACAAGGCTGCAGCAATCGCCACAACCATATAATTGAGTTAATGGCTTTGGCACCCAGACAACTCTAGCCAAAATCAAGCATTGAGACAAATCTAGAAGAAATATTTTATTTGACAATCAAAAGATAATGAAAAGAAAAGAGCAGTGGAGGAAGCACAATCAAAAAACACAAACAAAACCTGATCAAAACGCCCATCCAAATTTTGCAAGGACGATAAGAAAGTAACACAAAGCCGTCCTGGAGAAGATTATTCGGTACCCAAACTTTAGGCTCTACCGCTCTACCATAGCTTGTTGCAACACCTGTACCTGATGGAACGAAAAGGTTCCAGTTGAGCATAAGGTATACTTAAGACCTCTAATTCTATATTCGGTTCCTCTTCCTACTGAGGAATATGAATTCAGAAGTCTTAATAAGGCAAATACAAATTTACACACAATTGGCTCTGTTTTGCCAACAACTTTGGCTCAAGGATGCAATCTAATGATTTACCTCATGTGTAGTATCAACACCTGATAATGCATGAAAGAGAAGTTCCACAACTTAAAAGTAAACCCCACTGTCATGGAAAGTTAGAAACCAAAAACAATACACAAATAACTTGAACTAAAAGAGCTAAAAAGGTGTACATGATGGCAACATATATTATTTCAGCATAACTCATGATTCTGCACTCAATGGAGCACTAATACTTTGTGATTCTCTACCAAATCTTCACAAAGGCCCATCTTTGCCATCATCTTTGATCCAAACCCTTTTTTATGCTTTTGAAGAGCGCCAATTTCTTTGGAATGTTTTTCAGAAGCTCCAGTTCCTCCTGTATGCTTTTCAGAAGCCCCAAATTTTAAAGGTTTGACCCTAGCTGCCTCAGCAGGGCTGCTAGTGCTGGAGAATTCCACACCCAAACAAATTGATTTGGGTCTTTTGATAGCCTCAATGGGCTGTGCACCCTCCTACGAAACTCAAATGAATAAAATATCCTTGAAAAGAATAACCTATAAAACCAAGTTGTTGAGAAAAAAAATCAGCATATGGAGGATAATATAAATCTACCTAAGCAGAACTACACAATTCGAATTCCTTTTTATATATCGTTGTGCATATATACCTGTTCAGCTATAAACTCCTTTACTATACATCTTTTGTATTAGCATGAAAGATCACCACAAAAGCAATTAAAACTTTACCCAAAACATAATCCTTTTTGTACTCTTTTGGTTGGCATAACAACTTATTTTGTACTCTTTTGTTTCCTAGTTTTGAGCAAATGATATGGTAGTCACTTTAAACACTTCCTAGAAGATGGCAAGCTGTCCACCATGATGCTTAAAAGAGGAATTATGAATAAAACCTTCAATAACCGAAAAAAAACTGGAAGTTGGAACCAATATACTGTCCTGCTAGCTGTCGTGTTCTATATTATTCTACAATTGCTGCAAAGGGAAAAAAAATTATTATTATAATAGCAGCATGCCAAAATCATCAAAAAAGGCATGAGAGAGATGCAGTAAGCAAGCATACTTACATCCAGCTTCCACAGAAATACGCATAAAAACTCAACAGCAGATTCCTAACAGAATCTGATCTAATAACAGGCCAAAAATCAAACACAAAGCCAGTTCCAGCTGCAATAACCATAGTAACACCTCCTGCCAACAGATTCAAAAAATAAAAACAACTACAAAATAACATTCCCAACCAACAAAGTGCACTTCATTTGTTGTACAATAGTTAAAAGCATTAGACCATAGAGCAAAAAAATTGCTTAAATAACAAAGCAAGTAGGAAAAATGAAAGAACTCACCAAGACACCAACAATCCAGATCCACAAAGGAAAACACATGCAATCAGCAATTTACGAATATCCATTCATTAATCAGCAAGCCTCAAACACCATCTTGAACTTGATGAATTCAATTTTTTCCTTTTTATGCTCAAAAGCTCCTTTTAATCTTTAGCACCATGGTTTACATAAAAAGTATTATCAAGTTATGGAAGTTCGACAATGTAAAAACCTATTGAATAAACTAAATATAAGCAAAACGGGAAACTATAACATTAATTAAAGGGACAGAACATAATCTAAATACAGTCATCCATACACTATTCATAGGCATTGTCTTAAAGATGAATTCAAAATACTAAGAAGTCATAATCAATAGTTAGGGTACAAAGAAACAAAGGTTCACACTAATGATAAAAGTTAAGGTACAAAATAAGAAAAGAAAGGGGAAAAGAGCAACTTGTTACTTACAATAATAGTTAGATTGAGTTTGGTTGCATCCATTTGTGCAATCAAGTGGATTAAGCTGAGAGCAGAACAAAATAAAACAAACCATAGTTATTAGTTATTACAGTTGCATTAGGAATTTATTATAATAATAGTTAGATTGAAGTTAAGGAACTCGTGACTCAAAGAACAAAAAAAGGAAACATAATTATACATTGGGATTATATAGAATGTAATAGGCAAAAGGAATGTGCCATATATCTTTTTATATGAACTGAAGAGGAGGGGACCATATATCTTTTTATACAAAGAGTTAAGATAAAAGGAAAACATATAGATACAATGTAAAGGAATTTGATTACATAAATGAAAATAATGGATTTTGTCTATAAGTAAACGACAAACAACAATATTATATGACATTAACATTCTGGAAAAGTTGTTTTGTGAAATCATTTAATGCAATTAGAGAAATACGTGGCGGCGATTAAGTGGCCAAAACATTGGAGGTAAATGGGGGGGGGTCTTGGCGCCAAAACCAGCCGGCAGTGCTGTATAGTCTTCCATCCGATATCCATCGCGAGTCGCTTTTGGAGGCATAGCAGAGAACCCCCAAAAAATGCTTCATTACCATTCTAACTAACTTCAGATGACTCAAAAACCATTCCTCACGACCCTTGCACAAAAATGCAACACTCTAACCCAACTAAAGCAACTACACGCCCATATTCTCCGATGCCGCATCCAACACTCTCCCTTTGCTCTCGCCCCTCTTCTCTCAGTCACAGCCACCTCCAAAGACCCGTCCTTTTTCTCCTACGCTTGTTCCATTTACCTCCACCTCACTCACCGCAACACCTTCATGCACAACACCATGATCAGAGCCTACCTTCAAGTCCATTCCCCTAAGCTCGCTTTAACCTGCTACCTCACAATGCTGCGAAATGGCATTGCCGTTAATAACTACACATTCCCGCCTTTAATCAAAGCATGCATTGCACTTCTTTCTTCGAATTCAGCTTCGACTGTTGTCATTGGTCGTTTAGTGCATGCTCATGTCGTTAAATTTGGACTCCCTGATGATCCATATATTGTGAGCGCTTTTATAGAGTTTTACTCTGCTTCATGTTTGGTGCAAAAGGCGAGGGTGTTGTTTGATAAAATGACGATGAAAGACGTGGTTTTGTGGACTGCCATGATTGATGGTTATGGCAAAATCGGAAATGTTGAAAGTGCAAGAGAGCTGTTTGATGAAATGCCTGAGAGAAATACTGTGTCTTGGAGTGCTATGATGGCAGCGTATTCTCGTGTTAGTGACTTTAAGGAAGTTTTGGCTTTGTTTGAGGAGATGCAGAATGAAGGTGTTAAGCCGAATGACTCGATCTTGGTTACTGTCCTCACTGCGTGTGCGCATCTTGGTGCGCTCACGCAGGGAATGTGGATACATTCCTATGCCAAGCGATTTAAGCTAGAAAGTACGAATCGGATACTTGCAACTGCTTTGGTGGACATGTATTCGAAATGTGGTTGTGTGGAAGCGGCTTTGGCTGTTTTTGAGGGCATTGCTGAGAAAGATGCTGGTGCTTGGAATGCTATGATTTCTGGTGTTGCATTGAATGGTGATGCAAGGAAGTCCTTAGAATTGTTTCACCAAATGATTGTTTGTGGGACTAAGCCTAATGAGACAACCTTTGTGGCTGTTCTTACTGCTTGCACACATGCAAAGATGGTTCCGCAAGGTCTTCAGTTGTTTGAAGAGATGAGTAGTATTTATGGAGTTGCACCGTGTGCGGAGCATTACGCGTGTGTTGTGGACCTTTTGTCTAGAGCTGGCATGTTGGAGGAAGCTGAGAGGTTTATTGAGAAAATGGGTGGATTTGCAGCTGGGGACCCTAATGTATGGGGTGCAATTTTGAACGCGTGCAGAATTTATAAGAATATTCGTATTGGGAATAGAGTGTGGAAAAAGCTGGTTGATATGGGTGTGGCTGATTGTGGTACTCATGTTCTTACTTACAACTTATATAAAGAAGCTGGGTGGGATGTGGAGGCAAATAGAGTTAGGAGTATGATTTCAGAAACGGGGATGAAGAAGAAACCCGGATGCAGTGTCATAGAAGTGGGTGATGAAGTTGAAGAATTTCTTGCAGGTGATCACTCTCATCCACAATCACAGGAAATGTGCAGATTGCTTGATTCATTTCTCAAGATGGCGAATTTATAGCAGTTCTGATAGGTATGAATGATTGGATGGAGCTATTTATTACGGCCAAATTATCTTCATGCGTTAATATATTCACAGTTATTCACTTATTTGCAAGGGCAGTAATGATAAAGAAAATCATATATGAATTGTTATTAATTGATTCTTGAAGCCATGAATTTATACTAGAGCATGTCCTTATGTAAAGAATTAGTAGAGGGGGTAAATGCACTGGTTAATAACCACACCAACAAGTGGAAGAGCCTCCCAACTATTTAGAAAACTGACCAACTTAATAACCAGATCAGCATACCAGATATCATGGCTGAAGAATGTGTTGTTGTAACTGCATAAGGATAAGGCTGCTGAAGTTGTCAAACATTGATTATAAAGTCGCTGGAATTCATCTTTTATCATCACGATGAAGAAATTTCAGGAGATATGTGGAGGGCTTGATGAAGTATCTGTTATCATGAGATATATGTCAGGGTGCTGAACAGCACAATATCTCTGCAGTTGTGGATACCCGGTTTATACCCAAAAAAGAATTTTCTCTCTGCAGCAGCATTACCCGGTTTCTTGAATTTAGTATGACGTAGTACTGCACTTGATTTGGACAACTGGGAAGCTTCAGCAACAATTTAGATGTCATTGACAGGTGGTACGAATCATCTAGACAAAAAGCATTAGCTTATCTACATTCCGGGAACATGAAATTGTCCCTCAGGTATGCAAGGGAGCTGGTGTTGATCAACCAGAGTAGAGAAAAATGTTCATCGTTTTTTCATAGAGTAGAGGAAGTACTTGCCATTATTATTGATGCTGAGTCAACGAAAAAGGTTCTGAAGCTGTGCAGATTGGAGTGCGAAGAGAGCATTGATTCACAGAAGGAAGTTGAAAAGACGCTAGAGCAAACTCCATCATACACAGGCATCGAGGATGAAGATATTGAAGAGGAATTCAAGAATTTGGAGCTCACTGCTGGGAAAGAGGCTCAAGTTCCTGCACCGGAAAAGACAGTCCATCCGGGAAGCCACGAATTTGAAGGAAGTGCAGCTTTGAAAGCCTCTGAATTTCTTAGTGGTGCACTCTCAAATCTCAAGCTTTCAGGCAGTCCATCCGGGAAGCCACAAATCACTCAAGTGGTGGCGAATGAAGACAAAAGAGAAAAATTAGTGATATAATTGTAAACTGTAAGTCTAAAACCGTAGAGTTTTAGAGTTGCACATCCACTGTATAAACAGGGTTTATATAGAGTTCTAGTCATATTTCACCCAAAAAAAACCCTAGTATGAGCATATAGGCTTTATTCATTGAATCTCATACTTGCTGTAACTTTCAGAGTACAATAATTGAATGAATTATTTAGCATCTACTAAAATTTACTAAATTGTGTAAGAGCCAATAAATGTTAACTACATATTTAGTGAGTATTGCAGTTTGTGTACAATATTAAGCCAAAAGTAGCGACTTCTGTCTTACATTCTGTTTACTCATTTGATATTTTTTAATATTTTTTAATCTCATAGCAACTTCTTGCCCTCATCTGTTGTGTGATGGAAAAGCTGCAATGAGTAATTCAACATATCAGATATTCCAACTCAGTCGTCAAGAACACTGCTTCGCTTGAAAATCTTTAGCTAATAGTAAACTGTCGATAAGGCGCTTAAGCCTTTCAGCTCCAGGACCAGGCCTAAGTTCAGTGATATTTCTTGCAGCAGAATACTCTTTAGTGATGTTTGAATTTGCTTGACTAAACCACATTCCAGGAACATAACCATCTGCATTTTGTCCCAACAGCTCGGCATCAATCTTATCCAAAACAGGGTCATTCCTGCCAAATTTCCTAGCAAAAGGAGCATTGCTGTCCTTCATCTTCTGATAGTCATTAACTGTAAGGAAATGTGGGTGTTGTTTTGGAGGGTTGTCCCATGAAATGTAATGGAGGTCATGGTTCACAGTAGTGTTACGAAACTCCTCGGCATTGCAGATAACTGTATGGAAATATCCTTCAGAGGAAGACAGAAAATTGGCGTAGTACATCAAGACAATTCTAGGCAAGTTATCCCAACCCATTAGACAGTATTCAGTGAAAGGGCGAGAAAGCATCATCCACGCAGAACCTAGCAAAATAAAGATTCAGGTTTGATAGGTGACAATCAATTCTGACTGTTCTCTGTCTCTGATTATTTGTTATTTTCTTTAGGCTATCGCTTAGATTTCTCACACAGCACTAAAAACATTCACAAATTTGAAAGAGCTAAAGTTTTGAGAAAGAGAATAGCAAGATAGTTATTCATCGGAATGAGAGGCGACTGTTTCTCACCTGTAAACAGCTTATATGCAGTGGGCATATCTCTTTTCTCTGTCACCCAAAATACATCAGATTTATTCAAACTATAAAGACCTGGGTCAATTACTATTGGCTTGGCCCTGTGATACCTATAGAAATAAGTGTCAGTATTACTTTTATAGAAGAAGTACATCTTAGACCAAAAACAAAGGAAGTATTTCTAATCATTCTCACAATTGTATGATTTTTTAAAAGAAAGTGCCAAAAATAAAATAGAATAAAACTATGTAATGAACAGCATGGTGAAAGAATTAGCAACTTACTTCTTCCAACCAAGGTCACTGGTGTGTTCAAGAAAGTTCAAGTGTCTAGGAATAGATGAAAGTGTATGCAGCAAATCTGTAGTACAAAATATATGTAGCAAATCGTAAGTGTCATAAATAGCTCAGTGTAGCACTTATAGCCTAAATGTTTATCATATAATTGCTTATTTATATGCTGTTTTTGTAAGAAAAAAATAAAATCAAACTGGCCATAAACTTTTTTTCATAAGTTATCTTAGAGAGCTTATAGAAGTAAGTCAAAAAGAGCTTATAGAAGTAAGTCATTATAAGTCATTTACATAAGCTCTCACAAACATTTTCAAAAGTGTTTATGTCAGTAAATAAACACAAATAAGTGAATCCAAAAAGTCAACAATTATAGTCAACCTCATCTCAGAAAAAGACACAAAACAGAAACAAAATCCCAACAGAGCAAACATAACATAACATAACATAAAAGTAGTACCGTACATACCATCTTGTGTTACCAAAGGATAATCAGAAGCACTCAAGTTAATAAACCAATCCCAATCACTAGCTTCTTTAAACAAAATGGAAGCAGCATGAAGTGTATTAGCAACCATGGTAGCTCCTCTATAAGTAACCAAGTTAGCCTTAACAACCATTTTAACATTACCCAATTTTACAAACAGAGACTCATTCCTCACAAACATGGCTAACTCCAACCTCTCTTGCTCCGAAGCCTCAAGGTCCAAATGCACAGCATAGTAATTTCTTGGATGGTAAAATGCCTTAAGAGTCCTCTTTAAACTGTTTCCATCACCTTTTGATCCAGAAATCAAGTAAGCGATTCTAGGAACGGTGTTGGAAGAAATGAGAGAAACTGATAGATTGGACTCTACGAAATTGGGAGGTGTAATTTGTGCTTCTGGGGTGTGGGAATAGTAAAGATGGGAAGTTGACTTGAGGGAAATGAAAGTTGAAAGGAGTAGGAGGAATGCTGAGATTATGAGAGAGAAGATTAGTGGGAGAAACCACTTCTTCTTAATGTTAAGGTTGTGTTGTTGTTGTTGTAGCCTGTTGCTTGTTTCCATTGTTGTGTCGCAGGATATGAGAGCAATGAGCGCAGGATATTTGTTGGGGGTGATGTGCGCACTTGACTATGGTGGCTCTGATAAGTAAAGATTGACCAAGATATTAATGTCTAGAAACTTTTATTCGTGGCCGCTAACCACTACGTTTTATTTTGTGACTTTTTTATTATTTTTTTTATTTCGTTTGACTTTTTCTTTTTCACCTTTTTTTAATAAGCACATTTTTGTTTTTTAATAAATAAACTTCTACTCCCTCTGTTTCAAAATAATAGTCGTTCTAGCCAAAGTAAAAAATTTCAAATTAATTGTCGTTTTGTCATTCCAATATATCATTAATTAAATCTTTTAAATTTTACCCTTAATAATTGTTATAACTTTTCACTAACCAAAGAAATTGTCAACATGTATTTATTAATTAATGGGGTTAATTTAGTAAAACTACCATCTTATTTAGCCACTTTATTGATTTTCTTAATATTTGTGCCAAAACCTTGAACGACTATTAATTAGGAATGGAAGGAGTATCTTTTTTGACCAAAAGCTAGAAATTAGTTATTAGGTTCGTAAAGAAATAAATATTTTAAAATAACACATATCTTTAAAAGATAAAATTAGGATACAAATAAGACAAAACAGAGGACATTTAGGCGGGAAAAAATCCTCCAAAACTGAGAGTATTTTTGTAAATTACGTTTCCAATTATAGATGTCTTTAACATCGAAAAACATACCATCAGCAACCTTTCCAATTCTAATTGCACACATTAATGTTACAGCTCGTTTCCCATTCCACATACATTAAATACTTTTCAATAAATAATAAAAACTAATACTTAAATAGAGAGCAACAATAATTATTAAATAACCTATATCATTTCCAAAGCACACACATATTAATTATTAGTGATTCTTTTTGAAAATTTTTGTTGAGCCATTAACTTAATAAATAATCATTGATAAAAGTAGTTGATAAGTAATCATTAAAAATAGTATTCTCTCTGAACCTATTTATAAGCAAAAAAACCACTTTTTAGGTTCATTAGATATCTAATGTATCTAGACTATAATGTAGTCTAAATACATTATATATCCAATAAACCTAAAAAGTGACTTTTTGCTTAAAAATAGGTCCGGAGAGAGCACCACCCAATGACATAGGTAAATGGAGTTTGTCATTAGTGTTGGAATAATAGTGTCATTAAAATGGACTGCATCGAGCTGTCAAAACAAAAAAAATGGAGTGTACACAAAGTGTTGGTATCTGTTTCCTTTTATTAGTAGCACTAGAAACAAAGCGCCATTTAAACTGCTCCATTTCTCAAGAGGCGTCATTTATGACTCATTTCCAAAAAGTTGCACTCTATATCCATTCATTTGACATTAAAATGTGATTCACCTTTCGCCATAAATATAATGCCTTTGAGCTCTGGTGTTGAAACTTGAAAGCATGAGCTATTTGTATTTATTTTCTTTCACTTTGTTCTCCTCTTTTGTTTTCTTTGACATCCTAGCTTATAACCGTGGATTTTGATTTCTGAAAGTTGTTTTATTCTGAAAATCATATTCGCATGGTTTGGAGATATAAAACCAAATACAAACATGGAGGATTGTGCTTCTGCTTGGCTAGAAATGGTCCTTCAATGGCATAATTTTTTTCATTGTAAATATCCAATTGTTTCAACTTCATACAATACTAGGACTAGGAGAGATAGTATGCTTCAATAGATAGGGAATATTTACCTGTAGATACATCCTTATTGAGTTGGTTTCATAGAATCCTAGGGATGATGTTTAGCTCAAATAATCTCTGGGCTAATACGCACTTTTCTTATTGAAGATCAAAGAATGTCATCCTTTAGTAAGCTTTTCTCATTAATTTCTTTTTAGTTTTTAATTTGAAGTTAATTGATATTCTATCTCTATATATATTACTTCGCAATCAATGTTTCCATCTTTAATTCAGTTAAAACCTATATATATTACTTCGCAATCAATGTTTCCATCTTCATTCAAGTTTGAGAATGAAGATCCTAGGTGAGGCTGTTTCTTCCCCCCATTCCCGCTCTCTAGCTAGCTCCACCATTGTCTTAATGTTCACGCAAAATGTGAAATAGAACACAGCCCAAAACCAGTTTAATAATGATATTACAAATAGTTGTCACAACCTCTTCTTATATGTAATATCCTTAGCTTCGTTAATTTCAATTTATGAAATTAACGAGTGATTTATTATTCGATATGAAAAAATAAATCAAGTTTCGGATGTGAGATAGTCGAGAAAGCATCATATATTGGATAAGTCCTAAGATTATAAGTGCATTAGTGATTAACTATGTGGTAATTTGTGAAGAATTGGAGTAGAAAGGAGAATTTAAATAAAAGTGTAAATTAAGGGCATTTTGGTAAATTGACCCATTTAAACTTTCAGCTGAGGTAAAACATTCCCTCACTCTCACTCACCTCACATTACTCAACATTCAGAAAATTAAAGCAAAGAAAGAGAAGTGGAGAGAGGAGAGAGTTCACGAGAGAGAGGAGGAAGAGAAGAGAAGAGGAATAATTTCTCAATTGTGCTTGCATGTAAGTGTTTTTAGTACCATTCAAATCCATTTTTCATTCTCTTCTCATTGATTCTAATTTCATAAGCTCAATCACTCTCGATCTCAATCTACCATTGTTGACCTTTGAAGCTCAAAGTGGAGTTTTCAACATTAAAGAAGCTTTGCATGTGTTATTTGAAACCATAGAAGAAGTCATTGGCAAATTTGAAGCCACATTGTGAATTCAAGAAGGAATTAGAGGATTTGAGTTGCTGTTTTGAAGAGTTGAGCTTGTTGGGTTCGAATTTGAAGCGGTTCGTGTATTGTAGGGATTGTTCGAGTGGATTCGATCGTTTCGTGTGAAAACGTAGTTTCTCGCAATTTCGTCAAACCGGTGAGTTTTACTCACGTTTAGGGAATTTACACTTTAATTTGATTGTGTTGAAATTTTGGAATTGATTGATGTTTTGGTTTCGAAACGATTTTAGAGTCAAAAACCGAATTTTAGAAAAATAACGTTTACGGTTTAATTTTCAAATTATACTTTGATTGTGATTTGAAATTTGGATTGGTTGTGTTTGTTTGGACTGGAATATGTTGTGAAATATTCTGTTTTTCAGTTGGAATTGGTTTGGGTTTCGGTTTGGAATCGATCGGAATTGCGAAACGGACAAAACGAAGTTAAAATACTGTTTCTGTATCACCCTATGGACTATGCTATCCTATGTCTAGGTTTTAGCATGGAATTAATAAAGTTTCCTTTTATTAAAACACTTATCTATATTAGTTCTTGAGTTCCAATTATAAACCATGTCTGAATTTATAATTTGCATTCACTTTTAGTTAGCCAATTCTAAAGATGAATATGAAAGAGTTATAATGCAAGAACTAAAATGCAAACATCAACATATAACATAAAACTAGTTAAAAGTTCATTACAAAGTTTATGGCATCCAACTACAAAAGAGTTTAGCTCATTCTTAACATTACTAAGGACATACAAACTGATGTAAATAACATGTTCATATTACTGAGAAACACAAAGGAAAAGAAATAGAGTAGAAGATACACGATTTAGATCCCTTTGCATAAATCAGCCCCGTAATGCAGGAGCATCGCTTCTATTTGCACTGTGCAGGGAGCATTCCTTGCGCAGCATGCAGTTGCATGAAGGTGAAGGAAGAAGTTGTCAACTTCTTCCTCTTCCAACGAAACATGCTCTAATATGATTTAAGTGAGTGAATTCTGGTCTACCTTGTGAATGAGAAGGTGAAGGGTATTTATAGGCTCCTTGGGAGAGGTTTCTTCATAGTTGGGTTTGCTTGGAGAAAAAGTTGGTCTCACTTGAATCCATGTGCCTCAAAAGTAAATTTGACCTTTGCTTTATTAAAGAAAAGAGGTCCAATAGTGAATTGACATGTGTCCTTAAAAGGTGGCTCCTTTGAATAAGGTTTCTTCATGGTTGGGTTTCCTTGGAGAAGTTGATTTCTTTTAGATCCATGTGCCTCAAAAAGTAGATTGGACATTTGCTTTATTAAAGAGAAGAGGTCCTATGGTGAATTGACAAGTGTCCTCAAAAGGTGGCTCCTTTGAGTGAGGTTACTTCATGGCTGAGTTTCCTAAGGTTGGAGTAATTTCCCACTCGTAATGCTGGTGCATCAGTCTGCCACGAATGCTGGTGCATTGAGTGTTGGAGCATTTTGATGGTCTTCAAGCATTGTAGTCTGTTTTCAGTGCAGGTGCATCCAATGCATGTGCATCGCTGAATTGCTAGTGCAGGGGCATTACATGCAGGTGCATTGAACAAATACATTAAAATACAACATGAGGCACAAAAAGTGCCAAATGATCACAAATCAGTTCCTAACCCTCTTATACTCTAAACAACACATATTAGCTATTTTAACAATAATATTACTTAGAAACTCACATTGATTTAAGTCATAGAGCATATAAATAACTCTATATAAAATAGAGTTATCACACCCCCAAACTTAAATCATTGCTTGTCCTCAAGCAATGACACTTGACAAAGACAAACAAACAACACACAAAGAGAATACAAAAACAAAATCAGTTGCTTCCATAAATCAAACAGTTTTTCAATAATGATCGCATTGGGCTCAACTTTCAGATTCACACTTCACACACACACACACACACACCTATGTCTTTCACAACATTTAAAATTATTACTGATCATTAAGTGAGTGTGTGACTTTTAGGACATAGTTTCGTTCCTAGCTATCTTCAAAACTTCACTTAGCCTTGGAAAGAGTAGTTTTCTTTTGATCATGCCAAGAGTTTTTCAAAAAGAAGAGTAGACTAACATCTTCACATAAGTTCTGGGGGGCTTTTAAGCATGACAGAGGGCTTTGGGTTAAGTATTTCAGACTTTTGAGTCAGTGCACTACTTTCTAATTTGGTGGTTTCTAATTGTTGGAGTAATGTGTTCTTTGTATTGCTGGAGCATTGATTGCTGTAGCATTATTGCTCTAACTTTCTATTGTAGGGATTTTGGCTACATTGTCCTCCTCGCTGTTCCCCTTTTTGCATATTTTATTTTTTTCTTTTTATTTGACTTTTTTCTTCTTTTTCTTTTCTTTTTCATGCAATTTTTGGAACGGATACAACTTATTTGATTTGGATCAATGTATCTATTACATGATGTTACACTTGTAGAAAAATAGTCAACCTTTTGCACTGGCTTCTCTATAATATTTATACTTGGCCTCAATATATCTTTAATTACCCCCAAACTTAGCTTCAAATGCTACTCTAAATTTTTAGTAAAAACTTGGAATAGATCTTGGTCTACTAACACTAGCTTTAGCATCAGATCATTTTTCAATAGCTAAGTTCTTGGCTAAGCCTAGAGTTTTGAGTGTAAAAGCAGCAATAAGATTAATCATTGTTCAAACAAGGCTACTCAACACATACACTTTATCATCATAAAATTCAGCCCAAAAAGAAACATTATCTATTACTGCAAGGATAGAAAGTGCAACGAATCATGCCTTTGATTTAACCAAAACAATAATCAGAAGGTCCTCCCCCCAACTTAAAACCTAGCAGTGTCCCCACTGCTCATGCAAACTCTAATGGGAGAGACCTTTTGGACACTACAATATTGAAATTAAAAACATTTATCACAAATTTTTTTTAAATCCTACATAGTTGTTGGATGCTAATACTGATGCTACAGCATCCAACAGATTTATTGAAATAAAAGACAACACAAACAAAGACAACATAAACAAAAACGACACAAATAAAAACACAACAACTAATAACAACACAAACAACAAAACACTAACACACACAAGAGGGAAGAGTTACTGATTTGGTGAATACATCATAATTCTTTTGTGGCTCAGTTTCAGCTGTTGCAGCTGTGGATGCTGGTGCAGTAGGATTGGTTGTTATTGCTACAACATTGGTTGCTTCAGCATCAGCCTGTTGTTGTTCTAGTGCCCCATCATTGCTCTCTATTATAATTTCTCAGTTTGCTCCTTCTCCTGCTCTTTTCCTTCTTTTGTCTAGTGCAAGCTTCATCATTTTCTCATTGCTGGAGCAATGAATGTTGGAGCATTGGGATGCCTTCACTTTGTTCCTACAGAAAAACATAAACACAAAAATAAACGAAAATAAACTTATTAGTAAATCAAAATCATGGGTTACCTCCCAAAAGCGCTTGGTTTAAGAGTCCTCAGCCAGACTAAGTCTTGTGGCATATATCTTCTGCATAATTGACAGCATTTGCACAAGACTACTCATTCACACCTGCAAAAGTAAAAACAAAAACACACAAAACACAATTAGTCCTAAAAATCTGGGTTGCCTCCCAGTAGCGCTTAATTTATAGTCTTTAGCTAGACTAAGCCTCATGTTAGAGTTTTGGTAACTCTGTGGTGACTTTGTCTCTCTCCACATGTGCTCCATAATACTGCTTCACCCTTTTTCCATTGACTTTGAATGTGGAATTAGTGGCTTCATCAAGCAATTCCACTACCCCATTAGGATACACTCTTACCAATTTAAAAGGTCCTGACTGCTTAGATTTGAGATTTTCAGGGAGTACTTTAAGCTTTGAGTTAGACAAAAGAACATGTCTCCCTATATTTGGCTCTTGTCTTTGAATCTTCTTGGCTACTGCAACAGTTGCTGCAGCAGTCACATGTTCAGCATATGCTGTAGCAACAGATGCTATAACATTGTCCACTTCAATTTGTGGTTTTTGTTGAGGTGGTGGTTGGATGGTTTCTGGATGGTGGATCTTAGCAGTGCCTTGAATTTCTCTGGTGTATTTTGGTGGTGAGGGTGTCAGTATAGGTTGGTTGGGTGGTGTTTTGGTTGATGTGGTGGTGGCTGCTTGGGGAACAGTTTGTGGAGTTGGATTTTTGTGAGGTGGGGATTAGGTTGAGGGAGTTGGTTGTTTGTTGAGGGTTTCTTTAGGGTCTGGTTCAAGCTCAATCTCTTTAACACTCCCTTCTTCTTCTGATTCATTTCTTCTTCCCACACTCTCCTTAGAGCTCTCAATGATGTGGAGTTGCTTCAGCACCTCTAAGAATTTACCAAATTGTTTGTCTTCATGATCCTTCTTCAGCCTTTGAGGAAAAGGAGGAGGAGGGTATTCTTGAACAAAATTTGGTGATGGTACTGCTCAGCATCAAATGCTCCAGCATGGGTTGCTTCTGCATTTGTTGCTCCTGCAACATCAGTTGTATTTTTTTCTTTTCTATTTTTTTCATTTTTTTCTTTTTCTTCCTTACCTTCACCTTCTATATCATATGGTTCTGTTAAATCTTTTCCACTTCTCAAAGATATAGCATTGACCTGCTCTTTCCCAAGAGTTTGTGAAATTGAAGCTTATGTGGTGGATGGCAATGATGCACTTGGTCTTCTCAAAGATATAGCATTGACCTGCTCTTTCTCCAAGTTTTTTGATGGCAGCACCATGAGTTTGAATTGAGATTTTTGTATCACTCATAAATGCTCTTGTATCATTCATAAATTGTCTAGTATCACTTATAAATGCTTTCATAAGAGATTCCAAGGAGTTTTCCATTTCTGGTGCTGATGGTCTTTGGACATGTTGAGAATGGAATCCTGATGGTGTGGGAGGTGATGCAGCAGCAGGTGTTGTGGCTGCATTGTTGCTCCAATTGAAATATGACTGGTTTCTCCACTCAGGATTGTAGGTATTTGAGTAAGGATTGTTATTATTGTTGTACGCTTCATAGTTGACAGAGATAGGGTTGCTCGGACATTCTTCATACAAGTGTCCACCTCCACAGTATACACAAATAGTTGTTCCTAGAGGGGCCTGTTCTGTTGCAGCAGCAATGTCTGTTGTTGCTCCAGCAATGGATGTTGGGGCATTAGTGGATCAGTGATTCTTTATCATGTTGGTGAGTGCTGCAACTTGAGCTGACATAGCTGATACTTCACTGATTTCATGAACCCCAAATGTCTTCTTTTGAGCACCGACCCTTTCTGTGGGCCAACAGTAGCTATTGGTTGCATTTTTTCAATCAACTCAGAAGCTTCATTGTATGATAAGTTCAGTAGCACTCCTCCAGATGAAGCATCCAACATGAGTTTGGTTTGAGGTTCCAAACCATTATAGAATGTTTCCATTTGTATTATGACAGGGATACCATGATGTGGATATTTTCTCAGCAATTCTTTCCATCTTTCCCATGCTTCAAACAGTGACTCAAATTCTTTTTGTTTAAAAGAAGTGATATCATTTCTCATCCTGGCATTTTTGATAGGTGGAAAATATTTTGTCAAAATTTTTTGAGCCATCTCAGTCCAAGTAGTGATAGAGTTAGGCTCTAAAGAGTTTAGCCAAGCCTTAGCTCTATCCTTCAAGGAATATGGAAATAATTTTAATCTAAAAGCATCTTCACTAATACAATGAATGATAAAATTGCTACACCCTTCCAAAAATTGTTTTAGGTGCAAATAGGGATCCTCCTGAGGAGAACCACTAAATTGACCAACTGTTTGAAGCATTTGGAACATCATGAGTTTAAATTCAAAATGTGCTGCAGAGATTTCAGGTCTTACTATGCTAGTTTGCATGGTTCGAGAATCAAACATAGCATAGTCTTTCATTGGTCTATTTCTATCATTCAACATACCTGTGGCTCCCATATTGAGTGTAGCGACCGAAAATCTGGGAAAGGATTCCTCGAAGGTTCAAAAATGAAGCCGCCACCAAAGTTTAGTTTAAGGGCAAACATCGGAAAATCCCTTTGAAATGGATAAGGGTCCTTGAGACTAGATTAGGGTTCGGAAGTCGATTATGCATGGCGAAGGTATTAGCACCCCACGACATCCTTCCTTAGGAAGATTACCTGCTAATTAGTTGTAAAAAAAATGTTAATTTTGAAAATGTTTAATTTACCCCTTTTATTTTGGATTAGACGAAATTGAAAGAAGAAGAGTTGATGTTTTTGAATTTTAGAAGAGGATTATTTAGAAAAAGACTAAAAAGGTTTTTTATTAGTGCAATTGACAGAGGTCGGCCGCCCTCTGCTCCTAGGTATCTCCGGGTAGAGAATCAAAGGCTATGTAGTTCTTGGTAGAAAATATTTGTTTGTTAGTGTTTTTTTTATTTAGGGATTTTAGGACTCTTGAGTGATCAGTTCATTTGTCCTAAAAAGATGACTAATCCGATTGTACAATCGACTTAATCCCCTATTTTGAAAATTTGTTTTTGTTTGAAAGAAAAGAGATGTTTGTGTGTTTGTGTTTTTTAATTTAGAAATTGTTTATTTTAAATAGGGATTTCAGGACCTGATCCGTAACGGTTCATTAATGGTCCTAAAAAGCTAACTAACCCGACTGTACAGTCGACTTAGTCCCCTATTTATTTATTTATTGATTTTTATAAGCCTTTTTTTATCAAGAAAAAGGTAGATAATGAAAGAAACTGTTTTTTTTAAGAAAAATAGAAAAAAGGATGAAAGGGGTATATCAGTAAAAGAGGGGTGTCATTAGCTGAGGGGGTTGTATTTAAATAAAAAGGGTGTAAAAAGTAGCAGCCCAGTTCGATTTTGTGAACCAGCCTGCATTTACAAAAAAGGCTTGCGTGGGGGTGCAGAACTAAATCTAGGAGGTGTAAACAGTATATTCTGATTCTTTGACATTGTTTTTATTGTTTTCTTCTTGCTTTCTAAAAAAACTACTAACAATTTTTGTTACTAACACTAACACTATTTTTTTTAAGAACAGAATACTAACACTAATTTTTAACTAATCCAAATCAAAACCTAACTTGTTTTTTTTTTGTTTTTTAAAACTGTTTCAATCGGTTTTTTTAAAACTTATCAGCTAATATACTAGTATACTAGTATTTACAAACAGGTTAAAATTACAACAGTAACAATAAGCTATATTTAAAAAGAAATCATCTAATCTAATGAAAACTATGCTTAAGACAGAATAACAATAATGAAAGCTCAGACCTACCTCTTTCTCCAGTTTCTGTTCTTCCCTTTTTTACTGTTTGTGAAACTCAACTGCTGCTACCCTTTTGAACTGCTACTGCTCTGCCCCGGATCTGTGAATTCTTTTTGTAATTTCGTGTGATTTTTCTGTCTTTCTTTTTTTTTCTTGCTGTGTATTCCGTTGTCTTTTTATAGGTAGAAATTGATATCAGGAATTTAAGTCCTGATCAATTCTTTCCATTTTCAGGCCACAACAGCTGTGAACAACTTGCTGGACAAGGGGAAGGATTAGGGTTGAGGCACCTCAGCCGCAGCAGCAACTAGCACCAGCTGGGTCTTGGGCCTTTTTTTTGTTGCATTTTTTGTAATTTTGCATGTACTTTATTTTGAATTAAGTGAACAAATGAAGCCCAAATTGCCAAGATAAGCCCAATCGAACAAACACTGATTTTAGGCCTAATCACAAATGCTATAACGCGCTCAAGCATCAATGTCAGGTCCGATTAGAACAATTTGTTAAACTTAGGCCCGAAAATAAACTCGCTTTAACGAGAAAAAACAAGTAGTAAAAAGGATCGGACAAAATTGGGGTATGACATTGAGCATACCAGAACCTTTGCCAGTTTCTTGTTCAAACATTGTGTGTCTAGCTCTGCCTCTGTGTTGTTGTTGAAGTCTTTGCAAGCTCCTAAATCTCTTCTCTATCTCAGGATCCAATTGAAATTCTGGTGAGTTGAACTTGGGCTATTGTTGGAGCAACTATTGCTGGTGCAATGGTTGCTGGTACAATGATTGCAGGTTCAATAACTGCTGTACCACAAGGAACAAACAACCAGAGTAAAATTGCTCACTAAATTACTACTAAGTTAAACAATAAAAATTAATGACAATCCCCGGCAACGGCGCCAATAACTTGTTGTGCAGAAAATGTGATGTGCAAATATACACGGTCGCAACAACTAATAAAGTGAAAGTAGAGTATCGTACCCACAGGGATTGGATTAATTTCTAAAGTTTAAAATGGTAGTTTAATTAGTGAGAAATGAGTAATAAAATAACAAATAAAATAGGAGTGTGTGTGAGAAATAGAAAATAAGATAAGATAAGTAAAGATAGAGTGTATTCAAGTGAGAAAGATACTTGGAAAGCTTTTCACTAAGTAAATCACTTTTGATAGCATTATGTTATAAGTGATGCTCCTGCAATCATTGCGCCTGCAAAGATTGCACCTGCAATGGATGCTGATGCAATAGATGCGTGCTTTTCAGCACTAACTTCAGGGTTTCATTACAAGTCTTATGTCTAAGCTCTAAATAAGTTCACCCCTGTATATTAAGCTCCCACAGTATCACCCTATGGACTATGCTATCCTGTGTCTAGGTTTTAGCATGGAATTAATAAAGTTTCCTTTTATTAAAACACTTATCCATATTAGTTATTGAGTTCCAACCATAAACCATGTCTGAATTTATAATTTGCATTCACTTTTAGTTGGCCAATTCTAAAGATGAATATGAAAGAGTTATAATGCAAGAACTAAAATGCAAACATCAACATATAACATAAAACTAGTTAAAAGTTCATTACAAAGTTTATGGCATCCAACTACAAAAGAGTTTAGCTCATGCTTAACATTACTAAGGACATACAAACTGATGTAAATAACATGTTCATATTACTGAGAAACACAAAGGAAAAGAAATAGAGTAGAAGATATACGATTTAGATCCCTTTGCATAAATCAGCCCCGTAATGCAGGAGCATCGCTTGTATTTGCACTGTATAGGGAGCATTCCTTGCGCAGCATGCAGTTGCATGAAGGTGAAGGAAGAAGTTGTCAACTTCTTCTTCTTCCAACGAAACCAGCTCTAATATGATTTAAGTGAGTGAGTTCTGGTCTACCTTGTGAATGAGAAGGTGAAGGGTATTTATAGGCTCCTTGGGAGAGGTTTCTTCATAGTTGGGTTTGTTTGGAGAAAAAGTTGGTCTCACTTGAATCCATGTGCCTCAAAAGTAGATTTGACCTTTGCTTTATTAAAGAAAAGAGGTTCAATATTGAATTGACATGTGTCCCTAAAAGGTGGCTCCTTTGAATAAGGTTTCTTCATGGTTGGGTTTCTTTGGAGAAGGTGATTTATTTTAGATCCATATGCCTCAAAAATTAGATTGGACATTTGCTTTATTAAAGAGAAGAGGTCCTATGCTGAATTGACAAGTGTCCTCAAAAGGTGGCTCCTTTGAGTGAGGTTACTTCATGGATGGGTTTCCTAAGGTTGGAGTAATTTCCCACTCGTAATGCTGGTGCATCAGTCTGCCACGAATGCTGGTGCATTGAGTGCTGGAGCATTTTGATGGTCTTCAAGCATTGTAGTCTGTTTCCAGTGCAGGTGCATCGCTGAATTGCTAGTGCAGGGGCATTACATGCAGGTGCATTGAACAAACACATTAAAATACAACATGGGGCACAAAAAGTGTCAAATGATCACAAATCAGTTCCTAACCCTCTTATACTCTAAACAACACATATTAGCTACTTTAACAATAATATTACTTAGAAACTCACATTAATTTAAGTCATAGAACATATAAATAACTCTATATAAAATAGAGTTATCAGCGCCCCTGTGGCACGGACCGTGCGTTGCTCTCGGGTTCAAAATGTCGTGTTTTGTCGTTTCGTCACTCCTTTTTGTTCCAAATCACTTCTAAACATTTTCTTAACCAATTGGGATGTTTTATACATTATAAAAACCTAATTTTGGCTAGTTCAACTTAGGTTTTTAAGAACGATTTTGGAGGATTATAAATATTTCTAATAACCGAACTTAGAACACGTGAGGGCACATGGTTTTTGAAAAATTAAACGGATTACATATCCTTTTTGATATTGTATCAATGACGCGAGATGGTTAACTTGGATTAATCTAAACCCGGTCATAGATCAATAAGATGCTAAACAATGGACTCTTAGTTCATTAGAATTGATTGATAATAAATGTATAAGAATGATAGGTCGCTAAAGACTTATACGGGTGACGACCCAAGATGTTAGTACACTAGGGAGAGGGAAGTCATGAGCCCTTGAGCTAGGCCCATAAGAGGATGTTCACTGAGATGCATATAGTGGATTGGGTTCACCGCAAACCGAAGAAAAGAAATATGGTTTAAAGTGTTGTGCTAGATTAATAAAGAGGATAGTCCATAGCCATCAAGAATTGGGTTGTGAACTATAGGATATAATTGAACCATGAGTGGTTAGGGGTAACGGTAGAATTACTGAGATTTGTTATCTCATCCTATCGTATTTGTTGTTTTTACAGATACACAGGGAAAGAAGAAGGCTAAGCGACACGAGTAGGTGGCGTGTTTATGGAGCTTGGAAGACTTAGTGTCTTTATCCATAGTTGCTAGTTTTCCCTTGTTATTTCTGTTTGGATTATTTAACTTGCTTTGTTGCAAAGTTGTATAAACTGCTTCCGTATTTCCTTTGTTTTGGATATTGAACTGTTGGTCAGGTTATGTCTTTAAGCAAGTGAGAACCTAAGTACTTGAGTTATGGATTATTTTGATAAGTACTTATGTGTTGTTTTAACTCTTGATTTGGAATTCAAAGAGTGTAGTTTGATTCAATATCTGAAACAGGAATTCTTATACTCTGATACATGCTAAAATATATATTTTTGGTATATCTATTGTTTAGAATTACATGGATGTTATATTATAATTCAAAAAGATTATACTTATATTATCATTCCCTATGTTTATCAACTCGAATCATCATTTTTTACTGCTGCTTTGCTGGTGGAAACCATTCTTATCCTGTATTTGATTCTACAGTATGAATTGCGAGGACTAGATTGGAAGGCAAACATAAGCATAAAAAGTTTGGCAATGTGACCCAACTCAACATCGCATACAAGAATGATGTCTCTCACAACTACATGTCTTTTATTGTAGTGCCTAAATCTTTTTTGTACTACTGTTTAAATGCAAGAGAAGTTGTAGCATCCAAAAGTCAAATAGAAAGTGTAAACTGTGACTTCAACTGTTATCTTCTGTGTCAGTCATTTGATATTTATGCACTATTTCTTAGTTCCTTATTTGAAAGGGATCATCTGCAACGGTTCAAAAAAACTGTACTTGGCTTTTGTAACTTTCAGTTACACATGTGAATATTCTGGGTCTCGGAAGGGTAGCTCACGTGGTTGAGTGAAAGGGACATCGTTGGTGAAAATATAGGCGTCATGTGTGTGTCAAATATTTCTATGATGCTTTTGTTTGGAGGAACTTGACTGACCTTCTTGGAACATATATGATTGACCTTCTCCACCCAACCCAATAGGCACCAAACTGAAGGGGAGGTTGAGAACTCCATATAAGTTGAGAAATATATACTTGCATGGTTGAAGAGGAGGATGGAAGTGGTGATGTTATAGTTTAAAACAAAACTAGAAGAACTGAGGGGTCAGTTTGGAGGAATATATATGATCAGACAATATTGGAGGAGCTTCTCCATTTTTCTCCATGTTAAATACCAACTTAGATTTTTTGGAGTAAGAATCATTTTAAGGATTGTTTGTTCTACATTATGATTTCTATGAAAATTGGCTAAATAGTTTCAAATAGGATCAAGGTTGCAGATTCCAGGCAGTATACTTAAATATAAAAAAATTATATTTATAATAACATCTTTATCTTTATATCATAAAAGTTACTGTCCATTTTTTTGAACCGCTGTATATATGCAACTCTCCCCCTTAATTTAAGGATAGAAGTGTAATTTTGGACAAGTATGTTCCTGCCACAGGGTAGTTCTTTTTTTTTGATGGACCGCAAGTAGTTTTTGTTTGTAACATATTGTGTTGTACTACCTCCGGTCTACAATATAAGAGAAAAAATCAAACATCTCAAATACCAATGAATAACATTGAAATCAACTATTATTATTTAATAAGGCTAAAAGTTTGTCTACTTTTCAAGATTGTTCTTTTCATTAAATGTTGATTTACACTTCTAATTAATGACATCATTCTTAACTACACCACTTAAATAGGAGCAAATTGGGGATTGATCATTTAATACACGTTGAAAATTGTGTTTATTTCTTATATTGTGGACTGGAGGTAGTATTTAGTGGCGCTGCTCTAACATTTACTATTGGCGGCTTCTTTGGATATTTTTTGTTTATAAAAGAAAGATACAAAGTTTGCAATTTAGGTAGGAATTGTCCACCAAATCTTAAGTTATTTTGGTCATTAGCATTTAATTACGATTTAATTAAATCTAGGAGAAGATGAATTTGGGTTCCAGAAAATTGGAAATTATTAATACATGACACGTTATTTTAGGCGCAACTCGAGAAAAAAAAGCTGGGACTACTACTTTCTTAGTGCAGGGCTGCTTGTCGTGACTGGTTGGACACTCTATTAAGCTTTCCCAGCAAGTCTATTGAATGGGGTACGAAAGATTGCTATTCAAAGCATCGTTAAGAGCTTAAGTAACCGAGTTGGCATTAAGTTTTTCTTTCGACAAAAGAGTCGGCATTAAGGGTTTGTTTGGCAAAAAGTAGCGGATAGCGGATAAACTAGCGGATAGTGAATAAGCTAGCTTATAGCGGTTGAGGTAGCTGATAGCGGATGAGGTAGCGGATTGAACTTTAAAGTGTTTGGTAAAATTAGCGGTTGAAGTTTCTTATAGATATAAAATTACATAAATACATATGTAATTAATGATTAAAAAGGAGAGAGAAATTCATTTAATGGATGATAAATGAGTAATTTAATTAAAGTAGTGAGGGTAAAATTGAGAGAAAAAAAATGAAAGGCTGCTTCAAGTAGTGTTTCGAAAAACGCTATAAGCTACTGAAAAAAACGCTAAAAGCTGATATTACCAAACACCTACAATTTGCGGATCCGCTATAAGCTATCTGCTATAAGCTAGCGGATCAACTTTACCAAACAGAGCCTAAGTTAGTTAATACATCTCCACCCTTTTGCATAAAAAACAAAAGTTTTTTGAGGCACAATACATAAAATAGCACAAGAGCCAAAAACACATAACCATGAAAGAAACTATATGAAGAGAGTAACATCCCCAAAATAATTGTCTCAATTATTTTAGTTGAGTGTTTTTAATTATATTGGTTAGCCAATAATTCGAATTGTAGGTTGATAAGTGAGTCGATGATAAATGGTCAAATTTGCTTAAAACATGACATTGTGAGTGATATATTTTGATAAAAAAATATGAGTGAGATATTTATTTGTTAGGTGTAACAATTTACTATTTGTAAACTTTCATTAGTAATAGTAAGTTTCACATTTGCGTACAATGTGCGCACGAGCTAGCGTAGATATCATGTTAAATTTCAGCAACTAAAATGAGGTCAAAAAATAACGTAGCAAAGTGGAAAAAAGTTTCGGGGAATTACCTTCTTATTGGGAATCCCATTTAAAAAAGCTATCGTGTGAATAGTTTCCCATGGTTCATTGTTTTTCCTTATATGTTAGTATGTGTCATAGATATGTCGGTGTAATCAAACTGAGTGTTTACCTTTTAATTTCAAACATGTGTTTTAAATTGTCTATGCCTTTACTTCAGTTTTATGCATTCCTCAAAATGTGTGGCGTAATTTCTTTTCATATATGCACCGTGTCTGTTTTTCAAAATGAGTGCCCATGCCATTGTTCATCGAAAAAATCTCATTTCTTTGTAAACATTACAATACAATCAGAAGCTCCACCAAGATTATGGAATTCAGCTCATGTGTGTTTATATGATTATTTAATACATCATGCTTCAAGGGAAACTATATAATGTCAAATTTTTATCCATATTAGTCATGCACATGGGATGCAATGCTGCCCCGTGCATCGCATGGGTAATGGTAGCTAGACCATATGGGTAATGGTCTAGTTATTTTATAAGAAAAATATGGTTCATTGTGCCTCAATAGAGCTACATATTTGAGCGATTGCAAGTCTCGATCGAGCAGAGGGTTGAGATGCTCACTAAGTTGGGTAGCTAGATCGCTCCAAAGTCACTTACTGAGATGCTAATGGTCGTGTTAATCAGGCGAGGGGGTGGTACATGCACACACTCTGATACTTAAGTCAGCATTAGGAATAGATGATGTGAGGTAATAAATGCGTACCTGTCAGATTGATGAGACAACACTTTTATATGGAATAGTGCTTACACGTGGCAAGTCATTAGAGGTTGATCATACGTTTGTGTGGAGCCGCTCTAGTCGTTCGATGTAGGGAACATATCAACAACGTCCATTAATATGTTGATCATGGGCTTAGCAGATATGGGACTAATAATATTTGGCCAAACCGTAACTATATCTCTGTTAAAAATTCTGCACTACGCACAAACTTGTATACGTCAAGAAAAATTCTAAAACAAGAGTTATTAGAGACTGCTTGATTATACTTTAAAATCAGTATTTTGTTTTTGAATAGTGAATTTGGTCTTTGTTAATATCTTAAAAACAGAAAACAAACTCCAAGTTTGGGTGTAAGTGACGGACTCCATTTAAAGAGACAGACTCAACTTGTACTCGGATTCGATCCCAGAAAATGGAACAAATTGGAGTCAAACTTACTTACCTTCCGACCGAACTCTTAATTAGTTATGGGAGAGAGATGTGTCTCTTGATTTGGCATTGAAAAGGGAGACTTGAGTGAGTCCTCTCAGTCCAGGTGCTAGTTGAGAAGGTATTCTCACCTCAAACTTCTCAACTCTCTCTAACCTTCTTAAAGTCATTATCTATTGGCTGTGAGATTTATTATACTGTTTCAGAATAAATCATAATTTGCCACAAATCTATCTCCTTTCCTTGTGAGAGTCATTCAATTCAAGGGTCCATGTAAATTTGATGACATACATCTAATTTAACATAATAAAAGGAAGTGTGTTTAAAGGAGTGTGATAGAGGGTTTGACGATAGCATTTCCTATGGTTGTTATTAGTTTACGCCTATAGCAAAAGCAGACATTGGTTTCCCCTTGATTACTTATACTCTGAATAGGTTCTAGTCTGACGTCTGAATTGAAGTTGTTACATGAGTCATCCCTTTCTTTTATCCACCACTTAACCCTTCATTATTAGTTTTCGTAACAATGTATAAAATATTGCTTAGGGAAGTCATGATGGTCCATTGTTTTATTAGAACAATGTTAGGCATTTTTTGTTTAGTTGAGAAGGAGAACATGCGAAAAATATGTATATGTATTTTACAAAAGGGACAAAAAGAAAATTGTGACGAAAATAAAATCAACAAATCATAACAATTTTTTTATTCGATGCGTTGTTGATAAAGGTTTTTGTTTTCTTCATCTAATATTATCGATACTTATATTTTATGAAGAAAACAATTTTTATTCTTGAGTTGGACATGACCACATTTTAAACCACATCTCACTAAGAATTTGATAACTAAATGTCAAGCTGTGGTGGAGACTTGGATGGATGAGTTGGAGGAACACAATGGCATTTTCCTTGTTTGTCGCAAAATCCAAATCGTGGAGGACTCGACTCAGGTGGACCCATACACATTACGCTGCAAGTGTTATCACATGCATTATCCACAACTAGTTGCGACTCAGAATCAGCAACATTGTTCTCAATTATCATCTTTCCATTTGCCCTGCAAGAATAAATTAAAACTTAAATGTAAATACACAAATAAAAACTCTTTTCATTGAGCATTGTAAAAGTATCTATTAGTTAACATTTTGTACTAGTTAGTCTAACTAACTGTTGTAGTTAGCTTAACCATTGTAACCTAGATAGATAGTAACCATAGTTAGTCTTCTAGTTACATTTCAGTGATTATCATTTATTCTGTATATAAACTCAACTCTGTACAGTGACTTAGTTAGTTAGAAATATAACAGAAAGTTCATTTCTATCTCTCTCTTTCGCAAAGCTTGATTTCTCTCTTCCATGGAGTTTCACATTCATTTTTCACATGGTATCAGAGCACCTTTCTAGGGGCTCTGATCACCACCGTTTTGCGCACTCAATTTCTGCTTCGTGACGAGATTGCCACTCTTAGGTCGAAGCTCACGTTTCCGACGGTATCTCTCACCTCTCTTGATTGTAGATCGAATCTCACGATTACGATCGATTTCTGTTATCATCTTCATTTCTAGCGATTCAATTTTCTGTAATCAATTTCCAATTTCATCAATGGCTTCTCCGATTGTGACGAGTTCTCCTTCCTCCGGTACTATTCCCGGTAACCTAGAAAACTCAAATTCCATCAAAAACTACCAAAGTGACATGCTCAATCCATATTTCATGCATCCTAGTGACAATCCAGGAATAGCGATTGTCACTCCTCCTTTGAACGGCAACAATTATCATACCTGGTCGAGATCGATGACCATGGCGCTTAGGTCAAAAAACAAGATTCATTTTATCAATGGTTCTTTACCAAGACCTTCTGATGAAGATAGGGATTCATTAGCGTGGGATCAATGCAACACGATGATAATGTCGTGGATCAACAACTCTATAGTGCCAGAGATTTCACAAAGCATCCTCTGGATGGATACAGCGGCTGAAGTGTGGAAGGATCTGAAAGATAGGTTCTATCAATGAGACATATTCCGGATTTCTGATCTTCAAGAAGAGATCTACACAACAAAACAAGGTGATGGATCTATCTCTACTTACTATACAAAATTAAAGAAATTATGGCAAGAACTGGAGAATTTCCTTCCTGCACCTAGATGTAGTTGTACTTTAGATGACTGTAAGTGTGATGCCGTAATAAAATTCAAAGAATACAGAGAAACTGAGAAGGTCTTAAGGTTTTTGAAAGGCCTAAATGAACAATATACATCAGTGAGATCACAGATTATGCTAATGGATCCCCTTCCAAACATTGGAAAAGTATATGCTTACCTTTTAATTTCAAACATGTGTTTTAAATTGTCTATGCCTTTACTTCAGTTTTATGCATTCCTCAAAATGTGTGGCGTAATTTCTTTTCATATATGCACCGTGTCTGTTTTTCAAAATGAGTGCCCATGCCATTGTTCATCGAAAAAATCTCATTTCTTTGTAAACATTACAATACAATCAGAAGCTCCACCAAGATTATGGAATTCAGCTCATGTGTGTTTATATGATTATTTAATACATCATGCTTCAAGGGAAACTATATAATGTCAAATTTTTATCCATATTAGTCATGCACATGGGATGCAATGCTGCCCCGTGCATCGCATGGGTAATGGTAGCTAGACCATATGGGTAATGGTCTAGTTATTTTATAAGAAAAATATGGTTCATTGTGCCTCAATAGAGCTACATATTTGAGCGATTGCAAGTCTCGATCGAGCAGAGGGTTGAGATGCTCACTAAGTTGGGTAGCTAGATCGCTCCAAAGTCACTTACTGAGATGCTAATGGTCGTGTTAATCAGGCGAGGGGGTGGTACATGCACACACTCTGATACTTAAGTCAGCATTAGGAATAGATGATGTGAGGTAATAAATGCGTACCTGTCAGATTGATGAGACAACACTTTTATATGGAATAGTGCTTACACGTGGCAAGTCATTAGAGGTTGATCATACGTTTGTGTGGAGCCGCTCTAGTCGTTCGATGTAGGGAACATATCAACAACGTCCATTAATATGTTGATCATGGGCTTAGCAGATATGGGACTAATAATATTTGGCCAAACCGTAACTATATCTCTGTTAAAAATTCTGCACTACGCACAAACTTGTATACGTCAAGAAAAATTCTAAAACAAGAGTTATTAGAGACTGCTTGATTATACTTTAAAATCAGTATTTTGTTTTTGAATAGTGAATTTGGTCTTTGTTAATATCTTAAAAACAGAAAACAAACTCCAAGTTTGGGTGTAAGTGACGGACTCCATTTAAAGAGACAGACTCAACTTGTACTCGGATTCGATCCCAGAAAATGGAACAAATTGGAGTCAAACTTACTTACCTTCCGACCGAACTCTTAATTAGTTATGGGAGAGAGATGTGTCTCTTGATTTGGCATTGAAAAGGGAGACTTGAGTGAGTCCTCTCAGTCCAGGTGCTAGTTGAGAAGGTATTCTCACCTCAAACTTCTCAACTCTCTCTAACCTTCTTAAAGTCATTATCTATTGGCTGTGAGATTTATTATACTGTTTCAGAATAAATCATAATTTGCCACAAATCTATCTCCTTTCCTTGTGAGAGTCATTCAATTCAAGGGTCCATGTAAATTTGATGACATACATCTAATTTAACATAATAAAAGGAAGTGTGTTTAAAGGAGTGTGATAGAGGGTTTGACGATAGCATTTCCTATGGTTGTTATTAGTTTACGCCTATAGCAAAAGCAGACATTGGTTTCCCCTTGATTACTTATACTCTGAATAGGTTCTAGTCTGACGTCTGAATTGAAGTTGTTACATGAGTCATCCCTTTCTTTTATCCACCACTTAACCCTTCATTATTAGTTTTCGTAACAATGTATAAAATATTGCTTAGGGAAGTCATGATGGTCCATTGTTTTATTAGAACAATGTTAGGCATTTTTTGTTTAGTTGAGAAGGAGAACATGCGAAAAATATGTATATGTATTTTACAAAAGGGACAAAAAGAAAATTGTGACGAAAATAAAATCAACAAATCATAACAATTTTTTTATTCGATGCGTTGTTGATAAAGGTTTTTGTTTTCTTCATCTAATATTATCGATACTTATATTTTATGAAGAAAACAATTTTTATTCTTGAGTTGGACATGACCACATTTTAAACCACATCTCACTAAGAATTTGATAACTAAATGTCAAGCTGTGGTGGAGACTTGGATGGATGAGTTGGAGGAACACAATGGCATTTTCCTTGTTTGTCGCAAAATCCAAATCGTGGAGGACTCGACTCAGGTGGACCCATACACATTACGCTGCAAGTGTTATCACATGCATTATCCACAACTAGTTGCGACTCAGAATCAGCAACATTGTTCTCAATTATCATCTTTCCATTTGCCCTGCAAGAATAAATTAAAACTTAAATGTAAATACACAAATAAAAACTCTTTTCATTGAGCATTGTAAAAGTATCTATTAGTTAACATTTTGTACTAGTTAGTCTAACTAACTGTTGTAGTTAGCTTAACCATTGTAACCTAGATAGATAGTAACCATAGTTAGTCTTCTAGTTACATTTCAGTGATTATCATTTATTCTGTATATAAACTCAACTCTGTACAGTGACTTAGTTAGTTAGAAATATAACAGAAAGTTCATTTCTATCTCTCTCTTTCGCAAAGCTTGATTTCTCTCTTCCATGGAGTTTCACATTCATTTTTCACATGGTATCAGAGCACCTTTCTAGGGGCTCTGATCACCACCGTTTTGCGCACTCAATTTCTGCTTCGTGACGAGATTGCCACTCTTAGGTCGAAGCTCACGTTTCCGACGGTATCTCTCACCTCTCTTGATTGTAGATCGAATCTCACGATTACGATCGATTTCTGTTATCATCTTCATTTCTAGCGATTCAATTTTCTGTAATCAATTTCCAATTTCATCAATGGCTTCTCCGATTGTGACGAGTTCTCCTTCCTCCGGTACTATTCCCGGTAACCTAGAAAACTCAAATTCCATCAAAAACTACCAAAGTGACATGCTCAATCCATATTTCATGCATCCTAGTGACAATCCAGGAATAGCGATTGTCACTCCTCCTTTGAACGGCAACAATTATCATACCTGGTCGAGATCGATGACCATGGCGCTTAGGTCAAAAAACAAGATTCATTTTATCAATGGTTCTTTACCAAGACCTTCTGATGAAGATAGGGATTCATTAGCGTGGGATCAATGCAACACGATGATAATGTCGTGGATCAACAACTCTATAGTGCCAGAGATTTCACAAAGCATCCTCTGGATGGATACAGCGGCTGAAGTGTGGAAGGATCTGAAAGATAGGTTCTATCAATGAGACATATTCCGGATTTCTGATCTTCAAGAAGAGATCTACACAACAAAACAAGGTGATGGATCTATCTCTACTTACTATACAAAATTAAAGAAATTATGGCAAGAACTGGAGAATTTCCTTCCTGCACCTAGATGTAGTTGTACTTTAGATGACTGTAAGTGTGATGCCGTAATAAAATTCAAAGAATACAGAGAAACTGAGAAGGTCTTAAGGTTTTTGAAAGGCCTAAATGAACAATATACATCAGTGAGATCACAGATTATGCTAATGGATCCCCTTCCAAACATTGGAAAAGTATATTCTCTGTTGATTCAACAAGAAAGGCAAAGTGTTGTGCCAGATGAACCTAAGATACTAGCTGCAGTCAATCATCAAGGAAGAGGAACCACAGGGGAAGAGGTGACCGTGGTGGTAGAATCTCTTTTGGTAGAGGAAGAGGCACAAGAATTTGCTCATACTGTGGGAGAACTGGACATATGGTAGATACATGTTATAAAAAACATGGTTATCCTCCCACTGCCACAGTTAACAATTGCACTAATGCTGAGAACAATGATGAAGACAGCAACTCTGTGGATTGTGATGAGGAACAGCAAGAGGCAGGGAAGCAGAATTCAGGAAACTTTGGCTTCACTCCAGAGCAATACAAGGCAATACTAGCACTTCTACAAAACTCATCACAGACTCCACCTCATGAGATCAACCATTTCACCACTGTGAAATCAGGTATAATCTGCCTTATTCCTAATCCTAATAGATCAAAAACATGGATCATTGACACTGGGGCCACTGACCATGTCTGCTTTTGCAAAAGTTATTTTCAATGCTTCAAGAAAATTAAACCTATCACCATCAAATTACCAAATGGAACATATGTTACCACTGATCTTGCTGGAACAGTTTTATTTGACAATGATTTATGTATAACAGATGTGTTATACATACCAGATTTTTCTTTCAATCTTATTTCAATACCTAAACTTGTTATTGACATTGATTGTGATGTGCACCTTAACAGAAAAGGATGTCTGTAACACCCCGGAAATAATTTAATTAAAATAGTTGATTGAATTATTAAAATAATTTGGAGGCGGGATATAGATAAATTAAAAGGTTAATATTTTATATGCGTAGGAGGTGAAACGAGTAAAGGAGGTGGTGACGTAGAGAGCCCAGTGTTTACTGAGCCCTCAACTTAAACCCTGGGGGTTTAAGCCAAACCCTCATTCGCAGCAAGCAAAAGAAAAACGAAAGTGAGAGTGAGAGAGAGAGCACGCGGCGCAAAGAGGGAGAGAAGAGGAGGGTTTCGCGAAGAATTTCAAAAGGAGATCGTTCGTGTTGCTGTGGTTTTGTTCGTGTCTCGTTCGTCGTGTTCCGGAGCTTACGTTATTCGAGGTAAGGGTGGGCTTAACCTTGATAATGGGTTGATGATAATTATGTGTGGGTAGTCTAGGGTTTTGTTGAATTGTTCGTGTTGTTGCATATCGTGTTTTCGTTGAGATTGGTGCTTTGATGATTATTGCACGTTATTGTGATTTGTTTCGTTATTTGTTGTTGCGTGATTGTTGTATCACGATGATGGTGTTGTTATTGTTAGTGTTTTTGTTGTTGCTGTGCGTGGTTGATTGTTGTTGTCGCGTTGTCGAATTGTCGTTTTTGTTGTGGTGGTTGCGGTGTCGTTGCCGTTAGGGTTTGGTGTTTGGCAATTTAGCGATTCTGGACACAGGTTCGGTTTTTTCTAAAACTGACGCTGTTTGGTTGATCCAAAAATTATGAGGTTGATTGTTTTTGAAAATAGACTTATTGCCGGTCGTTTTGGCACTGGTTTCGTCAAATTCGGAGTTGTATAGCTCGAGTTATAGGCGACACAAGTTAGGTTAAAATTCTGGAAACTATTTGGGTATAGATTCGGTATTTCGGTGACTGGGAACGTTGTATTGACCGAAAAATTATGTGGTTTATTTTTCTGGAAAATAGACTTAATGCTTGTTAATTTGGCACTGGTTTGGTTGCGTTTAGAGTTGTGTAGCTCGAGATATGAATTCCACAAGTTAGAGTAAGATTCTGGAAACAATCTGGACACAGGGTCAGTGTTTTGGTTACCACGTTTTCAAAAGAACTCCTTTTCGAACGAATCCAATTTCTTTGAAAACTAGACAAAATTTTCCCCAGTTTATGCACAATTTTCATGCAATTTGATTGAGTTTTGGTCACTTTTGAATTGCTTGAATTTGAAGGACAGAAACTGTCCTCTTTTGCAACTAGCCTGTGTGCTTTTCGAAAACTGTACCTATTGGACACTCTCCTTCAAAAACTGAACTTAGGGATGATAACCAGACCCATAGGGCTTTCCAACAAGTATTTGTTTGTTGAAATCCGATGTCGTTTGCTATTTTAATTAATTCGTTGAAGTAGGTGCGATGTGCCTAGGCGCTGTGCGCCAGTCTTGTGCGTGGTGTGCGTGCGTTATGTCCGCGTTGTGGAGCCGTCTGGTGTTAATATTTCAGGTGCGGTGCTGGTATGCTCAGGAGAGTTTAGTGGTAGCTGTGATGCTATAACTTGGTGCTATTTTTGGTGAAATCATTTGTTTTGATTCTGGTGATATAGTATTTATTTTAAATACTTGTTATGGTGAGTTGGTGCATAATCATGGTGTCGCATTGTCATATGCATGTTTTGGTGATATAGGCTCTGCCTCTGGTGTTTATTGGTGATATGCCCGTCGTGGCTCATTTTGGTGATCGGTACCGCATGCATATGCCCACTGGAGGGGTTGCATATCATCCCATTGTCTATGAATGTTATAACTTTGGTGGTTCACTGTCAAATGGACTTTTCCTTTGGTATCTGGTGCTGTGATATGGTGTAATTGTATTGTGTTGCTGTAGTTACCTGATGCTAGCATATTTTTATCATCTGCTTATTACCTCTGTTAGACTCACCCCTTCTGCTTGGAATGTTGCTCTCATGCGGCAACGCTGCAGGTGATCGCTAGTGCTCGTGGAGGAATTGCTAGGTTTTGCTTCCTCTCTCGTTTGGGTCTGTGTCAGCTCTGATATGTAGCACCGGGGAGTCGTTAGTTATCGTTTTGAACTATTATTTTAGTTATTGGAAATTGTTTTAATTAATTTTGGAGATGTCTCTAATTGTTAATTCTGGAGATGTTTAAACTGGTTAATATTTCCGCTGCTTGGTGATTTCTTTTATATAAATTATTTTGGAGATTTTTTTTTTTTGGAATAAATGGTGTTTTTTTTAAAATGGTGAAAAATGTAGCGCCCTTCAAGGTGACTCTGATAATTGTCTATTTAGTTGTAATAGTAAAAGGGGGGTGTTACAATGTCTGATACAGGAGGACATTTGCCAGAAGATGATTGGGAAAGCTGAGCTCAGGAATGGATTGTTTCATCTTGAAACACCATCAGTAAGAGTCTCTACAAAGTTCACCTCACATTCTGTTGTCAATAACATCACCACCCTAGAAAGGAATCCTGACTGTGATCTCTGGCATTTGAGGTTTGGTCATCCCTCATATGACAAATTAGTAGAAATTAGTAAACATTTTCCAAGCATTACTTGCATTAGAAACAACTTTCCTTGTGATATATGCCATTATGCAAAACAAAAACGTCTTTCTTTTCCTAATAGCTCAAGTGTATCCAATGAATGTTTTGATTTAATACATATGGATATTTGGGGACCTATATCAGTCCCCTCAATGTTTGCTCACAAATATTTCTTAACTGTAATGGATGATAAAAGTAGATTCACTTGGGTTTTTCTTATGAAACTTAAATCTGAAGCTTCACAACTAGTGAAGTCTTTTGTTTCTCTTGTTCATACACAATTTGGAAAAATGATCAAGTACATTAGAACTGATAATGGTCCAGAATTTCTCATGAAAGATTTTTATGATGAAAGGGGTATCATTCATCAAACATCATGTGTTGCTACCCCTCAACAGAATGGAATTGTTGAGAGGAAGCATCAACATATCCTCAATATCACAAGAGCTTTACTCTTTCAAGCAAAATTGCCAAAATATTTCTGGGCACATGCTGTCAATCATGCTGTTCATATAATAAACAGATTACCCACAAAATTTCTTTCACAAAAATCCCCTTTTCAAATTTTGCATCAAAGTTTACCTGATTTGCATTCTTTAAAAGTTTTTGGTTCTTTGTGTTTTGCATCCACACTAAAGGCAAACAGAAAAAAGCTAGATTCTAGATCAAGAAAATGTATTTATTTGGGTTTTAAAACTAGAGTCAAAGGTCACCTTCTTTTTGATCTTAACTCTAGAGAAATATTTATTTCAAGAGATGTTAAATTCTTTGAGCATATTTTTCCTTATCAATCTAAGTCACATGAGGGATCCACATCTCAAACCAAGACATCTCCCATCACACAAGACACATACTATGATGACCTTATTCAAAATCCACAGCCCTCACAAGCCAACATTGAAACATCCATTCCTGCCCAAGACAGCCCTCCACACACCAACACCACAGAAACTTCAACTCCTATACTGGACAACACTCAACATACCAGCACCACAGACACTTTAAGCCCTACACAGAACAGCTCTCCTGCACAAAATGACCCAGCTCCTGATAATACAACATTGAAACATCCATTACCTGACCCAAATGACACTGAGCTTAGAAGATCATGTAGGACCAGAAATCCTCCCACTTATCTACAAGACTATCACTGTAATCTTCTCACTGATGCAATCCATTCTTCAAGATTATCAAATCCCAAAGCATACTCTGACAAATGTAAGTATCCTATTTCTGATTTTGTGTCATATGATAATCTGTCCACTGCACACAAACACTACACACTCAACCTATCCAGTTCACTTGAACCTAAATCTTATGAGGAAGCTATCCGTGATGAGAATTGGAAGAGTGCTATCCATGCTGAACTAGCTGCTCTGCAGAAAACCAAAACCTGGGAACTGGTTGACTTGCCTCCATCCAAGAAAGCTGTAGGATGTAAATGGGTATTCAAATTAAAGCTACATGCTGATGGTTCTATTGAAAGGTACAAAGCAAGACTTGTAGCAAAGGGGTTTACACAAACTGCTGGAATTGATTACATGGAAACCTTCAGCCCAGTTGTAAAAATGACCACTGTAAGACTGCTCATGGCTGTTGCTGCTACTGAAAATTGGCACTTATGTCAATTGGATGTGAATACAGCCTTCTTACACGGAGATTTATTGGAAGAAGTCTACATGAAACCTCCACCAGGTCTTGAATTATCCAACTCCAACACTGTATGCAAATTACAAAGGTCCCTCTATGGCTTAAAACAGGCAAGTAGGCAGTGGAATGCCAAGTTAACTGACACATTATTAGCTACAGGATATACACAATCTAAGTCTGACTACTCATTATTCACCAAATCCTGTATCACTGGATTCACTGTAATCTTAGTTTATGTTGATGATTTGGTACTAGCAGGGACTGATATTGAGGAAATTAACAGAGTTAAAACACTGTTGGACCAGAAATTCAGTATCAAAGACTTAGGGAAACTCAAGTACTTCTTAGGGTTTGAAGTTGCTCGAAATGCAACTGGAATATCACTGTGTCAGAGAAAGTATGCACTAGACATGCTTGAAGAGGTTGGTCTACTGGGAACCAGTCCCTGCTCAACCCCCATGGAGCCACACCTTCAACTTAGAAAGAGTTCTGGAGAAGCAATCACTGACCCATCTTCATACAGGCGCCTAATTGGGAAGCTGTTGTACCTCACACACTCCAGATCAGAAATATCCTATGCTGTTAGCAAGCTCAGTCAGTTTCTGGAAGCACCAACAGATACTCATCTACAAGCAGCCATGAGAGTGTTGAAGTTTATCAAAAATAACCCAGGCGAGGGCTTGTTTTTTAGCTCAAAGTCAGATCTCACCCTCAAGGGCTTTTGTGATTCGGATTGGGGAGCATGTCCAGATACTAGAAGGTCAACTACAGGATTTTGTTTCTTCTTTGGAAACTCACTGGTTTCATGGAAAAGCAAGAAACAATCAATTGTTTCAAGGTCATCTTCTGAGGCTGAGTACAGGGCTCTAGCACAGGCTACTTGTGAAGCTCAGTGGCTCCTTTATCTGATGAAGGATCTGCATGTTAACCACTCTACACCAATCATCATTTACTGTGACAACAGGTCTGCCTTGCACATTGCTGCTTACCCAGTTTTCCATGAACGTACGAAGCATATAGAAATGGATTGTCATGTGGTGCGTGACAAAATACAAGCTGGAATTCTTCACTTACTTCCCATATCTTCAAAAGAGCAAGTGGCCGACATATTTTCCAAGTCTCTGCAACCAGGCCCTTGCTCTGTTCTTCATGCCAAACTTGGAATGATCAACATACATTCCAGTTTGAGGGGGGGTGTAAAAGTATCTATTAGTTAACATTTTGTACTAGTTAGTCTAACTAACTGTTGTAGTTAGCTTAACCATTGTAACCTAGATAGATAGTAACCATAGTTAGTCTTCTAGTTACATTTCAGTGATTATCATTTATTCTGTATATAAACTCAACTCTGTACAGTGACTCAGTTAGTTAGAAATATAACAGAAAGTTCATTTCTATCTCTCTCTTTCGCAAAGCTTGATTTCTCTCTTCCATGGAGTTTCACATTCATTTTTCACAAGCATCAAAGAAAACACATTGCAATATATAAATAAATGGGAAAATATATTATATGCCATCGAGCAGTTCTCTAAACCTGTGTTTGTTTCAAGTTATTCAAGAAGGAAACTTGGAGGGAGGGAGGATTGCATGGATCATGAGACCCTTCCAGGGTGGAGGATTGTTGTGCATGGGTCCCACATAAAAACGTTTTCCTCTCAAGAATAGATGGAAAAATTAAAAAAAGCCGCACATTCTTATCAAAATGACAATAAAGACCCTAATATAAATAAAAATGAAAATGTTTTTTGGTGATATATTAATGTTTTTTTGAAAGTTATATAAACTAAAGTTAAAAATGAATACATTTGGGTTTTTCAATTATTAGTATCGTTTAATTGAAATTATTATTTTACAATTAATTACAAATTAATTAAAATATGGTTTATTTTGTGTGTACATTTTTAATTTTCATAATATTCAACATTACTTAAGCATAATTTTGTCATTTTACAAATATACGTCTTTATTTTCCTCTCACTTTTCATTCCCTTTCAATTCGACCAAGCAACCAACCTTTAACGTTCTTTCCCACAACTTTCTTTCCTTTCACTTTATCTTTTCATCCAAACATATATAGGCTAAGAGATATATAATATTTTAATGTGTTCTTATCCTAAACATTTATTATAATTTATATCATTGAATATATGAAAGTCAACAACAATAATAAAAATTTGAGTCAACTTTGAATTAATTCAACAAATTATTATAATATTAATACTCATTTTTTATATTATAAACAATAATAAAATACACATTTAATCCGTAGGCTAGGAATGGCAATGGGGCGGGGCGGAGAGTACTTCCCCGCTCCCCGTCCCCGCCTCCCATATTGTCCCCTATCCCTATCCCCATCCCCATTCCCGTCTTCGGGGAGTTTTTCTCCTCCATCCCCATCCCCACAGATTCTCACGGTTCCCGCGGAGACTCCAAGAATTTATTCAAAGTTAGCAAAAATTAAAGTTATAATATAATAAAATTGAAAAATGTATAAAATTAAGTTTTGCTTTGATATTTAACATTTAGAAAGTATAAAGGTAAGAATAAAAAAATAAAAATTTGCACAATTTAATATTTTATTAGTATTTGTATTTAAAAACACATATTAAAAGACTAAAAAATCTATTACTTAGAATACAATATATCTATAATACGAACATTTAGGTAATATATTCGGGGCAGGGGATATAGACCCGTCCCCATTGTAACACCCCACTTTTTTTTTAAATAATTATTAGGACATGTTATAAAAATTGTTTTGCTTTAATCGTGTGTTTTTGAGAGACTTAGAGAGAGACCTATGTGTAACTCCCCAAAATACTCTTAAACTAGTTGCGTGTGCATTTAATCAACTAGACCTTCTCTAATTAAAAAGTAATTCTTATAAGTAATACTATATACATATATATTACTTTAGTTAAACAAATAACTAAATAAGTGACTGATAATAAAAATAAATAATTAAATACATAAACAAACGAATAAATAAATTATGAGCAAACATGTGATTACCTCCATTTGAAGTTGATGACCATGCATGTACGTAGCCCAATTCTTTTTACTTCCATTCAACTTGATTTATTTATTTACATAATTGTATGTCATGCCTATAAAAGGCTATTAGTACTCTACCACCACACCTCAATTCAGCTCCCATTCATTGTACCCACCAACTTGCATCAAATAAATTCTTCAACTTGCCAACTTGCTCTAGCTTCCACTTGCCAACTTGCTCTACTTAAATATTAATATTTGAAGCCTATATAAAGGCATGAAATCAGCTCATCACTTGCATCCCTCTCCACTTCTCTGGGTACTATGCTCTCCATCCTATAGTTACCACTTACCACATGTTTTCTCTTCTCCATACACATATTGTACCAACAACACCATTGTCCGTTTATTAAATACTGAGATTGCATGCATATATAAGGCCATCCACTCATGAGATGTATTGTTCATTCAATTCAAAAGAATTCAAGACAGTAACTCCTCTCCGTTTCCTCTCGTTACCGGGTGTGTGAGTGTTTTTGATTTTATCATTTCTCTTTGAAACCAAAGCATCATTAGTCCTTCATTCAAAACCATCCACTATCAAACCGAAGCGTTCGTAGCTTTGTGTTACTGTTCGAGCACTGTTTCGGCGTTACCCAAGCATTGCGTTCGTGCCATTCTCATGTGGGGGCAATATACTGTATTCGTCGGGACGGTTAGCGTAAAGTTTTTTATTTAAATATGTGTAGAGTGACCCAAGCTCTACTAGAGTTAAAGAGTCAGCGATACCTAAAGATCATTTGACTAACTCTTCGGAGCTAAGGTTAAATGAAGTTTAGGCCGTCGAGGACTAGTTAACGCATAGGAAAATTCTATATTGTGATTTAAATGTTGCTGTGATTTATTTTATTGATTCATTGAGATATCACTAATGAGGTTAATTGTGTTGTCTTTTTGATTTGTTTGATTGTATTAAGTGTTGTTAAATATTTTCATGCCTTATGTGATTAGTTGTCGAATTACTTAAATGCCTTATTTATTTATCTATCTATATTGAAAGCATGAATTTATAAAATATGACAAGACTCGAATTATGAAGAAAATAAACTTAGGATGTGCATAAAGAATTTAGGTGTGGAAATTGAATTAAGACTATAAAGATATAAATTGGAATGAATATTTAACCGTTGTGCAAGAGATGATACAAGGTTTTGATCAAAAAGATGAGTAAGGCACACATTTTAAATTCTAATCAATCAGAATCATATAGACTGCATATGTGTTGTAAGTCCACAGCCGTGTGGTATGGGACACACGAGGTCAAGTACCGGGCCTGGTCCTTAGTAGGACATATCTATATCGGCCGGATAGGGTAATGTTAGGTTTAGATTACTCTGATCAATTTTAGGCAGGGAACGACTTATAACACTCGGACTCCATTGGGATAGTCGAGTGGCGTCAACGAATTATAGTAGGGACGTTAGTGGCATCAGGATATGGCCAGAGTCAGCATATAGTATTGACACATACACAAAGATAGAATCTGGAAAACAATATATTAATAAAGAATAGAAGATGAGAATAATTTGATTTGATGTGCTTGTGACATATTTAAATTGATCTTTACCTTATCTGACTTGTACAAGTATCTTAGCCCTACGTGTTTTTCTTTTGTATATTTGTTGTATTGCTTAGATTCAGTTAAAGAGCCACATGTAGCAGAGGAATTCACTATGGACGCCGAAGGCACCGAGAATACCTGTGCAATATGATGAAGAAGTCAGGTGTCTCAATTAAGAGAACCTAGGTTTTGTTTAGCCAATGTGTCAGTCGTTTGAGTCTCGTTATATTAGCTATTTAGCTGGATTTGCCTTATGTTTTTATGTTCCGCTGGTTTGTAATAATCTGACATATGTTTGAGTGGCTTGGTATTGCCACATATTCTGTAAAACCCCTAAAATTATGTTTTTATCTATGTGATGCATGTTAAGTTATATAGTTATGAAAAGTTTTAAATTTAACCATTTTTAGATTAAGAGACTAATAGTAAAGTGTTACTATGATGAGGACGAGGGTCGTCTCATTTAGTGGTATCAGAGCAGTTGGATTCAGATCGGACTGTGAATTAGGGTCATACTGGCTGAGTCGAGTTAGGTCCACATCGGATGCTAACCATGTATAGAATTGGGTAGAGAGTCCAGGTGAGCCTTTAAACGGGCTATTCCTTGTAAGATATTATTCATAAGGCCTAGCTTAACTGGTAAATGCCGAAATTCATTTGTATGCCAATAATAAATAAATTTCTAACTTTTTTTTGACTAAAAGTTTGAAATTCATTTATTTAAGGTTGGTAAGGAAGTAATTTTTTTTTTTTATAAATAAGGTAACAAATATTTTGAGATCGCTTCCTCCATTTCATTTGTATGCCAATAATAATATATCTTATTTTATAATGAAAATCTAGTTGACCGCCTCGGTAGAGATCTCTGTTAAAAATTCTGCACTGCATATTGAAGTAGTTGGAATTCATCAAGGATTCAACCATCGATTTGACATAATCTGCAATCTTAGAGAAAAGAAGAATTGGAAAAACTCATTTTCATTGATAAAAATGATTCTGTATATTTACAAGCTGATGTTTGTGACTATATACAACTAACATCTAACAAACTCTTCTAACCGTATAACTAATTGGAACCAAACTTTACCAGTTGACTAACTTTACATTAACTATAATACAAACTATGGTCAACTTAATCTAACCCAAGTTACAACAGTCAACAAAGGTTAATTAAGCTGCAAAGTCAATACTCCCCGGCCCTCAAGTTGGCAAGTATAAATTCTTCATTCCCAACTCGGAGAAGAGTTCATGAAATTGAACCTTTGGTAATGCTTTGGATCTCTCGTGAGTGGTAGGATTTTCCAGCTAGTTGAATAGCAGACTTGCTGTCACACAGAATCATAGCAGATGCAGTTTCAACACAAAATGATCTGAGCAGTTGTTTGATCCACAACAGTTCACTTGTCATTGCTGCCAATGCCCTATATTCTGCCTCTGCAGATGATCTAGCCACTGTGGCTTGCTTCTTAGACTTCCATGTGATCAATGAATCACCCAAGTAAATTCCAAAACAAGTGGTGGATTTCCTAGTTACTTGGCAGCTTCCCCAATCTGCATTAACATATGCTGTTAGTTTGAGATTTCTTTTTGCAGGGAACATTGGACCTTGGCCTGCAGTGCCTTTGAATATTGCAGCAGAAAATGAGCTGCTTGCAAGTGAACAGTTCTAGGCTTGCTTATAAATTAGCTAAGTCTATTTACTGCATAAGTAATGTCTGGCCTAGAGATGGTCAAGTATATTAACCTCCCTATTAGTCTCCTATATTGGGATCCATCCTCAAGTAGCTCACGATCCACTTCATTGAGGTGAACACCAGGATCCATAGGGACAGTGGCTGGTTTAGCAGAAGTCAGACCAGTGTCCATCAATAATTGCAGTGTATACTTCCTTTGACAGAGATGAATCCCCTTATTAGACCTAGCAATTTCCAATCCTAGGAAGTACTTCAAGTCTCCAATAATTTTCAGCTTGCATGAAGTGTGTTTGCAACACAGTTTGAATCTCACTGATTTTTGATTTGTTAGGCCCAGCTAATATGATGTCATCAACATACGCCAATAATGCTATGAAATTCACACCAGAACCCATGGTAAATAGTGAGTGATCTGCAGAACTCTTTTTGAAACCCAATGCCATAATGGTTGAGCTGAATTTTTGAAACCATTGTCTCGAGGCTTGTCTAAGTCCATATAAAGACTTGTTCACTTTGCAGACATTGTGCTCCCCCTAACTTGGATAACCAAGAGGCAAATGCATATAAACCTCCTCATGGAGATCGCCATTGAGGAAGGCATTATTTACATCTGATTGGAGGATGTGCCAATTGAATTGAGCAGCCAATGATAAAAGAACTCTGACAGAAGTTAACTTTGCAACATGGGAAAAGGTATCAAGGAAATCAATACCTACCTGTTGTGTAAATCCTTAAGCTACTAAATGAGCTTTACACCTATCTAGGGAGCCATTAGCATGGTATTTTACTCTGTATACCCACTTGCAACCAACAACCTTTTTGCCTTGTGGAAGAGGCATGGCAGTCCATGTATTATTTGCCTCAAGAGCAGCTAGCTCCTCTGCCATGGCTTGTTGCCATTCAGGTAGCTAGCTTGAATGCCTGGTAGTAATGTTGAGGTTCAAATATGGAAGATACATTGTTGATGAAGGCTCTGTAGTTGGAGGACAAGTGGTCATATGTGAGATATGATTGTAAGGGATATAGAACATAGTTGCACTCATAGTTATTGAGGTGTGCAGGTGCTCTATGGGTTCTAGATGATCTTCTAAGGGTGGGTAGGGTGGTATCTGGTGTGACCTCAGTGACTGTGGTAGAAGGTGAGGGAGTGTCTGAGGTATTATCTGGCACAGGGAGGGGAATGATTGTGTCATTGGTGGTACCAGTAGGGGAAATGCTCTCAAAGGAGGGTGTAGGTATTACGGAATCAGAGAAGGGATTTTCAATAGAAGAATTTGTATTTAATTGATGGTAGGGAAATGTGGACTCATGGAAAAGAACATCCCTAAAAATTACAAATTTGTTTGTTTTAGGGTCATTGAGTTTGTATCCTTTAACTCCTAAGGGGTATCCCATGAAGATGCATGGGGTGGCACGAGGTGAGAATTTGTGCCTTTGAGAGGGTAAGGAGAAAGCAAAGGCTAGGCAACCAAAGACTCTAAAGGACGAATAATCAACAGCAGCATCATATAGAAGTTCAAAGGGAGATATACCTTTGAGAGAGGGTGAGGGAATTCTTTTGATGGTGTGAACTGAGGTAGCAATGTACTCTCCCCAAAAATGAAGGGCAATCTTGGATTGGAAGTAGAGTGCCATTGCCACATTGAGGAGGTGTTGATGTTTTCTTTCCACAACAGAGTTCTGCTGAGGCCTGTGTGGACAAGACAGTTGGTGAATGGTGCCTTCATTTTGAAGAAAAGAGGTGAGAGCAAGCTCCTTTGCATTATCAGTTCTGATTGCCTAGTTTGGTTTGTTGAATTGAGTCTTGACAAATTTGAAGAAGTGTTGAATGAGATTGGTTGCTTCAGATTTGGTTTTCATCAAATGGACCCAAGTGAACCTTGTGGCATCATCCACTATGGTTAGAAAATACTGCTCTCCTCTAGAAGTTGGCTTTTGGAAGGGCCCCCATACATCACAGTGAATCAGGTCAAATGAGGAAACACAGTGATTATTGTTAGAATGGAATGGTAATCTATGCAATTTGGATAAAGGACAAATAGTGCAAGAAGAATTGTTGCATTCTATTGAATTTAAAATTGAAAGTTTAGATGACAAAGATTTCAAAATGGAATCAGAAGTATGCCCTAATCTAGAATGCCACAAGTGTATTGAATCAGAGACAGAAACTGAATTACAAAAAACAGTGTTGAAAGCTGAAACAGAACTGCAATTGGAAGATACACTTGTGCTAGGAATGTAAAAATTTAGTCCATGTTGATGCTCACTCTTTCCAATCACCTTCTGTTGGTGCTTGCCCTGTATCAAGAACAAATTACCAGTCAAAGAGATTTGATAATTTGGATCTTGATAAAGGCAACCAACAGATATGATGTTGACATGGAAATTTGGAATGCATAGTACATTGGACAGAGTTAAACTGGAATCAACATGCACTTGACCACAAGCAATGACAGGAACTTTCAAATTATTTGGACGAGTGACAAATGTGTTGTGTAATTTTGTGTATGAAGAAAATAAGGATAGGTTAGTGAAAATGTGTGTTGAAGCACTTTTCCTTGACATGACCTAAGCCTACTGTTAGCCTGCATTTTCGACAAGCTCAATTAAATGCAGTCAACGAGGTTTAGTTTGACCTTGTATTTCAAGAGACAAGAAGTAATTTCGACGTTCAAAATGGGTTAAGTTATCAGGTTATATCAAGCTGATTTCGACGCTGGATTTGGTGAAGTCGAAGAAGTTGCAAGCAAAGATTTAGACAAGAGAAAGTTTGAAGGCTGATGTCGAAGTGGAATCAAGCAACCATGGTCGAAAAGACATAGCAGTTACTGTTTTTTAAATTCTCTGTACAGTTAGTTAGTTATAGTGTTTCCCTCCTTGTATAAATAGTAGTTTTTCATAGGAAAAACGGGTCACAATCTCATTACAGAATTCTCACGCTCTAACTTCCAACACATTACAGAGAAAACGAGCCAAGAGAAGAATGTATGATCTGTGCACCAACTCTCTTTACAATTAATGCAACTTTAATTTGTTTTCTTCTTTACTTTTCTGCAATTTTTTCTTTGTTTTTTTCTCGCTCATTGAGGAAATTCAACTGGTCTTAGGATTTACTAGTTGATCCTGCAAACAAAAGCAATTTCAAACTAGCGGTGTTTACCAAAATCCAAGGTAAACAAATTGGCATGCCCAGTGGGACATTTGTGCTAATTTTAAAGTTTTTCGTTGAATTCTTAAACTTTGTGTTTGTCTGTGCATGCAATTAAGGAGTGGTAAACATCTTCCAGAGATGGCACGCTCTAGTACAAGTAATGCTTCTGCATCAAATGCACAAAGTACACAAGAACAAGCGTCAGTTAGTGACGTTAACGCTGCAAATGTCGCAGGCATAACCGTTGCTATGCCTTCTTCGACAACAATGGGAGTAACCGCTATAACTTGTCCCATAATTACTCTTGTGTCAATGATGACCACTGCAGCATTAACAAATGTTAATACAATGGCTTCTGTGCCACCAATAGTAGGACCAACGAGTCCTTTGATGGAAAATCCAATGATTGAAAATATGCCATTTACTATGAGTGGAAGGGCTTTACCGTATGGCATGCCAACAGCATTGATGGCAGGCCTTCAGACAAATTCGTCTACATTTGCACATAATGTAATTACAGGGTATTCTCCTACTCATAGTTCAACAGAGGGCATCCATAGTCGAAATGCCCAAACTAATCTGACTACAACATCTTTGTTGGCATTAAGACAACAAATGGATGATAGCAATCATGATATGGTCAATATGTTAACACAACAAATTGGTACTGTGTTTAATCCTTTAATACAAAAACGCTAATAATAGTTACCAAATGTTGGCAACACAAATGGGAAGAATTGTTGATTTCTTTGGTACTCCACCAGTACATAACCAGCAAATCCCCCGAATCCAAAATGCTAGGCCTGTAGAGATACTAGTAGAAAGGCCTAACAATGCAATTCCTATGAATCAGGGAAACCAAGGACAACAACAAATTGTCGAAGAGCCTATGAGGATAGAGGCAATCCCTGAACTTGTGTTAGTGAATAGAAACCAAAATGCAGCCGAAGTGGTCAGACAAGTGCAACAAAACAATTTTGGAGCACAAAACAATCTGGCTAATATGGTCGAAACTATTTTAGCCCAGAATGACCTTAACTTAGGTTTACATAGGCCTAATTTTGTGTCACCCTTGTCAGAATACACCTTACAAACAGAGCTACCTAGGGGATGGAAAATTCCCAAGTTCACAAAGTTCGCTGGAGAAACCAGTGAATCTACTGTCGAACACGTGGCTCGTTATTTGACTGAGGCTGGTGATCTAGTACATAATGAGAATTTAAGGATGAAGTACTTTCCAAATTCTCTAACTAAGAATACCTTCACATGGTTCACTACACTGCCTCCAAATTCAATTTTTAACTGAAGTCAATTAGAAAAGGCCTTTCACGAACAATTCTATATGGGCCAATGTAAAATTAGTCTTAAGGAATTGGCTAGCGTTCGACGCAAGGGGGCAGAATCTATTGATGATTATCTCAATAGATTTAGACTTCTCAAAGCAAGGTGCTTTACTCAAGTGCTTGAACATGAGTTAGTCGAAATGGCTGCAAGTGGCCTAGATTATTCTATAAGAAAGGAACTAGATACTCTACACTTAAGAGATATGGCGCAATTAGCTGATAGAGTTCGACAAATAGAGAACTTAAAGCTGTAAAAGCCAGAATAAGTAGGTTCCATAATAAAAAAGAAAAGGTTGCTTATGTCGAAACTAATGACAGTGACCAAGAATTTGACATATCTTATGAAGATGTCGAAGAAGAGGTTAATATTGCAGAATTGAAATCAGGACCTCCTTATACCTGTCGATTGGCTCGTTGTCAAAAAAAGGAGAAATCTGGAAAGAACAAGGTATTTTCGACCTGATGACGTCATTAGAGCAGTTAAGAGGAATTTCAAAAATGTCATTTTCTTCTTCATTTAAAAACTCAGTCGAAAAAGACATTTTTGGGGGGCAATTTGTTAGCCTGCATTTTCGACAGGCTCAATTAAATGCAGTCAACGAGGTTTAGTTTGACCTTGTATTTCAAGAGACAAGAAGTAATTTCGACGTTCAAAATGGTTTAAGTTATCAGGTTATATCAAGCTAATTTCGACGCTGGATTTGGTGAAGTCGAAGAAGTTGCAAGCAAAGATTTCGACAAGAGAAAGTTTTAAGGCTGATGTCGAAGTGGAATCAAGCAACCATGGTCGAAAAGACATAGCAGTTACTGTTTTTTAAATTCTCTGTACAGTTAGTTAGTTATAGTGTTTCCCTCCTTGTATAAATAGTAGGTTTTCGTAGGAAAAACGGGTCACAATCTCATTACAGAATTCTCAGGCTCTAACTTCCAACACATTACAGAGAAAACGAGCCAAGAGAAGAATGTATGATCTGTGCACCAACTCTCTTTACAATTAATGCAACTTTAATTTGTTTTCTTCTTTACTTTTCTGCAATTTTTTCTTTGTTTTTTTCTCCCTCATTGAGGAAATTCGACGGTTTCGCGCGAGATCGACGGTTATCTTCTTCTTTTTACTTTTAAACTACAAGAACACATATAATTATGGGAAAAGCTTTAACACAAATGGTCTTAGGATTTACTAGTTGATCCTGCAAACAGAAGCAATTTCAAACTAGCGGTGTTTACCAAAATCCAAGGTAAACACCTCCACAGTAGGAACATTGTGGACGATCACGTTTGGGACCCTTGTGCTGAGAGTTTACAGCAAATGTGAGTTGAGAGGTTGATTTAGTGGTGGTGAGACCAATTTACCCTGCTTCTCTTCTTGAATAACAAGAAAGAACACCTTGCCAATATCAGGGATAGGATCCATCAACAGAATATGACCTCTAACATGGCTAAAAGATTCATCCAGGCCCATCAAGAAAGACATCACATGTTGGCGCTTGAGATAAGCATCCAAAGTGGCAGAGCCTCTGCAAGTACAGGTGTTGGGAGGATTGAGTTCAGCAAGAGAATCCCATAAACCTTTAAACTTGCTAAAATATGCGCTAACAGAGAGATTACCTTGAGTGCAATTGAGAACTTCTTTGTTCAATTGAAAGAGACGAAGAGCATTGCTCTAATCGAAGCGATTCTTCAATTTCTTCCATATAGCAGCAGCAGAATCAGAATAGATGACACTACAATGGAGTTCCTTCGCGATTGAATTGAGGATCCATGAGGTGGTCATGTGATTGCCGCAAATCCAAGCAGCGTATGTTTCGGCATCTTGCTCCAGTTTGGGAATCGTACAATCGACAATCGACGAACGCTAACTTGTTCTTCGCTCCGAGTGCAATAGTCATCGCGCGTAGCCAAGAACCAAAATTTCGTGCCTGAATCGGAGAGGACATGCGAAACCAGCACCACGCTTGGGTTATCTGAAGGATGAATGTAATAAGGGCTTGAGGTTGAGTTGGTGTTCGCCATTGAAGCAAGAGCAACAGAAGCTTCGAATGAGACGAAGGGGAAAGATCGAAATCACAAAAGAAAAATGGATTGCGATGAGAAATTGAGGATCAATCGAATTGAAGAACAAAGATCAATCGAAGGATTTGAGATGCAACGGAAGTTTTTGCGAATGATACCATTTTGAAGTAGTTGGAATTCATCAAGGATTCAACCATCGATTTGACAGAATCTGCAATCTTAGAGAGAAGAAGAATTGGAAAAATTCATTTTCATTAATAAAAATGATTCTGTAAATTTACAAGCTGATGTTAGTGACTATATACAACTAACGTCTAACAAACTCTTCTAACCGTATAACTAATTGGAACTAACTTTACCAATTGACTAACTTTACATTAACTATAATACAAACTATGGTCAACTTAATCTAACCCAAGTTACAACAGTCAACAAAGGTTAAATAAGCTGCAAAGTCAATACTGCACACAAACTTGTATCCGTCAAAAAAATTTCTAAAAGGAAAGCTATTATACTTTAAAAACAGAAAACTGTTTTTTAAAAGTGAAATCAAGCTAAAAACCGCGGGGAAGATCACACTTTGAAATAAGAAATAACAATTCATGGCATGATGAACGAGAAAATGTACGAGTTCAGAGGATTCTGTGAGAAAGTGTGAAGAGTAAATTCTGTTTTATATATTTTCTATGATTGAATCTTATTATAGCAGCTAGAGCCCTAACTACCAATTGACTTGGCTAACACCTCTATCCAACTAAGAACTAACTTGAAACAACATTGCTGACATTGCATAACAATCAAACTGATTCAAGAAGCTTCAATCCAAACTGAAGGTGTTTTATGAGAGGGAAATACTTTCAAGTTGGTGAGAGTGGCTTTGTAATGGGATCTTCTAGTTGCTCAACAGCAAGCACATGTAGAACTAGAAGTTGCTTCACTATGAACCGTTGATGAACAAAATAAATGTCAAGTTTGATATGTTTAGTGATGATGAATACAGGGATGTCATCTGGAACTTATGAGATAGATGCTGAAGTCATGGTGTGTTATGAAGCAGAGTGGCAGAATCAGGAAGATTTACTATGCAAGTCACACAGAGAATGCTGCAAAGAAGAGCACGCCGTAATGCTGTATAGTTGCGAAGAACAAGATTGCTTGGAAAGCTGAGACAACTTTTAAGCTAGTACAAGAATACATTGAAAGGGAAAGAAATACAGAAGAGGTTAAAAAGCAAGATTCGTATGAGTTTGAAAGATAGATAGTTTTTGTCACTCCTCCCCCACAAAGGCTTAATAGTAGTTCTTCATGTTCCACCTCGAAGTTTGCAACCAAAGAAGAACTCCAGCTCCTTAGAGAAGAGGTTGCAAGGAGAAATGACCAAGCTGATGCACTGACATATTTGTTAAGAGAGGACATGAATGGAAAGGCAATAGGCTCAAACCAATGCACTTTTGATGGAGATAGAAGCTAAACAAGCCCTAGGAAGCCTCTTTTTTTTCTGTTTACCTTTGAGTTTTAAAACCTATTCAAACACTCCTCTACTTGTTCAATATTTACTATTTTTAATGAAGTTTCAGTTTATTATATCCTAATTTTGTCCACCTAATTTGAAATAAAAGAGAACAATATCTTATTTTTGGTTTTGAGCTTTTAATTTTTGATTAAAAGCCTTAATGGGAATAGATAGTTGTCACGTCTCAACAAGAGCATTCTGGATATCACTTTCTAACTTATCCTGCTACATCAAATTCAACAAATACACATAACAAGAGCGACAAATTGATTTTAACACGCTGTAATGCTCGGTGGACCTTTTTCATTGACTGAGTATAAAAGCTCATCTTTCACTAATCAAATAACACTGTGAAGCAAGAAAAGAAATCATGCAATAAACTCAAAGCAATACTTCATACGCAGAAACAACTTTTCACTGTAAGATTGATAGAATCAAAAGTCACCAAGCTATTCTTTGAAAAGATTTTATTAGTAAACCTCTAGTGTTGAGAGTATAATCTTTTATTCGATCAATCTATTATGTGTAAACTGCTTAGGAGAGGCATTTTCCATAGAGGTTTGAGGTCAATTCTTCCTAAAAACCTGAGAGTTTAGCCAAGGTTTGAGGATAAGCTCTTAGGTTTCTAAAAGTTGTTTTAGTGGAAAGCCTTTGAGAGTTTTGAACGGATTGGACTAGGTACTAGGTGGTAGTGAATCAAGATAATTTCTTTTGCCATTTACTTTACGCTTACTTTACCTTAGCTCAAGGTTGTTGAAAACAAGGCTAGAAAAACCCTTGTCCATGAAATCCTCTCATATCTCATGCGTCGTTAATCAACAAGTGAAGTTTCTCTGAAAAACCAGCAACCAGAAGTGCGCGACTGCCGGTGAAGCGAAGTCTCTTCCCTGTTACGACGTTGTGCAGCAACCGTTCCTCTCTCTCTCTCTCTGGCATATAGTCTTTGCGGTTTGTGTTTTAATTCATTTTCATTCACAAAATATTCTAGTAAAGTGTTTTCTTGTTTGCCTATTTCTTGAACTTCAAGTTTTGAGAAAAACAGGGCATGTTGCGCGAGTTTTAGGAGAACCAGAGCAAGTTAAAATCTTAACTCTATCACTTTTTGTTGTGTATACTGTGTATACATGGATCATTCAATGAATGATGCTGCTGAAATTCACCGAAAGATTTTGAAAACTCTATTTGAACCCCCTTTTTAGTGTTTTCCTCACTTCAATACCCTCTCAGAGGAGGTTTAATTTTCAAAGATGAATTTGGCACCTGCTAATTACACCACTCCCTTTAAATATTGGAGTGGACCTAATTTGTGTCCATTTTCTAAATTTGATGGATGTCCCTATCACAACTATAAGAATCTTTTATAATCAAGACAAAAATGGTTTTAGAAAATGGTTTTTAAAAGTAAGAGAAATATCATAAATCAAACTTAGTATTTCGTGTTTTCTTTATTACTCATAAACAAAGACCTCCGAATCATACACTACAAAAAAGTTGGTTATTACGAGGGATTTTTCCCTCGCAAAACATCCCAAATCCGCCGCTAATCACCATTTGCTAGAGAATTAACGAGAGACTGGTTCCTTCGCTAATCCATTAGCGATGGATAGTTCCCTCGCTAATTACCGAGGGAAATTGTCTCTAATTTTGATTGTCACGTGTCCCAATTCTGACTGCCACACGTCCCAATTCTGACAGCCACGTGTCCTAATTTGAATGACTTGTTTTATGTGTTGTTTTAATTTTTTTTAATTGTTTTTTTATATATTTATTGATGTGGTGGTGGTGGTTGTGGTTCACTTCGTAGGAGAGAGAGGAGAGGAGCTCGTGGTGGTGGTGGGAGGATCTATGATGTGGTGGTGGTGGTTCACTTCGTACGAGAGAGAGGCGTTTGTGGTGGTGGTGATGGTGGTGGCAGGAGTTATGTGGTGGTGGGAGCTATGTGGTCGTGGTGGTTGTGGTTCACTTTGTAGGAGAGAGAGAGAGAGAGAGAGAGATGGAGGATAGGTGGTGGTGGTGGTGTGGTGGTGGTGGAAGGTTGAGAGAAGAAGAGAAAAGAAGTAAATAAATTTGTAGTTGGTGGTGGTGTTGGAAGATGGAGAGAATTCGTGGTGAAAGAGGGAAGAGGTGAGAGAAGAGATAAGACGAAATGAGAATATGTGGTGTGTGATTATTTAAAGTAAAAAAAAATTGCCCTTTGCGAGGGACTGGTCCCTCGCTCATTCCCTTGCTAATGGTCAGATTTGCATTAGCGAGGGACCAATTCTGTCGCTAATCACCTTATTTTTCGTGCTAAAATTTTAAAATTCCCGCATCCACTTAGATGGGAAAAATCTGCAAGTGCACGGTTTTTGTCGTCAAGTAGTAAAATATCGAATCCACATGGACTGCTTTACGCTAATTAATTTATTCACTGTTAATTGATTTTTCTAGACTAAATTTGTAAAAAGGAAACAACTAAATTAAAGGAGATTTGTTATTATAACGAGAACGAGTAATAAATGGATAAAGCAGTAATTAAAATCAAAGATCAATCAAATGATATTTCAATAAGATAAAAGGCTTCTAGGATTGGGGATTACCGCATTGATGCTTTGGAAAATCAAATTGAGATCTTTCTAAATTGGTTTTAATCATGAATTGAAAGAGAGTTATCCTAAAATACCAAACGGCTCTTTCGAGTTGCGCTAGCGTGTTGCATCTAAATTGACTCCTACTCTCGTGACCGTCAATTCAAACAAAACCCATTAAAAACTTTGATAACTCATTTTTTCCTCAAGAGATTTGATCTACTTTCGTGATTCAAACCTAAAGAACAATTTCTAGTGATCGAATCCCTAATTCTCTTCTCAGCAGTAATTAGGAATTTAAGTTACGAGAAATTAAACGCATAGAAACTGAATCAAATTCATGAAATACCAATCAAAAGAGGATTATCAATTCCACATCCCAAATAATAACTACTCAAATTAGAGAAAACTACTCAAACATAGAATTCATAATAACTAAATTAGAGAAAAGATCATTCAAACCCGGAGTTTCGGTCCCTCGCTAATTCCCTCACTAAAAGCTAATGTCCCTCGCAAATAAGCGTTTTTTTTGTAGTGATATTTTAATTAGTATGATTCAACATTAGAAAGAAATTACATACCTAAAAAGTCCCTCGCTAAAGTAGTGATTAAATAAATACCTAAAAAGTATTGAACATTAGAAAGAAAAAATAATTAAAAGACAAAACATATTATTTTAAATGGTTCAACCAATTCAATTAATGGTTCAACAGTAGTTTTTATCCCGTTTAACCTGATTACGGGCGGATCGACTAGTCTGTGGTCCAACTAGAGTTGAACCAACCACTAAACTGGTCAATTTCTGATTAAACTGACTGATCCGATCTAGTTCTCAGAACACTGCTCATAAGGTAGAAAAATGTTGTCAACACTAACACTCAGGAGATTGTAATTTGAGCAAAGGGCAGCTTGATTCTATATTGGTGAAGTGCCTAACAAGTCAGCTGTCCCATGTGAAACAAACCATCAAACACGCCATTGTTCAGAATGTATATTGCAACGCAAGACCCCCAGTTAATAAACGACTACTTTGCTATATACTTTTTCTTAGACAGAAAGTAACAATACGATCCCCACGTGATCTTTCACAAGGTGCTCCTCCCCAAGTTCTAATTAGGTTTGACTACTAACGTTACAATTAAGAGTACCAAATCGACTTTTTGGATGAGTTTCTAAATCAAATTATTGGACTTAAGATGATTCAACTGGTTGTCTTGTTTTCCACCCCTTTAAACATAACCTTCATGATCTTGTTGAGTTAATATCAATGTAATTGTTACTGTTTGTCTTTTCATCACTATGCAAAATTCAGGTTTTAACAATATTATTCTAGTGTTTGAATATGAAAATCTTGTTAACATACCTCAACTTACACTTAAAAATAATAGTTTACACTTATATAAAAAATTAAACTCTTAATTTACTTTCATATCTGCACTCCTCCTATATTATGGTAAAATATATGAAAATATTAAGTAGTTCTAATTTAAAGTTCTCAAATCTTTTTGGGCTAAATTGCAATTATCATTTCAAAAAATTTCAAATTGACAAAACTGGTCACTGAATTGTTTTTTGATAAAAAAATTTTCTTCAAATTCAAATGTTGTGACCTTAATTAATATCTCTATTTTTCAAAACATATTATCTAAATTTTTTAAATATGAAAGTACTTTCTACCATCACTTTTATTTTTATTTGTTTTTGACCAATTTTTTTTTTTAAACATGCAATATATATGTTTATCTTTATTGGTTTCATTCATCTTTATTGGCGAGTAATGCATGGTGTCAGTATTAATGCGTGGTGTCAGTATTTCAAGGTATCAAGCGTTAACTGTGCACAAGTAGTGTGTGGGTGGTGTGAAGTAGTCCCTCCGTTCCTAAACTTTGGTCCTTTTGGCCTCTCTTTTTTGTTCCAAAACTTTGGTACTTTTAAGATACCAATGTACAATTTACCTAATATTTCCAAGTGTATACCCTTTATCTTTAATTAATTGTCACTCTTTACAATATTAACTCATTTAATGCTAAAAGGGTGCTTTAGTCATTAGGTATTAAAAATTTATGGTTTCTTAATTTGTGTAAAACACTCCAAAAGGATCAAAGTTTTGGCGATATATAATTCTGTTGAGAAACACCATTTGCCACCATTAGTGAAGCGTTCCTTTCTACCACATTTTTTGCCGATCACAAGATTTGAACATGAGACGTTGCATTAGGAATTCAAACGGTGATCCACTCAAACCAATATAACGTTGGTGTGAATTTTCTATAAATTAACTAAAATTATTTTTTAAGGATTAATTACTTACATTGTTTTAAGGTTGAAACAAAAAAATAGATGTGTGATTTAAAAAAAATTAAAATTAAAATAATCTTATTTTTGGAAAAATATTTTAATGATGATTGGTTAATATTTTATTATGTCCAGCAATAATTGAAAAAAGATAAGTGTTGAATATTTTTGATGAAAAAAAAAAGATAAGTTTTGATTTAAAAAAGTAATATGTTTGAAATAATTATAATTATTCACACGATTTAATATTGAAAGAAAGAAATACATATCAAATATAAGGACAGCAGGACACCATATGACTTACTTCCAAAAACTAAAATAAAAAATATCTTGTAGGGACGACGTGGGGGAGTATCTTTTAATTTTATAAAATATTATAAGAAAGCTACTTGTACCAGCAAAGAGGCAATCAAGCACTAAAAAAATGGAAAGTCGCCAACCCAAAACGTATACTGAAAAATCACTTAAAAAAAGTCGCACGTTGTTGGCGTAGTAGTATACCAAAGAAGAAAAAAGCCCAACAACCTTAAATAGTCCAAATCCCTACCACTATTACCACAAATCAACGCATCAATCTCAGATTCTTCAAAATCTCAAAATCCCATCTTCCTAATTCAACTCAATCTCCCAACAATGGCAGTTTCAGAAGGTGTAATGAAAAAAGTGATTCTCTCCTATACCTACGTAGCAATATGGATCTTCCTAAGTTTCACAGTAATCGTATACAACAAATACATCCTAGATCAAAAAATGTACAATTGGCCATTCCCAATATCTCTAACAATGATCCACATGGCTTTTTGTTCTTCCCTTGCTTACATCCTCGTACGTATCTTCAAAGTAGTGGACCCCATTTCAATCTCCTTCGACACTTACCTTAAATCCGTTGTCCCCATTGGCGCACTCTATTCCCTCTCTCTTTGGTTCTCTAACTCCGCTTATATTTACCTCTCCGTTTCCTTCATTCAAATGCTTAAAGCCCTTATGCCTGTTGCCGTTTACTCCATCGCCGTTTCGTTTAAAAAAGAGTCGTTTAAAACACAAACTATGCTCAACATGCTTTCCATTTCGCTAGGCGTAGGAATCGCTGCTTACGGCGAAGCCAAATTCGACGCGTGGGGCGTCACGCTACAGCTCATGGCTGTAGCGTTTGAAGCCACGCGCTTGGTTTTGATTCAGATTTTGTTGAACTCTAAAGGGATCTCGTTGAATCCTATTACTTCACTCTACTATATTGCCCCTTGTTGTTTGGTGTTTTTAACGATTCCTTGGTTTTTTAAAGAGTATCCTTTGTTGAGTGAGAAAGCGAGTTTGCAATTTGATTTTTGGATTTTTGGGAGTAATTCTGTTTGTGCTTTTGCTTTGAATCTTGCTGTGTTTTTGCTTGTTGGGAAGACTTCAGCGTTGACTATGAATGTTGCTGGTGTTGTTAAGGATTGGTTGCTTATTGCTTTCTCTTGGTCTGTTATAAAGGATATTGTGACTCCTATTAATTTGATTGGTTATGGAGTTGCATTTTTGGGGGTTGCTTATTATAATCATTCTAAGTTGCAGGCTCTTAAGGCTTCTGAGATACAGAAGAGGGTTCAACAACAACAAGGTGATGAAGAGACTGGAAAATTGTTGGAAGAGAAAGAACGAGAACAGGAAATGAAGTGAGATCTTCTAAGAGAGAGTTTATGTTCTAATTGTACGTCTAATTTTTGAATATAAAGATTATTGTTATTGATTTTGTTCGCATTTCTATCTTGGGATTTGTATTGTTCATGGTTGGACTTGAGAATGAAATATTTCTTTGGTGGTGATACATTTTATGAATAGTGAATGAATTAGGCATTATGCCAAACAATTTCATGTGTTTCTTTTTTTGAGAAAATGTGTAGAAAACCTTATTGATTGTTTTTGAGGAAGAAAATCTTATTCATGATTAGTGGAATTTGTTGAATGTTAGCTTGGTATTTATTCGTTAAAAAGAAAATTAGATTTATTTGGGAGTTCAAGGGGTAATTCAACCTGTTATGGTGAGACTTTTGACTATATACATCCATTTTTATGCATCTATTCACACCCACAAGGGCCTAATATCAAAGACCCAATCCCAAATTCAGATCCAAACATCAATGGCTCAGATCAAACCACAGGATCGGACGGCTCTGGTTCATTGGGTCAATCCCAACACACGCTATAAATGCAGCATTCAATGCCTCATTAATGGTAAGCAATCTCACATTTATTACTCTGCTAAGACTACCTCGCTGACTTGAGCGTCAGAGTGGCTTTGTAGGTACAACACCAGCTCGGATCGGATCATTGACCAAGGACATCATCCACAAACTACCTCGGACAGCCCTTCAAGGTCGGAAGTACCGTGCAGAACATTGGCGACCACAGTGGGAGATCTTATGCTCAAGATCCTCTCCCATCACCTTGATCAATGACGACTCGTAATCTCCGTTCGAGAGCTAACAGTCTCGCGGTGGGCCCTCCCTAGAGCCAATTGGGCAACCGGCCATTCCTCAGCAAGCCGAGCCTCAACCAACCCCGGAAGGATATGTGGAAGACCTTCCGAACTCTACCCAGGCTCAGATTCAGCTGGGAGTTCCAAACTTTGTCTTAATTCCGGGGAGCTCCGTGAGAAACCCTCTACCCCCTCCTCCGCCTGTGCTTCCCGTCCCTGCCGATGCTGTCCAACAGCTCGTCCTGCTTCTAAAACGTCATGAGGCGGCAAACCAGGAGAGAAGTTACCGATATACGGAGCTCGAAGGATAAGTGGCTGAACTACGGGCCTGAAACATCCCGGATCAGGTTTCGCCCGATCTTGAGTCTCCCGAAAGAAGAAACCCGGCCCGTAGACGACACCGATCTCCACCAAGAAGACGCCACTACCACTGCTTGCCTCCCCGCCGACAACGAGGGAATGGTTCCCGTTCTCCTCCAGCTCGGGCATATATCGATGAGGAAGGAGCTGATTACTCACCTAGAGCTCGTTCTTCGTTGGCGTCCTCCTCGCCGAGGCGAAGATCGCGGAGCAGGGAAGATCCACCTCTTGAAAACCGCCCCCAAGAATACAGATACCCCGATCCTCATCATCGTTACCGATCTTCACCTCGGGGTCAAGCGACCAAGCACAAGGGCCCTTTCACGGAAAGGATCGACTGGTATCCAGTACCCAGATACCTCGAAAAGTCACCAGAAGGTTTGAAGACCTATGACGGGACGGGCGATCCGGATAGACATTTGAGTTATTTCGATATGGTAATGCAATATCGGAATGTACCCATGGAAATGAAATGCCGGATTTTTCCTTTAACATTGGACAAGATAACCTCAGAGTGGTTCGGAACCCTCAAATCAAACACCATCTCCTCTTGGGATCACCTAGCTAAACTATTCTCAGCCCATTTTTCTCACTCTAAAAGCAAACCAAAGAACAAAAATGTTTTGGCATCCATCATCCAAGGAGAGAATGAGTCTCTAAGGGAGTATATAGAGAGAGGTTTAACAAAGAAGCAGTTCAAGTCCGGAATCTCGACGATGCTTTCCGAGTTTGTTTCATGGGGATGGGGCTACTCCCTGGAAGCCCGTTCAAGAAACACATCAACACTTGGGAGCCGGAGAACCTCCAAGATTTCCTCCAGAGCGGGAGAACCTCCAAGATTTCCTCCAGCTATCCCAATGTTTTATCAATGAAGAAGAAAGCGCCATGATCGGAAAAGAAGCACTGCTGGTCGGACCATCGAGACCCCGAAATGAAAAAGATCAAAGGAACGACAACCGAGGAAACAGGGATCCCCGACCTCGAAACCGTCGTCAATTTTATACCGAGCTCAATGTCACCCAGGCCCAACTTTTGGGGGAATGCTGGAACACGGAATTTAGAGGCGAAAAATTCCCCAAACCCCCCCACAGACCGGGTCAACGTTCCAATAAATACTGTCGGTATCACCGGAGTAATGGTCATGACACCAACCACTGCAATGCCTTAAAAGATGACATTGAGGATATGATTAAAAGGGGAAAACTGGCCAGCTATGTAGCCTCAACCTCGGTCACACCAATGAAACGGAAATTGAAGGAGCTACTCAATGTAGCCTCAACCTCGGTCACACCAACCCCTTCAAACCGACCTCCTTTGTCTTTCGGAGATGAAGACCTACTGGATGGAAAGCCCAACAAACACGTACCACTTCTAGTCACGACCTTGATTGCTAATAAGGAGATCAGGAGAATTTTGGTCGACCAGGGAAGCTCGTCCGACATCATCTTCCTCGACCTTGTGGAAAGAATGGGGATCGATAAAGAAGATATCGTTCCTTACCTTAGATCAGCACTATCAGGATTCAACGGATCCCGGACTAAACCTCTTGGACACCTGGAATTGATGGTTTCCTACGGTGAAGATCCATTGGTGAGGATCGTTAAAACGAAATTCCTCATCATACCGTGTGAATCAATCTATAACTGTAACATCGGGAGACCAACCATGGGGAGGGTCGGAGCAGTAACCTACACCACTCACTTTAAAATGAAGTTCCACTCCCTCTACAACAAGGTGATTACCTTAAACTCAGATATTGAATTCGCCAGAAGTTGCATGTCACTAGCTCGCCGTCAATCCGGAAGCAAAATGAGTGGCCCAAAGGAGACATGTGCAGAGTGGAGAAAAGGCTGTGGTCGCCGCAAAGGCTGTTGAAGATTTAATCAAAGCAAAATTCATAACCGAGGTGAAGTATACGACCTGGTTGTCAAACCCAATACTAGTCAAAAAGAGCAACGGTAAATGGCGCATGTGCGTCGATTATACCGACCTAAACAGAGCCTGTCCAAAGGACGCCTTTCCTGTCCCGAGCATTGATTGCCTTGTCGATAATGCCTCAGGTTTTTGCCTATTATCTTTTATGGACGCCTATTTCGGTTATAATCAGATCGCCATGTTCCCTCCCAATCAAGAGAAAACTGCTTTCATGACTGACCAAGGTAACTTCGCCTACCGAGTTATGCCCTTTGGCTTGAAGAACGCCGGCGCCACTTATCAAAGAATGATGAACAGAGTGTTCCGAAGACAGATAGGCAAGACCGTTGAAGTATATCTTGATGACATGATAGAAAAAGTGAACAGGAAAACACCCACGTAGCAGACGTTCGTGAGATTTTCGCAGAGATCAGGAAGAACAACATGAGGCTAAACTCGGAGAAATGCACTTTCAGAGTCCGAGCTGGAAAGCTCCTCGGTTTCTACTTGACGGGAAGGGGAATTGAAGCAAACCCAGACAAGTGCCGATCCGTAGCTGAAATGCGAACGCCGACTTCGAAGAAGAAGGTCCAGAAACTCAATGGCATGATCGCCGCTTTGTTTCGTTTCCTATCAAATGCAGCATTTAAATCCCTCCCATTGTTCAAACTTTTCAAAAAAGGAAAGGAAAAAGAAGAAGAAGAAGAAGAAGAAGAAGAAGAAGAAGAAGAAGAAGAAGAAGAAGAAGAAGAAGAAGAAGAAGAAGAAGAAGAAGAAGAAGAGTTCAAGTGGACAAACGAGCAAGATGAAGCCTTGAAGCAGCTCAAGAAAGCACTTTCCGAACCTCCAATCCTAACTCGCCCAAATGAAGGGGAAACGCTATACATGTATTTGGCAATCTCAGAGGAAGCTTTAGGCGTCGTCCTGATCAGGGAAACAGAGGCCGGCCAAAGCCCTATTTACTTTGTAAGCAAAGCTCTCCAGGGACCCGAATGCAGGTACCAAAAAGTTGAAAAGATCGCCCTTGCCTTAATCATTGCAGCTTGACGCCTCCGACCCTACTTCGTGGCTCACCAGATAGTCGTACGCACCAACTACCCAATAAGGAAGATTCTTCATCGACCCGACCTTGCCGGAAGGATGATTAAGTGGGCGGTAGAACTATCCGAGTTCGGGATCAGGTACGAGTCTCGGACGAGGATGAAGGCTCAAGTTTTAGCAGACTTTGTGGCAGAGATGATCCCAACCGACCCTGTTAACGACGTCTGGATCCTACACGTTGACGGGTCTTCCAATCCTAAAGGGAGCGGTGCAGGTTTGATGTTGGAAAGCCTAGAGGGCGTTGTCATAGAGGTTTCCCTTACTTTCGGCTTCCAAACAACCAACAATCAGGTGGAGTACGAGGCCTGCATAGCAGGTCTGCGGTTAGCAATTGACCTCCGAGTCACTCAGGTCAATCTCTGCACTGATTCGCTTTTGGTCGTTTCACAAATCAACAATCAGTTTGAGACCAAGGATCCGACCTTGCAAAAATACCAACTTCGGATACAAGAGTCACTTGCACAATTCAAAGCGGCAGAGGTAAAGCACGTCCCCAGAACGGAGAATCAAAGGGCGGATATCCTCTCAAAACTCGACAGCACCAAGGTCCCCGATAATCACCGAACAGTCATCCAAGAATTGCTCCGTAGACCCAGCGTTTCTCTCGATCCGGTCTTTATTTCTACAATATGTGTCGTTGAGGAGAGCCAGAGTTGGATTACTCTGATTTTAGAATACATCGAGGCAGAAATCGAACCTCCTGACTCGGCTAAAGCGAAGGTCATCAGAAGAAAAGCCTCGGCTTTCTCAGTTATAGACGGAACATTATACAGGAGGAGCCTCTCTTCACCATTGTTAAAATGCATTGAAGGAGAAGAAGCAGACCACGTCGTAGCCGAGGTTCACGAAGGAATATGTGGACAGCACCTTGGTGCCCGATCTCTAGCTCGGAAGACCCTTCGCGCAGGATATTATTGCCCGACCATGGAAGGCGACGCTAGGAACTATGTAAAGAAATGCAAAAAATGCCAATTCCAAGCCAACGTTCACATCGCCCCACCAACCGAGCTGAGCAGCCTATCCTCGACTTGGCCTTTTGCTCAGTGGGGGATAGATCTCCTGGGACCATTTTCAACTGCACCGGGCCAAAACAAATTTCTCATTGTGGCAATTGATTATGTCACAAAATGGATTGAGGCAGAACCCTTTGCCACTATCAGTGCAAGGAACTGCATCAGATTTTTCAAAAAGAACATCATGAGTAGATTCGGGATCCCCGAGGTGTTCATTATCGATAATGGAACTCAATTTGCCGACAAAGGTTTCAGGAAAATGATGTCCGACTTTAAAATCAAGCATCATTTCACATCGGTAGAGCACCCGCAAACCAACGGTCAAGTAGAAGCAGCCAACAAAGCACTCTTTAATGGTTTGAGAAGGTGACTGGACGACGCTAAAGGGAATTGCTTAGAAGAACTGCCATATGTCCTCTGGGCTTACAGGACCACCTCTCAAAGCTCTCCAGGAGAAACGTCGTTCCGGCTCTCTTATGGCAACGAGGCGATCATCCCTGTGGAAGTCGGCGAACTGAGTTGGAGAACGGCTAATCCTAAAACTCCAGCTGAGAACAACCAAGCTTTAAGAGAAGAGTTCAATCTCATCGATGAAGTTAGAGGGCAAGCCTCACTTCGAGAAGCATTGCAACACGATACAATGCTAAGGTCGTCCCCAGAGATTTTGAAGCCGACGACTTAGTACTTCGAAGAGCTGATGTGGGCTTGAAAAATGCAGCCCAAGGGAAGTTAGCACCTAATTGGGAAGGGCCTTACCGTGTTAGATCTAAGACCGGTACAGGTGCTTTCAAATTGGAGACGCTGGACAAGAAGGAGATCCTTCGAACTTGGAACGCCACAAAGTTGAAGAGCTATTATGTTTAGCAAGAAAAGTATTTAAGGACACCACTGTTTGAGTGTGCCAATTTTGTGTAATATGTACTTCGTTACATTAATCAAGAACGGCAACAATGCCTATTTTCCACACTTATCTTTTTGATTCTACGTGGGACCGATCTTGTAAGATCTCCCAGCGCGACCATGATAGTCGCGACCCTTAGGGGCGAGTTCAATCCGGGCCGAGTCCTGGTAAACTGTCCTAATGGTTTGAAAGGTCCTTTAAGGATTTATCCTTAAATCGACCATTGGCCTTAGTAGCCAAGAACTCTAACGGACGAGTTAAATCTGGGCCGAGTCTTGGTAAACTGTTCTTAGGTCCGACCTTATTAAGGTCTCCTACGACCCTTAAAGATCAAATAAGGATTTATCACTCAAATCGGCCTTTAGCCTAACTAAGGGCGAGTTAAATTCAGGACGAGCCTCGATTAAACTACTCACGGGGCGACATAAGTGCGTTCACGTTATTTACAAACGATATGAAAATGAGATAGATAACTTGGAAGAATAAAATGCAAACATACAAGCATACAGAACAAGAAATTAGATTTTAAAGAGCTAAACGCCAGGTGATCAAAATTACATAAAGTCAACCCCGGTTACGGTCGGGCCCTCAAGTTCAAAAAGTAATTCTATTACAAGATCGACTATTCCGAAGTTCCGGGCTTATGCTAAAAATTTCTCTCGGTATAAACCAGGAACTCCCTCAAAAAATCCTAAGCAGGTAAAGACGCCTAAGCATTGGATGCAGGAGGAGGGTATACGATAGACCGGGTCTTCGCAGCCTTGTCGACCTTAATGATCTCCCCATTCTGAACTTCATAATTCACGTCAAATACTCCCTTGAAGCTTTCAAAACCGGGATTCACTAAAGTTACCTGCTGGAGAGCCTTATTAAAACCTTTCTCGCGCATAGAGAGAGCATAGTTGGCAACTCGGACGACGTTGTCTTTCTGCTTGGCTGTTTCAGTTTTCTGTTCACTTAGTAGCTTCTCAAGTTCAGCAATTCGCCCTCCAAAATCGGAACTGGAAGCACTGTTTTCCTCAGCCTATTTTAGAGAGTTCTCGAGCTCGGAGATACGGGTTTTCAAATTGCGTATCTCAATCTCGGCATCTTTTTCTTTCTTCTCAAGCCCCTGGATTTTCTCCTGCAGCCCAGCGACCTTCTCCTTCTCGTCGTCCCTCTCCTTTACAACATCGTCCCTGAACTTCTCCAGTTGCTTCAGCTCGCCCCTGATGCTTGTCAGTGATGTATGAAACTCCTCCAGCTTCTTTTCATCCTTCATCTTCGACTCCTTCTCCCGATCTCGAGCCTCCTCAGCAGCTAAAAAACCAATCCACCAAAAAATGCAAGTTAATAAGGTCGGTCGAGTAAGAAATCCATTGAAAGACGAAAAATCGAACAGAAGAATTACCTTTAGCTCGGACTTCCAAGTCCTCTTTCCGAGACTTGACAACGTCCGCCAAGTGTTGAAAGACATTCAAAAAGGCTGAAACCGGGTCAGAAACATATTCCTCAAAATTTCTTTTGGCGAACTCAGAGTCCACCGGGAGAGAGGAAGAAGACTTGTGCTTTTTTGAGGATCCCGATCTTCTCTTCTTTGACGACTTGGTTTCACCAGCAGGCTCAGAAGGCTTTCTCTTCACTGTCTTTGAAGGAAGGTTGCTTGGCGGAGCGCGGCTTGATTCAAGCCCCTTCTTTTGGCGACCTTGAGTGTTGAGACCGCCATCTAAAATCTCCAATTCCACCTGCTCCTTCCCAAGATCGTGTTGGGTAACAGTACGAACCGAGGTAGCAACCAGAGGCTCCTTATGAGTGGGAGTTCCAGGAGGGGTGGAGTCAATATGGATAGCCCCGGATTCAGCTAGGCCATTGGCCATGTTGGTCAACCACTCAAATTCATCGTCACCTGACATGTTATCTACAGAAAAGAAGCAACAAAAATTGAGTTAGACAACTTGTATAAAAAACAAAAAATATAGCAATGGAACAAGTGACCGACCCAACCTAACGCTTGGATAACTTCCGACTTACTAGCAGCCTAACTAGGTTAGCAGTTTGGAAACCCTTCCAATTTTCTCTAGTATAAGGGATCAGCTCAGCACACGCCAGCATGATCGCCTTAGTGTTCGTATCCTCCTCGGACAGTTTAGCCTCGCCCACCTTATAAGAATGTGGAGTACTATTATAATGTGTAAGGCTCCAACCCAACGGAAATTTAGTTGACACCAAAGACCTGCCATCAGCACTATACGAGCCTAAGGAGTTTACTGCCTTTTCGTCAATGGGCTACACGAAGTAGTACTTATCTTTCTAGTTTCCTTCCAATGAGTCCGAGTAAAGTCGGAAGACTCGCATCTTTCTTGCTGACCTTAAACTGACATGTTCATGACCTCCTGATTTTTTATCACTGTTCCGATTAACCTCGAAGAGATTGAAAAACAGATTTATGGAGATCGGCCTGTTTAAGTGGATACAAACCAAGTCAAATGCTTGAGCCGGATCTTCATCTTCGGCAGCTTCGTTCGTTGTGTCGCGGGGGGAGTGGTTCCCAATTTCTAATTCTTCTTCATTTTCAGGACTATGTGGGGCCGACGCCGGTTGTTCGTGTACTTCGGGTTCGATCAGGGCGATGCTAGATTGGACCCCTTCCGGAACTCCGGCTTCGGAGGCTATCTTTTTAGCTAATTGAGGAGGTTGGCGGGGTTATCTCTCTACGGGTTTGCTTAGTTCTCGCCAGAACGGACCTGCAGGTATGGGGGCACCACTTGTCAGGATTACGGCGAGAAGGTGGGTCCTCGAGCAAGTCGGAACCCGACCTGACGACCCCCACCCTGTGGTGGAAATAAAGCGAAACAATAAAAAGGCGACTATAAAAGAAGGGCCTGAAAAACTAACCTCGTTTGCTAGAAGATCGGAGAAGACAAAGTTTTTTCCGGGTTTGAGCAAATTCACTCCACAGAAAAGGGTGCACTCTCGCCACGATCTCCAGAAGAGCGGAATCTCAGCAAAATTAGATCAGTAGTCAAAGCACTTACAAGCAGCAGTAGGGAATGAAGGGAGAATGATCCCCTATTTATAAGGCACGAGGAATGCGAAGCGGTTTGAAATTGAACCGTCACGTCCAATCATGGACCACGAAGCCACGCGCTCAAATCGACGCGCCATCATTACCTCAACTGCCCTCGAAAAACGTGTCAAATCATGAACAATTATTATGCGCACCAAAATCGAGGCGTCATCATTATTACTAACCCGTTGAGCCCCTCAACGGTCACCTTCCTATCTCGTCGCAATACCTGAAGGTCGTCTTTGTTAAGTTCGGCACAAGGTTTATTACATTCCCTTTAAGCTCGGCACGTCTCAGAGGTCGGCAAAAAGTGTTGGAATGAAAATCTCTTTCCATGTTTTGATGATACAAACTTAGTATGATATTAAGTTTTCTTGTTAATGTTTATCTAACAAGTTTATTTCAAGTGTGAAGAACAAACCTCAAATATAGCAAAATATGAAACTACCCTGAACTAAAAAGAACATAGAAATATGAAGGTAGAAAAGAGTTGTGAAGGTTGAAAGATGTGAAAGTTTAAGTTATGTGAAGGTTGACCAAAAGTCAACTGTGAAGGTTGACCAAAAGTCAACGCAAAAGGCAACAAAAAGGGTTGACCAAGTCAACGCAACATTGACCAGAACTCAAAAAAGGTGTGGCCCCACATTTGTGATGAAGATCCAGAAATGTGAAGGTTAAAGATAAAGTTGAAGAACAAATTGAAGAACATAATATGAAGATCATGATCATCAAGCTTCTCAACGTGACAAACACCTTAGCTCTCATTTATTGAAAATCAGAGAGTAGTTACTGCTGGAATGTTGCAATAAATGAAGGAGGAATTCTTTGATTATTCCTAGGCCAAACAAAATGTGTTTAAGGTATAAAGGATGTGAAGCTTCGTGTATAGCTGTAAATCTGCTTTACAAGTACAAACTAGCTAAGGGAAGGTCAGAATTTTGAAGATAAAGCATTGTGTCAGCTTGTGAAGGTTGAAAAGCTAGCAGAAGGTACAACTGTCAGCTTGTGAAGCTTCAAAAGCTGTTAACTTTGGAACCGTTTATCCAGACAATTCTTTGGACCATTGGACATCTCCAAACAGCTATATTCAAGTTTTCAACGGCTATATTCAGATCAAATGACTATATAAAGGCTGTAATTTGAAGTTACATATCATGAGAGTGAATTGGAACCTACACAACTAAAGCTTCACAAAGTTCTTCCATCCTACTCATCCCACACTCAAGTTTCACAAGCCTGATATTTTCTTATAGAGTGTGTGTTAGCTTGTAAGCACTTAGTGTGTTATATTTTCGAGCTATTGTATATCCCAAACCTTTGATTGTAAAAGCTATCTAGTGAGCATTCTATCAAACTACCTAGAGAGAGGTGAGTGTTGGTGAGAATCTACTTGATAGAGGAATTCATTGGAAAACTAGGGAGAGTTTTCTAGTAGGAACAACTTGGTGTAGCTGTGTAAGAGAGCACGTTGCTTTTGTGTGTTGATCAAAAGCAAGTGGTGTTTGAAGTCTTTTGTGGTTGTGCAAAAGCAAGTGTAAATGCTATTTGAAAGATAGTGGAAATACTCACTTGGGAAGTGGGGAGAGGACGTAGCCATTGTTGGGTGAACCTCTATAACTCTACTGTGTTATTTACTTGCTTTCCATACTATCTATCTACTTGCTATATACTTGTGAATGTTTTAAAAACCTAGTGAAGGTTAATTCAATCAACCTTCACAAGACAGTTTTCAAACTAATACTTAATCTTTTCTTTATCAAATTAGTTTGATTCACACCCCTATCCTACAAGTCAAAGTTTCACTTAATCCATCTTTATTATTCATCATTCACTTTATACATTGGCTGTTTGTTTGAAAAACTGACCCTTACCTTCTCAATCCCAAGTTTACCTTGAGAACCATTTGTTTGAGAAGGTTTCAGGTACAAAGTTTTAAAAGGGTACATAATTCAACCCCCCTTCTTGTGTAACTTAGTCACTTCAATTGGTATCGGAGCTCTCCTCTAAGGGCTGAGCTCACTTTACAGTGACAGGAAAGATCCTGAAGGAAGTGATGAACAACCCAAACTCTGTTATGTTCCTCCCTAAAGGAGCATCTGCAAACAGACCTCCTGGATTCACTGGTGAACATTATTACTATTGGAAGGATCAAATAAGGCTGTTTTTGGAATCACAAGATACTGATCTCTGGGGTATTGTTGAAGATGGTCCCCATGTTCCCTCTACAAGAAATCCTGAAGCAGTAATCACTCCTAAACCCAAAGCCAGCTGGAATGCTGAAGATAAACGCATGGTACTTCTAAACTCTAAAGCTAAATTTTTTATAACATGTGCCTTAGGTAGAAGTGAATATGATAAAGTTGCTGGAAAGCAAACTGCAAAAGAAATCTGGGACATATTAAAGACTGCTCATGAAGGAACTGATCAAGTCAAGGAAGCTAATAACAACCTTCTCATCCATAAATTTGAAACATTTAAAATGGAAGAGCAAGAAACAATCTCAGAAATGTTTAGAAGATTCACAACCATTACAAATGATCTAAACTCATTGGGAAATACCTACACTAATCAAGCTAAAGTTAGAAAACTTCTGAGATGCTTGCCTAAGGTATGGAGACCCAAAGTGACTGCTATAACAGAAGCAAAAGATCTGTCAACTCTTCAAATAGAAGATCTACTGGGATCTCTAAAGGTGCATGAGCAAGAAATCATGGATGAACTTCATCCAAAGAAAGTTAAAACCATTGCACTTAAAGTTTCACAAAAAACTGCCCAACCTTCACAAGCAATGGATCTGAAGGCACAAAGTGAAACTTATGAAGAAAATGATGGTGATGATGATGATACTGATGAAGAAGATGAGTTAGCTCTCATCTCTAGAAGATTAAGGAAGTGGGCTTTCAGGAAGAACAACAAGAGACCCTTCTTCAAGAAGGATACATCAAAAGGAGAAAGCTCAAACGAAAATCCTCCTGTGTGCTATGAATGTAACAAACCTGGACACTTCAAAAGTGAATGTCCAAAATTCAAAGGTGACAACAGAAAGTTCAACACCAAGAAGAAAGCTCTACTAACTACATGGGATGACTCTGACGAATCTGAATCAGAAAAGGAAGAGGAGGCTGCTCATCTCTGTCTTATGGCAGACATTGAAGAACCTTCACAATCAAGTCAGAATTTCAATCCTGAATCAGACATTGAATCAACCAACTCATGTCTCATGGCAGATCCTGATCTAGAAGAGGTACTCACTTTCAAACCACTCTGTTCTTCATGCAAAGATATTGAATATGCTTTTGAAAATCTATTAGCTGATTCAAACACTTTATCTCAAAAATGTGTTATGTTCAAAAATCAACTTGATGAAGCTAAAAGAATGAATGAAGATCTTCGAAAACAAAATGAACATTTGATTCAAACCATTCATACTCTTAGGCACACACTCACTGATATTTATGAACAACACACACTGACCATTAAGATGATAAATGAAAAATCAAAATTAGCCTTGTCTGATCTTGAAAATGAAAACAACCTTCTCAAGAACCAAATCTCAATGATGACTAAAGAAAAGGCCATCTCAAATCAAAACATGATTGAGGATCCTAGAAAGAGACACATTGGACAAAGTTCCAAGAAGGTCTCAAAGGCTAGAAAACCAAGATTGAGATGCACATACTGTAAGAATTTTGGTCATGATATTTCTGCATGTTTCAAAGTTAAAAAGAACTATCATTTGAAGAAAACTAACTATGAAGGACCCAAGAAATTTTGGGTACCTAAGTCTCAGTTAACTTCTGAAACAGGAATGCCTCTTAGCATCCAAGAAAAAGCTGTGGTTCTTAGACAGTGGATGTTCGAGGCACATGACAGGAGAAAAGGATAAATTTCTCTCCCTGGAGAGAATTGATGGAGGTTGTGTTGTCTTTGGCAATGATGACAAGGCTTACATCAAAGGTATAGGTACAATAGGTAATTGATCTTCTCCTAAAATAAAAAAATGTTCAGTATGTAGAAGGTTTGAAGCATAATCTTTTAAGCATTAGTCAATTGTGTGATAGTGGTCATAAAGTGTCTTTCAAGTCTGATAAATGTTCTATTAAGGAAATCCCTTCTGGAAAAGTGTTATTTACTGCATCTAGGAATAAAAATCTATATAGCCTATGTCTTGATGAATTATCTCAAGAAACTTGCCTTATGTCTTCAGAAAATGACAAATGGATTTGGCACAAAAGAGCTGGTCACACAAGCATGCAAACCATTTCAAAACTTTCCAAAAAGGAACTAGTCAGGGGGCTACCTAAAATAAGTTTTGAAAAAGATATAGTGTGTGAAGCATGTGTTCATGGAAAACATGTGAAGTCAAGTTTCAAATCTAAAAATATGATCCCTCTCAAAAACCACTTGAGCTATTATACATTGATTTGTTTGACCCTACCAAAACTGCTAGCCTTAGTGGGAAGAAATATGGATTTGTGATTGTTGATGACTTCTCCAGATTTACTTGGGTTTTATTTTTGAAAAACAAGGATGACGTTTTTGAAGCCTTCAAAGTTTTTCTCAAAAAGGTTCAAAATGAAAAAGGAACAAATGTTATTTCTGTCAGAAGTGATCATGGGGGAGAACTTGAAAATATATCTTTTCAAAACTTTTTTGATGAAAATGGAATCTCTCATAATTTTTCTTGTCCAAGAACACCACAACAGAATGGTGTTGTGGAGAGGAAAAATAGAAGCTTGCAAGAAATGGCAAGAACTATTTTAAATGATGCAAACATTGAAAAATATTTTTGGGCTGAAGTTGTGAATACAGCATGCTACATTTTAAATAGAGTTTCCATTAGAAAAAATGTTGAGAAAACCTCTTATGAAATATGGAAAAACAGAAAACCAAACATCTCCTATTTTAAGGTGTTTGGATGCACTTGTTTTATCTTAAATAACGAAGACAATTTGGGAAAATTTGAGTCAAAATCTAACAAAGGAATTTTTCTTGGTTATTCAACAACATCTAAGGCTTATAGAGTATACAACCTTAGGACTCAAACTATAGAGGAAAGCATGCATGTCATTTTTAGTGAAACTAGCAGTACAGGTGAAGTGGTTGATGTTGATGAACTCAATATTGGCAAAGAAGATGGTAAAGCAACAGAAAATGCAGTTAAGAAGGATGAGCAAGATACCTCTTCTCAACCTTCACAAGGCTCAAACAAGGCCACTGAAGCTTCTGACCAAACTTCTCAAGTGCCACGAAGTTGGAGATTGGTAGTTCACCATCCTCAAGACCAAATCATTGGTGACACTTCAGATCCTGTTAGAACCAGAACTTCATTTAGAAACAATGCTGTTGGAATGGCACTCCTATCTGACATTGAGCCAAAATCTATCAATGAGGCCATACAAGATGAGTCATGGATAGAAGCTATGACTGAGGAACTTTCACAATTTGAAAAGAATGAGGTGTGGAATCAAGTACAACCTCCCAAACATCAATCAGTCATAAGAACAAAGTGGGTGTTCAGAAACAAGCTAGATTAAAATGGTAAGGTTGTGAAACAAGGAAAGACTTGTTGCTCAAGGGTATAATCAACAGGAAGGTATTGACTATGATGAAACCTTTGCTCCAGTTGCAAGATTGGAAGCAATTAGAATTTTACTTGCATTTGCTGCTCACAAAAATTTCAAATTATTTCAAATGGATGTGAAAAGTGCTTTTTTAAATGGCTTCTTAAATGAAGAAGTTTATGTCAATCAACCTCCTGGTTTTGTTGATCAAAAGAAACCTAATCATGTTTTTAAACTTACCAAGGCTCTATATGGGCTCAAGCAAGCTCCTAGAGCTTGGTATGAAAGGTTGAGTAACTTTTTGATCAAAAATGATTTTACAAGAGGAAAAATAGATACTACTTTATTCAAAAAACCTCTTGACAAAGATTTGTTGATTGTTTAAATTTATGTGGATGATATCATTTTTGGATCAACAAATGAAAAATTATGCAAAGATTTTGGAAATCTTATGAAGAGTGAGTTTGAAATGAGTATGAATGGTGAGTTAAGATTTTTCCTTGGCTTGCAAATTGAACAGCTTGATGAAGGTATCTTTATATGTCAAGAAAAGTACATTAAAGACCTTCTCAAGAAATACAAAATGAATGAGGCAAAAGCCATGGCAACACCTATGCATCCTTCATCACAAGTTGAGAAGGATTAAGAGGGAAAACCAATATCTGAGAAGGAATACAGGGGTATGATAGGTTCCCTATTGTACCTAACTGCCAGTAGACCAGATATTGTATTTTCAGTTGGCCTATGTGCTAGATTTCAAGTTTCACCAAAGGGATCTCATCTCACTGTTGTGAAAAGAATTTTCAGATACTTAGTTGGTACTACAGGTGTTGGCTTGTGGTACAAGAAACGTACTCATTTTGATCTAATTGCCTTCTGTGATGCTGATTATGCTGGTGATAAGATTGACAGAAAAAGTACTAGTGGATCATGTCAAATTTTGGGAGAATCTTTGATTTCTTGGTCCTGTAGAAAGCAGAACACAATTGCCTTATCAACAACTGAAGCAGAGTATGTGTCTGCTGCTGGATGTTGCTCACAAGTTCTGTGGATCAAAAATCAGTTGGAGGACTACTCATTGAGGTATTCCTGTATCCCCTTTTTATGTGATAATACTAGTGCTATCAATTTATCAAAAAATCCCATCCAACATTCTAGGTCAAAACATATTGATATCAAACATCACTTTATTCGTGATCATGTTCATAAGAAGGATGTGGAATTAATTTTTGTTGATACCAAGCATCAATTAGCTGATATTTTCACAAAGCCTTATTAGAATAAAGTTTTATTTTTATTAAAAAGGCCTTGCACATTTTAGAATGTCCTTAAGATTAGAAGATTTGTCAAAAACTCCAACCTTCACAAGGCTTGTGAAGGTTCACTTGAGGAAAATTCAAAATGGACGGTTGAAGTAGTAAAATAACTGTTACTACACAAAAAATAACTCTCTTGGATAAAACGCTACAGTTATGTCCCATCATAACTGAACCTAGTCACATCACAACGGCAAGTTCTGGAACTTATCCCTTTAACCACTCCCTTTTCACACAAACTTCCACCAAAAATTCATATCTTCTCTCCACTCTCTACAAAAACACTTCTTTTCCCTTTCTAAAACAAAAACCTCAAAAATAGAGACATCAAAATCCATAATCAAGAAAAATGAAGCCCACAATTGAAACTGAACCTATTCCTCCTCCATCATCTCTTGGTTGTAAGTCCTCATAGTCTTCTCCTACACCTACACGAAGATCATCTAGGATTAGACAAACCTCATCCACCCCTATTGAAGGGCCTGGTGAAAAGAGCACAGAACCCAGTATCGTTGCTGAATAAGATTCAGAAGCCACTATCTCTGATATCATGATCTCAGTGAAGAAATCATCGTCTTTTAAACAAAAATCATCTCCTCCTCTAGAACCATCCTCAAAGAAACCCAAAAGAGAGCCCAAAGGAGAAGAAAAAATATCTGAGGAAAAGGTTGATGATGATCCGAGGCAAAACGTTGAAGAATCTCAGGATGAAATTCAACATTCACAAGCTTATAATCCCAAGAGGTGGACAAAAAGAGGCATTCTGACTGGAAGGGTATATCTTTTTGAAGAGTTAAAGGCTTTTGGTTGGGATTTTATTCCTTACATCGCAAAACAAGGCTGGTACAAACATTTGAGTGAAGAAGAACCCATCTATCCTAACCTAGTTAGAGAGTTCTATGGAGGCATTGTTGTCAACAAAGAACAAACCTGCTTGACCACCTAAGTGAAGGGAAAGGTGAAGTGACTAAGTTACACAAGAAGGTGGGGTTGAATTGTGTACCCTTTTAAAACTTTGTACCTGAAACCTTCTCAAACAAAGTGTTCTCAAGATAAACTTGGGTTTGTGAAGGTTAGAGTTAGTTTTGCAAACTTGGTAAAGCAAGTATATGATGAATGATAGAATAAGATAAACTTTAAGGTAATTAGAGAGTTGTTTAGTTTTACTGATTTAATAATGAAAGAATAGATTATCAGTTTGAAAACTGTCTAGTGAAGGTTGGATGAATTAACCTTCACAAGGTTTTGAAAACATTCACAAGTAAACTGCAAGTTGGTAGATAGTAAGGAAAGCAAGTAAATAACACAGTAGAGTTATAGAGGTTCACCCAACAATGGCTACGTCCTCTCCCCACTTCCCAAGTGAGTATTTCCACTATTTTCCAATAGCCTTTACACTTGCTTTTGCTCAACCACAAAAGACTTTACAACCGCTAGCTTTTGATCACACACAAAAGCAACGTGTTCTCTTAACACAGCTACACCAAGCTGTTCCTACTAGAAAACTCTCCTAGTTTCCTAAAGGATTCCTCTATCACGTAGATTCTCACCAACACTCACTTCTCTCTAGGTAGTTTGAGAGAATGCTCACTGGATAGCTTTTTACAATCAAAGGTTTGGGTTTGGGATATACAATAGCTCGAAAATAAACACACTAAGTGCTTACAAGCTAACACACACTCAACAAAAGGATCCCAGATTTGAACATGGAGAGCTTTGAGTGTGGGATGAGTAGGATGGAAGAACTTTGTGAAGCTTTAGTTGTGTAGGTTCCAATTCACTCTCATGATTTGCAACTTCGATTTCCAGCCTTTAAATAGCCATTTGATCTGAATATAGCCGTTGGAAACTTGAATATTGCCGTTTGGAGATGTCCAATGGTCCATAGAATTATCTGGGTAAACTGTTCCAAAGTTAACAGCTTTTGAAGCTTCACAAGCTGACACAGTGCTTTATGTTCAGAATTCTGGCTTACTCTTAGCTGGCTTGTACTTGTAAAGCAGCTTTACAGCTGTTACACGAAGCTTCACATCCTTTAACCTTAAACACCTTTTGTTTGGCCTAGGAATAATCAAGGAATTCCTCCTTCATTTATTACAAGATTCCAGCAACAACAACTCTCTGATTTTCAATAAATGAGAGCCAACATGTTTATCATATTGAGAAGCTTGATGGATAAGATCTTCATATCATGTTCTTGAATTTGTTCTTCAGCTTTATCTTCATCCTTCACAATTCTGGATCTTCATAACAAATGTGGGGCCACACTCTTTTGAGTTCTGGTCAATGTTGCTTTGACTTGGTCAACCCTTTGAGTTGACTTTTTCGTTGACTTTTGGTCAACCTTCACAGTTGACTTTTAGTCAACCTTCACAGAGAACAACCTTCACATGACTTTAACTTTCACGTCTTTCAACCTTCACAACTCTTTTCTACCTTCATTTTTCTATGATCTTTTTAGTTCAAGGTAGTCTGATATTTTGTTATCTTTGATGGCTTGTTCTTCACACTTGAAATAAACTTGTTAGATAACATTAACAAGAAAACTTAATATCTTACTAAGTTTGTATCATCAAAACATGGAAAGAGATTTTCATTCCAACAAAAGGTACTGATAATCACCACAAAAATGCTGTCAGATGCTTTAGGCATTCCTCTGCATGGTATTTCAGTCTATGGTGAAAACTGCTTTGACAGTGTAAGTGTCACAAGAGAAGAAGTCTTAGAGGAATTGATGAAGGACCCAAAGGCTAATCTTGTCTCATCATCACTCAAAGACCACGCAAGGATTCTGCACAATATGGTCATTCACTCCCTCTACCCAAGAGCAGGAGGATATGAAAGAATCAAATCTGCTGATCTTCTCCTTGTGTACTATATGTACAAACGGTATGTTGTCAATCTCACCCACACCATCATTCACTACATGATAGACGTTGTTAAAAACCTTAGACAAACCACTTCTCTACCTTATGGTATGTTTCTCACTAAGATTTTTAAGTTCAATGAGATTTCCCTTGAGAAAGAGGAATATATTAATGAGAAAACCATTTTCTAGTCTAAGAGTGTAATCAAATGGGTATCAAGTCTGTTGAAACAACACCTGCTGCAAAGACAAAAGCTTCTGCTAAACCTGCCCCTAAAGCCAAAACCACTGCCAAGCCTGCTCCAAAAACAAAAACCTCTGCCAAACCCAGAACCACCAAACCTTCACAAAAGAAAACTGCTAGAGATTCCACTCCTACTGAACCATCTCCCATGGAAAATAAGGAAGAGGAAGCAACTCCTCAAGGGGAGCAATTGATAAATGAGGAAACCATTGATGCTCAACCCTCTCATTTTACATTCCCTGAGAGTGAAAAATTCCCACAACCAGTCATACCTTCACAATAACCAATTATGGATTCTGAACCTGCTGAAAGTTGGAAGGAAATATTTGAACTCAATCAAATTCCTGAAGAAGAGTCCCCAGAAGAAGAAGAGATTGAGAATGAGCAAAGAAATGAAAGAATGATTGATGACTTGAATGAAGAACCACCAATGCAGGATGATGAACCTTCACATGAAGGATTTGCTGTTGAAGAGATCATCACTAATGAGAAAGAACCTTCACAAGAGGTATCTGATCTACCTTCTGCCATCGTCTCTGCTTCTGAAGTAATTCTCTTGCCTTATCATATATCTCAAGCTGAGGAGATCCCTGTGATAGTTGAACAACCTTCCATTGTTGTTCAACCTTTTGCTGAACCTGAACACATTAAAAATTCACCTCCTCCAAGAGGGCCTCTGGTTCCCTATGACTCCTCACCAGGTGATCATGGGATTCCAGAAGAATCAGCAGATGATCAAGCTCTGGGGGAGTTCGATATGAATCACTCTCCTACAAGAGATGAAGAAGAAGAAACTCTCAATCAGAACTTCAATCAACTGTCACCAATATCCAAAGTTGTCCATGAGGTGTGTCATGAAATTGACACTGAATTTGCACCAGTGAATCCCCCCACTTTTCCAAGAAACAAACTCCGAAATTCTAGCCTCCATGGCCCTCACTCAACTCAACCAAACTCAAGCCCAAGAAACTTCCCCCATTCCTACAAAAGACAACACTGATGTATTCACTCAATGGCATGATCAACCTACTCAATCACCAGCAAAAACAGGAAACACCTTGGCTTCTGAGAACATTAACCAATTCATAGCTTCAAAAACTCCCATCTATGACTCCTCTGTTCCAAGAGTCCATGAAGCTTCTGATATGTCAAAAGTCTCTTCTGATTTGCCTACCCAATTTGGTTCACTTAGCTCTTTCTGCTGACAGATTGGAGGTCATGGAGAAATTCATGAAGAGAATGAAGGTTCAGCATGAAAAGCAGATGAAGAAGATGAAACTTATGGAAAACAATTTGATGCTTAGCATTGGCATTCTTCAACAAGAACAAAGAATTAAGGCTCAGAGGCATTTTGCTTATCAACAATGGGTTACTGAACATGTCATTCGTCTCATCCTTCCATCTATCACACCACCAGATTTCCCACCACAAAAACCTTTCCAAGATGTTCCACAACCAGCAGCTTCCACCAACTCATCTGATGATTCCTCCCCTACAAAGTAGCAGCATAATTTCTGTTTCTTCCTTCCTTTTTGTTGTTGACAAAAGGGGGAGAATAGAGATTAAGTTTTAGTTAGCTACTTAGTTAGGTTTTTAAGTGATTTTGGAGTTTATGTTGACAATCTTGTAATCCTTTGGATATTTTGCCGTGACTTGTGAAAATTGTCACATAACTTTGCATGTTTAAATTTCTGTCAATTTTAATTTTTGTCCTAAGTATGTAATGATAATTATCAGAACAATGTGTTCATCATGCTGCCTTTAATGATTAATGATAATTATCTTTTGCTATATGCTTGCTGGGAAAGTTGTATCTCTTAAAAATAATTCTGTTAGTATGCTTAAACTGTTTATCCATGAAAAACAGAAAACTTAAAACTTACTCACAAGTTTGATCACCAAAAAGGGAAGATTGTTGGAATGAGAATCTCTTTCCATGTTTTGATGATACAAACTTAGTAATCTTGTTAATGTTTATCTAACAAGTTTATTTCAAGTGTAAAGAAAAAGCCTCAAAGATAGCAAAATATGAAACTACCTTGAACTAAAAAGAACATAGAAATATGAAGGTAGAAAAGAGTTGTGAAGGTTGAAAGATGTGAAAGTTAAAGTTATGTGAAGGTTGACCAAAAGTCAACTGTGATGGTGATCACTTCTTTTTCCGAAAGGAACCTCATTTTGAGATGAACCGTGGAGGCTACAGCTCCGAGCTTCCCCAATGTCGGACGGCCGACGATACAGTGATACGGGGATGAGCAAGGTAACACTAGGAACCTGGTCTTGATAGTTTTGGAGAGCTCGTCTTCTCCGTAGGTTATTCTCAGCTTGAGGTAGCCTAGGGGTCAGGTTCTGGCGCCGTTGAATCCCACCAGATCGGATCCTTCGTAGTTGGAGAGGTCCTTCTCAGAGATTTTAAGCTTGGGGAGCAGTTCTTTGAAGAGAATGTCCACTGAACTCCCTTGGTCAACCAGGATTCTTTTTACATCGACCCCAGCCAACACGGCAGAAATGACTAAGGGGATCTCTTCGTTGGGTTAACCTCGGAGGAGATCTGATTCGGCGAAGGACAGAGGGGGTCTGTCTTTTCTGATTGCGGGCAAACCCGTGGCCGAGCCGATGCTGAGGACTTCCTCCCAATGCCGCTTGATGGAGCGCTTTGTTCTTCGGACCTCCATGGAGTAGCCCCCCATGATGACCATGGCCACGGGGCGTGGTCTCTGCGACCTCGGTGTTTCTTCCGCAGAATCACTACTATCAGCAGGGGACTTCGTTACTTCATTTACTGCGGCCTTGGACTTCCGAGGTGAGTGTTTTGGAGACCTCTCTCTGTTCTTGTCGTCCGTCCTTAGGTATTGCTTCAGCTTTCCTCGTTGGATTAAGTCCTCTATGTCGTCTTTCAACACCCTGCAGGCTTCCGTGTCGTGGCCGCTGCTCCAGTGGTACCTGCAATAAGCTTTTTTGTTGGTGTTTCCCCGCTGGGGTATCGGAGCCGGCCACTTCACATCGCGAAATTCGGTGCTTGCGCATTCGGCTAGGATTTTTTACCTTGTTGTAATGAGCTCGGAATATTCCGCGTGTCTTCCGCGCCACTCCTTGGTGCCGACCCGGGAATCCTTCTTATTTTTCCCTTTGCCCGACGCCGGGACTGGATTGGAAGTGTCCGTGGCGTCGGCCTCCTCGTAATCGATATAGTGCTGTGCTCGCCTCAGGAATTCGTCCAGGGTCTTTGGCTTACGCAGCCCAACGCTGATCTGGAAGAGGCTCCCTTTCCGGAGCCCGTGTCTCACAAACAGGACCCTGATGTCGTCGGAGAGTTGGTGCACCTCATCAGCTATTTGGTTATACCATTCAATGTTGTCCTTAGAGATTCCTTTTCACCCTGCCGGATCCCCTGTAGGACATCTTCGGATTTGGGCTTCACCCTGGAGGCGATGAAGCGCGATGAGAACAACTTTGTGAACTGCTTCCAGCCCAATATTGACCCCGAAGGCAGGCCGCGGTACCATTTGAGGGCGCATGTGCTTCGTGAGAGGTGGAACAGCTTGCATCGGACATAATTTGAGGCATCACGATAATCCAACATCAGGTCAAAGGTGTCTACGTGCTCGTCAGGGTCTCCCTTTCCGTCGTACACGTCCAGTCTTGGAGGTTTCTCAAGAGACTTCGGGATCTGGCATTCTGCGATCTCGGGGATGGACGGACTGGCCTGGGACCCCTCGTCTTTCGTGGACTTGCCCTTACCGGTGGCTTTCTTGCGGCGAGAAGGGTCCCTAGACGAAGAGGAGGAGTCAAAGGACAGATCGTCCGAGTCGCCCGGGGACTCTGACCCCGGCGGAGAAGGCGGAGTTGGAGGTTTACCACGTCGCTTCTTCCTCCGGACCGGTAGGGAGGTGTTGCTAGGGGTGCCATCCCGTGGAGGCAACGTGCGGCGCCTTCGAGACACCACGGTCCGAGGCGGAGACTAGGGAGGTCGATCTCCAGATTCGCGTTGAGCTGCGGTGGCCCTGGCAATGGCGGCCATTTCTTGTTGCATTAAGCCCTGTCTGCGCCGTTCCAGTACGTCGAGGAGTTGGCTCACGGCTTTGAGCTGTGCCAGGATGGCGTTGACCTGTGGAGCTGGGAGGGGCGGCGAAAGCCGGCCCAAGCTGGGAATTACCGGGGCTTCTTCCGGAATAGTCTGCACGTCTCCCTCAGGTGTAACGTAAGGATGGGCCCCGGAATTCGCGTTCTGGAGTCAGGATTGAGATCGAGTGGGTGGTCGTCGTCGCAGAGCCATGGGTAGTTGGTATGAAGTCGAATCGGAGAGATTGGTCTCCCACTGTGGTCGCCAATGTTCGGTACCGGAGTACAAGTAGCTACCTCGGATGGATGTGCGCCGAGAGGACGGAAGGATGATTTCGAGTTGCTGAGTCTCGACCTCGGGTTGGCCGTGGTGTGCTTCTCCCGCGCCTCGGGTGGGGTACCTGCAAGCACTCTGATGCCTAAGTCAGCAAGGGAAGTGAAGAGGTAATAGAGACGAGAATGGAAAAGCATACCTGGAAATGGTGAGTGAGTCCCATATTTATAGAGCAGATCGTCGTGCCTGCATCGTTGGATCGGATGAGGGGGTTTGGTCCGTTGGATGCGAATTCGGGCCCAAATGCCATAAGTTTGGCCCGGTCCGGAACAACTTGATAGAGGAATCCTTTGGAAAACTAAGGAGAGTTTTCTAGTAGGAACAGCTTGGTGTAGCTATGTAAGAGAGCACGTTGCTTTTATGTGTTGATCAAAAGCAAGTGGTGTTTGAAGTCTTTTGTGGTTGTGCAAAAGCAAGTGTAAATGCTATTTGAAAGATAGTGGAAATACTCACTTGGGAAGTGGGGAGAGGACGTAGCCGTTGTTGGGTGAACCTCTATAACGCTAATGTGTTATTTACTTCCTTATACTATCTATCTACTTGCTATATACTTGTGAATGTTTTAAAAACCTAGTGAAGGTTAATTCAATCAACCTTCACAAGATAGTTTTCAAACTAATACTTAATCTTTTCTTTATCAAATTAGTTTGATTCACACCCCTATCTTACAAGTCAAAGTATTACTTAATCCATCTTTATTATTCATCATTCACTTTATACATTGGCTGTTTGTTTGAAAAACTAACCCTTACCTTCTCAATCCCAAGTTTACATTGAGAACCATTTGTTTGAGAACGTTTCAAGTACAAAGTTTTAAAAGGGTACACAATTCAACCCCCTCCCCCCCCCCCCCCCCTCTCTCTTCTTGTGTAACTTAGTCACTTCAAAAAGCACATCGTAAGCTCGTTCACAAGTCAAGATCGCCCTTCAGACGACCAGACTTGTGGGGCAACTGTTATGGTGAGACTTTTGACTATATACACCCCCTTTTTACACATCTATTCACACCCCACAAGGGCCCAATATCAAAGGCCCAATCCCAAATTCAGATCCAAACATAGAGGGCTCATATCAAACCACAGGATCAGACGGCTCTGGTTCATTGGGTCAATCCCAACACACTCTATAAATGTAGCATTCAATGCCTCATTAATAGTAAGCAATCTCACATTTATTACTTTGCTAAGACTACCTCACTGACTTGAGCGTCGGAGTGGCTTTGCAGGTACAACACCAGCTCGGATCGGATAAGCCCATTGACCAAGGACATCATCCACAAACTACCTCAGACCGCCCTTAAGATCGGAAGTACTCTGCAGAACACAACCTTTTACATTTGTGTTGAATTAACAACTTTACAAACACACCAAAGGAGTAGACTATCAATTAACAAATACATATCAGAAATTTCTATCAATCAAACTAAAAATCAATACTATGAAATAGCTTTGATGCCGTTCACCGGAGGATATGAATCCTCTGTAGTCACCTATTTGTATCTCTCTCCTACTTATAATTTTATTTTATTTTATTGATAAATTATACATGGATGTGGCTACCTCAACTGCAATCACTGCACAGAGCAATGACTACAGTGGATTGTGGTCCCTATTCACCGCCTTTATATATAAACTACCTCCCTCTTGAATAGAACATTATTCCTCATTGTCCAAATGCAAGTGGGGGCCAAATCATATTTTCAACCTTTTTGGCTTTCCTGCCTTTGATCCGGATGTGAAACAACCGAAAATGTTTGGAACTTTCCATGTTTGATGGAATTGCAATCCCCAACCACAAACTTACTTGTTGCCAAACCTCACTCGCTAACTTGCAACAAATAGAATAACCACACTATTTCAAGTGATTGCTATGCATATATATATATATATATATATATATATATATATATATATATATATATGTATAGTTTGACTCGTTTTTAATTTATTTTTCTTAAGTTTTTCTCAATTATAATGTGTTTTAGAATCATAATTGTTTGATTTTTCGTTTGTTAGTTTTTAGATTGAATTTAGTTTTTGTTTGTGTATTTATGAGATTCTTGGTACCTTTAATTCATGTGTGTTTTGTTGTCCTTAGTGTAGCAATGACAAGAGCTTACCTAGCGATTTCAGTAGATACAAAAAAGAGGAAATTTGTTGCTTCTGGTCGCGTGGCGATGGGACAAGCTCGCCAGGCGATGGTGACTGAGTTTCGCAGGCGTTGTTCTGGTTCGTGTCGTCTGGCGATGGTGTTAAAAAAGATGTTTCCGTTTGGGTCGCCTGGTGATGGGTCCTGCTCACCGAGCGAGGGGTCACTTACCCAACTCACATTTAAGCATGTAACTCTAGTTTTAGGTCATTCTGATCATTGAGAATAGTCTCGTTTTGCGTTCTAAAGCCCGTGACGGCAAGGATTAGCACCTCGCTGACCTCTGTTGATGATTCAAGCTTGGGAACAAGTCATTAGAGCGTCAATGTTGTCACCCTCTCCCTCTAGTTTGATATTTTCTCTTTTTATTTCTATTTATATGTCTAGCTAAACTTCGCGTTGTTGGGATGAGCAACGACTTATGAATCTCCTATGTTTTTAAATTAAACCTTTGTTATTGAATGAATGTTATGAGTTATGTTTCAATCTCTGTCCTTAAAGCTTTCTAGGATTTGATCACTCTTAGTATGATTTATGATATGTGATTATACATGGAAATTTGAATTACATAAGCTTGAGAATTGAAATTTGTTTATCTCTAGTCTAAGAGTAGTCATTGGTATTCAAAATCTAGTCCCGGACACTTAATGCATACATATTCACGCTTGTGTTCCTTTTATCATTATAAATTAAAATCACTATAAAAAAAACTATTTTTCACTTTAATTTCTTGTCAAACTGTTAACACCCAAAAATAATTAAGTCGTGGGCCGAGAGCTAAGAGGAGAAAAGAGGAATTTTGGTGTGAAGGCAAGCCACGCGACAAAGTGTAAAAGGGGGTATTTGCTAGAAAGAGTGAAGTCAAAAGGGGCCATTGGGCACATTAAGCGAGAAAGTTCCCCGAGGAAGGGTTATGCCCGAGGGCCAATGAGCTAAGCTGAGGGAAAGTAATAGCCCCAGCCTATAGAGTGCTAAGGCTCAGGTGGCTCGGGTGCCTAAGCTATTACCGAAAAGGGGCTAGGGCAGCCGAGCCACCGAATGGCCGAGGCAAGGCGGGCTTTGTTTGGAAGGCAAGACACGACATGAAGATAGAACGTGGGAGCGGTTGAAGTTCAAGCGGAAGAGCGAGGCCGGAAAATACGGAGCAACGAGCACTTACCCCACTAACCGTGCCAGTGGGAACGTGGGAACTTACTCCGCCTTGTTGAGGGCCTAGGAAGCAATGAGAGCCTTGATCTTAGATCAATCCAACGACAGGCAAATGTTGGCTAGCATAGTGGCCGACGAGGGCCTGTGTATATATATAGCAATAGAGTAATTGTACAGAGACACATCCAATCAATCAAACTCTATGTTTATTTCAATTTATCTTCCTTTATCGCATTTTTATCCTTTTACTTTATGCATTAGTCGTAGTATAATCCAACACTCGCGTCCCTTTCACCTTGCCTGACCCTTTCTAGAGGTGTTAGGAAACCTACAGTTGAGGAGCACAGTTCCCTCCTCAACGCAATTGCCTGAAGAAACGAGGAATCAAAGCATGTCCAAACCTTTGGCCGACCCAACGGCCAGGACCTAAAACTTTGACGACAACACAGACAAATCCAAATTAGTCCCTTTTCAATTTAGAAGTTTAATTGTTAAACTGATAATTAACCGCAGTCCTGGAGTTCGAGACTCGGTCTTTTCGTACTATTACTTGCAACGATCTGGTACACTTGTCGTGATCTTGTCAAGCTTTTGGCGCCGTTGCCGGGGAGTGCCAATTTTTTATTAGCTTAATTTTTAACTTATTGATTGAATTAAATTTATGTCATTTTATTTAAATTTTATATCTCACTAGCTTACTTTTTCTCAAACTTTGTTTATGCAAGACACTGCCTCAATTGACCTTCTCTTTGATCCAGAAATTGAAAAGACAGCTAAGGCTAATCTAAAAGCTACAAGAGAAAAGCGAATCCAAGAAAGAGAAGCAGTACAAGAAGATGAGACTGTGTCTGAGATTCCTGTGTTGAATAGATGGCCGACCCACCAGTCATACGCACTCTTAGAGACTATAGAAATCGTGACACAAATAGGAAAAGGTTGCCTATTACTCATCAATCGGTAACCGTAAATAAGTCGACCTTTTCCTCGTACTTTTCCTCTGGATCTTCGACGGGGCGAAGGGCTCTTCCGCCAGGTCGGATTCTGAATAACAAATTTGTGCCAACTTCACATTGGCAGCTAATGTGATGAGGTCTTTATAGGAGTAATTCAAATGGATTGTGGAAGCAGCTATCCCCAATCGGCCCAAAATCAGCCTACTGATTATGGAGTTGTAAACCGACTCGCATGAGAGTACTAAGAATGGGGTTTCAATTGTTTGAACTAGTGGTCCTTCGTCGTAGGTTACTAACAGCTAAATGTATCTGAGAAGTGTCATTTTAGCGCCAATAAACCTGTAGAGGTTCGTTCCTCGATATGAGGTGATGTCCTCTTTCGAGACACCCAATTTGGTTAACAGACGAAGAAACATCATGTCGACTGAGCTTCCTTGATCCACGAGGGTTCTTTGTACTTCATACTTCACCATTAAGACTCGAACAACCATGGAACGTGTTTATTGCGTCTTCTATGGACGAGGTCTTATTCTTTGAGGATCAAGGGAGGTCTGTTGGAGACAATTTGTTTCGTTGTTGAAGAGAGGGAGTTCACGGTCTCTCTTCACCACCTTTTCCTCACTTTCGAGATTTCTCAACCTTCCATCAAGTAGCCTACGGGCGGGGTAGAGCTTCAACTGATCGAAGCAAATTCCAAGAGAGAGAGAGAGAGAGAGATGGTGATCTTACTGTGGTCGCTAATGAAATGTTTTGGAAGTCGATCTCGGTCAATGAAGCTGGGTCAAGATACTACTGAGGTAGATATCAAACCCGTTCCAAGTAATGCTCTAAGATAAGGGTCGGCCATTGGGCTGTTTAGGCTGTGCTGTAGCACAGGTCTTCAGCCCAATCCAATTGTTTTAGGGCCACTAAAAATAGTATAAAACAAGTTATATATCATTTGTTTACAAAAGTATGTCTTGATTAATTCGGTGGCGCAATTGTAGATGATTTTTACTCGGACATAGTGTTGCCCGCATGACCCGGGCTCAACTCTCATCTTTACCACTTTTTACAAGAGCATATTTTGTATTTTTTTTCAAAAAAAACATATCGCTTTGTACCAAAAAAAGTAGCATATCACCTCATTGCTTTCACTTCCGTGTCTTTTCATTTGACTTTTATTTTCCAGTTTTTTTTGTCTCATTCTATTGTGTTAGAAATAATAATAATAATAATAATAATAATAACAGGTTTTAATTGTTGAGATTGTATATCAATTGTTAGCCATTAGAAAATTGTTTTTCGCAAACTCTAGTTCAGTTCTAATTGTCAAAATATATTAGCCTATTTTACTTTTTTAATGGTAGTCTTATTATTTTATAACTGTGCTTGTTTGTGTCATTTATATAATAATAATAATATTATCAGTAATAAATAAGTATTTATTAATAGCTTAGCTGCAGGAAATATTACATTTACATAAATTAATTATAAAATATTAAATTTATATCAAATATTTGATAATTTGTTTAAATTTATTACGGCTTTCAAAAATTAAAATTGATTTATTAATTTTTAGAGTAAATTTTCAAATTGGTTCCTCACAAGTTTTGGCCCCCTCTACGAAATTTGTTAAGATCTGTCAGTGTTCTGGTGAGCTAAAAAATACTAGTGGTTGTATATGTAATTTTTGTGTGAAGACAATGTAACAGGACCGGTGGCTGAACATCACTTGATATCGGTCCCTATAATCACTTTGTATTTATCCGCAGCTTTTCTATAGAGAATAGTTGATTTGAACCACTATGTGGGGCTTCTGCTATTTGCCTACAATGCTATTCGATATTTCACATATCGGCTTTTGGCGTTCCTCTATTTTTCATGATTCGTGATTGACAACACTGAATTGTGGAAGCCATTTAATTCTTCAAGTGTCACTTTGCATTTTAATTCTTCTTGATATTTGCTATTTGTTGAACACATAGTGCAGAGAAAAGAAGAAGTGAAACTGGAATTAACATTCTGATCTTCATTATTCTGGTGAATGATGAATCTGTACAATATATACTTTACATCTCTCTCTAACTGATTGTAACTAAATACAGTTATCACTAAACTATCTTAACTAAAGTAGTTACAATGATACTAACTATGGTAAATGAGTAAATTAACTACAGTTACTATTTACATCAAAGGTGCAAGCTTAATTATGTTATTAATAGGCACTTTTGTGCCCAATTGTGGTTTAATATGTGTGTTTAATTGCTGCAGCACCTGTTGTGGCAGCATTGCCATTTTACGCAACATGAGAGAGAATGTAGCAAGAAACACGGAAATCAAGGCAAGGACAGTTGTCAGCGTGTGTCATGCGTGGGTGTGCGTGTCAATCATTGGTGATGCGTGAATGACCTAGGGTTTTGGGCAAAAAGGACATTGTGCCTTGAAAAGGACAAAATGTGCCTCCACCATTTAGGGTTTGTAAGGCCCGAGTAGTACAATAAATTTAGACGTTTCTACTTTGTTTTTTTTGGCAGTTCCTATAATGGACCTGGTTTTTGATTAGCCATGAAAAGAAATCGGTGTGAGGGTGTGTTTGTAGTTCAAATAATGTTGTTCAGTGTCAGTGAAATTTTTGTTGAAAAATTTAGAAAATGAATTCTACCACATTATGCATAACTGGGTAAATTTTACCCGCCGTTTGATTTCAATTGAAGTCTGAATTCAATGAAAATTTATCTGGGGTTTCCCTGAGTGGGATGTGACTCAAGGTGGTGAAAATATTATTTTAAGGAGAAAAATTAATTTTTCTTGTCGAATAATAAATAGTCACGTTATAGTGAAAATATAGTCACCGAAAAATGTATCTGCTGAACTTAGAAATTATCAGTTACGTAAATATATCGGGGTAGATGTTTTTCAAAGAGTGTAGTGATATGACTAATTTGTTTTATATAAGGTGTTTATGAGATATTGATGGATTAGTGAGAGATGTAGATAGATTAGATGGTTAAATCTGATGATTAAAATTTATTAGTTGAATTTTGGGGGTGCTAGGTGTCCTTTTCTACATGGCTAATTATGTGATATTTATCCTAAATCATTCCTAACCAAGTAAAATTGTTGTAATTAAATTATTATTTTTATCTCCTCCCTTTTACCCATCAGACCGTGGCATTCCCTTTTAGCCCCACTCTCATTTTACTCCTTTCACTTTTGCTCATGTGTTGAGAAAGAACTCAACCTAGTTTCCATGACATTTTCTCCTTCACTCCATGTGTGATGCCTTCTTACTTCTCTAATCTCCATTGCATCTAGTTCCTTCTCCTAGTTGATGTCATCTTCTTGGCTTTGTGGGTAAGTTGAAAATCAAACTTTTTCTTGTTCTCTTTTCACAAAAAGAAGCCGTGACTCCAAAAGCTAGGTGTGAAAGATGTTGTTTTTCTATTCTGTTCTTGCTCAATGCTTCTAATGTATATTGATTGTGACTCTAGGAGAAAGGATCAATGTTTCCCAAAACTTTGTGAGCCCCTATGTTCTGACCTAAGGGAAGGGGATATGTGATTTCCCATGTGAATAATGAAATTAGTTTGGGGTTATTGCTTCTTAATACTTGAAATTATTGTTGTTGTTGTTAATATGAATTTTTGTCTAGGGATTGGTTTAGATGTCTGCTCTCCGTTTGTGTGTTTTTGTTAATGTATGGCCTTGAGAGCATGAGAGAAAGGAAAGGTACAAACTTTGGGTAAAAGAAAGCTACTTACTAGAGGTCAAGGCTGAACTCTGAAAACTACTCTAAGATGGGGGTTAGAGATTTATGTATCCACTTATTTGAGCAAAAGCATGTCAGCTTTCCTTTTTTAAAAATTACTTAATTTTGAGGTCCTATGTCCTTTTAATGTATTTTTGAGTTTAGGTGCATTTCATTTCTTTGGTGGAGTGATTATTAGTATGTATGACTTATGAAAAGGATATGTCCAGGACTTATTGTATTAAGGCCTTGATTGTTGTCAAGAGAGGCTAAGCTAGTTTTAGGAATGCTAGTGGGTTTGAGACAATTGAATATAATTGTTACTTGATTTGACGAGAACCCATTGTTTCTAAGACAAAAAAAAGGGAAGCAGACAGTTAGGAGGGATTATATTTTAAGGATTTGAAGATATTTTGAGTTATTAGGAAATGAAACCTTATAGATGAAAAGTGAAGTCTAAGTGGATTTTAATTGAACTAAGATTTAAGTTGAGTTTGAAGTTGACTAAATGGAATTAAGATTTGATTCAATAATATAGAGTTTCTGTTTGTGTATGAACAAAGGACTAATATAGAGTTTCTGAGGTGTGAGCTGTGCTCCAAGATCTATTTGGAAGTTTTGTTGAAGTTTAGGAGAGTTCAGAGAAGGAGTTAAGCAAATGTGTTCGTAATAGTGTAGCATCTTAATGGACAAAATGTGCTATTGTTTTATGTAATGTTTACTTGGCAAATTGGATTAAGTGATGACATTTATGGATCCTAGAAGTTATGGATTTCGTAGGCATGACTTTAGTAGAGTAATAGCAAACGGTGTTTGAAACCTAAATGGAATGAGTTAGGTAGAATGAGAACCATAGTCGCCAATAAGCCAAATTAATTTTATATTTCAAAGATATAAGTGTGTGTGGAAAATTATTTTGAAACAAACTCAATGTCTAAAAGGTGGGATATTTTTGGAGTACAATTGTTTTGATTATATTTATTTAAAGTGTTAGAAAAGATATTTTATTTCAACAACTCCCAGCTTGGTTAGAGACACATATTTCCATGTTTTAAAAACGAGTTTTTATTTAGTGAAAGATATTTAGATCACCTGTATTATAGTTGTCATGTAAATATATTGTAATAGATAAGTGGAAATTATCTGTCATATTGTGACCTTGTCATTCTCGGAATGATCAGCTATAAGTCTAAGCGAGGCCCAAAATGGAACGTGGGCACGTAAAGGGCAAAGATCGAGTTGTGGGGTGGGTACGACCAGATGACATCTATGCTTGGAAGGAAGGCGCCTAAGGTAAGGGCTTCTTCTAATTACTTTTGTATGTTGTAGTTGTGGTCGGTAATTGTTTGTTGGTTTTGTTGTTGTTGTTGTTGTTGTTGTTGTGAGCCTAAGTGGTTTGGTCCTTATGAGGACATTGTGTGTTGTGGCCTTCGTAGGCTTATTTGTGTGCTTGTTCTTTGTCGTGGATGTGTACATATGATGTGGATGATTTTTGTTTGAGATGTTTGGTAGGAAACAAGGGCGACGTCGAAGTGAGGGAGAGAAAAGATATATGTAGGCGTGATCGTTTTTGTGACTAAGAAAAGCGTTTTCGAAAAATAAATTTGAAGTCTTTCTTCTTTATAAAAGTGAGCGTGCACTTGAACTAGATTTTGGAAAAGGGTTAGAGTGTGACCTAAGGAATGAAAAACAAAAAGAAAAATCCTTGCAAAATGATAGGAGTATGTTGAGAGACTAACATTATGATGAATGAATATTTTAGAAAATTATGACTTTTCAATCTAATAGAGATATATTTCGAGAAGTGAGAAAGGAAAATAAGTTAGGGAGGTTAGAATGAGACGTTGAGAGAGACTTTAAAAGGAAATTTGTTGGTGGTGACTTGAGGAATATATTGGAATGATTAGTGTGGGGTGAGAGGTACATACAGAGTTGTACGTTGTTGAATCGGAAGAAAAAGTCGGTAAGGTCTCTTTCCTTTCTTTATATGTACTACTTAAATTTTCAAATGTTGTGGTGGTGTGTACTGATTGATATATCCATTGCTAATGTGTTGTTTTGGTGCTGGTGTTAAATCATTATTCTTAATCCATGTGATGGTTGGTTGAATAATGCTTGGTGTGGTAAAATTATGCATGAGGTGTTGATGTATAGTCATGCATACATAGGCGGTGTTGTTCTTCATTGGACCTCACAATGGTGGTGTTGTTCTTTACTGGACCTCACAAATGGTGGTGTTTTCCTTCATTGGATCTCACAAGTCTTGCGGGACTATGGTGGTGTTGTTCTTTATTAGACCTCACAAACCCCTACGGGGGAGGTGATATTCCGGAATCATGTGCATTGACATATAGGCATTGCATTAGGATATATGGAGTGGTGTGATGTGTTGTGGGTGCTGAGTTGTTAGAAAGTTGTTTTAAACTTGTTAGGATTATGCATGTGTGAATTGGTTATATATATGTGAGTTGGTTTATATCAGTATATGTGTAATTTTTGGAAGATGACCCTTTCCTGTGGTTCTCCAATGCAATGGATGTCACCCCAGTTATTGGAGGACCATAGTTTAGTTTTTCAGAGATAAAGTTGCAGAGGACGGTGTCCTTCCTTAGTGGAGTACTGGTGGACTCATCGTGGTTTCAAACCGATAGTTAAGTATAGAGTGCTTGATCAGCGTAAGCGTCTTCTTTTGTCGTAGTTTTAGGAAATTTCTCAAGTGTATCATTCTTGAGCGAGTCATGGTATGGGCAATTTCCGGATATGTATAATAGAGATAATTAGTCCCAGATTGGGCGTGTTTTTATTCCAATCACATTTTGTCTTTGCATTGTACACATTCTTTTGAAACATGTATCACATCGGTGCGGGCAAATAAACTTATACATGTTGTATTTTAGTTCTAATTCTTATCTCATGTTAAGAGGGACATCATGTTTCGAAAAGGCTGTAATACTCTGATTGTTTTAAAAAGGTGTTTTAAAAGTAAAAAAAAATATATACTCATGTTTTCAGAGAATGAAGAGTACTTTTCCAAAATCATCTCCTATTAAGAGTTGAGTTAACGTAATAACGCTCCGAAAATCGGGGTGTGACAGGGTTTCTGTCATCCCAAGGCCTTCCCTATATAAAGGCACTCACCCCCAGAATTAGGTTAAGCCGAATTCCTGAGGTATAGACATAGCCTCAAGTTTTCGTGCCTCCATTGTTACTTAGAATCAATTGCTGGGATATTGATTGCTGCAGCAACGTTAGATCTACTTCAACTTCGAAGGAGCTACATTTTGAGAGCTGGAATTGCTTGGTGGATCACCATTGAAGCTGTCTCAGTATCAAGACTTGTAGTTGAACTTCTCTTCTCGGGTTTTAGTATGAAATTCTTACTTCCCTTGATGTTTAGTTTAGTTGTAATGTTGTGTAAGCTCAATATGAGCTAAACCTCTGTAGTTGGGATGCTATTATGAATTTAATGAAGTTAAATTGTTCTTAATGCTTGTGTTATTGTGTTGAGCGCTTTATCTTGTGTGTTTTTACTATTTCCATCTTAGATTAGGATTGGCCGTCTAATCTAAGTAGATATACATTCACAGACATGGTTTGTATATATATCTCACAAGATAACATGGTATGTTGCACTATAGACATATAGTTGTTCCTTGCTTGAGTTCTAGACATAGGAGAGGCATAAGCCATGAGGTAAAACACTTAGGTGTAATGCTGCTTGTTCTCCAGTAGCCTAGGGAAATAATCTCTTCCGAATTAGACATAATTTGGGGCGACTAAAGCCTAGTGTTAAGCATTAGACATAATGCACAATTGCGGCAGCACCCATGGCTGCAGCACTTAACATAGCATTTTGAGCATTTTAATGGATTTATTGAAGTATTGCATCTCAACTTGTCCCAAATCTGATTTCCACTACCCTAATACCTTTTTAGTTGTTTGTTACTTGTTACCCAACCAATTGTGTGTCATTTACTTTTGTTACTAAAATCACTAATTGTTACTTTGATTAAACTCTTGTTTGGCAAATTAATCCTCGTGGGAACTGTAACACCCCCCTTTTACTATTACAATTAAATAGACAATTATCAGAGTCACCTCGAAGAGCGCTACATTTTTCACCATTTTAAAAAGAAATCACCAAGCAGCGGAAATATTAACCAGTTTAAACATCTCCAGAATTAACAATTAAAGACATCTCCAAAATTAATTAAAACAATTTCCAATAACTAAAATAATAGTTCAAAACGATAACTAACGACTCCCCGGTGCTACATATCAGAGCTGACACAGACCCAAACGAGAGAGGAAGCAAAACCTAGCAATTCCTCCACGAGCACTAGCGATCACCTGCAGCGTTGCCGCATGAGAGCAACATTCCAAGCAGAAGGGGTGAGTCTAACAGAGATAATAAGCAGATGATCAAAATATGCTAGCATCAGGTAACTACAGCAACACAATACAATTACACCATATCACAGCAACAACAAAAACACGAACAATAACAACACCATCATCGTGATACAACAATCACGCAACAACAAATAACGAAACAAATCACAATAACGTGCAATAATCATCAAAGCACCAATCTCAACGAAAACACGATATGCAACAACACGAACAATTCAACCAAAACCCTAGACTACCCACACATAATTATCATCAACCCATTATCAAGGTTAAGCCCACCCTTACCTCGAATAACGTAAGCTCCGGAACACGACGAACGAGACACGAACAAAACCACAGCAACACGAACGATCTCCTTTTGAAATTCTTCGCGAAACCCTCCTCTTCTCTCCCTCTTTGCGCCGCGTGCTCTCTCTCTCACTCTCACTTTCGTTTTTCTTTTGCTTGCTGCGAATGAGGGTTTGGCTTAAACCCCCAGGGTTTAAGTTGAGGGCTCAGTAAACACTGGGCTCTCTACGTCACCACCTCCTTTACTCGTTTCACCTCCTACGCATATAAAATATTAACCTTTTAATTTATCTATATCCCGCCTCCAAATTATTTTAATAATTCAATCAACTATTTTAATTAAATTATTTCCGGGGTGTTACAACCCTCCCCCACTTAGAATCTTTCGTCCTCGAAACATACCTGATTCAAACAGCTCCGGATAGGACTCTCGCATCTTGCTCTCCAACTCCCATGTCATGCTTTCACCAGCAGCTCCTAACCAGACCACTTTCACCAGGTTTATCTCTTTGCCACGTAAAGTCTTCACTTCACGATCTTCAATTCGCACAGGCATTGTCTCCACAGTGAGATTATCCCGCACATGCACATCATCCATCGGAATCACATGGGACGGATCCGAAATATACTTCCGAAGTTGCGACACATGAAATACATCGTGCAAATTCGAAAGATTAGGCGGCAAGGCCACCCTATAAGCAACATTACCAATTCTCTCAGTGATCTGATACGGTCCAATGAAACGAGGAGTCAACTTCTTTGTCTTCAATGCACGCCCAACACCAGCCATAGGCGTGACTCTCAAAAACACATGATCACCAGCTTGGAATTCTAAATCCTTCCTTCTCTTATCATGATAGCTCTTCTGTCTACTCTGCGACGCTTTCATTTTCTCACGGATCAATTTCACCTTTTCAGTAGTCTCTCGAACAACCTCGGGTCCAAGAACAATACTCTCCCCAGATTCATGCCAACACAACGGAGTCCTACATCTCCGACCATACAATGCCTCGAACGGTGCCATCCCGATGCTAGAATGGTAACTATTGTTGTAAGTAAACTCGATCAACGGAAGGTGAGTATCCCACGCACCTCCCTGCTCAAGAACACAAGATCTCAACAAGTCTTCCAACGACTGAATGGTCCTCTCTGTCTGTCCATCAGTTTGAGGATGATAAGCTGAACTCAACCTCAATTTAGAACCCAACGCTTCTTGCAAACTCTTCCAGAAATCAGAAGTGAACCTAGGATCTCTGTCAGACACAATGCACAAAGGAACACCATGCAACTTCACAATCACCTGAATATAAATCTCTGCCAATCTCGACACCGGATACGTGATATTGATAGGAATAAAATGAGCAGACTTCGTCAATCTATCCACAATCACCCAAATCGAATCGTGCCCCCTCACAGTATTAGGTAACCCTATCACGAAATCCATAGAAATACTATCCCACTTCCATTCCGGAATCTCCAACGGTTGCATCAACCCAGCAGGCTTCTGATGCTCAACCTTCGATTTCTGACAAGTCAAGCAGGAATACACAAACTGCGCCACATCACGCTTCATACCAGGCCACCAAAACATCTTCTTCAGATCCTGATACATCTTTGTAGCTCCCGGATGGATTCTCAACTTACTCCTATGACCTTCTTCTAAAATTGCTCTTTTCATCTCCTCATCATCAGGAATGCAAATTCTTCCACGGTACTTCAATACATTCTGCGCATCCAACTCAAAGTCTTTATTCTCGGATTGATCAATCCCAACCATCAGGTCAACTAATTTAACATCTAACTTCTGAGCTTCTCGAATGCTGGCCATGAATTCATTATCAATCTTCAACATCCCCAATCTGACACTCTGAGGCATCACTTCATAAACCAAACTCATATCCCTGAACTGCTCAATGAATTCGAGTTCTCTAACCATCATTGCTGACATATGCAACGTCTTTCGACTTAAAGCGTCAGCTACCACATTAGCCTTTCCTGGATGATAGTTCAAGCTAAAGTCATAGTCTTTCAGCAACTCCAACCATCTGCGCTGTCTCATATTCAACTCTTTCTGATCAAACAGATACTGCAAACCCTTATGATCACTGAACACCTCAAACCTCGAACCATACAGATAATGTCTCCAAATTTTCAACGCGAACACAACTGCAGCAAGTTCTAAATCATGGGTAGGGTAGTTCTTCTCATGAGTCCTCAATTGTCTCGACGCATAGGCAACTACCTTACCATTCTGCATAAGCACACCTCCCAACCCCATCTTGGAAGCATCACAATACACCACAAACGACTCTTCCGGATTAGGCAACGTCAGAACAGGAGACGTCGTCAACCTCTCCTTCAATTCTTTGAAGCTCTCTTCACAACAGTCATCCCAGATGAAAGCTTTACCCTTGCAAGTCAACTGAGTCAACGGAAGTGCCAACTTCGAAAATCCTTCTATAAACCTCCTATAGTAACCTGCCAGAGCGAACACCTTCCCAACGGACCTTTCTTTCTTCGGTTTAGGACACTGAGTGCTGATATGACCACCCTCACCACAGTTGTAGCATAACACATCCTTTCGATCACAGCTAGACGCCATATGACCCTCTTTACCACACTTGTAGCACTTCTTCACATCACCTGGACAGTCAGGATGCTTATGACCGGGTTTACCACACTTGTAACATACCACACTTGCAGCAGCATCTCCCCCACTAGGTCTCTTACCCACAGCAGTTCTCTGATTGCCCTTACCAGCTGGAACCTCATACGACTTCCCACGACTCGAGAAATTCTTCTGCCTATCCCTCATGACTCTAGAATGAGCATTACTGTCTTCCTCGAATATTCTGCAGCTGTCAATCAACTCCGAGAACACCCGAATTTTCTGATACCCTATCGCCTTCTTGATATCAGCCCGCAACCCATTTTCAAACTTGATGCATTTGGAGAATTCAGCACCAGCCTCACCATAATGTGGATAGAACTTCGCCAATTCAATGAACTTGGCAGCATACTCAGTCACCGACATATTACCCTGCTTCAGCTCCAGAAACTCAATCTCTTTCTTCCCACGGACATCTTCAGGATAATACTTTCTCAGAAATTCTCTGCTGAACACAGCCCAAGTGACCTCTTCATTCACAGTCGCCAACCTCTGCCTCACCTCCAACCACCAGTCATCAGCCTCCTCTGCCAGCATATGAGTACCATACCTGACTTTCTGCGCCTCAGAGCAATCCATAACACGAAAGATTCTCTCCATCTCTTTCAGCCACGCCAAAGCACCATCAGGGTTATACTTGCCCTTAAAGGTAGGAGGATTCTCCCTCTGAAACGTAGCCAAACTGCGCGACCCAGCATCACCAGCAGAGCCTGGGTTATTCTCCACAGCTTGAGCCACAACCTGCAAAGCAGCAGCGAGTGCAGCATCGTTCCGTCCTGCCATCTCAACCTAACACTGCAACAGAAACTATAATCAGAAACGAGTAACAATTACTCAAGTGTTACTCGACTCGACGACTCGACAACTTGGCCGGACAGACCGAACTGCTCTGATACAACTAATGTAACACCCCCCTTTTACTATTACAATTAAATAGACAATTATCAGAGTCACCTCGAAGAGCGCTACATTTTTCACCATTTTAAAAAGAAATCACCAAGCAGCGGAAATATTAACCAGTTTAAACATCTCCTGAATTAACAATTAAAGACATCTCCAAAATTAATTAAAACAATTTCCAATAACTAAAATAATAGTTCAAAACGATAACTAACGACTCCCCGGTGCTACATATCAGAGCTGACACAGACCCAAACGAGAGAGGAAGCAAAACCTAGCAATTCCTCCACGAGCACTAGCGATCACCTGCAGCGTTGCCGCATGAGAGCAACATTCCAAGCAGAAGGGGTGAGTCTAACAGAGATAATAAGCAGATGATCAAAATATGCTAGCATCAGGTAACTACAGCAACACAATACAATTACACCATATCACAGCAACAACAAAAACACGAACAATAACAACACCATCATCGTGATACAACAATCACGCAACAACAAATAACGAAACAAATCACAATAACGTGCAATAATCATCAAAGCACCAATCTCAACGAAAACACGATATGCAACAACACGAACAATTCAACCAAAACCCTAGACTACCCACACATAATTATCATCAACCCATTATCAAGGTTAAGCCCACCCTTACCTCGAATAACGTAAGCTCCGGAACACGACGAACGAGACACGAACAAAACCACAGCAACACGAACGATCTCCTTTTGAAATTCTTCGCGAAACCCTCCTCTTCTCTCCCTCTTTGCGCCGCGTGCTCTCTCTCTCACTCTCACTTTCGTTTTTCTTTTGCTTGCTGCGAATGAGGGTTTGGCTTAAACCCCCAGGGTTTAAGTTGAGGGCTCAGTAAACACTGGGCTCTCTACGTCACCACCTCCTTTACTCGTTTCACCTCCTACGCATATAAAATATTAACCTTTTAATTTATCTATATCCCGCCTCCAAATTATTTTAATAATTCAATCAACTATTTTAATTAAATTATTTCCGGGGTGTTACAGGAACGATCTCTACTTTCATTATATTACTTGTTACGATTGTGTACACTTGCACAAAAGAACGTTCACGTTTTCACCGCCCATCTTAGAAACTTCTTGAGGGTGGCAGACTCAGTAATTTGCAATGGTGTCCCTCTCGATGCCACTAGAGTGAGATTGTTTCCATGGTCATTGGCGGACAAGGCATCTGCTTGGCTAGACTCCCAACCTACTGAGTCCATTACCACTTGGGACCAACTGAAGCAGAGATTCTTGACCAAATACTTTCCTCCACGTAAGACTACTAAGATCTGAGGTGCAATAATCAGTTTTTCTCAACTCGAGCAAGAATCTCTACATGAAGCTTGGGAAAGATTTCAAGACTTACTCCAAAGTTGTCCACATCATGGATTTGAGAAATGGCAATTGCTTGAATATTTTTGCAACGGATTATCTTCTCAAAATAGGGGAATTGTTAATATGGCTTGCGGGGGCTCTCTCATGAATGGAGAACCTGCGACGGTATATGACTTAATCGCAGAGATAGCGGTCGATAATGCCCAATGGGAAACTAGTGACAGACACATTAAGAAATCAGCTGGAATGTACAAGGTTGACGATGACACTAGTGTTAACATAAAGCTGGATGCTCTCTCTAAACAGGTGCAATCTTTGATGAAGGTACAAGCTCAATCTACTCCCGTAGTTACCTCCACTGGTGATATCACAAATAATCTCTGGGGAGGCCTAACTGAAGAAGTCAACTATCTTGGTCAGAAGAAAAGTGAGTCAAGGCCTGGTATGCAAGATTCTTTAATTAGATACATGGAAAAGGTTGGACATCCGTGCATGGGTGTTTTAGCCAATTACATGGACAGGACAGATGACAGGTTACAATCTATTGAAGATTTGATAAAAGCACAGGGTCGATCGGAAACTTCAATAGAAGAGGCCAATTATGTTCAGAATTTCAACCGGAGCCAAAATGACCCTTATTCAAATACTTACAATCCGGTATGGAGAAATCACCCCAATTTCTCTTGGGGAGGACAACAAAAGCAGCAAAACTCAAACTCCTATAAGCCTCCACACGTCCAAAGGCAAGAGCAGAAGAAGTTGGATACCAATGATGTGTTGGCAAGGCTTATGGAGCAAACAAATGGAAAATTTGAAACATTGGAGAAGAAATTTGGAAGCTTGGAGGACCAAATTGGAGCCATTAACAACAAATTTGGAAGCTTGGAGGGTCAAATCTCAAATCTCGTTATTGTGTTGTCTCAAAGGCCTCAAGGCTCACTATCTACCCAAACTGAGCCTAATCCAAGAAATGAGCATTGCAAGGTTGTCACTCTTAGGAGTGGCAAGGAACTTGTTCAAGAAAGCAATCAAGATGGGCAGGCGCCCGAGAAAGAAATACAAGCTCCTACTAAGGGGAGCACTGTTGGGGAAAGGGAAAAATATAAGCAAGCAAAGGTAAATGTTCCTTATCCTCAAAGACTTAAAAATGAGTAGCATGATAAGCAGTTTGCTAAATTTCTTGAAATATTTAGAAAACTGCATATCAACATTCCTTTTGCTGAAGCTGTTGCTCAAATGCCTAAATATGCCAAATTTTTAAAGAAATTCTTTCTAACAAAAGGAAGTTAGAAGGCTTTGGGACAGTTAGGCTTAATGAGGAATGTTCTGCTATAGTTCTAAAAAAGTTACCACCTAAGCTTAAAGATCCAGGTAGTTTTACTATCCCGTGTACAATTGGTAACTCTCATTTTGAAAAGGCTTTATGTGATTTACGAGAAAGTATAAATTTGATGCCTTTTTCTGTTTTTAGAAAGCATGGTTTGCAGAAACCCCATCCTACTAACATCACTTTGCACCTAGCTGATAGATCCATTGCCCACACCCGTGGAGTGGTGGAAGATGTTTTAGTTAAGGTTGATAAGTTTATTTCTCCCGCTGATTTTGTTGTTTTGGATATGGAAGAAGATGAGGAAGTCCCAATTATTTTGGGGCGCCCTTTCTTAGCTACAGGAAAAAGCTTAATTGTTGTTCAACAGGGAAATTTTGACTTTGAGATTGTGATGACGAGGTTGTATTTGAAGTCTTGAACTCATTGAAAAATCCTTCCTCATTTGCTTCTTGTAATTTTATTGAAGCTATGGATTAATGATGTGGCTACCTCTGAAAGTTTTGATGATTTTAGAATTCAGGACCCTCTAGAAAAAGTACTTACTATGCAGGGACTTGGCATATTGCAGGGTGGTGAGGAAGAAGAGTTCTTAATGTTTTTGCAGGCTCACCACCCTCAGAAAAATTGGAGTAGTCATAGATTTGAAGAATTGGAATGGGGTGATACTCCAAATCCCAAACCTTCAATTGAAGAGACTCCTGAGCTTGAATTAAAGCCTCTTCCTTCAAATGTAAAATATGCTTTCTTGCACCCCCCCCTTCTTCTTTGCCTGTGAATATTTCTGCAGATTTGACAGACACCATGGAAGATAAGCTTTTGAGGGTATTAAGGGCAACAAAGAGGCCTTTGGATGGTCAATTTATGATATAAAAGGCATTAGCCCCTCAATTTGCACTCACAAGATTTATAAGGAGGATGATTATCAACCTCGGGCACTACCTCAACGCCGCCTCAATCCTAACATGAAAGAGGTGGTCAAAAAGGAAGTGATTAAGCTTCTTGATGCAGGTATCATCTATCCTATCTCTGATAGTAAGTTGGTAAGTCATGTTCAATGTGTTCCTAAAAAGGGAGGTACTACTGTAATGGAAAATGATAAAAATGAATTAATTGCAGTTAGGAAAACTATCGGGTGGCGTATGTGCATTGATTAGAGAAAATTAAATGATGCCACCCGAAATGATCACTTCCCCCTTCCCTTTATTGATCAAATGCTTGAGAGAGTGGCAAGTCATGATTATTATTGTTGTTTGGATGAATATTCCGGTTATTTGCAAATACCAGTGGCTTCCGAAGATCAAGAAAAAACTACTTTTACTTGCCCATATGGAACATTTGCATATAAAAGGATGTCATTCGGTTTATGGAATGCCCCTGCCACTTTACAAAGATGCATGATGGCTATTTTCTCTGACTTGGTTGAAAAATGCATCGAGATATTCGTGGATGATTTTACTGTTTTTGGATCCTCTTATGAGGATTGTTTACATAACTTGAATTCAGTGTTGCAGAGATGTAGGGATACTAATTTAGTGCTCAATTGGGAGAAATGTCAATTTATGGTGCAAGATTACATTATTTTGGGACACAAGGTGTCTGCTAGAGGCATTGAAGTTGATCCTGCAAAAGTTGAGGTAATTCCAAACTTGCCCCCACCCAATTCTGTTAAGGGGGTCCGTAGTTTTCTAGGCCGTGCTGGCTTCTATAGACGGTTTGTTAAAGACTTCTCAAAAATTGCAAAGCCTATGACTGACCTCTTGGTTAAGGAGGCCCCTTTTGATTTTTCTGATACTTGTTTGAAGGCTTTAAATTGTTTAAAGGAAAAATTAATTAGTGCCCCTGTTGTTGCTGCCCCTGGTTGGTTTCTCCCCTTTGAAATTATGTGTGATGCCAGCGATACTGCTGTGGGGGCTGTTTTGGGGCAAAGAAAGAATAAGGTACTCTATACCATTTACTACGCTAGTCGCACTCTTGATGATGCTCAAAGAAATTATACTACCACAGAGAAAGAACTGCTAGCTGTATTATTTGCATTTGACAAGTTTCGTCATTACCTTGTTCTTTCTAAAGTTATTGTTTATACTGATCATGCTGCTATTAGATATTTGCTTGGAAAACAAGATGCAAAACCCAGGTTAATCAGGTGGATTTCGTTGATACAAGAGTTTGACTTGGAGATTAGAGACAAGAAAAGTCAAACTCTTGTGTACGAAGTCAAACTCTGGAAAACAGGATGCAAAATCCAGATTAATCAGCTAGCATACATTTCACAGATTTCATTAAGGGCAACTTGGTCTTTTCAACCCATAAAAGAGTGTCTACAGAGTAGCTCTAGGTGTGTACGAAGTATGGGCCGAAAGAAAAGAAATGTGAGCTGAAAGCAAACCTAGGTTGGCTAGGGAATATAAAAAGGTGCGCAGCTTTTCAATTGAGGGTTACAGAATAATTATATAAAAAAAGGAGACTTAGCAATTGGAAAAAAGGAGATATACACATACAGACTCACGCAAACAGTAGCCGCACACCAAGAGCCAACAACAGTAGTGCCGGCAAGCAGAAAAGGGAGTTTTTGGTGGATAACGGGAGTTTTTGGTATCCATTCTTGACACTGTGAAATAGCTTTGGAGCAGATACAGAGACTGAATACTCAAGATCAGAATTTAGTCTATCTCCGGGTTATTTTTATCTTCTGTAATTCATGACTCCTAATTTTGTTTCAGTGTTCTTGATGACCATGGATGACTAAATTTTCTTCTAGGGTCTTAGGTGGATCTTGCTTGATTAGATAACTTTTTATGCTTTAGTTTATACTTTGAATTCCTAGTTTTTATTTATCCTATTGCTTTTATCACATAATTAGGATTGACAACCCTTTGCATGTTCATAATCAATTAGTAGATTAGCGATTGTACTACAACTATAGTTGGTGGACCTATAGGATAATTGAGACTATAATCAATGAATGACCAAACTTTAATTTAGTCTTCCAATCATTCAATCTTTTTGTACTTTATGCTTTTCCTAAATTTAAATTCTAACATGACCAAACTAGGGTTAATTTAGGAAAAAGAATATTAGTCGCGAATGATCAAACGGATTAATAGCTTTAGTAAAGTAATTGGTAATTGAATAAAATAAGGGAATTCAAGTAGAATTAGACATAGAGGAATTAAAGTGTGAAACCGCGACCCTAGGCTTCTCTCCTTTGATTAAATCTTACATTTTAATTCTTGTTATTTGTTTCAATTCAGTTTGTTTTCATATCTTTACAACAACTCAATTATTCGACCGTCTAAACAATATATAATCTCGACTAGTTTAGTACTTATTAATTAATCCCTGTGGAGACGATATTTTTTTATACTACTTCAGCGATAGAGTACACTTGCTCTAAGTGTGTCTTTGACGCAACAATTGATATGCAAATCAGTGAACAAAGCCATTGAAGCTCACATGTCATGCTAGCTAGGGCACGGTATTCAACCTCAGAACTGGACCTGGAGACAGTAGATTGTTTCTTGGATTTCCATGACAGTAAAGAGGAACCAAGGAACACACAATATCCAGAGACTGATCTACGAGTAGAAGGACATGTAGCCTAGTCAGAATCTGCAAAGCCAGATAATTTCATACTAGAAGATGCAGAGTACAACAGGCCTTTAGCTGGAGCACCCTTTATGTACTTAAGGACTCTCATAGCAGCTAGATGGTGAACTTGTAAAGGTTTGGAGATGAATTGGATAAGTTGTTGTACAATGAAGGCCAAATTTGGGCGAGATGTTGTGAGGTACAGCAGCTTGCCAATCATTCTTCTGTAGGAAGAGATGTCTTCATAAGGTGGAGAATCACTGTCATGTAACTTGAGAGAGGAGTGATAAGGTGTGGAGCTAGGTTTTACTGCTAGCATACCACTGTCTTCAAGCAATTCAAGTGTAAATTTTCGTTGATTAAGAAAATGCTCTGTTTGGATCTAGCCACCTCTAGACCAAGAAAGAAACGCAAGTTACCAAGTTCTTTAATGCGAAAAGAGGAGTTAAGGAATTGCTTGACTGAGGCAATTTCAGCAGGATAATTTCCAGCAAGTACAATATCATCGACATAAACTAGTAAAGCAGTGAAGTGATCACTTTGTAGCTTTGTAAGCAGAGAGTGATCCGCATTGGATTGAGAGTAGCCTAGTGATATAAGAGCAGTGGAGAGTTTGGAATACCACTGCCTGCTGCCTTGCTTTAAGCTATAGAGAGACTGGTTAAGCTTGCATACTTGTGTAGTAGAGGCAGAGGGAGCAGAAGCTGTTAAACCAGGTGGAAGTTCCATATAAACTTCTTCATGAAGATCTCCATGGAAAAAAGCATTATTCACATCAAGTTGCTCTAAATTCCAATCCTTGATGGCAGCTAAATAGAGAATTGTTCTAATGGTGGTCAACTTTGCAACAGGAGAGAAGATATCAAAATAGTCCACACCTTCCATTTGAGTATAACCTTTTGCAACTAAACGGGCTTTGTTTCTTTCAATGGATCCATCAGCATGATGCTTAATCTTATAGACCCATTTACAGCCTATGGGCCTGGTGGTAGATCAACAATGGTCCATGTATTGGTTGATGCAAGAGCATCCAATTCAGACTTCATAGCTACCTGCCAACAATCAAACTTACAAGCATGGTGGTAGGTTTTGGGTTCAGTGATGGAGGTTATGGCTAGACAAAAGTGTTTGTAAGTGGAATTGCAGTTTGAATAAGACAAGACAGAAGATAAAGGGTAATTAGAGTTACTTGAGGAAGTGACTGGCAGCTTAGAGGAAAGCAAATTGCAGTGATAGTCAGACAAGTAGCTGTTGAGGCAAAATCCCTAATTAAATTTTGATGATTAACAAACCTCAAATGTGAGAAGCTTAAGGTTTCTGATTTCATATGCTACTAATGTTCTTCTTGAGTGTTATATAAGAACATGATTATTAAAATCTCAAGAAGGTATATGCTTATGAGAAGCATCACATATGAGAAAACTAGAAAGAATATTGTTCACAAAGTTCTAAGGAAGGAATCCTCTCTTGACAAAGATCTAAAAATCAAGACCATATGGTAAACTTGAGAAATATCATCTTGTGGCAATATGAGAAGAGTAACTAACAAGGATCAACCCAAGAACAGTCATGACAGAACCATAAAGAAGAAGATGAGAAGCATCAGATAAGAAGAGTCAAGTTGAGAAGAGTCATAACCTTGAGAAGGGTCATGATGAGAAGAGTCATGTTAAGAAGGGCCATACCATGAACCATCATCAGGAATATCAACATGAGAAGCATCAACATAAGAAGCATCAACTTGAGAAGCATCATCATCAGTCATGTGTGAGAAGAGTCACTGTGAGAAGGGTCATAAAAAACTGGAAACAGCCGTCTTCTGCAGAAAAGCAAAAACACAGCTGTGTTGTGCAGACAACTCATTCCAACGGCTATAAACGGCTAGTTTCTTCACCAATGACTCTAAATCTTGGATCAATGGTGAATACACATAATTTCATCTATAAATTAACGCTCCTGGTTGTAACACCCCGGAAATAATTTAATTAAAATAGTTGATTGAATTATTAAAATAATTTGGAGGCGGGATATAGATAAATTAAAAGGTTAATATTTTATATGCGTAGGAGGTGAAACGAGTAAAGGAGGTGGTGACGTAGAGAGCCCAGTGTTTACTGAGCCCTCAACTTAAACCCTGGGGGTTTAAGCCAAACCCTCATTCGCAGCAAGCAAAAGAAAAACGAAAGTGAGAGTGAGAGAGAGAGCACGCGGCGCAAAGAGGGAGAGAAGAGGAGGGTTTCGCGAAGAATTTCAAAAGGAGATCGTTCGTGTTGCTGTGGTTTTGTTCGTGTCTCGTTCGTCGTGTTCCGGAGCTTACGTTATTCGAGGTAAGGGTGGGCTTAACCTTGATAATGGGTTGATGATAATTATGTGTGGGTAGTCTAGGGTTTTGTTGAATTGTTCGTGTTGTTGCATATCGTGTTTTCGTTGAGATTGGTGCTTTGATGATTATTGCACGTCATTGTGATTTGTTTCGTTATTTGTTGTTGCGTGATTGTTGTATCACGATGATGGTGTTGTTATTGTTCGTGTTTTTGTTGTTGCTGTGCGTGGTTGATTGTTGTTGTCGCGTTGTCGAATTGTCGTTTTGTTGTGGTGGTTGCGGTGTCGTTGCCGTTAGGGTTTGGTGTTTGGCAATTTAGCGATTCTGGACACAGGTTCGGTTTTTCTATAACTGGCGCTGTTTGGTAGATCCAAAAATTATGAGGTTGATTGTTTTTGAAAATAGACTTAACGCCGGTCGTTTTGGCACTGGTTTCGTCAAATTCGGAGTTGTATAGCTCGAGTTATAGGCGATACAAGTTAGGTTAAAATTCTGGAAACGATTTGGGTATAGATTCGGTATTTCGGTAACTGGGAACGTTGTATTGACCGAAAAATTATGTGGTTTATTTTTCTGGAAAATAGACTTAATGCTTGTTAATTTGGCACTGGTTTGGTTGCGTTTAGAGTTGTGTAGCTCGAGATATGAATTCCACAAGTTAGAGTAAGATTCTGGAAACAATCTGGACACAGGGTCAGTGTTTTGGTTACCACGTTTTCAAAAGAACTCCTTTTTGAACGAATCCAATTTCTTTGAAAACTAGACAAAATTTCCCCCAGTTTATGCACAAGTTTCATGCAATTTGATTGAGTTTTGGTCACTTTGGAATTGCTTGAATTTGAAGGACAGAAACTGTCCTCTTTTGCAACTAGCCTGTGTGCTTTTCGAAAACTGTACCTATTGGACACTCTCCTTCAAAAACTGAACTTAGGGATGATAACCAGACCCATAGGGCTTTCCAACAAGTATTTATTTGTTGAAATCCGATGTCGTTTGCTATTTTAATTAATTCGCTGAAGTAGGTGCGATGTGACTAGGCGCTGTGCGCCAGTCTTGTGCGTGGTGTGCGTGCGTTATGTCCGCGTTGTGGAGCCGTCTGGTGTTAATATTTCAGGTGCGGTGCTGGTATGCTCAGGAGAGTTTAGTGGTAGCTGTGATGCTACAACTTGGTGCTATTTTTGGTGAAATCATTTGTTTTGATTCTGGTGATATAGTATTTATTTTAAACACTTGTTATGGTGAGTTGGTGCATAATCATGGTGTCGCATTGTCATATGCATGTTTTGGTGATATAGGCTCTGCCTCTGGTGTTTATTGGTGATATGCCCGTCGTGGCTCATTTTGGTGATCGGTACCGCATGCATATGCCCACTGGAGGGGTTGCATATCATCCCGTTGTCTATGAATGTTATAATTTTGGTGGTTCACTGTCAAATGGATTTTTCCTTTGGTATCTGGTGCTGTGATATGGTGTAATTGTATTGTGTTGCTGTAGTTACCTGATGCTAGCGTATTTTTATCATCTGCTTATTACCTCTGTTAGACTCACCCCTTCTGCTTGGAATGTTGCTCTCATGCGGCAACGCTGCAGGTGATCGCTAGTGCTCGTGGAGGAATTGCTAGGTTTTGCTTCCTCTCTCGTTTGGGTCTGTGTCAGCTCTGATATGTAGCACCGGGGAGTCGTTAGTTATCGTTTTGAACTATTATTTTAGTTATTGGAAATTGTTTTAATTAATTTTGGAGATGTCTTTAATTGTTAATTCTGGAGATGTTTAAACTGGTTAATATTTCCGCTGCTTGGTGATTTCTTTTATATAAATTATTTTGGAGATTTTTAAAATGGTGAAAAATGTAGCGCCCTTCGAGGTGACTCTGATAATTGTCTATTTAATTGTAATAGTAAAAGGGGGGTGTTACACTGGTCGCCATTGATCCTCATTAGAGTACATTGAGGCCTTAACTTCCAACCTTCTCAAGTATCAAAGTTTTCTCTCATCCATACTCAGCTGCACCAAACCAGAAGGGATTCATGTGTTCTCTGAGTATGTATTATGTCTTGTGTTGTTGTACTTATTGAACACTCCATTTGTATCAACCAAGCTCTAGAAATCCCACAAACTCTATCACTTAAACAGATACCTTGTAGGGAACCTTCTCAAGTGGCATGTGTTGCTGTAGTACTTGAGAAGTGAGTGCTTCTGTGTTTGAAGCAGTCTAATAGATCAGAAGGAGTCTATTAGGGGAGTTTACAGTAGGTAGAGCTGTGTGAAGAAAACTACCAAGAGTTCTTTTACCCTAGAGAGGTGTAAAAGGTGTAAACTATTTTGGAAAATTAGTGGAAATACTCATTGGATGTGAGGAGTGGATGTAGTCCAGGATTTGGGTGAACCACTATAAATCACTGTGTTATTTATTGCTTTACAAAATCATTAGTTTGCATCTTGAGAGAAAACTCTCCACAAGGAGAAGGTTTATGAAAACTGAGAAGAGTCAGTTATGACCCTTCTCTGCCAATAAACTGTGTTTGTGAAAACTATGTTTTTAACCCTTCTTACCCTTCTCCCTATTTGTGAATGATTATAAAAACTCTTGACAAGAACCTCTTGACAAATTATAACTTCATCACTAGCTTAAAACCTATTTGAACTGTAAAACAGAACTACTATGAGAAGCATTGAGAGAAGAACTATCTGACCCTTCTCAACTCTTTCGTATAGTTGAGAAGAAAGAGTAATCACCCTTCTCAGCTTATTAACTAAGTTAAGAAGACATGTTTTGACTCACCCTTCTTAACACATATCACTCACTATCTTATATCTACATCATACTTGTGAAGAAAAGTTCTTTTATTTCAGGTCAATTTTAAAAGGGTCACAATTCCAACCCCCCTTCCTTGTGACATTATTGACTTCAGTAGCTAGGTGGTTGTTTTAGTCTGGTAGACCTACGGACAGGAGCAGGGGAGAGAGGGGAATCCCGAGGAATGGTAGAGGTCTGATTTTGAGGATGGTTGTCAAGTTGTGGTGAATTGGAAGGAGATAAATGTGTAGTGGTAGGGTTAGATAAGGGTTGAAGAGTGGTAGATGAAGGCAGAGGTACAATAGGTGTATCATATGGTAAATCAAAGATATCTGGTGTGCATGTTGGAGTAGGAGTGATAGAGTTTTTGTTGCTTGTGGTGTTGTGGAAGGGAAAGGTGGTCTCATGAAAGGCTACATTTCCAGAGACATAGAATTCATTGGATTCAAGGTCATATAAGAGGTATCCCTTGGTTCCCTCCTTATAACACAGAAAGACAGATTTTCTAGCTCTTGGTTCAAATTTGGTTCTATGGTTGTGTAGAGTAGATGAGTAGGCAAGGCAACCAAAGACTTTGAGGTGAGTGAGGCTAAGGGGTGAACTATGTAGAAGTTCATAGGGGGACTTGTTGTTTAGTAATGGTGTGGGAAGTCTATTTATGATATGTATGACTTGTTGTATGGCTAGGTGCTAGAGGTTAAGGGGAACATTAGATTGAAATGATAAAGCACGAGCAACATTAAGAATATGTTGGTGCTTTCTCTCAACAATCCCATTTTGTTGAGGTGTTTCTACACAAGATCTTTGGTGTATGATTCCTTTAGATAGGAAGTAATCAGTCAGGAGATGTTCAGGACCATTATCACTACGTATGCATTTGAGCTTCTTTTGGAATTGAGTTTCTATGAATGTGATGAAATTGGTTAAGTGTTTTCTGGTTTCACCTTTGTTATGCATGAAAATAGTCCAAGTAAAAAGGCTAAAATCATCTACTAGAGTTAAAAAATACTTATGACCAGATATGGAGGGAGTGGCAAAGGGCCCCCATATGTCAGCATGAACTAAATCAAATATGTTTGAAGAATGAGTATTACTATGTGGAAAGGGTAAATTTCTTTGTTTTGCAAAATGACAAGTATCACATGGTTTAGTATTTGAATTGAAAGAAACAAAGGGAAATTGATTGGAAATACATTTGTGTATAGGTGTAGACAAATGACCTAATCTATAGTGCCAAATAGTGGTAGGATCATTACAATTAGGATCTAAGTGATGGGAAATAAAGGTGTTGCAAGAGCCAGGATTGGATTGAGGAACCTGGGAAGTGTCAAGCACATACAATTTGCCAACTCTTTTACCTGTAAATCCAGTCTTCCTCGAGTGAGAGAACTACAAAATATCACAGCAGTCAGGATGAAGTTGAACATCATATAATAGAGAATCAAACAGTGTTGTCACAGAAATGATGTTAACATGAAATGAGGGAAAATAGTAAACATTATGGAGTATAAGAGAACCAAAGAGGAGAACTGAGCCAGCAATGGTGGTTGTGACAGTATCACCATTGGGCATGGTCATGGACTTAGGTGCAATGTGATATGTGCAAATGAAGTTAGCAAAAGTGTGAGTGATGTGATCTGTGGCACCAGTGTCAACAATCCAAAGGTAGTTATGCTTGCTAATTCTAATAAGTTTTGTCTTACCAAAGGTGGAAGGGGAGATGGATGTGTGGGAAGAGGATGTGGTGGCGTATATAGAGTTTACAGAGGCTGGTGTGGTGGACTGTAAATTTGATTGTTGAAGTAGCTGCAAAGTCTGTTGGTATTGCTCTTGAATCGTGGTGAGAGATGCATTTGCTGTGTTGGAAGTGGACGGAGTTGCAGGCGAAGGACTAGGGCTTGATTCCTGCACACTATTGGCTGCTGAAGTGGTGGATGAAGTGCTAGCAGGAGTAGTAGAGTTGTTCTTGCGATGTTGATAACCCGGAGGATATCCATGCTTGATGAAGCATGTGTCAACTGTGTGGTTAGTGTGTCCACAATGAGTACAAAGTTGATTACCACGACCACCAGAATTGCCACCACGGCCACCGTTGGTTGATGCACGAGAAGGATACTGAGAAACAAGGTTGATCGAAGATTGATTCTCCACCGTGGAATCATTGGAATTGGTGTTGTTGTGACCGAATTGTCGTTCTTGCTGAAGAACCATGGAGAAGGCGTTGTCTAAGGACGACAATGGTGAAATTAACATGATTTGAGAACGAACGTGTGAGAATTGATCATTCAATCCCTTCAAGAACTTGATGACCTTATCTTGTTCCTTGAATTTACGCAAATCAGTAGCCGCACCACAAGTGCCAGGGATCGCACATGTACAATCTCTAATAGGCTGGTAATTCTCAATTTCTTCCCACATTGTGGTTAATTTGGTGAAGTATGATGAAATATCAAGCGTACCTTGTTGGAATCGTGCTAATTCATCTTGAATATCAGCAATTCGGAAAATATCGCCGAGAGAAGCGCTTTTCGAGGCATTTCCATAAAAGAGAAGCACGATCGCACAAGAGTAAGGATTTTGCGATATTTTCTGAAATTGAGCGTCGTAGCCATGAGAGAATAAGATTGTTGCAGCGAATCCAGGGTTCATACAGAGGATCGGAAGCAGAAGGAGGTGCGAGAGTTCCATCAATGAATTTCGCCTTGTTCTTGGAAATTAGAGTCACTTTCATGGATTTGCACCATGTTTGATAGTTTTGATTATCAAGAAGAGGTTGAACAAGAACCAGAGAGTGATTTTCGTTAGGATGCATGTAATAGGGATTTGATGGATTTATAGCGAAATTTGAGTAAGGTGTCGCCATTGTTGAAATCGAAGAAAAGCTTTGAAGAAGAAAGGAATTGCAGAGGTGAATCGCAAGAACAATTGTAAAGAAAGAGTAAAATGCGAATCGAAATGTGAAACGCAGAGACGAAGATCTAGGGTTTCAATCTGATACCATGTTGAACACATAGTGCAGAAAAGAGAAGAAGTGAAACTGGAATTAACATTCTGATCTTCATTATTCTAGTGAATGATGAATCTGTACAATATATACTTTACATCTCTATCTAACTGACTGTAACTAAATAGAGTTATCACTAAACTATCTTAACTAAAGTAGTTACAATGATACTAACTATGGTAAATGAGTAAATTAACTACAGTTACTATTTACATCAGGTAATACTATTGTTCTTCACACGTTATACTATAGAGGAAGAGGGATAATTTGTATGTCTAGTTGACTAATGTAGCAGGATGATTGGCAGTTGAGAAATTTACTTGGTGTTCTAGAGTGGGCCGAAGCCCAATCCAGCGCTCCAGCATTAGATCGGCCTAACGACAATGGGCAAGAGAGCAAGGAACCATATCAACGGCTCTGATCAGTCTGTACGGCCATCCAACGGCCAAACGCAATTCATGCACCCTATATAAGCATTCATTGCGTCAGTTGTCAAGTACACACTATTCACTAGTATTGATACTCTGCTCGTTCGCTCCTGACTTGGGCGTTGGAGTGTATTTGCAGGTACACCCGCCCTCTTTTCCTGACCGTGGAGTGCGACCAAAAGCAGTAACCGGATAAGGTTTGATACCTGAAAGCTTGCATAAGGCGACCTCAGGTTCAGATCATTTGGTAATCCTCGTCCCTACCACCACTGCAAAATGAAATTATCGGCTTTTTTTTTTACTATGACTCCTAAGGTTAGAAAGTTCGGATTTGGATATAAGAAGCGTAAGAAAAAGAAAAAACCTTTAAGAGTTGACTCAATCTCAAGAAGGGGCCCAATCTATAAGATTTGAAAAGGGCCTCTAAATTGTTTGGGACGACCCTATCGAAGATGCACTCCTTCACGTTGATCCGGTGAAGAGGATGGTACCTAGACACTTCGACGCTCAAGTCAACTTAGAAAAAAGGTGGCAGGTAGTAATAAAAGTGTACCTAGTGTATTGGAGGAAGAGCGTACTTATAGCGGAATGTGCCAAATGAAAGTTGCTTGATCCTGCACTGGCCGAGGTTGATTCTTGGCCGTTGGATGAGAGGTTATTTGATCTCTATCCCAGATGTTATTAAATGAAAGCAAACCTTGGATCTTAGTGGATATGGGCCGCGACAACAGATCCAGCTACAGATTGGGCGGAGGAGCCCAGTCCAAACATTAATATTAAAGAATGTAAATGAGTAAATAAAAAGAACAAAATAGCTAACCGAAAGATAACCAAAAGAAAAAGAAAAGCACATATACCTATGGACATATCCTAATTAAAGGAAAAGATTCTGAAAAAGCTTTTGCTGCGATAGTTTGGTCGCCACAGCCCATTGGCTTCCAAAGAATCCTAAGAAAGAAAGACATTCTGGAAAACAGAAAATAAAAACCCGTCAATATATTCACTAGTCTCACTGAAATATTCGTTTTGTTATGGTCACTGAATCAAAACACGAACATATATGCTGGTTTCTCCAACGTGTTAGCTGAAATGTAAAGAGAATTCCAATGTGGCTGAACAAGATTTGCATCACACATCCTGGCACACTCTTGTGCTCATACCTCAAGCATTTATCCACATTCCTCGCGTGGCTTGCTTGTGCTTGAATGAGTCCTTCAACTTCTCTTCTTGTTATATAAACACCATATCTCTAACTCCAATAACAATACATAACTTACAACTCACAGGTAGCATCTATAGTTTCCATTTTCAATTCAAGATACTCACATTACCTAGCTAGATCTTAAAGTCTAAATGGCATTTATTTTTAAGGTAATTGTCACAAGGTGCAACAAGCATGCAGGTGGTCACTGGTTTGGTGATGCATCCACATCTTCTTGTTTTTTTTTTTGACGTGGTAATAGTCTTCAATAGATGAAAAGAGAAACATTACACATAGAAGCTAAAGAGCTTAATTGGTCATAGCCAAACCAAACATGATTTCCTAGATCTTGAGCTAACCCTACAACCTTATGGGCTATGCCATTATCAATTCTATTGATGTGGATTACAATTGCTGATTCAAAGTCAAGAAGTAAATGTCTACAATCTTGTATAATAAGTTCAATGACAGATCTGGATGTTCTGCGGTACAAGCACTCCACAATCACTGCAGCATCAGTCCGGAAGGAAGGTCTCAGCACATTCCTCTCCTTTGCTGTTACAATTGCCTATCTCAGCCCCAGAGCTTCAGCCACCAGAGGATCAGTTACCAGATTTACTCTTCTACACGCAGCAAACAGAGTGCAACTACTCTGGTCTTGAATAATGAGGCCCCAGTTTGTGTTTCCAGCATTAAAACACCCGGCATCCACTGCTATAACATGACTATTTGCAGGAACAGCAGCTGTAGTAGCTAGTACAGATAGCCTACTACTATTAATTCTTGGATTTGCTATGTTGAATTAATTGACAAACTCAATAGAGGATTGGGCTATTTGGATAGGGTCAGCATCAGTGTTTTTAAACACCTTTTGGTTCCTCGCATACCATAATTTCCAGAGCAAAACACAGAGCAATTGGGAACCCAAAGGTTCCTTACAAGTAAGCCAATGTAATAACCAATCAACAACATCAATGCTATTATTAACATGAGTTCCCAAATTTGATGCAAACAAAGTGAGTTTCATGATTGGGCAATGCAAGATCATATGCTCACTAGTTTCACAGCCTTCATTACACAGTGGACAAGATGTGTCAAGAGCTATACATTTTTTACTGATATTGGCCCTTGTGGGGAGAATGTTTTTAGCTAGGCGCCACATGAAATTTCTGACTTTTGATGGAACTGCAGCCTTCCAAATTTCCTTCCACAGCTTGTGCATATTTGGATTAGATGAGCTAGGTTGATTTCTGGAATTGACACTGCATAACAGATGATAGGCTGATCTAACCGAGTATTCTCTATCCTTCTCCCAATGCCAAATAATTCTGTCTTCAGGAAGTCTCTGAGAAATTAGAATATTTAGGATTTGTTGGGCCTCATAATTTGAAAAGTTCTCCAGAATCATGTTCCTCTTCCAACTCTGTGTTCCCATCAATTAACTCTTCTACCAAAGCACCAGGTTCCATAGAGAGTTGTGGACTCAATATCTTAAAACCTGTTTGTTCCGGAAGCCAGTTATCTTGCCAGATTTTAACACTCCTACCATTCCCCACTTGCCATCTTGCTCCATCTTCCACAGTTCTTCTAGCACTAAGCATGCTTCTCCAAGCATAACTAGGTTGATACCCTGCTTTTGCTTCCATAAAAGTGCCCCTAGGATAGTACCTACTCTTGAAAATTCTTTCCATAAGAGAGCCCCCTTTTGTCATGAGTCTCCAACAATGTTTTCCAAGGAGAGCTTTGTTGAAGCAGCTGAACCCTCTAAACCCCATACCTCCCTGATGTTTAGCTTTTGACATCTTGTCCCAGCTTATCCAGTGAATTTTCTTCTGATTGTTCGTAGAACCCCACCAGAACTTTGCCAACATAGATTCAATTGTGTTGCAGATCCCCTCAGGCAGCTTGTAGCAGCTCATAATGTAGTTTGGGATTGTTTGTGCCACAGCTTTGATGAGAGTCTCTTTCCCCGCTTTTGACAAACATTTTTCCTTCCACCCCTTGAGCTTCTTCTATATTCTATCCACCACAAAAGAGAAAATGACCTTCTTGGACCTTCCAAAAGTAACAGGAAGTCCCAGGTATCTTGTATGAGAATCCACAGTCTTTACTCCCATCTGGTTACAGATCATGTCTTTATCTCTCTCTTGCACATTTCGACTGAATGAGGATTATGATTTCTCTTGGTTAACCACATGACCAGAAGCTCTCTGATAGGTGTCCAGGACCTGAAGAATAGTCTCTGCTTCTTGGGAATTGGCTCGAGTGAACAACAAACTGTCATCAGCAAATAACAGGTGGGATACCTGAGGGGCGGCCCTTGCGATCTTGATCCTATGAATAGCTCCTTTGTTAACTTCTTGGTGAATTAAACCAGATAACACATTAGCACAAAGAATGAAAAGATAGGGTGATAAAGGATCACCTTCTCTCAATCCTCTCTCAGGATTGAAGCTGGAGCTTGGCTGGCCATTAATAAGAATCTGGTAAGTCACTGTGGAGATGCATCTGTTGATGAGCTGAACCATATGATCAGGGAAGCCCATGGAGGATAGGACATGTTGAACAAAACACCACTCAATCCTATCATATGCTTTTGACATATCCAGTTTAAGAGCCATTGTACCTTTCTTCCCTTTTGTCTTCTTTTTCATCCAATGAAAGCACTCCATAGCTATAAGGGCATTATCCGTTATTAGTCTCCCTTGGATAAAAGCGCTTTGCTCTTCATCAATGATCTCAGGAAGGACTTTCTTAAGTCTGTTAGCAATAGCCTTAGTGACTATTTTCATGAGCACATTGCACAAACTTATGGGCCTAAAGTCTTTGGAGGAGGTGGGGTTCTTGCACTTAGGTATAAGTACAATGAAAGTCTTGTTAATTTCCTCAGGAGATTTACCATTATTCCATTTATCTAGAGCCACTGAGGTCACATCCCTCCCAACAATATCGCAATATTTCGGATAAAACAATGCTGGCAAGCCATCGGGTCCAGGTGCCTTCAACGGATGCATTTCCTGAATTGCCTCAATCACCTCTGCTGAGGTATAAGGTAACCCTCACCAATCACTCATATCAGTAGGAACCTCACCTCTAACCACATTGCAAGTGGCTTCAATATCAGTAGGCACAGATGAGGTAAATAACTCAGCAAAGTAAATAATGAGAACCCTTTCAACATTCTCTTCACCCCTCCACATGAAGCCTTGCTCATCCTTCAATTTCTTTATCTCATTAACCTTTCTCCTTTGACTAGCCTTGCCATGGAAGAATTTCGTGTTTCTATCCCCATCTCTAAGCCAAATGGCCCTGCTTCTTTGTCTCCATATTGTTTCCTCCCTTTTTAGCAGTGCATCATGTTGCTTCTCTAACTCCTTGAATCTCTCAATATCATCATTAGAGCCCAGCCACATGGAGTCATCTTTTAACATTTTTTCAATCCTCAAAATTTCTTTTCTGGTGTTACTGGCCGAGAGGTCTTCAAATTCCAAATCCAGAGATTTTAGGGCAGCAATATTCTCCAGGCAAGCTGAATTACCAGGCCTCCATATCCTCTTTATCTCCTCAGCACATCTACTTTCCTTAGACCACACCTCGTCAAACCTGAACATCTTCTTTCTCCTCCTTTTTCAATCAGTGGGAACATCAACATAAAGAAGCACAGTTGCATGATATGACCCAAACCTAGCCAGATGAGTTGCCTGCAGAGGGGCAATCCTGTTTTGAAAAGCTTCATTTCCATAAACTCTGTCAAGTCTGCATTGGATATTCTCATCACCTCTTCTACCAGCCTTGAAAACCCAAATCATTAAGCTCACAATCATTCACACAGTTTCTCCCAATGGCAAGTTGAGAATCTGTTCTAATGTTTCCCCCCACTTTATCCTTGTTATCAAGAATATCATTAAAATCACCTAGACCAAACCCAACTATCATCCACCTGATCAGCAATTGTTTTTACCAGATGCCAAGTTTTCCACTTCAAGTGCTCCAAAGAGAAGCCATATATCCCAGTAAAGTGCCAAACATTTCCTGAGCTCTCATCCTTGCACTTGCCATGAATATGATTTATTGAGTAGGATTGAATGTCCACCAGAATATTGTCATTCCACATCAGAGCTAAGCCTCCATCCCTCTCTCTACCCAACCCAGAACAATCAACACAAAGCCCAGAATTGAAACCACACCTTCTTCTAATATTCTCCATCTCTGATACCTTCATCTTTGTCTCCATTAAGAAGAACAAACTGGGATTTTCTACTCTGATGAGCCTCAACAAGGCTCTAACTGCAGAGGGATTCCCCAACCCTCTGCAGTTCCAACTTAAGGTTTTCATTGAGTTGGGGGGTGTTGGACTTCCAACACCTCCCTTTCTTCTTGTGCATTTGAATCAATCATCGCCACATCCTATCTAGCCTTCTTGTCACCACCCCTTTGTTCTTCAATTACCCCTTCCTGCAAGCCTTCCTCTATCAGCATCCTCTTACCAAGTTCCTTACTCTTCTTATTGCTTCTAGCTACTCTTGGTTTCCCCTCAACTTTCTGTCTTGTCCATTTCCTTCCCTTCCTTCCTACAGTTTTCTTGTTGCTTGTATCATTTTTTGTAGATGGGGATAGGGCCACAATTCCTAGAGATTCAGCTACTTTCTCAATTTCTCTTGAGTTAACAAAGAGGTCATTTAGACACGGTTCATTAGCTATCTCTTTTCCTTTCTAGAGCTGGTAGTATCACATTTGCTATTACTACCAGGGGAAGAGAAAAGGTTTCTGCTACAATTACCTGAGCTGTTCTCTTTCTTCTGCTCAAACGTGACCCTTGGTAATGGGAATGCTCTGAGCCATGGCCCAAAGGAAAATTCTTTCTCTTCTACGTCTTCGTATTCCTCCCCCTCCTTTTCCTCTATCTCTTCACACTTCTTAACTTGGTGTCCAATGCGCCCACAAGTAAATACAGATGGACCTCTCCTGGTACCGAATCACTGTTGCTCTGAGCAGAGGCTTCCTGAGATCAAGAGAGACTTTGATCCTGAGAAAACGACCAAGTTTGTGGCCCTCCTTTTGATCTGCTTCTTCAAAAAACCCTAGCATATTTCCCAACTTCTTCGCCATCGCTTCGAATGTGCATAGACCCTAATCCAGAATGACATCCTATGCATACTGATTTCTGAAGGCTGGTCATCACCTGACACTTTGTCCAAAATCAGTTTGTTTCGGTCAAAATTCCATGGTCCATTTCGCAGCACCGATTCCAGATCTCTTTTGTTGGAGAAGCGAAACAAGAACAAGTTTTTGCTCAGATCTTGAATTTCAACCGGGTTCTTCAACCTCCAAGCTTGGGTGATAGTTTGCTTGAAGGCACAAGTGTTATAGGGACTATCTGTCCATATCTTCCCAGCTAGGGTTCTCTGGAACACTTCAACTTCTTCGATTTCATCTTTTTCCACAGTGAAACCTTCTTCTTCTGTCTGATTTAGCGGGATATCCTTCCATGGTTCCATGATAACAAACACAAATACACTAGCTAGAAGAGACTAGAGAGAGAACACGAACGCAATCGTCGGAGATGACCAGTAGGGAATGGGGAGATACACCGAGAATACTCGGAGGGAACCACCACTAAACCCTAGCACAGCGCTCGGGTTGGGGGAGAATCTGACCCTGTGCGGTACTTTAGATGTCCACATCTTTAGTTGCATACAGAGAAGGTGATGATGACAACGATGGTTGTTACGACTATGCTCCCGCTGCATATATGTTAGCTCACTAGTTAGCTAGCTACTAGTAGTGTTATCAAAATCTCTACTCCAGTTCTTGATTTTGAGACAAGGCTATCTATTATTCTTACACAAAGTTAGAATGTACTCTTTTGCAAGTAAACGTGTATTCGATATCCTTCATTTAACTTTTGATATACCTATTATGAACATCAATTCACAGTTGTCCACTAAAATAGTTGAGACTTGCTAACTTAAATATAAATAAATTTATGCTGACTTCATTATTAATATTGAGGTTGTTGAGTCTGATTGATGTTAGAGCTCAAAGTCATTAACAAAGAGAAATTAACAACACATCTGTCAGATTATGAAAAGACGTGATACATTAATACTTCTAAGTTTTATGACGAATTGATGCACCAAGATAATCAAAGATATTTATCCATCACAAAGATTATGATAGACAAAGACCATATATGATATACTCTCATAAACATAATATTCAAGCGGAACTCGAGAAATGTACCTCACGGTGGTGAAATTAAAACGGATTACATACTAATAACTTGGGCGTGAGAGTGTCTTGTGTTGGGTAATGTGATGAGATTATTGAATTGGATTCAGTATCCTTGTTCGGGGCATGATGTCGTCCAATTTTCCTTTTTAGATGAGGCGGGGTTATCACTTCTTTTTCTTTTGGTTTGACTTTGTCTGAGTGCTTTATTGGATGAATAATTTATTTCGCTGAGGGGGATTCTATATTGTTAACACCCAAAATTAATTAAGTCGTAGGCCGAGGGCTGAGAGAAAAAGAGGGAAATGATTAGAATGCTGAGGCTAGACAAAGTTCTAAGAGATAATTGCTGAAGAAATGAACTCAAGAGGGGCCCTCGGGGAAAATCACAAGATAAACTCCCTGTGGAAGGGGTAAGCCCGAGGGAGAGTAAAGTCTCGGCCTATAGAGTGTCACGGCCAGGGTGGCTCGGGTGCCTAAATTACAGTCCAAGGGAAAGGTCAATCGAGGAACTGAATGGCCGAGGTAAGGCAGGTTTGCTTGGAAGGCAAGAGAGAGGAAGCACGAGGATAGAACGTGGGAGCAGTTGAAGATCAAGTGAAGGAGCGATGCTTTGAAAAGGTGAGCAATGGAGTTTTACCCCACCAACCGTGCTAGTGGGATCGTGGGTGGTTACTCCGCCTCTTTAGGGCTTAGGAACAATGATAACGTTGATCTTTGATTGATCCAACGGTAGGCAAGTCTTGGCTCGAATAGTGGCTGACGAGGATAAATAGGAAGAGGATAATTGTAAAAAGACATAAATCAATACAATAACTCTATTTTTTATCAGCTTATCTTCTTTTACCGAACTTTACATTTATTTTATCTTTATGCATTAGGCCAGTAGAATAATCCAACCCTCGCATCCCATTCACCCAACTTGACCCTTTCTAGAGGAGTCAGGAAACCCACAATCAAGGAGCAGAGTTCCCTCCTCGGTGCAATTGATTAAAAAATAGAGGAATCAAAGACTGTCCAAACCGGTGGCCGATCCCACGACTAGGACCTAAGAGTTTGACAACAACGAAAATTGGCACACCCAGTGGGACAAGAACGGGTGAACAAACGATCACATTTGATTTTCTTGGACTGGATTATTGTTGGCGTATGCACCTACGCTCCGGCAGGAACCTAAGTATGGAGCGAGTAAGTGCTTCGGGGACAACCTCCACAGCAGTTAATGTTGATTCAAATGAGAACTCCCCTCAAGACTACGAAGAGCCCGTGTTGATGACCACATCGTTTATTCGTTCAGTGGCGACGTAGTGATCTGAAGGTGAAGCTCGAAGCGTTTGACGCGTTGGCCCGTACTGAAATGAAGGACCAATTTGGTCTAAAGGATCTATGCTAGATTTTGTGCTAACATTGCGATCTGGTGTGTGATATAGGATTCAACGCTCGTCGCGTTGACTTAAGAATTGAAAGTAGATCGAAAAGCAACAGATGTTATGTATATGACATGCATCTAATGTATGCACCTGCAATAATTGATTTTAAGTGGAATGATGAATGAAATGTAATGGATGACTTTTTCTCCTTTTGCTTTTTGCTTTTTTTCTTCTCTTCTTGAAATATGATGAATGCATGAAATGCGAATGTGAATATGATGCAAATGTAACGCTTTGATGCAAATGCTATGGTGAATAAAAGGATGTGCATAAATGCATGGTGCGATGATAAGATATGATTGGTTGGGATGTACAAACATTTTTTGGTAATGATGAGAAAAGAGACTTTCGATGAGACAAATAGAGAAGTGAATATTTTGGAATCATCATTTATTAGAAAAATTTGATTCGATTTGAACTCAAATTTTGGCAATCTCAAGATTGTTATTTACAGACACTGATGTGAAAAAGTACTTGACTGTATTTACAGACTCGCTTATTTTGCTCTTCCATTATGATTCCCCATGACGACCGAAGTTTTAGGTCCACAAAGTTAACTAAGTGGATTTCGAGTATCACAGTATTTGCTTGTGTTCTCTCTCTTTGAAGCATTGTTTAGTAAATATGTATAGTAGTGCAAATAAAGATTAATGAATAAGTTAATTCGGGGTTCTAGAGGTCTAGGATATGGACACATGAAGGGAGGAATGACAGGTTTATTATTCAAGCTCATGAAAGATAGGTTTTCCCTAAGCCAAGAAAAGCGGGACTGCCCCAATTTAGACTTTCGGTGACAATGAATGAATAATTTCCCCTGTCTAGATGAAATCTAGGGGTGTATAGGAAATGATGAACTAGGAATGCCCTAACTTTGGAATGAGAAGTGGAAAGCAAGAGATTTTGTTGCCCCAATTATATATGACAAGGACAATGTTGCCCCGACTTGAGTAGTAGTGCGAAAGGGTACATTTAGGATAATGGGTTGAGAAATTGCCCCGGGATGGTTTTATGGATGTGAATATAAGATTGGGAGGAGATGTGTGTAAGGTGAATTTCCACAATTTTAGGTAGAGTGAAGGGTGAGGGGATTGCCCCACTTTGTAATTGCATTTGTGAAATTGATAAACTTACGGTAATGGGTTTAGGAGTTGGTCCAATATGACTATATGGGATGGACGCTGGACAAACTTTGTCCGAGTTTAAGTGGAATAAGCGATGAAGGAATGCCCCCACTTTGGGATATCGGTGTTGGTCCTAGTATAAACTTTTGACTCTCTTTAAGGTGAATTCCAAAGACTATGATAGTCTTGAGTTTTTTTATATGATGAAGACTTCATTTGGTGATCACTAAACATTGTCGTAATATTGATGCAACTTTAATGAATCTTGGAGTGCAAGCCTTTAGATTTTCTTTTTTTTTCTTTTTTTTTGAGATTTTTTTTGAGCAAACATATTGTAATTAAATAAACTTATGGCATGTGAAATTGACGAACAGCTTTCTAAAATTGATAACAAGATGGAAGCCTTTTCCAAATACTATATTCAAACCAAGGACGATATACTCCAAATTCTTAACATTCACCATTACCCAGTGTCACCAAAGGAGAAATTTTTAGAAAACCCAAGTTCATCAAGTTTTTTAGGAAAAGAAAAAGAAGGGACTAAGAAATTAAAGTTTGTCAAGGATTGTTTTAAAAATAAATTAATTAAGTCTCCCGCCAAGGAATCAGTTGACAAATTCAGAGAAATCTATCAGTCTCTGGTTAACTTTATGTACCAAGGAAATCCAAGAAATCTCGATAATTATATTATTGAATACAAAGGTATCTATCCAAGAATTATGATCATCTTAGATGATTGGGACGATATTACGCTTCTCACTGATCTTTTAAGATTTGGTTTTATTGATTCAATATATATTGACCCCAAGAATGATTTATCCAAGCTTAAATATTTTCCTTAACCTATTTTAATGGGAATCAATGGATATATAAAGGGAGTAAATCCCCATAAAACCATCTTTACCAAGATATATACGGCTAGTCCTGATCAGGAAGGTGAAGCTATGTATTTTGTCTAGATAGGAACTTTAAACGATGAAGAGATCGGAGCTCAAGAATATACTACCAAGGAAGAAGCCCCACAAATGGATGAAGAATGGATTACCAGAAGAAGAGCTCTAGGATTTCATGTGCTCCTAATGATGATGAAACAGACATATGACCAAGGAAAATTTTGGAGCTATTCTATGACTGACAAGGCTATAGTAATTTGCAAAAAAGACAAGGACCAGCAACCAGGAACACTTAGAACACTCCAGTTATTTGCCCAACGAATTGAGAAGAATACTTTCCCAGGTCAGTTAGAGACACATCAGCAATTCTGCAAAGTAGTAAGGGCAAGTGGAGACCACAAGTGCAATTATTGCAGAGAGAAAGTATGAATGATAAAAGCTAAAGTTGCCGACAAGAAAAAAGTAGATATCAAAGAAAGAAGGGTGGCCGACAAGAAAACGTGTAAAAGCAGATTCTTTCAAGATAAAAAGTTACGCCAGTAATATAACCCTAGTTACTTTTAGTACTATAGTTAAGATAAGAATGGGTCTATAAAAGCCCATCTCCTATGATCTAAAGGATCATCGAAAATAAAATCCAACCACCTATGTGTAAAACTACCATAATGTACTAAATAAAATTTCAGAGTTTCTGAAATCCTTTTAAGTCTATTTTTCTTTCATGTATCACCTACAGTACTAAGTTTATATGGAAGACCCCCAAAGCCAAATAAAGACAAGCAAAAATCAATTATAGATATGATAGTAAGGAATAAAAATCATATATCACCTACAGTACTAAGTTTATATGGAAACGAAATTAACGAAGAAGAAAATATTAAAGTCAATATTAATCAATACTTAGAGATGGATAATGATAGCGATTATGAGGATCTAATTATTGAAAAATTAAAAAACTTAGATATTAAAGCTGAGGAGAAAAGAGAATGTGTTGATATTTTTTTCTGATTCCGTAATATCTCTTCTTTTCTAGTTAGTAATCTCTCTATGGCTTCTATAATATCTTTCTTTCGTTCCTCAATAAATTTTATATCTTCAATCATATAAGTAACTATTTCTATAATTTCATCATATCCTTCGAACCTTCTGGTAAATCTATTATGGTCTGCTAGATCTTCTTGGTCACTATGATTATGCCTATCATATTCTTCCATATAGTTTTCATATTCTAGTTGTTCTGAACTTATCCTACTCACATCATATTCTTCAAACTCTGATTGTGTTGGTGAACTCATTTTAGTTAAATGTTTCTTACTTTCCAATTTTAAGTTACTATTATTCCATGTACAGAGGTTTCCTACTTAGAACAACAAAAAATATATCTGGAGGAAATTAATGGGCCTTACCACGCTTCTTTGTCGTGATACGAGCTTGCCTTCCTTTCAACATCTAAAAACGCCTCCCTGGCTTGTAAACGGTGGAATGAGGATCTCGGGCTCTACCAAGTTCAATGCAGACATAATGATGTAGAGGCGGGAATCGCTGAAGGTGAGAAGAAGAGGGTGAGAAAGAAAGGAATTAGGGTGAGAAATAATAATATAGTTTCTTAATTATTTTAGTTATTTTAATTAATAATAAACCTGATGTGGCAATGCTTACGTGGCTTCATTTTATAATGATAAAAAATGAAAAATAAAAATGTTATTTTATTAAAACTTACAAAAAATGTTAAAGGTCCACCGGTGGACCATTTTTTAGGGGTCCATATTAGAGGCACCCATGAAATGGTTAAAAGAAAAGCAATTTAAAAATATATCGTTTAATAGTGCATATATTGTATGATTCAAAGTCATTTTATGACATCCATATTGTCCTATTTCGTTACTCGTTGGACAACAAAACTGCCTCTTTTGATATTTATAGATCTGTTTATTTTCTTTAGCTTCTATGCAGTAGTCCGTTAATCGTTTCTTCGCAAACCAAATTCTTGCCCCTAGACTTGGTGTATCCATTTTTCGTTTTACCATTTGTTCTTCGAAATCTCTTATTAGTTTACTATTACTGTTACTTTAAGTAAAAATATTGTCGTTATGTTCTTCTTTAATCTTGATTTTTGCAATAATTGCAATTGTGTTCCCCACTAGCTTTTTCTATTTTGCAAAACTGCTGATGCGTTTCCAGCTGTCCTTGGAAATTATTTTTCTCAATTTTCTGAGAGAATAATTGGAGGGTCCTTAGAATTCCTGGTTGCTGACTTTTGTCTTTTTTACATATTACGATGTTAGGAAAGAAAAGACGCTAGACAAGCTACACGATTTAGAGATTCAAGAAGTAGGTTCGTTTTACTATTTCTTACGTTCCTGAACCCATACAATTAATTTTGGGGTTATTTTTTTTTCTTTTCTATTTTACAGCTTAAGATCAGTATTCTAGAAACTGTTTTGCATCGTGCTTTTGCTTTTTAACTCAATGCCTTGATTCTCCATTTTTGGAAGCTTGTCATGGTAGCCTTGTGGCTTTTGCGCTTTCTGTTTGGCACTATTGCTATGATCTAGATTTTTGGTTGGCCTTTTAGTTTTTAGCCTTACATAGACAGGTAGAATGGCGTGATGATGCAAGCACTTGTTGCTTCTTTGGTTTCTCGGTGGTGGTGCTGCTTTTGGAGTATTAGTAGCTTTTCCTTTTTTGAGTCCTCTCTTTGAGATGTTGTATGTTAGGTGTTTGTTTTCTAATTGGTAGGTGAGGGGCTTGTAAGCCTTTTCAGGTGTATTTTTGTCTCTTTTGAGGCTGAACTGGTGTATCTATTTTCTAGCTTTGTAGCAAATGACTCGTTTCTTGAAGTGATGTAATGTTTGACCATGTTGATATTTTCTCCAATTCCCTGTATAAGTAGTACTCCACCATGATGCTATTTTTAAGAAAATCTATTCCTATGCTTTGACAGAATGTCTTTAAAACATATCTCTATGATCATGCCTATTTTTACAATTTTTTAACCATTGATAGGGACCTTTAACACAATGGTTGGAGTTGTTACGCTGTGATTGGGAGAGGAAGAGGTTATGGGGTTGGGTGATGGAACTAGGCCCTTGCAAAATGTTAAATACCTCTGCCTGTAACAGATTGTTTATGGATTTGACTCTTACTTGAATCCAATGTGGTTTCTGCTCTTTTTAAATGGTTATGGTCATTAAATTCCACAACCAAACCGGGTAGAGATTTTTTTCTCATTGTTTAATTTCTCATTTTCTTGTTTACTGGATTTGTATTTCTAAGTTGCTAACATTGGTCTTTCATGTGATTAAATTTTTCTTAGTGCAACATAGTCGTTCCATGGTGAAATTTGACAGTGGCTACACTCTGTTGGAAGTAAACATGGAATTGAGCCACACTCAATAGAAATATCTCCAAATAGTGAACGTCTAGTTCTTGACTCTGAGAATAGTAACTCTTGGAGCGACCATCAAATGCTGCCACTTGGACCTTTAAGAGAACCTTTGACTTCACTTAGACGAGCAGATGTGGTTGTCATCCATCATGCAGACTTGTGGTACGTTAAAGTGACATTCATAGTTCCTTTTCATGCCACTTTGTTTTATCAGTTTGCATTTGCTTATTTAGGTGGTTTTTATGTTAAAGTGACATTCATAGTTCCTTTGACTATGAGTTAATTGATATCTGTCAACTTTTGGAAGAAACTCTGCAAGTGGATTGTCCAGTTGCTGATGGCACTTGATTACTTACATGTTAATCATATTCTTCATCGCGATGTCAAGGTAAAGGACTTCTTCAAGTTGAACAATAGATCTTATGTAGCAAATATCTTAGAGTACTTATAGAACCAGCTTTGGGTTGTTATTTTTTGATCTGTTTTAGTGTTCAAATATATTCTTAACAAAAGATCAAGATATATACGCATAGGTAAATGGCGTTACTGATTTTATTTCACACTGCTCTTAGACATAGTTAATGTTTCAGAGTTTGGACTTTGGATTTCGTTATTTTTGTCTTGTTTTGTAGTATGTATACTATCCTTATGTCTTGCATGTTTGTTGCTTGCAGGTGATCTTGCTTCCTCAGTGAGTGATACCGTGAAAATACTGTTTTGTTCACTGTTTGAGCATTCTTGTAGATTAGTAACTTTTTGTTGTTGCTTTAAACTTAGATTGTTGGGACTCTAACTTATATGTGCCCAGAGCTTCTTGCTGATATACCCTACAGCTCTAAATTAGATATCTAGTCTTCTACAATATCTTTTGAATTGCATCTTTAATTTGTTACGACTTATAAAATTTTCCAGAATGTTGTGTTTATGATATGGCTGCTCATTGGCCAGCTTTTAAAGCTTTCGTAAGTTTCTTGCAGACACTAAAAAAAATAAAAAATTACATTTAGCATGGGCCAAGCCGACGCTAAAATGTTAACCGGACGCTAAGTAGCGTCGGCCGGGACAATGCTAGTGTTAGCGTGGGTTGTCTTCATGTTGCCAACTAGCGTGGGCTTTTGGCCCACACTACATAGCGTCGGCTACAAAATGACCCACGCTAAACGCCGCGATGAGGCGTTTAGCAGCGCGCCCGAGCCGTCGCATGGCCGACGCTAAACTCTTCTCTAGCGACGACTTTTTAAGGTTAGCGTAGGCTTTCGGCCCACCCTAAAAGCAAAAATTCTTGTATAATTCTGCTAGTTTTCTAGTAAGAAATCATAATGAAATTAAAAGAGGAGAACCAAGGATGGTTATAAACTATAAACCCTTGAATAGGATTGTAAAAGACTATCTTTATCCTTTACCTAGAAAAGATATGATTTATGAAAAAATAAAAGAAGGAAAAATATTTTCAAAATTTTGATCTTTAGTCAGAATATCAATGAACATAACAAACACTTATTTATTTTTGCTACAAAAGCATATGAGAATGGTTTAGTATTAAGTAAGAAGAAAGCCGAAATAGCAAAAGAAAAAATTAGCTATTTAGGTTTAATAATTGATAAGGGTAGTATAGAGCTTCAACCACACATTTCTGAAAAGATTCTGGACTTTCCAGGTAAGCTTGAAAATTTAAAACAAGTCCAATCCTTTCTAGGACATATTAATTATGCCTCCCAATTTATTAAAGATTGTGCTAAATTAAAAAGTAGAATTACAAGCTAAAATCAGAAAAGACCAGAAGTTTGAATGGAATGAAGAAGACACTCGATGGGTACAAAATATAAAAACAAAGGTAAAAAACTTAGAAAAACTCCCTTTACCAAGAGAGGAAGATGAATTATACATCGAAACAGACGCTTCAGATAAATATTTGGGCGCTGTCTTGAGAAGACAAGGAGACAATTTAGTCCTTAGGTATACTTCGGGAATGTTTAGAGGAGCAGAATTAAATTATGATATCAATGAAAAGGAAGTGTTAGCAGTAATAAGAACAATTGAATCGTTAGAGCTAGTACAAATTCATATGAATTGGTACGAACTAAGACGAACTCGTACAAAATGACGAACTCGGATGAACTTGTACCAAATGGTACGAACTAGTACGAAATGGTATAAACTCGTAGTAAATGGTATGAACTAGTAGAAATGGGTCAAACTCGAAGAAAATGGTTAGAGCTAGTACAAATTCATATGAATTGGTATGAACTAAGACGAACTCGTACAAAATGACAAACTAGGACGAACTTGTACCAAATGGTACGAACTAGTACGGAATGGTATAAACTCGTAGGAAATGGTATGAACTAGTATGAAATGGTTCAAACTCGTAGAAAATGGTTAGAGCTAGTACAAATTCATATGAATTGGTACGAACTAAGACGAACTCGTACAAAATGACGAACTAGGACGAACTTGTACCAAATGATATGAACTAGTACGGAATGGTATGAACTAGTATGAAATGGTTCAAACTCGTAGAAAATGGTTAGACCTAGTACAAATTAATGATGATGAAGCAGACATATGATCAAGGTAAATTCTGGAGTTACTCTATGACAGATAAGGCTATCGTAATATGTAAAAAAGACAAAAGTCAGCAACCAGGAATTCTAAGGACCCTCCAATTATTCTCTCAGAAAATTGAGAAAAATAATTTCCAAGGACAGCTGGAAACGCATCAGCAGTTTTGCAAAATAGAAAAAGCTAGTGGGAACACAAATGCAATTATTGCAAAAATCAAGATTAAAGAAGAACATAACGACAAGATAAAGAAGATATGACCGACAAGAAGATATGCACGACAGGAAACGATAAGATGCTCTGATGTAAAAAGTAACTATAGTTTCGTAACCAAGGAAAAATGTAACCCTAGTTACTTTTAATAACGCCTTGTATTACCTATATAAACCCGTCTTTGTAAGATAGAAGGACACGGGTTTTCAAAATAAAAAAGTGTGTGTATGTATTTCGAGATGCTGAACTAAATAAAAATTCCTAGTTCCTGAAATCTTTTTAGTGCAAATATTTCCTCAAGCTTTCTTAGTTAAGGTTAGAGTTTAGTAAACAATCCAGAAGAAGGAGTGGTAAAAAACCCCTTCTCTAAAAGGGTGACAAGAGCCCGAGGTCTTACTTCCACCGTGTTAAAGCCAGGATAGGCGCTGTTAAGGTGTTGATCATAGACGGCAAGCTCGAATCATCAAACGAGAAGCGTGGTATGGCCCAATAATCTTCTTAGTTTACTATTACTGTTACTTTAAGTAAAAAGCCTCTGTACACGAAATATTGGTAACTAAACTAGAAAGTAAGGAACACTTCTTCATCATGAGTTCACTAACACAGTCGGAGTTTGAGGATTATATGCAAGAAAATGATATCGTTAGTTTAGAACAAGAAGAAAACGAAACCTTTTTACAAGAATATGATAGAGAAAATCATAATGATAATAAATTTCTTAGGACATTTGACGGATATAATGAGATAATAGAAGTAGTTACCTATATGATCGAGGATATACAATTTATTGAAGAACGAAAAGGGGACATTATAAGTGCCATCGAAAGATTAATAACTAGAAGAGAGGAAATATTAAAAAATCATAGAAAAGTATGCATGGATCAATGCTACTGTTCAAATCATAACGGTTTAAGCCTCATTTGTGGCTGCGTTTGTAAATGTACGTATTTGGTATCAAAGCAGGACAAGATCAAAAAGAATGAAGCTAGTAATTCAAACATATCAGTAGTTAATAATGATAGATTACAAGGAATAAATTTACCTCGAAATGAGATACTCGGAAACGATTTATATGATTATACATCTACAGGAATAATTCAATTAGAAACCTGCCTTTTACATTACAAAATGCAGATAGAAACCAGTATAATGAAACATCTAGAAGAAGAAGAAAATGAAACTCAGAAAGAGATTTTAGAGCAGATCTATGTTATATTGCAAAGGATATAAATGGATAGGATAGAAATCCTTCGAGATGAAATAGAAACCCTAGAACAGGATAAAAGTAAGCAAAATTTTATGAAATTAATAAACAATGATAAATTAGATTTCCTAAATGACCAACTAGAAATAATTAAAAGAAAACTAGAAATAACCACCATACTGTTACAAGAAGAGACGGATAAAAAATTTATTCAAAATATTATTGGAAGACCACCAAAGACAAATAAAGATAAACAAAAAACAATTATTGATATGATAGTAAAGAACAAGAATCACATGTCACCTACAATATTACGTTTATATGGAAATGAAATTTGTAGAGAAGATGACGAAGAATTAAAAATTCAAAACGAAGAAGAAAATATTAAAGTTAATATTAATCAATACTTAGATATGGATAATGATAGCGAATACGAAGACATAATTATTGAGAAGTTAAAAAATTTAGATAGTAAAGCCGAAGAAGAAAGTGAACGCGTTGATGTAAAACCAAATATCCCTTCACTAGCAGTGGTAAATCAAGGACAAACATCGGACTCAGGAAGTAATGTTGTGAATTATAGTAGGAACTGGAGAGTGAACGAAGAAGAACAAGCTAATCCAGTCAGAAAAAATATAGATCGAAGACAGTATTATATTATATTCCTATGAAGTATGTACCATATGATAAAGAACCACAAGCATTAAATCCAACTGGAATTTACCTAGATTTAGACTGTGTCGAAGATAGGGAAAAAATGATAACGATGTGGATAAAAGAAAATGGCGCTGTAATAAATAAAGAAGGAATGACGAAAGAACAAGGAATGGAGTTTTTAAGAAGAACGATGCGAGGAAGTGTGGAAAGATTCATTGAGAGTCTAGGGAGTAGTTATGAAACCCTCAAAAACGAATCAGAAAATATTATAAGATTCCTTAGTAATCTTGAAAAATTAATAAGAGGAGAGTTTTTAGGATATTACGATCCAAATGTAACAGCTGAGACCCTTTGGGCTATAGATAAGGAAAATGCCATAAAAGGAATGATGAACATTAGTATTTGTAATATGTGTTATTTCGATCAATACACCTGTGAATTTACAGATTGGTTCTATAGGGCAAGATTTAAAGAAGCATCACCCGAGTATGGATTTTATGGTAAAATGTATTATGAAAAGTTACCCGAACCATTTAGAAGTAAAATAATAAGAGATTTCGAAGAACAAATGGTAAAACGAAAAATGGATACACCAAGTTTAGGGGCAAGAATTTGGTTTGCGAAGAAACGATTAACGGACTACTGCATAGAAGTTAAAGAAAATAAACAGATCTATAAATATCAAAAGAGGCAGTTTTGTTGTCCAACGAATAACGAAATAGGACAATATGGATGTCATAAAACCTACAAGAAAAGAAAGAAATGGAAATTTAGAAAAGCTAATTTTAAGAAATATAATGATAAGCATAGATATTTTTAGAAAAGATGAAGGTTTGATAAGTCAAGTCAAACTTATAATAAAGATAGAACTAGTGTAAATAAACCGAGTAGCAAACAAAGGAATCCTAAGAAATGCACATGTTTCATTTGTAAAGAAGAAGGTCATTATGCAAATCAATGTCCGAAAAGAAATAAACAAAACATAAAAATTCTAGATGAAATATATGATTATGGTTTTGAACCCATAGAATCAGAATGTAGTCTCTATAGTGCTAGTATAAATTCCGAGGAATTAAGTAATGATGATGAATAAAGAAGAAGAGCTAATAACAGAGGACGTAATAGAGTTTTCTAATATTAAAGAGTATGAAAAATTAGAAGAAATTAAAAGGCTAGACTTAGATATAGAACCAAGAAAGAATCTTTTAGAAAAATATGGAAAATATATAGGACAGACAGTAAGGATTCAGAAGATCCATGAGTCGAGTGTAGAAATAGGAGAAGCCAAGAAAAAGGGAAGAATTCCATTAATAACAAGAGAGGTAATAAATTCAGTGCTAAAAATATGGATAGCAATAAAAGGAAGAAAATGAAGGTAGTAGACCTAATTAAAGTTCAAGTTATGATAAAAGGATATTTTCGAGAAAAATTAGATTCACCTATAGCTGTGTATTTAATGGATGAAAGAATTAGGCGCAATATACAAGATGCACTATTCGGAGCAGTAATGGGAAACCTATATTTCGGAAAAATTATTTTCGAATATGAGCCAAACTTCAGTGTCTCCATAAATGATAAAAATCTAGATAAAGCCTTAGTATTATATCGGCAAATTTACACCAGGGGACCTTTAACTTATTTATTTGTAACAAGTTGGCCCTTTAAGTTTCTTTTGTAACAAATAGGCCCTTTAAGTTACCCGACGTTGACACCGTTGGCCCTTTTAGTAAAATGTAATATCGTTCATTACATCAAAATATGTTTGTTTGCATCAAAATACATAAGCTAGAGTAGTCACAATATATAAAGTAGCATTACATCAAAATATATAAGCTAGAGAAATCATTAAAAGGGCCTATTTGTTACAAAAAAAACTTAAAGGTCCAACTTGTTACAAATAAATAACTTAAAGATCCTCTAGTGTAATTTTGCCTATTATATCATAAGCTAGAAAATTTTGAAATGCCTCAAGGCAGTCATTGTTATTCAATTACATATAGAACAATATTTGGAATAAGTCCAAGTCACCATACAATGAAGTTCAAACCAGAAAAAATTAAATTTAAAGAAATTTTCGATGGACTGATAGAATGGATACCACCCAGAAGAGTAAAACCAGAACAGTTGACCTACATAGAAGAAATTAAAACAGATGAGATGCCAAAAATCATTGATAGGTCAGGAGAAATAGTAGGAAACAAAAATGTAGCTGTTATTCATAGAACAAAATCCGAAAGGATAGTATCTAAATCAAAAAATTTAGAACTCGGAAGAAAGAGCTTAGATTTAACAGAGAAAAAGGGACTAGGAGGTACGCAGTATTTTATTGAAGTAGGTATTAAATTAGGAAGAAATCCAATAAAATGCTTAGTAGATACCGGAGCCGGAACCAGCCACATTACTAAAGATTTATTACAAGGAATAGGAATACCTATAAAAGAATTAGAAAATAAGTACTATTATCTAGACTATAACAATAATAAGCACCATGTCACTCACAAGGCAGATATCGTTATATTAATAAAGGAATATGAAATCCCCATATCTATAGAAGTAGAAGATAGTGTATGTACAAAATTTTTATTAGGAATGGATTTCTTACATAGCTTCGACGACTATACTATAAAGAATAGCTATATAGAGTTATGTTATTATGGAAAAACAATCGAAGTTAGTAGAGTGTAAAAGAATAAATAAAAGACAAAACTCTATAGCCATTGAAAGATATATCATGCATTAATAGATTCAGGATCAGGATTTAGTATAACTAGTCATTATTTTCCTAATAGTAGGAAAATCGATAAGATTATAGGAAGAGATATCCATAATAAAGAAACTAGCTTTGATCAGGGATACAATAATTTTTGGATTATTATAGGAAAGTTACAAGTAAGATTTGATAAAATCTATTATTACCCTAATATAGTGTATGATTTTCTGATAGGATGGGTTCAAAACCATAATCATATATTTCATCTAGAATTTTTATGTTTTGTTTATTTCTTTTCGGACATTGATTTGCATAATGACCTTCTTCTTTACAAATGAAACATGTGCATTTCTTAGGGTTCCTTTGTTTGCTACTCGGTTTATTTACACTAGTTCTATCTGTATTATAAGTTTGACTTGACTTATCAAACCTTCGTCTTTTCTTAAAATATCTATGCTTATCATTATATTTCTTAAAATTAGCTTCTCTAAATTTCCATTTCTTTCTTTTCTTGTAGGTTTTATGACATCCATATTGTCCTATTTTGTTATTCGTTGGACAACAAAACTGCCTCTTTTGATATTTATAGATCTGTTTATTTTCTTTAGCTTCTATGCAGTAGTCTGTTAATCGTTTCTTCGCAAACCAAATTCTTGCCCCTAAACTTGGTGTATCCATTTTTCGTTTTACCATTTGTTCTTCGAAATCTCTTATTATTTTACTTCTAAATGGTTTGGGTAACTTTTCATAATACATTTTACCATAAAATCCATACTCGGGGGATGCTTCTTTAAATCTTGCCCTATAGAACCAATCTGTAAATTCACAGGTGTATTGATCGAAATAACACATATTACAAATACTAATGTTCATCATTCCTTTTATGGTATTTTCCTTATCTATAGCCCAAAGGGTCTCAGCTATTACATTTCGATCGTAATATCCTAAAAACTCTCCTCTTATTAATTTTTCAAGATTACTAAGGAATCTTATAATATTTTCTGATTCGTTTTTGAGGGTTTCATAACTACTCCCTAGACTCTCAATGAATCTTTCCACACTTCCTCGCATCGTTCTTCTTAAAAACTCCATTCCTTGTTCTTTCGTCATTCCTTCTTTATTTATTACAGCGCCATTTTCTTTTATCCACATCGTTATCATTTTTTCCTATCTTCGACACAGTCTAAATCTAGGTAAATTCCAGTTGGATTTAATGCTTGTGGTTCTTTATCATATGGTACATACTTCATACGAATATAATCATTTGTTTTTCTAATATAATATTGCCTTCGATCTATATTTTGAAAAAAACTTAGAAAAACTCCCTTTACCAAGAGAGGAAGATGAATTATACATCGAAATAGACTACTGATAAAAACCTGATTTTAAATCAAATTTTGAAAATATTCTTCCTTCTTTGATTTTTTCATATATCATATCCTTCCTTGGTAAAGGATAAGTATAATCTTTTACAATTTTATTTAGGGATTTATAATTTATTACCATTCTTGGTTCTCCTCGTTTAATCTCGTTATGTTTTCTTACAAGAAAACTGGCAGAGTTGTAAGCACTTTTAGTTTCCCTAATTAAATTATATTTCAAATGTTTATCAATAATACCCTTGTAGTCTTTTTCATCTTCTTTTGTATAAATCATAGGTTTTTCACATATGGGCTTATCTGTTAATAGCTCGATCCTGGCGTAATATTGTTTTCTCTTAGAAAAAGCTTGGGGATTTTCTTCGTAACAATCACCCAATATTTTCAGAATCTTTATCTTTATCAAAGATTGGTCTTCTTGGTTTGAATAAAGTGGCAATATCTCACCACGCTGGTTGTGCTTGTAATTATGTCTATAGGGCTGTCCTATTAATATAGTTGAGAACTGAGTCCCACATGGACTTGTAAAATAGACCTTAGTGCTATCTATGGTAAAAGGTAAATTTCTATTTATGAATTCTTGTCCTATCAGAAAATCGTATACTATATTAGGGTAATAATACATTTTATCAAATCTTACTTGTAACTTTCCTATAGTGATCCAAAATTTGTTATATCCCTGATCAAAACTAGTTTCTTTATTATGAATATCTCTTCCTACAATTTTATCGATTTTCCTAATATTAGGGAAATAATGACTGGTTATACTAAATCCTGATCTTGAATCTATTAATGCATGGTATATCTTTTTATTATATATAACTTCGATTACCAGAGTTTTGTCTTTTATTTATTCTTTTACACTCTACTAACTTCAATTGTTCTTCCATAATAACATAATTCTATATAATTATCTTTTATAGTATAATCCTCAAAACTATGTAGGAAATCCATTCCTAATAAGAACTCTGTACAGACACTATCTTCTACTTCTATAGATATTGGGATTTCATGTTCTTTTATTAATATTACTATGTCTGTCTTATCAGTAACATGATGTTTATTATTGTTATAATCTAAATAATAATACTTGTTTTCTAATTCCTTTATAGGTATTCCTATTCCTTGTAATAAATCTATAGTGATATGACTAGTTCCAGCTCCAGTGTCTATTAAGCATTTTATTGGATTTTTTCCTAACTTAATACCTACCTCGATGAAATACTGCGTATCTCCTTGACCCTTTTTCTCTGTTAGATCTAACCTTTTCCTACCAAGTTCTAAATTTTTAAATTTTGGCAATTCCCTTTCAGATTTTGTTTTATGAATAATTGCTTGGTTTTTATCTCCGATTATCTCTCCTATCCTATCAATACTTTTTGGTATCTCATCAGTTCTAATTTCTTCTATATAGGTTAGCTGTTCTGGTTTTAATCTCCTGGGTGGTATCCATTCTACCAATCCATCAAAAATTTCTTTAAACTGAATCTTTTCTGGTTTAAACCTCATTGTATGGTGGCTTGGACTTATACCCAATATCGTTCTATAAGTGATTGAGTAACAATGACTTCCTTGAGGCATTTCAAAGTTTTCTAGCTTATGATATAATACTAAAGCTTTATCTAGATTTCTATCATTTATGGAGATACTGATGTTTGGTTCATATTCGAAAATAATCTTCCCAAAAATATAGGTTTCCCATTACTGCCCCAAATAGTGCGTCCTGTACATTGTGCCTAATTCTTTCATCTATTAAATACATGGCTATAAGTGAATCTAAATTTTCTTGAAAATATTCTTTTATCATAACTTGGACCTTTATTAGATCTACAACCTTCATTTTCTTCCTTTTGTTACTTTCTATATTCTTTAGTACTGAATTTATTACCTCTTTTGTTATTAACGGAATTCTTCCCTTCTTCTTGGCTTCTCCGATTTCTACGCTTGACTCGTGAATCTTCTGAATTCTTACCGTTTGTCCTATGTATTTCCCGAATTTTTCAAAAAGATTCCTTGTTGGTTCTATGTCTAAGTCTAGCCTTTTAATTTCCTCTAGTTTCTCGTATTCTTTGATATTAGAAAATTCTATTGTTTCTTCGGTTATTTGTTCCTCTTCTCTATTCATAATCACTTAATTCCTCAGAATTTATACCAGCGCTATAAAGACTATATTCTGATTCTATATCTGATTCTATAGGTTCAAATCCATAATTATATATTTTGTCTAAAATTTTTATATTTTGCTTATTTCTTTTTGGACACTGATTTGCATACTGACCTTCTTCTTTACAAATAAAACATGTACATTTCTTGGGATTTCTTTGTTTATCACTAGGTTTATTCACACTAGTTCTCTCTGTGTTATAAGTTCGACCAGATTTATTAAACCTTTCTCTCTTTCTAAAATATCTATGCTTATTGTGATATTTCTTAAAATTAGTTTTTCTAAATTTCCATTTTTTTCCTTCTCTTATAAGATTTATGACATCCATATTGTCCTATCTCGCTATTTGTTGAACAACAAAGTTGCCTCTTTTGATATTTATAGATCTGGTTCTGTTCCTTAGCTTCTATACAATAATCTGTTATTCTTTTCCTAGCACATCAAATTCTTGCTCCTAGACTTGGTGTATCCATTTTACGTTTTACCATTTGTTCTGCAAAATCTCTTATTATCTTAGTTCTAAATGGCTCGGGTAGTTTTTCGTAATACATTTTTCCATAGAATTCATACTCAGGTGACGCTTCTTTAAATCTTGCTCTATAGAACCAATCTGTAAATTCACATGTATACTGATCAAAGTAACACATATTACAAATACTAATATTCATCATTCCCTTTATAGCGTTTTCTTTGTCTATAGCCCAAAGGGTATCAGCTGTTATATTTGGATCATAATATCCTAAAAATTCTCTTCTTATTAAATTTTCAAGATTGCTGAGAAATCTTATAATGTTTTCTGATTCATTTTTAAGGGTCTCATAACTATTCCCTAGACTTTCAATAAATCTTTCCACACTTCCTCGCATGGTTCTTCTTAAAAATTCCATTCCTTGTTCTTTTGTCATTCCTTCTTTATTTATTACTGTGCCATTCTCTTTTATCCACATTGTTATCATCTTTTCCCTATCCTCAACGCAATCTAGGTCTAAGTAGATTCCGGTTGGGTTTAACGCTTGTGGCTCTTTGTCATATGGTACATATTTCATAGGAATATAATCATTTGTTTTCCTAATATAATATTGTCTTCGGTCTATATTTATTCTAATTGGATCTGCTTGTTCTTCCTCATTTATTCTCCAATTCCTGCTATGTATTTTATTAATCGTAGAAGGATTAGATGACAGATGCGAATTAGCCCTTTTACTTTTGAAGTCATCCATATAAAAGGTACTGACAATTGTTTTGCAGATCATTTATCCAGACCAAATGGATAGTCAACTCCAAGATGATAAAACAAAGGTTATATTGAACAAACTCGAAGAGGTTAACAAGCAATTTCACCTTATGGCATGTGAAATTGACGAACAACTTTCCAAAATTGATAACAAGATGGAAGCCTTTTCCAAATACTATATTCAAACCAAGGACGATATACTCCAAATTCTTAACATTCACCATTACCCAGAGTCACCAAAGGAGAAATTTTTAGAAAACCCAAGTTCATCAAGTTTTTTAGGAAAAGAAAAAGAAGGGACTAAGAAATTAAAGTTTGTCAAGGATTCTTTTAAAAATAAATTAATTAAGTCTCCCGCCAAGGACCCAGTTGACAAATTCAGAGAAATCTATCAGTCTCTGGTTAACTTTATGTACCAAGGAAATCCAAGAAATCTCGATAATTATATTATTGAATACAAAGGTATCTATCCAAGAATTATGATCATCTTAGATGATTGGGACGATATTACGCTTCTCACTGATCTTTTAAGATTTGGTTTTATTGATTCAATATATATTGACCCCAAGAATGATTTATCCAAGCTTAAATATTTTCCTAAACCTATTTTAATGGGAATCAAAGGATATATAAAGGGAGTAAATCCCCAAAAAACCATCTTTACCAAGATATATACGGCTAGTCCTGATCAGGAAGGTGAAGCTATGTATTTTGTCAAGATAGAACTTTAAATGATGAAGAGATCGGAGCTCAAGAATATACTACCAAGGAAGAAGCCCCACAAATAGATGAAGAATGGATTACCAGAAGAAGAGCTCTAGGATTTCATGTGCTCCTAATGATGATGAAACAGACATATGACCGAGGAAAATTTTGGAGCTATTCTATGACTGACAAGGCTATAGTAATTTGCAAAAAAGACAAGGACCAGCAACCAGGAACACTTAGAACACTCCAGTTATTTGCCCAACGAATTGAGAAGAATACTTTCCCAGGTCAGTTAGAGACACGTCAGCAATTCTGCAAAGTAGTAAGGGCAAGTGGAGACCACAAGTGCAATTATTGCAGAGAGAAAGTGTGAATGATAAAAGCTAAAGTTGCCGACAAGACAAAAGTAGATATCAAAGAAAGAAGGGTGGCCGACAAGAAAACCTGTAAAAGCAGATTCTTTCAAGATAAAAAGTTACGCCAGTAATATAACCCTAGTTACTTTTAGTACTATAGTTAAGATAAGAATGGCTCTATAAAAGCCCATCTCCTATGATCTAAAGGATCATCGGAAAAAAAAAATCCAACCACCTATGTGTAAAACTACCATAATGTACTAAATAAAATTTCAGAGTTTCTGAAATCCTTTTAAGTCTATTTTTCCTTCATGTTCTCTTAGTTAGACAAGAATGAATTTGTCATCCGAGAAGTTATAAGGCAAGTCGTTTCATCAAAACGTGACGGAGAGCCCGAGATCCTCATTCCACCGTTGACAAGCCAGGGAGGCATTTTTAGGTGTTGAAAGGAAGGCAAGCTCGTATCACGACAAAGAAGCTTGGTAAGGCCCATTAATTTCCTCCAGATATATTTTTTGTTGTTCTAAGTAGGAAACCTTTGTACACGGAATAATAGTAACTTAAAATTGGAAAGTAAGAAATATTTAACTAAAATGAGTTCACCAACACAATCAGAGTTTGAAGAATATACAGAAGAATATGATGTGAGTAGGATAAGTTCAGAAGAACTAGAATATGAAAACTATATGGAAGAATATGATAGGCATAATCATAGTGACCAAGAAGATCTAGCAGACAATAATAGATTTACCAGAAGGTTCGAAGGATATGATGAAATTATAGAAATGGTTACTTATATGATTGAAGATATAAAATTTATTGAGGAACGAAAGAAAGATATTATAGAAGCCATAGAGAGATTACTAACTAGAGAAGAAGAGATAATGTACCTCACGGTGGTGAAATTAAAAAGGATTACTTACTAATAACTTGGGTGTGAGAGTGTCTTGTGTTGGGTAATGTGATGAGATTATTGAATTGGATTCAGTATCCTTGTTCGGGGCATGATGTCGTCCAATTTTCCTTTTTAGACGAGGCGGGGTTATCACTTCTTTTTCTTTTGGTTTGACTTTGTCTGAGTGCTTTATTGGATGAATAATTTATTTCGCTGAGGGGGATTCTATATTGTTAACACCCAAAATTAATTAAATCGTAAGCCGAGGGCTGAGAGAAAAAGAGGGAAATGATTAGAATGCTGAGGCTAGACAAAGTTCTAAGAGATAATTGCTGAAGAAATTAACTCAAGAGGGGCCCTCGGGGAAAATCACAAGATAAACTCCCTGTGGAAGGGGTAAGCCCGAGGGAGAGTAAAGTCTCAGCCTATAGAGTGTCACGGCCAGGGTGGCTCGGGTGCCTAAATTACAGTCCGAGGGAAAAGGTCAATCGAGGAACTGAATGGCCGAGGTAAGGCAGGTTTGCTTGGAAGGCAAGAGAGAGGAAGCACGAGGATAGAACGTGGGAGCAGTTGAAGATCAAGTGAAGGAGCGATGCTTTGAAAAGCTGAGCGATGGAGTTTTACCCCACTAACCGTGCTAGTGGGATCGTGGGTGGTTACTCCGCCTCTTTAGGGCTTAGGAACAATGATAACGTTGATCTTTGATTGATCCAACGGTAGGCAAGTGTTGGCTCGAATAGTGGCCGACGAGGATAAATAGGAAGAGGATAATTGTAAAAAGACACACATCAATACAACAACTCTATTTTTTATCAGTTTATCTTCTTTTACCGAACTTTACATTTATTTTATCTTTATGCATTAGGCCAGTAGAATAATCCAACCCTCGCATCCCATTCACCCAACCTGACCCTTTCTAGAGGAGTTAGGAAACCCACAGTCGAGGAGCAGAGTTTCCTCCTCGGTGCAATTGATTAAAAAATAGAGGAATCAAAGACTGTCCAAACCTCTGACCGATCCCACGACTAGGACCTAAGAGTTTGACAACAATGAAAATTGGCACGCCCAGTGGGACAAGAACGGGTGAACAAACGATCACATTTGATTTGCCTGGACTGAATTATTGTTGGCGTATGCACCTACGCTCCGGCCGAAACCTAAGTATGGAGCGAGTAAGTGCTTCGGGGACAACCTCCACAGCAGTTAATGTTGATTCAAATGAGAACTCCCCTCAAGACTACGAAGAGCCCGTGTTGATGACCACATCATTTATTCGTTCAGTGGCGACGTAGTGATCTAAAGGTGAAGCTCGGAGCGTTTGACGCGTTGGCCCGTACTGAAATGAAGGACCAATTTGGTCTAAAGGATCTATGTTAGATTTTGTGCTAACATTGCGATCTGGTGTGTGATATAGGATTCAACGCTCGTCGCGTTGACTTAAGAATTGAAAGTAGATCGAAAATCAACAGATGTTATGTATATGACATGCATGTAATGTATGCACCTGCAATAATTGATTTTAAGTGGAATGATGAATGAAATGTAATGGATGACTTTTTCTCCTTTTGCTTTTTGCTTTTTGCTTTTTGCTTTTTTTCTTCTTTTTTTGAAATATGATGAATGCATGAAATGCGAATGTGAATATGATGCAAATGTAACGCTTTGATGCAAATGCTATAGTGAATAAAAGGATGTGCATAAATGCATGGTGCGATGATAAGATATGATTGGTTGGGATTTACAAACATTTTTTGGTAATGATGAGAAAAGAGACTTTCGATGAGACAAGTAGAGAAGTGAATATTTTGGAATCATCATTTTGACAAGTAGAGATTTTGTTGCCCCAATTATATATGACAAGGACAATGTTGCCCCGACTTGAGTAGTAGTGCGAAAGGGTACATTTAAGATAATGGGTTAAGAAATTGCCCCGGGATGGTTTTATGGATGTGAATATAAGATTGGGAGGAGATGTGTGTAAGGTGAATTTCCACAATTTTAGGTAGAGTGAAGGGTGAGGGGATTGCCCCACTTTGTAATTGCATTTGTGAAAGGTGCAAACTTACGGTAATGGGTTTAGGAGTTGGTCTAATATGACTATATGGGATGGACGCTGGACAAATTTTGTCCGAGTTTAAGTGGAATAAGCGATGAAGGAATGCCCCCACTTTGGGATATCGGTGTTGGTCCTAGTATAAACTTTTGACTCTCTTTAAGGTGAATGACTATGATAGTCTTGAGTTTTTTTATATGATGAAGACTTCATTTGGTGATCACTAAACATTGTCGTAATATTGATGCAACTTTAATGAATCTTGGAGTGCAAGCCTTTTGATTTTCTTTTTTTTTCTTTTTTTGAGATTTTTTTTGAGCAAACATATTGTAAATAAATAAACTTATTTGTCTTAAAATTAAAACTTTAAGAAAACAAAAGCAATCGGTCATTGGTCGGAATGGACTTTTTAGGGTTGTAACGTGGCCAATGGTTAGGGGTTTATGAAGGATAGGATAATTAGGCTCAAAAAAGTGTTTGGGGATTTAGTGAGACAAGGAGGATGTCTTATGTGCTTCATGGTATGATGTATTAGCTAACAATTTTTTATTCAGGATTGTGTATTTTTAATCCTCTTTTTTTTTTTAAATTCACTTCTTTTTTTTTACTTTCTCTTTCTTTTCAGCTGAATAAACTAATAAAAGCAAGACGCCATCTTTAAATATAGAATTGATCCTTGTCTAGGGTGTGATTGAAAGGAATTTTTGATTTTCCTCTTAGCTAAGAACACCATTACTGCTAATACCACCATCTAGTAAGTATTAATTGGAAAATTTTCCTTCAAGTCCATGGTTCAATTAGAAATCATCAAGGTCATCTAGTTGAAGGGGATACCTTTGAAGGTGCTTTTTTTGATGCTATCTCTGTCGAGGGTCTAATTCTTGGAAGCGCCCACTCTTTTGCGACCAACTTGGGCATCGATCATATTTTGGTGGAATTAGACAATTTGAGCTTGGTCAAGGTGTGTAGAGGCGATATTGAGATTAGAGTGTTAGTAAACATTTTATAAGATCTCAAAACCCTTAAATAAAGATTTCAATTATGCGGGTTTACCTGGGTTTCAAGAAAGGGGAATTGTGATGCCCATGAAGTCGCTGATCTCTGTCGCATGAACCCTGTCCCTGTCTCTGATCTCCCCTCATTCCATGGTTGACGGCCAGGTGCGAGATCTCATGTTAATTGAGAGCCACTGAGTGTTTTTGAGTGGTGGCGTGCCTTTATGATTTATGTGGCTTCAGTGCAAAGGAGCTTCTGGTAGGGTCTTCGTTGTTTGAGATTTCTTTTCCTAACTAGGGTTGGTGGTCGATGCCAGCTATGTTTGGGATGTATCATTTACAATTTTGCTGATAGTTCTTTATTATTCCACCTACCCTTGTATTCATTTTAGACTTTTCGGGTCACCCCATGGTACTAGAGTCCATCAGTGTGTTAAGTTTGGAATTTGTCTCAACTATTGGAAATTGATCACACTTTCAACAAAAAAAAAAATCATAAAATTATGCTTCCTTGTTGCATCATACATCAAAACACCTTCCCACAACCTAGAGACCATCAACTAGAGGTTCCAAATAGACATCAATGTCAGTTTTTGGATTGGATGGGCCAGGTATCAGACAAGTCAAAAATATATACGTTTTACACATGCACATTCAAGAGGAAGATTGTAAGGGGTAACAATTAAAGATCAACAAGAATAGTGTGTCATTGATGCTTGGGTATATGGAGTAAGTCCACAAAATCATAACCAAGTCGTAGGTTTCTTGCCACTGAGGAAAACTCAAATTGCACCCGATCAAAGTATTTCCACGCTTCACTGTCAGATGAGTGGCATAAAATATCTGAGCTACTCTTGTGCTCATAATGCCACTTCATTTTCCCTGCAATTTCAGTCGAAGCAAACATTAATTCTCTTAAACCTTAGAACTATTGAAAAATAGAACATTGACTTTACAAGGCTGAGTTTATCGTTACGTTTTCCAGATTTAGGAACATGATACATTGGTTTTCCACAGAATTCTCATTCAAGTATAGCGCAACATCGCTTTTACCAAATTAACTTTCGTAATACAGCTAGTGCCCATCCAAACAATATTAATCTTCTTTCTTCATAAACTCAATGACATAATCGAAAACAAACACAATAAAAGATGCTCATCATGAGAGGTCTCTCGGATGGGAAAAGTCTCCATTGCTTGTGGAATGCAGCTCAGATGATTAGCCACAAAAATTTCAGCTCCACTTTTGTCTCTTATCTCAGAGTCAAACTCTTGTAACAACAACATCCAACAGATTAATCTAGGCTTTGCCTTAGCCTTATTCAATAAGAACTTCAAAGCGGCATGATCAGGGAAAACAATGACTTTAGTGCTCAATAGTTATGATCTAAATTTATCCGAGGCAAAAACAGTAGCTAAGAATTCGTCTTCTGTGGTGGTGTAGTTTTCTTGTGACTTAATTCAAGGTACGAGAGGCATATGATATGATATGATATGACATGAAGTTTCTTGTGCACTCGTTGTGAATGGATGGGTCCAACAACATAATTTGATGCATCACACATCAAATCAAAAGGATACCCCAAATTTGGAGGTTGAATGATGGGGGAATAGGTCAAGTGCTTTTTCAAAAGATCAAAAGCTTCCTTGCAAGATTCATTAAAATCAAAATCAACTTCTTTTTGAAGGAGTCTGAACAATGATAGAGCAATCTTACTGAAGTTCTGGATGAAATGGCTATAATACCACGCATGACCAAGAAAAGAACGCACTTTACGCGCACAAGGTAGATTAAAGAGGCAATAACATCAATTTTGGATTTATCAATTTCAATACCTTTGTTAGAAATAACATGGCTTAAGCCTATACCTTGTTCTACCATGAAATGACACTTCTCAAAATTAGGAGCAAGATCAGTCTCAATGCATCTATCATCTAGGTATGTAAACGGGGCGGGGTGGGCATGGGTACCAGCTACCCGCTCCTTGCCCGCGAGATATAAATGAGACCCCTGCCTGCCACGTACCCGCGCAGGTACTCGCGTAGCGGGTATTAAATGGGTATTATGTCCTCGCGGGTACCCACAGATACTTGTTTAAGTTATATAAATAACTTTTTATAAAATAAAATTTGAAATACTATACAAAATTAATCTTTTGAACACTATTTGTTTCATTCATTTACATGTTAGGTGTATATGTTATGGGTACGGGTACCCACGGGCACAGGTACCTCGTTACCCGACCCCACCCAATTTATTGACGGGTATTTTTATTGCCTGTTTATTTTGCCTATGGGTACCCATTAAGGGACCCGCCCCATGCCCGTCGCAGGTTTCACTCGCGGGTGCGGGTTTTTTTGCACCCCTATATCCAGCACCCTAACAAGGCTATCTAAGCATGCATCAAAAGAAGAGCCATATACTGTAAGTTCGTCCATAAAAACCTCCATGCAGTGGTCCAAAAAATTAGAGAAAACACTGACCATACACCGCTGAAATGTACATGGAGCATTACAAAGTCCAAAAGGCATCCTCCTGTATGCAAATGTATTGAACAGACACGTGAAATTCGTCTTCTCCTGATCTTCAGAAGCTATACAAATCTCCTGCAATATCTCCAACATCTGATCTATAAATGGTAATGGAAAGTGATTTTTCCTAGTGGCCTGGTTAAGCTTTCGATAATCAATACAAACTCTCCAGCTATTTTGTAATCTTGTGGGACTAATTCAGCTTTATCATTTACCACCACAATCATCCTACTCTTCTTTGGAACCACTTGCACTGGACTAACCCACTGACTATCAAAGATGGGATAAATGATACCAGCTTGTAGTAGCTTGTTCACCTCATGTATCAATGGATTAAGCCTTCTCTGTTGTTGCCTTACTAGTTTGGCCCCTTCTTTTAATTGAGTCTGATGCATACAAGTGGAGGGGCTTATACCAGAAATATCTGCAAGTGTCCTCCCAATTTTCTTTTTGTGTTGCCACAAGACTTGCAATAATTTTCTCTCTTGCCCGGGTTACAAATGTTTGGCTATTATAACTGGCAACTTCTCATTCTCTGCCAAGAAAACATATTTTATATGCTCAAGCAATGGTTTCAATTCAATGCAAGGTGGATGAATGATCAAGGGTACCAATTTTGGAACAGAATTCAAGTCCATTAAATTAACACCAACATCACCTGAAATCTCTGCACAATCTTAAAAAACAGAATTATCATATCCCACATAATCAAAATGATCGATCATGACATTTAGTAGAAAAATCAATATCACACTCAACAATATAATCACTATTAAAATCACCACTAACATCACATGACAAGAATGTGGAGACTTCAACACATGCATCAGACATCAAGTTTTGTTTGTAATGAAAAAGTTCAGAACATGCATCACAATTATGACAAACAATGTTATCAGTATACCCTACAATCTCGGGAAATTCAGCTAACAATGCATCTCATCGATCAACATGTCAAGGATATCTAACTGAAAAATGGAATGATCTTCCATTGGATATTTCATTGCATCAAAAATATTGAATTGAATCGTATCACCACCAAACTGCATGGAGAGGGTACCAGAATGCACATCAATCTTAGTTTTAGCAGTTTTCAAAAATGGTCTACTTAAGACAATTTGGAAGGGGTAGCAGAAGATTCTTCTTCCAAATTCAACACATAAAAATTACAAAGAAAAACTAAATCGTTTACCCTAACCAATACATCCCCAAGCACTCCTGCATGTTGAGCGGTGCTCCTATTTGCTAGTTGCACAACAATTCCTATGGGTTTTAGCTCTCCAATTTGCAAGGATGTGTATAATGACTTTGGCATGACATTTATGGAAGCTCCCAAGTCCAACATTGTATGCGTGAATTGCTTGTTGCCTATGGTGCAAGGTATTGTGAAAAAAATAGTCAAAAAAATTGCCGGTAGTGTTAAAAATCCACCAGACATTTCCGGCGTATTTTTTAAATTCCCAACAGATTGTAAAAGAAATGTTTTTTAAAAAAATATTGTCGGTAATTTAAAAAGTCTGCCCGTAAATCTGCTAAAACTGTCCAAAAATGCCTATAAATAAAACTTTCTCCTACTCTCTTCTCATTCTCTCATTTCACTCTTTATTTCCTTCTCATTCTCTTTTACATTTTCCCTATCTTATCTTTCTTCTTCTTTCTCATACTCTCCAATCTCCATAAATTTCTCTATATATCTCTCTTCTTCATATCCCCTTTCTTCTTCCTTTTCATTCCTTCTCACTCATTTATTCTTATTTCTTCTTACTTCTTCATTCTTATTCTCTCCTATATTATTACTTCTCATATTCTTCTTAATTTTTATTCCTCCTTACTTCTTCATTCTTATTCTCTCCTATATTATTTCTTCTCATACTCTCTTTCATTCTTATTCCTTCCTATTTCTTCATTCTCATTCCATTCTCTCCTATATCATTTTTCTCACATTCTACTTCATTTTCATTTTTTTTCTTACTTCTTATTAAATTAAATTTTAAATTTTAAAAAAATTAATTTTAAAAGAAATCTGCCGGTAATGTGCGTTTTCGGTGGATTTTTCAATTTTTTTATGTTTTATTTTAAAAAAATCCACTATAAAACGCCCATTACTGGTGGAAAAAATTCATCGAAAATTACTGGCGGAAAAATTCGTCGGCAATTACCAGCGGAAATTCTGCCAGAAAAGTCACTTTTCCGGCGGATTTGGTGCATTTCCGACGGATTTTTTCCGCTAGAAATATGAGTTTTTCTTGTACTGGGAAGTAAGTTCCTCTAATTTGTTCTCCATTCTTTGGTGGTCAGCTGGAGAAAACTGCACTGCATGGATTTCCTAAGTTTGAATGTCCATTCTAGTGCCTAACTGTTGTGCATTGGCTTCCATATTTTCAATTAGATTTCTTGCAGCAGCGGTAGTTTTGTCTACTAAAGCACCACCAGAAGTAGCATCAACCATACTTCTATACGTAGGATGAAGACCTTCATAGAAATATTTGATAATAATTGATCACTAGTTTGATGATGTGGACAGCTTGCACACAACCTCTTGAACCTCTCCCAAATACTCATGCAAAATCTCGCTATTTTTCTGCCTTATGCCACAAATTTCTTTTCTCATTGTAGTTCTGAATGCATGAAAGAATTTCTCCAAAAACAATTTCTTCATATCATTCTAGCAAGTCACCACACCATGTTACAAATAACATAACCATTCCTTTGCAGAATTAGCTAGTGAAAAAGGAAAGGCTCTGAGCTTAATATGCTCTTCTGGTATGCCTTGTGGTCTCATGGTTGACCCTACAATGTCAAACTCCTCAAGATACTTATGAGGATCCTCACCTAGAAGAGCATGAAACTTGGGCAACACATCAATTAAACCTGATTTCATTTCAAAAGGCATGTCAACATCAGGATATTGAATACTTAAAGGTTGATATGCAACATCAAGAGCAGCGAGCTCCTTCAAAGTCCTATTATTATTAATCGTGTTAATCTCAGACTCGGTGATAGATCAATACAAAGATTCAAACTCAGAAATAGAATCAGGTCCACTCCCAAATTCAGAAACAATTATCTCACTAAGTCTATTTGCTTTGGTTAGTGTGTGTAGTGTTCTTTAAATCTCAAGGTCCAATTCAAACACGTGATTATGAGTATTAGACCTAGTACTCAAGCACAATAACAAAAAATTCTAAAAAAATTAAAGGAAATAGTTAAACACTTGTAAATTGTTTTTTTAACACTTAAACAATAATAAAAACTATAGGGTTAAATATGTTTTTTGTCCCTATAAAATTTGAGTTATTTGGTTTTAGTATCTCAAAAAAAAAATTATCAACTTTGGGTCCTATAAAATTTGGGTTTTTTTCTTTTTGTCTCTCGTGACTTTAAATAGCGCTTATAAAGGTAAAAAACACTATTAAAAGTCATGAAATGTTATTAAAAGTCATAAGAGACTAAAAGCAAAAAAACCCAAATTTCATAGGGACCAAAAGTTGGTGAAATTTTTTTGAGGAAGAAAAAACAAAAAAAAAACCCAAATTTTAACCAAAAACATATTTAACCAAACACTATAAAAGCTATGTAAACAAAAAATTTGGTTAAAATCTGAGAGGCTGATCCTTTAGGTTCATCTTGCTTAGAATTGCCGCAAACCCTTAGACACCAAGTTTCACCTTCAAATTCAATGGTCTGAGTACCAATTCAGCCACCTAATTACACCTATAAAAGAGAGAAACTAGCCTAAAAGAAACAACATGGAACAAACAGTTACTAATTAGATAAAAACATTCTCATATAATTGAATGTCTAAGAATGGTTTTCGGTAACACCCAAAAATAAATAAGTCGTAGGCCGAGGGCCAAGAGAGGAAAGAAGGAATTATGTGTAAAGGCAAGCCACTTGACAAGGGCAGAAAAGGTATTTGCCAAAGAGAGTGAAACCAAAAGGAGGTCCTCGGGGCGCATGAAAGTGACAAAAGAAACCCCGAGGGAGGGCTAAGTCGAAGGAAAGTGATTGACCCTGAATCATTACCTAAAATGGGCCAGGGTAGCCGAGCCACCACATGACCGAGGCAAGGCGGGCATTGCTTGGAAGGAAAGACACGGCACGATGATAGAACGTGGGAGCGGTTGAAGTTCGAGCGGGAGAGCGAGGCCGGAAAACACAAAACAATAAGCACTTACCCCACTAACCGTGCCAGTGGGATCGTGGGCAGTTATTCCGCTTTGTTGAGGGCCTATGAAGCAATGAGAGCCGACGATCTTAGATCAATCCAACGACAGGCAAATGTTGGCTAACATAGTGGCCGACGAGAGCCTATGTATATATATAACAATAGAGTGAAATGTAAAGACACACATCAATAAATCAAACTCTACGTTTATTTCAATTTATCTTTCTTTATCGCATTTACTTTATTTTACTTTATGCATTAGTCGTAGTATAATCCAACACTCGCGTCCTATTCTCACCTGGCCTAACCCTTTCTAGAGGAGTCAGGAAACCCACAGTCGAGGAGCAGAGTTCCCTCCTCGACACAATTGCTTGAAGAAAAGAGGAATCAAAGACTGTCCAAACCTCTAGCCGACACCACGGCTAGGACCTAAGAGTTTGATGACAACAAAAATTGGCACGCCCGGTGGGACAGGAAAAGGTGAGCAAACGCTTCCGTTTGATTCGCCTGGACTGGATTATAGTTGGCGTATGCACTTACGCTCCGGCAGAAGCCTAAGTATGGAGCCAGCATCGGCATCAAAAAAGGTAACTGCTCCGAAAACGAAGAACACTGAGTCAGTAAGTGTCTCAGAGACATCTCCCCTAGCAGTTAATGCTGAGTAAAGCGACAGTTCCATGCAACATTACGAGGAACCTGTGGTCATGATCACATCGTTTATCCGGCAACAAATCGACATGGGGATACACGACATTATGTATCAATTGTCCCACCAATTGGCTGACATAGTTAAACCTATGGTGCACAATGAAGTGCAACAGGCCAAGGAAGTGGAGCAAAGGCGTGCTGCGCAAGCCAGTAGGACCATGAACTACGTTGTCTCCGGCCAATCACAAGGAGGACAACCTTCTTCTCTGGGAGGACCACATCAGGCCTCGCCGTACTCCATTCTAGTTGGACCTCAGCAGCCATCCTCTTATAATCCTATGGGAGGCATGCATCAATGTCCACCAAGTGGGAGCATGACTGAGACTCTGCAAGCGTACTCTCATCAGGTAAATCTTAATCCTGTAATTCCTCAGCCTGGTACTTTTGCCACTGCCAACACTGATGGTCAGAAGGCCCCCCGAGGCAGTAGGCTTGGTGGGTCTGCCGCAAAGGTCATCCTCTGGATGTTCTACCGCGGCTAACTACCCGACTTACGCAGGGGGGCAAGCCTTCGCCTAAAAATCAGGGAATGGCAGCAACGGTGGGTGTTGCTCGAGTCAGCAGTCATGGGTCCAGAACCCACCTGGTTCGACAAACCTACCTCCTAGTCAGTTGTACCCCGGTGCACTCAGTACCTACCCGGTGGGTTCCTATATACAGACACAGATGAATGTCGCCCCGGTTGAGCAGCCATGGAATCAAATTCCACCTCTCCGAGGTGCGTAGGCATCTGTACCAGGAACTGACCTTGTTAACCAGGCCCAAGTAGTGTCTGGGCAGCCATGGATAGACGCTCCACCTCAGGTACCACCGCAGCCAGGGGCGCAGGGTCCCCCAGATACACTGTGGCGACCAACGCCTCCACCTGGACCATTGGGGCCCCAAATCCTGGACCCTAATCTCATTGATGACACCATTAATAAGTTCTTTAGTGTTCAGTTGAAACCGCTCGACCGTCTAGTGTACAGGAAGCCTTACTCCGAGTGGGTGGACCGTTTGGTGCCTCTTCCCAGAGGATTCAAAAACCCTGATTTTGCCACATTTTCCGGGGACGAAGGCAAATCTACTATGGAGCACATCGGCCGATTCACGACCCAATGTGGGGAAGGAAACTAGAATGATTATCACAAGTTGCAACTGTTCCCTTTGTCTTTGATAGGGACTGCCTTCTCGTGGTATTCTTCTCTCCCACCTGATTCTATACAGACCTGGGTAGACATGGAAAGGTGCTTCCATGACAGATTCTACTGGCCGCAGCCGATCTCATGAACTTACGGCAGAAGGTGGACGAGGCGGTTACCGATTTCATTGAGAGATTCAGAAAGATGGCTAAAAAGTGCTCAGTACCTTTCCCAGAATCCCAACTTACTTCCATGGCCATCTCTGGAATGCACCCTTAATTGAAGGAAAAGCTTGTGGGACAAGCTTGCACCAACCTCAGTGGCTTGGCTTCCAGGGCAGTTCAAGTCGAACAGTACGTTCAGAAAAGAGAGAGGAAGAGAGTCATTCGGGGCCGAGGGCCACAGCTAGTATCAGTGGTCGATGCAGCCGAGGATTCAGACTATGATGAGTTAGCCGATTACACGGCAGACACCTTAGTGGCCGAGATAGTTAAGGGGAAGGCCTACCTTTGTCCAGCTCTTAAGCCTGCCAAGGGTAAGGAGAAGGGCGAGCAAATCTTTGAATACCTCCTCAAGGACAAGCAGATCAAACTCCTTGACGGCCATAAGATTCCCCCTCCTGAGGAAATACAGGGGAAGAAATACTACAAGTGGCATAATTCCTTCAATCACGCCACTTCGAATTGTATTATCTTCCGCCGAGCCATTCAGGAGGCCATCAGAAAGGGGAGATTTAAAATGGCCGACAAAGGGGCGTCAGAGATGATTGTCGACACTGACCCTTTTCCCAGCATGAATGTCAATATGGTCTCCTTCTCGAGGAGTGACCACGGGAAAGGGAAAAAGAAGTATGTGTGGGTACCGAAGGGAGAGATTCCCCCAGAAAGGGAGACATCCGTGTTCGACCATTTGAGCTCACCACCCCGGGGATCCACAGTGGCAGAACGAATGGCCCTGCTACAAGAAAAATTGCAAATAGGGGCGTCGAGTCAGCCTCAGAGACCGCAGAAAAAACTTCCTAAGCCGGGAAGGCTTGTCCTACTACCATGGGCCTCAGAGACCACAGAAAAAACTTCCTAAGCCTCAGAGACCTCATTCCTACTACCATGACCAAAACCAGTTTCATGGGCCACGCCTATCATGCATTGGGAGTGTTGGTGGCCGATGTAACGGTTTGGTCAAAGGTAACTCGATCGGCATTCTTCGTCATCGAGGGAAAACCCTCGTACACGGTGATCCTGGGGAGATATTGGATCCACACAAGTGAATGTGTTCCCTCCACCCTGCACCAGAAACTCATGATATGGGTGGGAGACAAAGTGGAGATAGTTGAGGCCGATCCTAATCCTTTCCCAACAGAGGTAAAGATGTTCGAGGCCGTGTTCTATTCCCCCACCTGCGTCCAATTTCCATCCCAGGGGACTACGAAGCGGGCGGTATTGAGTCATGCGACTGGACCAAGAAGGGCTTTGAATTCAAGATGTTGGCCGACCCACGGCCTAACAATGAGAATAATGGTTAGTCTTCCTTCGGAGGTACAGAGCCTGTTGGACCGATTGCACCTATTTCAAATAGAGTCCAGTATTGAAGAGGCTATGTTTGGTGTTGTGCACGGAGAGGATGAAAGCTCAGAAATGCCTCCGTTAGATATTTCGGATGACCTTGGCTGCAAGATGTCGGCCGAACCCCCCTACATAGAGCCCATCCAGAGGAGAATACCTACCTTCGAAGCTCAAGACCCCTTGGTCGAGGTAAATTTGGGAACCGAAAGTGAACCAAGGATGACTAATGTTAGCGGTAAGCTCCAGTCCTAGCAACGCGATCGAATGGTAGCCTTTATACGGGACTACCGTGACTACTTTGCATGGGACTACCATGAGATGCCAGGCCTTGATAGAGCCTTGGTGGAGTATAGGTTACCCATCAAAGAAGGTTGCAAGCCCCACAGGCAGTCACCGAGAAGGTTCAACCCACAACTAATGCCGTAGATCAAAGCCGAAGTGGAAAGACTCTTGAAGGCAGGGTTCATCAGAACTGCCAGGTACGTAGAATGGCTATCTAATATAGTCCCCGTGATCAAAAAGAATGGCTAGGTCAGGGTCTGTATTGATTATAGAAACCTGAACTTGGCTACTCCGAAAGATGAGTACGGTATGCCTGTGGCCGATAAGCTCGTCGATGCCGCGGCAAACAATGCCATCTTGACTTTTATGGACGGCTATTCTGGTTACAACCAGATTTATGTGGCCGAGGCTGACATCCATAAGACTGCCTTTAGGTGCCCAGGCGCCCTAGGTATCTATGAGTGGCTCGTGATGCCTTTTGACCTCAAGAACGCTGGGGCGACGTCCCAAAGGGCGATGAACGCCATCTTCCATGACCTTATTGGTAAAAACATGGAGGTGTACATCGACGATGTGGTGGTCAAATCCAAGAGCTTCGAAGACCACCTGATGGATCTCGAACAAGCTCTTAAACGAATGAGATTCCACAATCTCAAGATGAATCCTAATAAATGTGCCTTTGGCGTGTATGCAAGTAACTTCTTGGGGATCCTGGTGCATAACCAGGGCATTGAAGTGGAAAAAACAAAGCTCGAGCTATCCTAGAGGCGAGACCTCCTAGAACAAAGAAGGAACTGCAAAGTTTGCTAGGCAAGATCAACTTCCTAAGGAGATTCATCGTCAACTCGGCAAGGAAACTTAAAGCCTTCTCGCCTTTGCTACGTATGAAGAATGACGAGGAGATGATCTAGGGAGCCAGACAACAGGAAGCCTTCGACCAAGTCAAGGCTGCCTTGACCAACCCCCCTGTCCTGGTGCCTTCGCAACCTGGGAGACCTCTGAAGTTATACATTGCGGCCGATGACCAAGCCATCGGCTACTTGTTAGCTCAAGATGGTGATAATGGCGCCTTGTTTAATGCAGAGACTAGATATTATCTCAGTAGGATCCTCAATGATGCAGAGACTAGATACTCTCCTATCGAGAAACCGTGCTTGTCCTTGTTTAATGCTTGTACAAAACTTGAGTACTATCTTTTACCTAAGGAAGTTTTGGTTGTACGCAAGGTTGACATCATTCGATATCTTCTTAATAGGCCTGTTTTACAGGGAAGACTTGTTAAGTGGGCCATTAAGTTGAACGTGTTTGCTTTGACTTATGTACCGTTGAGAGCCGTAAAAGGCCAAGCCTTGGCAGATTTCTTGGCTCAGCACCCATGTGTATAAGTACACGATGCTCTGGCCAAAGCTGTTAATTACCTGGGCCTTAAACCCAGGGTTCTCATGTTCGATGGGTCTACCACCCAGACAAGGGCAGGAGTAGGGATGGTAGTCACCAGCCCTTGCGGACAGACATGGAGGTTCATGTGCCGGATAGAGGATCAAGCCTCCAATAATCAGCCGAGTATGAGGCTTTGATCATGGGACTTGATATCTTGGCCAGCCTGAAAGCTCATTACTTGGAAATAAGGGGTGACTCCCAACTGGTGATCAAACAAATCATCGGGGAATACTAGTGTCACAATGCTAAGCTCAAAGAGCTAAGGGCCACGGCGCACGATTTGCTGAAGATGTTTGCCGATGTCGTCATCCTGTATGTCCCCAAAAGTGAGAACCAGGAAGCGAACGACTTGGCTCAACAAGCCTCGGGATACAAGGAACGGGTGGTCGAGGTACTACAACAGAGTACCAGAGCACCCCCCGAAGAGGATCCCGCCGATGCCTGGATTGGGGTGTTGATGAGGTACCTCCGTAACCCAACGGCAGATACTGACTTCAAGGTCAAACAAAGGGCATTGCAGTATATCTTGATAGGGGACGATCTATACAAAAGGAGTGTTAATGGGGTACTGTTGAAGTGTTAATGGGGTACTGTTGAAGTGCCTCAAGATGAAGGACGCCTATATGGTAATGGCACAGATCCACGCAGGGATCTGTGGTGCCCACAAGTCTAGCCCCATCATGAAATGGCTCATCTACAGGCACGGACCAATCCAAAGAGTGCCGGCAGATGAGCTGCACCCCATTGTCAAACCTTGGCCGTTTAAAGGATGGGCCATGGATTTAATTGGAAAGATATACCCTCCAAGTTCAAAAGGGCACAACTTTATTATTGTCGCCACCGATTACTTCACTAAGTGGGTGGAAGCAACTCCATTAGGAAATGTTGATCAAGCCGCGGTGATCAGGTTCATCGGGAACCAAATCATTTTCAGGTTTGGAATTCCTGAGACCATCACGGCCGATCAAGGTACAATGTTCACCGGGAAGCAGATGGTAGCCTTTGCCCAGGAATACGGCATTAAGATGAGACATTCGTCTACCTATTACGCCAAAGCCAACAGACAAGCAGAGGCCACCAACAAAATCATCATCGAAATCATCACAAAGAACATAGAGGACAAGCCTCGGCGGTGGCACGAGACCCTTAATGAGGTCCTGTGGGCTATGAGAAATTCCAAGTCTACGGCCACGGGGGCAACTCCCTATCGTTTGGTCTACGAGCAGGACGCCATGCTACCACTGGAGATCAGTGTAGCCTCGTTGAGAGTGGCACTGCAGCACTTCCTCAGTATGGATGAGTACCAGCAAGCCATGTTGATGGAGCTGGACTCGGTGGACTATGACAGACTTGCTGCCCTCAGCAGAGCAGGGATGAACAAAGCTAAAACGGCTCGAGCCTACAACAAACATGTTAAACCGAAGAAGTTTATTGAAGGGGATCTCATGTGGAAGTCCATTTTGCCAGTAGGGAGGAAGGACCCCCAGTTGGGCAAGTGGTCCCTGAATTGGGACGGGCCCTACATCGTCAGCGAAATATACTACAGTGGAGCGTCTCGTCTAAGCACTCTAGACGGAGAAGAATTCGAAACGAAAATTAATGGCAAGTACCTCAAAGCGTATTATCCTACTCTATAGGAAAGTATGCGAGGAATTGAAAGATGGCTTAAAGAAATAATACAAGATATTGTCAAGATGGCTCGCCACACACCGGCGGCCTAGTGAAAAATAAAGGCGAATCTAAAAATCCCTAGTTCCCCGTTACAAGAGCCATACCCCCTGGTAGATACCAAATCCCGGGGAACCACTTATACTTATTAGCAGGCCTGCCAGAAGAAAGCTGTTAAAGATCCTCCTCTGGCTTATCAGGGGACCGTATAGACCCGTTGTCCATGGACAAACCTTGAAATACAACATGAAAGTTAGGGCCGGTAAAGGATTTCCTCTTGAAAGACTGAAGGCGCCACCTGTTCCAAGTACCCCTCCTAAAGACGCAGAGGCATTTTAACGGCAGCAATACCCGTCGGTAGGATCAGCCCCACCCCCTCTCTCTGCCATCATAAACCAATCCTGGGGGAGGAGCGAGCCACCAGACGTTCCAAAAATTGGCGCCAGCACTTTGAGACCTTCGCGGACCTTAGAGATAAGAAGTTGGATACCTCCGCCTCCTGCAGAGGCGACTGGAACGCCTGGCGGGGTGACATCAAGAAGAGAGCCCCCAGGAAACAGTTGAAAACTCATGGGACCATCATTGCCGCCGTAGTCGTGATCTGCATTCTGAGAATCAGAGTTGGGAAACATGGCGAATGGAGGCAGGGACAACAGCAGAACTGAAGGGAGATCGGTTCATAGGGAAAACAAAACGATGAGAGGTTTCTCGAGGGAGCATGTAACTCTGTAATGATGATGGCTATTTATAACCTGGGGAAAAATCTCAACTGACGTGCCCTTGGGAATCGTCGCGCAGTCGTTTCGATTTGCGCAAAGTGCCAAGTGTCATGAAACAGCGGTTATGTCCCCTCTAACTGTCACCTCAAATCATCTCAAGGGTTTTCGTACAGTCAATCACGTCCTCAAGGCCGCACGACAGCACAAAAAGGGCGGCAATTGTTAACACCCAAAAATAAATAAGTCGTAGGCCGAGGGCCAAGAGAGGAAAGAAGGAATTATGGTGTGAAGGCAAGCCACTTGACAAGGGCAGAAAATGTATTTGCCAAAGAGAGTGAAACCAAAAGGAGGTCCTCAGGGTGCATGAAAGTGACAAAAGAAACCCCGAGGGAGGGCTACGCTCAAGGGCCAGTGAGCCAAGCCGAAGGAAAGTGATTGACCCTGCGTATAGAGTGCCAAAGCCTAGGTGGCTTGGACGCTTGAATAATTACCTAAAATGGGCCAGGGTAGCCGAGCCACCACTTGACCGAGGCAAGGCGGGCGTTGCTTGGAAGGCAAGACACGCACGAAGATAGAACGTGGGAGCGGTTGAAGTTCGAGGGGAGAGCGAGGTCGGAAAACACGGAGCAATAAGCACTTACCCCACTAACCGTGCCAGTGGGATCATTGGCAGTTATTCCGCTTTGTTGAGGGCCTATGAAGCAATAAGAGCCGTCGATCTTAGATCAATCCAACGGCAGACAAATGTTGGCTAGCATAGTGGCCGACGAGGGCCTGTGTATATATATAGCAATAGAGTGAAATGTAAAGGCACACATCAATCAATCAAACTCTACGTTTATTTCAATTTATCTTTCTTTATCGCATTTACTTTATTTTACTTTATGCATTAGCCGTAGTATAATCCAACACTCGCGTCCCATTGTCACCTGGTCTGACCCTTTCTAGAGGAGTCAGGAAACTCACAGTCGAGGAGCAGAGTTCCCTCCTCGACGCAATTGCTTGAAGAAAAGAGGAATCAAAGACTGGCCGACACCACGGCTAGGACCTAAGAGTTTGATGACAACACGACGCCAAATTTGGACGAGTGCCTAACTCACCAAAGTTAATAAAATCGAGCTAAAGACCCTACTTGTAGCGATTGTGGTAAGCTGAATCGTTTCCCAATTGACCAAATCAGAAATTCAATCAAATTAAGTAAGAAAACTAAAAGGTTGAAGGGGGGGGGGGGGGGGGGTAGGCGAATAACAAAAATATTATGAAAACCGTGGAAAGTTAAGTCGGGAAAAAATAATTACGTAAGAACAACCAATCCTAGGAAATCGACGAATCTTGGGTTTGACTTATCATTAATCACAAAAGAACATCCAATGCTAATTTATTTGTTGATTTGTAATTCCACCTAGATGAAATTAATAAATTCACTACTAGAAAAGCATATAGCAAAGGAAACCAAGGTAATTGAATTAAGTATCCATCAAAACCAAGATTAGGCATGAAAACTAAAAGTCAATCAAGTATCATTACAACAGACAACTTGAGTACAACATTCATATTTTGCACCTTCTCCTTAAAAGGGGATTGATAAAGCCATCAACACACAACTTCAAGATTTAAATTAGTCTAAGCAAACTAAAATAGATTCAAAAATCAAAAGGAAGAAGAAGAATAAACACCACATTAACATAGGATTTAACATAACAACTTAGATTTCAAAGTTAAACTTCAAGATTGTCAAAAACCCAAGGATTGAATACAGGTTTAGCCCTCCACTGAGAGAATGTAAAAATAAAATTTCCGAAGCAAGAAAGGAAGGAAAGCCCCGAGATGAAGAAAAATAATAGAGAAAAGCTCCTCTCTTTTGCACAATAACTCGTGTCTCTGTCTGATCTGCGTTTTTCTCACTCTTTGAGTCGGTAAAGTGAAAGTTTCTTTATTCCAAATGTTCCCCCTTTGAGTAATTTTCAATTGGGCAAAAAGTTTTCTCAATTTAATGAGAGAGTTAGGCCCAATTTACTCCAGCATATTCAGAATTTCATATAGCACCTCTGTTCTAACTTCCAGGCCCTTTATGACCATCTAAGCATCCGAATTTGCTCTTGATATAAGATTCATAATTTGTCGACACCTACATAAAAAGATATGGGTAAAATATAAAAACTATGTTAAGATGCTAATAATGCTGAAAAGGAGTTATGTGTACTTGAAGTGAAATCTTTGTGACCCTAAAAAGCTCTTGTATCCATAAAAATGACCTAGAAAGGCCTCTTATCCATAAGAATTTTAGTGTTATATGAACCCTAATCAAATGAATAACAAGCCATATTGGTTGGCTGGTCTCTCCAAATAAAGAGGCCATATGCAATCATAAGTATGAGTATTGCCCTTCATATTGTTGCTCCATCATGATTCCAAGAACTCCCACCATTATGCCTTTCCAATCTCAACTATGTAAAGTAGCAGCATTGTAGCCAAGAATGCTAGGAATTATCACATCTCACATCTTGCACAAATACAATACAAATATACAAAATATATGATGGACCATCGTAGGTGTTATAAAAATCTCAGCCACTCTTGGGGTATGGACCATTATAGACATTTTATCTTGGCCCAAGCTTTATGGCTTAGAAATCATGTTTGCCAAATTTATCTTCTCATTGCATAATTGGTCTGCCCATAGGAACTCAGTCTTATTTTTCTTATTCAAGTGCATGCCTTTTCCAAATCTAATAAACTGCATTTCATTAGTACCTACTGACCAGCCAAATAAACTATATGCTCAAGTAAGGCAACCGTCCGATCCGGTATAACCACCTAGGAGGCCAAGTGGAAAAATTGTTTAGGCGAGTAGGTGGGATAAAAGTTCGCTTACGAGGCATATAATCGACTAAGAAAAATATGTTACTTAGTGTTCTAAAATTCGAACTAACCAAGTAGTTCAATCAGTTAAACTATGAACTCACAATGCCTACACTTTGGTTATTTCTACGGTTTGACTACGACTTCATCCTAATTTGAGCGTTTAAAATAATTGAACCATACTATTGATGTCTCTTATTCAATGTCCGATTTGACTTTCAAAATAATCACGCTACTGTGAAAAACATGTTACTCATTTGACACTCGATGATTACTCATTTGACACTTGATGATGGATGGTCCGAGACTCCAAGATCCTAGCCGAAAGACATCAAATCTAAAACCCTTGAAATCATGTCTATAAAATTGAAAAGAAAGGGAAATTACATAAGAACTAGGCAAAATGATTAAGGGCCAAAAACAAAAAAGTAAAACTAAAAGAACAAAGACAAAATATACAGTATGTTATGTGAGAGAGCGAGAGCCTGCCCATTTCATGCAAATGCTGCTTGTTTGTTCTGTTAACCAAGTGCCCCATCACGCAGTGTTTCTTTGTCTGTCAAACTCACGGCTTGCCAAGCCGAAGCCGCAATAAGAGGCCGGCTATGCCATCCCAAAGTCAAGCACCCATGATTCTCTTCCACACAGTAACCCTCAGCGGAAAACAGAGTCAACAGCATACTAGCTTGCTTAAACGCATTCGAACCCAAATTCAGCGGTCTGAACCCGGCTTTCCCAAGCCGGTCCCTCCACTTAACTAACGGTTCATGTCTCTCTACACGAGCCGCTCCCTCACAACACACCACGTTGCATATCTCTCTTTGCAAGTAAATCTCTGCAAATGCCTTATCCGGTTCGACCGGACACGCTTCAAGTGAATCAAAAACGGTTGAATAATAATGCAATGCCTCTGTGAACCGATCCAAAAACCCTTCCTCGTTATGATTCGCTTCTTGCTCCACAACCGTCATGATTTTCGGATTCAAACTCCGGATCCAACTCAACACCACACCAATACCTGAGTGATTCGGGTCAGATTCTGACCCGAGAAGACGGTGAAGTTGTAAAATCGAGTTTACCGCAACGGCTTCTTTAGGACTCACCTGAAGCATCCACGGCTTCACATCCTCAAGCCGCCAAGCCGCTACACCTCGAAAAGCGAACCTGACGTTAACCGAACGAGCCAATTCAGCGAGCCGTAAGCCAATTTCACGGAGCGTGTCGCGGTCATCCGGCGACGGCGGACCAATGCCGGTGAGCCGTAAAAAAGGAGGTCCACCAGGACGCAGCGCAAGAGCTTGAATTAACGCTGGCCATTGAAGACCTTGCATGAGGTTGAAATCGATAACGTGGACGCAATCGTGACCGTTGAAAGCTTCAAGAATAGCTTGATTCGCTGTGAAGTGAGCGAATTTGAGATACGGCGAAGCCTCATAATAGTGATGGTACAAAACATCGTTCTCGTAAAGCGTAACTTGGATGATATTATTTTGGCCGTATATGCGGCGGCTTAAGGCGTCGATGAAATAACCGGCGACCTTTCCGATGCCGCAATTGGTGTTAACGTTTACTAACAAACCTTGCATGCCTTCGATAAGTGAACCAGCCAATTGAATTTCGCCCCGTTGCATAGAATCCGCACACGTCATCAGCATATGAACAAGCCTAATCGCAGAGTCTTCTTCAACGGTTGTTGTTACAAGCGTTAGTTGTTGTTGTTGGTGGTGTTGTTGGTCTTGTGGTGGAGCCGCCGCGAGATCTGGTAACTCAGAAAAATCGTACGGTAGAGGAGCGTTGTGATCGAATTCAGAGAGAAGAGTATCCACCCAAGAACCAATGTTGGAAGGGTCATAGAGAACTGTATCAGAAGCAAGTTGAGAAATGTCTTCTGATGAGTTCACAATCACGTTCTCTAACCGTTCAATATTTTCCGCCACTTGACGTAGCTCCGACGACCGGACTTTGTAACCAACATCGGCAAGGTGGCCGTCAATGTCTCGAGTCTTATTACTTCCAGAGTCAGCCGAAACCATATCGTTATAATTATAATTCAAAATTCTCACAGATCTGATTGGGGGTTGATGTTTGAGTTTGATAACATGGAAAGAAAGAGAGAATTATATGATGAGTGAAGTGGTGGGCTTGGGAGTGAGAAGGAAGTATTGAAAAAGAGGAAGCGGGGAAAGGGAGGGAAGAGAAAAATGGGAAAGTGATGTGTGAGGAAATTAAGGGAGAAGCTGGCTAGTATGATGTATGACCATGATGTGTTGCTAATTTCTGTTGAGTAACTATCTAAGTGCAAGTGCATCAATTTGATAGATGCTACTACTTATATTTTTTTAATAAATTGAGTATTATCTGCGCACAATTGTAGAAAATAATATCTCGAGTCGAGTAAAATTACAATGAGTGATAAAATTTTTTCTCAAGAGATTTAACACTGTTGTATTTTCAACACTGGATTCGAACCTAAAACTTTAGTTAAGTTGAAAGAGATCCCTCCCATCTATACTAGTGCTCTTTGTTTTTACATGAAAGGTAATATCCCTAATGTCACGGTAGTGTGATTTCAAATTTTGGCAAGTGTGGCCATTGATAATTTTAGATGCTGCTAGTCCTATCTTGGGATTTGGGAGGATCACAGACTCAGTGGTTTCTTTCTGGGTCTACTATCAGTACAAACCATTAACAATTGTGATTTGTTACGATTTCTTGGGCCAGACATAACAGTACAACACTCACTGTAAAAAAACAGTGGATTACAACTGTTGTTTACCTGACCAAACGAATCGTAGTAATATGTTAGTACTGTGATTTCACATGATGCTTGATGCTCTTATTTGTTTTTAAATTTATTTGCTTTCTTTTACCTGCTCTAAGTAAGCAGTATCATGCAGGTGATTCAATTTGTTTATGGAATTTTCAATTTAAAGATCAGAAATACCTGACATTTGACACTTGACAGCCCTTGGTTTCACATGCTTGCTTTTCTCTATTTAGTACCCACGGTATACTGCAGATCAACTGTCCTTGAAAGGTTGCTGATATAGACTTAAGCAATTTTTTTTTGAAAGTATAGACTTAAGCACATTACAATTCATCTAGTAGGTGTATATTTGGTTGAGTTTGAAACTCTAAACTCGCGTCTCCGTAAATTTTACAGTAGAAAATATACGATAAACAATAAGCTCCAAAAGGTAGCTTCACATTGATTATTGATAGTAAATTTTTTGTTAGACCCAGAAGTAACAATGCAAAGCTTCGAGTTCATCGTGAGTTTTAGAAGCATAGGAGGTGATACGAAAGATACCGTAAGTGAAGGTTGGGTTATGTGGTTAGTCAAAATGATTTTTATTGAATTGAATTTAAGTAATTGATTTGATGGAAAATGAGCTGTAATTTATTTGTGGATACAATCACGAAAAAATGCAATTTTTATAGATTCATGTTCGAATAGTTTGGACCAAAATTACTTATGTTTGTTTAGAACTAAATCCAGAAATAGCTAATTTGTGCTTAAACCATAGTTCTAAAGTGCGTTACGCAACCACAATCGCCACCACAATATAACGATTTTAAAGGTGTGGGCAATTGCGGTCACATCAACCACATTTTCTTGAATTGTATTGCAATATCAAAGTTCGAAGCACAACCGCAACCGTATTTGTTGTGGTCATTTTCTTCCGTGCACTAATTACAGAACGTTGATTCATTTAGATGAAATTATTTTTGTATCCACGTCACTGTCGTTTACCATAAATCATTAGGAATCCAAGTTAAGAAGAACATTACAAATATAATCTATTTCTGAAAACCTTTTCTTGAGTGTAATGAACTCAAAGTTTAGTTGTCATTATCATATAACTCGTTACTATTCTAATTAGATTCTTAATAAAAGCTTGTAAAGTTAAAATATGGTGCTGTGTAAAGTCACTTTATGTATGGCTCTTACAGGAAAGTCTTGAGTGAAGCAGCACTCTTTGTGTATGCTTGTCTTTTCCTAGACTATGCTGCAAATAATTTCCACTCTTTGTGTTGTACATTTCCCTTATTCCAACTTAATTAATTTCTGTTTACTATTCCAATTTGTGTTTCCATTGCAAGTGGCCCTCTTGATATTTAGTTACTCTGTTTGAAAAATTAAATTAATGTTCAATGTTTAGTTGGCCAAAAGTACAGTATTTATTTCAAGTGTGTGACGGCATAGTATCTAGAATATACCCGTCTTAGCCATGTGTCACAGAGAGGCATCCAAGGTATAATTGCTGCTATAAACTAATTAAAAAACTATCCCTCATAAATTATAATATCATATGAAGTTACATCTAACAGCATATTAAAGTATGTAATTAATAACGTAATGACGACAAGAAATCAATTAGCTACTAATTTAATTGCGATATTTACAACTTATCTACTTAAAAAAATTGGGTACTCTGCCTCTCTTGGCACCATGTAACAATATTTCTTTAATTAGATTGAAAAGGACTAGTTTTGCTAAATTTAAACCAAGACTCCAATTATGTATACACTCCATCGTTCTCACAAAGACGTGGTGATTCTGGTATCACATTATTAGCATAGCGAAGAGTTATCTTATCAGTTAATTAATTTGATCAGTCAATTTGTTACATTTATCAGCTAACTAATTTGAAATATTTTATATGTATGTATGTTTTGAGGACCTTAAGGTGATAATTTTCGTGTATTCCTAAGCAGTGATATATAATATTCAAGAGTTTATTCTCTTTCATTCATCCAATAAATTGGGAATATATAATACAAAACATGAATAATTTTTAAACTTAAAATATAAGCAATTATTGGGAGAGAGGAAGGCAGAGAGATCAATGGACTTTGATGCAATAAAAGGTCATTGCAGGACTGTGTGTTCAAGAAAAGATGAACTTTGTATAAGATGCAAATATAATTAAAAATAATAAAAAACTTATGCACAACCTGGTCCTGGCGGCCTACGTGGGTAACTAAAGTGGTCCACATATTAGGGACCATTCACAAGCCCAAAACGCTATAAAATAACTGGATCACTCGTGGTATGATAATAAATTACGAAAAAACTTTAAATGGTAAACAACTATTACTACTAACCAATAAGGATTGGGTCGAGTGGTGACTGGACTCGATTCCCACCCCAAGGTCTCGGGTTGGAATCTTAAATGTGGCAAAAATTCTGTTGTAAAGAAGAAAACCACACGGGCCAGTAAAGTCTGGTATTCATGTCCAACTAGGTTCCCCAACGTAGATTAGTCATTGGTAAGCCGATAGATACTGCGCCCCAATGACATAGTAACAAAAAAAACTATTACTCTTTGAATTCGATCATAAGTTAATATGTAAGCTTTCGTTATTATAGATTTATATTCCCTAAGGGTCCATTTGATTTGCTAACACGAAAGTACCGGACAATATTGAATAAGTTTTTGTGCAGTACATTGTTTGGAGAACAATTGACGGCAAAAGCAGAAAAATATAAATTTTAATATAAGTCTCTTTCCAATATTTATAATATTTTATATAACATAATATAATATGATAAAAAAAATTATCAAAAAAAAATAAAGAAAAATGTGCGATGGCGAAAAGAGAAGAAAGAAAGGAGAGAGGTCATGAGATAAGAAAATATAAGAGAGATGAGAGGGGAGAGAGAGAGAGAGAGAGAGAGAGAGAGAGAGAGAGATGCAGAAGAGAGGTCTTGATATGAGAAGATATAAGAGAGGTAGAGAGAGAGTAGAGGAGAGAGAAAATTTTATTGAGTAGGAAATAAAAAATATTTTTGTATTTTTTTGGGTGATCAGAAAGTTGTACCGTGGGACAGAATGTTGTACGTTGGTTTTGTGAGGTACAAAAATTCGGGTTTTTGTTCAGCCTCTTATCCCCATTTCTGTCAAATACCATAAATAGTTTCCAAATCAAACAAGGTATAACTAGAGTTGTCCAATCCAACTCCTTACTGTTTAGCAAATCAAATGCACCCTATATCTATAAAACTTTCAGAAACACCCAATTAGCGCACAAAACTAGACAACTGGAGTGTGACCCGAATGGTTTAATAGTGAGTGGCCTATCAGATTTGGATTGACCTTGGTACCATCTTCGAATTTGGGTTGAGCTATAAAACTAGCTTGCATAGAGTGAGTCAATGAGAGATGTCTCTCACTTATAAACACTTGTTCAGACGATATGACATCCAAAGTGGGACTCTTAAAAAATGTGTCTTTCGTTAGATAATTTGATCCATTGACGTGTCTTTCGCTAATTAATTTGTTCCTTGAAATTAATAATAAAAGATACACTCAAGAGACTAGTATCTTTTAACAGGGAATGAAAATTACAAAAAATATATAGTAGGTGGAAATTAATAACAATCATAGTAGCTTATATATAAAGAATAGGTATAGCTAGCAAGCTATATATAAAAGTGGTTAATTTTTCAGCATAAGAGTTGTGGTCTTGCCATGTTGAGTGGTTAAAATTAATAATTGGAGGTCTTCCTCAAATAGGGAGTAATACTATTATTACTATTAATGAGGTGTAAAGAGTGGTCCAAGAAGTGAACATAGAATATTGGGACCATTTTATTTTGAGAAGATGGAGCAAGCAAGAAAGCATCGAGGAGATAGATGGAACCTGAGTGAGCCTGCTGTGTAACCTGGGAAATAGAATGAATCAAGAACATCATCGTGAATTTAATTTAATTTAATTTAGTACTACTCGTTGTTGGAAGTGTGTGTTAGTATAACAGTACAGTGTAAGTGTGTGAAGGGAAGAGGAGAAGGGTGTTGTGTTGGGGTCGGCACCAAATACCAAAGTGGGTTTTCCTGTCTGTTAGAACGTGTTATGTTTGAATTCTGTCAGCTCTATAATTTTCCTATCACTCACTCCGTTCCTTTTGCTGACACATTCACGTTATTGCATTTCCCGTATTCACACCAAACTAGTAGGTCGGAAAAAGAGAGATAACCATTGGTTCTTTCTTTTCTGTTCTGTTCTGTTGTGTTGTGGGTCGACTTACTTTTATATCGGGATATTTTAATTAATGGGGTTAACCTTCCTTGGTTTCTCCAAGTAAATTGAATTTGAACTTTAAGTTGAAGCTATTTTAATCATATATATCTTTTTCTACCACTTGAATACAATAAGAAAAGGCCCTACATCACTTTCTAGTAATGTTGTTCACAAAAACTTCAACTTTATTTCATCCTTTGGATACCACTTGTTCTATACCGAATCTCCGACCTAGAGGGTGATCCGAGATAGATGGTAGGTAAAGTCCTTGATCAACAGTAGTCCAATTCGAGGTGGGGCGTGGTACCTGCAAATACACTCTGACGCTCAAGTCAGGGAAGTAATCAAGTGCAGATCAATCTTAATCTTAGGGTGAGATTGCTTACCATTAATGAAGCATTCAATACTTATCTATAGAATTTGGTGGTGGTTGACTTAATGAATCTTGACCGCCAGATCTTGTGATGAGATCTTAGCCAATGATGAATGGATTTACTTTTTAATGTGGGCTTCTAGACAATGGGCCTTTGCGATGAAGGGAATAAAAGCCCAAACCATAACAGTTTCCCCCCAAGTCTGGTCGCTTGAGGGGCGATCTTGACTTACGAATCTGATCGATCTTGAGATTACTGGGATTCAAAAAAATACCTTTACCTTTGGAGTTTTTGTCTGAGATCCGATGTTGACCGATCCGATCTTTTTCTTATGAACATTGCCCCCAAATACGACGTTGACTGACCCGGGCTTGCTTTCGACGAGGTTCAGACGACCGTTGAGTGACTCAAGGCTATTGTTTGAAATGATGGCACTTCGTTTTTCGTGTCAGGCATTTAATGCAGCTGATTGGCCACGTTTTTCGGTGGCAGCTAATGATGATGACACTTCATTTTTTGTGCATGTGTTTAAGATCATTGATTGGGCGTGTCGATTCGACTCAGGCCCAATCCGTGACCTTTGGCCCACTATAAATAGAGGTTCAGTCTCCCCCATTTCGTTGCAGTTTCCAATTTTGCTCTGACTACCGACCTTCGTCTACCGAGCTTGAAGATCGTGGCGAGAGTAGGCGCGTTTTAGTGGGTTGAAGTAGTGAAGGTTCGAAAGGCAAGGGTCCTCCGTCGATCTTCTGGTAACCGAGTTTAGAATTGTTAACTTTTTCTCTTTTTATTTTATGTCGGCCTTCCCCCGTCCTTTTAGCTTCGCACAGGGTGGGGGTCGTCAGGACAAGTTCCGACTTGGTCGAGGACCCATAGTAACGCCTAACCATGACATCTCGTCCCCCATTCTTGTAGGTCCGATATGGCGAGGACGAAGCAAACCCGTCGGGATTGCACCGAACATCGTCCCGATTTTGCGAAATTGATGGCTTCCAGCAGGGAGATTCCGAAAGATAACCAAGTGAATTTTGTGCCTGCTGTGCCCAAGGTGCAAGACCATCCGGACTCGGCTCCCACGACCGAACATGTGGAAGAGGATCTGGATATTGAAAATCACTCTCCGGTAGATGATAGTAACGAGTCTGATGGTGGAAACAATCTTGAAGACGACCTTGGAGGGGGATCAGATCATGTAGATGCAATGGATATTTCTAGTGAAGAACGTCAGGTCGACGTCGTGACGATAGCATCGGATTCTTCCGAAGAGGTTCGGTCTGAAGAGAAACTAGGGAGTTCTAATACTTGTGAGTTAGAAAGTGCTGAATCCGATGTTGAGTCGAGTTCAGGGAATGAGGGTGAACATCAATCTGGTGACGAGGTTGATGGTGAAGAGCATAACGTCCCTCAGCAGGATGCAGGTCGGGCTTCTTCGTCTTCAACAGATGAATATTCCAGCACCGGTCTCGGGGCTATTGACTTTCCTCTCCTATACAAGTTGGAGATCCCCCGTGTTTATTCTTGGGTTTCAGAGTCTTTATTGTAGACAAAGTCGCTGTACGAGCATGGGGTAAACATGAGAGGGATCATTATGAAGATTTCGGGTCGCTCGGCTCGGCTCTGGAATGGTGAAGGAATGAAGAACGGTGATCATGTTGCTACTTGGGCTGGAGAGTTGAAGTTCGTCATGTACGACATTGTTATCTCAGACATGAACATCCGACCCCCATTTACCTTCCTTCAGCAAACTGTTTTAGCTAGGCTGGACTTGGCTCCTTCTCAGATCCACCCTAATGCTTGGGCGTTCCTCCGAGCTTTCGAGTTGATGTGTATTCATCAGGAGAGGCTAGTGTCACATAATTTGTTTTTTCATCTGTTCGAAGTTAATAGGAACAGCAGCGACGTCGGGTCCTCAGGTCGCGAACACGTGAGCCTTTGCTCAAGGAGGAATACGAAGATCTTCCGACCCTTCACCGACTCTCTAAGAGGGAGATGGAAAGAGGTTTTCTACTTTGTCGAGCCTGTGAATGACAAAGCAATCGATTGTGTGGGTAAGTTTAGTGCCGATGGTCAATCCTTGGTTTCCTAGAGAGCTTGGAGGAGAAGACTGTTGCTTTGACCAAGGCAAAAACCGACCTTTCCAACCTGCAGCATGAGAAGGACGAGCTGGAATCTTCGAGGGATACTGCCAACAGTCGAGCTAAGGAATTGGAAAGTCGTCGGGTCAAAGAGTTGGAAAGTCGGGTCAACGAGCTGGAAAATGCGGAGAAAGAGGCCAATGAGTTGGCGGGTCGAGTTGGCGGGTCGAGTGGCCAAGCTTGGAGAAGCTCTAAGGAAAGCTGAAGAGCGGAAGACGGAGTCTAGCTCGCGTCCCGAAGATAGGTTTGCTGCTCTTGAAGCCGACCTTGCCAAAAGTCAGTCCGATGCGGCTTATGCTGCCCAGCTCGCTCTTGAGATGGCCCGGGAAGGATTTGATAAGGCACTTCAGCAGGTCGTTTTGATTCACCCTTCGTTGTTCCTGGATGGGGGGTTTTGGACGTGGAAAACGAGGTGGAGGGGAGCCAGATCGTTAAGGTTAATCCGAGCACCCAAGAGAAGACTGTGGTTTATCCACCATCCGATGCTTGACTGCTTTCAGCACTTTTGATTTTTTGCAGGAGTTCTGGGTTTATACGGAGAAGATCTCGCATAAGCCTGGAACTTCGACGTGATACTATTTTGAAATAGATTAGTATTTCAAAACTTGAGGACCCGGCCGTATCCGGGGCGGTTTGTAATGACTTACTTTTTAACCGATCTTTCCCTTAAATGTTATGATAACTGTTTTATCCTCGGGCGTGTTTTATGACTGCATTTATTTTCATAAGTCATGTTCGTCATCCTAAGAACAATTTACTGGGACTCGGCCCAGATTGAACTCGTTCTTTAGGGTTTTTGGCAAACTAGGCCAGGGGTCGTTTGAGGAAGTAGATTCCAAAGACCTTGATACCCTTTGGGACAGTTTACCGAAACTCGGCCCGGATTGAAATCGTTCCTAAGGGTCGCGACTACCTTGGTCGCTTTGAGAAATCTGAGGATCGGTCTCAGATCGTTTCTTCCAAAGAAAGATACAGTTGATGAAATGAAAGGTATGGAAGTCGGCACAGCCGCCTTTTCGATTATATTGAACAAAAGACCTTTCATTAGGTCGGAATACATAATGCCCTTAGGCCTAGTTCAGGAATTTTAAAGGTAATAGCTTTTGAGCTTGGTCGCGTTCCAATTTCGGAGGATTGTTTTTCCGTCCAAGGTTTCCAATTCGAAAGCACCCTTACCGGTCTTAGATATAACACGGTAAGGTCCTTCCTAGTTGGGTGCGAGCTTTCCTTGAGCGGTGTTCTTCAAACCAACATCGTCCCTACGAAGTACTAAGTCACCGACTTCAAAATCCCTGGGGATGACCTTAACATTGTATTGAGTTGCTATTCTTTGCTTAACAACGGCTTCTCTGAATGAGGTCCTATCACGGATTTCATCGATGAGATCGAGCTCTTCCCTTAGGGCCTTGTTATTGTCTTGCGGGGATTTTGGATTCGTTGTTCTCCAAGATAGTTCCCCGATTTCCACTAGAATGTCTGCTTCGCTGCCATAGGAGAGCTAGAACGACATTTCTCCTGTAGAGCTTTGGGGGGTGGTCCTGTAAGCCCAAAGGACATAAGGTAGTTCTTCCACCCAGTTTCCTTTAGCGTCTTCAAGTATTTTCTTAAGGCCATTGAGAAGCACTTTGTTGGCTGCTTCAACCTGTCCATTTGTTTGGGGGTGTTCCACCGAGGTAAAGCGGTGCTTGATTTTAAGGTCGTACATGAGTTTCCTGAAGCCCTTATCTGCGAATTGAGTTCCGTTGTCAGTTATGACAACCTCGGGGATCCTGAATCTGCTCATGATATTCTTTTTGAAGAATTTTATGCAATTCTTTGCACTGATGGTGGCCAATTGTTCAGCTTCGATCCATTTACTGAAATAGTCTATTGCTACAATTAAGTATTTGGCCTGGCCCGATGCAGTTGAGAATGGGCCTAAGAGATCTATCCCCCACCATGCAAATGGCCATGTAGAGGACAAATTAGTAAGCTCGGTAGGTGGGCCAATATGGACGTTGGCATGGATTTGACATTTTTTGCACCTCTTAACATGGTTTTTGGCATCGCCCTCCATGGTCGGCCAATAATACCCTGCGCGTAGGGCTTTCCGACCTAAGGATCAGGCTCCCAAGTGTTGTCCACAAATGCCGTCATGGATTTTAGTTAGCACGTAGTCTGCTTCTTCCCCCTCAACACATTTCAACAGTGGTGAAGAGAGGCTCCTCCTATAAAGGGTTCCATCTATTATGGAGAAAGTGGATGCTTTTCTTCTGACGATCTTAGCTTCTTGGGAATCCTGAGGTTCGGTTCCCGACTCAATATACTCCAAGATCGGAGTGATCCAGCTCTGGCTTTCCTCAATCGTGCATATGGGCTAATTGAACTCCGGATCTAGGTGAATGCTGGGCTTGCGGAGCGTTTCTTGGATAACAGACTGGTGATTACCGGGAATTTTTGTACTGACGAGTTTGGATAAGATGTCCGCCCTTTGATTTTCGGTCCTGGGGACATGTTTAATCTCGGCTGTTTTAAAGTGAGCTAGTAGCTCCCGAACCCGAGTTAAGTATTTTTGCAAGATCGGGTCTTTGGTCGTATATGATTTTTCGATATGAGAAACTACTAGTAAAGAGTCGGTATACAAACTGACCTGAGTAACTCGGAGGTCGATTGCTAGACATAAACCTGCAATGCAAGCTTCGTACTCTGCTTGGTTGTTCGAAGTTTGAAAACTGAAAGTGAGGAATACTTCTATGATTAGGGGTGCAAAAAAAACCGCACCCGTGGGTACCCGCGGGTAAAACCCGTAATGGGTACGGGGCTGGTCTCTTAACGGGTACCCACGAACAAAATAAAAGGGCAATAAAAATACCCCTCAATAAACGGGGCAGGGCCGGGTAATGAGGTACCCATACCCGTTACATACATACCTAATTACCCTTATATATATATATATATATATATATATATATATATATATATATAGAGAGAGAGAGAGAGAGACCTAGTTTAAAATAGAAACTTGTGGTTGTATCTTTTATCATAATATTTTGGATAATTAGTGAGTTGTTATTTTCAAAGTTTCATATTATTGTAATTCTAGTATCTTTTTATCTCCATTTGTTAATGATTATAACTTAGTAAATAATTGATAAAATAAATGTCTAACTAAATACATAATTTTCTTATATAAATGAACAAAACAAACGGTGTTCAAAAGATTAACTTTGTTTGCTCCAAAAAAAAGATTAATTTTGTATAATATTTAAAATTTTATTTTATAATTTTTTTTATAACTCTAACAATTATTCGTGGGTATCCGTGGGTACCCGCGAGGATATAATACCTATTAAATACCCGCTACGCGGGTACCCGCCAGGGTACGAGGCGGGTACGGGTCTCATTTCCATCTCGCGGGGCTGGTAGTTGGTACCCGTGCCCGCCCCGCCTCATTTACATCCCTATCTATGATGATACCTGCAGGGTTTTCTATCATCAGCCCCGCTCCACTGCCTTTTGGGTTTGAGGAACCATCCACGTGTAGGATCCACACGTCGCTCTCAAGATCGGCTAGGGTCATCTCGGCTACGAAGTCCGCGAGTACTTGGGCCTTCATCGCCGTCCAGGATTCATATTTGATCCCGAACTCAGATAATTCGACTGCCCATTTGATCATTCTCCTTGCAATGTAAAGATTTACCGTATTGGATAGTTAGTTCGTACCACCACTTGATGAGCTACGAAATAAGGTCGGAGGTGACAGGCTGCAACGATCAAGGCAAGTGCGATCTTCTCAATCTATTGATAACGGCTCTCAGGGCCTTGCAGAGCTTTGCTTGCGAAGTAAACTGGGCTTTGTTCGGCCTCTGTATCTCGGACAAGGACGGCGCCTAAAGCTTCCTCTGAAACTGCCAAGAATAAGTATAAATTCTCCCCCTCGTTTGGACGAGTGAGGATCGAAGACTCGGAAAGCACTCTCTTGAGCTGGTTGAGGTCCTCATCCTGCTCAAAAGTCCATTTAAATTCTTCCTCATCCTTCTTTAGTAACTTTAACAATGGAAGTGACTTGAATGTCACGTTTGAAATAAAACGGGATAAAGCGGCGATCATGCCGTTAAGCTTTTGGACCTCCTTCTTGGAGGTCGGTGTCCGCATTTCGGTTACCGCTCTACATTTATCCAGGTTAGCTTCAATTCCCCGTTCAGTTAAGTAGAATCCGAGGAACTTTCCAGCTCGGACCCCGAAGGTGCATTTTTTCGGGTTTAATCTCACGTTATTTTTCCTGATTTCTGAAAAAATTTCTTTAAGATCGGTCACATGGATGCTCTCCTTTTCTCTTTTTGCGATCATGTCGTCAAGATTGACTTCAACGATGCGACCGATTTGGTTTTGAAAAACTTTATTCATCATTCTTTGGTATGTGGCTCCGGCGTTTTTTAAACCAAAAGGCATAACCCGGTAGGCAAAATTTCCACGGTCGGTCATGAATGCAAGTTTTTTCCTGGTCAGGAGGGAACATCGGAATTTGATTATAACCGGAGTATGCATCCATGAAAGACAATAAGCAAAAACGTGAAGCGTTGTCGACGAGGCGATCAATGCTTGGGACAGGAAAGGCATCCTTAGGACAGGCCTTATTAAGATCGGTATTATCAACACACATACGCCACTTTCCATTACTTTTCTTAACAACTACAGGGTTGGAGAGCCAAGTTGTATACTTGACTTCCGATACAAAGTTTGCATTAATTAAATCTTCCACAGCCTTGGCAGCAGCTACTTCTTTCTCCCCACTCTGAGCTCTGCTTCTCTGGGCGACCCACATAGCATCGGGGTTGACGGCGAGCTGGCGGCAGGCGACTTCCGGAGGAATTCTGGGCATGTCTTCAGCCGACCATGCGAAAAGGTTAGCATGATCCTTTAGACACTAGACTAGCTCGACTTTTACTTCTTCAGAAAGGTCAGCTCCGACGCTGACTGTCTTGGTAGGATCATCTCCGAGCTGAATTTCTTCAAATTCCCCGTCGAGCTGGGGTCTTTTCATTTTTCTTTTTAGTTCTCTGGCTAGATCGTCATCATCCTCGTCCTCCGAGCTATCAGGATTGTATCTTGCATCCAAATCCGTTACATTCACATCGATAGCTTGGTCGGTCCCTTTGGGTTTCTTGGCACTTCGATTTTCTGTAGGGGGAACCCCTTCTTCTTCTACGGCCTTCTTTTCAGCCTTCATGTGTAAGAAAAAAATATCTTTGGGCTGACTCTAAGTCGGCATTCAAAGTGATGACTTTGTTGTAGAGGGAGTAAAACTTCATTTTCAGATGGCCGGTGGAAGTTACCGCTTCGAGCCCTCCGAGAGTTGGTCTTCCGATTATGCAGTTGTAGATTGATGGACAAGGTAAAACGAGGAATTTTGTTTTGACGATCCTTATCATCAGCTCCTCTCCGTAAGTAACCATCACTTCTAAGTGACCAAGTAGCTTGGTCCGGGATCCATTAAAACGGGACAGGGTCGTTCCTATGTAAGGAATGAGGTCCTCGTCATCAATTCCCATTCTTTTACAAAGATCAACAAAGATGATATCTGACGAGCTTCCTTGATCTACCAGAATCCTTCTTACCTCTCGATTGGCTATCACTGCGGTGACTAGAAGTGGTATGTGCTTGTTGGGTTTGCCGTCCAACAGATCTTTATCGCCAAAGGCCAAGGGGGCTCGACGCGATAAAATCAGTGTCACCGAGGTTGGGGCTACGCTCATGAACTCTTTCCACTTTCTCTTCATGGTTTCTCCCGATTCTTCTTCGGGGAAGCCCCCCGAGATCATCATCATCACAGGTCATCCTTTTGATTTTCGAAAATCAGGCTCGTCCTCAGAGTCTTCGGATTTTTGTTTTCCCTTTCCCTTGGGGTCTTCCTTTTCCTCTTTATCCTCTACTCCTTGCTGTCCGGGCTTCTTCACATAATTGGCAAGCTTTCCTCTTTTGATCATGTCTTCAATGTCGTCTTTCAGGGCATTGCAATGGTTAGTATCATGTCCGCTACTGCGGTGATACCTGCAGTACTTGTTGGAACGTTGCCCCGGCCTGTGGGGGAGAGGATTGGGAAACTTGACATCTCTGAATTCCGTATTCATGCAATCACCCAGGATCCTTGCCCAGGTGTCATTAAGCTCGATATAAACCTGGTGACGATTTCAAGGTCGGGGATCCTGGTTACCCCGATTATGGTTCCGATTTTCCTTCTCGTTGCGGGGTTTAGACCTTCTTCATGGTCAATGAAGCATTGGGACCTTTGGAGGAACTTCTACAAGGTTTCAGGTTCGTAAGTCTTGATGTTGGTCTGAAACAAACTTCCTTCATGAAGGCCGGCAGACACGAAGTAGACTCGAAACTCGTCGTTCAAATTCCGAGCTTGGGAAGCTTCTTTGTTAAATCTTTCAATGTAATCTCGCAGAGGTTCGTTCTCCCCCTACACAACGGATGCTAAAACCTTCTTGTGTTTTGGCTTACTTCTGGAGTGAGCAAACTGAACTAAGAAGAGCTTTGCTAATTGATCCCAAGAGGAGATGGAATTTGGTTTAAGGGATCTAAACCAATCCGAAGCTACCTTCTCCAAAGTCAGAGGAAAGATCTGACACTTCATTTCTGCAGGGACATTCCGATATTGCATTATGGTGTCGAAGTAGTCTAGGTGTCGATAAGGGTCGCCTGTTCCATCATGCAGCTTTAATCCCTCCGGGGGTTTTTCAAGATGCCTAGGTACCGGAAAGTAGTCGATCTTCTCAGTGAAAGGTCCTTGGCACTTTGTCATTCTCTCGCGAGGTGGAGATCGGCGGTAGTTGTATGGGTCAGGAGATCTTCTTGACCGGTGACGAGGTCGGTCCTGCCTTGGCGACCTCTCCCGACTCCGGGAACGTCGTCTCGGAGAAGAGGAAGCCAAGGACGATCAATTCTGGGGTGAATAGACATGGTTGTCTTCTTCTTCAGTCCGACCCTAAGGAGATCGGGAACCAATCCCCCTTATCTGGAGAGGCGGAGATCTGTGATGAAGCCTTCTCTTAGCTGGAGATCGATGATGCCTCCGGGCGGGGTTCCTCCTTTCGGGATATTTCGATCTGGGATATTTCGAGCCCGGAGCTCACACAAACACCAAGATTTGTTTACCCAGCGGATAAACACTTCACTGTGTGAGAGTTAAACACTTCACCGTGTGAGAGTTAAGAATCCTTCTCCTGGAATCACTAAAGTGGATTTGATGTGTTACATAAAGCATATCACTCTTCGATGACATCTTAATTAATGAATCATCAATCTTGAAAAATATTCGAGATCTCTCAAGGAGAAGAACAGAACTGAATTAATACAATTCAAAATGTCTTAAAACATTAAGCTATATATCTATCTATTCTAGATATCAAGACACTAACTTAAAATATGTGCATTAATCTTAAAATATGTGCATTAATACATTTAAGATAGAAATAAATTGCTTCAATGATTCTTGCTCATGTTATGTGATGAACACTTGTTGTTGCGTTAAAAATACACTTAGAGCAAGTGTACTCTCTCGCAGAAGTAGTATAAAAGATATCGTCTCCAAAGGAATTAATTAACAAGTACTAAACTAGTCTAGATTTTATATTGTTTAGACGAACAAATAATTGAGTGATATAGAAACTAAAATAAAAGGAAATAATTAACAAGAATTAAAAGTAAAGATTTAATTAGTGGAGAGTGGTCTAGGGTCGCGGTTAATTATAGCCCCAATTATCCTATAGGTCCACCAACCTAATTGCAGTACGGTCGTCGATCAACTAATTGATTATGAACATGAAAATGGTAGCTAATCCTAATTATGTGATAAAAACAAAAGGACAATATTATTTGAAATAAAACTAGGATTTCAAAGTAGAAATTAAAACATAAAAGGGTCTCTAAACAAGCAAGATTCACTTAAGACCCTAGAAGAGGATTTAAGTATCCATAATTATCAAGAACAATAGAATAGAAATTAGAGTCATGAATTACAGAGATAAAATAACCCGAAAATTAGAGAAATTCTTATTCTGAATCTTCGGTCTCCTTTTTTCTGCTCCAAAGCTCTCTCACGGTGTCAAGAGCGGGTACCAAAATACTCCTTTTCTCCTCTCGGTCTGTGTCCGCGTGTTCTGTTGTTGTCTATGGGTGTCCCCTTTTTCCATTCACAAGTGAAGCTCTCCTTTTATATTAGTTCCTTTTCTTTCTCCCCAAGCTAGGGTAGTGTGATATTCCTTTTTCCTCAAGTCAAGATTGCTTCCACTTTTAATTGCAAGATATGCCAATCCCTAAATATTAGGATTTAGATCATTCCTAAATATGTGTTGCTTGCTATCCACTCCATGTCTGTTTCTTTCTCTCCAAGTCACATGTGCATCACTTTCAATTGAAATCACCAATAGGATCTTCTTCTTTTTATCTCTGTGGGCCTTCTTGCATTAATGGGCTTGGACTTGAGCTTGTTTTCATTTATTTGTTAGTCTTTCTTCTAATTTTAGCCCATATTTCTATCGTTTTTCTTTTTCTACTTTCTTGTAAATATAGAGTAATTTAAGTCAGTTATTTATTTAATAAATAATAATTACTCTAAAATTGACTCAAAAACATCTCTAAAAAATGCACATAATTGGAGTTTATCAACTCCCCCACACTTAACTTTTGTTTGTCCTCAAGCAAATTTTCTGGCTCAATAAAATTTTCAAATGAGTAATAGAGACAGCCAAATAAGAGACCCAAAATTAGAAGCACAATGACAGACAATAGACAATATAGCACATATGAGGTGTCAAGAGGTTGCCCAATTAGAGGCTCATGTCCTTGAAGAATACATTTCTGTGAACAAGGGCACTCGCTCACAATCTCTCTAAGTGTTTAGGGATTAGGGAAAATACACTCAAGTTTCAACAAAATGTACATTACCATAAGCTTGTAATTTGACCAAATCTCCACTAAATAGTTCACATGCATGCAAAAGATAGGGTTTCATGGGTTGTAATGGGGCCAGGGGTGAATTCATGCAGGGTAGGAAACAAGAAGAAAGAGATAATCAAAGGGCTAAAAAAACAAGAAACAAATAGTAACCTTTGAAACCAAATATGGAGCTTCTATCTATTTTACAATTTTTGTCCAAACGCCAAATTAATTTCACTTTCATTTCTTCATTCTTTTTTTCCCTATTGAGTCGACTCTTTTTGATTTTTTTCTCTTGAGTAGACTCTTTTTTTTTGGATTTGCCATTTGGCTCTTTCATTCTTTTGATGTGTCTTTTCCTCCTTCTTGCTTTCCTTTTTTTTTCTTCAAATTTTCTTTCTATTATTTTTTTTTCATTTATTTTTTCATAGGAGGAAAAGGTAAGTACATGAAAACTCCTATTTGGTTTCCTTAGTATGAAAATATTTTTGTAAGCACATGATTCACTCCATTTTTTTTTCTCTTCATCCTGACAAGATAGATAACTAAAGTATATGACGAAATTTCAGCCCTAACAATATAGATAACTAAAATATAGGACGAAATTGTAATTTTCAATAGTTGCTCCACATTCAATTTCAAATGGTTACCCCAAAAAAAGAAAAAATTATATTTGGGTACCAAAGAAAAAAAATATAACAAATAGGCTCGAAGGGGGCAACTAATGGATAAATTTCAACAAACAACTCTTAGGCTAGAAAAATACCTAAATTCCCCAAATCTTTTTACATGATGCAAATCAATTTTCGCCTTGAAATGGTCAAAAGACAAATTCTAGATGTAGCAAATTGGGAAACACACTTATAGAAAGAAAAAAGGGTAAAAATTTATGATTTAGTATCAATCCCCTTATGAAGGCTCAGATCTCACATTTAGAAGCTAGTTCACAAAAAGTACTCAAGAGGGGCAAATGCTAATTATCAGCATCCTAACGACAACCCCACAGTTACAATCAAGGACAAGTTTGTCAAGTAAATTAATTATGGGATCCCCTAAAGGCATAATCTCTATTTTTTTTCAATTTAATGCAAAACAAGCCAGAAAAAATGCTATCAACACATGTAGTGGGTATGTGCATTAATAGAGATCAAGTGACAAGATATAATATCCTCCCCACACTAGCATGAAGCATGGTCCTCAATGCATAATAGTCAAATAGGAACAAGAAGAAATAAATGAGAGAGAGAGTAAGAGTAACTTCCCTCAGAGAGCTTGCAGCCAGAGCTTATTCCTAAAATCAAAACAAAAGCAAAAGCAAAATAAAAATAACTGAAAATAAAACACAGGTTGTCTCCTGCGAAGCGCTTCTTTAACGTCATGAGCCTGACGATAGTTGGTGCTCAATCAGGTGGCTCTCCAAGAGTAAATTTTACATCTAACGCAGTGCATCTTCTTAGCTTTCTCACCATGTGGTTGACATTGTTTTTTCTTTTTCCACGTGGTGGTTGAACTTCAAAGGATTGTGAAATTTTTATTTTATCTCCATCCACCACTATGCTAGTATCCTGCAAAATAAAAATTTTTTCCAAAAGATCCTGCATCTTTAAATCACTAAAAATATTAGTTTCAACCACATCATCACAATAAGGAAAAGCTAAAGAAGAGAAAAATTCATTGGAACTTAAAGCTTTAATAACATCATCTTCTTTACCACTCCTTAAAGTTACCTTTCCATTATAAACCTCAATCACAACATCACCAATAGTTAAAACAATTTGCCCAAAAATTTGGGTTTTCTCCTCTTTCTCCAACTCACGAACCAATGGATCTTTCTCATTCTCCTGACAACCGCTCTCATCAGTGGAATCTGTTGTCTCAATTTGACTCCCCTCAGTAGGAGGCTCCTCATCTTTCTTGAGAGATTCTTCCTCTAAATTAGCTTCTACGGAGAATTCTTCATCATTACTAAGAATATTATCTTTGTATTGCTCAGATTCTTCATTTGGGGTAGAATTAGTTTGTAAATAAAGAGTTTCTTCAGCCAACTGAGTTGTTACCATATCAATAACCGTTGACAATTGATTCTTCAAACTATCAAAACTGTTGTTCATGACTCCAATTTGGCCCTCCAAGCTTCCAATCTTCTTCTCCAATGTTTCAAATTTTTCATTTGTCTGCTCCATAAATTTGACCAAGACCTCATCGATATCAGATTTCTCCTCTTTCCTCTGCACTTGTGGTGACTCATAATTATCCCAGTTGGAGGAATAAGGAGGTGGCTCATAATCATCCCAATATTTTGAATAAGGCTCATAAGGAGGAGGAGAAAATGGGCGTTGACATTGAGGCATATACCAAGATAACTTCTCTAAATTCTTTTTCACTTCTGCCTCTCTAATATAATCTCCAAGAGTTTTGACTATGATTTAGCTTTTTCTCTACAAAACAAAGTGAACTGGAACGAGCTCTTGGAAAAGTATTAGCAACTTTTTTTTTTCCAATAAGATAAATAAAAAAAAAACAAAATTAAAACTAAAGCATAAAAAAATGTCTAAAGCAATAAAATCCTTTTCGTTTAATATTGTTAAATTAATCCCCGGCAACGGCGCCAAAAACTTGTTGCGTTAAAAACACACTTAGAGCAAGTGTACTCTCTTGCAGAAGTAGTATAAAAGATATCGTCTCCATAGGGATTAATTAACAAGTACTAAACTAGTCTAGATTTTATATTGTTTAGACGAACAAATAATTGAGTGATATAGAAACTAAAATAAAAAGAAATAATTAACAAGAATTAAAAGTAAAGATTTAATTAGTGGAGAGTGGTCTAGGGTCGCGGTTTCACTTGCAAGCTTCGATTCCCATATGTCTAATTCTATCTGAATTCCCTTATTTTATTTAATTACCAATCCCTTTACTAAAGCTATTAATCCGTTTGGTCATTCGCGATTAATATTCTTTTTCCTAAATTAACCCTAGTTTGGTCATGCTAGAATTTAAATTCAAGAAACGCATAAAGTACAAAAAGGTTGAATGATTGGAAGACTAAATTAAATTTTGGGCATGCATTAATTATAGCACCAATTATCCTATAGGTCCACCAACTAATTGCAGTACGGTCGCTGATCAACTAATTGATTATGAACATGAAAAGGGTAGCTAATCCTAATTATGTGATAAAAACAAAAGGACAATATTAATTGAAATAAAATTAGGAATTCAAAGTAGAAATTAAAACATAAAAGGGTCTCTAAACAAGCAAGATTCACCTAAGACCCTAGAAGAGGATTTAAGTATCCATAATTATCAAGAACAATAGAATAGAACTTAGAGTCATGAATTACAGAGATAAAAATAACCCGAAAATTAGAGAAATTCTTATTCTGAATCTTCGGTCTCCTTTTTCTGCTCCAAAGCTCTCTCACGGTGTCAAGAGCGGGTACCAAAAATACTCCTTTTCTCCTCTCGGTCTGCGTTCGCGTGTTCTGTTGTTGTCTATGGGTGTCCCCTTTTTCCATTCACAAGTGAAGCTCTCCTTTTATATTAGTTCCTTTTCTTTCTCCCCAAGCTAGGGTAGTGTGATATTCCTTTTTCCTCAAGTCAAGATTGCTTCCACTTTTAATTGCAAGATATGCCAATCCCTAAATATTAGGATTTAGATCCTTCCTAAATATGTGTTGCTTGCTATCCACTCCATGTCTGTTTCTTTCTCTCCAAGTCACATGTGCATCACTTTCAATTGAAATCACCAAGAGGATCTTCTTCTTTTTATCTCTGTGGGCCTTCTTGCATTAATGGGCTTGGACTGAGCTTGTTTTCATTTATTTGTTAGTCTTTCTTCTAATTTCAGCCCATATTTCTATCGTTTTTCTTTTTCTACCTTCTTGTAAATATAGAGTAATTTAAGTCAATTATTTATTTAATAAATAATAATTACTCTAAAATTGACTCAAAAACATCTCTAAAAAATGCACATAATTGGAGATTATCATTTGTCTATTTGATATTTAAGTTATCGCCTCAATTCTTCAAGGACTAGGTTAAACGATATTCATGGTGCACCTGCACGTGGAATTGACTTATCAGTCTAACCAACATGAGGAGAAGATTCTATCTTCAATGATCTATGCATCAATTTACAATTTTTTTGATGAAAAATAGGCCCTAAGGCCCAACGAACAAACAACTAATGGAGCCCAGCTCCAATCGGCCCATTGCTATCAACAGACAGCAAATGAACTAAAAAGTTTGGAATACAATCAAATATTAAAAAATTGCCATTCATTGAATGACTAAAACTAGCTAAGTTATCAGTCACTCGATTGCTCTGCCGATCCACTTTCCTCTAATTGACATTCAAGTCACCACCACCAGCCTCCAGAATTTGAAGGATGCATTGCTTGGTGCTCTCCTCTTTCTGAACTCCGCCATAGATTAACTCAAGGACTTCCACCGAATTAGTATCAACAACAATGTTTCTGAATTCTCTACTCCAAGCAATTTGAAGTCCACGAAGTATACACCAGAGCTCTGTTTCCAGAACGCTGCAATTCTCAAGGTGATGCAAGTAGACGAAGACGAAAGACACCACCACACCCTGCAGATCTTCCATTTGAAAGCACGGATCCATCGCAATTCAGCTTCCAGAAGTCCGAGGAGGCTTTGACCAGTGAATCTCCTCAATTAAAGTAAAAGTTTGGATATGGGGACGAAGAGCACTGGATCTCAACATTAGTGAGAATTGCTTTGTGTGCCAACTTCCAAAGAAAGGTTCTAACTCTTTCATTACCTCTCCCAAATATAGTTATAGCTTGTATGAGGGTTGATATTGATCCCATTAGATTGAAGAAGATAGGCAAATTTGGTAGTGAATCTCCCATCTGGAGTCACACCCCAAGTAAAATTGTCATCATCATGAAGAATAGATGGGGAAGGGACATTAGAAATCTTAGTAAGAATTTCCTCAGGAAGCAAAGTTTCCATTAAACACCAGTTCCAATTGCCATTGTAAGTAACAAAATGGTTAATAGGAAGATTAATATCAGCCACATCAATAGGGATTGTGCTATAATTACCCAAGGTGTCACAATTAGGGATCCAAGAGTCTTGCCAGAATCTGATATCCTCACCATTGCCCAAATTCCAGCTGAGATTATCTCTGAAAATATCCTAGTTATTAAGCAAGTCATTCCAGAAGTTAATTAGAACCCTTTCTTTTAGCATCCATTTTAGGAAAATTCCTCCAACCACATTTATATTTACTCTTGAGTAGAGAAGCCCAGAGAGAATTTGGTCGGGAGCAGAAGTTCCAGAGACCCTTCAAAATAATGGCAGTATTGGCTTCTCTCTCAATCCAAGCCCACCATAACTTTAGGTTTACACAATTTATCCCAGCTCAATAGTTGAACAGTTCTATGTGATTCCTCATCACCCCATATGAAGTTTCGACAGAGCTTTTCAATATCACCATAGATCCCTCTAGGAAGCACAGTTGTTTGCATTATATAGGTAGGCATAGCTTGCACCATAGATTTTGCTAGTGTGACTCTGCCAGTAAAGGAGAGAGTCCTAGCTTTCTAAGTACTTAACCTTTGTTTCACCTTGTCAATCACATAATTAAAGGAGTTAAGATCCACTCCCTTGTGAAAGATAGGAACACCCAAGTATTTACCAAAAGTCTTCACTTGAATTGAACCCCATAGTGTCACAAATACCTTTTCTCAACAACCTAGGGACATTTTTAGAGAAGAACACCCTGGTCTTATCATGATTGACTTTCTATCCTGAACTAGCACAAAAATTGGAGAGAATTTGCTGAATCAGATGAGCTTGCCCCATATTTTCCTTAGCAAAAAAGATAAGGTCATCAGCAAAGGCTAGATGAGAGATTTTTGGGCCCCTCTAGAGATCTGAATAGGAACCCAACTACCCTCTTTCACTTCATTATCAATTGCATGGAACAGTCTCTCAATACACATAACAAAGAGGTATGGGGAAATGGGATCACCCTACCTTATTCCACTTGAAGGACAAAATTCATCTAGAGTCTCACCATTCCACAGAACTTGCATTGTAGGAGATGAAATACAATGACCAATAATCTCATTAATTTTATTAGGAAACCCAATGTCAACCAAGGTATCCTTAATGAAATCCCAACTAAGCCTGTCATAAGCTTTCTCCAGATGTATTTTAATTGCCATCCATCCATTTTTCCCTCCTTTACTCCTCACAGTGTGAAAAATTTCCTGAGTTATAATTATGTTGTCATGATTGTGTCTCCAAGGTATGAATTAGCATTGAGCAAGCCCTATGAGATGTTGCAGACTGTTTCGAAGTCTATTAGAAACCAATTTAGTAATTGTCTTGTAAGTAACATTACGAAGACCAATAGGTCTAAATTGTTTCATAGATGTGACATTCTCAGACTTAGGGATGAGAACCATGTATGTTGCATTAATCTCTTTAATTTTCCAAGGATTATCCCAAATATCCCCGACCATTGCACAAAAGGGGGGGCCAATGGTGTTCCATTGGTTATGGTAGAACACTGCTTGATAACCATCTGGACCAGGTGCATTGTAAGCACCAGTGTTTCTGATAGTGCTAGCAATTGCTTCATTAGACAGCTTTCTATCCATATCTTATGTTCCTCTAGGCTTGGGAAAAGACCGAAATTTATGTAGGGAACAAGGTTTTCAGTAAGAGAGAAGAGATTCTTGAAATAGTTGGTGGCTAAAATTTCAAGATTACCAGGGTCAACAATCGAGTTACTTTGCTCATTTTGTTGAGTAGTGACTTTATTCCTCCCCCTTCTAATAGTAGCCACACCATGAAAATATTTGGTATTTCTATCACCAAATTCAATCCATTTGGCCCTGGATTTTTGGAACCAGAGAACCTCTGCTTTAGCAAGAATGTCTTCATAGGCTTTCCAAGTGTTCTTTTAAAGGTTAAGCAGCTCATCATTCCAACCATGAACTAGTCTTCTGTCAATGCTCTTGAGTTTTTTAAACAACATCTTCTTTTGAGTAAAAATATTTCCAAATGTGTCTTTATTCCAATCATTCAAAGTACCTTGAAGCTCCTTTCATTGTCTAGGAAAATTCTCCATTCTGTCTCTCCAAGTGTTGTCAATTAGATGATTGAAGGTAGGACGAGTGATCCAAATGGCTTCAAACCTGAAGGGTCTTCTACCTCTGTTCCCATATCTTCTTAGCTCAAAATTCAGGAGGAGGGGGAATGATCTGATTTGAGTTTAGGAAGATGGGTGATCTCAGATCCCTCAATTCTCAGGTGCCACTCCAAATTACAAATAGCACAATCAAGTCTCTTTCTAGTAGAGCCCCTAGCCCAAGTGAACATGTCACCATTGAAACCAAGGTCAAAGAGATTGCAATTATCTAGAGTAGCTTGGAACCCAGCTTCAAAAGGTTGATTATGGACTAAGGCAGGACCAGTCCTCTCATACTCATGAAGAACAACATTAAAGTCACCAAGAAGAGTCCAAGGACAATCAACCTTAGTGTGAATATCTTAAATATCATCCCATAAACCGTGCCTAGGAGTGAAGTGAGGGCTGCCATAAATACTGGTTAGAAACCACAGGTTAGAGTTAGGGGGAGAGACCCTCATATGAACTAGCTGAGTAGTGCTTCTAAAAATCTGAATAAGCCAGTTATTACTGTCCCACAAGAGCCAAATGCCACCTGTTTGGCCTCTAGAATCAATGATAAACTGATTTTCAAAACCCATTCTTTTAGCAATCTTCTTTGCTTGAGAACCACTAGAATTAGTTTCTTGTAAAGCAACAAAGGAAGCGGAATATGCAGGCTTCATATCTTTTACTAGGCCAACAAAGCCTCTAGCTGCCGTCCCAGGGCAATTCCAACAGATTAGATTCATCAAGAAAGGTTAGAAGAGGGAGGAACCACTTCCTCAACACCAGCCATAGGAGATAACACTCCATTAACATTCTGAGTACTAGCACCACTAGGAAAGGCGTTAGTGAACTGAGAAACACTATCCCTAGAGGGAGAATTCCTAACCACCATAGGATTTTTGACCGAAGCATCCCTAGGTCTTTCATTGTTGTCAATATGACCCAGAGCTTTCCTTAAGGGTTCCGTACTTCTGAATTTGTTCAACAAATTCTCACCATGGGTCTTGTACATAGTCTTCATGTAGGCTAGGACAGCTTGTTCCTCTTCTAGTTGTGCTTGCTTAGTTTCAGTAGACATACTAGAAGAAGGAATGTTTTCTTTCTCCACTGCATTAATAGTATTCATCTTGCTAACTCTAGGACTTGCTTTAGGATTTCCTCCTATGATCACTCCCTTCTCCTTTCTTTGCATATTTTTAATGTTCTTTACAACCTTATCACATTTGACAGATAACTGAGGGTTTTTCCCACCCATAGGATTCTTGACATTAGTCTTAAAGGTGTTCTTGACAAAGCTGTCATTTTGAATGTTGTATTAGCAGTAAACTGATGGACAGGGGTTGTAGAAATGACTTCTTTGGCAGTTTCCATGGGGGCAACCACTGACTCATCATGAGTGTTCTCAGGTTCTATAGGAGAAGTAACCAAAGGCTGGCTCTTAGAGTGGTTTTTCTTAGCAGTACTCTTAGTAGTTTGTTTCGTTTTTCTAGCCACATGTTTAGGTATATTCCAAGGCCCCATGGCAATGTGTTCCTGGTCTTTGTTTTCACCTTTTCTGTAAGAATTGCAGGCTTCTGAGTAAGCTTTGGCATCGTGACATCAGCTGGATTTTGTTCATTCAGTTGGATTGATTCAGGAACCATATGAGAGTTGATGGAAGATTCAACTTCCAGCATCTCTCTGCAGTTATCTTTTTTATGACCATACCTTCTACATCTAAATCATATTGAATGGAATCCCTCATATTCCAAAGGTAGCTTAAAACCTCTTATGGTAATATGGGATGATAGAGGTTTATCTAGGTCTACCTCAACACAAATCCTAGCAAATTCTCCCCTTGAGTGTAATGAAGTAAATTTATCAACTTTCAACATGTTTTCAAGAGCAGAGCCTATTTTGGTATGAAATTTATCATTACATAGCTCTATAGGAAGCTTAGGTATCCGTATCCAAAATGTTACTTTCTGAGAGATGGAAGCAGTGAGGGAGAAAAATGGTCTCCATCTTTGGACTATAAGGTAATGGTCCGCAATCTTCCAAGGACCCTCAAATAGAGCATGGCGATAATCTTCAATATCAGTGAGTTGAACCAAGTAGAAATCATCAACTAGATCAGTCATGTTCATCCTTCCATTTTTGACCCAATCTCTTTTCAACTTATTCTCAAGCATACGAAAGTTAACTCTTTTGCCCAACACTTTGACTATCAAAGTGTTTTTCCAAGGCTTGGACTAAGTGGCAATGTCCTCATCAGCAATATTTATCTCAGGATTTAGGGAAGGGATTTTAGGGTTTACCTGTTCTAACTCTTCTGGATCCTTGTACCAACGATTTTCTGGTAACTCTCCACTCAAGAGATCACCCCAGCAAGCATCGCTGATGCCTTCACTTTCTCCCACAATCATAAGCGCTTCCTTGAAGGAGTGGTCTGGGACCTTTTGTTTGATGGGTTTCTCAGTCATTTTTGCATCTACTGTTGCATTAGTTAGGTTATTGTCAGCTAACTGAATACTATCTGATTGCAGGTGAGCAAGGTCAACGGTGGAGAAAGTGGCTCTGGCCACTGCGCCTCTAGGTGGTTTCGTGGAACTTGCGGTCATACACTAGCAGACATAAGTCCCTTCAAATATGACTATTTTCTCTCTTAATCTATTTGGGAAGGATTATGCATCAATTTACATGTGTTGTATTTACAGGTAATAATTTATCTTATAAAAATCAGAAGATCGAGCTCTAAAGAACAAATTCAAAGCATCTGATGAAGGAAAGCAAAGTATACGTCATTAACAAACAAGTACAATCTATAGAGCATATGTTGTAAATAGTGATGCAAATAGTGTTTTATCTATAATTGTTTGTTTGGTTCATTTATCAGGCCCGTTAGGGTTAATCTCAAAGAAGCCTATAAATAGCCTTCAGTGCATGTATAGGAAATACAACTGAAATAATACCTGGTATTTTTTCTACATGGTATCACGAGCTCTCGTTCTTGAGGGGCTTGTTCTTTCAAAGAACTGTTATTATTTTTTTGCAGGTTCTTACTCTCTGATATGTTTATTTGAAAGTGTATATTCATAATGGTGGAGCAGTTCAGAATCCTCCACCACCTCTGAGTGGTAAGTACTTTGTCTCCAAAGATATCCCGTTTCATAAAAATGTGTCTTACTTCACTCGCCCTCAGTTTCACTGGGAGAAACTTAATGACTTTGAATCGGAGTCTGAGTCCGAGTTTTTAGTCCTACCTGACTCTCCTACTCCAAGTCCTAGTCCTATTCACACATCTGAATCTGAGTTCTCCGTTCCTACCTCAGAACCCGAGTCATCTACTTCTGGTTTAGATCCTCCTTTGTTGTCTGTTTTGCAGGAAACATCAACTTCCCTTTCAGAAAAAACTAAGGTTGGTGAGCCAATTTTAGTGTACCAGTGGAGAAGTAAACCCGACCTACTCAGAAGTAGCCTCAATCACCTGAAACAAAGGTATGTACTGAAATTAACCCTCCTATTAGTGATTCTCAAAGTTCAATGGTGACACCGATAGAGATGAGTTTCCTATTTATTTTAGGAAAGGGAAAAGGTCTTGTGATAAATATCATATTTCCAAATATGTTTCCACTAGGAATCTTTCCAAGCAGCATCAAAGTTTTATTTTTGCAGTTTTCTCAGTGGTCATCCCATTGTCTGTTCAAAAGGCATTGAAAGGTCAAAATTGGGTCCAAGCTATTAATGAAGAAATGAAAGCTCTCGAAAGAAATGGAATTGGGAGATAGTTGAGAAATGGGAAGACAAGAAACCTTTCGGTTTCAGATGGATCTATACGGTCAAGCACAAACAAGATGGAACTCTTGATCGATACAAAGCTAAACTAGTGGCAAAAGGATACACACAAACATATGGCATCGACTATGAGAAGACTTTTGCTCCAGTTGCAAAAATGAACACTATTCAGATCCTATTTTCTCTTGTTGCCCACTCCAGATGGGCATTACACCATTTTGATGTCCAAAAACCAATCTTGCATGGAGACTTGGAAGAAGAGGCGTACATGGAGATCCCACCAGGATTTGGTCCCACATGTGGAACAAACAAGGTGTGTCGATTGAGGAAAGCCCTATATGGACTAAAACAATCTCCTCGAGTGTGGTTTGAAAGATTCACAAAAGCAATGGTGTACTTTGGCTACAAGCAGATCCAAGGACATCACAATCTTTTCTTTAAACACTCACATGAAGGAAAACTGACTATCCTTCTTGTTTATGTTGATGTTATTATTACAGGAGATGACTTGACATAGAGACAATTTGTAAAGGAGAAACTAGCAACAAAATTGGAAATGAAGGACCTTGGGAAACTCAAGTTTTTCTTGGGAATTGAGGTGGCCTACTCAAACCAAGGCATTTTCATATCTGACAGTATGTACTTGATCTTTTTGAAGAAAACTGGAAAACTGGGATGCAAACCTAAGTGTTCCCATAAAGCAAAACCACAAGATGAATCTCGAAGAAGAAAGCGCCAAAGTTGACAAAGTCCAATATCAGAGGCTGGTGGGAACTTGATTTGCTTGACACACACTAGACTTGACTTGTCTTATGCACTCAATGTGGTGAGCCAATTTATGCATGACCTGAGGCTGAGACACTTACAAGCTATTGATCGTGTTTTACAATACCTCAAGGCCACTCTAGGAAGAGGATTATTGGCTAAAAGAGGTGGAAGCCTAACTGTAGAGGCCTACACTGATGCTGACTTTGCAAACTCAGTAAGTGATAGAAGATCCACTTCGGGATATTTCAACATTTTGTGTGGGAACCTTGTTACTTGGAGAAGTAAGAAACAAAACGTAATGGCTCGATCAAGCGCCGAGGCGGAATTTTGAGCTTTGGCTCAAGGAATCTGTGAATTACTGTGGATGAAGGTCATGAAGTTGCTTTGTGACATAAGTCGGCAATCAATATTTCCCATAATCCTTTTCAACATGAGAGGATCAAACACCTAGAGATAGACCGCCACTTCACCAATGAGAAACTAGACAGCGATTTAATAGCTACATCCTACATTCCTTCAGGGCATCAACTGGAAGAAGTGCTAACAAAAGGCTTGCCAACATAACGTTTCAACCAACTGACATGCAAGCTGGGAATGATAGATATTCATTCACCAGCTTGAGGGGGAGTGTTGTAAATAGTGGTGCAAATGGTGTTTAATCTGTAATTGTTTGTCCGGTCTATTTATCAGGCATGCTAGGGTTAGTCTCAAAAAGGCCTATAAATAACATTCAGTGCTTGTACAGGAAATACAACTGAAATTATACCGAGTATTTTTTCTACAACATACATAAGACTTCCCACGACACTAGCATAAGGCACAATGATCATATGCCTCTCCATTGGTTTTAGCTTGGGACAATCTTCAAGAGAATATGAAGTTTGTCCCAATAGGAATACTAGTGGCCTTAGATATTAAACATGCTTAGAACTTTTCCTATGTACCTACTTTGAGTCATTATCACAGTAGCCGATTTTGTTTCCCTAAGAATTCCCACACCAGGAATTTTTCTATATGATTCCAAATCTTTCACCTCAAGTTCAGATTTTAACAATCCGTTTAGGGTTTAAATTTCCATCATATTTTTACTAGCTATAAGCATATCATCAACATAATGCAAGCAATAGATTTGATGGCGGGATTTTTTTTTTTTTTTAGTTTAAAAAGCTTAGGTGAGTTGGGCTCCTGGACTTATCAGGGTTAGGGAAGATTGATCAAGCGGTCGTACGCGGGTCAAAATATTTAGAAAGTATTAAAATGTAATATCAACCTAAGTTAACCTTGGTCGTCTCACAAGGACCTCAAAATTAAAGACTAGCAGAATCAAGAACGAAAGTAACAATAGGGGGGGGGGGGGGGGGGGGGGTGGTTGAGGAAAGCAGTTTCACCTTATGAAGAAAATCAGTTTAGAGAGACAATCAATTCACCAGTTTTGGGGTGCGCTTCTCGGATTTATCATAGGTTCTAAAAAGTAACGTCTCGAAGGACTTCCAATTCCAAATTGATACAAACTAACTAGAACAAGCGTCAATTAGTTTATGCGAACTCACACAGTTTCGGGCAAGCGCCGAACCTGTGGGTTCAATCGGTCATGAAAGGAGATAAGCGCCGTTCAAAGCATAACCAATATCATAATAGAATTCATGTCAATCTTCTATCAATTTCTATTTGAGTTAAATAAATTAAGCATCCAAATAAGTCGAAATAATCAAAGATTACGAAATAACAACTATCATAATTTCTTCTTTTAAAATCAATGTTTAGGATAAACCTATCAAAATGTTTGTACAATTGTCTAGGATTGCTTTAATCCATATAGGGACCTTTGTAGTAAACATACCCAATCTTCTAGTCCTTTATCAAAATAATCAACAAAAGCTTTTTACATACAAAATGTAATCCCTTTATATCCATTAAGAAGCTACACTATTCCAAATAAATTTACCTAAATACTATTTGTAACTTGACACATATCTTTATAAGACCAATTTAATAGGATTTCTCTTCACTTTCCTAAATCACGACTAAACCTCCAAAGTCAATTCTATTTATCATCACCTAAGTTTACAAAAGAAAACTTCGAAGCTAAACAAGAATGATTTGTTTTTTAATAACTTTTCATTCTTAATCCTTTGTGTTTCACACCATCTAGCCAGTGGCGGAAGTAGGAATATTTTTTTTAGGTTTCTATATCATTGGTGCGCCGTTTCTACCGGCTTTGTAGATGACTAATCTACGCCGGAGAACCTGACAGAAATAGGAATCTAAATCAGGGGTGCAAAATATTTAAAACACATGCAACGCTAAAATTTTATAAAATGAAATCTTAAATGTATAAAATAAATTAATTACACACCCATGTCAATATAAGTCACCGAACAATTGTTCATCAATAAAAATTGAGTGATAAAGTATACAAATATAATTCCGGAACGTTAAAATTGTGTTCCGGAATTATCAAAGTTTTGTGATTCCAAAAATTTAAATTTGTTACCTTCCGAAATTATCCAATTACACGTAATTCCGGAAAATATAAATTTTTTAAACTTCTCGAATTATCTCATTAGACGTAATTTCGGAAATTTCAATTTTTTACCTTCCGAAATTACGTGTTATAGGGTAATTCTGGAATTTTTTTTATGTTTATATTTATTATTTGATTTATTTAATTTATTTTATAAGTGAAATAGATATGTCCACAGCTGATGGTGAGACGACCCTCTTCCTCATCATAGTAGCCCTTTATACTTAATCTCATTATTTCGAGAAAATGGATAAATTTGAAACTTAAAGCATATATAACTGAATATGCATCACATAGATCAAGACATAATTTTAATAGTTTTACTGAACATGTGGCTATATTAAAGCCAATCAAAACATATATTAGAATACTACAAAAACAAAACATAATAACACAAAACAAAGCCAGCTAACTTAACGAGACTAAAAAGGTTGAGACACTGACTTAAACAAAGACCAGGTTCTCTCAATGAGACACCTGAATGCTCCATCATACTACACTGGCATCCTTGGCGCCTTCAATATCCATCGTGGAAGGAAGAGTATCGCCTTCTGCTACAAGTGGCTCCTCGACTGGATCTAAGCGATACAAACAAATATATAAAAGAAAATACGTAGGACTAAGATACATGTACAAGTCTAAAAAAAAGGGAAGATAAGGTAAAGCTTAATTTAAACATGTCACAAGCATATCAAATAAATGATTACTTATCTTCCATCCTTTATTAATATCTTATTTATCAGACTCTAATATGTGAATACTATATGTTGACTCTGGTCATATCTTGATGCCACTAACGTCCCTACTATACTTCAACGACGCCACCCGACTGTCACATTGGAGTCCAAGTGTTATAAGTCGTTCCCAATCGGAAGTTTGATCGGAGTAATCTAAACCTAACATTACCTCATCTGGCTGATATATAGATATGTCCTACTAAGGACCCGACCCGGTACTTGACCTCGTGCTCTCATACACACGGCTATGGACTTACAACACCTATACAATCAATATGATTCTGTTTAATTACATCTTAACCTATATGCCTTACTCATCTTGTTAATCAGTACCTTGCACTATCTCTTGCACTACGGTTAAGTTTTCATCCCACTTTAGATCTCTTTATGACTCTTAGTTTACTCTCCACAACTAAGTTAATTATGCAAATCTTAACCTCATTATTATTTTGAAATAAAAATCATTTCATAGCAGATAAGCATTTCATAACTTTTAAAATAATCAAAGCAAACCAAAAAGCAACACAACAAATTAATCAAACAATAAACCAAATCACAATAATAAACTTTCTTATATGTTAACTGATCATCGACAGCCTAACCTTCACTTAACCTTAACACCGAAGAGTAGTCAAATGATCTTTAGGAATTGGTGTGTGTAAAACGTGTGCAAGTATACACAGTCACAAGTTATAGTATAAAAGATCGAACCCACAGAGATTGGATTAACTCTTATAAATGTTGTTGAAAAGAGATGTAAACTAGTGCAACTACACTATTCAGAATGTTTGGTTTTGGTTGAAGTTGAAATGAAAATAAATTAAACAGAAAGCAAGTAAATTGTGTAAGAAATTAGTTGAGAATGAAAGTTGGGATGTTTTCACAAGTTAAATCACTTTTGAGTGTATTGTGTTTTCTTGTGGTGCAATTGCACTTAGTGCAGTTGCATCAGTGTGTGCTGGTCAGCTACTTTCGTCAAAGTTTCGTTATAAGCTCTATATGATCCTGTTTTTTTGCGGTAAAGAGTAGGGTTGTCAGTGCCTCTCTCGCCCCCTTACAGATGATCCAAGTTGCTTAAATAAGTACACTCTTGTATCTTAAGTTCTCTACACTTTGATGTAAGGACTATGTTAACCTTAAGCTAAGAATTAACAAGGAATTAACAAGCTAACTTCATTAAAACAAGTTTAACAAAAAGCTTCATTAAACACTCATCCTTACTTAGTTCTTGATTTCTAGTTATAAGCCAATTAAGTGAATATAACTCTATTTGTTCTAAGTGATCAACCTTAAAAACTAGATTAAGAATATAAACACAAGAACTAAAGGGCTTACACCATTTGAAAACACAATAACTTTCCTCAAAAGATCATTGGAAAGCTAGAACATCCCAACTCAAAAGAGTTTATCTCATGATGGGCATGATAAAGCAAATATAAGTGAATGAAAGCATATTGGAATGAAGAAAAGTACAAGAGGATTTAAAAGAGTAACAAATGGAAAACTCTTGCATATATTTGCTTACAACCAATTTCTTGCACCTATTAGCTCTTTGAAGAAGTGAAGAAAGAATTTGTCAATTTCCTCTCACCTTCCTCTCAAACTAACACTATGAAACTAAAAGAAAAATAAAACTTTGAAACTAAGAAAAACTAAACTAAAAAGATGAAGAAGAATTAAAAAGAAGATGATTCTTCAAGTGAGATTTCGGGTCCTATTTATAGTCTTGGGAGATTTCCTTGATTGGAGGGTTTCCTTGATGATCAAGCTGACCAAAAGTATTAACCATGGTTACTTTTAAAAAGTAAGAGATCATCTTCAATTTCAGCAATCAACCTTTGAAGAGAGGTCCAATTATATGTTGCCAAATGTTCTTCAAGATAAATGTTTATGATGCCTTTTTGATTGTGGGCACCTCCTTTGGTAAGTGACCATGTGACCCCATGTGACTTCTGAGCTAGCAGCACTCCAACTAAGCATTATAGCAATAGTATGAATTGAGGTGCTTCCAATGTGGGGTTGTGAGCTGCTCTCGGTACAGAGTGGTGCAATTGCACCTAATGCTGTTGCACTAGCTGGTGCAATTGCTCTAGACTGCGGCTGCCCTAAATAAACACATCAAACATACCAATATACAATAAAATTCTAAGTTATGGGCTTCTCTTATCCTAAAACTATAAATGTTGTTATTTTATTCATACTAACATATTTAACACCTAATAGACTTGATTTTGGGCAATTATCTAAGTGTAAAAGCACAAATAACTCTATATAAAATAGAGTTATCACACCCCCAAACTTAAATCGTTGCTTGTTCTCAAGCAATGACAAAAAGAAAACAAAAATAAGATTTCCAGAATCAAGAAGAACAGATCAGCCCCTATTTCTTTCATAAAATGATTTTCAATAAATGCAACTCATGAACTTCATTTTTCAGAGAATTTTGTCTTTGTGCCTTTGAATTCCAAAACATCCAAAGCTATTAAAACTCATTTGTGTGAGTGTGTGTCCCACTGAGATTTAATCAGTTCCAAACCCAAGTAACAAGTTTCTCCTAGCTTTTGAAAAATTTAGATCACCCAAGTAACAAAGTCCTCAAGAGTGGGGGCCTTAAGCACAACAAAGGGCTTGGATAGAGTATTTCAAACTGTTGAGTCAATGCACTTTTTGTATTTCTGGTGGTTCTTTTTCTTGATGCAAATGCAGTGAGTGCAAGTGCATTGTTTTTCTGAGGTGCAACTGCACTAGGTATTTTTTGTATTGGTTCAATTGCACTAAACTTTTTGACGGTGCAGTTGCACTTAGTGCAACTGCACTTGATTTTTCTTTTCAAGACTTCTAGCTAATATTGCCCTCCTCACTGTCCTCCTTATGCATACTTTTTTCTTTGGTCAGTTCTGTCTTTTTTTTTTCTTTGAATTTTTCTTTTTCTGACCAAATGCACTATTGGAACAGGTACAGTTTATGACTCGGGTAATATAGTTTTTTTTTATTTTGAGATCTTTTGGTAACCTATATGCATTGACTACTCTAAGTTCTTCATACTCTAGCCTTTGTATTCATAAAAACTCCTCCAAACTTAATTCTTTAAGTTCTTCTATTTTTTTAATAAAAATTTGCTTTTGACCTTAGTTTTCTTAAAATTCCTCTTGCATCAGATAGCTTATCACATAGCAAGGTTCTTTTCAAAAACTCAACTTTGATGTGTCAAAGTGATAATAACAATGGTCATTTTTGGAAAAATAAGGCTTCTTTTTTCTTTTTCTTTTGCTCATCATTAAAAATCAATTCGTAAATTGCATTTTTCTTTAAGTTTTTGAAAAAGATAATAAACTAATCATGCTTCAAGATTCATCAAATCTTCAAAATATTAGTTAATTCTGATTTACTTAAAACTGTTTTGACAGATTTTTCTACTTTTTGAGAACAGTTTTATGCATTTCAAAAATGCTTTGTTAAGTAAATCTAAAACAAAGTAAAACATGACACTTATTAACAAAACACACATAATAGACACAACAATTGAAACAAACACACATAAGATTAATACTAACACATGCATGAAAAGTTTGATGCTCTCCCCCCAACTTAAAAGTGAGCAGTGTCCCCACTGCTCTTAAGTTGAGTTTTCAAAAGAAATTTGTTCAAAATGGGGGAGGGGGGGTTAATACATGTGGGATTAAAACAGATAACACAGTTATATAAGTTCTGAAATTATAAGAACAACATTTAAAATTACTCGGGTTTTGCTCCAGATCTGAGTCTGTTGCTAGCCCTTGTTGCTGCACGTTTTGGGTTGAGTTTGGGTGGCCTCTTTGCTGCAGTTGCCTTGGATGCAATTGCTCCAGGCTCAGTTGGTTTGTTGTTGTCTTCTCTGCTTTAGGTGGTGCATCAGCACCAGTTGTTCCTGTTGGTGCAGTTGCACCAAGTTCAACTGCAGTGCTCTGATCAGCAACTTCTTGTGGTTGCTTCTCCTTTGCAGCAGTCTCTTCAGTGGTTGGTTTCTGACTTTCTTCTTTCTCTTTGGCCTGGCTTTCTTGACTTTCTTCCACTTCCTTTGCTTCTGCCTCTTTAGCTCTTTCCTCCTCACCAGATTTTTCAGCCATCTATTCAGCTTCACTTGTTGTTGGGGTGTCCTTTGTAATTCCAGCAGCCTCAGCAATTCCCATGAGAATCTTTGTAGATTCTTGCCTCCTTTTATCTTCCAATTCTTTCACTACCACTGCTATTGTGTCTTGCACATCCTTTGAGTAGATGGTGACTGTTGGAAACTTCTGGGATGCAACTGCATTTGATGCAGATGCATCAGGTGCAGATGCACCAGCTGCTGGTTGATCAGGACCTTCATTTCCAGCTTTCTTCCCTGCTTCTTTTGTTGGTTCTTCATTAATAACCTGCAATTTATCTTTCAAAACATTGGGGTTAGTTGGAATAACAGGATCAGGTTGTGTTGGCCTTGGTTGAGTTTGTTGAGTGAGAAGTGCGCTCAGTGGAGTGAGAAGTGGTTCCACTGGATTTTTAGCAGCCTTCTTCTTCCTTAACAGTTCCTCCATGGTCAAATCTAAATCCCCTTCATCATCAGAAACAGTTTCCTCACTTTCCTCATCTTCATTTCGTTCCATCTCTTTCACCATTTCCACTGTTTCTGGGTCTTCATCAGTATCCTCCAAGTCTTTATTCAGAATTTCCTCCACCTTCTTCTTTTTTCCCTTCCATCTTCTTTCTGTTTCCTTCTTTCTTTTCAACACCTTCTTCTTTTTCTTTTCTTCCTCACTCTCTTCTTTCTCCGGTTCCTCCTCTTCTTTATCTGCTTCTTCTTCAAACACCCAAGATGGGAACTCAGGGGTATCTAACACAGTTGGTAACTGAGAAATTTCTAAGAATCTTTGTTGAAGCCATTCATGCTGTTCTTGTTGAAATTTCCAAACAGCTTGGTGCTTCAGCACTAGGCGCTCTTGCACCAAGTTTGGTTGATCTCTTGCAGCTCTTCTTTCTTTCATTTCTGCAGAGAGAGCTCCTGGTGGAAATTTCCTATATTGGTGTTCTTCAACAGAGATATGAACCCCTTGCTTCATGCACAGCTCAGTAATTAAACATGGAAAATAAAGAAATCCTTCCTTTTTCTCTGAGCAGTCTATAATTTCCTTGTTAATGATCTTCCCTATATTCACATTCTCATCAGTTAAGATTGAATCAAGAATGATCAATCTATCCTTAGAGACTGTGTAAGTGTGTGAGGTGGGCAAAATGGAACAATTTATGAATTGGTGCCAGTTTCCTAATTCAGGGATAATGAATTTTGTTTTCACTTTGCACTCAGTATTGGTAAACTTCTCCCATGGTGCATTAGGCACTGCTATCCTAGACTTTATAGTTTCCATTTGTTTCTTTCCGTAGGTAGCCATTTTTTCATCAAAATTTGGACCATTATAGAACAGATTATAATGATCATTCAGTCTCTTTTCATCAAAATAGATTTTTCTACCCCTAACAACAGAGAAGTTTTGAGATTTACCTCCCTTGCTATTCAGAATTCCAGCATAAAATTCTCTAACCAGTTGCTCCAAGTAGTAAGCCCTATGTTGAATGAATAGATCCCAGTGTTGAGCATCAACGGTTGCTAAGAAATTTGGGTGTGCCCTCATCAGATTGTATCCTCATTCTGGCCAGAACTTCATTTCCCAAAAATGTGGGTTTGCAGCATCTATGGTGACGGTTACTGATGCAGTTGCACCAGAAGATTTCTTTGATGGCTTTGCACCTGCGTACTTGCCAGAGGACTTTGTTACTACCTGTTTGCGTGCCATTGTGAGAGATTGAGGTTTGATTTGTTGAGAAGTTGAAGATGAACAGTGTATGAATTTGGGAATTTTCTGAGAGAGAAGAGATTGTGAGAAGTGGTTACTGTTTGTGTATTGAAAGAAGTGGTGAACGGTTACTTTTGGGTTAGTGGGATGGTTTAATGAGGTAATGGCATGAGTGGAGGTTGATTTGATGTATGTTTCTAGCCGTTAGGCTATGTGGGCTAACATGCAAGGCTACACGTGTCTGATTAGGTGAATCCACATCGTTAAACTGAATTACGTTGTGTTGCGCTGGCATTTCACCAAAATCATCCTCCCTTTTTTGAAATTGTTGGTGCAGTAGCACTAGAAAGTGGTTCGGTGCAATTGCTCCTAATGAGTAATAGGTGCAGTTGCACCAATTCCTGTTTGTCTACAAAAACACTTGAAAAACATCAAATTGCACAAAATATTAAATATTTATCATAAATTTATGGGTTGCCTCCCATCAAGCGCTTGTTTTAATAGTCTTTCAGCCTGACTTTCCCTTGTTTATTAAGGATTTTCAAAATGTGTGGTACTTTCATCTTGCACCACTTGTTCACCAAAATACATTTTGACTCTTTGCCCATTTACCTTGAAAGTGGTATTTGAGGCTGCATCATAAAGATCAACTACACCATGAGGATAGACTTTAACTAATTTAAATGGTCTTGTCCACCTTGATTTTAATTTTCCAGGGAACAATTTCAACCTAGAATTGTATAACAGAACCAATCCTCCTTCTCTAAGTTCTCTCCTTTGGATTTTCTTATCATGCCATGCTTTGGTTTTAGCTTTGTAAATTTCTGCATTCTCATAAGAGAAATGCCTAAATTCTTCTAATTCATTAAGCTCTAAAAACCTCTGTTTTCCTGCCCTATTGAGATCAAAATTCAACTTTTTAATAGCCCAATATGACTTATTTTCTAACTCAATAGGCAGATGGCATGCTTTGCCATAAACTATCCTATAGGGGGACATACCTAATGGAGTTTTAAATGCAGTTCTATATGCCCATAATGCTTCATCTAAGTGTAGGGACCAATCTTTTCATGTTGGTCCAACCATTTTTTCAAGCATTCTCTTAATTTCCCTATTAGATAATTCAGCTTGTCCACTTGTTTGCGGGTGGTAAGCTGTAGCAATTTTATGTTTAATCCCATATTTTGCAAGAAGATTTTCAATAAGTTTATTGCAAAAATGTGAGCCTTCATCATTGATGATTGCTCTTGGGGTGCCAAATCTTGTAAAAATATTCTTTTGAAGAAATTTGCTAACTGATTTGGCATCATTATTAGGTAATGCTACTGCCTCTACCCATTTGGACACATAATCAACAGCTACTAATATGTATTCTTTGCCAAAAGAAGGTGGAAAAGGACCCATGAAATCCATGCCCCAAAAATCAAAAAGCTCAATTTCTAGAATATTAGTTCTAGGCATTTCATGTTTTTCAGAAATGTTTCTAAAATATTAGCTGCTGTTCTGTTGCTTCCAAAGTGACCTCCATATGGTGCTGAATGACAGTGCAGAAGCACTGCTTGCTGCTCTGATTCTGAAATGCACTTCCTCATTATCTGATCTGGACACATCTTATACAGATAGGGTTCATCCCAATAGTATTGCTTTACTATGTGGAAGAATCTCCTTCTTTGTTGATAGCTCATGTCCTTTGGTACAATTTTACTTACAAGGAAATTGACTATGTCAGCATACCATGGTGCAGTTGCACTTGGTGCAATTGCACTGGCTGATGCAATTGCACTTATTGCACATGCACTAAGTGTATTATTGGTAATTGCCAACAACTTCTCATCTGGAAAATTCTCCTTGATTTCTTGTGTACCTGCATTTTCTCTTTCTAGTCTAGATAAATGGTCAGCCACTTGGTTCTCCACCCCTTTTTTGTCTCTAATCTCAAGATCAAATTCTTGAAGGAGGAGAATCCATCTAATTAGCCTTGGTTTTGCATCTTTCTTTGCAAGAAAATACTTGATGGCAGAATGGTCAGTATAAACAATAACTTTGGTGCCAACCAAGTAGGATCTAAACTTATTAAATGCAAATACCACAGCTAATAATTCTTTCTCTGTCACAGTATAATTCATTTGAGCTTCAATAAGTGTTTTGCTAGCATAATAAATTGAGTGAAAGATTTTATCATCCCTTTGCCCTAGGACAGCTCCTACTGCAAAGTCACTAGCATCACACATTAATTCAAATGGCCTGTTCCAATCTGGTGTTATAATCACTAGTGCTGTTACCAGTGCCTGTTTAAGCTTTTGAAAAGCTTCTATACAATGTTCATCAAAGTTAAATTGTGTATCTAATTGTAAAAGAGTACACAATGGTTTAGAAATTTTTGAAAAATCTTTGATGAATCTTCTATAGAAGCCAGCATGGCCCAAGAAGCTTCTAATTCCTTTAATAGTTGATGGAGGTGGCATTTTCTCAATGACTTCAATTTTAGCCTTATCCACTTCAAGACCTTTTTTTGAAACTTTATGCCCAAGCACAATGCCTTCTTGTACCATGAAATGGCACTTTTCCCAATTGAGCACAAGATTGGTGTCTTCACATCTTTGGAGAATTTTTTCTAAATTTGACAAACACAATGGAAATGTTTCTCCAAAAACTGAAAAATCATCCATGAAAACTTCCATTGATTGCTCAATGAAGTCAGAAAATATAGACATCATACATCTTTGAAATGTAGCAGGTGCATTACAAAGTCCAAAAGGCATCCTTCTAAATGCAAAGGTACCATAGGGACATGTAAAAGTAGTTTTTTGTTGATCCTTAGGTTCTATTGCAATTTGATTGTAACCTGAATAACCATCTAAGAAACAATAAAACTCTTTTCCTGCTAACCTATCTAACATTTGATCAATGAAAGGCAAAGGAAAGTGATCATTCTTTGTGGCCTTATTGAGTTTTCTGTAATCCATACAGATTTTCCATCCTGTGACAGTTCTAGTTGGTATCAATTCATTTTTTTCATTGGCTATGACTGTTACACCCCCTTTCTTAGGAACACATTGTACAGGGCTTACCCATGCACTATCTGATATGGGGTATATGATTCCAGTATCTAGCCATTTAATGATTTCTTTCTTAACAACCTCTTTCATTATAGGATTTAGTCTTCTTTGTCCTTCTATGTAATTTTTAGAATTATCTTCTAAAGTGCTTTCTTATGCATGCCTATTGAGATCATTATCTTCTTTGTCCTTCTATGTAATTTTTAGAATTATCTTCTAAAGTGCTTTCTTATGCTTTCTTAAGGTACTAATGAGATCATTCTCCTGTTCTAAAGTTAGATCAGATGCAATGATCACTGGAAGTGTATCACCTTCCCCTAAGAAAGCATATTTCAAATGTTTTGGTAATTCTTTCAATTCTAATTTGGGAGTTTGTTCAATTGAGGGTAAATTTTGTTTAAGGTTAGGGTCTTCTAAATTAAGAGAGTCATAAGTTCTAGCCCATACCTTAGGTGTTGGTTCTTCTTTTGGCAGTATATCTTTTTCCAGCATTTCTTCTTCAGGAAGTGCAGATGCATCAGGTGCAAGTGCACTGGTAAGATGATCATACTGCTTGTTGAACTGTTTTTGCACCAAATGATCAAGAGAGATGACTGCTGAACATTCTTCACTCTCCTCTGTAGGATATTTCAGAGCACTCATTACATTGAATTTCACCTCTTGATCATTTACTCTCATGGTTAGTTCTCCTTTTTGCACATCAATCAATGTTTTCCCAGTTGCTAAGAATGGCCTTCCAAGAATAACTGGTACTTCTTCATCTGCAACAAAGTCAAGAATAACAAAATCTACAGGAAATACAAATTTGTCAACCTTTACCAAGATATCTTCTATGATTCCTTCTGGGTAAGCTATTGACCTGTCTGCAAGTGACAATGTTAAATATGTAGGTTTAGCATGTCCAATTCCTAACTGTGTAAAGACAGATTTAGGCATCAAGTTGATGCTTGCTCCTAAATCACACAATGCACGACCAGTATAATAATTACCTATTGAAAATGGAATTGTAAAGCTACCTGGATCTTTTAATTTTCTTGGAATTTTGTTTAGCAAAATCAAACTACATTCTTTGGACAAACCAACTGTTTCAAATTCACCTAATCTTTTTCTTTTTGAAAGAACATCTTTCATGAATTTAGCATAATTAGGCATTAGTTGCAATGCTTCAATCAAGGGAACATTAATTGCAATTGTTTTAAAACATTTAAAAACTTACTGAATTGCTTCTCCTCATGTGCCTTTTTTAATCTTTGAGGAAAAGGAGGAGGAGGATATTCAGGAACTAACCTTGGAGTTGGAACTTCATGTGACTCAGATGCATCAGGTGCTTCTGCATTTTGAGATTTTTTTTCATTTTTATTTTGTTCTCCCTTACCTGTACCTTCATTCTCATAAGGTTCTGCTAGATCCTTCCCATTTCTGAGAGATATAGCTTTCACCTGTTCTTTACCTGGCCTTTGAGATGGTGTTGCTTCTGTATTTGATGGTAGTGTACCTGTTGGTCTTTGATACAGAGCAGTTGCTAACTGACCTACTTGATTCTCCAGATTTTTAATTGAAGCATCTTGGGCTTGCCTAGCTGTTCTAGTTTCACTAATAAAAGATTTAAGTAAACCTTCTAGGGAGTTATCAGTAGCAGGTTGTTTTTGTTGTGGCCTTGGGTAGTTCTGAGATTGAAATCTTGGTGCAGTTGCACTAGGTGCAGGTGCACTAGTATTGTTCCATCTAAAGTTTGGATGGTTCTTCCAACCAGCATTATAGGTATTAGAGTAAGGGTTGTTATTCCTATCATAACTTACATAATTTACAGAGACAGGACTGCTAGGACACTCCTCATAAAGGTGACCTCCTCCACAATAAACACAACTTACAGCTCCTGGAGGGGCTTGTTCTGTTGCTGCTGCAGTGTTCTCAACTGGTGCAGCTGCACCTGGTGCAGTTGCACTGGTATTGTTAAGGTTTTTAACCAGATTTGCTAGTGAGGCTACTTGAGCAGATAGGGCAGATATTTCACTAATTTCATGTACCCCTGATGATTTCTTTTGGGCACTCACCCTCTCAGTAGGTCAACTAGAGCTATTGGTAGCAATTCTATCAATTAATTCACATGCTTCATTATAAGAAAGATTTAACAAAACACCACCAGATGATGCATCAAGCATTATTCTGGTTTGTGGTTCCAGACCATTATAAAATGTTTCTATTTGAATAATAACTGGAAGGCCATGGTGTGGACATTTTCTTAAAAGTTCTTTCCATCTTTCCCATGCTTCAAACAATGATTCTTGGTCTTTTTGTCTAAAAGATGTAATATCATTTCTCATTCTGACATTTTTGATAGGTGGGAAATATTTTGACAAAAACTTTTCAGCCATTTCATTCCATGTATGAATAGAATTAGGCTCCAATGAATTTAACCATGATTTAGCCTTATCTTTCAAAGAATATGGAAATAGCTTAAGTCTAAATGCATCTTCACTAACACCAGGTATGATAAAGTTACTACATATTTCTAAAAACTGTTTTAAATGTTCATGGGGATCCTCATGAGGATGTCCACCATATTGACCAATTGTTTGTAACATTTGAAACATCATAGGTTTAAATTCAAAATGGACAGCCTCTATGTGAGGTCTTGCTATGCTTGTTTGCATGTTTTGATGATCAAACATAGCATAATCTCTCATAGGTCTATCTCTATCATTATCATACCTATTGGTCCCATGTGAATGAATTGATTCCTGTGATCTGCTTCAGCATCTCGTTGTGATCCAGGCCACCTCTGACTGAGGTTGGTCTTGAGCCTTCTCCTTCACCTTGTTGAGACATGGTATTGCTGCAACCTTGAAGTCTTTGTTTCTGGAGTTTTCGCAACCTTCTAAACTATCTTTCTATCTCTGGATTATACTCAAATTCTGGTGATCTTTCTCTGGGCATAAGCTAGTGCAGTTGCACTAAGTGTAACAGCACCTGTTTTTGCACAAAAAATAAAATACCAGAACAACAAAACAAATAAAAATAAACACTAATCTACTATCATTAAAACAACAATAAAAATTAATGGCAATCCCCGGCAACGGCGCGAAAAACGTGGTGTGTGTAAAACGTGTGCAAGTATACACAGTCACAAGTTATAGTATAAAAGATCGAACCCACAGAGATTGGATTAACTCTTGCAAATGTTGTTGAAAAGAGATGTAAACTAGTGCAACTACACTATTCAGAATGTTTGGTTTTGGTTGAAGTTGAAATGAAAATAAATTAAACAGAAAGCAAGTAAATTGTGTAAGAAATTAGTTGAGAATGAAAGTTGGGATGTTTTCACAAGTTAAATCACTTTTGAGTGTATTGTGTTTTCTTGTGGTGAAATTGCACTTAGTGCAGTTGCATCAGTGTGTGCTGGTCAGCTACTTTCGTCAGAGTTTCGTTATAAGCTCTATATGATCCTGTTTTTTTGCGGTAAAGAGTAGAGTTGTCAGTGCCTCTCTCGCCCCCTTACAGATGATCCAAGTTGCTTAAATAAGTACACTCTTGTATCTTAAGTTCTCTACACTTTGATGTAAGGACTATGTTAACCTTAAGCTAAGAATTAACAAGGAATTAACAAGCTAACTTCATTAAAACAAGTTTAACAAAAAGCTTCATTAAACACTCATCCTTACTTAGTTCTTGATTTCTAGTTATAAGCCAATTAAGTGAATATAACTCTACTTGTTCTAAGTGATCAACCTTAAAAACAAGATTAAGAATTTAAACACAAGAACTAAAGTGCTTACACCATTTGAAAACACAATAATTTTCCTCAAAAGATCATTGGAAAGCTAGAACATCCCAACTCAAAAGAGTTTAGCTCATGATGGGCATGATAAAGCAAATATAAGTGAATGAAAGCATATTGCAATGAAGAAAAGTACAAGAGGATTTAGAAGAGTAACAAATGGAAAACTCTTGCATATATTTGCTTACAACCAATTTCTTGCACCTATTAGCCCTTTGAAGAAGTGAAGAAAGAAGTTGTCAATTTCCTCTCACCTTCTTCTCAAACTAACACTATGAAACTAAAAGAAAAATAAAACTTTGAAACTAAGAAAAACTAAACTAAAAAGATGAAGAAGAATTAAAAAGAAGATGATTCTTCAAGTGAGATTTTGGGTCCTATTTATAGCCTTGGGAGATTTCCTTGATTGGAGGGTTTCCTTGATGATCAAGCTGACCAAAAGTATTAACCATGGTTACTTTTAAAAAGTAAAAGATCATCTTCAATTTCAGCACTCAACCTTTGAAGAGAGGTCCAATTATATGTTGCCACGTGTTCTTCAAGATAAATGTTTATGATGCCTTTTTGATTGTGGGCACCTCCTTTGGTAAGTGACCATGTGACCCCATGTGACTTCTGAGCTAGCAGCACTCCAACTAAGCATTATAGCAATGGTATGAATTGAGGTGCTTCCAATGTGGGGTTGTGAGCTGCTCTCGGTACAGAGTGGTGCAATTGCACCTAATGCTGTTGCACTAGCTGGTGCAATTGCTCTAGACTGCGACTGCACTAAATAAACACATCAAACATACCAATATACAATAAAATGCTAAGTTATGGGCTTCTCTTATCCTAAAACTATAAATGTTGTTATTTTATTCATACTAACATATTTAACACATAATAGACTTGATTTTGGGCAATTATCTAAGTGTAAAAGCACAAATAACTCTATATAAAATAGAGTTATCAGGAATCGCTGACTATTTAACTCTTGTAGAGCTTGGGTCAATCTACAGATATTTTAATTAAAACTTGAACCTAACCGTCCCGACGAATATGGTATCTTTCCCCCACCTGAATTATAGCACGAACGTACACTTGCTCCGGCAACACCAGCACGTACTCGAACAAAGATACAAAACTACAAACACAAGTTGATGACTGTTTTGTGGTTGAAGGTTTAAAGGAATGTGAGAAGGAAGTGTTTTGTTTATGCAATGATGAATGAATCAAAGAACTTCGCTTGCTATTTATAGTAAATCCTTGGACCTTGCTTACATTATGCTAAGCATGAGGTGTAAAATTCACTTTTTGGGTGCCATGAATCTATAAGCTTTAGGTGATGAATAATCTTAAGCAAACACCTAAGTGGAAGACTCTCACACATTAAAAAAAGGTTTAAATATATGTTCAGCCTCTGCAAATATCACCATAATCCATTTAGACCCCTGTAAAAATAAAAACTTTAAAATGGCCCTTGCAAATATAAATCGTTTACGGTTAAGCCTCTCAGTCAACTTTCCATCCAAAAAAACTTTAAAATAAGGTTTAAATATATGTTCAATCCCTGCAAATATCACCATAATCCATTTAGGCCCCTATAACAAAATAATTATCTTTCAGGGGCCTAAAAAACAGTAAATTTGCCGAGGTTATTCTGCAGGGGTTTTATAAAACTCCCACAAACTAATTTAAAAAGTGCGGAACATGAACTTCATATAGAAATTATCTTTCAAAATGCTAGTAAAATCTTTTTCAGTGTCGCGCTCTCTCACTTTCTCAATGCCGCTCTCTTCCTTTGCTCTGCCTCGCTCTCTCCCCTCACCAACAGCCACAGACTCACTTTTACCTCATCATTAATCCAAAGAGGGAACCCAAATACACAAGAGAAAGACCTCTCTCTCTCTCCGCCAATCATCATGGATCCCGAATCAACTCAGGTGCAGTAATCCCAGCTGGCGGCGATTGTAGGAGCCAATGTGTTGTCGACTTGCCGTTTGAGAAAGATCCCAAAAGGCCACAATCGGTTTCCTTGTACGAAGAACGATCACAGGCGAGGCTCTCTTCAACCTCTGCAAGCAACTCGATCCTAGCGAATGTCGGGATTCGTTAGTCGCACTGGAAAATTGGTAACTCTCTCATCTTTGAAATGTCGCAAGCATAGTTGTATGTTTTGGTTCTGTTCAATTTGTTCAAGAGGTTTTCCTACTTTAAAAAACCCTAATTTTGCAATTCAATTCTATTTGTGGTGTTCAATGCAATTCAAGAGGTATTAAAACCCTAACCGGAATTGCCAGCAAGATCTCAAAGAATTGTAATGGGTATAATCGGGAGTTGCTTCTCGTTTATAGCAGGAAGCGTATTCGGGATCTACATAGCTCAGAATTATCAAGTTCCTAACATCAAGAAAGTAACTGACGATGTCTTGTTCCAGGCCAAGGAAGTGGATAGAAAATACCGCGAGCCTAAGAAGAAGGGTGGTGATGATACTAACTATTATTAGAGCCAGTTGATCCTACATTAGACTCAGGTTCTTGTTTTTGGGTTTTTTGAGGGGTCTGGTTTGCCTTGCATTATACAGGATAAGATATCTTTATTAATTCAGTGCTTGGTAAACACAAAGTAGTTAGGATCTCTAAAGAAGTGTTCTTCATGTCTATAAACGTGTTAATTATTCAAGGGAAATGTTCCCATTCCTTGTCCTTGTTGTTCTACATCGTACTTGATTTTTTGAGTCTTGGATAATATGTTAACTCCAGGACAGAAATATGTTTAATGGTGATATATCTGATTGAGGCTTGTTCTTTTAAAGTATTTCATTGTTTCTTTAACTATCCTATAGAACAACCTTATGTATAACACATGCACTTTCTGCTTTTTTATGTCTTTTACTTTTTCTTTTATGCTTATTGTTTCATCCTTAGTTTTCAGGTATATGCAAAATTCTTTCGCCGATTGTTGCCTCTAATCCTGCTACTTCTGTCGTGATGAAAGAGAAAAAGGATTTCAAGTTTGAAACAAATGTGCAGCCTCTTCGGCTTTCTAAATGGAATCCGAATGATACAATTAAAGTTCTTAAACCTTATACCATCTTATGATGAAAAATAAATTTAATTGTTCTATGATATTGTTTCCTCCAGAAAATATACATATATCATGAATTTGAGGCTCTTGCAAACAAGGCTTTCAATAGATATTGCAGTTCTGAAGGCCTTTCTTCTTCTTCTTATGTGGAAAAGGAGTTTTGGCATGTGATGGCTCCTGGAGTGTAGTGCCTTTTCATGTGAACCTGATGAGAGGCTTGGATTAAGCAAATAGAATTTGAAGGTTTCTCTCAATCTCGGACTTTATGGCCACTCTTTCTTAGTGTTCTTCAAACGTTATGATTGAGATGCAATGATTCTCAAAATCTTTAATTAATGAGTTTACTATTTGAATTTAATAAAAACTTTTGTACTTGTGGAACAATTCTTCTGTAAAGTTATTTACTGCTTGATTAATATTTTTCATTTGATTTCAGAATTTCTAGTGGCTGCTGCAGTCCCCACCAAGTTTAGTGAAAAGGAAATTCCAGTAAGGAAACAATTTTTGGAACACAATCTGACTTAACAGTTACAATTTCTTTTCTTTTTTCTAATTTTTGAAATTCCAGTAAATTTTATCAGACTAGCATAAACTCATTTAATTTTATCTTTTTTGCTTTGATTTATGTTGATATTTGAACTTAGTAAATTTTTCTTTTGTTATTTCAGGCAAGTGCAAGTGAGCATAATTTGTCAATGAATGCAAGAGGATCATTCGGGGCTAGCAACGTTAGATGTTTTTAGGTACCTTTTAGGATAGGATTTCTATTAAGCTTTTATGAATTTGGAGTTGTATGACATTAGATATAAATGTTTCTTCATGATATAATCATAAGTGTTTGAAATACATTACTTTATCAAAGTTACATTTTTAATGAAATTTTTAGTGTTTTGATTGACTTTAATAAATGTTTTATAAGATATATGATGCATAATTGCTAGTAGTAAAAATGTGATAATGAGATGAGGCAAAACATGCTCAAATTGCATAGGGAATTAAGGGGAGGTTAAAATTTTTGCAAAATCACTCAAGATCTCTGGAGGTTTATAACCCCCTCAAAAAAAACCTCCACTAATCGTGCGGGTTCAAAACCCCCGCAGGAAAACCCCCGCAAATAGACTTGATACCAGCGTTTTCTAAAAACCCCCGTAAAATGATTATGGGACTCGAAACTCCAGCAGTTTTTAAAACCCCCGCAGATTGATTTGCGGGGGTTAAAAACCCCCGCTAATTGACTTAAAAACCCCGCTATTTGATCCGTTTTTTGTCATGATGCATGTAGAAGGATTACTTGTAATATCTTTCAGGTGGCATGTTCTCATGAGTTGAAATGGTGATTCATCAACCCAAGAGCACTTGGATGAGATGGTAGGGTCTCTTCCAGCTTAACCAAGGTCTTGGGCTCGAATCCAGCCTTGGGCATGCAGCACTGTTAAATCTCTTGAGAGAGAGCTTTGCCGCTTATTGTGGTCCTACCCGACTTGAGGGATTACTCTCTGCAGTTGCGCGCAGAAGATACTCGGTCTTTACTAAAATAGTGACTCATCTTAAGCTAATATAAAGTATTCTACTATAATGCATCCAACACAAAATCTCAAAGAAGCAAGAGGTGTTATAACTTTACCATGTAAGGAAATATGTAAGGCGGCTATACAAATGGATGGGTTATGAGTATCAAGTTTTGTACGTAACTAATATTTGAAAACCAAATAAATATCACCATGTTTAATACATTGAGAAAGCAACGTAAATGTATATTATATATATATATATATATATAACATATAAACTAGATAATAAATATTAAATAAGTTCCCAACGTATTAATGATTCTAATTTAATAATAATGATTATAATATTAGTCTATTAACTTATAATATATATAAATATATATATATATATATATATATATATATATATATATATATATAGCTTAGTTTAGAAAAATTGAAGTGTTATACTTAGGTCTCTCTCTAGGCCCCAAAAGACACAATTAACATGAAACAATTTCCAAAACACGTCCTAATAATTATTTAGAAAAAGGGGGGTGTTACAGATGGCAACATTCCCTTTACTATGAATTTATCAGACGAATTTACCACTACAGAGAATATCTCCCTAAAGCTCTTCTTGTTTATGATTATTTTATAAGTTATTGATTATGTTTATGATTATTTTGTAGATTTTTGCTACTCGCAATAATCTCGTTCGTTGGGATAGAGACATCGGGAAAGCCAACGGAGTGGTTGTTATCAATATTCGATCTGAGTCCACCATGATTGGTAAAGGGAACAAGAATAAAATAGTTTTGGGTTACGAGAGACATAGTAGATATGTTGGAGTAGACATTGATTGTTCTTGAGCGAGGTCTTCAAAGAAATGTGGGTGTCCTTTCAGGCTAAAAAGCTACACCATTGCGTCCTCCTGATTGGGATTGGAAAGTCAGAGTTATGTGTGGAATACACAAACATGAGCCTCATAAAACGTGTCTCAAGCTTGCAATATTTGGGTGTTTAATAAGGAGGAGAGGTCTTTGGTGGAAGAGCATTTGATGTTGAATGTTAAAGCGCAGAATAGTCTGGATGCAATTAAGAAGCGATTTGCGAACAACTTGAGTACTATCTCGCAGCTGTATAGAACCCGCAACATGTTCTTATCGAATCGAAGAGGTTATAGAACTGAGATACATGAGCTTATGAAACTGGTAGAGTCTAAACATTATTTATGTTAGACCAAACGACTTGATAACACTGATGTTGTTAAAGAGATCATGTGGGCACACCCTGAGTCTATCAAATTATTGACGATGTTTCCAAAGATTTTGATTATGGACAACACCTTCAAAATCAACAAATATAGATTGATCTGGGTGATTATGGAATGCACAAATTGATAAGATTGTGATTCTTTTCAAAAAAAGCATCAAACGAGTGTTATGCAGGACGTTTTAATTAATCTGTATTTGTTTCTTTCATGTTTAAGTATTTATGTTTGTTTCTGTTGTTATCTGCTTTTTAATCAATGTAATTCGCGTTTTTATTTAATTAAAATAAATATTCAATTAAAAATAACAATCAGAAAAAATTTTAAAAAATTATTCCGAAATTATGTCCTATGGGATAAATCCGACTTTGTTTTTTTACGTTTCCGGAATTACCTCAAATGACATAATTCCGGAATAGAGAAATGTGTTCCGGATTTATAAGTTAACACATAATTCTGGAACATATAGGGGGGTGGGTACCTGCACATACTTTGCTTTTCTAAAAAAAAACCTGCACACACTCCCACGCCCACACAATAAAATAAGGGATGCAACGTGCAACCGATAAAACGTGACAGACTAAGTAAAAGGGTTTTTTTCTACCCCCACCCTTTGAGGTTATACCCCCACAAAAATTGAAAATCCGATAATACCCCCCAAAAAAATTGAGTCCAATGGATTTATCTCCGTATGAGGTAAATCCGCTTTGCATTTTTCAAAGCGGATTTATCTCTGAGATAAATCCGCTTTGAAAAAATGCAAAGCGGATTTACCTCATAGGGAGATAAATCTGTTTTGAAAAAATTCAAAGCAGATTTACCTCATAGAGAGATAAATCCGTTTGGAACGTTTTCATAGGGGGTATTTTTGGTTTATCAAATTACGTGGGCTATAGATGCATGTGGCGGGGGTAAGGGAAAAAAATCTAAGTAAAAAGTTCGAGACTCTTATTTATGTGTTTTAAAGCCTCTTTCACTATGATGATTATTTTAAGACTACTCTAACCTTTGACCAAAAGAAAAAGTCTACTCTAACTAACAATAATTTCCATTAATTGATAATATTTGAAATACTCATATTTTTATAACATAAAATTATTAAATAATATATCATCAATATTTTGATACAATTACAATTTATTATTAGTTTTAAATATTTCAATAAAATACTCACTGTCCTGATATTGAATGTCAGTTTGGTAGGTCGATGTCGCTCCCATGGTAAGATGCTTCACGTGTTGATTCGATGTGGGGGTGATGCCTGCACATACTTCGCTTATCTAAAAAAACCTGCACACACTCCCACGCCCAAGTCATCTTCGGGAAGAAATCTGACACTGACCTTCGTAATCTTTGAGCTTGTCCACCAAGGTTAGAACTTTAAGTTTCCCGTTGTTGATGTCATTTTTATCTTTGTATCACTCTCTTTTTCCAAGGGTGAGAGCCTCTCCCACCCCAAACGTCCCCAAACGTCTTTTAGGCGGAAGTAGAGTTCGTCGGGTTCGGGTCGAATTTGTCACCCCAATTTATTCTTTCGATATTTCCAGACACCGAACTCCTTCCTATGGCAAATGTCGACAGTCAAGCAGACAGCTCACGTCCCACTCTATCAAAAGTAGGCGCCTAGAGAATTCAGATGGCGTGATGACGGTAGTGACGAGATGGAGATTTATGATGCCTTGGTTATTCTTGAGGTGGAGGTCGCCCAAGGCACTGATCCCTTCTCCAAACATTGATCCCCAAGAAGGTGAAAGCGGTGGTGATGAGTCGCTGTATGAGTGGTTTGCACACGATGTGACCGAATGGGCTAGCATTTTTCCCCTGGGGTGGAGATTAAATACTAAGAAAAGTGCTAGGAGGCGAAGGACAGGATTGGTGGGTGGAAGGGGTTCCATCCAACCAGCTGATATGCTATTGCTCGAGTTCCAGGCTCCAGTTCTTCACCTACTCCAACATGTTGAACTACACCCAACTACACCCAACTACACCTACTCCAGCTGATATGAGTGGCTTCCTCCCAACTACACCCAAACTCATTGACCTTTGTTAGGGCTTTTGATATTGTAATGGAGACTGTTAACACCTAAAAGTAATTAAGCCATAAGCCGAGGGTTGAGAAAAGGAGGAGAGAAATTAGTGCGTGAAGGCAAGCCACATGATTAAGATAAAAGGGGGTACTTGCTGTCAGAGTGGAATCAAAGAGGTCCTCGGGGCACACTAAAAGACAAAACTCCCCGAGGGTCAATGGGCTAAGCCGAGGGAGAGTAATAGCCTCAGTCTATAGAGGCCCAAGGCCAAAGGTGGCTCGTGTGCCTAAGTTATTTCCTAAAGGTCAAGAGAAGCTGAGTAACCAAATGGCCGAGGCAAGGCAGGTGATGCTTGGAAGGCAAGGAAGACGCGGCACGAAGATAGAACGTGGAAGTAGTTGAAGATCAAGCGGAGGAGTGAGGCCGAAAAATACGGAGCAACGAGCAGTTACCCCACTAACCGTGCTAGTGGGATTGTGGGTGGTTACTCCGCCTCTTTTAGGGCCTAGGAATCTTAGATTGATCCAACGGCAGGCAAGTGTTGGCTCGCATAGTGGTCGATGATGGCCTGTGTATATAAATAGCAACAGAGTAAATGTACAGACACATCCAAATCAGTCAAAAACTCTACGTTTATTTCACTTTATCTTTCTTTACCGCATTTTTATCTTTTACTTTATGCATTAGGTCAGTAGTATAATCCAACCCTCGCGTCCCTCTCACTCAACCTGACCCTTTCTAGAGGAGTCAGGATACCCACTGTTGAGAAGCAGAGTTTCCTCTCATTGCAATTGCTTGAAGAAAAGAGGATTCAAAGACTGTCCAAACCTCTAGCCAACTCCACGGCTAGGACCTAAGAGTTTGACGACAACAGAGACGTTCGACCAACCTTGTTTGAAAGACATATTCTTCGTCGTCTTCGAGGTGGTGTGTCGGACGGAGGTCGGTGAGGATGGAGTCTCTCAGCAGAAATAGGTCAGTCCGAGGAAAATAAAATGATACAAATTCTTCGACGCATATGTTGAGTAGGTCAAAGGATTCAAAGAGAGTTTTTTATATGTCCTTCTAGTCAACCAGGCTGCGAAGGAGAAACTTATCTACAATAATGGAGTTGGCAACGTGGCTGATAACAAGTTCTCTTTTGAGTATACCTATATATGATCAGTTTTTTTTTTCAAGACGAAGTGCTACTAGCAGAAGAAATCATAACTCAGGGCCAAAGACAAAAAGACATTGAAGTTGCTCCGAGACTGGACTTCCTCCCATATTTACGAGAAACCTTTGATAAATGCAAAGGGCTTAGTCCTGGTGTAGTCCCATGCTGAGCTCAAGGTCGTCTTTGGTTGGTCTTCTTTCAACATAACTATTTCGCCTACTTAGTTGTTTTGAGTCCATAGTTACTCTTTTCTTCTCTTCTAGCAAGTGTTATGACATCGGTCGATGTGTTGCAGCGGCTGAAGGCCATGGTTGACTCAATGACGACATGCCTATTGATGACTTGGGAGAAGCTTCTCCCAACAGGCACACCCTAAGACCCTAGGAGCGAATGTCGGGTCAAGTGTTGGGGTTAACCCTTCCCCAGTTCTTCAACAAGCCAATCAGTCAGCGAGGTGTGCTAGCCAGGCTGGCAAATGACAATCTGAAGATCGGAAGCAGCAGACTAATCCAAAGAACTATCTTAAAGACGTCTCCACTAGCTTCTCCCTGCTTGCAACCTTCGTACTCATCGTAGCCTCAGCCTGTGGAACGAGCACCCTCTAATGGGCCCCTTGTCGGAATTCACCTTGGTCGAACCTTAAGGAACCTCCTTAGAATCTGGGACTATTTCTGCTCTAACATCGCCCCCCTCAGGCTGGGGCACGACAATTCAATCATCCACAAAGGAAAAATCCTCGACAACAACCTTCTCGGCATCAAGTTGAACAAAAATACCAGTCGACGCTTTAGATGCAATCGAGTCAAGCTCCAACACAATGACCTTTAGGTGACTCTTGCGAAAATTTGTTTCGATCGCCTAGAACTCCGCAAACCTACCAAGATATTCTAAAAAATAAGTGAACGTCAACCTCGGAAAAACCTAGACAATAGAACATGTTTCTATGAAGTGCTTCCTACCCTTTTCATGCACCCCCAATAGGGAAGCAAAGTTGGTTATCCGCTGATAAAAACCCCTCTCGTCCCCAAGAAGATCTGACAAAGACACCACAGTAAAGTCAGCATCAAAAAACTCCCTCAACCAAGAAAGATGAATTCTGGAAACCTTCTCACCCATGTTAATTCAATGAAGATTCTGATAAGCAGTCTCATTCTCAACTACCACATAAAAATACCTCCCCCCCCCCCCCCCCAAAGCCCTTATGGGGTTACTGAACAGAGTAAAATCTATATCCTTCTGCTCGAAGCTAACCCACCCCTGCTTGGTAGATAAATTCTTGGTTGACTTCGACATTTTAAAGAGGGCAAAGTAAAGATTGATGATCGGAGGACGCACCCCTATATCCTACCAATATTTGAAAAGCTCACAAACGCCAGGAAATCTGATGCAGCTGACTGGGCGCAAGTTTGAGATATCGAAGCAGGTTCTACTTAAAGGAAGTAAAAGGAACCACAACACCAATATTGTTCAAAACAACCTCATACATCATAAACTTCGCAAACTTTGTGTACTGCCCTTTGTCAGATGACGAAAAAGCCCTCTCATCAACACCCACAGAACAATACGACTACTCTTTGCCATCGTTGGGGCCATCTAGTGAAAGGGAACTCAACGCATCCAGGTCGTATTAGTATGATTGTCCGACCTGTGGCCAGAACAAACCTTAGTGCGTCTGTCGGCATTAGCGACGCATCAACTTCTGCCTCCATCCTCCTTGTTCCCATGCTGAACCTGTCAGGAAGACACTAAAAGTTAAAAACACCGTATTGACAACGAAAATTCCATCTAGGAAAATCACCTAATGAAAATCAACAACGCAAAGACCAAAAGGAGTTGCGCAGCTTCACCCAACCCAACACAAGAAAAAGAATCGATAAGAAACAAACCTGGTAAAGCAAAGACGATAAGGGGCTACTTAAGGAGACACAGACCAGAAACTTGAACGAAGCCGACTAGAACCTATAAGAGAAACAATCCCAAGCGCTTTAAAATACATCAACAGCTTGAGAAATGAGCGGAAAAGAAATAAAAATATTGCCTTTATAGGCGAAAGCAAAATACCGAACAACGACCCATAAAGGTGCGGCCCTTGAAGACCTAAGAAATGCTTTAGTTCCCAAGAGTTGTGTCACCTAAACATCGCAAGACACAACCTTTGAAATGACAGCTTCAAGTATTGCAAGAAAAGAGGCGACATCGCGTCGATCAGTAAAAAAAAGGAATAAGGGCTACAACGGGAGCAAACAAGGTAAATATTATTTCTTAAAACAAGAAATACAATTACAACAACATCCCCTAGTCGGTCTAGCAAAAGCAAATAATACAAGCCAAAACATCCTAGCCCTAACACAAAGGAGGGATTCTCATGCAAAGCTACCCTAGATAACAACAAAGAAGTTCCTCGCGGAAGCACACCCAAAGCCCCGTCGATTGAAAGATTGCCCAATGAAGCAGTCACTAAAAGCCCAGCAAATGACAAAAATGGCCAAACCAATGCCACAAGAGAGCCCCTCAGTGGAAAGTATGGTCGACATCGCCCGATAAAACTCTTAGCACGCCTGAGGTCGCCCTATCCATCATGTTAGCTCATGAGCCATTGATGGCAATGACCAACACAATTGAGTCTTCAGAAGCTGCGCCTCGGCCAGATGCCAATAAAAGGAACGAATCATAGCCAGAGGGAGCGACCTTGTGCTATGGGCCCGTCGGCCGATTCGAGGTAACATCAAAAGAGAGAAGCAGCCGACAAGGTACTCCGCGCGCCCGCAATGAAAAACTAATCATGCTAATCCGCTCCAAGGAAATTGTTCCCCCTTCCACATTAGACAGTCTGTCGCCCCTAGTAGGGCTGAACCTATATTGGGGATGCATGGAGTACGTAATAAAGGGGAAAATAGAGAAACGGAAGACAGAATAGAGCAACACCTGTGAAGCATGTCAGTACAAAATAAAGTAAGGAATGAAGACACAAAATCAAAGGATCAATCCTATTTATACATGAACCAAGGGGAGAAAGGTAAGAACACATTAAAGCCAACAATAAATACTCGAGGGAAAACAAGGAGCCATTAAATGTTTTGACCAGTAGCTCGGTACGAACCCCATAAATGGAGAGGGCGAAAGGTCAAACAACAATAAATTGTAAGATCATCGAGGAACGGAGAAATCATCACAAGTCGGACACCTAGAAGGGATTGAAGCACTTTTACCCTGAAGGGCTCAGAGCTTGAAGGGATGTGTACCATGGGTGTCAGGAAATGCCGACTTGGGCCCCAGAAGACCGTGGAATAGCTCGACTGGCCATGGAGACCCGAGAAGATCGTGGAGAAGTGATTGAGGAGACATGAATGGTACAGAAGGAGGTGTCATACCGCATTGCAACCGTACGAACCATGCATAATCCAAAACACGTCCGCCTAGAAGACAAACGAGGAGGATGTGGCCACCAACCATTTGCTTGTACCGAATTAGTGGCTATATCAATAGCTCGAAGGGAGGCACAGGACGACATGACCCTGTAGTATAGAGTACCGTAGGACTCCTTTGTAGTATAAATAGTGCATGCTATTGTAGTATTAGGGATCTTTGGTTCTCTTTATCTTGGGAGGTCTCCCTTAGTAACGATATATCCTTATGGGCACTACCACCCCATTTTTGTATACAGGACTAAGTACGTTTACAGAAAAAGTGATTTTTAATAATTATTGTTCTTAGGTAAGTTTGATCAAAATTACTTTTAGGTTCGAAATTTTTCGAAAGGAAACTCAACTTAAATTATATCAGTAACTTCAAATTTGATAAAATAGACAACAAAATACTAAGTTAAGATACATATAAAGCTTGATTTTTCAGAATTCCATGTTTGCACTGCCCCTTATGAAAAAGATTTTCTTTCTTTTTATTTACTAAATTGGACTTTCTTCTTTAAATTTGTTATGACATATCTTCTTTAATTTATAATATATTATGAAGTAAAAGAAAGAGATCCCGGTTAATGTCAATGGTGTGAGGTGGTCATTCTTCATTTTCACCTTATTCCATTATATCACTATCTTTTTATTTTGTGCTTACTAAAGAAATGGGCACTAGTGCAAAATTGACTTTAGAAAGCACCATTTAGCATCGGTTGTTTGAACAACTGATGCTAAATGTAGACGCGGTGGAAATTTTGCAATTAAGTGGAAGTTTTCAATTTTTGCGCCTACCTTTAGCATCTGTTGTTTAAACAACCAATGTTAAAAGTACTCACATCATACATTTAGCATCGGGTATTAAAACAACCGATGCTAAAGGTCTTATTTTATTTCTAAAATCACGCGTTCTCTGACCTTTCTCGATGTACTCTTTGAAGTCTCTCACGATCTGAACCAAGAATATACGCTCTTGTTTTCTCGCCGAAGCTTCGTTCTCTTTTTCTCTTCGCTGTCGAATCGCATGGAAGAGATCGGAATGCACTTGAGCGACTGATTTCGCTGGCGGTGGGAGTTCTTTGCTTGCGACTGATATAGGGATCTTCGCATTTTTTTCTGATTTCGCTGGCGGTGGAGAGTTTGTTTTGCGATTCTGAGTTTGAAAACGACGATAAGGGGAGTCAGTGATTTGCACCTTCGCACCTGGTTTGTATTCTTCTTTGGTTTAATTAATTGCTTCTATTTTGTTCTGAAACCCTAACTGTTCTCTAATTTTTTTCACTCGCGCACATCTTCGTTTGCGTCTTCAAAGCATTAGGCATTGTTTTCGTCTTCAGAGAAATCTTCCAAGCAGCATCATTTTCGTTTTGAAGTAAGCATCGTTATCAATGATTTTCACTCGCGTTTGTGTTTCTGTCACTTGTAGTATACTAATTGAGTTCAATGGGAACGAATTTGAAGACATGTTCTACCTGTTATTGTTGATCTTCTTTTAGAAATTATTATTTTTTATCATTTATTTTTTTTATCATAGAGAGAAGCAGTACCGTGGTTTCTATGGTTTCTTCTCTGTTACCTTAATGGCTTTGCCTGATATAGAGTCTCTCAAAGTGTTTGGATGTCTTTGCTATGCTTCCACATTGAAAATTCATAGGACAAAGCTTGACCCAAGGGAAAGAAAATGTCTGTTTTTAGGCTACAAGCGTGTCAAAGGAATTGTGTTATTAGATTTAAACAACAAAGAAATTTTTGTGTCAAGAAATGTTGTGTTCCATGAACATGTCTTACCTTATACAAGTCCTCAACCTTTGTCAAAATGGAGCTATTTTTCACCTGATTCATCTAAGCTATCAGCAGCAGAACCTACTGGTATAACAGACCTTGATACCACTGATATACTAGAGACAGGTTCTGCCAGTGCACCAAATTCACCTCACACACCTGAACAAAGACCAAACACCTCACTCACCACTCCACAAACACCTACCAACACCAATTCTTCAACCAACAGTCATGAACCACCTTCTGATACACCTATTAGCCCTCCTAACACTGTAACTGACCCTCCAATAGTGAGAAGATCCACACAAGAGAGGCAGCAGTCTGCTCATCTTTCTGACTACCTCTGCAACCGTTCCTCTCATGATCATGCAGCATCAATATCTCCAAGTATCTCTTATCCTATCTCTAGCTATCATTCATTTGCCAATTTGTCTAGTGCTCAACAGAAATTTTCTTTAGCTATATGTTCTGTAACTGAACCACATAACTATGAGGAAGTTTGTAAGGAATATTGCTAGAATGAAGCAATGGAGAGAGAATTGGAAGCCTTAAAGAAGAATGACACATAGAGAATTGTTGATTTGCCTCCAAATGTCAAAACCTATTGGAAGCAAATGGGTTTACAAAATCAAACATAAGGCTGATGGAACTATAGAGAGGTATAAGGCTAGATTGGTTGCCAAGGGATACAATCAAGTTGAGGGTTTAGATTTCTTTGACACTTTTAGTCCTGTTGCCAAACTCATTTCAGTGAGATTATTACTTGCAGTAGCCTCTATGTTAAATTGGAATTTACACCAATTAGATGTTGATAATGCTTTTTTACATGGCGATCTCCAAGAAGATGTTTACATGGAAATTCCTGAGGGTGTGCCATGTGACAGAAACACTCAAGTATGAAAATTCCAGAAGTCACTATAAGGGCTTAAGCAGGCCAGCAGGAAATGGTATGAGAAATTGACCACATTGTTGCTCAAGGAGGGGTACAAACAGTCCAATTCTGATCACTCAATGTTTATTTGTGCAACAAATGAAGAATTCACTGTCTTGTTAGTATATGTTGATGATGTTATATTGGCAGGAAATTCATTAAAAGAGTTTGACAAAATCAAGGGTGTTTTAAACACTGCCTTCAGAATCAAAGACCTAGGTGCCTTGAAGTACTTTCTTGGACTTGAAGTATCTCAATCCAAGGCAGCAGTCACCATCAGTCAAAGAAAATATTGTTTGGATTTGCTTCATGAGACAGGACATCTTGCTTCCAAACCCAGCACTACACCTCTTGACTCCAATTCAAAAATCTGTCAAAACTCTGCAGAAGCTTTTGCTGATACTGCTTTGTACAGGAAACTGATAGGAAAACTCCTTTATTTGACAAACACAAGACCTGATATCAACTTTGCCATTCAACAACTAAGTCAATTCGTGAACTCTCCCACTGTTACTCATTATAATATCATCTGTAGAGTGTTGAAATACTTGAAGGGAACTGCTGGTCGTGCCTTGTTTTATCCAAGAGATTCAACTGTGCAAATGTTTGGCTTTTCTGATGCAGACTGGTCTAATTGTGTGGATACAAGGAAATCCATATCTGGATATTGCTTCTTCTTAGGATCATCCCTTGTGTCTTGGAGAACCAAGAAACAACAGACAGTATCAATATCTTCTTTAGAGGCAGAATATCGTGCTTGAGCTACTGCTACATGTGAACTGCAGTGGCTTCTCTATCTGCTTAATGAATTACAAGTAAACTGTGATAGGCCACCTGTTCTATATTGTGACAATCAAAGTGCAATGCACATTGCTGCTAATCCTGTGTTCCATGAAAGAACAAAACACCTAGAGATTGATTGTCACTTTGTGAGAGAGAAGCTCCAAAGTGGTATGATGAGGTTACTGCCAATATCATCTAAAGGACAGCTTGTTGATTTCTTCACAAAAGCTTTGCCTCCTACTCTATTTTCAACTTTTATTTCCAAGCTTGGCATGATAAATATTTACCATGTTCCAGCTTGCGAGGGACTGTTAAAATTGAAGCAAAATATAGAAGGTGACATAGCACATACATCAAAGGGAAAAGAAGGAATTGGAGACAACAATGTCAATTGGTCACTATTGGAGGAAAATATCATTGAGCAACAAATGGGAGATGCTGCCAAATTCATTGCATCAGAATGCACAACTCACAGTGGCACGAATGAAATACATTAGCATAGTAGTGGAGGAATTGGTGGCTAGTCATGCAATATGAGTGTGAGTGAGGAATATCTTTCTAGGGTACAAAAGTGTGGGAATCTTTTTTATTAGTAGTAGTATTCGTTAGCTGTCATTTCCATTCCGTTAGTAACTTTTTAGATATTTCTTTACTAGCTTTTCTATTATGCTTTCAGCTGTATTGTAGTGTATGGTGCTCCTTGTTTGCATTATATATAGGTGTACTGTTCCACTGCTACGATCATCAATAATAGTACATTTTTATTGATCAATCAGTTTCTTCTCTGTTACCTTAATGGCTTATCTCATTTCTGCATACATTGTCATTATTGATTCAGCTGATTTTAAGCCATTAAGGTAACAGAGAAGAAACTGATTGATCAATAAAAATGTACTATTATTGATGATCGTAGCAATGGAACAGTACACCTATATATAGTGCAAACAAGGAGCACCATACACTACAATACAGCTGAAAGCATAATAGAAAAGCTAGTAAAGAAATATCTAAAAAGTTACTAACGGAATGGAAATGACAGCTAAGGAATACTACTACTAACAAAAAATATTCCCACACTTTTGTACCCTAGAAAGATATTCCTCCCTCACACTAATATTGCATGATTAGCCACCAATTCCTCCACTACTATGCTGAAGTATTTCATTCGTGCCACTGTGAGTTGTGCATTCTGATGCAATGAATTTGGCAGCATCTCCCATTTGTTGCTCAATGATATTTTCCTCCAATAGTGACCAATTGACATTGTTGTCTCCAATTCCTTCTTTGCCCTTTGATGTATGTGCTATGTCACCTTCTATATTTTGCTTCAATTTTAACAGTGATGTTGGGGGAGAAATTCTGGAGGAAAGAGGATTTGTATCCTCTTTGTTCATGTTCCTGCAACAATGATCCCTTTGAGTGAGTTTGCAGCATACTATGTTTCTCTCTATGTCTGCACACCATGTGTTTGTATATACTATGCTTTTCTAAATTTTACACCATTTAAATTGACTCAACTTTGACTCAGTTTGTGATATATATATATGTATATATATATATATATGTCCTTGATGATCAGTTTCAATACTTATTGAAATTATCAGGTGATTTGATTTAAAGTGTAACCAGATAATGTCCATGAGATGATCAGTTCAAGTTTAGAAATCTAGTTATAAGATTCACATGTTAGGTGCTATTGAAATTTTAAAATTCAAGGTTTTTGACTACTGTATGATGTTGTTGGGTTGAATTTGTCAAATCAGTGTTAAATTGATAATTTGATGTATTGGTTCCATTTATTTATCCATGAAAAGTAGTTAATTTCAAGAACCAAGTTTAGATGTAATATATGGTATTGGTAAGTCTTGAAATTTGACAATTTTATATCTATTTTATACTGTTATTGTCATTAACATAAAGCTCGGTTTCTGATAATGGTCTTTACATTTTTTTTCTTTCGAAGTGGGTGCTAAATTTCCCGCAAGTTCATTGAAAGACCAGGAAGTCCGAGCATACCAGGAAATCGAAAGGCAAAACATGCAGAAGACTCTAGATGATTATCTTCGGATCTGTCAGCGGATGGGGGTTAGTGTTGTTTTAATTTTTTTTACCATAGGCTTTTGTGAGCCAAATAATGTAATTCTATGTTATATGTAATACCAGCAGTTTAGTTTACAAGCAGCAGTAATAAGATCACATAGCAGTATATTGAGTCTGAGAAAAAAGTTTATAGTAGAGAGGTGGATTGTCATTCGTTTATTCTTCAAATCCTTTTCAGATGTATTCCTATTTATCAATTTATAACAAATCAAAAACAATTGCTCTACATGATTATTATTTATATCACTGATTCATGGTGCTTGACTTTGATCATGGGGTGTATATATTATTATCATGTTTAACTTGAATTTCCTTACCCCAACCAAAGGAAATTTTTTGACTGAAACTTTACAATTTTGATGGTGATGTTGTGTGGCGTAGTCTCATTTGCTAAAACTTCTTAATTTTTCTTCATGCACTAGGCAACCAAGTCCAAGAGGAGAGATAATATTATAAAACAAAATTGGTCTACATCATCATTATTATTGTTGATTATTGATTAGTTCTACACTTTAAAAACAAGCTGTTTACTTTGAACACTTCTTTCCTCCGTGTTATGATGATTGTGTGTTGTTTATTGCATCTCATGACCTTTTATCAGTATTTATAATTCTTTTAGTAAGGGTCATTGACTATTGTGAATGTTTGTTCTTCTGGTCAATTTTGTAATGAAAGTTCAACCATTTGATATGTTTAGGAGAATGTATAAAATTTTGAAATCTAATTTGTTTGAGTCACTTTTAAACTTGTAGGTATTTGATAACCCAAAGTCATACACTGATGAGGAACTTTCGGAGATTCGTCAGCTTTGGGCAAAATTCTTTATGAAGATTCATACAAAGTAAAAGGATACACTATTTCATTCGTAGTTTAACTTGTGTTTTAGAAATATTTTGTTGCATTTAGTGGGAAATTGTTTGGTTGAATTGGTAAAGTAGGAAAGGGATCCTAAAGTGTGTTATGGTGGATACCACATTTTGAACATTGTTGTTATTTTGTTCTCTTAGTAGTTTAACTTGTGTTAAAGATATTAAGTTTAATAGAATTTGAAGTATTTTTATATATTCATTATATGTTGATGACTGGAATGATATGTATATAACAGGTTCTTATAAATTAGTTGACTGGAATGGATAAAAAATAATTAAAAAAAATTAGACATTTAGCATCGGTTGTATAGATTAACCGATGCTAAATGTACTCGTAAGAGACATTTAGCATCAGTTGTATAGAATACACGATGCTAAATGTCTCTTATAAGTACATTTAGCATCGGTTAATCTATACAACCGATGCTAATGTACCACTTTTAGCATCGGAGGATTTAGCATCGTCGGATAACCGATGCTAAATGTCCAAAACAATTGATGCTAAATGTCTTTTCTACACTAGTGGGGTCTTAATTAATTAACAACCCTACGCACTTTTCTAAACATTTTTTTGTGGTTTTCTTTGTTAAAAACTGGATTGTATGGGGCGGAGCTTGCTGGCCCAATCTTTTGGGTTGGGCTAAGCTAAAAAAATACAGTCGAGTAAATAAGTGGGCAATCCCAACCTAGCCCGCTTTTATGTTTTGGCTTAGTGGGCTAGTCTGGGCCGGAGAGGAGCAACCATCATTCATTAACATTTTTTTCTTAAAAAAGTTCAAGTACTGCATATTATAGCTCATTGAGTAAATTGTTTTAGTAATAAAAAATAGCAATGTTTTTCTTATATAAACTTAAACTCGATTTCAGACATTGGATCCCACTAAGGTCGTAGGTGCGGTCGGCTCATTACATATGATGAGAAACTTTTTTTAATTTTGCTTAAAGTTGGGTGTGGGCTGGGTTGGGAAGGTTTTGAAGCAACTAAAGACCCAACATAGTCAAATACTTATGGGTTGGGTTCAATAAAATTAGATCCAAAACTTTAAGTAACCCCAAACAATTTGAATTGTCCCAGAAGTCGGCCTCAGTCAATGAAGTTAGGCCGAGAGGCTACCTGAAGTCAACTAGAGTCACAAGAAAAGAGGGGTTTTAATTGTGGCCTTTTTAAAATTTGTTTGCTTGACCTACCGAATCATTTAGAACAATATCAAATAGACTTCCAAGAGAATAGAACTTTGAAGGCTTTGAAGCTACTTGCTTTCTTATAAGATGATAGTCGTCTAAAGAGGTAGAGACATTGGTTGATAAGATGTAAGTCACTATTCTAAGAAGATATAATTGTATAGAACACTTAGACTCTTGTATCTTCTTAGAAGCTAGACAATGTAAAAAGACATTTTGATAAGAGATGTGTAAATGTGTTTCTTGCTTCTTACACTAGTGATGATGTTTTTGTAAGGTAAATGTTTGGAAGAGAAGATATATAATTATGTAGTGTTTATGAAGAGATAGTTCAAGATGATTTAACTTGAACTTGTAAAATGTCTTTTGAAATGGACTTCTTACAATAGTGTAGAAGAAGTTTTCTTTTAAAAATAAGTGCTATGAGATGTAAACTATAAGAAAACAGTAAACGATTCAAAGAAGTATAGTGGTTCACCCTAATCTTCAAGGGCTACATCCACTCCCCACACCAAGTGAGTATTGCCACTATTTTCTAAAAAGTTTACACTTTACAAGCCACCAAGGCCTAAAGCATAGGATAGTTTTTTTTCTACAGCTCTATCTACTATATCACCAGTTTTCACCCACAGCTCTAGCTACTGTGATACCTCTAAGAAACGTCTTAGGTATCTTCTCTAACAATCAAGCAACCAATGCATTGTTAGGAAGGTACAACAATAAGGAAAATTTTGGGTTGTGTTTGGGAAATACAATAGCTTGGGTTGAAAGATGGTTTCTAACAAAATATAATCTCCAAGACTATGAACATACTCAGAAATGTTCCCATAAAAAGTTTGAAGTGCACTGAGTATGGTTCAGAGAAACGAAATACTTCATAAGCTTCTTTTTTTCCGATAATTGGGAATAGCATTTAAAATAAACTAGTTTGACCATCACCGTGCAACCACTCTACCAACCTTCTAGGAAGGGTTGCAGATGACACGCTATCATATGCTACAAAAGCTAGACAATAATACACCAAGAGTATCAAAATCACTCCCAAAGGGGATAAGGTACACCCAAAAGAGACTTTAGAGGCATGCAAGCCAAACTCCAAAAACATGAACGACAAAAAAAGGAAACTAAGCTAACATTAGAAGAAACAAACAAAAAAGAAGAAGAAATCAAAGACAAGAAATGTAAAAGAGTGCAAATGAAACCAAGCATCATCAAAAGCTAAGGCTCCAGCACATGACTACAACAGGTAAAAGCTTCAGAAGCTTCTTTAGAAGCTTGAGAAGCCATATGGTAGGGAATATTGACTCAAACTTCTCACCAACTCTCACACCTTTAATGAGGTCTTCAATAAGGTATTTGTAGAGGTGTTAGCCCAAAAAAGTCGTTGGAAATGGTCTCCAAAGTCAATATAGCCGTTGGCACACTTTTCTGCACTTTCTACAACACTTTCTGCACACTCTGCAGGACTGACAGGTTTTTATGTACTTTCTGCAGCACTTCTTTCAGCTTCTAATTTAGACCTTCTGAGTGTATCTTCTGAAGGATCTTCTGAAGAGTCTTCTAAACTATCTACTGAGGAGTCTTCTGAACAACCTTCTGAGCAATCTTTTGAACAACCTTTTGAGCAATGTAGCTTCTTAACGATGTAGCTTCTAAATGTTGTAGCTTCTTGTGACGATTGTTTTGATGCCTTCTCTACTTGTAATACATCATGGCACACGTCTTCTTTAAATTTGCTGAAGCATCTTGACTTGGCTTTTCTTATCATGAGAGGCTATATGGATTGGGTCTTCTCATCTTGAGAAACTTCTTATTCTTGCCATATCATCTTTACAAGGCTTCTTTACAAACGATCTTCTCTTCTTGAGAAGCAATATAGCTTGTGCCATCTTTATCTGAGGAGCTTCTTTATCAAGACAACTTCTCATCTTAAGCAACCACTATAGCTATCTTCTTTTGACCATCTTCTCACGGGTTCTTGACCTTCATTCTCATCTTCTAAGACATCAACATGCCTTCTTATGATATGAGGCTTCTTGAGGATAGTCTTCTTAACTTGTGAAGTTATTATAGCTTATGTCTTCTCATCTTGAAAAATTCTTACTATACCCTACTCTTCTTGAGTGGCTTTTTGAAGATTGTCTCCACATCAGAGAACCCATTATAGTTGTCTTCCATCTTCTATCTTCTTATGACCTCAATAGCTTCATACTTTTATATTAAGACAACAATTGTGTCTTCTTTTGTGGTGCTTTCTTAGCACACTGTGTTCTTGAGATTTCATTGAATGGTTCCTACACTTAGATCACTCAAGAAGATTCATTAGATCAATAATGAATCAAAGAACTTAAACACTTAACAAAAATGTTTGTTTCCATCAAAACCTATCCAAGGTATGATGTTGAACTTGCTCCAAGTATTGTTTCGAGATGCGCTCCTTCGCATTGATCTGGCGAGGGGGGAGTACCTGCACACATTCGGCGCTCAAGTCAGCTCAGAAAAAAGGTGGCAGACAGTATTAAATGTGTAACTGATGTGTTGATAGAAGCGCGTATTTATAGGGGACAGATGATGCAGCTCGATTCCTGGCAGCTGGATGAGGAGAGATTTGATCTCTACCGCACGTTTTGTTGGATAAAGTTTAGCCTTTAGATGCAACAAGCATGAGCCATGATACTGGGCTTAATTTTTGGACCGATTTGGGCCTAATTCTATGGGTTGGGTACTTAGTTCATTAGCAAAATAGCATTTTCTAGAAAAAATTAAAAAAAAAAAGACAAAACTAGAGCGATAACTAAAGAAATAAGCGAAACAAGCCAACATCAAATTAAAATTAATGTCTTAACATCAACGTCATGATCTCATTAACCTAAATATCATTATTTTCCATTCAATTCTTATTCACTATTTATAACGAGTAGTGAAACACATAATTGAAGTCCAGTATCAGTTGTTAGTGGAATCATTTGGCAATTCAAAGACAATAAAAACTTCAATATTACTTTCTCTTGTATTAACAAATGCATGATGTTGCTTTTAATATTTCTAGACTTTGGTTTGACATCTTTAAGATTACATTTTATAGGTTGGGTTGGGTTAGTTGGGTTCTCAGTTTTCAGACTCAATACTCAATCCGCACACTATGAGTTTGCCTATTTCAAAATCAACCCAACTCAATTACCCAAACCAACCAACCCGCATTATGTGGATTGGATTAGATTAGTTTGCCAGTTGGATATTAGGTCAAAGTATACTCGGGTCCACCCCTAATTTTGTTGATACTGACATATATGGTGCAGAACTATTATTAATCTTTAAATATGTTTGGTAAGAGAACTATTATTATTTTAATTATCAGCCGCCCACAATATGGTTGGTCCAGTAATAAATAGTTGTAATAATAGTATATATGAATATTAACCAGTTGCATTTATCTTGTTCAAGGTTTCAAATTGCAGTGATGTCAGGATGTTTCAAGTGATGTCACACGTCTAATTTTTTTTTTTTAAGTAACACACGTCTCTTATTGGAACATTACTAGTATTACAGACAAATACAAGCACTTACTATTATAATTGTATTTGCTCTTGCAGTACGCTAAACCTTGACTTTGCCTCAATAATTACACTTGCATACGGACTTGTCCTGATCACTTATTCCATAACACTAATATAACATTATCATATTTACATTATCTTCATAATATTTTTCACATATATAAATGCTCATGCACAATTGGTACACCTAATAGGCTAATACTCATTTAAAAACCACAAAGACACATTGAAAGTTTTGAGTGAATGTGATGCAATGTTAACTTGGCAAATTTTGACGTTGTTGAATCATGGCAATGTAAGTCCAGAAGAGAAGCTTATTCCAGCCATATTCCAACACTTCATTTTACAATCTGGCAATGGCATCCAATTCCAACGATTCCATTTTGTATCAAAAGATAGCCACAACATGTCCCAAAAACCCTCATAATTGGACACCAAAGCAACCCTAATAATCTCATTTTTCTCCTCTAAACATCCCATCATTACTCCATAAGGCTTCTTAATCACTCTCATAACTTCCCTAGGAACTGATGAAACAAATTCCCACTTCCTTCCATCTAAACTCAACCCCCATAATTCCACCCCCTTCAATAACCTCATACACCCCCTATTATTCCTATTCTCACCCTCCGATTTCACAATTATCATGTACCCATCACCGTACACGTGTAGCCGATCAATCACATTCCCCCAGCTAAATCCAACGGTCAGTTCTCCACCAATCCCTCTCGCATCATAAAATCGTGGCCGTACAACAACCGGCGCGTCACACTCGGGTGTTGTCGCAACCAAAACACTTTCTCTAGGTCCGTGAACAACGCTGAGAAAGACGTGTGCCCCTCCACGTGGCAAAAAAACGCTGTTCTCTTTTTCTTGTGCTTCCGTTGACCTCCACGTGTCAGTTTTCGAGTCGTACACGAACAACACGGGTCGGTTACCCACGAACTCCGCGAACATGAAACGGAAATGACCCGACCCGGACGGATCGGTAACAAGTTTCATCCCCGATCTTCTCCAAGAAGATGTGCCACGAGGACCCAAAGGAGAAGGTGGGATCTTTCTAACGGTAACGGCAACCAAATTAACGGCGACAACCTCACGAACATTATTAGAAGCAAAAAGGAAGACGTTATTTGAAGCGGCAAGGAAGTAAAGGTCCTCACCGTGAAATTGAACCGGTTTAAGAAGCTCCGAGATGGGGATCTTGAACCAGCGATCAGAGCTCCGATCAGTGAAAGCATGAAGAACCGCGTCCCGAAGCCAGCGTTTTTTGTAGACGAAAAGCCAGGTGGTGGAGTTAGAGAGAGAATTGCACTGGCGAACGAAGGTGTGATCGGAAATGATAGTGAAGAAGGATTTGTTAAGGAGTTTTAAACGAATTATTTCGGGTAATACTAGAGAGAGGAAAATGTTTTGGATTAGTTCTTGTGGTAGGAGACAGAGTCCAATGGCGTTTGGCGTTGAATTTCGGTGATCGTCCATGTAAAAAAAAGGGAAAGTGTGTGTGAGAGGTTTAGGTGCTTGAGTTGATGTTGGGTGTGGGATTAGTTGGTCAAATTTATATGAAAATGTCATTGTCTCTTTGTGGTTGGCTTTTGACTCGTGAGTTATGTTTTATTTATTGGAAAATAATAACTAGGTGCAATTTTTAAAGTATATATTTGTACTATTGGTATTTATAATGTTTGTTTATATTATCTATCATTTTTTGATTATTTTCTATTAAAATACTAAGTACAATTTTTTCAGTGAAAGTATTTTATTTATATAATGTTTACGTAGATTATCAATTTTCTTTTATTACTCTTTTTTAAAATTTTGCATGTTAGTTTATTGTTTCCTCTAAGTCCCTAAATGTAAGTTCTTTTTGAGATTTTTTCCTATTCATTTTTATAAAATTTATTTCAAACCTGTAATTGCGTTAAATATTGTGATAGAAATAGAGTTGATAAAATAGGCTACACAGCACGTATCAGGCTCAGGCTATGTGCGGCTGTTACGACACCATACTTGTCATTGCAGTAAGGCACCAGCTTCAGTAGAGACCATAGTGCAAGACAAGGCGACTATGGCGCAAATATCCAAACCTAACAAAGAGGAGGCGGCTAGGGTTTCCATCAAGGATGGGAACGTGAAGGGAAACATGGGAGCAAATTTGGAAGGTAGAGTTATGGTTGATAAAACTGAGAGAGAAATGCATGGGATTGGTTGATTGTTGGTCGAAAAAATGCGAAAGAATATGGGGAAATTGTAACTGCCAAATATATCCAATGATTAGAGTGAGAAAAAACATGTCACCGAAGGAAAAAAAAACTCGTGATTCACAAGGAAAAAGGAAAGGTTGATCGGCCAGCAATGAGTTTTGGAAAGAAAACCACGGGTCGTAATGCAAATGGGCCCATGAACTCTACAAAATCTAATATTAATCCAAAGGGCCGAAGACAAGAGAGGGATAATGTGGAGTTGAGTGGAATGGAGCCGGTTACCCAGAAGGCTCATATACCTCAAGTTCGATTTGATCTAAAAATACATCAAGAAGGCCCAATTTTGAAACCTAAACCCAACCCTCTGACAGTCATTACTAAGGGTAAGGAACAGACCCGAGTTATGGAGACACCCCCAAAGTTTGTAACTGAAATTGATATGGAGTTCCTGGCTAGCTATACTCGCCTTAATGATGGGGGAGAATATGACGATATGAACGAATCCCAAGGAAGGACCAATAACGCTTCCTTTTCTGTAGAGAGGATGTTTACGATATAAGTCAAACTCAATTTGATTGGGATCCTAATGCTTAATGTTTTATTTAGCTCTATTAATTTGGAGCACCTAGTTATCTATCCATTTGTCATGATGATAGCTTTCATGTATGCTTCAGTGGTCTCTTGGAAGTTTTGGGGAGCCAAAAATCGCAAGGCACAACGACATATGATAAAGTTAATCAACAAACGCTATCCTACGATTTTGATCATTATGGAGACTCATGTAGTTTATGACAAAACAAAAAGTTTTTGGGATAGAGTTGGTTATAAAAGAATTAGTGTTGTTGAAGTGCAAGGGAAATCAGGTGGCTTGTAGTTATTACAACAAAATGGTAGCACCCTCAATACTAATATAACTAATCTTCACGCTAATGTTATAAGTCTCAATATTTCTAATGGTGCTAATCTTGGTTCCTTACTAAATTATACAAGTCCCACTCCCTCAACCCAGCGTTTTGGGATTATCTTGTACCCTTGACTACTATGTTCCATGGACCATGACTTCTTTATGTGTGATTTCATTGAGATCACCCTTCTTAGTGGAGTCAGAGGAGGTGTCTTCAACCAATCTAGAGCTGATGCCTTACTTAGAGCTATGGATACTTATAACTTAATTGATCTCCCAACTACAAGTTGCAAATTCACTTGGTCTCGGAAGTGTGTAGGAGGTAGGAGAGTGTATAAAAATCTTGATCGAGGGGTTGCTAATATGGATTGGAGGCTTAACTTCTCTGAGGCCTATACAGAAGTTTTGTGTATGTTGTATTTGGATCACAGTCCCATTCTCTTGAGGTGTAATGTATTCCCCTTGCTCTTGGGAATCTCCCCTTCAGGTTTGAAGCATCTAGGATCATGCATCCTGAGTATGATCAAGTTGTTCAAAATGCTCAGAGAAGGGGCCCTCAAGACCTCGGGAATTTCCTAGCTTATGTCTAGGATGATTATATTGCTCTTTGGTTCTTTTTGCAACAGAAAGAAAAATATTAAAAATCACACTAAGGATATTCTGAAATCGCAAGAAAGAGTTGACTCCGCTCGTTTGATTTACCTTGAGCATCTCCAGAAAGATTATGATACCATCCTCTACCAGGAGAAAAGGTACTAGTATCAGAAGTCTAGAGAAAATGAGTCCAGTTGGGAGACAAGAATGCTAAAATTTTCCATGCTCAATCATTTGTGTGGAGGAAACACAACAAGGTTCATGGCTTTACCCTTCCAAGGGTACTAGTGCCCTGATGATTCCACCCTTAAAGAGGAACTTCAAAAATATTACAAAACTCTTTTTTGTCATGATAATATTAGCCCAACTATGAATTCTTTGGGCCATTTACCTTTCCCTAAGCTCAATGACTCGGCCCATATGGCCCTTTTAGGGGTGGTCTCTTATGAGGAGGGGACTATGGCTTTGAATAATATGCATCCTTACAAATCTTCTGGACCGAATGGCTTTCAAGGTATCTTTAATCAGTATTGGCACATGGTGGGTAAGGATTTGAGAAAAGTGGTTATTGATACTTTTTCCATGGGCACCTTTAACTCTGTAATTGCATAGACTCTCATTTCCCTCATTCCCAATGTATTTTTTCCTTCAAATTTTAAGGAGATCGGACCTATATCATTTTCCCTACCATCTATAAACTCATCACGAAAGTTCTGCTGACTAGGCTAAGGCCCTTCCTTGATCAGATTATTGGCCCTTATTAGAGCGGCGTCCTTCTAGAAAAGGGAACCAATGAAAATGCAATCATCCTTCAAATGGTTATACACACGCTCCAAAAGTCTAAAAAGAAGAAAGGGGATGTAGCCTACAAGACTATTCTAGAGAAAAACTATGATCATGTTAGTTGGGACTTTTTACACAATGCTTTACAAGGTATTAGTTTTCTCCCTATGACCATCAATCTTATAATGCACTATGTCACCTCATCCAGTCTCTCTATGATTGGGAACGACAAAAGACTTTCTGCCTTCGACCCCAGGTTATCTCACCTCTTTTTTTGCAGCTAATGTGTTGTTGTTATCTAAAGCTATTACTTCCCAAGCTCGTTTGGTAGCTGACACGTTTTCCATTTTTGCCAGTTTATCATGTTTGAAGGTCAATCTTTCCAAATCCCGTGATTTATTCGTTATGGCTACTAAGCGTACGAATATTGAGAATTTTTTTTCCATTGCTTGTATCCGAAGCACTCCCTCTATGGACAAGTACCTTGGCTCCTCAATGACTCATGGGAAAATGAAGAAATCTGATTTTGATTTTATTGTTGTTAAAATGCAATGTTTTTTGCCTCTTGGAAAACTAAGCTTCTTAATAAGACAAGGAGAATGAGCCAACAAAATTTGTCCTCAATCCCATCCCAACTTATTATTTACAAATTGCATGGCTCCCCAATCTCTTGGTTGTCAAATAGATAGGATGACAAGGGAGTTTATTTGGAAGGGTAGTGATGAAGGTATTCATCTTGTTGGTTGGGATACTATAACTCAACCGAAGAAGCTTGCTGGGTTGGGCATTAGGATTGCTAGGGACGCAAACTCACTACAAAAAAAAACGCTTATTTACGAGGGACATTAGCGAGGGAATAACATTCTCTCGCTAAAACTGACTTTAGCGAGGGAATGTGATTCCCTCGCTAAAATTGACATTAGCGAGGGATTTTGAAAATTTGACCGTTAGCGAGGGAATTTGAAAATTTTCTGTCGCTAATTGTTTGGAGGGGAAATTCAGTCAAATTCACGCGAATCAAGGAAATTAGCGACGAAAATTAAAATCCCTCGCAAATTAAAGTGACAATTAGCGACGGATTTGAAGGTTCCCTCGCAAATTTTTTTCACTTTTTTTTACTTAAATCTGTTTGCACTCTTCTTTCTCACTCACTCTTCTTCTTCTCTCCTCTTCACCCTTCCTCTTCCTCTACTCTCCACCACTACACAACCACCATCACCACCACACAACCAACCTACTCTCCCTTCCTCTTCCTCTACTATCTACTCTCCCCTTCCTCTTCCTCTACTCTCTCTCTCTCTCTCACTCACTCACCTACAAACTCTAACCCACCACCACACAACCACCACCACCACCGGAGCTCCTCTGCCTCTCCTCTCTTTCTCTCGCTCTCTCTTGATTTCCCCTTTCCCTCTTCTTCTCTCCACCTTCTTCGACCACACCACCACCACATAACCACCACCACCACCACCCACGACCACAACCACCACCTACAAATTTATTTCCTCTTTCTCTCCACCTTCCACACAACCACCACCTCAACCACAAAATTAACAATATAATATATAAAAATAATAAATAAATAAATAAGCCATTTTCGAAATTTAATATAATAATAAATATAATAATAAATAAATAAAATTCCATTTTCGAAAAATTGCCCAAATTTGAAAAACTGCACAAATTTTGAGGCAGTCATTAGCGAGGGAATTAGCGAGGGATTCAAATTCCCTCGCTAATCTCATTAGCGAGGGAACTGGTCCCTCGCTAATTCCCTCTCAAATGACCATTAGCGAGGGATTTTGGTCATTTTGCGAGGGAAATTTTCCTCGCTAATGATTGATTTTTTTGTAGTGACTTTGGAATGTTTGGGAAGCTTGTTTGGGAGTTGCATAAAAAAGCAAACAAACTCTGGGTGCATGTCTTGCAGCAAAAATACAAGGGTTGTGATAATTTCCTTTCTGCTCCTAAGTACAACAGTTCATTCATTTGGAATTCCATCACTAAGGCTAGGGACGCGCTTCAGAATGGGTATGGGTTTTGCTTGAGAAATGGGACCTCCCCCATGTGATCCACCACTTCGACTGATTTGGGCAGACAGAGTGATAAAGTTCTATTTGTTGACATCCATGACCTTAATCTCTGTATTAGAGATGCATCCTTGATTGTAACTGGAACCTGACTCAGCTCTATACACATCTCCGCACAAATATTTTTGAATCCATATCCTCTTCCCCTGCATGAATTCACCTGTATGTACTTGATGCTTTTGTTTGGAAAGGTAGCCTTGATGGCGTTTATACGGCTAGTGAGGGCTATAATTTGTTGCTTTGTAACCACAATAATCACTCTTCAAGCGCTCCGGTCACATCTTGGAGTGGGATATGGAAGCTTCTAGGTCATGAGAAAGTCTGGTTCTTTATTTGGCTCATTTGACATGACTCTATACCTACTACGACGCTTCTCCTTCGTCGAGGCATGGCCCAATCTCTTGTTTCCAAGCGTTGTCAGATGACCTCCAAAGATATCCGCCACTTTTTAGAGATTGTCGCCTCTCCTCCCAACTTTGGTGTTCCCCCGGGTTTGATGAAGCCTCTTTCTTGCATATGAGGGGTTAACCATGCTAACTTTTTTTGTTCCTTTTCTTTTAGAATACTCTTGTTTGTTTCTAGCAGGTATATGATGGAATTGGCAAGCCTGTAATGTAATTAGCATCACTAGTGAGGAATTTCCCCTATTCCTATTGAAGATGAACCGATTTCAAATGGTTCTGTCTTCAACATGGGTAAACATGCAAATGGAGATCTTCAATCCCCTCCCAGATGGACCTCGTGGCACCCTAGTAAAGATGATCGCATTGTTCCTAATGTTAATGGTGGTAGTCTCAGAAATCCTGGGCATTCATGCTATAGTGGGTTGTTGAGAAACGGAGATGATGCTTGGGTTTGGGGGTTCCATGGGTATATTGGAGTATCAAACAATCATCATGTTTAGCCCTTGCCTATTTTTCAGGGGCTAAATTTTGCTTGGGCCCAAGGTTATAAGCGTATCACTTGCTGCTCGGATTCTCAATCTTCCATCTCCTTGCTCGCCTCTGATCCAACATGGCATTGTTACACTCCCATCATCAAAGGCATCCAAACCCTCTTTTAGAAGGATTGGTCAATTTCTCTACGTCATACCTTAAGGGAGACAATGCTTGTGCAGACATCGTTGCGAATGTTGGTGCTCGAGAGAGAAACAAAATGACCATGGGCTATTGGTCTTAGGTACACGAGTCAACTTCAGTTCCTAAGAACTTGGGCTTGATTTTTGCTCTTTTGGCTTTTTCATTTTTTCTCAATTGTACAAAAAAACCTAAATAATATTTCATTAGTATTTAAATTATATAAATAATATGTAGGATTTATAGTTTGTAAAATTCATCGTATTAGTTCCTAAAGTTTTATGAAATCTATTTCATTAGTTCTTGTGAGAAACATTATGTTCTAGACTGGGTCAAGAGACCCAATACAACAATTGGACCTGGATAAGACCAATAGTTTGGATCCATATCCACAATAAATCAGCTCATTTATGTCTATTATGCCTCAACGGCTCAGATTGAACTGATCGATCCAACGGCTCAGAGCTAGCACGAATCCCTATAAATACTAGCTTGCATAGCCAAAAATAAGTACATTCTCATTCCTTGCTACTATCTTCTATTCTCAATACTGACTTGAGCATCAGAGTGGCTTCACAGGTACCCCACTCAGGAGTCTCTACAACATTGCAAGGTACAGAACAGATTAGATGAATTCACAAACTTGAAATTTGTGAAATTTGAGTCACTAATTGTTGTAAAAAAACTACCTATAAAATTTAATGAATTAATCAGATGAATTTTACAAACTTTAAAGATTATTTAGTATTTTAAATTATTTTAAGATTAAATAGTAGAGGATGTATAAGTTTATGAATTGAATTATTGATTTATTCTATTTTTTATTGATTCGACAGGGACATTTTGATTTGATCTATTAGGGAAGACTTATTAATGGCCACAAAGGGCAGATGATGACCCACCAAGGATTCTAAAACAACACAAGAGATCGTCATGGGGCGGTGTTATTAGTGGCCATTGGATTTAATTAAAAGCAAATTTTGTGTTTGGTTAAAGTTGAGACTGGCTCATGGATGTGTTCATTTCACAAGAGAATTTAAAATGGTTTGAGGAGGTAATGGACTATTTATGGATTTGGAATCAGAGCCTGAGTGTCTATACAAAAAAGAAAAAAAAAACAGAGATTTGGTAGAATTTATTTAAATTAATTTCATGTTATAATTTTTAAGTATGTAAAACGGTGTATATAAGTAGTTTACAATATGAATTACATGTTATAAGTATGTAAAAGTGTTTATATATGTCCCTACAAGATAATACCGGACAAGTTTTAGTCTAATATATTATTTGGTGAATAACTGACAGCACAGGGAAAAAAATGTAAATGTTGCTCTAATTTCCTTTGTAATATGTATAATTATTTTTTCACCAAAAAAAAAGTTTAATGATTTTGTGAGAGAGAGAAAGTGGTATGGGGGGTGTGATAATATCTAATAGATGTGAAGAGGATAGAGGTAGAGAGAGGGAAATAGAATAGTGAGAGAGAGGGAGAGAATTGAGGAGAGAGACAAAGTTAATGAAATAGAAATAAAGGCAAAATATATTTTTGGTCCCTACAAAATTGGGTCATTCTAAGTTTAGTCCTTACATTAACGAAATAGGCGTTTTGGTCCCCATCTTATTTGCCGTTTCCAAGATTAGTCCCTGAGGTTAAATCAGGCTGACTAGGCTAACAGAAAGCTGAGTTGCCTTTTACATGTGTATTTTTTTATCTATGTGGCAAATCAGCTAATACACCCACTTTTTTTTAATATCCATGTGGCATTTGTTTTTTTTACCGATTTTTTGGTATTTATTTATTTTGTTTTATTGTTCAGATATATTAATCTTCTTCTTCCTCTCCTCCGGCAGCAGAGTCACCGCGGAGATGACCTTCGACATTATGGTAACCGGTGGAGGGTACTCCAATGACGAAATTTTTTTAGGGCTTTGCAAGAGGATGATGATGTGAGGATTTTGAATATCAAACTCGTTTTTCGATTGAAGGTCCAGGGTTGCCAGAAAAGAAGTAAGAAGGTGATTAGTTTTCGTTTTTTTTTGTTTTATAATTTTTATTTTAAAAATTAATTTATTTAAACCGAAATAAATATAAATATTATAAATATAAGTAATAATATGAGTCAGCATGCCACGTGGTATGTCCTTTGGTTTTGTGAGGTACATGAGTTTAGGGTTTTGTCCAATTCATTTCTCCACTTTCTGTTCAATACCCCATAAACAGTTTTTAAGTCAAATATGGTACAACTGTGAGTCCAATCTCTTACTATTTAGGAAATGAATGGCACCCCCGTGGCCCGTGGTCCATAAGTCCTCACTTTTTTGTCAAAAATGAAAAGCTCTTCATAGCAAGTTAAAAAAGTACTTTTATATAAGGCCTATGTATCTTTAACTGTAGAAGGCTTGAATAATTAGTCGGCAAATAGTAGTAGCGTGGCAGCATGACGATCACCACAAAGGTCTCAAGAAAAGAAACCAGGCGTGCGCAATTCTAGTGGTAGTGGCCACTGGCCAGTGGGTCAGAGTGGGTCATGACTCATGACTCATGTTGCCCCGTCAACAAAAATGGATAAAGCACTGGACCAGACATTGCGTCTCCCATTCAGACATTAGCCCCATGCCTTATTGCCTTTAACTAATCCTTCCTGAAAAATAAGTTTTTTACTCAAATAACATAATTGCATTTCTTAATTAATAGCACTATCATCAATACGGGAACTAATAAAAACATGTGGCTTTCTTAACAAGAGTATGTTTTCTAATAAATATTTCTACCTTAAAGTTTAGATAAGAATCTATAAAGTTTTAACATTGTTTGGCCAAATAATCATTAATAGATCAGATAAATCATATTCAATGAACCAAAAACTACATTGTCTCTTATAAAGGAATAACAACAACCATAACAGGAAGATTAGCCCACAACAATACCAAAACGCAACTATGAAATGACAATAACAATAATTAAGTATAGTCTAACCAAACCTCATTTAACGCAATAATTCAAGACATAAATTGACATATTAATAGACAATAATTTCACTGTTTCCTTTCAATCAAACACTATAACACCATCGATCATGTTTCCACAATCATATAAATTTCTAAATAATACTCTGTTAACACCCAAAATTACTTAAGTCGTGGGCCGAGGATTGAGAGAAAGGAGGAAGAAGACTAGGGCGCTGAGGCAGACCACTAGACAAAGTCATAGACAATAATTGCTGAGGAAATGAATTCAAGAGAGGCCCCCGGGGCGAATCATAAGATAAACTCCCCGAGGAAAGGGTAAGCCCGGGGGATAATGAGCTAGGCCGAGGGAGAATAAAGTCTTAGCCTATAGAGTGCCACAACCACGATGGCTCAGATGCCTAAGGGAATAACTGTTGTCCGAGGACAAAGGTCAGTCGAGGGACTAAATGACCGAGGTAAGGCAAGCTTGCTTGGAAGGCAAGGAAGAGGGGGCACGAACGTGCGACCAGTTGAAGATTAAGCGAATGAGCGAGGCCATGAAAAGCGGAGCGAGAGAGTTTTACCCCACTAACCGTGCTAGTGGGATCGTGGGTGGTTACTTCGCCTCTTTAGGGCTTAGGAGCAGTGGTAGGCGTTGATCTTTGATTGATCCAACAGTAGGCACATGTTGGCTCGAATAGTGGCCAACGAGGGCCTATGTATATAAATAGAAAGAAGATAATAGTTAAGACACACATCAATACAACAACTCTATTTTTTCTATCAATTTATCTTCCTTTTATCGCACTTTGCTTTTATCTTTATCTTTATGCATTAGGCCAGTAGAATAATCCAACCCTCGCGTCCCATTCACCCAACCTGACCCTTTCTAAAGGAGTCGGGAAACCCACAGTCGAGGAGCAGAGTTCCCCCCTCGGCGCAATTGCTTGAAGAACAGAGGAATCAAAGACTGTCCAAAACTTTGGACGATCCCACGACTAGGGCCTAAGAGTTTGACGACAATATAATAGAAGTAATTTTTTTCCAATCGCAATGGCAATGGTACTCATTCACTTAAGGCCGTGCGAAGCTTAGGGTTCATGGGACATCCCAATTGCTCATCATTGTCTCACATACTTACTACTAGAGAGTCAAACTAGTCTCTTACCTCAATAAAGATAACTTGTGGTATCAACAAGAGCAAGAAAGTCGACTTGTAGCGACAGTTCAGCACTCAACAACACGAAGAAAAATCCATAGGTCGTATAGAGGGTGAAATATGACGGAAAGAAAATAATAGTAATTATAAATTATTTATTTTAGAATTTCTGAGACTGAAACGAAGGCAAAAGGAATGAAAATGAATTACCATAAACTGTCTCACTGAAAAAAGGCTTTGACGTCAATTCACCGAAATGAAAAAGGGAGTAGTGCTTCCCAAAGATTTTAATGTGTAGAATCAGAAAACGACGTTCTTTTTCACACCGGAGACTTTGTTGGCCGGAAAATATGATTTACAACTCACTTGGAGTTCCGTTATGCTAAGAATGGTGCTTCGTTTGACAAAATAGAGCCCAAAATTGAATTCAGAGGATGATTTTGAGTTGGGTAATGTCATCGTCCATTTGTCAATAATGTAGGCACCCGAGTCACTCCGGTCGTGGCACTCTATAGGCTGAGGCTTTACTCTCCCTCGGCCTAGCTCGTTGTCCCTCGGGCTTACCCCTTCCTTGGGGAGTTTGTCTTGTAGCATGCCCCGAGGGCTCTCTTAAGTTCCCTTTTATCAACAATTATCTCCTGGGATTTAGTCTAGTGTCCTGCCTCAACGCTCTAATCTTTTTCTCTTTTTCTCCATCCCTTGGCCCACGACTTGATTATTTTTTGGTGTTAACAATTGGCCCCATTTTTGTGTTGTCGTATGGCCGCGAGGACTTGACGGAAGGTACAAAAACCCTTCGATATGACTGGATGTGACGGTTTAAAAGGACACAACTACCACTATTTGACACTTGGCGGTTCACTTCACGCGAAACAATGGGGTGGCGCAACATTTCCCAATGTTACGCAATCGTCTTTCCCCATAGCTATAAATACCCCTCATCATTGCCTACGCACGGTTACTTGTTCTCCTTTGAAAACGTTTTGCCACCATAACTACTTCTTCCTTCTTCACGAACCAACCATTCTTCTTCGCATAATTGCGGCTATCAGGCCCTTCGCTTGTCATGTCTTCACATTCTGACTCTCAAAATCAAGACTACAGTTACGACGACGATGACAACCATTCAAGTTCTTCACCATCTGATTTATCTTCAGGGGGTCCTCCCCTTGGGGTTTCTTGACAGGACATTCTTGTCGACGTCGCTGGTGGGGTGACCGTGCAACCTACTACTTCTCAAGTGCGTAAGGGTTTCGATGCCTTCAAAGGTATTTTTAGCAGTTCTGCTGGTCTGCCAATCACCCAAGCTTGGTTCAATGTTGATGCTAGGGTAACAGAAACCAGGGGCTAGGCCAAACCTACCGTTGAATACCTTGCCTGGTTCGAACGACTTCGGGTCTCCAAGAAAGACACCTGGAAGAAATGGGGTCTCTACGACATGATTTCTCGTTCTGTTTCTAATATCCCCCAAGACTTTGACATTCTCCTGCCTCTACTAGGCTTTTGGTCTTCAGATTTTAAACCATCATATTTCCTTAGGGTATGGTGACCCCAACTATTCTAGATGTATCTACTATCATCGGCCTGCCCGCATTTGGCCAAAGCATCCACACGACTCAATTGCCCAAGAAAGTGAATCTTGGCCACGTCCATGCTGGTGGCATGTACTCCAAGTTTTTGGCCGAGAATTCAAGGTCTGCCAGAGAGATCACCGATGAGGAGCACATTGCCTTCCTTATGTATTTCTTTTGCAGATTCTTCTATAGTACTGTTTCAACAGACATTATTCTAGAGTTGCAGTCTTTTGTCACCACAATGATTACCTGCGACGTTTTTGCTTGTGCCCCTATTTCCTAGGCGGACTCTACTGAGGCATCCAGGTCGTGCTCGACCAAATAAAAGAATGTGGCCGGGTGTCCAAGATTCAAGGGGCCCTATGGTTTCTTCAACTGTGGACCAGCCTTTACTTCCCTCACATCTTGTATGTGGGGCTTACTGTACCCAGGTCACCAACAAAACAGATTCTTGGGACCTCAGCTCTCGTCTACCCCTTGCCACGAGATGACTTCAACTCAGTTTATGAAGGAGCTTTTGCGGATGACTTCGGCCGAGATGACGTGGTGCCCAATATTGGACAAAAGGCGTGGTCCGTCCTTGATTTTCACCCCTCAGAGAAACCAATCTCAGCTTACCCTTTCGGATCGTGACACTGCCCGCGACTGCTGGCGATCTTCCTTGGTGGGGAGGAATCTGCCAATTGGGTACATTGCTACTTCCCGTTACAACAAGCGGCCCTCGCAGAATACTACCATCCCAACTTCGCTTGCCGACAATTTGGTCTGATGCAGTATGTTCCTCTGCCCTACCAAGCTTTGAGTGACTCCCGCCATCGAGAAGGGCTGGCGGAGCCTCTGGTATGCAACATGGTTACTGGTAACTATATTACAAGATTATTGAGAGTGCATAGGTGCACTACAAGGTATGCCTGGGGGAGACCAGTGCTTTCACAAATTCGTGGCTTGGTATCAAAGAACTAGTCTTCCCTCGGGGATCGATGAATGCTTATCCAAGTATCTTGGTCTCCCTCACACAATCCCAACTCCATTTGTGGCCTTAACTAGCACCAACGCTGCTCCTCTGAAGACACCTAAATTCACAGCTTCTTCTCGGCAGCAACACTGCTCCTCTGAAGACACCTAAATCTGCAGTTTCTTCTCGGCGACCTGCAACTCGGTCTCAACCATCTATTGGTATGTTTCTCCACTTCTCATAATACATTTGCTGTCCACTTACATGTTCTTTTCTTTCCTCATCTCTATCCCCCTTTCACCTGCAGAACCTACTGTTGAGGATGATGACCCCATTACCTTTCGGCGGTCATCTACTCGGCGTCCTCCACCGGAGACATCCTCACAACCAACGGCAAAGAGGGTTGTTGCGGTGGCAAAAGACACCCCTCGCCCTTCTAAGAAGTCCAAGGTACGATGCTTTGCTTGTTCTCTTCCTTCTTGTTTGCTGACCCTCTGGTTTTCTCACGGTTAATTTTGACTGCAGAATGCTAATCCTCCAATTCTGGATGAGCCTTTGATCCCAACTCAACACTCTCCTCCCCCAACATATCCTCCTCCAGTTCCTCCTCCTCAGCCAGATCCCAAGCTAGTGACTGATGCAGAGGTGGCTCAGTACTACGCCTCCCAGATCCAATCTCAAGTGCTCCCTCCTTCGGCAGATGAGTTGCAAAGATTGGAGGATGCCCTTTGAGGGGGAATTGTCATCGATCCTACCCAGTTGTCAGATCTGCGATCTCTAGCTTTTAGGATAGCATCTTCGGAGGGCTTACTGGAGCAAAGGAAGAAGGTGCTGAAGACATAGCCTACTGGCTTCCAGAGATCTCTCAGATTTATTCGGCATCCAGAGTTGCTCACGACACTGCCCAACAAGCATTTGATCTCCTGAGTGCTCGGTAGGCCGAGAAGAGGACATACCTCAGCCTACAGCGAGAAGGAGGCAGAATGCCAGTTAGTGCTAAACGAGGAAGAGACGGCCAAACGTCGTATTGGGGAGATTGAGGCTTCTCTGACAGAGCTCCAGCAGGAATTGCAGGTTCTGCATCCTCAGCAGGAAGAGGCGACTAGTAGGCTATCCACGGTCTCAGTAGAGCAAACCCACCTATATAACCAAAGCAAGCCTCAGGACCAACGCATCAAGGAGCTGGAGTCTCAGAAAGGGGTCTTTATTTACGACAGGGAACATGGTCAAAGTGAGGTGGAGTCAACCATTTCTTCATGGGAAAGGCTTAGTGTTCGCCTCCGCCCTTGCTATAGCCTCCGTGACTGCCAACCCTGACCCAGCTATCCTCCCTTTTGGCCAAGAGGTGCCCGAATCTGTGGAGGGGGAGGGTTCTGTGGCAGAAGACTAGGGGTAGCCTTTTCCTTTTGTATTTGTTTTTCCACTAGGTGTGTGGCGAGTCACTCTGACAATTTTCGTTTTAATTACCATTTTTCTTTTCCTTGCATACCTTCCCAAAGAGTAGGATAATATGCTTTGAGATATTTTCCATAGAGTAGGATAATATTCGTCTTATATTACTCAAAATAGAATTGGTCTCATTGATGGCTTGTTTTAAAGTTTAGAGTATATTACACAAAATCGTACTAAGTTTTATCATTAAGGCTAGTACTAACTTAACTGAGGAGTGTTTTACCTTATCTCACTCAACACAATCTTACTTGATCTTATCAGATCAAACTAAATTGTACTCGACAATATCACTATTTTACAACCAACTCATAACTCATTTATATAAAAGGGGCTTGACCTCGGGTTTGACGTGCAAAATTTACACACTATTTATACTACTCTTCACTCTAAATCTCTATGTCTAACTAAGAAATTAGAGTGTCTTTTGCAAGTATACTCCGCCAGAGCTTTTGAGACATGCTCAACTACAAGAATAGGTGGACCACCACAACATCTTCGTGGAAAGACATGCTCAAATAGATTTATGAATTATCCTTGGTATGAACCTTGGTCTATAGTTTAACATTACTGTGTTGGGTTAGGGTAGTCTCTTATATATTATTGGGGGTAGCAATTATAATCTAAAAACCAAAACTGAGAACTTATGTAATAATTAACTAGTTATTTACAGTCGAGCATTGTTTTGTTCAAAACTATTCAATGCAATCAACCTTGGAAAGTGTTCTGCACTGTACTTCCGACCTTGAAGAGCGATCCGAGGTAGTTAGTGGTTGATATTCTTAGTCAATGACTGTGTCCGATCCTGCTGGTGTTGTACCTGCAAAGCCACTCCGATGCTAAAGTTAGTGGGATAGTCTTAGCGAAGTGATAAATAAGAGAATGCTTACCTTTAATGAGGCAATGAATGTTGTATTTATAGAGTGGGGTGGGGTTGATTCCAATGAATCAGGTCCGTCCGATCTGGGGGTTTGATCTGAGCCCTTGATGTTTGGGTTGGACCCTATTGACATTGGGTCTACAGGGGGTGTGAATAGATGCCAAAAAAGGGGGTGTATATGGCAAAAAGCCAATCCATAACAGTTGCCCCCCAAGTCAGGTCGTCTTTAGAGGCGATCTTGACTTGTTCGGATATGAAGCTTTCTTTTTACCAATGTTTAAACATGGTTTCTGATAGTGGCGAAGTTTTACCGACGTTAAAACTTGGTCTCTGATGGTGACGAAGTTTTTGCCGATCATAATAAATTTGAAATTTTGAATTGGCGCATTTGCATTTATTGCGTCTGTCAGAGCGCGTTTCCCAATGGCGGCTAATGATGGTGACGCTTTGGTAGGTGTGAGCGTGCGTTGGAAGCTATTGATGTGAGCGTGGAACGCAGGTAGTTACGCGGTTCCGATCATAAGCGTGGAACGTAGGTAGTTACGCGGTTCCGATCATGATTTTGATTGGATCAAAAATCATAAGTGTGGAACGCAGGTAGTTACGCTGTTCCGATCATAAGCGTGGAACGTAGGTAGTTACGCGGTTCCGATCATGATTTTGATTGGATCAAAAATCATAAGTGTGGAACGCAGGTAGTTACGCTGTTCCGATCATAAGCGTGGAACGTAGGTAGTTACGCGGTTCCGATCATGATTTAGATTGGATCAAAAATCATAAGCGTGGAACGCAGGTAGTAAAAGGTTTGAGAGGAGCTCTTCAAACGATTTAGAGAAGACTTGTTGAGAATTCTCGTAGGTTTTAAAAAGGTTTGAGAGGAGCTCTTCAAACGTTTTTAGAGAAGACCTGTTGAGAACCCTCGTAAGATCGGGCCTAAGGACAGTTTACCAGGACTCGGCCCAGATCTAACTCGTCCATTAGGGTTCTTGGCTACTAAGGCCAATGATCGATTTAAGGAGAAATCCTTAAAGGACCTTTCGTACCTTTTGGGCAGTTTACCAGGACTCGGCCCGGATTGAACTCGCCCCTAAGGGTTGCGACTGCTTTGGCCACGTATGGAGATCTTATGAGATCGGTCCAAGAGTTTCTTCTGAAGAAGGAGACATTTAGGCGGTCATATTTTGCTTTCTAATTTTGTTGAGATAAGAAAGGCAGCACTTATATTTTTGATGGGATCGAAAAAGGTAAGTGCGTGCATTACAAAGGGGTGGCGGCCGAGGTAACAGGGATCCCGACCTCGAAACCGTCATTAATTCTATACCGAACTCAACGTCGATCAGTCCCAGATATTGGGCGAGTGCTGGAACACAGAGTTTAGAGACGAGAAATTCCCAAAATCACTCACCCAAAGACCCGGTCAACGATCCAATAAATATTGTCGATATCATCGGAGCAACGGACATGACACCAACCACTGCAACGCCGTATCAAAGCCAAGACCGGCACAGGTGCTTTCAAATTGGAGACTTTGGACAAAAAGGAAATCCTCCGAACCTTACCTTTGGAGGTGTTGTTCTTTTCTGGTCATGGTACTTTCTTCTTCGTTGATGAAACACTGGGATAGTTGAAGGAAATGTTGGAGGTTTTCTGGTTCCCAAGTATTTATGTGTTTTGAATGGGCTCCCAGGGCGTAAGCCCATCCCCATAAAGTAAACTCGGAAAGAATCGTCGAGGTTTCGAACTTGAACTACTTCTTTATTAAATCTTTCTATGTATTCTCTTAAAGATTCGGAGCTCCCTTGGTTGATGGAGGCTAAGATGTTTTTGTTTTTTGGCTTGCTTTTGGAATGGGAAAAATTAGCTGAGAATAATTTGGCCAGTTGGTCCCAGGAGGAGATTGTGTTTGATTTGAGGGTCTCAAACCATTCTGATGCTATTTTTTCCAATGTTAGGGGGAAAATTCGGCATTTCATTTCTACGGGGACGTTCCGATACTGCATTACTGTGTCAAAGTAACTCAAATGTCTGTCTGGGTCGCCCGTTCCGTCGTAGGTCTTCAATCTTTCTGGAGGTTTTTCGAGATATCTGGGCAATGGGTAACGGTCGATTTTTTCCGTAAAAGGGCCTTTGCGCTCGGTTGTTTGATCTTGCGGCGAAGATCGGTGCCGATGGTGCGGGTGCCTGCGGTTATGAGGGCGATATCCTCGAGGTGAATATTCTCTACTCCTCGATCGTTGCCTAGGAGAAGAGAATGCCAGAGAAGAATGAACTTCGGGTGAAGAATCGGCGTCTGCCCTACCGACGCATGGCGAACGGGAAACTTTCCTTTCGAGCCTACGAGGAGGAGAGCGATGGTAGTTTGGCCTTCTGGGTGGAGATCGATGGCGCTTTCGAGCCGGATTTCTTCTTTCGGGGGAATCTCGGTCGGGCGAGACCTGGCGCCTTCGAGCTGGATTTCTTCTTTCGGGGGAATCTCGGTCGGGCGAGGCCTGATCCGAAATATTCCGAGCTCGGAGCTCCGCCACTTGTGCTTCAAGATCCGTAAATCAGTAACTCCTCTCTTGGTTTGCCACTTCATGTCGATTGAGCAGTAGGACGAGCTGTTGGACAGCATCGGCCGGGACAGAAAGTTGATTTTGAGGAGGTACGCGGTTCCTTGCGGAGCTTCCGGATACCAAATCGAGGTCCGGAATCTGATGTTGGGCTCGCCCTTGATCGGAGTTTGGAAGGTTTTGAACGAATCCGTCCGGGGTCGCCTGAGGTTCGGCCAAATGGGGCATGACCGGTCTCAGGATCGGGTCGGGATGGATTCCCATTGTGTGGCTGTTTGCCTTGGAACGAAGATTTCGAGTCGTCATTGATTAAGGTGAGGGGAGAAGATCTTGGTTCTGAGATCTCCCACTGTGGTCGCCAATGTTCTGCACTGTACTTCCGACCTTGAAGAGCGATCCGAGGTAGTTAGTGGTTGATATCCTTAGTCAATGACCGTATCCGATTCTGCTGGTGTTGTACCTGCAAAGCCACTCCGATGCTAAAGTTAGTGGGATAGTTTTAGCGAAGTGATAAATAAGAGAATGCTTACCTTTAATGAGGCAATGAATGTTGTATTTATAGAGTGGGGTGGGGTTGATTCCAATGAATCAGGTCCGTCCGATCTGGGGGTTTGATCTGAGCCCTTGATGTTTGGGTTGGACCCTATTGACATTGGGCCTACAGGGGGTGTGAATAGATGCCAAAAAAGGGGGTGTATATGGCAAAAAGCCAATCCATAACAGAAAGAACATTGATTGGGGAAAAAAAATCTTCATATTGCAATTTTTTTAGGAAATCATTGCAACCCTTGCACCATAGAAATGCATGCCCTTTTTTTGTTTTTGTTTTATAATATTTATTTATTTATTTATTTATTTATCTTCGTGGAACACATGGACTATCAAATAGATTTATGAATTATCCTTTGTATTAATTAACCTTGGTATATAGTGAAACAATGTTATATTGGATTTAGTCTCTCATATCTTGAGAGCAGCAATTAAAATCTTAAAACCAAAACTAAGAACTTATTATAGTTAACTAGGTATTTACAATCGAGCATTTTTTGGTTCAAAACTATTCACTGCAATCAACTTTTGATGATTGGGAAAAAAATCTTCGTATTGCTATTGTTTTTTTATGAGGAACTCATTGCAAATGTACCATCGAAATGTATGATTTTTTTTTCAATTTGTTATATAGCATTTATTTATTTTCTGTTTGTCATTTTCAGATATAATTAGAGTTTTTTCCGTTCACATTCTGTAACTCCAATAAGCACTAATCTTTCAATCTAGCGAGAGGATTAGTTACTGCGTTCGGCACACCCTGGCCTTGACAAAAAAATAAGCACTAATCTTTATTTCCATGACATCCAACTCATCTCATCCGAGAGGCTTCTCAAAAGTTGTAATCAATATTGCTTGTGTAACATATTCTACAGAATATTTTATTGTGAAAACTGACATTATAGAACTCTATTAGCGGTTAAAAGTAAAATTTTATAAATTCTGTAGTTAAAAAGTAAAATACTTTTAAATAAAATTGGGGAGAGTTGAGCTAACAATTTTATATTGGAAGCATTGATTGATTTATTTGAATGTACAAAGCTATCTACTTGTATGATTTGTAAAGACTCGGTATTGCTTAGAATGAAAAATCTTTCTATGAAGAGAAGCCATTGATGAAACTGAAAAAATAAGATGTTGAAATCAAAGGAAAAATTAGACAAAGCAAGATCCTAGAGAGATTAACCTAACATTTTTGGATGTACCAAACTCACAACCATTACCTAGGTATTAATAAAATAATAGTAAATTACAATAAAAAATGTTACGATAAAAGATCTAAAATGTTAATTATATACAAAACCCCAAAAGGAGGTTACTCAAAACAATTTCATTGATATTTTAGAGACATTTCCTTCACCAAATATAAGATTCGAAAGTAATCAAAAAAGAGGGACGATTCTTTGCCATCTAGTCCATCCCTACTGACCCTATTGCTCCCAGTTAGGTTGTTACATGGGCTGCCACCAACAACGAGATCAAAGGCGCCAAATGCGCTCATTAGCTGCCCTAAACGCTCTTCATTCATCTGCCTAACATCATCAAACTCAACTAGATTACCTTTCTGCTTGCTTTGTTCCCACCAGCTTTTGACAACGTTTCTACTGACCTCTGATTTCTCGACAGATACTACATTCTTGAGAGGGATGCCAAGAAGATGAAGAGCTACCTCAGCACCACCAATCCCAGAAAAGAGAGAAAGAACATTAATACCATTGGGATACAGCTCCTTCAGAACTGACAGGTGGTATGCCACTGTGTCAACCTGAAATAAACTGAACATATAAGGAAAGAGAATTGTACACAGGAAACTTAAATGCATAACCTTAAGTTATAGAGAAAACCATTCTAGTTGGCAATTGAAATCAATTGGAAAGTTTCATAGGAAATCAAGACTTAAATATGCTTTTTGTCCTCCTATAGTAATATTTGCTTTTGGCCCCTATAAAAATGTCTAATTTTCATCACTCATTAATTAAATTTGCTGGTCCCACTAGCTATATAGAAAGATTACTTTGGAGATTGTTGAGAGAGATGCCAACAAGTGCAATAGTCTTACAGTGCTAAATTGAAAACAATCAACTAGGGAATTACTTGCAAGGTAAAATTAGAGACAATTAGATCGACAAAGTTACCTATATGGACCAAAATTAACACACTTTTAGAATGATGGGAAAAAATGAGAGAAACTATTCAGGGACCTAAAGCAAAAATTACCATATTTTTGGAACTACTTACATATTTAAGCCAAAAGAAAATAAAGAGTAAATTGGCATATGATTTTAACCATGGTGACAGAGTCATTTTGAATACAACACAACACACCAAGCCTTTTCTCACTATTTAATGTGACAGGGGAATCACTATTGTGTTGTATCAAAAAGCAATTAGTTTTAGAGGCTCGTCGTAATTGGATTCTAGGCCTTCCTCGGCTCCTCTACCTTATTACTATGAGTATGAGTTTGAATTAAAGTTACTTCAGATATTATTAGATAGTTCCAAGGACCATTACATATGGAGGAGCCTTTGTCATGTGAGAGAGTGAGAAAGAGAGTACCTGAAACGAATTACCAAGTGACTTGTATCTGTCTGTCCTGCTTATCCCTCTTGTGTGGTTATTTGGGAAGCCCAACAGTTTTTCTACTTCATCTGGCTCGAGTGGAGCAACTTTATTCCTTCCTACCCAAACCAAGTTCCACTTCCGACATTGTTCCAGAACATACTTCTGGACTCTTTCAGGTGGATCTCCATCTCCATTGTGGCTTTCTAAAGCCTTCCTAATTCTTTCCGTTAGTTTTGCGCTGGCAATGCATGTTTGCAAACAGTTAAGCTTTGTTCTTGGATCCCATGAGGGCCACCACCTCTTTGTTAGGGGAAATCTCTCATGTATTGTGGGTGGTTGCAAAGGTAGAAGAGGGAACCTATTAACAATAGGAAGATTGTGGATATAGCCTCTTTTTCGGGCTGCAGCACAAAAATATTTCGAGTCCACAAATTCAGGCTCAACACCATACAAAAAATTTGATATTTTTTGCCAAACACCTTTAGGTGTTAATGCAACATTCTCATAATAGAAGTAAGGAGGTCCAGTAGCCTCTTTTGGAAGCGGAGGTTTTCGCTCTGATATGAAATATGAGTCGGTGGGAACCCCAAAGCCAATCATTGGATTTGGAAGCTGAAGTGTCTCCTCCCCATCCTCAAATAGTATATTCTTGTGACAAACCTTCAGTCTTTTTTTTCCCAACACTTCATAATCATAAAATCTTCGCTTTTTAGGTGTGTCATGCGCACTGTCTTGTGGCTGCAAAAATTGGAGTTTTTCAATTAAGCATGTGACACTGTCAGTGTGGCAAATGAAATGAACAAAAACGTTAACAGATGAATGGCAGGTCATAATGATTTAGAAAAATAAATTATACAAAATTATATGGATTAAATTTCTATTTTACTCAAACATGCTACCTTATTTTCAAGAGGTAGAAAAGCATCCTCTGCTTTTGCGATTTGTGCAGCACCTATAAAATCAACCAAGTCTTCAAGTGACGAGTTGGGACCTGCAGTATTTCAATACAACAATGAGGCAAAGAAAATGGAGAGTAAAAGATCACCAGACATTTCTTCCTTGCATAAGCCTATGAACACAAAGAAACAAACAAATAGTCCTTATGTAACACTATTCAAAAGGACTTATGAGGGTACAAATGTGAATGGTAAAGTTAAATTAATTTATGTGTCACGGACAGAGTAGCCAAATTTCGGATCTAATAATTACTTATACACAATACAAACTTGACCAATAAGACTCTGAAACAGTAGCATTCTTAAAGATGATTATGTTACACTTTTACAAAGTACAAAAAGAATTATGATACTGTCAAAAAGAGGGAGTGTCAACGAGGCCAGCAATAATAACATATTTAAGTATCAATTTCAACCCTTAAACCCCAGGGAAGCAAATACACTAAAAAAGAGTAGAAACTCATGCAGTAAAGCCTGCTGGTTTGGATTAGTTTCTACTTTCTAGCTTATGTGAGTTTTTCAACTGACATAAGTATTTGGATCCAAGCTAACAGAAAAATCTTATATAAATTTATAGAAGGTTATAATATATAGACAAGTAAAATAAAAGAGCTTAAAAAACTGAGGTGAAAAAACTGCTTTAGACTTGCACTTCTTTAGGCTTAAAAGAATGCTACTTTTTTTCCTCACCAAAAAAAAAAGACTTACACTATTCAAAAGACTTGTTATTACAAGATCATTTCAACTTCTCTTTTCCTATATGTACTTGTGGAAAAGTTTATCAAATTGACTCCAAGTGTCTTTTTTTGTTTGCCATGTGGCTCAAGTTTCCCAAGGTACACAAATCAAGGTATTGGAAATCAACTGAAGATAGTAAAATATTCAACAAGAACCAAAAAAATCAATAAGGACTAGCATAATTGCAAAATAAAAAAGCTAAAAACCTATAACAAATACAAGAATGAATAGTAAGAAGCGCACCTAATCTTTCTATTGCGACTAAAGCCTCCTCCTCCTTGAAACCCATTTTTACCAGGGACATTAAGGTGCCATCATTTCCAGAAATAGTTTTTTTAGTTTCCTGCCAAAAAACAGTAATCAATTATCAATTCATAATTTAAAATATATAACTTGCAACTTAAACATAGCAATTCAGATAGCTCAAATGCATTTAAAAGCAAGTGGAAGCAAAGCAAAGATATTCTCATTTTTCTTTAAAGTAGGTAAAAAAAGAATTGTATAAGTGGCTCAGATTCTGCCAAGAAAGAAATATCAGCCATACTAATTTATCTTGTGTTTAAAAATGAGAATAAGAGCATAACCGTATATCCTATAGCAGACTAAAAACTATTCTAGCAGATGACACTAAAGACACAAAACAGCATGATACTAAGATGAATCAAATAGTAAAACCCAGAACAACAAAATATCAAAGCACAAAGAGAAGAGATTACTTCATCATCTGAAAACAAATCTGTATCTGAGAAATCATCCAAAGAGCTGTCTGCGTACTCTGAATATCTGGGATCTGGTTCAACTTGCTGTCGTTCCTGAGGAGAACTTTCTAGAACCTGGAATTATGAAACCAAAATTACAAAGACTACTGTAAAATCGGCAATAAAACTGCAAAACATATAAATAGAACATCAAAAATGTCAAAATAAGTCTTAAAATGTCAGTAAAATCAAAAGAACTAGAATGAAAGAGGTGAAATGGGAGGGAGAAGGGAGCTAGTAAATAATGCCACTAAAAATGGTGCTGGAAAAAATGCATGTATCATCAGCACATGTGGACATGTAATCCTGGCTACTTGTTTAGACCCTCAAATGAACCTACAACTTTGGTGGTCTAGGTTGCCCTTTTAACGCTACTTAACTCTTGCATGTCCCAAGTCTTATGAACTAGGGAACCTGGATAGCCAAAAAAATTAACTATCGTCGAAGAAAACTAACAATTATCTGCAGTTCATTATCTGATTTGATACATGCTAGTAGCAAGGACAGACAAATAGATACCAACAATTGCACAACATGGAACTGTTGCTTAAACATAAGAAGATATGAAATGAGACAACAGCAGCAAAGTGGGGATATTGCATGTTGGGCAAAATTTGATAATAGTTCCATGGGACAAGGTTAAAATGTTGTTAGTCAAGGCTTAAAAAAGTATCAACTCACCGAGTATGTCAGAAGTTCTTCAAGTAGCTTATCTTCGTTATCCTCACCTGGATATTCATAAGAGCATTATTAGTTGTGAACTTTATGAATCAAAATCTATACTTGATGGAGTAAAGCAGTGCTTTACCATATTCCTGAATTACTTTGGCAACCATTTCTCCAGGAAATCCCATACAAACAAAGTTGTCAAATACCTTGGAATTAGATGAACCTGCATATGAACATCCCTAAAGGGAGACAGGGAGACAGAATTAGACATCGGTAGCTGAAAGACTTCATTTACTTTGTGTATATTCCTATTTCCATATGTATGTTTTTCAATGATGCATTTGCATTGGATTTAAAATTCTTTCAGGGATAGATTATTAGGTAAACCATCAAGACACAGTGACATTGGGTTTCACTTTCAAATGCTTTCAGGGGTAGATAATTGGATAAACCATTGGGCATCAAGACGTAGTGACGCTAGTATAGCATTACAAATGCATCTTCTCCTATTAATGATAGCAAACAGATGTCTTTAACATAAAGAGAAAGTGAAAAGAATCATACAAGTTTGCTCTGTAGAATGAGAGGCAGCCAGTGAAGTACCCACAAAAAATTTGAAAAAAAAAACCTTCATGCAAGTACTTTAATATACACCTCATATTAGCACTAGGGGTGTGCAGGGTACAAAAACATAGCACACTGTACCACACCACTTTTAAAATTTGGTTGGGTTTACTGATATGTGGACACCAGATTATATTTTGTGAACCAATTCAAAACCGGTTTATTACCGGTTTGAATCTTTAAGAAAAAAAAAACAAGAAGAAAAATTTCAATTCAGTAAAGTTGGTCACGAACCACGAGAGATCTCAGAGAGAGAGAGAGAATGAGGAATCACGAGAGAGACCTTAGAGAGACAGATCTGGGAGAGAGGGATGTGGGAAAAGAGGAAGAGAAAAAGATCTAGCTATGGAGAAATGGAGAGAGATCGAGAAAAGACGAAGAGGGAGATCTTGCTGTGGTCGTCGAACCACCGCTTGTGCCAGCGGCATAGAAGATGAGCGAGATTTGAGAGAGAAAGATCAGTAAGAGGAGGAGGTGAGCAAAAGAAAACAAGAAAGAAATAGAAAGAGATCGAGAAACGAGGAAGGTTGAGATTTACGGTCACCAAAGATTGCTTGTGTTGGCGGCGGAGAAGATGAGCGAGGTCGCGGTATGGTTTTCCGGCGGCGGAGAATGAAGATACCAACGGAGCAACCACCGTCTTTCCTAACTTCCAGAAGAGGTGCAGTGACTAAAACTTCCAGAAGAGGCGCAATGACTAATCTGTTGGAGCAATCACTGTTTTTGCTAATTTCCTTTGCAATGCAGTATACTGGTTATCATACCAGTTTTGAGAAGAGGGAAACCGGTATCCTGTTTCTTTCACCAAATGGTTGGGTTTTTATTTGGTATGGGTTTTTTTTTAAAACAGAATGGTGTGGTATATGGTATGGTTGAAGTTTACCGATTTTGTTGTGCAACCCTAATTAGCACCTTCAATGCAACTCTAGAATATTCGACCACAATCCAGTTATGGTTGAATTATTGGACCTTGAACCACTGTCTTCACTTTTTCAATGACTGGTCTAGTTTTTAAAACATTGATAAAAATCCAAATATAAATAGTATTAGTAGTACATCATATATCCAAAACTAACTTTGTAAGGTCTCAATTCTCAAGCTTTATTTATCTACATAGACCCACTAGGTTAGTCAATCTTTTGGTTTAATGTGTAGTTAATATCACTTAGGTCGCCGACATTTGAAATGAGAAAAGGCCAATGTATTTGCATTACCTTCAAGTTTCAGGCAAGTGGCCAGCTAGCTTTGTAATATTCACTGCTCATAAAGATATATTCGCGCAAAAAGAGAAGTGCCAAAAAGCTTACCTCTCCAAAGTCTTTAATGGTCTCTCCATTGGGAATGGTTAAAGATTTAGATGACGGCTGAATGTTCTCAATCTCAAGCTCATCTTCAGTGGTCCAATCAAAATTGTCACAGTCCACACCAGTATCACCACCCTGCAATAATTTTGTAAAACTAAAAAGTATTAGTGGTACATCATATATGCAAAACTAATTTTGTAATATCTCACTTCTCAAAGCTTTATTTATCTACATGGACCCGCTAGGTTAGTCAATATTTTGGTTTAATGTGTTTAGTTGGTTACATATCACTTGGGTCACCAGCATTTGGAATGAGAAGAGGCCAATGTATTTGCATTACCTTCAAGTTTCAGGGAATTGGCCGACTAGTTTTGTAATATTCACTGCTCATAAAGATAAACTTGCACAAAAAGAGAAGTGCCAAAAAGCTTACCTCTTTGGAGTCTCTCATGGTCTCTTCATTGGGATCAGTTAAACTTTTAGATGAGGGCTGAATGTTATCAATCTCAAGCTCATCTTCGGTGGTCCAATCAATATTGTCACAGTCCACACCAGCATCATCACCCTGCAAAAATTGACATGCAAGTAGCAGAAAGAAATACACGAGATAATTAAGAAAAGCGAGAGAAGAAAAAATTAGAACGACACTCCTTGTCTACCATGAAATACTGTAGTTGTAAATGGGACCCATACATCAACAAAATACATTCATGTGGAATGTGAATGTGATTTTGAAATTCGCAAGTAAAGCATACCATCTATAATCTCAGCTTTGTGAAGTATGGATCTTCAAACTGCTCAAACACAGAAGCAAGTGGATTGACATCAGATAAAGCTAAGTTGCAATCATACAAAGCTACTCAGCATGCTTCACATATTCAATTGAATAAAATAAAATCAATCGGGCTAGATTATCAAACAACACATACAAATCTTTAACTTGGTATCTCATGAATAGTTACTTATATATTGATTAAATGTTATAATTATATTAAGTTAACTGGTTTGATATTTAAATTTTAACAAAATCAAATCAAAAGAATCTCTAAATTTCAGCATAATCATTATAAAACTTTGCTAAAGGAGTGATCATCTGAACAATTTGTTCAAACCAAATACACCAAAGAAGCAAATATGCAGTATGAGCATGAGACTGCAAAGCTTTCACTTCCTAATATGTACCAAAAGCCTCTTTTATAGAATAATATATAGACTGCTCTAAATGGCAAAGGCGCTACTAGGCATCATAAAAGCACATAACTATTCTAAGTTACAACAACAACACAAAGCACAACCAAGGACAAGTAAAGTCCAAAAATCTGTAACACGTCATTAGTTACCCCAATTTGTAACATTTAAAAAAAATAAAAACTCAACTTTGGGTCTTGTGTATGCAAAGAAACAGAGAGAAAAGCATTGTCGCACATATAACCATGTCATGTGTTGCCACTGGGAATGAGGGAGAGAGAGCCAACAACGTTATGAGGCTCCAATTCAGCTGGTCAGAAAGACCCCAAGAGACAGAGTCGAAGGGATTTTGGGGCATTTGTGTCAGAAATGCCTCGTTAAGAGTATCTAGAGCAGCAATCGCTAATGCTCCAATTACAGCCAATGTGTTGCCATTGACAACCCTATTCAGTATTCACCCAATGCAGCTACATTTCCCAAATCCCCTTCTCCCACCTTTGACACCACCACATCAAACAAACATCTAGAGACCATCAAGTGGAAGTAATGTAATCCCATGACAAGCTCACAAAAACACCATCTACATTTGAAGAAAACAACCTATAGTTTACTGTTCTGGGCTTCTGGCCCTCGTAGGGCAACAGTCCAAGTGTCCAACCCGGTATTGAGTGATTGCCTTGCAACTCACTGATAGACTGCTATGAATGCCCTTCTGTAATAGGAATACGGCATTAACTTGGACCAAATTACAAAAGGAACCGAATCACTATGCTATGCAAAAAGAAATGAGGGCAGTATATTCATGCACATTCTATATATGAATCATGAACAAGGAATGTTGCATTCCCGAACAATTAAATCAGAGTTTTCATCATCCACTAACAGCAGGACAACCAATAAACATCTATGAATCCAGGTTAATTAAACTTCAATTCAAACGGTGTGATTTCAAATTGAGGCTTGTTCAGATTTTTTTCCACATTGATTAAAAAACCAAAACATGATGCAATTTTCCAAAAGGCCCAATAAAGAAGAAACAGAATTCACCCATTTCCGCATGCAAAGCACACAAAACACATATGAAATCCCCAAAAAAAAACCTAAGTTGAAAAAAATTGTTGATCAATCCCTAAACAAATTATGATTTCAAACAACAACAACAACAGCAACTCAATTAACATGCACCAGAGAGTTAACATCTCTACCTTCGGAGAAAATGCTGGAGCGAAGCGCTCTCTGATGAAATTGAGGGCTCAATTAACTCTTCTTACAAGCTTGGGCGTCAAGACAGAAACCCTTTTGCCACAACAACCTTAATAATATATTATTAATATATTAATAATAATAGAATACCTTTTTTAGGCTATGTTTGGATAGGGATAAGAAAGGGGAAGGAAAAAAGTGAAAGGAAAGAAAGTTATATATTTAATGCCCTTACATAGATATAATAGTAAAAAATATATTAACAAATATTTTTTAAAACGAAAGTTATATATTTTTGACATAAAGGCCCTTACATAGAAAAGAAATGTATTTATTTATACTAGGGGTTCAGGCCCGTCTTTCATGTGTTGGTGTGTTGATGGGTGGTTATTATTATTTGAATTAGAAATAAAAATGTGTTGGTGTGTTAGTGGGTAGTTACAATAAAGACATTTTGGTCAGAAAAATCTGACTCCAAAAAAATCAGTTACAAAATGAATCCCCTTTATATATAAGTATAGATTAATATATATGCATAGATATAATAGTAAAAAATATTAAGATGATTTAACAAATATTTTTTAAAAGTAAATTAAACGATATAATCTTTTTGTTTTTAACTTCTACATATTGAATATTTGTTACACGTGATAAGATTTTATCCTAACTACTCAAGATTACTAGGATGAGTCGGTGGCGATCTCTTCAAGTTTAACTATGGTATGGGTTTGAATTTAACATTGGGCATGCAACAGTGTTAAATCTCTTGCGAGAGAGCTTTGTCATCTATTGTGGTCCTACCCAGCTCGAGGGATTGGTTTATACAGTTGCGCATACCTGATTTATATCAAAAAAAAATCGTATCTTAACTATTTTCCTTTTTTTTGTCAAGCTAACTATTTTCCTTTGTTTCTTTTAAAATGGGAGAATAAATGCATATGTATGTCAATTTTAAGTAGGGGATTGATGAAATGCATATGTATGTCCTTTTTTTTTGTCAAGCTAACTATTTTCCTTTGTTTACTCAGCCACCCAGTGCTATTCGTCATCTTCACACGTCAAATTTTATCCATTTCTTTTGAATTCTATAATAATCTTCGTTTAGCATTGCCATCAATTTGTTCATTGCTGAAATGGAAAAAACCATAGATAATGCACCGAGATGCTGTTCTTTTTTTGATCAACTGAATTGGTATCCATTGGTATCATTGGGCTAAACCACAAAACCCCCCACAAAATAGAAATGGGCCACATGAGTCCGGCCCACACCAGTTACAACGAAGCGAAAACAAAAACCACAAAAAGGGACTAAGCATTGATGAAACGTCCTTCAAAATATGATCTATTCTATTCCCCTTCTGATGTTACCTCAACACACTTTCATTGAGGTCTTTGCAATCAGATTCGATGACAATGGAGGGGAAATTCAGCATCACAACAAGGGAAATACGGCTTCACTCAAAGCTAAATCAATTTATCATTAAAATCACGACAGACAACTCCACTAGAACCTCTTCCTTTGCTTAAATCAAATTGAGCATCAACATTAATTTTAATGAAGTAGATACGAGGTGGTCTTCAGTAGGAAGAACACACATCTACACCAGATGTGGTAGGGGTTCATGGAGTAGCCACTTACCTGCAGTTTAGGAATTCGTAGGTAGTTGCTTTAATAAGGAATACAACTTCTCTAGGGTTTGGATTTACATCATCAAAAACCTTTAGGTTACGGGCTTTTGATATGTACCATAGGGCAAACAGAGGAGTGGGTAGAGGCAAATGCATGTCAGATTTAGAGAGAGTATCACTCTCCATTAGGCTATCCAACCATATACAAATATTGGTAGTATTGGATGCAACACGGACAAGGCAAATCTGAAGACCTTACCACAAGGGAGTAGTCCATGGGTAGAGAAGAAATAAATGTTCAATTGACTCCTCAATCATTCTACAAATAGGGCAAGTAGTGTCTCTAGTTATTCTCTTATTAGCGAAGGTGAGCTTAGTAGCAATAGCGTTGTGTTTAATCCTCCAAACAAAATGCTTGGTTCTCTCTGGGACCCTAGGCCCGCAAATACCCTTCCATAGCAGTAGAATGGTAGAGCTTCATGACGGCTTGAGACAAGAAACACAAATATCCTCTAGAAGACTAAAATAACCTGACTTTGTAGAGTAGTTTCCATCCTTAGACAGAGGCCGGAAGAATAGATCCTCAGAATTACTCCACCCAATAGGGGTTTTTCCAAAATCAATAGCAGATCTAGGACCAGAGATTGTCTCAATTTATCAAGGTTCCAAGAGTGAAAAAGACAATCAATATGATCTTGCACTTTACCAACATTATCCCCTTCCTTCACAATGGCTAAACTCCCATAGGCTAGCCAATAGTCATCTGAAATATCAATATTAGACCCACTACCAATAGCCCATCTACCTTTACTCTTCAATAACTCTCTCCCATGCAATAGACTTCTCCATGCCCAAGAGATCCTAGGCTTAGACTTTACCACCCAAAATATCCTCTCTTGCACAATAAATACCTCTAAGGATTCTTTCCCAGTATTCATTAGGGAATCAAATGCATGTCTAGGCCTGCTTAGAGTGAAGAGAAGAGTTCTGAATGGAAAAATCCTTGAAACCCATACCACCATTATTCTTACTAGAACACATAAATTGCCAATTCTTCCAATGGATACCCCTGTTTCTAACTTTAGAACTCCACCAAAACTTAGCAATAGCAGAACATACAAATTGATAGAAATTTTTAGGAAATCTCACAATTAATATAACATAAGCTTGGATGATAGATTTGATAAGGACCTCCTTTCCTGCCTGAGATAACTATTGTTCTCTCCGTCCCAAAAGGGTAGCTCATGTGGTTGAGTGAAAGGGACATCGTTGGTGAAAATATAGGCGTACGGGGTTAGAATCCCGCTCCCCCTCCCCTCTAACTACTAACACACTAATTTCTAACCACTTTGCCTATAAAAAAAAACTATTGTTCTCTCCACCCCTCCAATATAGAGGACACCCTCTCCTTAATTCATTGTAGAGCTTGAGAATTTGAATTTCTCCACTCAGCTGGGATACCAAGGTATTTACCAGGAGCATCCCAAATAAGGATATGATGAGTTTCTGATAATGTCATCTTCACTTTAGGGGGCACACCCTTACCACAAATGAACCCATATTTTCACAAGTTGATTCTCTGTCCTGAAGTAGATGTAAACATGTTAGAGATGTTAACAATCTGATAGGTTTCCTCACTGTTAGCTTGCCCAAAGATAATAGCATCATCTGCAAAAAAGAAACAAATGGGTTAGAATAGGAGCAGTAGGTGCAAGGACCAACCCATGAATGAGCTCCAAATTGATAGCTTTAGAGATAATTCTTGACAACACATCAAAACAAGAATACATAAGTAGGGGACAAAATATCTTTTCAACATCATAATTTCAATGTGGTTTATTGTTTTTCCATTTGCACTACTGCCCCATTAGCAGAATACCAGAGTGCTTTATGGGAAGAAATAGTCCCTTAAATTCAATTTATCCATTCATCACTTTGTGAGCTATGCAACACTAAATGGTACGAAAGAATCCATTTGTATTCTTTGTACGAAACACACGAAAACACATACGTTGGGGATATTTTTTTTGAAACAATAAAATCAGGAAAAAACTAACACCAAAAAGGTAATCGCATGGTGCACATCCTTCGTAAAGCTTACGAAATGCACATGTCGTACTATGTATCTTTTCCCTTATGAATATTTTGTTGATCATTATAGAATAGAAGACTCTTTTATTTTGCTTGTTTTTATCTTGCAATTATCGTGGTTAGTGATGATATCCTTAAGGTTTGTTTCTCTAAAAATTCGCAGTGGCCGCCTAAGAACTTTCGCCTTTGCCAGGCTTGAGAGTTAATGCTGCTTTATCCTCCCTTCCTTGGATGTCTGAGACTTTTGTGACGATTATCCTTGATTTTAACTCTTTCTTTATCGTTGTTTTTTTTAACTTAGAGCATCTTTAATTTGGGTAAACTAAAGTGATTTTTGTGGGTCCAAACTGTCATGTAGGATTTAAGAAATTTTTAGTTTACTCAAGTAGCTTTTTTTGGGGCTTATTTATAAGAAACCATATATGGGGCCCACTTGTTTAGTTTACTCAAGTAGTTTTTGCTCCTAAGTTCTTTTTCAAATGTTAATTTTATCATTTTAATGAAAATATTAAAAAATGTTAATTAATTTTTAATACCATTAATTTTTTTCTCAATTAATTTATGTCCATTAATTTCTTCTCAATTAATACCTAATAGTTCTGGCCGTTGAAAGTTGAATTTTATCTCATTTCTTCTCAATTAATACGTATTCATTTTATCTCACACTCTAAAACCTTCTAATTTCTTCTCACCTTCATCTCTCACTCTGTTCTTTCATTCCCTCACCAGCCACCACAACCTTCTCACCTCCCTTTCATTTATTAGCTCATCTCATCAGACTTTCATCATCATTTATTGCTTTTTGCCATTTAAAGAACCATCTCACCACATTAACGTTTCTTTTTCATCTTCTCATCACAACCTTCTCACAAGAACCTCCTCACCACAAACTTCTCGCCTCCCTTTCATTTACCAACTCATCTCATCAGACTTTCATCATCATTTTTGGCTTTTTGCTTGTTGAAGAACCATCTCACCACATTAACGTTTCATTTTCATTTTTGGCTTTTATCCCTCCATTTTGGTGATTGTGGGAGATAGTAGGAGAGAGAAAATTGAAAAAACAGGTAATTTTTTAATGCAATTTGTAAAAAAAAAAGTAAATAGCACTGATTCTTATAATTGCCGATGTTTATAAATGTTTTCTCTGTTAAACAACTTGCAATAAAGTTGCTCTGCATCTTTAATGAGAGTAAACTAAATAAGTAAACTAATGTGATTTCTGTGGGTCCAAACTGCCATGTAGGATTTAATCAATTCTTAGTTGTCTCAAGTAGCTTTACTCCAATGGAGGTTATTTATAAGGAACCATGCATGGGTCCACTTGTTTATATTTTTTTACTAGGGTCGTGACCCGTGTGATGCACGGGGTCAAAGCTTTAGGGACTACATAATCACTGTAATATTAAAATTAGATTAATAGAAATTGTTCTTCTGTACCTAGCAGTGCTGGGCTGACTGCGTCGGTGGTCTCTTGCGGTATGGCCTGATGTCAACGAGCGCCCGGGAGGGGGACCTGCGAAGCCACTCCGACGCCCAAGTTAGTATTGAGAGTAGGTGAGTGATTTAGCAAGGAATGAGAGTGTACCTCATTATGGCAATGTGAGCCAGTATTTATAGGAAAGCGTTCCCATTGTGACCCGTTGGATTGAACGAGTTGATCTAAGCCCTTCAAATATGGGAGTCATAACTGGGCTTGTAGATTGTGGATATGGATCAAAGTGATTGGGCCAATCCATGTTCAATTGCTGAATGGGCCTCGTGGCCCAGTCCAGAACAGTTGCCCCCCAAGCCGAGATTATTCCGAAGGATGGTCTTGGCTTGAAGCATTTTTGTCGGTTCGTCCAACGTGTCGGGAGCTTAGCCCTCCAAGGTGTCGTGTGATGATGTCTTGGCACCTCTATGGTGTCGTGAGACTAAGCATCCTCATGGTGCTGTGTCTAGGCTTTGGCCACCCATGGTTTTATGGGCATGATTTTGTGCATGGTGGAGAATAAGACTCTTGGTGACCACACACTTCATTTTCAACTTGGATCCATCTTCTCTTACTTCTCTCCTCGGTAAGCATTTTCATTCTCTTTTCTTTGGTGCATAGGCATTGCGCCGGGTCCACAATGCGTCTGCACACGACCGGTCGAATGCCGGGTTGTGTCCCTTCCATGTACTACCATTCAGGCAATTTATCGAACACCTGATGGGCAAGGCAATCCTGGTAGGGTGCATAGTTGTGTTGCATCCAGACGCTGCCTTTCAGGCAATTTATCAAACAGCTGGTGGGCACCTCGTGGCGCCTGGTCAGATTTTTAACATTATATGCTACCATTGCATGCTTCATGAGAATGTTAGCTCTTAGTGACAAAAGAATGTTGATGCCTCATGGCATTGGTCTTCCATAAAAGTTATAAGTGAGAAGGGAATGTTGGTGCCTCATGGCCTTGTGTTGATCAAAATCACACCCCAAACTCATAAGTTTTTGCGAAAAATGGAACCATATGGGGGATAGCCCTCGGACACCGGCGCACCTCCTCGCAAACCGGCAGGGTGCCGGGCTCCAATTCCCGCGTGCACCCCCCTCTCCCAAACCGGCAGGGTGCCGGGTTCCAACTCCCGCGCGCACCCCCCTCGTAAACCGGTAGGGTGCCGGGTTATAACACTCATGCCTGCGCGCACCCCCTTGCAAACCGACAGGGTGCCGGGCTCCACACCTCGCACTCGCACGCCCCCGGACACCGGCAGGGTGCCGGGTTCCCCACGTAAACCGGCAGGGTGCCGGGTTATGCGCCATCATGCGCTTTCTCCAAACCGGCAGGGTGCCATCTGATGCACCTACCTCGGCAGGGTGCCGGGTTTCGTCACCCTTGCGCGCCCTTGTACGCGTTTGCGTGCCTTCGTGGACATTTCCCCCTGCTATGAACACCTCATGGTGTTTGGCTTTGAATCTTTATTTTGTTCAATTATTTCCTTGACGTGTTTTGAAGACGTATGTGCTTGACCTTTGCCTTCCTGTGCTGTTTCCAACCTCGGTGGGGTGCCGGGGTTCGTTGCCCCATCGTTGGCACTTAGTATTTGACACTTAGTAAAATTCTCATGAATTTTTTTTTCTTTGACACTTAGAAAAATCCTCATGAATTTCTTTCTCTTTGACACCTTAATTTTTCAGTGATCGCTCCGGACACCGGCAGGGTGCCAGGGTTCAAATTCTACTCTTGCGAGCGCCCTGGACACCAGCAGGGTGCCGAGGTACAAATCATGGTACCGGGGTTGGAGACTTCAGAATTGGATCTTGAGCTTAACAGAAGAGTTGTAGCTCTGCTTCTTAGATTTCCAACGCATGCTCACACGCCCCCATCGGGTTACCGTGGACGAAGTTATGGCCTGGAGACTAGATAGCCCTCCCGAATGCCACGGAAACCGGCAAGGTGCCGAGTTACAAGGTGCCGGGCTACAAATCATGGTACCGGGGCTGGAGACTTCAGAATTGGATCTTGAGCTTAACAGAAGAGTTGTAGCTCTGCTTCTTAGCTTTCCAACGCATGCTAGCACGACCCCATCGGGTTACCGTGGACGAAGTTATGGCCTGGAGACTAGACAGCCCTCCCGAATGCCACGAAAACCGGCAAGGTGCCGGGTTACAAGGTGCCGGGCTACAAATCATGGTACCGGGGCTGGAGACTTCAGAAATGGATCTTGAGCTTAACAGAAGAGTTGTAGCTCTGCTTCTTAGCTTTCCAACACATGCTCACACGCCCCCATCGGGTTACCGTGGACGAAGTTATGGCCTGGAGACTAGACAGCCCTCCCGAATGCCACGGAAACCGGCAAGGTGCCGGGTTACAAGGTGCCGGGATACAAATCATGGTACCGGGGCTGGAGACTTCAGAATTGGATCTTGAGCTTAACAGAAGAGTTGTAGCTCTGCTTCTTAGCTTTCCAACGCATGCTCACACGCCCCCATCGGGTTACCGTGGACGAAGTTATGGCCTGGAGACTAGACAGCCCTCCCGAATGCCACGGAAACCGGCAAGGTGCCGGGTTACAAGGTACCGGGATAAAAATCATGGTACCGGGGCTGGAGACTTCAGAATTGGATCTTGAGCTTAACAGAAGAGTTGTAGCTCTGCTTCTTAGCTTTCGAACTCATGCTGACACGCCCCCATCGGGTTACCGTGGACGAAGTTATGGCCTGGAGACTAGACAGCCCTCCCGAATGCCACGGAAACCGGCAAGGTGCCGGGTTACAAGGTGCTGGGTTACAAATCATGGTACCGGGGCTGGAGACTTCAGAATTGGATCTTTAGCATAACATAAGAATTGTAGCTTTGCTTCTTAACTTTCCAACGCATGCTCACACGCCCCCATCGGGTTACCGTGGACGAAGTTATGGGCTGCAGACTAGACAGCCCTCAAGGGTGCCGAGTTACATGGTGCCGGGATAGAAATCATAGTGCCGGGGTTCGATATGTCAAACCCGGCAGGGTGCCGGCCTTCGTTGGTGCAGGGGTTCAAACCCAAAACCCGACAGGATGCCAGCCTTCGTTTCGACATGGCACCTCATGGTCAAGTATATTCGCCCAAGGGGTTATGGCCGTCAAAGTCAGCTTGAATTATACCCTTGGCGCAGTTTACCAGTACTCGGCCCGGATATAACTCGCCCAAGGGGTTGTGACCACCAAGCACACTTTTAAAAAATAATAAAAAGATTATTCTTTTCCCCCGTTTTCAAAAACATTTTCTCAAATAAAAAAAGAAGTAGAATGAATTGTTTCAAATCAACTCTGTCAAAACCGCACATCAAGTTAAAGGTTCCCTTTCGGTAGAAAGGAGGTGTGGGGTGCTAATACCTTCCCCACACCTAACCGACCCCGAACCTACATCTCTAGTTCTCAAAGGACCACCCGCCTTAAAAAAGGACCCTTTTTCAATGTTTTGGTCCCTAAATAAAAAATGTTGATGGCGGCTTCACAAATTTTCACGTTGTACGATGAAAGGTCCAAACCGGATTTTTTTCGGGGTGCAACATCAGGCTGAAGGACTCTTAAATCAAGCGCTTTCTGGGAGGCAATTCATGAATTTTTGATTTACTAACTTAATTATGTGTTTTAGTTTGTTTTTAAATTTTTGCAGGAGATGAATTGCAGGTGCATCCATTGCACCAGCAATGAGGGGAGTATCCATTGCACCAGCAATACAAGGACCAACAATTGCAGCTGAAACACATGCTGCTGATGCACCAGCAATGGATGCAGAAGCATCAAAACCAGAAGAGCCAAAGAAAAAGAAGCAGAAGAAAGCAAAAGCTGCCTAGTTAAAGCAAGTATCAGGCTAAGGAGTGGAACTCCTAATCAATAACATGTTCCTTTATATTATGCTGATTACATTTTGTCGACATGTCTTTAAGTATTATGTTTTAACTTTTCTTTTGCAGCTACTATCTCTCCTCTCCCATAATCTTTTTGCAGTGAGGACACTGCTGATCCTTAAGTTGGGGGGAGGAGAATAACTAATATTTTGCTATCATATGCTATATATGCTTAATATGTGTGTTTAAATATAATATTATATGTGTGTTATGTGATAGATAGTATTACTTGGCAAATAAGTTTTTGAAAACAATCCCTTGGTAGTATTTTGAGAAGCATGATCAGCTAAAACCCTATTTTGTGAAAAGAACAAGTGCATTTTGAAGAAATTAATCTCTTTGTAAAACATTAAGTGTTGTAGCCTAGGTTTGGATAATGATCAAAATTATTGTAGCTTCAACACTTAAATCACTGAACCTAAGAAAGGAACCTAATTAACTAGAAAATAAGTGGATGCCAAGGGTAGTTATGCTAAATTTTTACTAAAAATTTAGCATTTGATCTTGGTTAGAATAGCATAAAGAAATAAGTTTGGGGGTGCATCAATGAAAACTAAGGCTAAGTAAATCAATTTTTAGGAAAGTCAGTGCAAAAGGTTACAAACCCATCCACCATCATGTAAAAAGCTACATTGATACAAATCATATGAGCTGTATCCGTTCCAAAAATTGCATGAAAAAGAAAGAAAAAAAAATGCAAAAAGGGGGACAGCGAGGAGGACAATGTAGCTTCACACTTCAAAGTTAGAAGCTGGAGCAACAAAATCTCATAGCACTCATTGCACGTGCAATACAAATATCACATTGTTCCTACAATAAAGAACCACCACAATAATAGAAGCACTGACTTAAATTGAAGCATCTTGCAAAGACCCTTTGTTGTGCTTTGAAGCCCCCCAATACTTATGGAATTTGTTAGTCTATTCTCTATTTTGAAAAATCTTTTAGTTTTGATCAAACGCAAACTTTTTCTATCCAAAAGTTAATTGGATTTTTCAAAATTAGTTAGGAACCAATCTGAAGTTCAGTGAAGTCACACACTCACATAAAAGAGCTCTAATAATTTTGGATATTTGAAGAACCCATGGTTCATAAGCTTTGTGGGAAACAAAAGGTGTTAAGTTTCTAAAGAATGCACTCATTGAAAATATGTTTCGAAAGGCCTAGCTGATTTGATCTTCTTAAAAATGATAAGGATTGTTAGAAGTGTTCATTTTTGTTTTAGAAGTCATTACATAAGGACAAGCAATGATTTAAGTTTGGGGGTGTGATAACTCTATTTTATATAGAGTTATTTACGTTTCTAAATCTAAATTATTGTAAGAAACTCAGTAATTAAATAATGTTAAATAAAGATTCACAATAGAAATCCGCATTTTTGAATATGGAACTCATCATCATTGATTATCATGATTTGTGGTATTTTATGTGTTTGTTCAATTGCTGCAACAATCATTGCACCTGCAATAAGTCAAGCAACCATTGCACCTGCAATACAGGAAACAGAAGTTCAATAGAGAGCAGACACATTGCACCTACAATGATGCCAACAACCATTGCACCTGCAATATGCCCAGATGACGATGCACCAGCAATAAGCAGATTTACTGAAGACAGAAGCGTTGCACCTGCAATGACCACAACACAGAATGCTCCTGCACTATGATGATGACGTCAGCATGTCAAGTTGCAAGTGCAAGTTGTGCAAGTGGATGGCTACAGCGTCAAGTTCAGACCCCTTGGACAACAAGTTGTAACTTTTTGAGTACACTTGTCCACACCGCATTGGATCACTCTTCATAGTTGGTGGGACTTCTAATCATGCTTTTTGAAGGCAAGTGGAAAAGTAACCATAGTTCAGCTTGGTGACCAAGGCAAACTGACTTCATGGAGCCTATAAATACATCCCCTCTTCTCCATTCAAAAACACATCATAAAATATCACTAGTTATTATATTCTACCCATCTCCATAGTTTAGTAGTTAGTTTCATTATATTTTTAGAATTAGAGGTACTCAGCAAAGCTTGAAAGAAGGAAAGATAGTGACAACTTCTTCCTTCTATTCTCGTGGAGTTCTTGTTGGTGTTTTCCATTGTTGAGAGGTGTTCTTCTCAACATAAGCTAGGTAGAAAATGCAAAGGATCTTCATGTGTGTAATTCCTATCTCATCTCATTTCCTTTGTATTTTCCTTCTTATAAACATGTCTCATTCTGTTTATATGTGCCTATTTATGTTAAGTATGAACTAAACTCTTTATGGTTGGAATACCTTAACTTTGTAATGAAACTTTGATTAGTTATTATGTTATATTGATGTTCTTGCAATTTGGTTCTTGTGCTATAATTCTTTCAACTTATTTTAAGATTGATCACTTAGAATAGGTAGGGTCATAAATACAGAAATGGTTTGTGATTTGAACTCGAGAACTAATATGGATAAGTGTTTTAATAAGAGGAAACTTTGTTAAAACCATGCTAAGACTTAGACATAAGATAGCATAGTCCATAGGATGAATCTGTAAGGGTTTAAAAGACAAGGGTGAACTTATTTAGGGCTTAGACATAAGACTTATAACGAAACCCTGAAGATAGTTGCAGAAATGAACAAGTCATTTTATTACAGCATTCATTGCAGGAGCAATGATTGCATGAGCATCATATGTAACATAATGCTTTCAAAGTGAATTTACTTAGAAAAGAGTATTTCAACCATCTCTCTCAATTGAAACACAACATCTTTTTACTTGCTTTAATTTACATTCTGTTTGCATACACCATCTTCACATCAACTGAATTTTATTTTACTTTCCTTTTATCACTAGCATTACTATTATTTTAAACTCTTTAAAATTAATCCAATCCCTGTGGGTACGATCTCTACTTATCAGTATATTACTTGTTTAGACTGTGTATACTTGCACATCCTTTTCACACGACAGTACCACCCTCAGTCGGCAATAGACTGCCTATCCGATGGTAATTTTGTCCTTGCAAAATAAAATTTGGAGGACTGTTGCCATCATTATGTCGTGAAACAACTCTACCTCCCATTGATGTGAAAGGAAACATGCTGTTATACAACCTTATGTTGTCACGGAAGTGTTTGTTTCGACGATCAATACCTTGTATAAGATTCAGCAACAACCGTGGTGGCTCTTGAAGCAATGGGAGGTCTACCTGGCCTTTCATGCAGCACATTGAAAAATCAGGGGTACTTGAACGGTCCCTTTTTACTGCCCTTTCTTCGTACCAAAATAATGCATGACACTCACGACATTCATGTGTTGGGAGACCAAGATCAAAAGGGGCTATTCAGGGAAAAACGTTCGGCAGTAATTAGTTATAAGTCCAATATCATATGGGAAAATGATGCAATCCTCTCATATAAGAAGGCATGTATACATGTGTTGTTGCACAGACACACACATCATATTAAGTATTTATATTTACGTGTATATACCTACATAAATATAAATAGTTAACAGCATTTGTGGTCATCCTCTTGCAAATATGTAGTTGGTAAAAATGCTATTAACTATTTAGATTTATGTGTATATATTTATATATATTTATATAGGTATATATGTTTACATAATATATATGTTTAATACATGAAAATACTTACGTCGAGATTCGTTGTCGTCGTACAGTGCGGAACGACCAGTAGATGGATGTCAATGAGCTGTCTGGTCTGTAAATGTGGCCCACCAGTAAGGTATGATTTTATTATAATAGTAATGATGCAAATATGGTTTAGTTTGAACTAATATAATTTTCATCGCGCAACTTTATACCTGACATTAGGTGTGTGGTGTCATTTGTTGTATTTTGCTCGTCAACATTGAAATCAAGTCGCATTATCGGCAATTCGGCAGTTGGTGTCATAGTGGTGTCCAAACGGCGTGCTTTATTTAATCTTCCATGATCATGCATTCCCACAGTATCTGCTGTTGATGAATTTACAAACTCAGGTTAGTAGGTAGTGATCAATGATTAATCTAATAGTAATTTATGTAAGGTTGGTGTGAACTACAGCAAGATTGTGTTGTCATGAACGGATTTTCCCTAGCTAGATTACTATTCATTTGATAAAAAAACTAAAGTAATGCATTGGCTAAATATTTACCGTTGATTGTCACGTCAAATGTGGAAGTATTAGTTGTAACACATGAGGCTCTTTGGCGTTGGTTCGTAATGTGGTTAGCATTGGAGCATGTTATTGACCGTTTAGTTGGCACTTGACGTGCCGATGATTGGTCCAACTGTATTGGAAATAGATGTCAATAGATATATGGAAATAGGTATATTACAAATCTGGCAAAGCAACACATATATAGAACACTTGAAAAGGGAATTAACAATATATATCAACTTTATTTTTTGCAAAATGCTGAAACCAAGTTTTCATGAAAACGTGCTATTATAATGGTCATACCAAATGATTATAGTCTCATCATGATAAATACCTGCAGACACAGGTGTGGGTTGGGGTATTGTCCAGTGTGGTTACAGCTTTGTTGACATTTGCTTGGCCTTGTAAAGGAGTAATAAAGGTGTCTTGGACTGAGCAGCCTGATGCATTGATTCCTAGATGTAGCAAAAGTATATCACGTACATGAAGTTATACTATATTAACTGTCTAGACTAAAATAAATGTCAAATGCCAATACTTACTGGGGTGTGTCGCGTCGCCATTTTTTCCACTGCATGAGGCCTGAGATATATTTTTTGTATTCTTAGGTGTAAAGTTTTTGATACTTGCCATGCCTGGTATAACTCTACTTACGCCTGAAGGCGTTGGTGATAAATCTGCCGGTTCAGCATGACCTGAAATGCATAGATACATTGTTTTATTGTCAGCATTTGAGCTAGACATGCTATAAAAATTTTGAATTTGGTAAAAGAAGTATATTCCCAAAACAACTACAATCAAATGACCAAAATATGACCAAACCAATTTTATACTCTTATCCATTATGTGCATAATGGATATAAGTGGATTCTCTAAACCTGATGTTAGTCACTGCATTATGATTAACAATCGTTACAGTGAAAATCTATTTGCTTCCAATAGATAGTTATTAATTGAAAACGTACCATTTTCCTTGTTAGGGATACTTGTATGGGCATCCATAGGCGCCTTCCTTGGCCTGCCGCGTCCTCTTCGGACGGTCACTGTTAACCATGTGCACCAGAAGTTGTTGACTATAATGCAGAATGAGAACTAAATAAGGTACGTATTTATATACTGTGCTAACGATATTCATATTTATGAAGTCTCTACAGGTTGTCAAAAGAGGCAACCGCTTAGATTTATTTTTGTATATAATGATGATGATGATTTGGATGCTTATGAACTTACTCCCAGTTGTCACAGCGCCGTCTTTAATGGTATCGGAAGATTGATTGTTTGTGTCGTTATACGCTTGGTGAGAGGTGTTTCTAATATCTGAACCTGGTGTAAATGTGTGAGTGCTACCAGTATCTCCAAGCAATCTCCTTATGTTTATGCGTGAGGCAGACAAATGTGCCTTTGAGCAGGATCGCTTTGTTACATCTGCTTCACTGAACACGCTGATGACTACCGGCACAAAAATGTAGTGTATCGGATAATTGCTTAGATGGAAAACTAAAATTTAAGATACAATTTACCAATAACAGGAGGAAGATGTGGGCGACCACGTTGCCTGATAGCATTGACTGAATATTCAAATTAAAATTGTAGCTTACTACGGCTTTCTACTAAGTCGTATAATTAACAATTAAACGTATATCAAAGTGAAATTACCTTGAATTTCAGCTAGTGGGCTACGCAGGTTGGATGCATCTGCTGTAGCATCTGCAACTTGGAAAAACCCAAGTTAGACACATTATCCGTTAATGAGTTTCACCCACGAAAATACCGTGTGAGTATAGTTATCTGAAGCATGTGATGAATTTTGGAGATAGACTACATCATTTGAAGAGGTAGCTTGACTAAAATTATCTTCGGTTTAATATGTCTCTTTGAAAAATCAGCTTTTTTAGAATTACTAATATCACATTGTTGCCACTCCAAAATGTGATGTCTGTAACATTGTCCATTTACTTTGAAAATGTATTGCAGGCACACCTATTGTTCGCCGCTTTGTCCTACGATCGGAGACTTGTTGGACTGCATCATCCACTGGGGGGCGTCGTTCTCGTTCGCTCGCTTCATGGTTACTGCCTTAATGTAACAACAACCCCGTTAGCACTATAGAACGCAAGGTAACATAAATAACAAAGCTTTTGAAACATGTAAAAGTAGTTGGTCATACCTTTGCTTTCGAATGACTTTAGTCACACAGCTGTTTGTGAAACACGTTTTAGTTTAAAGAACAGATTTTTCTACTGTTCATCCACTTATGGCATAATATAAATTGGGTTTTGAGTTTCAAGTGTATTAATGTTGAACCATTTATAACAACAGAATTTCAGAAGCAATAATGACATGTTTCAGTAATAAATAATTTTACCATGATTTGTGGGTCAGGTGAACTACGAAATCATTATTGCTTCTGATTTGGTTTAGTATTATTTGATTTGTATAATGTCATTTAAAAGGGATTTAAACAGTCATTAATTATGCTCCTGTGTTGACTGTTGAAACTTTTAAATGCACTTACTAATTTATGCTTGCCTCTCTACCAATGGCTGTTTTGCGCTAATATAGTAGTCAAACTAATGCCTGAGGAATTCCACGAATTTGCATTTTTTTGGCCTTCTACTTTAATAGTTGTTCATCATAAAATAACCCCTATTGTTGATCATGGACGAATTGACAGGTGCTACATCAGCTTGGAAATTTGCAGTTGAAAATATTCAATCTTTCTTTCGTCATAATTAACAAACGTAAATGTGTTTTGTCCAAATAGCGAAGGATATGAATGTATCGGCGGAAGAGTCTGTATTGTCAGCATAACCAAAGTTTCTTTTTTCTTTAGGTGAAAGTTTGTTTGGACCTAAAATGCCTCAATTGATGCAACTCTGGGACATACCAGTTTAGTCTCACAAAATGTAATATAACTGGTTGAATTTGGTTTAAACATGTATTTCGAACCTAAGCAGGTGCCTATTATCTAAGTGTAAACGAAGGGCCAAATCCTAAGAAATCAATGCTGTCAGTTGTCCTTCTACTGTATAATCTTGGTTTTGCATATTGATTTAAAGTGACACAACTAAATGCTATAGAAAACAGTTACAAATACCACACAATTTTCTTTTAATAAACCTGTTACAAATTTATCCACGAAGTAGTGTAAGCTGGAACTTGACACCAACTTCTTCCACTTTCTCGCAGGCAATTTAAAAGGCAAACCTCAGATAGCGAAATGACATATCTCAGTCGCCTATTCCAAGTATGTCTAGGAGCAGGTATGGTTAAACAAATGCCAATATTTTCCTTATCTAAAAATCTATTTGCTGCTTATATTTAGCCACTAATGGAGCCCAAAAACTCCTGTAAAGGAACAAGGACAGAATAAATACTCCGTAATTGTATACCAGAACATGTCAACAGTAAGTAAAATTAAATTCAAACATCCAACATAGCAATCCTTTCACAATCTAAACCGTGTTCGGTATTGAGCATAACAATTCCTCAAAACACAATTCAAACAAAAACGGTAAAGGTGTAACAGAATCCATCGAACAACTCGCAGAGACATAGTTCCATTCAGAAAAACGGGGAACAATGCATCAGCTGGACTACTTCTTTTTCTCTACTTTGACGGACTTCAAAGGTACGGTGGTTGTAGAGGATCCCTTATCAGCGGGACTCTTGTGCTTGAGAGGTGGTATATCATCACTATCTTTGGTGATGTCAATAGTCTCCTTTCCCCGGATTACTGTGTTGGAGTCCGAAACAGATTGGTCAAACTTTGCAATTAGATCCTACAAATGATTTAGGCAAAACAGTCAGAATTATGGACAAAGGCAATTAGATCCTACAGATCATTTAGGCAAAATAGCATATAAGATGTGCTTATCTTGTAATTTTATTATACATGGACAAAGCTGAAAATGTCAATTGAGCGTAATATTAGCAGCGATACCTGTGAAACATTGTCACTCAGTTTTGGGAGACTGGCCGAATCCACCGTTGGGGTGTTCTCAAGTAGCAGAACCTCTTCCGGTACATCAAGTCCAGCCTTCAAAATTGTAAATATGTAAGTTTACTAAATCAACAGATGTATGTAAAATATAACAGGGATGCATATCGTCACTGATTACCACATGAATCTTGTGAAATTGTCACATTATATACTAACCTCATCATCAACCCACTTAAGCTTATAGCGATCGATGATACCACGGTTATCAGTAAGGTTCCTAACATGATATTGTCGTGGGAACCTACCACCTTCAGTATTGTCGCAGCGGACCTTAAACATCCTGAAATGGGGTAATGAGACTTTTCTCAGCAAGAAATTTTACATGTTCCATGAATTGGTGTGATACAATGCAGAAAAACAATTCCTATACTATTACACAACGAACTACCTGCGTAATTAGGCCATTTCCGTGAGATTGGCTTCAAATCGCATCATATGGTACAAATTCACGAAATCTGTTTCTATTTTCAATCGTTTCATCTATATATAAAGCTAATACCAAATCGTTACTATCTCACACGTTTCAAGCTTTGAGAGATGTTTCTAGACTACAATTACAACTTATCTCTTTTATTTTTTAGGGTTTGTAATTTCATTACTCTAAAATTCCTTGAAATTCTTTTTGTACATCATGTTATGTTGATTTATTAGGGTTTGTATAGGTTATTAGTCGAATTTGTTGATTTCAGGACTCTCCTTCTTTAATTATTTGTTGATACTTTACAAAAATTGAATTTTCTTTTGTAATTAGTTATATTCTTTTTTTAGAAATCCACTTTATCTTTTGAGTAAATTGATTTTTTTTCTATTGCAGTACTATTCTTCGATTATTTTATGATACTTATTTGTCTATTTGTTGATATTTACGTACTCTCCTTGTTTAATTAATTATATTTTGTTAATTGAAGTCAAATGTACATTGGTCATACGTGGCCTGGATTCGATTGGTTCTACGCAGGTCTTGTTGGTCAGAGCAGATGCCTCTCGATCGAATAGCACAAAATTAGCCGACCTAATGTTGTCAATAACACGTAACTGTAGACGATATCTGTGTGAAAAATAAAGAATTACAGGTAATAAAATGTTACATGATATAAACATTATAAATAATTGCGATATAATTAATATAAAAAAATAAAATTGTTACATATATGTATTTATCATGGTGGAAACGTCGTAAACGTTATAGTCTAACAATAAAGTATATACATAGTTATAAAATTAAAACATATTTTAAAACGTTTTCAGTTTATTAGAAACAATTAATCCGTATTTTTTTTATCTGAAAACGTATTATTTTTATGAGATCATTTATTGCCAAACTAACATAATTGTGAGACACTTGTTAAAATATTAAATTAAAATAAAATTTTCTTGATAAAGGTAATGAATATTAAAACATATTTGTATGATATAGTCGTGCAAAAAAGTTACCTCTGGAAAACATTGACAACATGACGATTGCACTTTTCACAAAAATACATGTTTGAGTCTGGATACACTTGTTTGCTGCAGCGACATGCAGTATACCACCATTTATCCTCATCAATAACACTCTCTATATTGCAACAAATAACAAACACAGCATCCTGAAATAATCAATTGAAATTGTAATATTATTGTAAATATATATTGGTTTTTTTTAAATCATTCCAAATTTTTTGAATACCATGTGTATCGAATCATTTAAAATCATATGTACTACCTCTTTATGCTCCTTCAGCAAATCAATAATAACCATTTGAGTGAGGTTCAAAAAATCATCATCCACTTGAACATTGATTGATTTTTGAAATTGATTCAATCGCAAGGTGTGTGCTTCGGGATTTTCAGCAATCCTATTAATATATATTTATCAACGATTTTAAACATATTTAAATAATAGGCTGATAATATTAAATATTAAGTATTTTATTACATCAAAATTAAATATATATCCATATATAACTATATTATAAAATGATGTATAACATCTTCCTTAAGGCGTCTGTTTATTGAATTTTGGAGAGATGGTTTGCCTGTTTATAAACATAACACATTAACAATGTTAACCAAAACATATAATATGAAAATAAGCAAGGTGGACTTCGTCCTATAAACAATATACAAAAAAAAAGAAGGAAAAAAAAACACTACCATTAAAATCCTTACACTTCACAAACAGAACAGCAACAATAGCATTAGCAGCATCTTCGGAAGAAACAAATGCATTAAGTTCATCGACATATGATCCAAATAGAGATATTTGGAACCGGAATCTAAGATCAAAGCAACAAATATAAATGCAAATAAAAAATAAAAGGAATCGCACCCATTGTTATCCAATTCTTTGTCACAACCTTTGACTTTGTATCATTTTTCTCATACTCCCTTTCTTTTCTGATTCCAGTTAGCACACCTATAAGGTCTGTAGGCATGTATACATAACAAATATTAATATTCAATTTTCAATATAATGTATATATACAATAGCATGATATCGTGATAATGTATTGATGTACTAACCAATTAAATAGTCAGTGTTGAAATCACTTTTGAAAACATCAGCAGGAGAAGTATAAGTCACTGGGACCATGTTGATTTGAATATTAGAGACCCTTTGGATCCTAGTATTATACTGAAAATTAATTTTAAATTTGTGAACAGTTGTACTGTATGCACCAGCATTAGAAACAACATCAAAATTTGTGATGTTATAAACATCCCCTTCATTCATGTCAGTCTCAAATTTGTAAATAAGTGATTTTCGCACAGTTGCATGTATCTTGTTCCCCTACAGAAAACATAAATGATATAATAAAATTAGGAGAAAATAACAATTACAAAAGGCATCAAATATATAAAATGTTTGTATTTGTCAAAATTATTGAGATCCTAACTATTCGCAATTGACCATCCCTAGTAAATAAAAAAAGATCATGAGCAATATGATAAGTATAATGAAAAAAACAATAGAACATGTAAAAAGAAATTATAAAGTGCATAATATTAACCTCTCTATCAATAAAAACGAATTCCCATTTCCTTGAAAAATGTCTGGTATTGTTCAGATCAGGGACTTCCCGTTTCCTTGTGATGCCCACGAGTAGGTTGCATTTGCCATTTCTGGCATTGATGTCAAAAATCGAGTCATACTTGGGAGGCATTTTGTCAAAGGGGATAGGAATGAATCTCGGTAGAATTTTGTATATAGAGGACCCACTCGTTTGGCTAAGAGGAATGTTGGTAGTGGTGAATAGTTGGTTGTGATGATCCTATTTATAGATGGGTGTGTCTCTTCATAAGAGGGAAAAATGAAAAATGAAAAATTTGCTAACACATACGTTACAATTTTAAAAAACATTGTATTTCAAACTAATCTAATAATTATATCACCTGATTCAATATTTGTTCAAATTAATTAATATTATAAACGTTGCATTTCGTTTTATTGGAGCCGTTTGTCATAAAAAAACTGATTATTATAATTATAATAAGATAAACGTTACCTGTGCTATTATTAATTATTATATCAAAGTAAACGTTCAAATTGTTCTTTTAAATTCATTATTATAATAACGTAAATGTTTTTCTTAATGTAAATGTTACATGCCAAACGAAAATAAACGTTCTAAATTTTAATTTTTTTGGTTTAATGTTTCATGTAACCGTTTTTCTTAATGCAAACGTTTTTCTTAAAAGGGTCTACTTGTATTTATCCTAATGCAAACGTTACTTTATATAAATGGTAATGTGAAATTTATTATATTCATATCTAACTTTATTATATATCAATTATTTTGTGAAAGTTATAAAAAGTTATATCTCAGTAAAACTTCCCTCCAAACAATGCTAATAATTGTAAACCTTCAAACAAATTAGCATATTGTATCATCGATATTAAACCTACAAATACCTAATTTATATTATAGCCTTAAACCTATTAGCATATTGTAACTACTTTTATTCTAGCATTATACCTATTGGCATATTGTAACTGTCCACTACAATATGGATGCATATTGTAACTATTTTTATTCTAGCATTAAAGCTATTAGTAATAGTTACAATTAGTAGCATTTATATATAGTTTAAAACGTATTATAGGTATTTATAGATTTAATATCGATGATACGTTACGAATTTATAGGGGTCCGTTACAATTTATTTGGTTATGTTACACTTGATACAATGAATTTCAATTGACCTGTAACATTTAAATGTTTCCCGGTATAATTTGTAATGTATTACTAAAAGATCACAAGGACAAATTATACGTTTAATTTATTTCCTCGATTATTAGTTAAATTTTCGATTCCATTAACACTTGAATATATTGAACAGAACATGACATTTTGTTTGTCAACATCCAGTTCTTATTGTGTTACTGATTCAATTAGTGCAGCTTCACATTTTTACATAACTGGAGTTAATTCAATCTCAATATCATCATATTATAATGCCCCCATTTCACATATAGGGAAGGAAAGGTGGTATAAACTTAAATTAGTATAAAATAATAAATAAATATAAAGGATGACAAATTTTCCAAAATACGTTACAAATTGCTTTGTATAAATATTGCTAAAAAATCACATTAAATAAATTAATTGTTTGATACTAAAAAACAAAAAGCCTCGTTATACCCTAAAAAATATTCAATAGTTTGATTCTAAAATAGAAAAAAATTCATTTGGTGATTTAGATTACATGAGTGACAAAAGTTAAATCACAAAAAAAATTATTCCCCAATCTACCATAGTCGACCAAAATTTCTGCTACACTCTATCTGAGTCTCCAAAAACCCTTATACTCAATTTGTAACTCAACCATGTAGCTCATATGTGATTCAACCCAATTCCCAATGTTCAAATCCAATAGTATTCAACTCCTTCAACCTGAAATTTCCATTTGGTGATTTACATTACATTTGATATGGTGATTTAAATTACATGAGTGAAAAAGATATTAAACACAACATACATATTATGGAAAACCTACTTGACAACATATCAAATCATTATCTAATAGCAATAAGATGAATTTCAAAAACACCCATTTACAAATTTACTGCTACACACTATCTGAATCTGCAAAACACTTATATTCAACTGTTATCTCAAGAATGTAGCTCAATGGTGACTAAACCCAACACTTATATTCAACTGTTATCTCAAGAATGTAGCTCAATGGTGACTAAACCCAACACCGAACATTCACACGCAAAACTAGTCACCTCCTTCAACATGAAATTTCCAAATGGTGAAGATGAACTGGCCAAGTAAATTAAAATGAACCGTGATGAACAAATGGTGCTTAGTGAAGATGAAGTGATGGTGTGGATAGTGACTCAACCCATCACCCAACCTTAGATATTTATACCTATATTTTTTTGGAGAGTTACAACTAAAAAAAATTGCTTTTTATTTTCAATTAAATCTCATAAATATATTGGAACGTTACACATTTAAAAACGTTTTTCTTAATTATTCCAATTAAAACAACAAACATATATATATATATATATATATATATATAAAATAATATAAATATAATAAATAATTAAATTATAGGTGAGTTGGAAATAGCATTTATTGCCAAACTTTTATATGAGTGACACTTGTTAAAATAATTAATGAGATTATTTGCAATTGTTATTTATATATATATATATATATGTTGGGTATTTTCAAGTTAATGAATAATTTTTTTTAATTATAATGATAATTAAAATTTAATACAATTTTATAATTGCACAATGCTTAAATAATATGTATTACCTCTTTATGCTACTTGAGAGACTCAATAGTAACCATTTGAGTGAGATTCAAAAAATCATCATCCACTTGAACATTGGGCAATTCTTGAAGCTGATTCAATCGAAGGGTGGGTGCTTCAGGATTTTCAGCAACTGGTTTAAGGCTAAATACTAATTAATTTATTACATCAGACTTAAATCTAAATATATATATATATATATATATATATATATATAAACATATATTAATATAACCATATATAACGCTATTATAAAAATAATATAGAACCTCTTCCTTAATGCATCAGCAGTTTTTCCCGCAGGGTTAAACAAAATCTTTGAAGCATTGATTGAATTTTGAAGAGAGGGCTTGCCTATATATCAACAGAATGCATTAGCAATGTTATCCAAAAAATAAAATATGTTAATATGCTAGGTGGAATTTGGTCTAAAAAATTCACGAAAATATTAAAAAAACAAAAAAACACGTACCACTAAAATCCTTACACTTCTCAAACAGGACGGTAACAATAGCATTGGCAGCATCTCCCGAAGTAACAAATGCATTAAGTTCATCGACATATGATCCAAATAGAGATATTTGGAACCGGAAACTAAGATCAAATCAACAAAACTTTTTTTAATTAAGTGTTACACACATTTTTGACTTAAAAAAAAATACACAATACAACTTTAAATGATAATAAAAAATGATCTGATGCGCACCCATTGTTATCTAATTCTATTGTCACGACCTTTGACTTTGTACCATTTTTCTCATACTCCCTTTTTTTTCCGATTCCCATCAGCACACCTATAAGATCTGTATGCAGGTATACGTAACCATTTTTCAAGCCATTGAATATAATGTATACGTAAATTGAAATTATATCGCGATCAACAATTGATGTACTAACCAAATAAGTAGTCAGTGTTGAAATCACTTTTGAAAACATCAGCAGGAGAAGTATAGTTTTCTGGCACCATGTTCATTTGAACAGTACTGACCCTTTGGACCCTTGTATTATACTGAAAATTAATTTTGAACTTGTGGGCCGTTGTACAGTATGCACCAACATTAGCAACAACATTAAAGTTTGTGATGTGTAAAACATCCCCTTCATTCAAGTCTGCCTCAAATTTGTAAATAAGTGACTTCCTAATTGTAAATAAGTGAAATATAAAAATTATTTGTTATACTAATTTTTTTTTAAAAAAATCGAACATTTTTGAAACTAAAAAATGGCAAAAAAAATAGAATTTCTAAATGAGCAAGATTATATGTTAAGCGGAAAAAAAATAAAAAACATTTGTGTGATTGTGTGGAGAATCACAGTTAATTTGAATAATATTTACCTCTTTATCAATCAAAACGATTTCAACAAAAAATGGAAGCCTGTTGTTGTTCAGATCGGGGACTTCCCATTTCCTAGTGAAGCCCACAAGTAGATTGCATTTTCCATTTCTGGCATTGATGTTAGATATCATGTCATACTTGGGAGGCATTTTGTAAAATGAGAAAGGAGGTATTAACAATTTAGTATTGGATTGGATATAGTGGAGGTTCACAATTGGCTAATATGAATGTGGTTAGTGGATAATGGTGGGTTGTAACCATCTTATTTATAGATGGGGTGAGACTCAATGAGGGGTATTTTAAAAATAATACGTATACTAAAATTTTTGAAATATTTTATTAATTATTACACATTAACACACGATATTACACATTACACATTACACATACGTTACAAAATTGGAAAGACGTGCATTGATTTTAATTTATATCGCCTAAACCCGTTACATGATATCCTTGATTGTATAAAACCACAACAAATGAAAACGTTATAAATTCAATTTTTCCAATTATGTTACGTTACACATCTTATTGGTATGATGAAGGTACAATATTAAAATCAGATCATCATGAATAATATTTATTATAACCGTCATATTGATTAGATATATTAAATACCATATATTGTAACTGACAAAGTTATATAAAAATTAATGCATATTATTTGAATAAGGGAATTTTTGAAAATATATTAATTTTTAAGTATGGTTTTGTTGTAACCTTCATAATTAATAGATATATTAAAGAACATATATTGTAACTGACATAGTTATATGAAATTAATGTATATTATTCAATTAAGGGACTTTTTGAAAATATGAAAATTATAAATTATGGTTTTGTTTATATTTTGTAGCTATCATAAATATTAAATATATTATTGTCCATAAATTGTAACTAACATAGTTATTAGAAAAATAAATTATAATTATTGATTAAGGGTCTATCAGAAAGAAAAATATTCATTTTATTATTATACTGTAAGTTAGGTTACGTTAAGTATAACTGATAAATTATGTTTAAGTTTTTAATAATTTAAGTTAGCGAATAATTTACAGGGACTTTTTGAAAATAAAATAATTTTGTAACTGACAAAGTTTTCATATAACTTAATGTATATTACTCGATTAATGGACTTTTTGAAAATATAATTATTTAATAATTATGTTTTTGTTGTAACATTCATAACTATGAGATATATTAAAGACCTTATATTGTAACTGACATAGTTATATGAAATTAATGTAAATTATTTGATTAAGGGACGTTTTGAAAATATGATAAATTTTATTTATGGTTTTGTTTAAATTTTGTAACTATCATAAATATTAAATATATTAATGTCCATATGTTGTAACTGTCACAATTATTAGAAAAATAAATTATACTTACTACATAAGGGTCGTTTTGAAAGTATAATAATCATTTTATTATTGTACTTTAAGTTACGTTACGTTAGGTATAACTGATAAATTATGTTTAGGTTTTTAATACTTTAAGTTATCGAATAATTTACTGGGCAAGGAAAGCATGTGGTATTCACGATGTGGTGACAATAGATACAGAAATTTTGTCTATTTCATGGAAATTTTGGCTATTTCAGTCTGCCATTAGTAAACTAATAACTTATTCACGATGTGGTGACAATAGATTTTGAAATTTTGGCTATTTCATTGTTATGTGTAATGAAATAGATCAAATTAAACTACCCTTATAATGCCGAATGTAAGTTTATCCCCTCATTGAGCAAATTGCAATTATGTTTTTAAATTTGCTTACACCAAGTTAACATATAATGTCAATAATCACTTGAAATTTACCAATTCCAAAATTAACTGAATCTAAATATCCAAAACACGTGTAAGAAACTTGTAAAGCAAGATTGACGCTGGTACTGAGTCCTGTGATACGTTCTGATCGATGAGTGGCATTAGAGTGTATTGCTATGGACAACATAAAAAATAATATGAAAACCAAGTGACAATAGATCCTATGAATAATAGGAAATGATAGCAATCAGTCTTTAGGTTATATAAGCCACTTACCATATGTAAAAGAATTTTTCAACTCAACTATTTCAACTTGAAATTTCCAAATGTGGATTTAAACACCCCTACACCCATATATTTAAAATATTATGAATAGTATTCACCTAATTCAACATATTTTATCCAAATGCTTCAGATAAACTCAACAGATTTCAACTCAACACCTTTAGGGCACCAATTATTTACAATATGCATCAACTATTTCAACCTTCATTTACAATATGGAGATTTACATACCAATACATATGGTTAATTAAAAAATATGAGGTACAATAGAATTGAACAAAATTCATATGCTGTAGAAAACATAATTGACAACATGTCATATAACTATCTAGTAGCAAGAAGATGAAGTTATACAAAAACTCATATATCGCCAAAAAGGAATACTATTCACCTTCTTCAACACGATATATCCAAATTAATATGAAGAAACCTCCATGAAAAGTGACAATATCCATGAAACACAAATGGATAGTTTGTGAAGATGAGGTGGTGGTGTGGAGAGTGAATCAAACCATCACCTTCTTCAACACCAATTATTTACAATATGCATCAACTATTTCAACATTCATTTACAATATGGAGATTTACATACCACTACATATGGTTAATTACAAAATATGAGGTACAATAGAATTGAATAAAATTCATATGTTGTAGAAAACCTAATTGACAACATGTCATATAACTATCTAGTAGCAAGAAGATGAAGTTATACAAAAACCCATATATCGCCTAAAAGGAATACTATTCACCTTCTTCAACACGATATATCCAAATTAATATGAAGAAACCTCCATGAAAAGTGACAATATCCATGAAACACAAATGGATAGTTTGTGAAGATGAGGTGAGGTGGTGGTGTGGAGAGTGAATCAAACCATCACCTAAACTTGGCTATTTATAGCCATATTTTCTTGGAGAGTTTTGAATTAAAAAAAAACGTTTTTTATTTATGTCATTTAATTGTATTCAGGAAATATTGAACGTTACACATCATAATTAATAATTGTTTGATATAATATTTTTATTTTAATATAATTATTTTATATTATTATTATTTATATTATTTAAAGGTAGTATTTATTGCCAAATGGCTATTAGATTAACACGTGTTAGATTAATAAATGAGATTATTCTCATTTGTTATTTATATAGATTTCGATCCAGTCCAAAAAAAAAAACAGTTTGAGAACCATCTAAACTCTCCATCCAAACTCACTTTTATATTTATTTATTTGATATGAAATAGAGGATTCCACAAAAGTTTGCACGGAGATATGGAAAATGTTTACCCAACAAAATGTTTCTTATACTTCCAAATGGTACAAAGTGGGAAGCTAATTTAGGGAAACGTGATGTGTGACACCCTTTACCCCAAAAGTAGTTATAGATGAAAAGGTGCGGAAAATGAGTAAATTTGTTTTTTTTTTTCAAATAAAATTGTCAATCTATTTTCGAAATAACTTTCGCAGCTAAAAGATGTCTTCGAACTCTTTAAGTCGTGTAAACACAATTTATAATGAATAAATCAATAAAGGCTAACTGATAAAAGATTTCCTTCAATAGAATAACAAGAATGACTTTCGTATCATATTAAAAGTACAACCCAAATCCCGATGTCACATAATTAGAGCAAATACCTTTAATACAATTAAGTTAAAAAGGGTAGTATCATTGCATAGTATCACACTACAAGCTACTACGGGATCTGTAATGATCACATCTCCACCGAGTCACGATCGTAGAAGGCTCCAACGACACCTGGAAGTCAATCTAAAAAAGTGGTGCACGGGGGAGAAAGAGCATCCAAACCATATAAGGAACATAAGACCGAAACTAAAACAGCAAAGACTACCACAAAACAAGGGAACAATCAACAATAGGGGATACAACTTTCATAATGCACATCCACAAACAATCCTTAAATAATCTTCAACTAATCCTAGTATCGCGACCCCACGTATGGTCCTAAAACTACAAGCAGCAACAACAACGACAACAGGATTAGGATACCTTGTCAGATACAACCTTACAATCATCATCTACAACGACAACAACAACAACAACTATAGGACCAGGATACCTTGCCTGAACGGGATACCTTGCCCGATAATGCCCTACAAAAAAACAACAACCATAGGACCAGGATACCTTGCCTGAACGGGATACCTTGCCCGATAATGCCCTACAAAGAAACAACAACTATAGGACCAGGATACCTTGCTCGAACGGGATACCTTGCCCGATAATGTCCTACAAGGAACAACGTCAATAGGACCGGGATACCTTGTCCGAGAACGCCCTACGAAGAACTGCAGCACGAGGACTCTAAGGACCGGGATACCTTGCCCGAACGGGATACCTTGCCCGATAATGCCTTACAAGAACAACAGGACCGAGACACTCGAACGGGATACCTTGCCCGATAATGCCCTGAAGAACACCCAAAAGAGGACTATGAGGACCGGGATACCTTGCCCGATAATGCCCTCACTAACGACGACAACGTCGACAACAACGATGGCGACGACAATGACAACAACACCTATCACCATCCTTTGAGGAACGACTCGCCCATACCGCGACGAGTCCTTGCCCATACTACGACAAGATTCCTCCTAGAATTTAAATTACTAAGGTACGACTCGCCCATACTGCAGCGAGTCCTTGCCCATACTGCGACAAGGTTCTTCAATACGAACCAGCTTGCTAATCATCGAAGAAGGATAACTTGCCCCTCGCGAGACAAGTTTCCGATAACAATACACATAAAGCCATCTAGCAATAACGACAACGCATTACCATCATGTAACTTAATGACTCAACAACTCCGAGTCAATCTCAGCAACGTTAACAAACATTAAGATATCGATCGAGAACTCAACCCAGTTTATTTTGTATCATTTATTCTCTCATCTCATTATAATCCACTAGCACATTAGACACTAGCTCGTCTTATAACTTTTATAACTAAATCTTCCTTCTCTATCTACAGTATGAGCAATGCTCAAGTCGTATAGGCTCATTAATTCATTCTAACTATTCTGTTCTTACTATTAAGTCAACCTCACCATCAACTCAATTTTACCTTATTGGTAACATACGGGTCATCCAAATCAAAGAACATCATTCAACATAAAATTGACTAGATTCATTCACTAAACTTGGCATATTAGCTACATCCACCACAATATTTCAATTACAGTCATCCAAATTATTTACAGATCATTTAGATTATTACAGTCATCCTCAACGATTACAGTCATCCAAATTAATAATAAAAAGTAAATAATAAATAAATACAGACAAATGTGAATAATCAAAGCCATATTAGTTCTATATCCTATTCCCCATATAGAACAGAAACCCTTTCCCCCTGTACCTGGTATGAATCATATTCTAATGAGGGTCTGCGAAGGTCAATGACGAGCTCTCGAACATGCTATAAATCCGATGACGTGACCGTTGACTCGGATGCATATAATAAGATATAAATAGCATTCAATTAATCAACATATAAAACAATAATAGAAATATGTTCGTTTAACCGATTAATCGTGTTTTTTGAAAGGACGTACCTATCCGAAATGTCTATGACGACGCGGTTCGGGAACACAATCGGCGAGCTCAAAATTTCCAAGTTTAAATCAAATACGCAAGGTATAGCTTACAATCCGATGAACAACAAGGTGAAGGAGGTGAAGAGACAAGGTTTCGGTTAACCAAATCGTGGTGGCCGGAGTTGAGCTCTAAGGTGGTGGTCATGGAGGTCGTCTCGCCAGAATCAACAGTTTGCGGGAGTTTGGACATCATAGGATGTCGACTTCATCATGGGGAAAACAAATATATACTTGATTCGTTGAAACGAAGCTTGTAGAGGTCGTCAATGGGGGAAAATCGTTCGCTTGGGGCTTGTGGGGCGCGACCAAAATCAACGAACGGAAGCCTCAATTGATAAAACCGATACTGGAATTGAAACCAGCGGCCAATTCCGAGTTGGAGGGTGAAATTTCGTGGCTGGCCATGGCTTGAGGAGGAAGAACGGAATTGGGGAAGATGGCTATTAGGGTTCGCTGGTTTGCAGGCGCTAAGGAAGAAGATGGAGTTCGTACGGGTCGGGCCGTGGGCTTAGAAACGGGTCGCGTGGTTTTGGACTGGGCTGGAAAGAGTTCTGGGTTAACTTGATACCAAGGGGGTGCGCTAAGTAGGAAAAGAGGGGCTGTATGCGAGAAAACAACCCGAAACTCCTCTTAAAATCCTTTTTAATGCTCATTTTAAATATATAGACTATTTTAACACCTTAATAACCTAAAATCATTTCTAAAAATCAATTATACTTCAAACACCAATATTTTATAGAATAAAATAAGTAAATTAAAATAAAATATTTCAAATACAAATATTCTAAAACTCAATAATAACCATATATTACTATAGCATATAAAAACACATTTAAATCTATTTTCAACTAATTTTAATAACTCAAACACACAATAAATCAAAATAATATAATTTTATCAAACTAAAATAATTCATAGACAAACACATAATAAAAGAATCACAACGCACGAAAATTGGGGTGTTACAATTCAATCCCCCTTAAAAAAAATTTCGTCCTCGAAATTTCATAAGCTCACGGTCAAAATAAAAGAATAAAATACGTTAAGAGTCCAAACAGGGAGAATAATTCAATCTATGCCGGAGACACAAAGGAGGAGATGGAAACTACATCTAGAACGAGGGATTGAAGATCTTAGCAAAGGATAGAGCACAACCTGCATAGTGAGAATTTTAGAATTGAAAATAGTGAACACTTAGTGTACAAAATATCTTCAATGTATTCCGGATTGTAAATAATGTTCGGCCTAACACATCCTTGCAAACAAGACTCTATCAAAGTTTATTCTTCCACGCAAGTATTCACAAGTATCACACCTCGAGAAAAAATAGTATAACACATTTTGAAGCGAGGAAATTCGAACTAAGAATGAATAGTGAACTTTGCTTACTCAAATGCCTAATACAATTTTGAGTAACCCATGGGTCAATGAAAGGAATATTTAAGTTCAAGGAAAATAAGTCTAGAGTGTCAACAAAAGTAACTTAGAAATTTCGGAAAGGAGAGCTGCATGATGTCTTGACAAACTTTTAGTGAACAAGTCTAGATTCTAGAAGAAGACTTGAGAGTAGTTTGAGATTTTAGAGTCTCACGCCCAAAAATTAATCATGGGTCATTAGTCTTTATAAGAATAACTAATGAGCTCATGTTGCAATATATAATATCATAGAACCTTAAACTCAGGAATTCCCAGCAAGCATATACATCAATCCTAATGATATTAAATAAACCCACTAAAAATAAAATAGCGTAAACAAAGTATAATTACGTTACCACAACAACACAGACAACACTATAGTACAAAATTCAAGCAGAACAACAGTCACACAATTGGCATATCTAAAAACATAAGGATCAATTAATACGGAAATCCTACAAAGTCATTAACCAAGTAATAACACAAAAATAAACAATAGAAATAAGGAGGATGTAGAAGTCTCATGCAAGCACATACCTAAGTCATACAAACAAAAGACTCGTAGGTAGTAAGTTAATTAAATTAAGAACATATATACGTCAACAGAAATAATAAATACATGTTAAGAAAATTCAAGGCAACCTCAATCACATCTTTCTTTTAGTTCTAAAGAAGGGAATAACACATTCATTAGTAATATGTTCAAGAAATTAAATACAATAAGTAATTCTTTTTTTTTCTTTTCAAATTGTAACTTACTCTAGGAATACATAACCTGGATTTTAGGCAAAACTACAACAACCATTTTAGGCTTTTATTAGAAAAACAAACACCCTACATTTTTATCCTAAGATTTCAAAATCACGTAACAAGATTAAAACAAAACCAAAAGTATATCCTAAAACTCAGCGTTTGCTTGCAGGATCTAACTTCGCATAGCATAAAAGTTATGAAACAATTCACAAAGATAAGGAGCTCATAACATTGCACCTCAAGAACAAGTAGGCACATAAAACCAACAAAAAATTAAAATAAATAATATAAAAACATAGTTAACATTTAACATCATTACATCCGATCTCATTCATAAAAATAAAAGAAGTCGGTAATTATGATACCTAAGTGAAGAAATTATACTTATAATGATCAAAATATTACTATGCTGTATAGTGAAGCGACAACTTAAAATGCTCAAAATAGTAATTTCACAAAGCACTTAGTTTGAATCATCAATACACAACAACAAAAGCATGCTATAACAATGATTTAGTAAAGACTTAAATTAATTTAACTAAATCAAATTAAATTAAATAGCTACGTGAATATCTAGCGATAAAAACTAATTCAATAGAAGCGCACAAGCATTCTTAATGCATATTTTTATTCTTAAATTTGAAAGACACGTAGCACAATTCTTAAAAATGTAACAACCAAATTTAATCATAATCATAAAAACTCGGAGACTTTAGACATTGTAATCCTAGATACAACCACATAATGCAATTAATACAAGACAACTACATAAAATATACATTTTATAGAAATTGAAAGACAACACAAGTCAGAAGTCGCGGCTCAAAAAAATTGATAAAAATACAGAGTTTGGAGTCACACATCATTTAGCATTGCAGTCACTAAATAATTCAAAAAGTTACGGAGGCTAAGTAATTAATATAAAACATAGTTGACATTCAAAATCATGCGTTTAATTGCCACCAAGATAAAGAACTCCTCGATTGTAGCACTTAAAATAGAAAATTATCGCTTATAGTAATTGAGACAATGAAGCACCTTAAAATAACTATCAGTAGCAATTCACAAGCACTTAGTCTACAACATCAATATGTAATGAAAAGCATGCTATAGTAAAAATAGAAATTTTATATAAGAGTCAATATTAATTACAATGAATTTGATAAGTATTTCGGTATCTAACCATAAAACTGTTTAATAAAAGTGCACAGGCAATTTTAGTAAACATTTTGATAACAATTAAGCACATAGACAAATAGATAAAACATACTTATTGAAGATATCAATAACATAAAAATAAAGTCAACAATTAAAATCATTAGAGCTAACTATGGTCGATATGAAAATAGTAGAAAGCGGTAGTTGCAGCATTTAAACGAGAAAACTATCATTTTCAAACATTGCAGCATGTTAGTTGGGCATCAATGCACCAAATTAAAAGCATGATGAACAATTGATTTGATACAAGACTTGATATTAATTTAACTGAATTAAACTAAATACTCATGTGAACATTTTTGCGATAAAAACTAATTAAATAGAAATGCGCAATCAGATAAGTACACATTTCGTTCTTAGATCACCAAAATCACTCAAAGAAAATAATATCATAATAACAACAAAGTCAAATCATAGAATCTCAAACTAATAAAGTCAGAATTCACAGAAGAGTTACAAAACAAATAGAAACATTACAGAGTTCACAATTAGAAGACACCATAGACACACAACCTAAAGAATAGACCCAAGCCTATGAAAATTCTCTCTAAGGGAAAAGAGTTGTTTGGCTTCTCATTTGGATTCTAACTTATTCTAACGAATACATATCGCTCCTCTCATTGGACTCGAACTAAGCCAACCCAATTGGTTAGTTTCAAAACTATGAATAATCAAACAAGCAATGCATGCAACTCTACTCAGAGTCCACACATCGAAAAGCACAATAGACCACATATATAGTCCGGATTAGACCGAACTGCTCTGATACCACTAAATGTGACACCCTTCACCCCAAAAGTAGTTATAGATGAAAAGGTGCGGAAAATGAGTAAATTTGTTTTTTTTTTCAAATAAAATTGTCAATCTATTTTCGAAATAACTTTCGCAGGTAAAAGATGTCTTCGAACTCTTTAAGTCGTGTAAACACAATTTATAATAAATAAATCAATAAAGGCTAACCGATAAAAGATTTCCTTCAATAGAATAACAAGAATGACTTTCGTATCATATTAAAAGTACAACCCAAATCCCGATGTCACATAATCAGAGCAAATACCTTTAATACAATTAAGTTAAAAAGGGTAGTATCAATGCATAGTATCACACTACAAGGTACTACGGGATCTGTAATGATCAAATCTCCACCGAGTCACGATCGTAGAAGGCTGCTCCAACGACACCTGGAAGTCAATCTAAAAAAGTGGTGCACGGGTGAGAAAGAGCATCCAAACCATATAAGGAACATAAGACCGAAACTAAAACAGCAAAGACTACCACAAAACAAGGGAACAATCAACAATAGGGGATACAACTTTCATAATGCACATCCACAAACAATCCTTAAATAATCTTCAACTAATCCTAGTATCGCGACCCCACGTATGGTCCTAAAACTACAAGCAGCAACAACAACGACAACAGGATTAGGATACCTTGCCAGATACAACCTTACAATCATCATCTACAACGACGACAACAATAACAACTATAGGACCAGGATACCTTGCCTGAACGGGATACCTTGCCCGATAATGCCCTACAAAAAAACAACAACCATAGGACCAGGATACCTTGCCTGAACGGGATACCTTGCCCGATAATGCCCTACAAAGAAACAACAACTATAGGACCAGGATACCTTGCCTGAACGGGATACCTTGCCCGATAATGCCCTACAAGGAACAACGTCAATAGGACCGGGATACCTTGTCCGAGAACGCCCTAGGAAGAACTGCAGCACGAGGACCCTGAGGACCGGGATACCTTGCCCGAACGGGATACCTTGCCCGATAATGCCCTACAAGAACAACAGGACCGAGACACTCGAACGGGATACCTTGCCCGAACGGGATACCTTGCCCGATAATGCCCTCACTAACGACGACAACGTCGACAACAACGATGACGACGACAATGACAACAACATCTATCACCAACCTTTGAGGAACGACTCGCCCATACCGCGACGAGTCCTTGCCCATACTGCGACAAGATTCCTCCTAGAATTTAAATTACAGTATGAGCAATGCTCAAGTCGTATAGGCTCATTAATTCATTCTAACTATTCTGTTCTTACTATTAAGTCAACCTCACCGTCAACTCAATTTTTCCTTATTGGTAACATACGGGTCATCAAATCAAAGAACATCATTCAACATAAAATTGACTAGATTCATTCCCTAAACTTGGCATATTAGCTACATCCACCACAATATTTCAATTACAGTCATCCAAATTATTTACAGACCATTTAGATTATTACAGTCATCCACAATGATTACAGTCATCCAAATTAATAATAAAAAGTAAATAATAAATAAATACAGACAAATGTGAATAATCAAAACCATATTAGTTCTATCCCCTATTCCCCATATAGAAAAGAAACCCTTTCCCCCCGTACCTGGTATGAATCATATTCTAATGAGGGTCCGCGAAGGTCAATGACGAGCTCTCGAACATGCTATAAATCCGATGACTTGACCGTTGACTCGGATGCATATAATAAGATATAAATAGCATTCAATTAATCAACATATAAAACAATAATAGAAATATGTTCGTTTAACCGATTAATCGTGTTTTTTGAAAGGACATACCTATCCGAAATGTATATGACGACGCGGTTCAGGAACACAATCGGCAAGCTCAAAATTTCCAAGTTTAAATCAAATACGCAAGGTATAGCTCACAATCCGATGAACAACAAGGTGAAGGAGGTGAAGAGACAAGGTATCGGTTAACCAAATCGTGGTGGCCGGAGTTGAGCTCTAAGGTGGTGGTCATGAAGGTCGTCTCGCTGGAATCAACAGTTTGCGGGAGTTTGGACATCATAGGATGTCGACTTCATCATGGGGAAGACAAATATATACCTGATTCGTTGAAACGAAGCTTGTAGAGGTCGTCAATGGGGGAAAATCGTTCGCTTGGGGCTTGTGGGGCGCGACCAAAATCAACGAACGGAAGCCTCAATTGATAAAACCGATACTGGAATGGAAACCAGCGGCCAATTCCGAGTTGGAGGGTGAAATTTCGTGGCTGGCCATGGCTTGAGGAGGAAGAACGGAATTGGGGAAGATGGCTATTAGGGTTCGCTGGTTTGCAGGTGCTAAGGAAGAAGATGGAGTTCGTACGGGTCGGGCCGTGGGCTTAGAAACGGGTCGCGTGGTTTTGGACTGGGCTGGAAAGAGTTCTAGGTTAAGTTGATACCAAGGGGGTGCGTTAAGTAGGAAAAGAGGGGTTGTATGCGAGAAAACAACCCCAAACTCCTCTTAAAATCCTTTTTAATGCTCATTTTAAATATACACACTATTTTAACACCTTAATAACCTAAAATCATTTCTAAAAATCAATTATACTTCAAACACCAATATTTTATAGAATAAAATAAGTAAATTAAAATAATATATTTCAAATACAAATATTCTAAAACTCTAATAACCATATATTACTATAGCATATAAAAACACATTTAAATCTATTTTCAACTAATTTTAATAACTCAAACACACAATAAATCAAAATAATATAATTTTATCAAACTAAAATAATTCATAGACAAACACATAATAAAAGAATCACAACGCACGAAAATTGGGATGTTACATGATGGAAGAGTTTGACTTGATAAGGGTTGGAAAGAGTTTGCAGAGTATCATTCTCTAGCACATGGTCACCTATTGATTTTCAAATACGATGGAACATCCCATTTTAATGTAATCATTTTTGATTTAAATTGTGTGGAAATAGACTACCCTTTCAACAAGGTACATAGTAAAAGGGCCAACAGTATTGAATACCAACCACCAAAGAAGCAGAGAACAAATCGAAATAACAGATGGGAGTAATTCCAACTCACAGAGCTACAAAGGTATGATTCTAGACTTCATATGCTTATTTCTTTTTGGCTTAACACCATCTTTAGTTGTTCTATTTTACAATTGTGCGATTTTGTTCTCTAAACTGTTTTGTCCTTTTACAATATCAAATGTCCCTCCTCAAATACAAATCTCATCAATGCATCGTGGTTGTGTAATTTTGGCATTTTATGATACCCATGAAATTAGAAGTGATGGCCTAAAATTGAAATATCACTACTTATAGATTTCATTTGAGAGTTAGGATGGGAGGGGAGGGAAAAAAGAGACAAGTCCCTCACCTTAGGGTATGTTTGGTACCCATGATAGTAGAGGGAAAGAAAGCTGAAAGGATCGAAAGTTTCTTCGAATTTGGGCTTTCACTGTTTAGTTTTCTTTTGATGGAGAAAAGGAAAGAACACTTTTTATGGACCTCATGTCCAATTTTGTTTCTACTTGATTTGGGATGAAAGTGCTTTGACAGGTGATTTCTATTGGTATTCAACAAATTATAGTATTTTTTTTTGTGATTTAAACAAATTAAAGGTTTTTTAAACAAAAAATATGATATTCAACAACAAGTTATAGTTAGTAATAATAGTTTCGTTTTATATCATAAGCATTATAAATCATGACTTCGTCCACATAGGCTTCCAACTAATACCAATAAAAAAAGACATACACATCTCCAATTAAATACGTGGCAGGCCACGTAGGCAATCAACAGCAGCACACGTCCAAGACTGATGGCCCAGATTCGATCAACTTAACAGTTCATGGAACGGATGGTTAAGATCAAACTGTACATGATGGTGCTGCTAATCTGATACGCCAAAAATCAGGATCAGAATTGAAAGCTCTTAATTTCCAATTCTTCCCAAGAAAGCCGTCTCCTAAATTGGTGGATCCAGTGTTAATGCTCTTTAATTCCAATTCTTAACAACAATAACACCAACAAATAATCAATTTCAGCCCTGCAAAACACAAACCACCACAAACCACTAACGAATCAAAGTCATTTACATATCATCATACGAATAACATGCCAAAAACTCTCTCCCATAAAAGAAAATCGTATCTTCTTCTACCTATCCAAAGTAGATTCATTCGTTGTATAAGAAAAATCACAATGGATTTGCCTGATTCATATTTTTATGATTTTCTTTTGCGCTATGAATATGCTAATCTTGAAGTTTTACAAACAGCTCTTCCCCCACAAGTAATTCATATGGCGTTAATTGTAATGATGTATATCTTATAAAGTACAACAATGGTTTACTAATTCCTTCACTTCATTGTTTCAGGAAGCACCCTATGTTTTGATAGCACATATCATTTGCATCGTTACAGCTAACACGTAATAGCCATAATCATATACGATCGTCATTGCAATAGCTTTTTGTATAAATAATGTTTTGTTATTTTAACCAAATCCGTGTTAATTCTTTGTAGGTTTGGAGTAGATGTCAAAGTTCAAGATCACACTGGTACATCAGTGCTGGCTCTTAGGGGAGAGTCTGCTATGCACTTCTACGACCTACATCTGCCTGCCCACGATAAAGGTCATCCAGTAATGTTCTTTTATACTTTTTTAATATAATGAACATTATATTTTTCACAACTAATGCAATATATTGTCTGTATGTAACTAACTATATGAATTTTAAAACAACAATCTCAATTAGGGATATTTTTAAATGATAAGGTTTCTGATCTTTAATGCAATATCTCATTTAACATTAAGTCAAATCTTCCAGAAAAGGTTTTTTTAACTATTTCAGCAATTGTGCAAGCCTGATGTGGAATCTATTGCATTATCTCATGTAACATTATATTTTTTAAATGTAATAGGTTTCTGATCCCTTTGCCCTTGCTGGAAGTTGGTTTGGGACGTATCTCTTTAAGATAGAGTCTACCAGGAGAGTCACAAACAATGGACGAACTGGGTTCATTGTTTCTAAATTATGCATGAAAAAGGAAATCATCGATCAGTTCGTTTTCTACATAATGGACGAAGAGGTAATGTCTGCATGATAGGTTCATAGAATTTAGGAATACACGTGGTAATTCAAACAATTCCCTAAGATAATCATAAGCTGACAATGTATAATTGATTTTCTAAAGGATTATCAGTGCTACGGTGAGGTGATAGCTGTTGCTATACCACATGGACCAGGTTACCCCCATGATGGAATGGATATATCCCCTAACCGCTCAGTTTGTGTGAGGTGTGTGATAATGTTTAATTGTTTTCCGTTGTTATCATTATATAAACAACAAGTAGTGACCTTTATGTTTTATTTTCAAATTTATTACACATCATGTTGTAATTGAAGTAAATATCATGTTGTAATAAGTTTCTGTACTAATTATTCAATAGTATTTCTACAACCAGACAATGCAACTCATCAATCCAGTAATATTATTTTAATTATTTAGAAAAAATTAAGGAATTGCCACAGGCAGCATTCTGTCAACAACAGAGGTCAGTACTCAAGCACTAATGTCAAGAACAACATGATAAAATATAGTATTATAGAAGACCACCAAGGTAGAGACTTTGTTTATAAAAGCTTAAAGGCTTCCTGACTTTTTAAAGAGTTTTCGATTTGGGAATAGAGCTCAGTAGATTACATACCTCAAAGTGTTGCGTTCCTTCCATCAGATGACTTGACCTCTGCGCGCTGTTATTCGTCTGTGTACCGTAGAGGAGGAATCAGAGTGTTGAGCCATAGTCATCTCGCTGATTAGAAGCAAACCAGACGGTCACCGATCTTCACTGGAGTCTTGCGCCCTTTGAAACGGTGAAGAAGAGAAAAAGAAAAGTTCACTTCCCAGGGACTTGGCTTTTAATAATGCCTTTCCATTCCTAATTAAAAAACCCTTTACTAAACTAATTTTGGGCTAATTCTTAATTAAAAAATCGTTTATTTTTAGAATTTTATCTAATTAGAAAAAACCATTTGTTGATAAAATTTTGCATTAATTCAAATTCTGTCTAAATATATATTTGTTTGATTATAAAGACACAACATATGGAAACAAAATTATAACAAAAAAAAATATAATTATTAATTTGTTTTCAGTATTTAATATAAAGACACAACACTTTTCGATGTCAGTATTTAAAACGGTAATGAAAATACAAACCCTAAAAAATAAAAGCGATAAGTTGTAGTCGTAGTCCAGCAACATCTCTCAAAGGTTGAAACGTGTGAGAGAGTAACGATTCCGTATTAGCTTTATATATAAATGAAGGTAATTAAAATAGATTTGGATTTCGTGAATCTGTACCTGGTGATTCGATTTGGAAGCCAATATCAAGTAGTTTCAATTAGGTGCGCTAATTACGTGTTGATATTGCCGAGAAATCGGTAGTTATTCTTCGAAATCGCGACAAATCCTCCATGATCGACTAAAGTATAACGCTGAGGGAAAAAACAGATGCAATTTTCAAACACATTTAACGAAAAAATTATTTTAAATTATTTTTTAAAAAACTGTATACCCGTGCTGGCACGAGTGATATGTACTAGTTAATATTGTTCGACACATTTAATCACTTTATATTTATAATAATATAATTCCACATAAGTTCAAAGAATTATAATATTCATTTTGTAATACTATATTGTAACGAATTTTTCTAAAAGGATATATTTAAATACTTACTTATATATTTAAATTTTCATTAATATATATATATATATAAAACATAAATTATACACACACTATAGAAGGATATTTTTGTCATTTACTATATCTATATCTTTCTTACCTCTCTCTTTCCTTTAAACAACCCAAAAATCATATCACTTTCTACTTATTTTCTCCTCACTTTCTTTCATTTCATTTTTACTCCTTTCATTTGTTTCCTTTCACTTTCACTCCACATCCAAACCAAGGGTTAGTGGAGGGAATTCGAGAGAAAATTAATAGAATATTTCTTTGCAAAAATTGAAAAAACTATGAGCCCAAACTTCAAGGTTGAAAAGTGGAATACAAAAATCGCTCGATCACAATTCTTCAAAGAATAAGTAAAATTAAACCTTTGTGAAAGTCTGAGAAGCTAAGAATTTTACTTTTTTCTTCTTTTTTCTATCTAATTAATCTCTCTCTCTCTCTCTCCCTCCCTCCCTCCCTCCAAGGTGGTGACCACAAGTGATGAGATGGTGATGAAGGTTGCAACTTATAAATGGTGGCATTTAAAATGGAAAACTGATTAGACTGTCAAAGTCATGCTCAAGCATTAATCTAATGCAAGCTTTGAAGCAACTTTTTGGAAATGGTGAATGGCTAAGATATTTTTTTCAGAGTGAATGTAAAGTATCATTAGGTCTTAATTTTTCCTTTTTTTGGTGAAGTCTTAATTTTTCCTTAGTCAATTATGTTCACTAAGGGTGGGAATAGGCCAGGCTAGGCCAGGCTTTGTAAAGCCTGACCCTTGCCTACTTTGAAAACTTTTGGCCTAAGCCTGGCCTATTACTTGTCATAGGCCTATTTTTAAGGTCTAGTCTGGTTTTTTAGAAGGCTTAATGAAGCCTGTTAGCTTATTTAGAAGCCTTTTAGCATTCACTCCTAAATAAAACAATAAGCCTACAACTAAATAGGCCAAAGTTTATGAAGGATCGAGATTGTTTTTCATCTCTTCCATTTCTTATGGCGAAAAAACAATAACACACTATTCTAGATATATATGGCCAAAGAAAGGTGACCATGGCATTGCTTCCTATAATGCTTTCATGGTATAGTTACTGTAAACTCTTCTATGGGAAATTCTTTCGGACTGGGTCGAGGGCCTAATCCCTATCTTGGGCAGGAATGCGGCCCACCATCGAACAACTTAAGAGAGCTTCGTACCCAGATACATGGCGATTGGTACCTGACCCTCATCAACGACAGGCATCGTCTCGCCAGATCCCACAATAGAGGCAGCGCGAGACAGTTACGCGCAACCAAACCCCAGTGCTTACCTGGAGCCTATAAATATAGGTGAACCCCAAACATCAGGTACACAGTCTCTGACTCTCATACCTCGCTTAGACTTCTTCCCGTTAGAGTGTCTTTATAGGTACAACCCCGAGTTGAAATCTGATTTCTACTCTACACCACGACTTCAGCAGGAGCATTCTATCGACTATCCAGACTGACCATTCATAGGCGGATAAGGTACAGATCATTGACGACAACAGTGGGAGCATAAGTTCTCTCTCATCCTTCATTGTCCATTCCTGCTAACGATGGCGCCAGGTCGTAGACCATCCACTCGCCAGACCCCACAGGTGCAGAGCATTGCCGAGATTCCACCTCCGCCCCAAGGCACTCTAAAAGGCATTGTCGTGACTTTCCATCTCCAGGAAGAACATGTCCTCATCTCGCCACCAAGACCGGTCCTCTAGGAGACCATCACTACCCTGACAGATGCAGTGCAACATCTATTGTAGCTACTTAACTGTCGGGCCCAAGAATTCATCCAACAAGAAGAACGTATTGGATTTTTTGAAATTTTTGAGACACGAGTTTTTTAAGCAAGTTGAAATATAGTTTTTAAATGAGTTTTTCCTTTTTCTTTTATTAAAACTTTACAATTTTCAAAAGTATTTATAGGTTCATAACAAATTATACCAAATATAGTATTATCTGTGTGTATACAAGAATAAAAGTACTATTTCTTCTCATACTGCATCAAGCACCTTATTCTATTATCCCACAAGCAAATAATATATGGTCAGGGTTCTTCTTCCAAACGGAGAGAACTAAAGAAGTTATATAGGGGACCATTTATCTTAAATTTGTGAGACAAACCATTTAGCATATATGCACTGTATGGACCATTTTTGTGTGTTTCACGAAAGATGCTTTCATTTTCAAGTTAATTTGTTTAAGTTATTCTCGATGCATTGTCTAAGAAGCTAGCTGCATTCTCTTTATTTTAAGGGATTGTTTCTCCTTTTTCATTATTAGGGTTTTTCTATATTCATTGAAAGATATATATATATATATATATATATAGAAAGGAGCAGAAGCTTTTTAAAGGTTGGGCAAAATATAAAGAGAATACTTAAAATTCTTGTCGAACACTAAAATACTCTAGAACACATTGTTTAACATCACATTTTTTTTCGTATTTTGTTTCAAAATTATTATTATTTTTCACCAAACTCGTTATCGAGGAACAAAATTTGCGTATTTGAACAGTTCAAATTTTTCGAACACTAAAGTACACCAAAACACACTGCTTAAAATCACACTTTACGTATTTTGTTACGAAATTATTTGTTTTTCACTAAATCAGTTACTTAGGAACAAACTTTGCATACTTGAATAGGTGATATTTTTTTTGAACACTTAAGTACACCAAAACCACTACCATAAATACGTGCATTATCGGCGGATTGGTGCCGCTGGTAGATTACGGTGGATTCTGAGACATTTCTAGCGGATACGGCCAGTAATTTTTCGGCAAATTTTACTACCATTACCGGCGGATTTCTCCCAAAAAAAATTCAGAAAAAAATTAAAACCACCGGTAATAACGATTACCATCGGATTTTGTTTCTAATTTTTGAAATCTACCCGTTTAAATTTCCGCCAGTAGAGGCCGTTTGTGGCGGATAAATCCAACGGTACGCACAGGATCCGTCGGTGCATAAAATCCACCGGTAATGCTACTTTCCGGCGGATCCGTAAATTTTGAAATTTGAACCAGAATCCGCCAGTAATGTAATTTTTTGGCGAGATCCCCAAATCCGCCTGTAGTTCGACGTTTGGCGATTATTTTGAAACTTGAAAATCAATCTGTTGGTAAACCAAAATTTCTGCTGCTAATTTCATTTTTTGGCGGATACCCCAGATCCACCGGTAAACCAAAAATCCGCCGGTAAATGTGCTTTACGGTGGATTAGGATTTCAGGAACCGAAATCCAACCGCGCGTTGTGCCATTTTACTTAATATATACCGAATCCAACTCTTCTTCTTCTTCTTCTTCTTCTTCTTCTTCTTCGCCGGATTCGGATTTCGAAAACCGAAATCCAACCGTTGCGCCATTCTCCTTAATATATACCGAATCCAACTCTTCTTCTTCTTCTTCTTCTTCTTCTTCTTCTTCTTCTTCGTCGTCTTCTTCTTCTCATTTCTCTCAAATTCTCTCTTCTTCTTCTTCTTCGCCGGATTCGGATTTTAGAAACTGAAGTCCAACCGTTGCGCCATTCTCCTTAATATATACTGAATCCGACTCTTCTTCTTCTTCTTCTTCTTCTTCTTCTTCTTCTTCTCGTCATATCCTCAAATTCTCTCTTCTTCTTCTTCTTCTCCGAGATCGTAGTTGGATGTATGATCGAATGCATTCTGGAAGCGCTGGGTTGAAGCAACGTTTTGTGCAAGGAGTCGAATAGTTTGTTCTTTTTGCTAATTAAGCATCAAAAAGAATTTGAGCGACAAGGTGGAATTAGATGTCCTTGCTCCAAATGTATGTTTCGATCTATAAAAAAAGGAAGGTGATGTCGAACTTGATTTGTACAATAATGGCTTTAAGCCAAATTATTTGATATGGACTTCTCATGGTGAGGTAGCTGCTGGAGTTCCTGCAGTTGATAATGTTCCTGTCCAAGTAGAAGGTCCCACATCAAGTCCAGTCGTAGAAGCTTCCACACAACCACTCTTCTTTCTCACTCACAACACCCTCACTCTTCTTCTCTCCTCTTCACCATTCCTCTTCCCTTCCTCTTCCTCTACTCTCCACCACCACCACCACCATCACCACCACACAACCAACCAACCACCCTCCATTTCTTCTCTCCTCTTCACCCTTCCCTTCCTCTTCCTCTACTCAACAACCCCCACCCACGACCACCACCACACAACAACCACCACCCATGGCACCACCACCACCTTCTTTCCTCTTCCTCTACTCTCTCTCTCTTACGAGTTCCTCTTTCCCTCTTCTTCTCTCCACCTTCTTCCACCACACAACCACCACCACCCACGACACCACCACCACCACCTACGAATTTCTTTCCTCTTTCTCTCCACCTTCCACCACCACCACAACCACAACCACAAAATTAATAATATAATATGATTTTCATTAATAAAATAATAATAAATTGCTTCATTAATAAAATAATTGGGACACGTGTCAGTCAGATTTTGAAAATTTGCACAAATTTTGAGGCAAACATTAGCGAGGGAATTCGCGAGGGATTTTGGTCATTTTGCAAGGGAATTTCCCCTTGCTAATAACCAATTTTTTTGTAGTGTAAGCATCAAAAAGAATTTGAGCGACAAGGTGGAATTAGATGTCCTTGCTCCAAATGTATGTTTCGATCTATAAAAAAAGGAAGGTGATTTTGGACTTGATTTGTAGAATAATGGGTTTAAGCCAAATTATTTTATATGGACTTATCATGGTGAGGTAGCTGTTGGAGTTCCTGTAGTTGATAATGTTCCTGTCCAAGTAGAAGGTCCCACATCAAGTCCAGTCGTAGAAGCTTCCACATCAAGTAGTAATCCAACGACTACGGGATATCAGCCGTTTGATGTTGTTCAGGGGATGATATCTGATGATGTCAGTGTAAATTTGGATTTTGAAGAACCACAATATGATGCTGAAGAAGTTTCAAATGAGAAAGCTTAGAGATTTATATTTTTTGAGTGAGACAAGTAAATCATTATTTGAAGAATCTAAAGACTCTAAATTATCAATGTGTGTTCGGTTGTTGAGGCTTAAGTCTCAATTTAATTTTGCGGAATTGTGCATGGAATATATGACTAAAATGATGGTGGATGCAACCCCCACTAGAGGACTTTTGCCGCAGAGTTATTATGAAGCTAAAAGATTGGTATCGAAGCTTGGCTTAAATTCCATAAGAATTGATTATTGTGTGTCTGGTTGCATGATCTATTATAACAATGAGTTTGGCATAAACGATGGAGAGTTGCTGGAATGCAAGTTTTGTCAAGAGCCACAGTATCGTGTCAGCAGGAAATGGTCAAGCAAAGGCAAACAAGTTCCAAGGAAAGCAATGTTCTATCTGCTGATTATATCAAGGCTGAAGAGGATGTTTACTTCAATGGATACTGCGGGTAAAAAGACGCGGCGCTATGAAAATAGAAATAATTCTGTTGAATTACGTCATCCATCTGATGGTGAAGCTTGGAAGCATTTTGATCGTCTTCATCCAAATTTTTCCAATGATCCACGCAATGTTCGGCTTGGTTTATGCTCTAATGGTTTCACACCATATGCGTCACTAACACCATATTCTTGTTGGCCAGTTATTGTTACCCCATACAACATTCTTCCTGAAATGTGTATGTCTAGACCCTACATGTTTTTACTTGCTATAATACCAGGGCCAACTAATCCAACAGCTGGTATTGACATATATTAAACCTTTGATTGATGACCTAAAAAGGTTGTGGAAAGGTGTTTTAACTTATGATGCAGCACGTAGACAAAATTTCATGACGAGAGTCACTTTGATGTGGACTATTAATGACTTTCCTGCGAATGGAATGTTGTCTGGATGGGGACACATGGTAAGATGGCATGTCCGATTTGCATGGTTGACACAAAGGCTTTTACTCTTAAATATGGAGGAAAAATCTCACGGTTTTACTCGCACAGTAGGTTTTTACCTAGTGATCATTCTTTTAGAAAGTCAAAATATGCATTCATCAAGGGGAATGTTGAAACAGCTGAACCTCCTCGTAGGCTGACACCTGAAGAAGTTTGGAACAGTGTCAAAGATATCCCTCCTGTGGAAGTCATTGCGGGTGTTGTTTCTCGTCCAGATGGTTATGGACTATGGCATAATTGGACAAAAAAAGTATTTTTTGAGAACTTCCCTATTGGAAAGATAATCTATTGAGATACAATCTTGATGTAATGCATATTGAAAAGAATTTCTTTGATAACATATTTAACTCTGTCATAAACGTGAAAGGTAAAACGAAAGACAATGAGATGGCTAGGAAGGACGTGGATCATTATTGCAGGCGAAAGGATTTGTTGTTGGATGAGCAAGCTCATGACACGACACTGAAAACCAAAGCCAATTATACTTTATCTACGAAGCAAGCGAAAGCAGTTTATCGGTGGATTTCTGAGTTGAAAATGCCAGACGGTTATTCTTCCAATTTAGCAAGATGTTCCGATGTGGATAATGGGAGGTTACATGGGGTGAAGAGCCATGATTGTCATGTATTCATGGAGAGCTTACTTCTTATCGCCTTTAGTTCGTTGCCAACAAACGTTTTGAATCCACTCATTGAAATAAGTCGATACTTTAAGAATTTGTGTTCTGCAACGAGAAAAGCGGATGATCTTACAAAAATGGAACAAGATATCCCACTTATCTTATGCAAGTTCGAGATAATATTTTCGTCCGATTTCTTTGATTCTATGGAGCATCTTCCTATTCATCTCGCATATGAAGCTAAACTTGGCGGACCTGTCCAACACAGATGGATGTATCCGTTTGAAAGGTCAGTTAATATATATATATATATATATATATATATATATATATATATATATATATATATATATATGAAAGACGTTATATATATATATATATATATATCATATATATCATTTATATTAGATGATTATTAACATATCATTTTCTCTAGGTTCATGACTGATTCAAACAGACTAGTTAAAAATAAAACTAGAGTTGAAGCTTATAAAAAAAAACTAGAGTTGAAAGATCAGTTAAAAAAAACTGTTTTTCTTTTAAATTACCGGCAGATTTTATTAATTTATCGGCGGATTTATTTTTCTTTTAAAATTAATATAATTTTTTTATTGCCGACGGATTTAGAACGATTACCGACGGATTTTTACCTTATTACCGGTGGATTTTATACATTTTTCGGCGGATTTACCGCCAGTAATTTCCGATGGTGTTTTAAAGGATTTCCGGCAGAAATTCCGCCGGTAACCATTACCTGTGGGAGAATTTGCGGCGGAAAAAATCCGCCGGTAATGCCCAATTTCCGGCGGACAAAATCCGCCGGAAATCCCTGAAAGTCTTGTAGTGAACACACTGCTTATTAGCATTGCAGTTTAGGTATTTTCTCACGAAATTATGTTTTTTTTTACAAATCGGTCATTGTGGAACAAACGCTAGAAGCACCTCAAAACACATTGTTTGCATCACACTTTACGTATTTTGTCACGAAATTATTTTTTCTCCACATCTGTTATTTAGGAACAAACTTTGTGTATTTGAAGAGTTTAAAAAATTTCTGATCACTAAAGTGTCCCAAAACAAACAACTTAGCATCACACTTTATGTATTTTATAATGAATAGGTACCTTAACTTTGTTTTGTAACGCATAGGTCCCTTAACTTATTTATTTGTAACGAATAGGTCCCTTAACTTTTTTTTTGTAACGCGTATGTCCCTTAACTTTTAAAAACGTATCACTGTTGCCCCTTAAAATCTCTCCCTTAAATAAAGTAAAAGGGGCAACAGTGTTACGTTTTTAAAAGTTAAGGGACCTATGCGTCACAAAAAAAGAGTTAAGGGACGTATTCGTTACAAATAAATAAGTTAAGGGACCTATGCGTTACAAACCAAATTTAAGGGACCTATTTGTTACGAATAAATAAGTTAAGGGACCCCGGGAGATATTTTGCCTATTTTTTTCACCAAATCGTTTATTGAGGAACAAACATCACATATATAAACATCTAACTTTTTTTTAGACTCTAAAGTGCCTCAAAAACAAAAACAAAAAAAGGAAGGGAGGAGTTTTGGCGGGAGTGCCACTCGTTAGGATTTAAAGATATAGATACCAATTTGAAGTTCAAAAACCTTCAATATCAATAATGGTGATTTTCCTATAGAGCACCAAATTGAATGATACTTGAGCCTAAACTGCTAGAAATTCAACAAGGAATCAGAATATAACAAGCATTTTTGTTTAGAAAAAAAGTGTTGAAATTCAAAATACTGTGAACTCGTCTTGTGTCAAACCGATTGCGTTCAACTCATATTGAGTACAGAAATTGAACAATAGCAAAATGTTTTAATGAAAACGATGCAAGTTTGAGAACGGCGTGAAGAATAGAAACACGGATGAAAGTTTCTGTTTTTACTTCACATGTTCAAATTTTTATGAATACGAAATGTTGGAAGTTCTCTTAGATCAAAGTATCGTGAAGAAACAATTTGCATCTATAAAACGTGTTTTGACTCTAATTTACTCATTTCTCAACCAGCTTGTGTCAAACCAATTTCGTTCAACTTGTATTGTATGCAGAAATTGAACTATAGCAAAAGGTTTGAATAAAAACAATGCAAATTTGAGAATGACGTGAAAAATAAAAACGCAAATGAAAGTTTTTGTTTTTACTTCATGTGTTCAAAATTTTATAGATAAAAAATGTTGGAAGTTCACTTAGCTCAAATTAGTATAAAAAATAGTATTTAAATAGTAATCACTTTTGTAGGTGCCTTGAGATTATGTCATCTGTCAAATGTTTTCCTATAAGTAGCCTTCATGTGTATTATTTAAATAATAATAAACGTATGTTCTTTGTTCTTCCTATATATATTCAAGTAGAGAAACTATTAATACAAACGATTAAATTAGATAACTCGAATCCTATCTTGAAGTTTGGTCTCATCAAAACATTATGTTTTAAAGAAATCTCTCATCACCCCCTAAAAAAGTACATGGATTGAAAGCATTTAACAAAGTTCACCTCCCTATCATGAGAATTCATCTCCTAAACATGATCTGCATCAAGCAGGTTATTCTCTTCCAAAAGGAGAACTCAAGAAGTTATATGGGGGACCATTTTTTTAAGTGTGTGTGAGACAAACCATATATTTAGCATATATGCACTTTAGCATATATGCATTGTCTAAGAAGCTTATTCCAGTCTCTTTATTTTAAGGGATTCTTTCTCCTTTTTCATTATAAGGGTTTTGGTATATTCTTCTGAAAATGATCAGTAAATTAATATATAATTTGCATATGTGTCCCAATACATATATACTCAATCAAATTATCCTATACCTATTACTTGTAGCTAGCAAATCATATATATCATGATGAAGTTCTTGAATCATTGCGACGACGATGAGAGGTGGAAGAAATCTTTGATGGAATTTTTTTCTACTAAGTACGGTTTGAGAAATGTTGAATGGAATCACAGTATTCCCATAGTTCCAGTAGAGTTCCGAAAATTTGTCAAAAAAAAACAAGAGTTCCGAAAATCGATTGAGAATGCTCACATACCAAAATTTATCTCCATCGGGCCTCGTCACCGGGGAAGAAGTGAGCTACAACAGGCGGAAGGGATTAAATGGAGGTGCATCAAGCATTTTCTTTTTCGAGTGGATCGGGATAATTTCATGAAGCTTTTGGAAAAATGCCTGGAAGAGGTTCTTAAGTTAGATGCTGTTGTCCGCACAAGCTATGGGGATGAAATCAATCTAGACAGATACGAATTGGCGAATGTTATGCTATTTGACGGTTGTTTTCTCTCAGAGCTTCTCCTTTCTTTAACAGACTCAAATGGAACAAGTCCCGCGGAAAAAGTTAAAAATATGGAGCATGTCTTGAGCGATCTGATGCTGGTAGAGAACCAATTACCATTCATTGTTCTGGAAACCTTATTTTTTAACCTTCTTCACGTTGAATTGCCTGTTAATACTATACAACGTAGGGCTCTCTATTTCTTTGGCCTATCTGATATTCATCCACTCATTCCCGCCGGCAGCTACCGCAGGAACTATCACTTTACTGATCTTGCTCTCCAACACATTCGCTTCCTCGGCCAAGATGAGCGGACGAGACGAGAAAGTGTTGCACAAAAGCTACAACAAGCTCAACATCTCAATCGTTGTGCTACTAGGCTTCAAGCTGTTGGAATTACCATCAAATGTCTAAGTAATAATAAAAATACTACTGTTGCTCCTCTAAGTAGCATTTTTCAATTCTTTGAAGATGACATCAAATTCAATAAGTCCTCTAATGGGAGGATTATTCTAGAAATTCCACAGCTAGATATCACAAGAATAACACAAGTATTAACACTATGGAAGGCTTTCATTGCTTGGGAGATTCATTTTAGGAATCAGGACGGTCCAGATCTTTCTTATCTGGGTCCTTTCACTTCCTATGCCATTCTTTTCAATGACTTGATATGTTGTACAAGTGATGTTCAAATGCTCAAGAATAAGGGAGTTATAGTTGACCACTCTGCCAACAACAATCGAGATATCATGCATTTTTTCCGTTCAATCATACTTGGAGTTGATCGTGGCAGGATTAATCCCATTTTCGGCAACATGTTTCACGAATTCAACACACACTCATCGTCACCAGCAAATTATGCCACCAAATACATCATTTTACTCTTCCATTATTTTTGCAAATTTTTAGAATGGGGTTACAACCTTCGGAATTTTTTTGAGCGTGGTTACAACTTTATTGCTACCTTGCTAGCCATTCTCACAGTTGTCCAGACTTGTTACGCAATTGTCTCCTATCATGATCCCAAGTAAGTTAAAGACACAACTTTTGCAAATAATTAATAAACGTTTGCAACTGACATGTTAATTAGGTTTAGTTTTTGATATTCAATTTTGTACATGAAACGATAATGCAGGAAAAGCTAATTGACGCCAACGAAGAAATATTGGATGGCAAAAAGAGCCTTGAAGAAGATTATGTGTGGTTGTGTGTGCGAGGGAGAAAGAATATATATATATATATATATATATATATATATATATATATATATATTGTGTAATAGTGGTAAATTGGTTGTGTGTGCGAGGGTGTGTCTATATGTGAATTAGAAGAATAAATAATATGTGAGAGTTTCTAAAATAAGTTCAGAGGAGAATGTTACAAAGTGTGATAATTGAATGGTAAATTTCTTGTACTTAAAGTGAAGTCAGATAAGTGTGTGTTATGTTGGACAAATTAGCGAAAGAAATAAATCTATTTGGATGTTTATGATTATAGTTTTTGCTTGGCCATTTTAATTTGCATTCTTTTTTTTTTTGGGTAAAATATCATCTGTGGTCGCTTATCTTATATTCAAGTAACAAATAGTCTCGTTATATTTTATTTGCAATGAGTAGGTCTCTCAACTTTTAAAATCATTGCACCGTTACCCTTTTTTTGATTTTCCATTTAATTCGGTTACAAAAAATGCTTGTGTGGCTAACGGTTCCGACATGGTCTATAATAAAAATGACATGGCACATCTAGCTATGATTTTATGTAATAAATATTTTTTAATTAATTTATTTAATCATCTTCATCTTCTTCAATTAAAAAGACTCATTTCCTTTTCCTTTTCTCATTACAAATCACTACAAAAAATAAGATCAAATAGCGGTGGGGGTTTTGAATTCAATTAGCGGGGTTTTTAAAAGCATCGACGTTTCAAGTACCGCAATCTTTTTGCGGGAGTTTTTTCAAAATGCCGGTATCAAATGTATTTGGGGTAATTTATTTAGAGTAATTTTGTGAAAGTTTTTTACTCCCAGAGTTGGTAGGACTTTTTAGTGGGGTTTTCAACCTCCTCTAAGTGTTAAATTGATCATTTTTTTTTCTTATCTCACTAACACATTAACATATTACAAAACATTTATTAATCTTAATAAAAAAACAAAAATTTCATTAAAAATATAACTGTGATAACATATAAATGTATTTCAAATATTTGTGTGGTTAGTCAAAAGATACATTTGTAGCTCAAATATCATATAACTCAAAATGATAATAGCTTCAAAGAAATCCTATACTAAAGATTCTAAAGGCATCAAATGTTGCTCGCATCGAATAAGATTCATGCATCAATTGGGGAATTAGGCTCAGTTGCACTCTCCTAGTTTTTCTATTAGAAAGTACATCCATTTGAGTTGTTTTTCCAACACCAGTGACACTCATTTGTCTCTGTACCAATCAGTGATTGTGGCAAGATTAATCCCATTTACGGCAACATGTTTCATGAATTCAACACATACTCATCGTCACCAGCAAATTACACCGCCAAATACATCATTTTACTCCCCCATTATTTTTGCAGAATTTTAGATTTGGGTTACAACCTTCGGAATTTTTTTAAGCGTGCTTACAACTTTCTTGCTACCTTTCTCACAGTTGTCCAGACTTGTTACGTAATTGTCTCCTATCATGATCCCAAGTAAGTTAAAGACACAACTCTGTGCAAATAATTAATAAACATTTGCAATTGATATGTTAATTAAGTTTAGTTTTTGATATTCAATTTTTTACATGAAACGATAATGCAGGAAAAGACTTGATATATAGAGCCATTTGCAATGAGGCTTGGCTCAATTTTTGGGACAGTGTGGATTGTTGTACACTTATGATAATTAAGTCCAATTTAGATGTTATTTTAATATTTGTTTTAAGTAGTTTATTTAGTAATTTAGTTCTCTTTTAGGGCTATTTTACTACCTCTATTTCATTTTGATTTTATAGGACAAGTCATGAGCAAAAGAGAAGAGTTTGAGCTTCAAGAGTATAATGATAAATTCCCAAGACCAAAGAATGCGAAAAGGAACAAAAAATATCAAAGGAAAAATAGTTGAAGAAATACAGAATTTCATTCCGGCCAATGTTGGAATTCAAAGGAAAAGTAGTTGAAGAATCGCAGGATTTCATTACCACTAGTGTTAATTCATTACGGGCCGTAATGATGCATCAGAATCCAAAAACTGTTACAATTCCATCTTCATATTGCTGGTAATTGGTTTTAATTATGATTTTTCTCAGCTTTAATGATCCTAGGGCTACAAATAGCACGAATTTCTGAGTGCTAAGGGACCTTTGATAATTTGAAAACACTATCTAAGTGAGTCAAAGTTTCTTTACGCAATTCATCTTATATTCTTAAGTTCGTACACTTTTATTTTATGCTTTTTTATTTTTCTTGCACTTTACATTTCTGCTCTTATCTTATGCACTTTGTTTCGTGTCAGTTACATTATAAGTCACTTACATTTCAAGTCATTTACATTCAGCAATTTATAATTCCGTCATTTACATTCTATCCTTTATCGCTTTCCTTTATTATTCTAGTCATTTATAATCATTCTTCTTCTTCTTCTTCTTCTTCTTCTTCTTCTTCTTCTTCTTCTTCTTCTTCTTCTTCTTCTTCTTCTTCTTCTTCTTCTTCTTCTTCTTCTATTCTAATTTAATCCCATCTTTTTCAAAGTTTTGTCCCAAATATCAAACGAAGTACCGAAAGGAGAAGTTTGAATATTAGAACTATGGGATTAAACAAGGGAAACAAAACATCAAAATAATTTTGGGACCTTTGGGATAAAAGAGGCTTGTAGTTAGGGGTCTTGGCAATAATCAACCATGGAAATAGGTTTTGATTATTGGTTCAAGACACACTATTGTCTTCTGAAAGAAAACTTGAGTTACCATTGAATGCCTTATCCTTAGAAATACATTTTTATATAAAATAGGGAATGGATGAGGGGTTGTGAGTTCATTATATAATTGTGATGAAACCAAAATAAGATGCTTTAATTTATAAAGTTTAAATTAAACAATCAACTCCTCTTTCTAAATCATTCTGTTTTAGCTGATCACAACCGAAACTAAAATTATCAATCACATAAGTCTCTGTGGATCGATCTTTTTACTACGAGATAGAAACCGTACTCTTGCAGCCTATCAGCATACTAGAAGTATGTTTGATCGTTTTCCTCTTCTCTTCCTTATGAAGGAGGGGGTGAGATCCTTCTTAGAGAGGCCGACGGCTGGAAGGAGGGCCTAAAAAATTATGTCGTCTGAGCTACCTTGGTCTACCAAAATTCTTCTTACGTCATGTTGTCGTCAAACACTTCAATCCAAGTCGTAGAATCGGCCAGAGGTTTGGGTAGTTTGTGATTCCACTTTCTTCAAGTGATTGCGTCGAAGAAGGAACTTTCACTACAACAGATTTGGGGATGGGCAGCGTTTTTTTTTAGCCATGGGCAGCGTTTCTGGGCGCTGCTAAATTTGGCGCTGGTGATTCCTCCCCAAAAATGGGCAGCGTTTGAGAAGCGCTGCTCATTAATAGCCATAGGCAGCGTTTGAAGGGAGAAGCGCTGCTCATTCACCTAGCGCGTTTAGAAATGGGCAGCGTTTGGTAAGGGGAAGCACTGCCCATTTCTAAACGCGCAAGGTGAATGGGCAGCGCTTGGTGGGAGAAGCGCTGCCCATTCACCTAGCACGTATAGCAATGGGCAGCGCTTGGTAAAGGAAAGCGCTGCCCATTGCTGGTGAATGAGCAGCGCTTCCCCCACCAAGCGCTGCTCATTCACCTAGCACATTTAGCAATGGGCAGCGCTTCCCTTTACCAAGCGCTGCCCATTGCTATACGCGCTAGGTGAATGGGCAGCGCTTCTCCCACCAAATGTTGCCCATTGTTTAATTTTTTTTTTCCTTTTTTCTTGTTTTTTTGTACTTTCCTTTTTATATTTGATAATTTCCTGGTCATATACAGCCAATTAATACAAATCCAATCCATTATATACTAACAACATATATATACATATATAAACTAGTTATATATCCCAATGCACCAATATGATCACAAACCAAAACAAACTCGCTAACAAGTTATTATATGTATCCAAAACTTAACAACTTACAATATTAACAAATTAATATGTATCCAAATCAAACTCTCTACCAATATGTATCCAAAACTAGCCAGATACTTACAATATGTATCTAAATTAAAACAAGTTAGCAGCTAACATATGCATGAACTAATTCATATGCATGTATCCAAAACTAGCAAGCTACTTACAATATGTATCTAAATTAAAACAAGTTAGCAACTTACATATGCATGAACCAATTCATATGCATGTATCCAAATAAAACTCTAACAATTTTACAAGATTACAATCTATCTAAAATCAAAAGAATTGCGAGACATAACGGCACCACTCTCCTCTAAGCTCATCAATCTGTGCAGTAGAGTATGTCTTCCACCGACAATCGGGAAAATACTGAAATTATATAATTAAATAAAATTAGAATTGAAATATATGGTTAAACCAAAATAAAAAAGAGTTTTGTAAAGATACCTGTCTAGGGATAACCATTTGATTGTGGGTAATAATTTCCTTCATAAATCTCATTACGTAATACCCACAATCATTGTTATTTGGTTGTTTCGGACACTACAAAACAAAAGATTAGTTAATTGTTAAATTTAATTTCATACATTTTTTTGACAACAATAATGTAAATAAATATATGAGAAGATTGATTACAAACTTACCACTATTGGCACCCATTTTGTCTGTGATTGTTCCAATCCCCAATATTCCTTCAAATAACTGAACACAATTGGATATAACTATATTATTAAAAATACATATAGTTAACAACTAAAACAAAGAAATATGCAGAGTGATCGAAATACACACACCTATTAAATATCACAACCAAGTCTGGGTGGGTGTTGAAATGACCATGCACAGAATCAATGTAGTACACCGTATCTGTCTTAGGATTTATTGCAAGCAAAATCCAATGATCCCTACAAAATAAAACTTTGAATAAGTAATTGACTAGTATTTAAAAAATGCATCATATATAAGAATAGATTAAATCTCTCACCCTACGAGACACGGTGCCAAAACATGGTATCGACGCCTCTATGTTGAGCATCCGATAAGCGTCGAGTGATATAATTTGTAACATCTTTCTTGTTTTGTTCCATAAGGTCGTTATAATTAGACAGATCCTCCCTGACATTACGGAGGTGTGTACTATCCGGACACAAGAACACATATCTCTGTGTCCGCTCCGAAGGGACCAAAATGTTATGATACAAGCACCTACAATTAGAGGTATATATATATATATACAAATTAAATTAACGACATAATAAAATAAACTCAATGATGTTAAATAATAAATTACATACGTACCTGATATATGCTCTAATACAAACACTGGTTGCCCAATTCATCTGACATAAATCATTAATATCCTGTTTTGGGATTATCAATAGTTGATCGGGATTTCCAAAAATGTTGTCATCCATCTGTAATACAAGCGGGGTTTCATCATCCATCTTGAATTGCGCATGCATTTCGGTATACAAAATAATCCTAGAATCATCAATGGAAGAGGCGGAGGGCTGACACACTATTGGAGGAGGGGCTGGCTGAGTCACTTTTGGAGGGGCGGGCTGAGTCACTTTTGAAGTAAGGGAGGACCGAGTCACTTTTCGCGGAGGGGCGGGCTGAGTCACTGTTGGAGGAGGAGAGGGCTGAGTCACTGTTGGAGGAGGAGAGGGCCGAGTCACTTTTTGAGGGGCAGGCTGAGAAACTTGTGTTGAACGGCCGGACCGATACACTTTCTTGCTAGTAGATATTGCCTTGCTAACACTTTTGCCCCTAGATTTTGCATTTTGGCGTACCTATATATAAATCAAATAATTCGTTAGCTAGCACACAATAAATGACAAAATAAAATAATTAGTTAGTTACAAATATATTGTCACTTACAACAATAAGGTGCGCTGGCCATGCCACAAATGTACCAACTGCATCTTGCACAGTTAGTAAATCTATACTGGGTATTGGAGCAGGCAATGGTGCATCCCCCACAATTGCACAATCAACTCTGACTCTAACATGATTTGGAGGTATGGGTAAATTGTGCATCAAAGTTCCCAATTGGTCACATGTGAAGCCTATTGCAACCATTTGGTGTGAGTTTGAGATATACAATTCACACTCACACTCATTGTTGTCCTAAATCAATTATAAACAAAAATTAATAAATACATTGCGTAGAAGAAAGAGAGTTTAATAATTAATTTCTTATTTATCCTCAAAAAAAATAATTAATACCTTAGTTGACGGAATGGTGCAGCTATCTCGTGCGCTATCTGTGGCAGGGGATGGTACTGCAGGCGAAACCAACCCATAGTGCAATTTGATTTGACTAAGTTCAGACCTTAGACCTTCATACAATACCCGCAACTCTCTACTTTGTTTACAATCATGATGCTCCTCATAAGTTCTCTTCTTTGACCCAAGGTAGTTGGATGGATTGACGCCAAATCCACAACCCCTTGTACGACCTGGGTATTCTTCCTTTTCCAAGGCACGAGTAAGGATTTCCTTTTCAGAGCAATTAGTGATCTCTCCCTGTGACATAGACTCTGATATGGTTTCCTGATTCACAAACAAAAGTATAATAAATAAAATTATTATACATTTTAAATATCATAAAAGTTTCAAAACAATATTCGAGGAATTGGAAATACTTACAATTCTGTCGGTCACCTCCTTAGTTTTGGGATCCACAACCTCTCCATCCTTTTGTCTGGCTGCTACCCACAACAAATGTCGCTCAATGCTTTCTTTAGTAGGATCTTTCCCACTCTCCTCCAACTATATTTAAATTTACCAAATGTTAATTAAGAAATTATAAATCAAAAGATTTATTAAACAAAGAGAAATCAAGCTTATTGTGTCTTACCAATCTCTCTTCAAAAACTTGATATCCACTAGCACCGCCTCTATAAGGGTACTCACAACCAGAAGCTCTCTCTCGATTCGCTTGGCATAGTTTCTATTTAGAGACATAAGTATACATTAATGTATAATATATAATTATCAACTATATTTTAAGTTATAACTTAATAGATTATAGTACTAACCATGAAATCTTCATCTTCGGTGCGTCTCCTAACAAATGAACCCAATCCTCCTCCGTAATAAATCCACTATATGGCGCTGGAGGCTTCCATCTGAGGTTTCCACTATTATCAAACAACCATTTTTTTTTAGACCACCCCTGAAATTCCGATGTAGCTTTCCAGCTTCCTTCATACACCAGTCTTTTCGGGATTCATCCACATCAAAATATTTCTGCATACACATATTCAATGAAAATGATATAAATATATATGGTTACAAATTTATTAAATAAGATTACTAAAGAGATGTAAAATTATATACCTGTATTGTTAACCAAAACTCCTCTTTGTGTTTCCTCAAAACAGCACTTTTCTCACTCCAAGTACTGATTGTAATTGGTATCATTTGTTTTACCTTACTACCGAGGAAGGTAACCAAATCTGCGCGATTATCCCCAATTGGCTGGCCCTTAATATTCCACAACACCTACATTATGTCACTAGTAAATTAGTTAACAAACAATTAAAACTAAGTGTTGAATTAATAAGTTAATTAGTAATTAGTAATTAGTAACTTACTGGTACTTTTCCTTTTCCTTTATTTACTCGATTGATGATATCTTTTTTGACCGTCATTCCACGAGGAGCCTGCTTTCTCATATACTTTTCAACATCACACTGATGATCGCTGTCATGATCACTATGATCCGCCATCTAACCTGCAATAAAACATAATCATTGTATTGTTATATTTATCTATCCAAAATAAATAAACAGACAAGAAGATGAAAACTATGTAAAATAACTACTTGCCAAGACTAAACTTCATCACAAGTTAGGTATCAATCTTTCATTTCAAGCACAACTAAAAGAAAAGGAACACATAAAAAAAATAAAAGAGGCAATTTCAGTTTTAAATAAATAAATAGTCACTCTAGTTTTAAACAACAAAAGTACCTGAATAAGTGGAAGCAATAATGAACTCCAACCTAGGCGAACCACGCACTAGCAAATGAACCGAACTCTCGAACAACGAATGCAAAGCTCCGACAAAACAAACTCGCAAAACCTAACAACAATTCACATATTCAGCAACAATCCTCAATTTCTCATGTTTAGAAATACATCACAAGTATCCCTTAACCTAGAACAACATTCAATTAACATGCATTTCACTAAATATCTCAAATTTATAAATATACAACACAAGAATTCCTTAACCTAGAGCAACATTAAATTAACAAGCATTTCATTTGGACATTTCAACAAACACCACCTACATTTTCCCTCAAGTTTAGAAACACCATTTCAAAGAACAAATCATCAAGCATCAACTTTCAATCATCTAACCTAAAGTACCAATGCCATAAAATAATTAGAACAACATGTAATAATACTAACCTTAGTGAAAGAGAAACGAAAATGAGGAAGAAATAAACTTCCAAGTCCGAAATCCTTTGTAAAAATGGAGAAGTGTGGAAGAGTGTGAGAGTGCGAAAATGGAGAAGAGTGGAAGAGAAATGAAAATGGGAAGAAATGAGCTTTGGAGAAACGAAAATGAGAGCCACGTACGAGTGAGAGTGAGAACGAAAATGAGAGTGAGAACAAAAATGGTGAGAGTGTGAGAGTGAGAACAAAAATGGTGAGCTAGAGTGTGAGAGCTAGAGTGAGCACGAGAAAGAAAGAGAGAAAGAGAGTTGTGCGTGGAAAAAAATAAATAAAAACAATAGCAATGGGCAGCGTTTTCATTAGAAGCGCTACCCTTTGCCTAGCGCTTTTTAGCAATACCCAGCGCTTGTCAAATAAACGCTGCCCATTGCCTAGCGTGGTTTACCAATACCCAGCGCTTCCAAATAAACGCTGCCCATTGCCTAGCGTGTTTTACCAATACCCAGCGCTTCTATATAAAACGCTGCCCATTGCCTAGCGCGTTTTACCAATACCCAGCGCTTCCATATAAACGCTGCCCATTGCCTAGCGTGTTTTACCAATACCCAGCGCTTCCATATAAACGCTGTCTTTTGCCATGCGTGTTTTCACGAATACCCAGCGCTTTCCATGTAAACGCTGCCTTTTGCCTTGCGTGTTTTACAAATACCCAGCGCTTTTTATTTAAGCGTTGCCTTTGGCCTTGCGCATTTTATCAATAACTAGCGCTTTCCAAATAAGCGTTGTCATCCCTTTGACCGTTTCACCTTACCTAGCGCTTTTTAATAAACGCTGCTTATGGTAGCGCCTATTTTTGCTACTTCTGGCGTAGTGTTTGTTCCTCGACTATGGGTTCCCTAACTAAGAAAACATAAAAAAAGTGATAAAGTGAAGACAAAAGTAAGTAAAGACTTGTGTATTGAATGAAGTGTGTCTTTGAACTGTAAAAGTGCTCCTTCCTTTTTGTAAACTTATATTTGATTCTGATTTTGTTTCGTTTTGTCTCCAACTTCTTGCTTGCGTTCGTCTACTGCACTGATTTCGAATCTATAGCACTTGATTTTATCCATTTTGGTTGCGAATTGATTCTAGCCTAGTCCCAACCAAAAACGCATTTTTCACTGTAAACACGCGTTTTGAGTAAGTTGTTCTCATTTTTTGCTTAATTTGATGATAGATTCGAGTTCCTCATGAAATTTCGCATGAAATAGAGTATTTATTTGCTTGATTTGGTGAAGAAATGAATTTTGTGGAAATTAAACATTGAACCTTTGAATATTCATCTTCTACCTTGAGTTTCCAAAATAACATTTCTGCAAAAGTGCTTTTTCGGTCCTAAAAATGTCTTAATCAGATTCCTTACGAAATTTTGAGTGAAATGGACACCAAATTTGTCTGATTTGGTTGAGTATTCATTGAGATATCCATATTTTAAGAAATCATACATTCAAAGTGTTCTATGTCATATTCATATTGTTCTTGATATTCTGGAATTTCCAGAATCTGTTTGATCCAAATTTCCTGTTTCAAAACTTCAAAATATGTTAGGGAACTCAATATAAGTTCAAATCGAGTGATTCAAAAGTCAGGTAGCTTGTCTCAAATATACCATTTTTTGAAACATCAATAAAAAATATTCCAGCAAAAAAAACAAAAAAAAAAAAAGAAAATAGCAAAAACAAAGTATTATATTATGCTAAAAAGGCTTCTATCTATCACTTGAGCAGCAAAAAAATTCTGAAAAAACTCCTTCAGATTTGAAACATTTTTTTGGATCACTGGAACATTTCCTCAAAATATTATGACCATAGCTGGACTATTTTACCCTTGAGGTATACTTTGCTCATTAATTGGCATTTTCTTGGTACATTGCTACCATTCTTTTTCAATCTCTTTTTCTTAGTTTAAATTTGTCTTTAAATACTCTATATTTGGTTTAGCTTTGTGATTTTTTTTTCTTTTGCTTTTGGTCTTTCAAATTCCTAAGTTTGTCATAGTAGTTTCTTTCCCTTTTTTTGGCATTCTTTGGTGATTGACAATACTCTCCTAGAGAATATATAGTAATATCAACATCAAGATTGGAAAGAGGCTTTTGAGGTTTACTCCTAAGAGACCACTGAAGAATAGAGTGATTTGAGTGACCCGATTTTACACTTGTGTGCCCAAAAAAAAAACCTTGAGTGGAGAGTATTTTTCCTAAAAAGCCTAAACACGAGTGGAGTGAAATTTGGTGAGCTAAATACACTTGTGAGGACTTATTGGTGGCTGGAAACTTTTGTTATTTTCTAACTCTTCTTGTAGGTATCACATTGCATTTGAAAGATGGATGACGGGTACAAAGGAAGTCCAAGGAGGCATGTTTCATCTAGAAGGTATCTTTCTCCAAAAGGACATGATTTCTCTCATAAGTACTATGTAAGGAGGTATAGAAAATATAGATATGATGAGGGTCAAAGGAGGTATAGAAGATATAAGTATGTTGTGGAGGAAGAACATGAAAGGAGACATAGAAGGAGGGACACCAATGCAAACATGGAAGAAGCTTTTCAATCTAACTTTGAAGATGATAAAGCTTCGGCCGTGGTGCCACATGGTAAGGAGAAAATCTCTACTTCTATTCCTATTGCTATTACTTCTTCTTTATTCCATGCAAGATGTCATGTCCAAAATAGTGTATGTTGTTTGCAAGTGGTTGGTGCAAGTGGTTGGTGAGCCCACATGCATGCCTAGCCCAATCATGAAGCTTGGATGAAGGTCACAAAGATAAAGACTCAAAATACCAAAAAGAGATTCAACACTTAAAGGGAATATACTTTAGTGTGTCCACCTTGATAATTGACAAGGACACACTAAAGGTGACCAATGATACTTTTAGGGAATTTCTAGAATATCCAAACTCTAGTGTTTCCTACTTATTTGTATTTGCTTTTCAATAAATTTAGGATTTCATTCCTAATTGTAATGAACATTTGTTTGTGAGCCTTGTTGGCCATTTAGTTTAGGCCTTATTTCGTTCCTTAGTGGACTTTAGAGTGTCGGGCTTAGGATCCTAGAGTCCAACCTATATATATTGTTCCATTCGATGTAATAGGTAGAACATTGATGAATGAAATTCATTTTTACATTTTGAGCATAAGAGTGCCCTAAGACCTAAGTGAGTGGTGAGTGGCTAGTTGCTAGTGTAGGTGAAGGTTCATCATAGATTCTCCAAGGTTTCTTGAGATGAGAACCTTGAGCACACAACCTTGAGGCTAGGAGAGCTCAAGGATAGTGTTGTCCTTATCATCTTCCCAAGGAAGAAGTGGTGGACTTCCTTCTCCACTTTCATTTCTATCTCTTCCATATTTGCATTTTCTTCCCTTCAAGTAAGTGTTGTTTCATTTGTGTCTTTGATTTTGTTTTGTTAGTGTTCATTGTTGTGTGAGAAAATTGTTGATTTGCTAAATTTCAAGATCCTAAACTGCAAGATCTACTTTAGATCTCATCAGAAAGGACAAAAAGAAGTACGTTTGGGTGCCCAAACGAGAAGGTCCCCCAGAAAGGACACTATTGGTTATAGATTGATTGTGAACTTCTGTTGAGGGATCCACTGTGGCGGATAATATGGCTCACCTAAAACGTAGGTTGGAAGTAGAAGAGCCAAGCGAACCGAGGAAGCCTAGCTGATTTTCCCAGAAGCTGAGAGAGCTCTACTTGTCTAATCTAAACCTTGGAAGGGAAAATCCCCAGTCAAGAGGACCGAAGCCGCATCCTGAAATCCTCTTGCTTGGGTGGAAAGGTCTATTTGCCGATGAGAAGATCGGGTGGACTGCATTGGTGATTCCTAGTGAAGAGTCTGTCCCCAAACCGGAGAAGAGGGTTGTAAGAATCACAACAGAGCAGGGTTCAGTATCTGTGTTATCACGGTTATGAGTGACAAGGAGTTGAGGGCCAGCGCGACAGTGAGACTACCCTCAGGAGTACCGCAACACCAATGGATGGCAAAGAAGGTGTCCAAGGAATCACCACCCAAAGTAGCCTCTCAGACACGTACGCAGAAGAGAAGTATTCAAAAGGTAAGGGCAATTCAGAAGTTGAGGGGCATGTTCCAAATGCTGACCACGTCAAAGGAAGATACACAGGAGGCCGACACAAATGATGCACCTGTCGTAGCGACACCTTCCCTCGACACCACTTCTAAAGAAGCCGAATTCAGTATGATGATTGGGGAAGTTGAGCTAAATGGTATCCCACTCACATATGCTGTTATGGATTTCTTGTATGGTCCCCATAGTCGCAAAAAATCTCAGGCGCTCAGTGCTAACTAAAGTTAGTGAATGTCAACTAGAGTCACAAGAAAGGGGTGTTACTAAGGTTCCCATAGAACCTATCTTCTGAGTTTGTCATTAAACTTAAGGCATATAGATATGGTTAAATAGAGTAGGTTAAGATACTAAGAAGATGTATATCGATAATGTACTACTTGTCTTGTTAGATACTAGATGGTGTAAGAAGATCAGATGATTGAAACTAATGTTTAGTCTTCTTACACAAATGGCATCGAAGTCTTTTTCTGTAGCTTTGATAAGAAGATTAGAAGGCTGTAGTGAGATGATACAAGATAGCTGAATCTAGATTAATTAGGAGGATTCCTACAAAGGAGTGGAAAACGGCTTTTCTTTAGGAGTAGGTTGTTATGTAAAGTAGTAAAGAAGACACAAGAGTTATAGTGATTCACCCAAATCAACGGGCTACATCCACTCCTCAAACCAAGTGAGAATTTCCATTATTTTCAAAATAGTTTACAATCCAATTACAGGCTACAACACTGAAGGTTTCTTCCACAGCCCTATCAACTATTCCACTAGTTTTCTTCGACAACACTAGCAACTGTAATACCCCTAACGAACACCTTAGGCATCTTCACTAACATTTCAAGTAACCAAAGCCATGTTAGGAAGGCATTAACCCCTAAGACCCTACTTAGGCATCTTCATCAATATTCTGGCAACCAATGCCTTGTTAAGAAGGTTCACATATAAGGTAGTGTTTGGGTTCTGTTTGGGAACTACACTAGCTTGGATGATTACATGGTTTTTATCATTCTATGCTTTCCAAAGCTATTTCATACGCATAATATTCTGATAATAACTGTGTAAGCATTGCTGAGTATGGTTGAGAGAGATGATAGATCTTTAGAAGCTATTCTGGAAGCCGTATGAAGGGATATATTGGGGCACGCTTGCAATCTACTCTGACACTTTGAATGTGATCATATAGCGTTAAAGAAAGTTTATTATGTGTTTCCATCTTCTGGTCACTTCCTTCACTTTAACATGTATCTTTCGAAGAGTTTATCTGCACATACATCATTTGTCACTTCAAGAACGTAGGTCCACGCACACTTGACTTGACCCATTCATAAGATGCATTACCAGATATCTCAAACTATTGTGCAAGAGACCTTTTGCTTTATCATCTTTTGCTAATGTGTATAAGATTTCATCTTTTCATTGTGAGAAGTTTTTGGCTAAAACTTACTATGTGATAAGACGATTCTTACTGTAACTTTATGAGCTTCTGAAGAGTGTCTTCTTACTAAATAGAGTTTCCAAGCTGGATATCACTTATGAAGTTCATCTCTCTTTGATCATTGTTTCTCTTGTCTTGAGGATTTGCTTGTAAGGCTTCTTCCTTAGTGAAGAACATATATTCTCATTTTTGAGAAGCTTTTGACCTATCTTTACCTATATGTCTTCTTGTTGATCATCATTAATTTCTTGTTCAGACACATGTCTATGTTTTCTTGATCTATTCAAACTCTTTCACTGAGGATAGTCTTCTTGACTGGTGAAGGTAATGACTTTTTCTTTCAATTCCTCCTCAAAGCCTTTTTAATTAATGCTCTTTCAGCATATTACCTTCTTGAGATGTAATTGAATATTTCCTGCCCCTAAGGTCACTCAAAAAGATCCATTAGATCCAAAATGGATCTCATAACTTAAACAAAATGGTTTGTTTCCATAAAAATTAGTCCAAGGAATTTTGCCTGAACACTAACGTTAAGGCTTCCTTCCTTAAATGGAAACCAAAGTCGTTAGCCGAGACCACTGAAGACACAATAATGGGGGACGAGGATGAAGACCCATTTACGCCACTTTCCTTTGAAGATGAGCCGATAAGGGATTCAATCCACGATGACATAGTGAACGAGGAGGGCGGAGGCTTCCTCTTTGAAATAGAAATGGTGGGATTTCTTCCACTAGAGTTTTGGGGAGTCGAGGACCAACCCAGAGAACTAGAAGGTGATGTCTTTGTTGTGGAGGCCGAATGGGCTACCTGACCAGAGTCAGACAACCAAGTGACCGACGGTATATTGTTTGAGAAGCCTATGGCGAACATTGTGAAACACTTAAAGCCACTTTACATCAAAGCCCATCTAAAAGAAAAACTCTTAAACATCATGCAGTTGGCTACAATGAAGAAACTCGGCAAGAACGCATAAGATCTCATCCCAAGCCCCATGACTATGGCTAGTTTCTGTTACCAAGTGGCTTCAGTCTCAAGAGGGGGGGTGAATTGAGATTTTAAAAACTTTTCCCCTTTTTAACGACTTAGATTAATTTTCGCGCAGGTTTATGAAATGAACGAATTAGAATAAAGAACAGTAAAGCACGCACAAGATTTATACTGGTTCGGTCACCTCCCAGTGACCTACGTCTAGTCCACACAACCCTTTGTGAGATTTTCACTATCAAACCAAAGCTTTCAACCGGGTGCCTTCTTACAGACACAGGCACTCTTCACCTAGGATACCCCTCCTTGTGCAAGAGCCCTAAACAACAATTACAACAAGAGATACCCCACCCTTGTTACAATCAAAAACCTTAGAGAGATACCCCACTCCCTAGTAGAACCAATTGAGAACAAGATATACCCCACCCTTGTTACAATCAAAACCCTAGAGAGATTCCCCACTCTCTAGTACAATCCAATAACAGTTTTAAAAGAAATTACAATGAAATAACAAATACCTCTGAGAAGGTGAATATGACAACCTGAAGAATCCCAACCTAACCCTTGAGAGAGATCAGCTCAAAGTGATGAAGAACGTGAAGAATGAGTGTGACAGTGAGAGACTTTGCGTTCTTCTCTTTAGAATTTTAGGTTGTGAGTGATACGTGAAATCCTAAGTCCTATTTATAGAGTTTGTTAAAATATGACCGTTGAAACAATTTTTAACACTAATTTGATAAGTGACAAATCGATTAATGGCTTGAAAAACATAGACACATAATCGATTTTGTGCTTTAAGGAAAATAAGATAAGAATCGATTGTGTGCTTTAAAGAAATAGGCCAACAATCGATTGTTTGCTTCCAAAGTGAAGCTTAACATCAATTTTGTGCTTTACACAATCGATTCTTTGTTTCAAAACAAATAAGTCAAGAATCGATTGTTACCTTTAAACCAAGAAGCCATGAATCGATTCTTTCCTTTAAAATAATAGGCTATGAATCGATTGCTCTCTTAAAGTCTAGAAGCCATGAATCGATTTCTCCTTTAAACAAATAAGCCATGAATCGATTTCTCCTTTAAAATAAGAAGCCAAGAATCGATTTCTCCTTTAAAATAAAAAGCCATGAATCGATTCTTCAAAAACCAAGTTCTTTTAAAACACTAAGTGCATAATCGATTGTTGGCTTTAAACAAATAAGCCATGAATCGATTTCTCCTTTAAAATAAAAAGCCATGAATCGATTCTTCAAAAACCAAGTTCTTTTAAAACACTAAGTGCATAATCGATTGTTGGCTTTAAAGAACAAGTCTACAATCGATTTTGCTTGTTATAATTTGTGCCTTACCTATTTAGCATGCTTTTATCAAATGGAGGCATATGTTAGGTTAATTGTGTGAGTGCTAGTGTGTTGAGTGATTTGAGCCGATCCTCAAAAGCGGTTTACAATTCATTCCTAAGACAGGGCCCGACTTCCTAGCGACTACCCTTAACACAGACTTACTTCTTGAGTTGGTTGTGCCTTGAAGTTCCATTTGTCACTTTGTCTTATATTACTTCATCATCAAAACTTAACCTGCAACACAAGATATCCACATTCTCCCCCTTTTTGATGATGACAAAATTTTAATTCATCTCAAGTGGGAGGTTAGTTCATCAAGCAAAACAATACGCTAATATTAAAGATATGTATCTAGACTCCCCCTTACTTGATGCTTCCTCTATCTAAATGCAAAGTGACAATACACTAATATTTCTCCCCCTTTTTGTCATGATCAAAAGGGTTAATGCCAAACTTAGTTGGTGAGTCGAAAACGCAGCTAACAGTGAGTTCATTGCATTTAAAAAAAAAGGATAGCTTAAATCACAAAATGACATGAGAGTCGAGTTTCAACACAAGATAGCCTAACCAAAATTCAATTAGCAGTTCATAATTCATTCAGATAAGTGATAAATTAATAACTCCAAGTTTTATTCTTATGAAAAAGAGATTTTCTTTTTGCAATGGTTTTGTAAAAAAAATATCAGCTAGCGGTTTTGATTGCTCAACTAAAAAATCAGATAATCACCTTTTTGAACACGATCTCTAAGAAAATAATGTCTAATCTCTATATTCTTAGTTCTAGAATGTTGAACGGGGTCCATTTATAGATTAATGTGATTTATATCGACACCATATGTTATTGTTTACTCTATTTCCTATTGTTCTAACTTGCTTACTGATTTTGTCCTCAATGGTGCATAAATCAAAATCAAACAATGATAATCACATTTATGTCTAATGCTTAGAAACTTATGCTTAAGATATTCCACATAGAACACATAATCAATAGAGGTGGATGGATCTTTACTAATTTTACCTTCACCGAGGATTCTTCCTCTATTGCTGTTATCACAAGTCACATGACCGCTTTTTCTGGGGGTGAGTGTTAAGAGCTTTGTCATATCTCCAGTCATGTGCTTTGAGTACTTGCTATCAAGGTATTAATTTTTCCCCCATACCTTGAAGCATACCTGCAATAAGATCAAGTTGAAAGTTTTGGTACCCAAATTTCTTTGGGTCCTTGTGGGTTAGTACTTGGTAGAGTTCCTTTGGGAACCCACACCTTTTTCACAACTTGTCTGCTTCTAGCCATACAAACAGATGCAGTATGTCCTAATTTGGCACAGTAATAACATCTAATATATGGACTAGTAGTGAACTTAGGTCTATAATGCACATGTCTTTTTATGAAATTATTTCTTGGAGACCTAGGATGCATATGTTGTATGTTGGACATTTTTCCTATTGTCCATTCAAGCTCATGAATTTTCTTTTCATATTCAGCACACTTATCACACACATAATTTGCTTTAAAGCAACCATGACTATGATTTTCATTTCTAAGTTCTAATTTTTCCTTAGTTAAAGCAATAACTTCGTTTTGAAGATGAGCAGCTGTTTTCTTAGATTGGGTTAATGTTTTAGCTAGTTTCAAAGAATCATTATGCAATTCAAGAAATGCTTCATGTAATTCATCATATGCATTTTGTGAAGTTTCAGAGTTAGAATCTACCTCAGTTTCATTTTCACTATCGTGGTCGGCCATGAGAGCAACTTGAGTTTCTTCACTTTTTGAATCATCTGATGACTCCATGTTATAGTCTTCCCATGCTATGTAGGCTTTTCTACCCTTGTTTCCTTTGGATCCCTTTTTCTTAAATTTTGACAGTTTTCTTTGTAAGTTCGGGCACTCCATCTTCATGTGTCCGGATTTGCCACATTCGTAGCAAGTTGGTGGACTTGGGAAGTTTTCCTTGCTTGAGACTCTTTTGGGTGAAGAATTCTTTTTGGGGAAGCTTTTCCTTCTCATGAACTTTTTGAAGTTTCTAACCATTAGCTCCATATTCTCCTCGTCTTCATCATCTTCATTTTCCGAATCATCACTATCATCAGATGGATTTGAACTAGAAGCTTTGAGAGCTAAGCTTTTCTTTTTATTGTCTTTTTCTTCATGTTCTGCTAGACGAGCGAGCTCTAATTCGTGCTCTTGTAGTTTCCCAAAAAGAGTGGCGAGTGTCATAGTAGCTAAATTTCTTGATTCAGCTATAGCAGTTACTTTCGGTTGCCATTCTCTGTTTAGGCATCTTAACACTTTGTTGATCAAGTCTTCTGCAGGAAATGATTTTCCTAATGAGCCCAGTTGATTCACTATGTGAGTGAACCTCTTTTGCATTTCTTGTATAGTTTCTCCTTGATTCATTCAAAATAGTTCATATTCCCGGATGAGAGTGTTTGTTCTTGCTCTTTTTACTTCACTAGTACCTTCATGAGTGACTTGAAGATTGTCCCACATTTCTTGGGCAGTTTTACAGTTTGACACTCTGAAGAACTCATCAGGACTGAGGGCGGAAGTGATGATATTCTTGGCACGAAAATTGTGTTGAACTTTTCTCTTATCATTATCAGTCCATTCAGCTCTTTCTTTGACAGTGAGAATACCATTTACCATATGCGTGGGGACATAGGGTCCATTTTCCACAGCATCCCATACATCAATATCAACCCCTTCTATAAATATTCTCGTTCTTTCTTTCCAATATGCATAGTCTTTCCCGTTGAATCCCGGAGGACGGGTAAGAGACGCACCCTCTTGCGTAGACCAACCTGAAGCCATTTCTCTTGAAGCTGCTAGGCCCTTTAAACAAGAGTCTAGCTCTGATACCACTTGTTACCAAGTGGCTTCAGTCTCAAGAGTGGGGGTGAATTGAGATTTTAAAAACTTTTCCCCTTTTTAACGACTTAGATTAATTTTCGCGCAGGTTTATGAAATGAACGATTTAGAATAAAGAACAGTAAAGCACGCACAAGATTTATACTGGTTCGGTCACCTCCCAGTGACCTACGTCTAGTCCTCACAACCCTTTGTGAGATTTTCACTATCAAACCAAAGCTTTCAACCGGGTGCTTTCTTACAGACACAGGCACTCTTCACCTAGGATACCCCACCTTGTGCAAGAGCCCTAAACAACAATTACAACAAGAGATACCCCACCCTTGTTACAATCAAAAACCTTAGAGAGATACCCCACTCCCTAGTAGAACCAATTGAGAACAAGATATACCCCACCCTTGTTACAATCAAAACCCTAGAGAGATTCCCCACTCTCTAGTACAAACCAATAACAGTTTTAAAAGAAATTACAATGAAATAACAAATACCTCTGAGAAGGTGAATATGACAACCTGAAGAATCCCAACCTAACCCTTGAGAGAGATCAGCTCAAAGTGATGAAGAACGTGAAGAATGAGTGTGACAGTGAGAGACTTTGCGTTCTTCTCTTTAGAATTTTAGGTTGTGAGTGATACGTGAAATCCTAAGTCCTATTTATAGAGTTTGTTAAAATATGACCGTTGAAACAATTTTTAACACTAATTTGATAAGTGACAAATCGATTAATGGCTTGAAAAACATAGACACATAATCGATTTTGTGCTTTAAGGAAAATAAGATAAGAATCGATTGTGTGCTTTAAAGAAATAGGCCAACAATCGATTGTTTGCTTCCAAAGTGAAGCTTAACATCAATTTTGTGCTTTACACAATCGATTCTTTGTTTCAAAACAAATAAGTCAAGAATCGATTGTTACCTTTAAACCAAGAAGCCATGAATCGATTCTTTCCTTTAAAATAATAGGCTATGAATCGATTGCTCTCTTAAAGTCTAGAAGCCATGAATCGATTTCTCCTTTAAACAAATAAGCCATGAATCGATTTCTCCTTTAAAATAAGAAGCCAAGAATCGATTTCTCCTTTAAAATAAAAAGCCATGAATCGAATCTTCAAAAACCAAGTTCTTTTAAAACACTAAGTGCATAATCGATTGTTGGCTTTAAACAAATAAGCCATGAATCGATTTCTCCTTTAAAATAAGAAGCCAAGAATCGATTTCTCCTTTAAAATAAAAAGCCATGAATCGATTCTTCAAAAACCAAGTTCTTTTAAAACACTAAGTGCATAATCGATTTTGCTTGTTATAATTTGTGTCTTACCTATTTAGCATGCTTTTATCAAATGGAGGCATATGTTAGGTTAATTGTGTGAGTGCTAGTGTGTTGAGTGATTTGAGCCGATCCTCAAAAGCGGTTTACAATTCATTCCTAAGACACGACCCGACTTCCTAGCGACTACCCTTAACACGGACTTACTTCTTGAGTTGGTTGTGCCTTGAAGTTCCATTTGTCACTTTGTCTTATATTACTTCATCATCAAAACTTAACCTGCAACACAAGATATCCACAGTTTCATTGGTCACCCTTCTCATGCCTTGGGTGTGTTGCTGGCCGATCTAAGAGTTGGGTCAAAGGTAATGCGATCGGTTTTCTTCGTCATAGAAGGGTAGTGGTCGTAAGACGTGATCCTCGGCAGGGATTGGTTTCATACAAGTGAATGTATCCCCTCTACCTTACACGAGAAACACATGAAATGGATCGGTGATAACGTGGAGATAGTGAAGGTCGACCCGAACCCCTTCCCCACTAACGTTAAGATGTTTGAGGTCATCTTGAACTCTCCTCATATGAGTCCCATCACGATACCAAGAGGCTATGAGGAAGGAGGAGTGGAATCATGCGAGTGGACCACAGATGGTTTCAGACATAACATATTGCAGAGCCTACTGGATTGACTACACCTTTTTCAAGTGGAGTCAAGTAGTGAAGAAGCTATATTTGAGCCGTGAATCGGCCGATGTGCTCATAGTAGACTTTCCATCGTCCCCGGAAAACGTGGCAAAATCAGGGTTTTAAATCCTCTGGGCAGAGGCACCGATCAATCCACCCATTTCTGCGTAAGGCTTCCTGTACACTGGACGGTCGAGCGGTTTCAACTGAACACCGAAGAACTTCTTGATGGTGTCAGCGATGATATTAGGGTCCAGGAGATGGGGTCCCGAGGGTCTCTCAAGTGGAGGCGTTGGTCGTCACAGTGTATCTGGGGGACCCTGCGTCCTTGGCTGCGATGGTACCTGAGGTAGAGCGTCTGTCCATGGCTGCCCAGGTACTACTTGGGCCAGGTTAATACGGCCATATCCTGGTACAGATGCCTACGCGCCTTGGAGAGGTGAAATTTGATTCCATGGCTGCTCAACCAGAGCGACATTCATTTGTGTCTGTATATAAGAACCCGGCGGGTAGGTAGTGAGTGCTCCGGGGTATGACTGACTAGGAGGTAGGTTTGTCGATCCTTCTTTCTTGCCACTTTAAGATTTAAATCTCTAAAAGTCTCCAACAAAGCCATTTCACGAATCATCGGCTTTGCAGTGTGAATAGACTTCCTTCTCAAAGCATCTGCTACAACATTTTCCTTTCCCGGGTGATACTTCAACTCGAAGTCATAATCTTTCAAGGATTCCATCAATCTCCTTTGTCTGTTATTCAACTCTTTCTGATCAAACAGATACTTCAAGCTTTTGTGATCACTAAATACTTCGAAACGAGACCCATACAGGTAATGTCTCCAAATCTTTAATGCATACACAATAGCTGCCAAGTCCAAATCATGAGTTGGATAATTTTCCTCATGTGGCTTCAACTGCCTGGATGCGTAGGCTACCACTTGTTGATTCTGCATAAGAACACATCCTAAACCCTTCCCTGATGCGTCACTGTAAATTGGGAATCCCAGAGACGGATCTGGAAGAAACAGGATGGGAGCAGAAGTAAGTCGAGATTTCAACTCTAAGAAACATTCTTCACAGTCAGCATCCCAAATAAATGGTTGACCCTTGCGAGTTAACCAAGTAAGAGGAAGAACTAACTGTGAGAATCCTTGGATGAATCTTCGATAATAGCCAGGAAGTCCCAAGAAACTTCTGACTTCAATCACTGATGTTTGGCGTTCCCAATTCAATACAACCTCAACTTTGCTAGGATCAACTGCCACTCCCGCATGAGAAATCACATGACCCAAGAACTTCACTTCTGACATCCAAAAGTCACACTTTGATGGCTTTGCATATACAAATGGGATTCTCATGATCCCATGAATTTCGGCCCCCTGCTGTTACTTCTATACATTTTTATTTTCAATCTCAAGTGGCTTTCTTTGCCATATGAAACAAAACACTGTCCGTTTATTTTGTTTTCAGTCAGTTATGCATCAGGTTAAAATTAAATCATAATCGCGTACTAACATTACCAGTGATCTGATAACACATCTTTATAAACATGATTTTTCTGAATGGCGTAATTTAGAACAACCTGTTTGATGTACACATTTTTTATGTATAATGGTTTAAATGGATATTTTGTTTGGAACGCCAAATCTTTTATGCGCATGTATAAGTGATTAAATGGATATGTTCCTGCCTGATAATTTCATTCCATGAGGATACATAGGAAGGGGTGATATACGGAACTTACTCTCAGTAGTATATAAAGATTTTCATTTCCACTCTATGAGCTAATCTAAACACATTTGAGTCAAATAGTTGTGTGCCAGTTTTGTGAAATAAGCGATTACACATCCTGAATTGGACAAGAAGGTCACTGATCTGACTCATACCCTATAATCCAAACTGAGAATGTTACAATTGTAACTTTATGTTCAGGATGAAAATACATATGGCAAATATGATTTTTTCTGAATGGCGTGCTGTCAGAACTGTTTGTTTTACATGGTGTTATGTATAATGGATTAAATGAATATTTTTTTGGAATGCCAAATCCTTTCTGATTCTCCATGGTGCTTAAATGGATATGTTCCTGCCTGATAATTTAATTCCATGAGGGTTCATAGGAAGGGGTCACATACGTAGGCTAATCTCAGTAGTATACATTAAGTTTCGTTTCCACTGTATGAGCTACTCTAGAACAAATTTGAAACTAACACATAAGACAGCTTTGTGAAATAAGCGATTACACACGTAGGAATTGCACATGAAGGTCACTGAGCTGGCATTTTCTATAATCCAAACTGAGAATGCTACAATTGTAACTTGTTTTTACATATGAGCATAAATATGGTAAACGTTAAACTTATAGAGTAAATGGTGCATAAACACACTTCTTGAACCCAACGCAGATGTCTGGATGAGTAGCTTCGTGTCTGGATGTATGCAGTGCACCAATAGTTGTCAGAATTGGTCGTGGCACGACTAGAGATATGGCCTGGCGGTATTGTGTGTAGTCTTGCAGATCAACCCTTGGGTAAGTTGTCATACCCTAATATGTGTGCTGATACTTATAAAATTTGTACAGTATGGGAAAATTAGCTAAAACATACCTGCTCTTGCATTCTGTACAACACAAACTGGTCAATGGTGTCATTCTCCATGCAGATGTCAGTCACTACGAAAGCCTTGTGACCAAGCACAGTGGCCTATTGTGCGGTGTTAATTATGAACAAATATGTTTGGTTCCAGTTATTTGCAAGAGCATATGGATCCTCAATCTACAATGTTCATAGTGTTAGTTCAACATATATCTGACAGAAAGTATATATTTTGTTCAACAGATGTTCTAAATGTAGTAAATGTGCAAGGTTGGGAATTTCCGTAACTGGTTCATGCATACGGTAGGTACGCTTATGCTCAGCAAAGAAGTCCCAGTGGGATGATCCCCTTAGGCTGAAAATTGCCTTCCTCGTGTGGTCTGCAACAGCGATGTCAACACCAAACCTGAACATAAAGTCTTATGTGTTAGGTTCACTAAATTACAGGTACATGAAAACGATGAAATATTGATATCAAATAATAGTTTTTTTACGGGGTAGATGAAAGAATCCCGTATATGTGTGCCATGACGACGTATGAGGATTCCTGCGACCAAAATTAATGTTAACGAATATTCGAGGTTGTATCAACAGAATAGAATCAATATGGGCAATGAACAGTAAAAGTATGATGATTTACCTCAACTTGATGAACGTTATTTAAGTAGGAACTTATCTAAGATATCGAATGGTAACTCCATCTTGTGCTTGTAGATGATGTATTATTTCTTGTGATGGCGTGTTTGTAGGTGGATGAAGGAGGCTAGGAACTGGACAGCACAAGCAGGTGTTTCACAGAAGGTGTGGAATAGGTTTTGAACTATTTGACAGAGATGCAAGGTCAACGTGTATTCTGCCGTAGTTTTTTTTAGTGCCTAAATTATAGGTTTGTGTTGAATGGCCCTAATTGATTTTTTTTTGGTAATGTGTAAATAGTTTAGGCTTAAATATGTTTTAGGCCCCTGCAAATATGGGGTGTTTTGGTTTAAGCCCCTGCAAAATTTTTATTTATTTATAAGCCCTTGCAAAATGACACGTTTTGTTTTAAGCCCTTCTGTTAGCAAACTGTTAGTGAGACGTTAAAAATCCCTTCTACGTGTATATTTGCAGGGGCTTAAACCAAAAAAAATAAAATTTCCAAGGGTCTAATAAATAAAATATATTTTTGCAGGGGCTTAAAATAAAATAAAAAATACACGTGGAAGAGATTTTTAACGTCTCACTAACAGTTTGCTAACAGAAGGGCTTAAAACAAAACGTGTCATTTTGCAAGGGTTTATAAATAAAATTTTTTTTTGCAGGGGCTTAAACCAAAACACCCCATATTTGCAGGGGCCTAAAACATATTTAAGCCATTAGTTTATTATTCAAATTCTCAGTTTGCCAACATTGTATTCCATTTAATGTCGTTCTGATTTTTGTAAAACTTCCTCCGCAAATAATTCCATATTTAGTTTGTGTTATCAATGTCCAGGAAGTGGTAACGGAAATCATGTTTAATGATTCAATTTTTTCAGCAATTTAATTCGTGTTTCCCGTTCTTTTTTTTCCTCACTACGCCAGATGTTGAAGAAAAGAGCGCATCCATAAGTAGCGCTTCTTTAAAAAACGCTACGCATTGATAGAACGCAATAGGCATGGGTAGCGCTTGGTCTTCTAAGCGCTGCTTATAGTTGTAACGGGATTAGCAATGGGCAGCGCCTAGTGTATGAACGCTGCTTATAGGTGATACGCGCCTAGGCAATAGGCAGCGTTTCCTAAAAAGCGCTGCTTATAGGAGAAATGCGTCCTCCAATAAGCAGCGCTTCTTAGGAAACGCTGCCTATTGCCTAGGCGCGTATAAGCTATAAGCAGCGCCTCTGAACAAGCGCTGTCCATTGGTACCACTATAAGCAGCGCTTATAAGTATAAAGCGCTGCCCTTTGCCCTTTTTTTTTTTCGTTTCTTTCAATATCTTAGCCCTCCAACGTCTCTCTCTCTCTCTCTCACTTTCGTTCTTCAGCTCCCACTCTCTCCCTCTCACGAAAACACACCCTTCTTCTCAACCATCTTCAACCCTTCTTCTAGGAAAACCCACCCATTTCGTTTCTCTCTCTATCTTTCTCAACCATTTCGTCTCTCTCCCTCACATACTCTCTCCATTTCGTTTCTCTCTCTCAACCATCTTCAAGCCATTTCGTTTTGGTGACATATTCAACCATCTCCAAGCCAAGCATCTTTGAAGGTAACTCATAAACTCATTTCTTGTTTTGCATTTAAAGTGTTATTGTGATATATGTGGTTGTTTTACTTGGTTTATCATATTGTGACATTGTGTATATGTGGTTGTTTTGTTGTGTGTTGTCTCTTTTGCTTTGCATTTAAAGTGTTTGTGTTTTTGACTCAAAGAATACCAATTTCAATATATAGAAGAATTTTGTAAATGAATGATTGAAATTAGGATTGCTTGTTGTTCTAGTTATTTTAATGGCATTGAAACCTTAGGTTAGATGATTCAAACTTGATGCTTGTTGATTGGTTCTTTGAAAGGGTGGAGTGTTTCTAAACTTGAGGGGAAATGTAGGTGTAGTGTTTGTTGAAATGTCCAAATGAAATGCTTGTTAATTTAATGTTGCTCTAGGTTAAGGGATTCTTGTGTTGTATATTTATAAATTTGAGATATTTAGTGAAATGCATGTTAATTGAATGTTGTTCTAGGTTAAGGGAAACTTGTGATGTATTTCTAAACATGAGAAATTGAGGATTGTTGCTGAATATGTGAACTGTTGTTAGGTTTTGCGAGTTTGTTTTGTCGGAGCTTTGCATTCGTTGTTCGAGAGTTCGGTTCATTTGCTAGTGCGTGGTTCGCCTAGGTTGGAGTTCATTGTTGCTTACACTTGTTCAGGTACTTTTGTTGCTTAAAACTAGAGTGACTATTTATTTATTTAAAACTGAAATTGCCTCTCTTATTTTTTTTTATGTGTTCCTTTTCTTTTAGTTGTGCTTGAAATGAAAGATTGATACCTAACTTGTGATGAAGTTTAGTCTTGGCAACAACAATGATTCTAAAAATCAATTGCTAATAACTGTTTTGATTGAACCATGATGATTTATTTCTTCATAGATGTTGCATTGATATGTAGGCTTTGCTCTTCTATTACTATTTTTTAGAAATAGATCACCTTTTTTTATAATATATATTTTATACTTGAACAAGAATATAAGTTATGCAAACTTGTATATGTGTGGTGAATGAAACTAGCAAAGTAAAATCAAATATGCCTAAATATGCGAATTGTTTGTTGTTTGTCACCTATAATAGGTTTTTAAGTTCCCTTATCAGGATTTTATTATAAATAAATACTGGGAAATTATGGATAGAGAGTGTATGTCTGCCAATCGTCTGTCCAAGGAATATGTTGCTGGAGTGGATTATTTTGTGAAGTGTGCTGTTGAACGTTTAGGGACTTCTAGTAACATGAAGTGTCCTTGTTTGAGTTGTTGTTATGTAAAATCAGTTAATGCAGAGAAGTTGGCAGGACATTTAAAGGGTTACGGAATAGATCAAAGTTACACTTGTTGGACAATGCATGGTGAGGAAAGAGGTGAATCTTCAAATATGGGTAATAGTACTGAGAGATGTGCACCGGTTGACACCGAAAGACCTACATTTGAAGGGGGCGAATTTGAAGAGATGGCAAAGGCTGTTGAAGACGATCTTAATGACTGTCCTCAAATGTTTGAGAAATTGATAACGGATGCGGAGACACCGTTGTATTCAGGTTGTACTGAATTCACAAAACTATTGGCTGTGATAAAGTTGTATAACTTGAAAACTTGCCACGGATGGACGGATAAGAGCTTTACGGAATTACTCGCACTGTTGAAAGAAATGTTGCCGAAGGATAATGTGCTCCCTTCTCGGACGTATGATGCAAAACAAATGTTAGGGTCCATTGGGTTGAACTATGAGAAGATACATGCTTGTCCCAATGATTGCATTTTATTTCGGAATGAACATGCATCGTTAAAGTCATGTCCTAAATGTAATGCATCGCAATATAAAAAGAAAGAATCTGCTCCAGAAAAGGTGTTGTGGTATTTTCCCATAATTCCTCGATTTAGGCGCATGTACCATAGTTCAGAAGATGCAAAACACTTGACATGGCATGATGATGAAAGGATTAAAGATGGCATGCTACGACACCCGGCGGATTCTCCGCAATGGAAGAAAATTGATATTGATTATCCTGATTTCGGGTTGGATCCAAGAAACCTACGACTTGCATTGTCTGCTGATGGATTTAATCTGCACGGCATACAGAGTAGCTCCCACAGTACATGGCCCGTGATTTTGGCGATCTATAACTTACCTCCATGGCTTTGCATGAAACGCAAATATATGATGTTGTCTTTGTTAATTTCTGGGCCCAAGCAACCGGGAAATGATATTGATGTATACTTGGCTCCGTTAATTGAAGACTTGAAGCTAATGTGGGAGACTGGAGTAGAGGTGTATGATGGGTTCAGAGAAGAAACTTTCACCTTGAGGGCTATGATTTTTGGCACAATTAATGACTTTCCAGCATACGGCAATCTATCTGGGTACAGTAACAAAGGTCAGTGTACGTGCCCTATATGTGAAGATAACACTGATTGGATGTGGTTGGAACATGGTAGGAAGAATATATACTGTGGTCATCGTAGGAAGAATATATACATTGATTCTGTGCATGGTCATTTCAACACCCACCCAGACTTGGTTGTCATATTTAATAGGTGTGTGTATTTCGATCACTCTGCATATTTCTTTGTTTTAGTTGTTAACTACATGTATTTTTAATAATATAGTTATATCCAATTGTGTTCAGTTGTTTGAAGGAATATTGGGTATTGGAACAATCACAGACAAAATGGGTGCCAATAGTGGTAAGTTTGTAATCAATCTTCTCATATATTTATTTACATTATTGTTGTCAAAAAACTATATTAAATTAAATTTAACAATTAACTAATCTTTTGTTTTGTAGTGTCCGAAACAACCAAATAACAATGATTGTGGGTATTACGTAATGAGGTTTATGAAGGAAATTATTACCCACAATCAAATGGTTATCCCCAGACAGGTATCTTTACAGAACTCTTTTTTATTTTGATTTAACCATATATTTCAATTCTAATTTTATTTAATTATATAATTTCAGTATTTTTCCGATTGTCGGTGGAAGACATACTCTACTGCACAGCTTGATGAGCTTAGAGGAGAGTGGTGTCATTATGTCTCGCAATTCTTTTGATTTTAGATAGATTGTAATGTTGTAAATTGTTAGAGTTTTATTGATTGGATACATGCATATGAATTGGTTCATGCATATGTAAGTTGCTAACTTGTTTTAATTTAGATACATATTGTAAGTAGCTTGCTAATTTTGGATACATGCATATGAATTGGTTCATGCATATGTAAGTTGCTAACTTGTTTTAATTTAGATACATATTGTAAGTATCTTGCTAGTTTTGGATACATATTGTTAGAGAGTTTGATTTGGATACATATTAATTTGTTAATATTGTAAGTTGCTAAGTTTTGGATACATATAATAACTTGTTAGCTAGTTTGTTTTGGTTTGTGATCATATTGGTGCATTGGGATATATAACTAGTTTATATATATATATATATATATATATATATATATATATATATATATATATATATGTGTGTGTGTGTGTGTGTTGTTAGTATATAATGGATTGGATTGGTATTAATTGGCTGTATATGACTAGGAAATTATCAAATGTAAAAAGGAAAATACAAAAAAACAAGAAAAAAAGGAAAAAAAAAATTAAACAATGGGCAGCGCTTGGTGTGAGAAGCGCTGCCCATTCACCTAGTGCGTATAGCAATGGGCAGCGCTTGGTAAAGGGAAGCGCTGCCCATTGCTAAACGTGCTAGGTGAATGAGCAGCGCTTGGTGGGAGAAGCGCTGCTCATTTACCAGCAATGGGCAGCGCTTTCCTTTACCAAGCGCTGCCTATTGCTATACGCGCTAGGTGAATGGGCAGCGCTTCTCCCACCAAGCGCTGCTTATTCACCTTGCGCGTTTAGAAATGGACAGCGCTTCCCCTTACCAAACGCTGCCCATTTCTAAACGCGCTAGGTGAATGAGCAGCGCTTCTCCCTTAAAACGCTGCCTATGACTATTAATGAGCAGCGCTTCTCAAACGCTGCCCATTTTTAGGGAGGAATCACCAGCGCCAAATTTAGCAGCGCCCAGAAACGCTGCCCATGGCTAAAAAAAACGCTGCCCATCCCCAAATCTGTTGTAGTGCCTGCTGCTGATGTTGGACGAATTTGAAAGACTGTGGCTGACCTGTAATTACGTCATCAATGACGTAATAAAAACTGTCTGGTGACGTGGAACTACAACGTGTGTGCTTCATGGTTTATAATTATAAAGATATATATATATATATAGAGAGAGAGAGAGAGAGAAAGAACTATTTTAGTCTTAGTTTACTCTTAGTTGCCGTATACTAATATCTTCTTGGCAACTAAAAGTTGTCAACAATTGATGCCATGTCACACAATTTTATCGCAAATGGCTTATAGTTAACGCATGTAATAGTTGATTTTAGTTTTAATTGACAACGCTAAAGTTGCTTTTAGAGCATTCTCAATGGAGAAACGCCAATTGAGTTTTTAAATAAGAACTTCATCTCTGCAACCCAAAATTTCAATAAAATTTACTAAGTGGGTCCCTACAAAAAGAAAGAGAGGGTTTGTTGCGTTAAAAACACACTTAGAGCAAGTGTACTATTTCGCAGAAGTAGTATAAAAGATTAACGTATCCACAAGGATTAATTAGCAAGTACCAAACTAGTCAAGATTGTCTATTGTTCAGACGAACCAATAATTGAGTTGTAGTGAGAGAAAAATAAAAAAGAAATAAGTAACAAATAGTAAAATGCAAGATTGAATTAATGGAGAGAGGTCTAGGGTCACGGTTGTTGGACTAAATGATAACCTTGGGGGGGGGGGGGGGGGGGGGAGGGGGTGAATAAGGTTATATGCCAAAAATGAAATCTTTTTAGTTTTCGAAAATTAACGATGTTAGTTCAAATCGAATGCGGAAAAAGGGATTTAGACTATTGTAAAGATAAGGGAAAGAAGTACATCGTGATTTTTACGAGGTTCGGGATAAAAAGCCCTACGTCCTCGGCCTCTGGCTTTCCAACCTTTAGACTTGATAATAACCACTATATGAGAAGAAACTTCTTCAACGTCTTACAAGCAAGCAACTTCGCTATAGCTACCACACCAATCTTTATTTTCCCCAAATTGAGAACCCAAGCTTCCCGCTAAGGATTTCGCTACAATTCAATCTCCCCGATTGAATTACCCAAGAAAACTTCCCAGGATTTCACAACAACCAAGTATAGATTATTACAAATGAAAACTAGGACCCAATCACTATATAAAAATGATGTAGCTGAGAGAGATGAGAGATTTGGAACCCTAGATGAAGAACGTGAAGAAAATGGTGTGACGGTGAGAGTTTGCGTTCTTTTTCTTTTTGATTTATCAGGTGTTCTGTTTTATCGTGAAAACCCTAAGTCCTATTTATAGGGAATGTAAAAATATGACCGTTGAAACACTTTTTAACACAATTATCATAAGTGAAGAATCGATTGATTGCTTAAAAGAAATAGGAGAGAAATCGATTTAGTGCTTCCAAAAACACAAGTTAGAAATCGATTTTGTGCTTAAATAGAGGAAGCAAAAAATCGATTGTTCTCTTTAAAATAATGAGTGAGAAATCGATTGTTAGCTTAATAAAATCAAGTTCATAAACAAGTGAGGAATCAATTGTTCTCTTTAAAAATATAGGCCATAAATCGATTTCTAGCTTGTAACTTACAAGCCATGAATCGACTTCTAGCTTGTAACTTACAAGCCATAAATCGATTTTCACATTTGAAATGATAAGCAAGAAATCGATTTTATGCTTTTAAAACACAAAGTCATCAATCGATTGTTTTCTTTCCAAAACAAGTTCTTTTAAAAAACAAGTCATGAATAAATTCTTCTCTTTAAACTATAAAGCCATAAATCGATTTTCTTCTCTAAAAAAGGAAGCTCGAAATCGATTTCTAGCTTCAAACCAACTAGCTCAAAATCGATTTTCTTCTTTTAAACTAACAAGCTCAAAATCGATTTCTAGCTTTAAAGTACCAAGTCAAGAATCGATTCTTTATTTCAAAACAAATTCTTTAAAAAACAACAAATCATTATTCAAACTATTTCTTTAAAACACTTTGTGCCTAACCTGATTAATATTTTAAAAGATCATCTCTCAACTACAAAAGTTATAAAGCAGAAGTGACGGGATCTAACACGCGTCCTATGCAAAGCAATATAACACATCTTGAGCAGCTTCTCCTTTGAGGCGTCTTATAAGATATCATGTCCAACTGATACACTTTAAGATATCATGTCTTGTGCTTTGGTTCAACTATAAACATTAGTAAACAGATTGTAATTTGTTATCATACAAAATAAAGAGTGTTTGACCTTGGTTCAACAACGGTTTCACTTGTAAGCTTCGATTCCCCTATGTCTAATTCTACCTGAATTCCTTTATTTTATTTAATTATCAATCCCTTTAATAAAGCTATTAATCTGTTTGGTCATTCGCGATTAATATTTTTTTTCCTAAAATAAACCTTGTTTGGTCATGCAAGAATTTAAATTCAAGAAAAGCATAAAGTACAAAAAGGTTGAATGATTGGAAGACTAAATTAAAGTTTGGTCATGCATTAATAATAGCCCCAATTATCCTATAGATCCACCAACTAATTGTAGTATGATCGCTAATCAACTAGTTGATTATTGATTATGAACATGCAAAGGGTGATCAGTCCTTGTTATGTGATTAAAAACAATAAGATAATATTAATTAAAATAAAAATAGGAACTCAAATATTAAATTAGAACATAAAAAGATCTCTAAGAATGAAAGATCCACCTAAGACCCTAGAAGAGGATTTAGGTATCCATAATAGTCAATAACAATGAAATAAAAATAAGGTTTATGAATTACAGAAATAAGAATAACCCGGATGTAGAGAAAGTCTTAATCCTTGTCTTCAATCTCCTTGTTCTGCTCTAGAGCTCTCTCACGGTGTCAAGAATGGGTACCAAAATTCTTCTCTCCCTCCGCAGCGTCCGTGTAACTGTCGTTTGTGTATGTGGTGTGCGGCTCTCCCTCATTGACAAATGACACCCTCTTTTATATTAATTCCTTTTCTTTCTCTCCAAGCAAGCATAGTATGTTGTTCCTTTTTCCTCAAGTCAAGCTTGCTTCCTCTTTTAATTGCAAGAACATCTTTTTATCTCAATCCCTAAATATTAGGATTCAGATCCTTCCTAAATATTTGGTGCTTGCTATCCACTCCATGCCTCTTTCTTTCTCTCCAAGTCACATGTGCATCACTTTCAATTGAAATCACCAAGAGGATCTTCTTTTTATTTGATAGCCATATATACATATATATATATATATATATATATATATATCATAATCATATCATAATCATAATCATAATCATAATCATTATCATTATCATTATTATATTCAATCACGAAACGTCCACGTAAGCAGTCCACGTCACTAATCTAAAAAAGCCACGCAATAGATGTGAAAAATACGTGGCGTCCACCTCATCAGTTTTTACAATCTGAACGGTTGATAACCAAAGTTACATTGTCTCATAATCTGGACGGCTCACATTCAATAAAATTGCGGCTCCTAATGTTAGAAAAAAAGAACGGAAGTTAACAAAAGTACAAAACAGAACCTTAAATCATGGAAAATAAATTTCAAATGGGAACCACAATTTACTGGCATTTATTTGTGGTTTCAATTTCAGTCCATCAAGGCTAATTATTATATTTGAATATAAAGGAAATTAAACAACAAAACTAATTAAAATGATTCTCAAATACAAAAAAAAAATGATTTTCTTTTGTATAAACATCTTACTTCAGTAAATTATTCTTTTGTAGTCAATCTTTCCTAAAAAGAAATAGATAAAAGCGATAATTATCAGAATGATTCTTCAGTAAATTTTTTTGGTAGAGATGATTCTTCAGTATATGAAAACAAATACTTATAAAAAACTAAATGAAATGGATTCTTCTACTTGTTTTGTAATGGATGGATTGGATGGATTTTACTATGGATGGATTGGATTCATCCACTTGTTTTGTGGATGGATGTGATCCATCCACTAAATTCTTTTAAATCCAATGAATTACAATATCTATAAAATGAAAATCCAATGGATTATTATAAAAAAAAATTATGAAGAATAATTTTCTGATTTTATTTTCAAAAAAGTTTCAAAAAAAAAAACTTAAAAAATTATAATTTTATATATTATATTATATAATATTCTTACTAGAGCACCACCATCTACCACCACCGGCCGCCGGAGGACCACCGTTGACCACCGTGCCGACCGCCGGCCACAGAGCTCCGCCGTTGGCGACCGAACCGGCCGCCGGAGCTCCTCCGCCGGTCACCGTGAAGGCCGCCGGAGCTCCGCCGCCGGCAGCCACTTCCACCATCACAATATATTATATTATTTATAATGTATATAATATATAAATATATATATATATATATATATATATATTTATATATAAATCTAATATATATATCTATATATCTATTTATATATATAAATATAATATAAATACATATTGTAAATATAATATAAATTTTTTTATTTATATAAAATTATGACTTTTTTTATTTTATTTTTTGACTAATACAAAGCTTTTTTATTAGATCATTATAAATGGATGGATCGGATATCCATCCATAAAAAAGTTGTTAATGGATGGATTGGATAAACTTTTTTTGGTCAATGAATGGATTGGCTTGGATTTGTTTGGTACAATCCTAATGGATATAAATTTTTAGATAGATTTCTCTAATCCATCCGTTACAATCCCCATCCATATCCATCAAATCCATCCATTTTGACACCTCTATTCGTACCCAATGCGAGAATTGAACCCTCGACATTTGGTTAAGGGAGGATGAGTCCCAACTGCTTAACCACACCCCGCAATTTTATACATTATATACGCCGTAAATAAATATCTTTTCCAGAGGAAAATCGTTGACATTAGAAATGGGGCCAATAATTAGAAATAATAAGAAGGCATACAACAAATTGAGAATTGTACAGACCAGTAATAATATTTGAAAAAACTGCCAGCTTTCATGTTACTGTAAGAAACGAAATGGATCCACTAATTTTGGATCAGCATTAAAGATTATAACTCAGGACGATATTTAGAAATAAATTTACCAATGATTTTGTCATCACCATTTTAATAGTGGCGCAACTCCAGGGATTTTAGACTGTAAGCAACCAATTTACCAATGATTTTGTTATCATCATTAATCGTCTTTATGACTGTGAGTCAGAATTAATCGCTCTTTGTTCATTGCCTTTTCAGAATTCTGTATCCAGTAATTACCTGCTAATTCACCCTAATATTTTCATTATTAACGACTTATGAATTAGTCAAGTTCTAAAACAGTTAAATATCATGTGCAAACTTCATGAAATCTGAATTCCATATGTGTTAACCACGAAATGCATTCGCAGATTAGCCTCTAAAATCCGTACTCCGTATAATGTTGTATTCAGAGACCAGTGTATAGTGTTATATAGCATAATATGTGGAATATTAACTGGGACGAAATTATCATATGTAGTATCATGATCAATTAGTTCAACACTATTTTCTAATAAGTTTATTTTAGATGGAGTCCACAGTATTTTATATCTCACATAATACGCATAAATATACAACTGCATCTCTTTGAGTCCCACATAAAAATATCACATTTTAAGTTTAAAGAACGTGTATACCCGTGCTGGCACGGGTGATACATACTAGTGTGTCTATATATATATATTACATATAAGCGGCTTTAAATTGGACTTTTCATTCTTTTTCATATGTTTCTCTTTTCTGTAAAACAAGAGCAAATTAAGTCACTAATTTATATTATTAATAATAGCAGCTCTAAAAATGATTCAAAAGTGTCTCTAAAAATACACCAAATTGTGGTTTATCAACTCCCCCACACTTAACTTTTGCTTGTCCTCAATAAAATTTTCCGGCTCAATAAAATTTTCAAACAAATAATAGGGGCAACCAAATAAGAGACACAAAATTAGAAGCACAGTGACAGACAATAGACAAAAGAACACATATGAGGTGTCAAAAGGTTGCCCAATTAGAGGCTTATGTCCCTGAAGAATACATTTCTGTGAACAAGGGCAGTCTCACAATCTCTCTAAGTGTTTAGGGACTAGGGAAAATATATACTTAAGTTTCCACAAAATGCGCATTAACATAAACTTGTAATTTACCCAATCTCCACTAAAAAGTTCACATGCATGCAAAAGTTGGGGTTTCATGGGTTGTAATGGGTCAGGGTGAATTCATGTAGGGTAGAAAATAAGAAGGAAGGGATAATCAAAGGGCTAAAAAAAAAGAAAAAACAGTAACATTTGAAACCAAATATGAAGCTCCTATCTGTTTTACAATTTTTGTCCAAACTCCACATTAATATCACTTCTATCCTTCGCTCTTCTTTTTTTTTTCTCTTCAGTCGACTCTTTTTGATTTATTTTTAGTCTTGGGTAGACTTTTTTTTTTTTGGATTTGCCTTTTCCTCCTTCTTGCTTTCCTTTTTGTTTTTCCAAATTTTCTTTCAATTTTTGTTGTTTCTTAGGAGGAAAAGGTAAGTACATGAAAATTCCTATTTTGTTTCATTTGTAGGAAAAAATTCTTGTAAGCACATGATTCACTCTTTTTTTTTCCATCCTGACAAGATAGACAACTAAGGTATAAGACAAAATTTCAGTCCTGACAATATAGACAACAAAAATATAGGACGAAATTGTAATTTTCAATAGTTGCTCCAAATTTAATTTCAAATGGTTACCACAAAAGAAAAAAATAAAAAAATTATATCTGGGTACCAAAGAAATATATAACAAATAAGCTCAAAGGGGGTAACTAGTGGATAAATTTCAACAAACAACTCCGAGGCTAGAAAAATACCTAAATTCCCCAGATTTTTTTACATGATGCAAATCAATTTTCACCTTGAAATGGTCAAAAAACAAATTCTAGAATGTAGCAAATTGGGAAACACAATCATAGAAACAAAAGGGGTAAAAATTTATGATTTAGTATCAATCCCTTTTGAAGGCTCAAATCTCACATTTAGAAGCTAGTTAACAAAAGGTACTCAAGAGGGACAAATGCTAATTATCAGCTTCCTAAGGACATCCCCACAGTTACAATTAAGCACAAGTCTGTCAAGTAAATTAATTATGGGAACCCCTAAAGGCAAAATCTCTATTTTTTAAGCATAGTTCAGGCGAAACAAGCCAGAAAAATGCTATCAACACATGTAGTGGGTATGTGCATTAATAGAGATCAAGTAACAAGATATAATATCCTCCCCCACACTAGCATGAAGCATGGTCCTCAATGCAAAATAATCAAATAGGAACAAAAATAAATAAATGAGAGAGAGTAAGAGTGACTTCTCAGAGAGGTTGAGAGAGCTTGTAGTTTGAGCTTATTCCTAAAAACAAAACAAAACAAAAGCAAAATAAAAATAACTGAAAATAAAACACAGGTTGCCTCCTGGGAAGCGCTTATTTAGCGTCATGAGCCTAACGATAGTTAGTGCTTAATCAAGTGGCTCTCCAAGAGAAAATTTTACATCTAACGCAGTGCACCTTCTAGCTTTCTAATCATGTGGTTGACATTATTCTTCCTTTTTCCACGTGGTGGATGAACTTCAAAGGATGGTGAAATTTTTATTTTATCTCCATCCACCACTATGTTAGGATCCTGCAAAATAAGAAGTTTTTTCAAAAGGTCCTGCATCTTTAATTCACTAAAAATATTAGTTTCAACCACTTCATTAAAATAAGGAGAAGTAAAAGGTGAGAAATTTTCACTGGAATTAAAAGCTTTAATCACATCCTCTTGTTTACCACTCATTAGAGTTACCTTTCCCTTATGAACCTCAATCACATCGTCACCAATGGTTAAAACAATTTGCCCAAAAATTGGGGTTTTCTCCTCTTTCTCCAACTCATGAACCAATTGATCTTTCTCATTATCCTCACAAATGCTCCCTTCAGTAGGATCTTTTGTTTTAATATGACTACTTTCAGTAGGAGCTATTATTTTGACTTGACTCCCTTCAGTAGGAGTCTCTTCATCTTTCTTGAGAGCTTCTTCCCCTAGATTATCTTCGATATAGAACTCTTCATCACTCCTAAGAATACTTTCTCTATATTCCTCAGATTCTTCATTTCGGGTAGACTTAGTTTGTAAATAAAGAGTTTTTGAGCCAATTGAGTTGCTACCATATCAATAATATTTGACAATTGATTCTCCAAGCTATCGAGTCTTTCATTTGCCAGCTCCATATTTTTCTCACATCTATCAAATCTTTCTTTTGTTTGCTCCATAAATTTGACCAAGACCTCATAAATATCAGATTCCTCCTCTTTCCTCTGCACTTGTAGTGGCTCATAGTTATCCCAATAGTTTGAATAAGGCTCAAAAGGGGAGGAGAAAATGGGATTTGACATTGAGGCATATACCAAAATAACTTCTTTAAATTCCTTTTCGCCTCTACCTCTCTAATATAATCTCCAACGGCGCCAAAAACTTATTGCGTTAAAAACACACTTAGAGCAAGTGTACTCTTTCACAGAAGTAGTATAAAAAGTTATCGTATCCATAGAGATTAATTAGCAAGTACTAAACTAGTCAAGATTGTCTATTGTTCAGACGAACCAATAATTGAGTTAAAATGAAAGCCAAATAAAAAAATAAATAACAAATAGTAAAATGCAAGATTGAATTAATGGAGAGGTCTAGGGTCACAGTTTCACTTGCAAGCTTCGATTCCCTTATGTCTAATTCTACCTGAATTCCTTTATTTTATTTAATTATCAATCTCTTTACCATAGCTATTAATCCGTTTGGTCATTCACGATTAATATTCTTTTTCCTAAATTAACCCTTGTTTGGTCATGCAAGAATTTGAATTCAAGAAAAGCATAAAGTACAAAAAAGTTGAATAATTGGAAGACTAAATTAACGTTTGGTCATGCATTAATAATAGCCGTAATTATCCTATAGGTCCACCAACTAATTGTAGTACGGTCGTTAATCAACTAGTTGATTATGAACATGCAAAAAGTGATCAATCCTAGTTATATGATCAAAAACAATAAGGTAATATTAATTAAAATAAAAATAGGAATTCAAATATTAAATTAAAACATAAAAAGGTCTCTAAGAATGCAAGACCCACCTAAGACCCTAGAAGAGGATTTAGGAATTGATGTGAATTATTGTTACTAATTCACTCGAAATAGATGATCGTTCCATAATCAAAGAAATAACGAGACAATAAAATAGAAAAGACAAGAAAAGGGAAGAAAATTGAAAAGTTGGAAAGACAATGGATGAATCTATGTGGCGAGGAGAAGCCACATCTTTCATGGGAAGACGATAATTCTCATGCTTGGATCACCACAAAAACCTAAGCTCTTGATAAGATCCCAAAGATGGTTCAAGGAAGAACCCTAGAGAGAGCACTTGTGCTAATTCCTCTCAAATTAAAAATATGATCAAAGGTTTTTACAACTTGCAAAACCACGGCTATTTATAGGGAATAGGTCATGGACTCACTAAAGTGACAAACACAAACCTAAAAGCCCAAATTCAAGCCCAAACTAGGCCTTAGACAATTAGGCATCTAAGAAAGAGAAATAACATGCCTAAAAATGTTTGGCTTATTAAAATTGTAAAATTCATATGAAACCTTAATTATAAAAGTATTTAAAAGACAAGGAACAATTTTAGAAATTTTGCTATTATTAAGCAAATTAGTCATTTGAGCTTCAAATTGTTATTGTTCTTTAATCTTCTTTGCTCTTCCTCTTCTAATTGGTCCAAGTGCCAAATCTTGAATCTAAATGCTATTTTATGTTCACAACATTCCCTCCTTCTTGAAGAAATTCGACCTCGAATTTGATCTCCAAGGTGTTCTTTTGGAGTTGATACATATAACCAAATTTACCTTTCTTTGCTTGAACATTGAAATAGCATTATAGTATCTTTCTCCTTTGAAGTTTGGTAAAATAATTGAGCTCACATGAGAACTCTCATTTTCAAACTTAGGAAACACACACAAGTTAGACCATTCCCATCATCAAATGTGCAAGATTTTCAAGGACATGGGAAAAGTGAACCTTAAGCAATGCAACACACAAGTTGTACATCATTAATTTAGACATTTTAATTGATTTGAGACTTTTGTAAGGAATCAAATCAACAGAAACTTCCCTTGAACCAACTTCTTCAAGCAAATGGACTTCCTTAGAAACTCGCAAGTTGGTAGTAGCGCCGTAACGCACCAAACCATGGGGCACCTCTCTTGAATAGACCTCCCTATGCATGCTCAAAAATATATCAACAATACTAGGAAAATTGTTAGCGTAAGAAGACAAACAATTATATGGAACTTCAAATTTAAGCATAGGTCTTACCAACAATGCTCTATTGACCTCAACCACCCTTTTTAAGAGACTTTTATTCTTTCCCACTTCTTTCTTTTCATTCCTTTTACGGTCTATCTTCGCTTCTCTTTTACCAAAATCATTTTCATTTTCTCTCAACTCTTCTTTTTCTTTTTCTATTTTAAGTTTCAAAGCCAACATGTCCTCTTTAGACTTATTTGGACTAAGAGGGTGAAGAGTAAACTTGATCCTATTGTGAACAAAACGGTATTTGTTTGATTCTCCATCATGAGTAACTTTCCTATCAATTTGCCAAGGTCTCCCTAGCAATATGTGGCTAGCATCCATGGGTGCTACATCACATACAACCTGATCACAATATTTATCAATAGAAAATGATATCTTGACTTGTCTATTTATCTCTAATTCTCCATAATTACTTAACCATTGCACTTTATATGGACTAGGATGTGGAGTAGTTTCATGCTTAAGCTTTGACACTAACTTAGTGCTAGCAACATTTGCACAACTACCTCCATCAACTATCAAAGAGCATACATTTCCTAGAATGAGACACCTAGTTTGAAAAATATTAGTTCTTTGTGAATCATTCTCATTTTTCTCATAGGTTCCAACAAACTTACTAACCATGAACAAATCTCCCTCTTTAGTTGTTTCCTTACTTTCACTCTCTTTTGAACTAATGCACCCATGTTTCCTTAAGACCATAATTCTCTTAGTTGGACAATGTAGTGCAATGTGCCCATACTCTAAGCATTTAAAACATTTCATACTCTTTAACTTAGGGTTTAAAGAAGAAGAGTTAGAAAGTGTACCTTTACCCTTGGAAGTTGTGACATCATGTCTTTTGGATTGAGCTCCCTCCTTCTTGGAATTGTCCTTCCAATTTAAAGAGTGATATTTTGAAGGGGATTTCTTGTAAGCATCCTTTCTTTGCAATTGTTTTTCCACCTTAATGGCTTGGTTGACAAGATCTTCAATCGTAGCAAAATGGTGATGCTCAACTTCCTCCATTATATCTTCATTTAGACCATCAAGAAACCTATCAACGGTATCCTCCAAATTCTCCTCCATATTAGCTCTAGTCATAGCCATCTCTAAATTCTCAAAGTACTCACTAACACTTTTACTTCCTTGAGTAAGTTTATGCAATTTGTCACGCAACTCCTTATGGGTATGAGAAGGAACATGCCTCCTCCTCATCATGGCCTTTAAATCCTCCCATTTTTCTAGGGGTTCAAGTTCACAATTCCTCCTAAGCTTTTTTTCTTGATCCCACCAAATAAGTGCATAATCTCTAAAGTCCAAAACAACCAACCTCAACATCTGCTCTTCACTAACATCAAAACAAGAGAAAATTTGTTCTACCTTAAGCTCCCAATCAAGATATGTTTCGGGATCACTTTTCCAATGAAAGTTTGGAATGCTCACTTTTTCTTTCAGCTCATTTTCTCTCAAATAATCTCTATGATTTTTCTCTTTTTCTCTATTTCTCCTCCCATAACTCCTTTCTTTTCTACACTTTCTATCTTTTTCTCTCACATTCTCCTCATATCTCTCATGCATCTTTCGAATCAAATTACCAACCTTATACATCTTAAGTGTTTTTTCAAAATATTTTGTTTTATAATCCAAACTTCTATTCATGATTCCAACAAAATAACAAGTACCACAATAATCAAACAAGTAACCAGAACAAAAGTCCTCACCACTCACTAAGTGTTTTACACTCAAAAAATGTATCACTCGTGTATAGCACTCAATTATGCCTCTTTCTTTAATATTCACTCTAGCCTTTTTCCACTCCCTAAAAGTGCCACTCTTGGGTTCTTAAAAGAACCAATCAAATTGCTTATCAAGTTTGTGGTAAACTTAGAGAAGTTGTGACAAAACAAGCATTAAAATTAACATCCAAGAGGCCAAAAAAAAGGACAATGTGAAACTCTAAGACAAAACTTAAGGAAGTTTAAAGACAAGCAACAAACAATGACAAAGAAAGCACACTCAAAAGAATGTGAAAAAAGACAAAGACCGACTCACTAGTTGAAGAAGAGACAAAATAGTGTAATATTTGTGTGTCTAGGTAAAATCACCTCAAATGAAGTCCAAAAATTCCAAAAAAAATTGCAGAAGATAAAGAATGAGTTGAGAATTTTAATAAACTTTTTCAGAATATTCTGGGTTCCTTTGGACAGTTTTGCCCTTTGTAGCGCCTTTTTACTAATACCCTTTTTTTAGTACCATGTGCTCTTTTGCACCGAGGCAGTTTTTTTAACTTCTTTTTTTGGATTTTTATTTTCACTTTTTTTTGCTACTTGGCTTTTGAACTTCCGAAGAAAAAAATTATCTCATCAAAACAAATTCTCAACTCAACTTTTTAGATCAAACAACTCTTTGGTAATGAATATAGATGAGTAACAGATAACTTAAGAATTGGATCTCAAAACACACAAACAATCACTTGTAAGCAGGAAACAACAAACAATATTAGGACTCATTTAATTAGAATTAGCTAACCAATATTAGGGCTCATGTAGTATCTCCTCGAGGTGAGAACAAATATTGAGATAGAAATACCTAACAAATATCAGGACAAGAAAAAAAGTTAGAAGAACGATAAGAAAGGAAAGAATAACAAGAAAAAATCTGACAAAGATTTGATCCAATTTGGATCATCAGACACAAAACGAAGGGATTTGCAAATCAATTAATTTGGATATATATATATATATATATATATATTTTGGACAGTTGAAACTAATCAAATTGATTTCCAAATATTTTTTTTTATTTTGGACAAAAGTTTTGATTATGGAAGAGGCTCAATGATACCACTTGATGTGAATTATTGTTACTAATTCACTCGAAATAGAGGATCGTTCCATAATCAAAGAAATAACGAGACAACAAAATAGAAAAGACAAGAAAGGGGAAGAAAATTGAAAAGATGGAAAGACAAGGGATTAATCTATGTGGTGAGGAGAAGCGACATCTTTCATGGAAAGATTATAATTCTCATGCTTGAATCGCCACAAAAACCTAAGGTCTTGATAAGATCCCAAAGATGGTTCAAGGAAGAACCCTAGAGAGAGCACTTATGCTAATTCCTCTCAAATTAAAAATATGATCAAAAGTTTTTACAACTTGCAAAACCACGCCTATTTATAGGGAATAGGTCATGGACTCACTAAAGTGACAAACACAAACCTAAAAGCCCAAATTCAAGCCCAAACTAGGCCTTAGACAATTAGGCATCTAAGAAAGAGAAATAACATGCCTAAAAAAGTTTGGCTTATTACAATTGTAAAAATCATATGAAACCTTAATTATAAAAGTATTTAAAAGACAAGGAACAATTTTAGAAAATTTGCTATTATTAAGCAAATTAATCATTTGAGCTTCAAATTGTTATTGTTCTTTAATCTTCTTTGCTCTTCCTCTTCTAGTTGGTCCAAGTTCCAAATCTTGAATCTAAATGCTCTTTGTGTTCACAACAGGTATCCATAATAGTCAAAAAGGGTAAAATATCAAGTATTTTCTCTATTTTAATTTCTTTCAATTCAAAATAAAAAGGGTAAATAAACATTTTCAAAATTAACATCTTTTACACAAATAATTAGCAGGTAACCTTCTTTAGGAAGGATGCCGTGGGGTGCTAATCCCTTCCCCATGCATAACCGACTCCTGAACCCTAATCTGGTCTCAAGGACCCTTATCCATTTCCAAGAGATTTTCCAATATTTGACCTTAAACTAAACTTTAGTGGCGGCTTCATTTTTGAACCTTCGAGGAATCCTTTCTCGGATTTTTCGGTCGCTACAGTTGGCGACTTCACCGTTAAGTATGGGAATCTTTTGAGTCTTCTGAATGTTAAAGTACAAGCTGAAGCTCTCACTGCACTGGGCCAGTATTATGATCCACCGTTACGGTGTTTCACTTTTCAAGACTATCAGTTGGCCCCTACACTGGAAGAATTTGAAAATATTGTGTTTTCCTCCAGAGAACAAGGAATCCTAATTGTATGTAGAAAATTATCCTCTAGCTGAAAATTTGACTAAGATATTGAAAGTTCTGATACCAGAGCTAAGCAAAATGGTAGTAGAAAAGGGTGGCGTAAAAGGTTTGACCAGGGAGTACCTAGAAAGAGAGGCCTCATTCTGAGCTCAAAAGAAAGATTGGGCTACCTTCATGGATGTCTTTGCCCTTATCATCTACGGGATTGTTCTATTCCCTAATGTCGATAACTTTATTGATTGTACTGCAATTGACGCCTTCCTGACATTTAAGCTCCGAGGAGAAAATCCCGCCTAAGTAATTCTTGCTGATGTGTATTATGCTCTCTACGAACACCATTAAAGGAGGTCAGACGTGATTCTGTGTTGCTTAGTGTTGTACCGCTAGTTCACCTCTCATATCTTTAAAAGTAACTATCAGATAGAAACCAAAGGCAAGACCGAATGGGTCCAATACATCGCCAGCCTCAAAGGAAGTGACATCTTTTGGTATTTTCGAGATCGAAATATAGAGGAAATTGTTTATCAGTGTGGAGACTTTCCAAATGTCCCTCTCATAGAGACTAAAGGTACCATCAATTACAATCCTGCCATTGCTCTATGGCAACTTGGTTATCCTATGATGAATCCACCTCCAGGAGAGTCTTTGTTCTCATTTGTGCTAGAGGATAGAGGTTCTAAAAAACTAGATATGTTAAGGAGAGTTAGCCGAGCTTAGGACAGAATAGTCAAGAAAGGACGTGAGCTAGGTCCTAGAGGTATTGATGCTGGGGAAAACTATCTTCAATGGGTCAAACTCAAAGTCCGAGAGGCCGGGCTACCTTTTCGTCTCGCACTTCCAGTTGGTCGTGAAATTCCTGAACCAGTTCCTACCCTTAACGAAGATGTGGAAGAAGTCAAAACTGCCTTGACCAAATCTGAACAAGAAAAGACTGAGCTGCAAGCCCAATTGGAGAAAGCACCTCAAGAAAATACAGCTTTGAGGAAAGAAAATGTCACAAAAGATGAACTCATTGCAAAATATGATGAAAGATTGAGGGTCGGAGAGGCTATGACCCGTCGTCTGCAAGAAGGCCTCAGGGGCACCAACGAGGAGCTTCAAGTACGCTACAGAGATAGAGACACAGCTATTGACAATGCCTATGTATGGAAGACACAATTGGAAGGAAAGATTGCTGAATACGAGGGCAGGCTGGTAACCGAAAGGAAGGCTAGAGATGTGCTGCGAGGGAAACTTGGGGATTATCAGAAAGCTCTACAAGATGAACGTGAAAATTTCAGTGATCAGAAGGTCTTTGTTGAAAACCAAGATAAAGTCTATGAAGAGCTTCAGAAAGAGCATGCATATCCAGAAGATGAATGCATGAAGTTGAATGATCATTGCCATAACTTGAAAGAGAGGTTCTCGCTGTTAGCACGGGTGGCCAATGAGGCCATCAGGGAGGTTCCAGAGCATTTGAAAGATGCTGATATCGTCATGTCTATGTAAAATACTCCAATCGAGGTCATCCAATTCGTCGAATATATCAAACACCTTATTGTAAGGTTAAAGATTAATGCAAGATGGCCCGGTGTTAAGAAATGATAAATGGGCTGGATGTAGTTGTTTGATTTTCAAATGTTGTACTTTCCTTTTTTTTTATTCATGAAAAACTCGTTTGATGTACTTTATTTTTTTATTTTTTTATTATCAATCAAAAACCCGTTTGGTTTGGTTTAAATTTTGATCCTCCTTTATGCTTTACTTGTCGAACAAAAGCTTACAATTCCTTAGGCGCGATACGAAAAACATGCATCCGCATTTCATGCACATTCATTCATTCATGTACTTACGTTAAAAATCTTAAAAAAACAGAACAAAAGGCAAACTGGTTCGTCAACATCGCTACCGGACTCGCTCGCAGAGAAATAACATGGTTGAAAATCCAGACAACCAGGCTCTGAAGGATGATATCGAGAAACTGAAGGAACAAGTGAATGACATACTAGGCATGAAGGATCAGATGGCCGAGATTTTGAAGCTTCTGGAGAAGACGAGCGTAAATGAAAGTGTTTCTGCTGGGAACACTGAGAACCACCCTCCATGTGTACCCCGTCCTCATAACTCTGGTATCAAATGGCCTCGATACGGTTTACCACCAGGATACACACCTCCAACAAAAGAGGCATTCTCTAGAGACGGTACCTCAGGAGCCGCCACCCAGGGTCAACCTGAGGCAATAGGAAACAATGATGTTGTTGGGACAGATCCGGTTCAAAACATGAGCTCCGGCATCACACAAGGGCTCTCAACTGGGTATACTCCTCCATGGGAAATGGTCCCTCAAGTTCTGGATTCTAACTTCAGGAGCCTTCCTCACCCCGTTACAGTTTCAGTGACTCATCCTTACTACGGTGGGAGAGGGTTTCCCCGTGGTTACCCTACTGAAGACCCTCAGTCAAGGGATAAGATGCAAATGCTAGAAGAACGGTTAAGAGCTGTGGAAGGATCTAGCATCGGAGCAAGGGATGCCTATGATCTGTGTCTCGTCCCCAATGTGATTATTCCTCCCAAATTCAAAGTGCCTGACTTTGACAAATACAGGGGAACAACCTGCCCTGCTAGCTATCTAAACCAAACCAAACGGGTTTTTAATTGATAATAAAAAATGAAAGTACATCAAACGAGTTTTTCATGAATAAAAAAAAGGAAAGTACAACATTCGAAAATCAAACAACTACATACATCCAGCCCATTTTTGTTTTCTTAACACCTGGCCATCTTGCATTAATCTTTCACCTTAGAATAAGGTGTTTGATATATTTGACGAATTGGATGACCTCGATCGGAGTATTTTCCCTGGACATGAAGATATCAGCAACCTTCAAATGCTCTGGAACCTCCCTGATGGCCTCACTGGCCACCCGTGCTAACAGCAAGAACCTCTCTTTCAAGTAATGGCAATGATCATTCAACTTCATGTATTCATCTTTTAGATATGCATGCTCTTTCTGAAGCTCTTCATAGACTTTATCTTGGTTTTCAACAAAGACCACTACAACATTTTGACCCTATGGCAACGCCTAAAATTCCAACGCTTAAAAAACCGTTGCCTTAGGTAACAATGGCAACGGTTTTTTGACCTCGTTGTTGATTCATTTTTTTTTTGATTTTTTTTCCTAGCAACGGTTCAAAACCGTTCCCAAAATGTCAACAGCAACGGTTTTTTATTTGAGCATTAACCAACGGTTCAAAACCGTTGCCATATACACAATTTTAAAAGAAGTAAAAATTGAGTGATAAATACTACCGTGTTTTCTAGAGTTCCCAAGTTTTTTTTTTTGCCAAACCAAAACTCAACACTACACCAAAAATCAAAATCTCTCACAAAAACTCAGCAATTAAAAAAAAATAGAAACTCTCATCTCAAAAATCATTCACAAGCTAGCTATCCATTGAACATAAGAAGCCCTAAAATCCTCTTCTTAGAAGCCCCAGAATCCGCGCAGAAGCTATCCTGGAACTTACCTCTAACCCTAAAATCAAAATTTCACTTCCTCCCTCACAACGATTTCAAGCAGGGAACTCAGATTTCAGAAATCCTTCTCATTACGCAGCAAATTCAAGTGACTCCAGGTTTTCCTCTCTCTCTCTCTCTCTCTCCTTGATTTTCCTCTTTCTCTGGTTTCAGCGATTTCAGCCACTCATCAGAGGTGGTTTTCCTCTCTCTGGTTCGCGCCTCTCTCTCTCCCTACCTCCTTCGTGGTCATTCTGTGTGAGGAGGAGATTGAAGATTCATAACTTCAATTTGTTGTATCTGAAATTCAATTGTATTTGGGGTTTTTTTATCTGATGCTTGTATTTGGGATTTTTCTTTCGTATTAGGGTTTTCATTCTTGCCAGAAACACAAAAGCTAGCTTTATTATTAATGATTATTGCTTTAAAATGTTAGAGATTATTGTTTTATTATTATCTTCTAGATTGTGTTCGTTGGTATTTGAATTGGAATGTTTATTGTGCATTGTTTGTATAATAGGAAGAGAGGATTTAGTGTTAGGGTTTCTTGTGTCAAGTTAATGCCAACTACTTGTGTTGCAGGGGATGCTGGAATCGTTGATTCTCATCAAGTAACAAATGGTGGAATCCCATGACTGAATACATTTTACCATTCTGGAAGTGGTTCCCTGAAATTCAATTTAAGGAGACATTAGTTTTCTTCACAGGCTAGTGTGAGTGACACCAAAGAGGAAGATTATAATGATTTGGAGGAAGGGTTTTCGGAACTTGAGGAGGCTGTGGTTGGTGAAAAAGAGAAACCGTTGAGTTCCGATACAAAACAATCTGATGAGGGTGAGGAGGATGAGGAACTGTGCAAAGAGGCTGAGTTATCGGATGCCGAGATAGATGAATCGACTGGCAAAAAATCGAAATTACACCGAGGAAGAGTTGGACGCAACAAGGTGCTGCTGTTGGCACTGTATCTGAAAGTCGCTCAGCACCGGTACATCCCACCGCAAGCCTTGGTTCCGCTCCGCAATCAGGTTGGACTTTTTTGTAATCCAATCTAAGTTCCATATGAAATATTTTTTAATGATTATAGAGGAGTGACTGAATCAGTATGTCTCAGTATGTTTTGCTAACTTACATGAATAAGAGTATATATCTCAGTATGTTTTGCACATTTAAATGAATTTGATTCTATTATGTGCAACTTTTGTGTGTGCCTGACAAATGAAAAACAAGTTAGTACCGTTTTGATTGGCTGATCATTAGTAATATCCGTTAGTCTTGTTGTTGGTTTGAGTTGAACATACTAGGAGACTTCCATAAATTCTAATGATTGTAATATATTGCTGAAACTCAGCACACTATTGCTTAAACTAAATAATAAACAAGCTATATCCTTCATTCCTTTTCAATTCATTTAGTATGATATGATTAAGATTTTAGCAGTTAGTCCAGCCCCTTCAAACCCCTTAATATTCTTCCTTTGATGATATAAAATATGATAATTTCTTCCCAAGATTTTGCAACCTTTTTTCAATAAGATTGGAGTAATTTTCTGCCGAATGCTAATGCAATAGAATTGGATGTGTAGTATTGTAGAAAAAGAGTCTTAAGTTGAAAGGAATTCTTTTAAGAGTTCAATCGATGGCTCACCTTATGGTTGTTAGGTACCTGCACATTTTTACTTGCTGTCACTGTCTCGTACTTGAGATTTTTTTACTTTGAACTTCCCATATCTTAAAGCAACATTCACTAACCAGAATAAGCTAGACTATTGGGTATATAAGAGTGAACATAACACTTTAACTGAGTGAAAGTGAACTTGTTCTCTGATGTATTAGGCTCACCATATTATGAATCATGCTATAAATAAGTTTCCTTGAATAGAAAGTAATGCAGCCATTGCTGACCTTATATGCCATATCATTTATGTCTTTATCATTGCAATTTCAACTAAAATTGTAATCTAAGGTATAAGATGGATTATCATTTGATCCAAATTTCCTGTAGGAGTTGAAGGGTTGTTGACAAGCAAGTGGATATTGAGGGGGAATGGGCAGTTATATTATTATGATAGAGGATGAAAAAAAAATTATGCTGAATCATTTAGTATGATATCATTTCTAGTTCTAGGCAATTTCACTTGGATTTTTTGTCACTTGTATCAGTAGTCAAAACTAGTATGGTTAATTTTCTTAGGTTTTCCATTTGGCTTATATTTTCTTCTCACTGTATGGTTAACATGCTTAATTGTAATATGATGGCAGCTCAATTTCTGAAAGAGAAGGTCCCTATTTGCTACCCGCACTGCCACTCAATTGTTTCTCTTTTGTTCCTTGAAGAATTCAAGGTCTAATATTTTATCATAGGTATATTTTCATATTTTCATATCTATCCCCATTTTATTGCTTTAAGTCAGTCTGAGTAGGCACTGCCATTCTACTGCTCTTGTTAATGCTCATGTTGTTGTTGAAGATGAATGTTCTGTTTGGATGTAGGAGGAGGATCATGCTGGTCGTAGAACATCTAGAGTTTATGTTTGTAATGCATGTGGAGAGAAGCAAATGCATTACACCAACTTTTTCAAGATAGTTCATAGTCAATGTAGAATGTTATAATATCAATTTATGCACAACAACTTTATGTATTATTTGAAATGATTAGAAATAAAGAGCAGTTTTCTGGTGATGCTATAACCAATGATCTCACATCATAATAGAGAATGTTTCTGGTGTCATTAATAGCAACAATTTTTGGTGTGATTTCACATCATAATAGAGAATATTTCTGGTGTCATTAATAGCAACGGTTTTTTGTGTTGTCATTAATGGCAACGGTTTTGCAACGTCGTCTTTGATACATTGTAAATTAATAGGGAACGGTTTTCCAGTGTTGCTAGGTATGGCAACGGTTTATGCGTGTTGCCATATCTAGCAACGGTTTATGCGTGTTGCCATAACAGGCAACGGTTTGTGATCGTTGCCATTGCATGAAAATCAAAACCGTTGCGTTTATGTTATCAATAGCAACGGTTTTAGGTGTGCATTGCCTTTGGGCACACAAAACCGTTGCCTATAGTTTAGGCAACGCCGGCAAGAACAACGGTTTCAAAACCGTTGCCAAAAGGTAAGGCAACGGTTTTTTAGCTTTACACAACAGTTTTCAGGCGTTGCCTTTGGGTCAAAATGTTGTAGTGGACCTTCTGATCATTGAAATTTTTACGTTCATCTTATAGAGCTTTCTGATAATCCCCAAGTTTCCCTCGCAGCACATCTCTAGCCTTCCTTTCGGTTACCAGCCTGCCCTCGTATTCAATAATCTTTCCTTCCAATTGTGTCTTCAAGTTTTGGAGTTGAGTTTGCAGATCCTTTTCTATTTCCGCAGCTTCGGTCAACTGATTCTTCCATACATAGGCATTGTCATTAGATCTGTCTCTATCTCTGTTGCGTACTTGAAGCTCCTCATTGACACCCTTGAGGCCTTCTTGCACACGACGGGTCATAGCCTCTCCGACCCTCAATCTTTCCTCATATTCTTCAATGAGTTCATCTTTTGTGACATTTTCTTTCCTCAGAGCTGCATTTTCTTGAGGTGCTTTCTCCAATTGGGCTTGCAGCTATGTCTTTTCTTGTTCTGATTTGGTCAAGGAAGTTTTGATTTCTTCCACATCGTCGTTAAGGGTAGGAACTGGTTCAGGAATTTCAAGACCAGCTGGAAGTGCGAGACGGAAAGGTTTCCCGGCCTCTCGGACTTTGATTTTGACCCATTGAAGATAGTTTTCCCCAACATCAATACCTCTAGGACCTAGCTCACGTCCTTTCTTGACTATTCTGTCCCAAGCTCGGCTAACTCTCCTTAACATATCTATAGTTTACGGTTACCCATTTTCCATTTACCCCCTGTAACCGTAATCTATTTATATTTTGCAGGGGGGTAACCGTAATCTATTTATATTTTGCAGGGGGTAACCGTAAACGGTTTATACCCATTATACACTACATAATCTAACAGCAGGGGGGTTACCGTAGATTCTTTATATTTGCAAGGTCTGTTTTGAAAGTTTTTTTTTACAAGGGGTAAATAGAAAATGGGTATATTTGCAGGGGTAGCACAAATGAGAACAAAGACTCTCCTGGAGGTGGATTCATCATAGGATAACCAAGTTGCCTTAGAGCAATGGCAAGATTGTAATTGATGCTACCTTTAGTCCCTATGAGGGGGACATTTGGAAAGTCTCCACACTGATAAACAATTTCCTCTATATTTTCATCTTGAAAATACCAAGAGATGTCACTTCCTTTGAGGCTGGCGATGTATTGGACCCATTCGGTCTTGCCTTTGGTTTCAAACTGATAGTTACTTTTAAAGATATGAGAGGTGAACCAGCGGTACAACACTGAGCAACACAGAATCACGCCTGACATCCTTTAATGGCATTCATAGAGAGCATAATACACGTCAGCAAGAATGACATAGGCGGGATTTTCTCCTCGGAGCTTAAATGTCAGGAAGGCGTCGATTGCAGTATAATCAATAAAGTTATCGACATTAGGGAATAGAACAATCTCGTAGATGGTAAGGGCAAAGACTTCCATGAAAGTAGCCCAATCTTTCTTTTGAGCCCAAAATGAGGCTTCTTTTTCTAGATACTCCCTGGTCAAACCTTTTACGCCACCCTTTTCTACTACCATTTTGCTTAGCTCTGGTATCTGAACTTTCAATATCTTAGTCAAATTTTCAGCTAGAGGATAATTTTCTACATACTGATAGGGTTCCTTGTTCTTTGGAGGAAAACACAAAATATTTTCAAATTCTTCCAGTGTAGGGGCCAACTGATAGTCTTGAAAAGTGAAACACCGTAACGGTGGATCATAATACTGGACCAGTGCAGTGAGAGCTTCAGCTTGTACTTTAACATTCAGAAGACTCAAAAGATTCCCATACTTAACGGTGAAGGAATCACGATGCCACGATGTCATTTCGTTGCTTAGGTCTCACAGGCTTCTTAAATCTAGTTGTTTGACTTTCAAATGCATGGTCCTCTTTAAGACTTGATCCATTTCTTCTTGTCAAAAAAAGGTCTTACAATCCCCTGGCAGTCGTAGAAATGCACGCAAAAATGAGATGTTTACATATTTATGAGATGTGTTTCTAAAAATAATTTGCAAAGATAAAATATGATTTTTGGTTTTTTCAAGAAAATGGGAAAAAAGAGTATTAGTGTTTGTTTGTATGCAGGGGTATGAAGCTCCTTTGTGTCCTAGAAAGGTTCCTTTGAGAAAGGATCTAAGGCTTGCTCTATTGAGTGGACCTTTCAAGGGTAGCTCTATAGAGTCCTTAATAAGGTTCCTAGAGCAAACGATACCAATCAAGAATGCTAATCGCAACAATAGGCAAGCTATTAGAAGTGATAGCATCCTCAAAAGGGACCAAACTCTAGGTGAGACTTTCGTGACCACCAAACTGGACGTACGTCCAAAAGGCCATCACTACGCAGTCTCGTTCTAGTGCCATCCATTTGAATAACCAAATAAGGAACAGATATTTCACAAACACGTTATATATATATATATATATATATTAAATTTCTTACGCTAAGTTGATGGGTGCCAAAAACAAGTTATCACAGCTGCTTTCATGTGTCAAAGCCAAGCTTCTATCGATATAGGATTTTACCGCCTCCTTGTTTGCTTTAACCGCTTTCTTCAAGTCTTCAACTATGGCTTCTGACGTGCCTTTTTCAAAGCGGACGTTGCGTAGAAAAGTACGTTCGGGGCACAAGAAGATAAATCTTTGTGTTCGTTCCATGGGGATCATAATCTCATGGTACAAATACTTATAGTTAAAATGTATACAAATAAATTAACAAATAATAACAATAATAATAATAATAATGATAATAATAATAATAATAGTAATAATAATGCCTGATGTATGTTATAATAGTAGACCCAGATGCCCACTCGTGATTATATACCTCTTGTAGTTCCACTTTTGAAAGGTTGATTTCGTGGAGATCTCCGAAGGTGTCTCGATCCATCAATGCCCTTACCATATTTGCACCTGTCATTGTTGAGGCATGAATCTTTAGATAACTGATGAATTCCTTAAAAGGGGGGGTTGGGATTGAATCTCATTCCCTTTATCTACTTGCCGAGACACTGATTTCTTGCGAGCAATAGAAGGGGGTGTTGGGATTGAATCTCCTTCCCTTTATCTACTTGTTGAGACACTGATTTCTTACGAGCAATAGAAGGAGGGGGTTGGGATTCAATCTCATTCCCGCTAGCTTCTCGCCTAGACACATGCTTCTTGGGATTTGCCAACATGCCCAGAAATCCGAGATCTTGCTTTCTTTACCTATATATTTAGAAATATAATTAGTTATTAATATATGACAATAAGCCAATGAATTATTAAGAAATATATTAATTGCTTCTATACATTGATAAAATTTGTTGGCCATGCCACCAAGGTGCCAAGTGCATCATCCACAGTCAACTCTTCAGTGTCAATTGGTACCAGCAATGGTGTATCCTCCACAACAACAAAGTCAACTCTGACTCTCGCATGATTTGGAGGTATGGGTAGATTGTGCAAGGTGGAGTCCTCATTGTTACAAACAAAGTCCGTTGCGACAATGCAAGCGGGTTTGATATATATATAATTGACAAATGTTATTGTTACCCTAAATTAAATGATAACCAAATATTAGTACCTATAAGTTAATATAAAATGTAAAAAATAAAAAGATGGTCCAATGATAATTACCTCATTGGACGCTATATTGCAACTATCCCTGAAGGTATCTGGGTTAGGAGATGGTACATCATCAGTCCTTGGACAAACTCTATCTTTTAATTCATTAAGTTCTTTGTGTAGCATCAATACCATGGCTTCCAACCATCTTTCTCTACTTTCTTGTTCCTCTTGTTTTTTTGCCTCTTAGTACCCCCAAAAAGTGGTTGGATAAATGCCAAATCCCAAACCCTGTAGATGTCCTGAATACTCTTCAGTTGCCAATGCAAGACCAAGGATGTCATTCGGTGGATCACAATCAGTAGTCTCTCCTTGTGATACTGATTGTGATATGGATTCCTGATTCACAAAAATTATTAGACATTATTAATAGACATTATAAGTAATATAAACATTACAAAAAAATTTAATTTTATCATACTTACAATTCTTTGAGACACCTCTCTCATTTTTGGGTCGTCAATGACACCATCTTTGTTTTGTCGGGCTTCTAACCACAAAACATGCCGGTCAATAGATTTATGAGTAGGATCTTTTTCGGCCTCCCGCGGCTATTTTAAAATTTACCAGTTATTAGTAAATAAATAAGAAGATTAATTTAATAAATGAAAGATAAAACAAAATATAATGTGCCTACCAATTGTTCTTCAATCTCGTTATAACCCTTTATTAAATGAAAGATAAAATATTTTTGTTTTTCAATGAAACTATGCACCAATTGATATCAACTTGATCATTGACATAAAACACTTGTTGGACTTGCGAGGCTAAAATAAAAGGTTCATCTTTATACTCTAACTTGTTGAAATTCACCCGCATGAAACACGAGTCATCCATCTGTACACCATTATTATTGTCAACCAATTACATTGAACACAGGCTCCCAAAATATATTGTAATCCAACTCTCATATGTGTTCAATGACACCGTAGTATGACATATTCGCGTAAATGGGTTTTCTGTCTTTGGCACTTGATGTATGCATAGATTCAACTACAAAAGTCACCCCACTATTTTGCATTTTACTATGATCATCATGAGATTTTGTATAGAATGTGTACCCATTTTGTAGATAACTAGTGTAAGAGAAAACATGTATATTTCGACCTTTTGCTAACCATCTCAATCTTTCTGAAATCGAGGTAGGATTCGAAACAAACTCAATATCAATTTGATCTTTTAGCCACAGTGTGAAACTCCGATTGTGTTCTTTTTTTAACCAGACTTGACTCTTAGTTGGGTGATCACTCTTAAGAATCTCCATGTGTTTGGAAACATATGAATCAACCTGACTATCATTGTGCAAAACATATAAGTGTGCTTGCTCTAGTTCTTTCCTGGATACCATACCTATTTTCCTTACTGTCATCCCTTTACCAACGCTTCCTGTGTGATGCACCCTTGGCAGCCCAAGAGAATATATTCAACACTAGATAGATAGTCGGTGGAAAACTCAATAGCTTCTTCAACTATGTAGCGCTCAGCAATGCAACCCTCGGGCCGTCATCAGTTTTTAACATATCCTTTTAATATCTTCATGTATCGCTCAAATGGGTACATCCATCTCATATAACATGAGCCGCACAATTGTGTCTCTCTAACCAGATGAACTATTAAATGAATCATTATGTCAAAGAATGAAGGCGGAAAAAACATCTCAAGCTCACATAAAGTGACAATAATTGATATTTGCAGAGCTGACAACTTTCCAGGGTCAATCACTCTACTACAAATCGCCTTAAAAAATAAACAAAGTTTAGTTATGGCCTGACGCAATTTGTTGGGCATAATGGATCGTATACTAATGGGTAGAAAATTCTCCATGAGAATCATGAGACTTTAGAGACTTTAACTTGAGGTCTTTCATCTATACAAGGTTCATAACGTTTGAAGAGTACCCCTCTGGAACTTTAACTCCATGATGAAACTTACAAAAGATGGTTTTCTCCTTTCTAGATAGAGTATGAGCTGCCGGAGGTTGATATGTACGTGTACCCTCTTTATCGGACCCAATTCGGGTCTCAACCCCATGCTAACCAAATCCAACCTTGTATTGATGGTATCTTTAGTCTTCCCTGGCATATTGAGTAAGGTACCAATGACACTTTCGAATACATTTTTTTAACATGCATCACATCAATGAAATGTCTTACTTGTAATGACTTCCAGTATGACAACTCAAAGAAAATCGACTTTTTCTTCCACCCTCGTTTGGCAAGCTCTCCTACAAAAGGCTTCCCAAACTTAATGTTCAAATCTTTCACCTTTTCAAATAGTTGTTCACCGGTCAAAGGCGGGGAAGCTTTAGGAGTTTCTGAATTCCCATTGAGTGCCTTTCTCCACACCCGATATGGATGAGTTGGAGGAAAAAATCTCTGATGGCCAAGATATATATTCTTCTTACCATGTTCAACCACATCCAATCTATATTATCTTCACATATAGGACATGCACACTAACCTTTGTTACTGTACCCAAATAGATTGCCGTATGCTGGAATCTCATTAATGGTGCCAAAATTCATAGCCTTCAGAATGAAACTTTCTTCTCTGAACCCATCATACACCAATCTCCCAAATTTGCTTCAAGTCTTGTATTAAAGGAGCCAAGTATACGTCAATATGATTTCTTGGTTGTTTGGGGCCAGAAATTAACAAAGACAATATCATATATTTGCGTTTCATCCAAAGCCAAGGAGGTAAGTTATAAATTGCCAAAATCACAGGCCATTTACTTTTGGAGCTACTTTGGATACCGTGCGGGTTAAATCCATCGGCAGACAATGCAAGGCGTAGGTTTCTTGGGTCATGCCCAAAATCAGGATAATCAATATCAATCTTTTTCCACTGCGGAGAATTTGTCGGGTGTCGTAGCATGCGAACTTTAATCATTTCATCGTCATGTCAAGTCAATTATTTTGCATCTTCCGAACTACGGTTCATATGCCTAAATCGAGGAATATGGGAAAATACCACAATACCTTTTTTGGAGCAGATTCTTTCTTCTTATACCGCGATGTATTACATTTAGGGCACGACTTTAACAATGCATGTTCATTTCGAAATAAAATGCAATCATTCGGACAAGCATGTATCTTCTCATAGTTCACACCAATGGTGCTTAACGTATTTTTTGCATCATACGTCCAAGAAGGGAGCACATTGTCTTCCAGCAACATATCTTTCAATAGTGCGAGTAATTCCGTAAAGCTCTTATCCGTCCATACGTGGCAAGTTTTCAAGTTATACAGCTTTATCACAACCAATAACTTTGTGAATTCAGTACAACCCGCATACAACCGTGTCTCCGTGTCGGTTATCAACTTCTCCAACATTTGAGGACAATCATTAAGATCGTCTTCAAACGCCTTTGCCATCTCTTCAAATTGGTCGCCATCAAATGTATGTGTTTCAGGATAATCAACCGGATCACATCTCTGAGTACTATTATCCATATTTGAAGGTTCACCTCTTTCCTCACCATGCATTGTCCAACAAATATAACTTTGATTCATTCCGTTGGCCTTTAATTGTCTTGTGGATATCTTGTGTTGCAGGTTAAGTTTTGATGATGAAGTGATATAAGACAAAGTGACAAATGGAACTCCAAGGCACAACCAACTCAAGAAGTAAGTCCGTGTTAAGGGTAGTCGCTAGGAAGTTGGGTCGTGTCTTAGGAATGAATTGTAAACCGCTTTTGGAGATCGGCTCAAATCACTAAACACACTAGCACTCACACAAATGGACCCAGCATATGTTTTCAATTGATAAATAGGTTAGGCACTTGTTGTTTTTAAAAGAAAAAGATTCATGGCTTAGTATTTTTAAAAGAAATTGTTTTTGAAGTAAAGAAATCGATTTCATTCATATTGTTTAAGCCAAAAATCGATTTCGTCCTTATGCTTAAAGCCATCAATCGATTAAATTGTTAAAGGACTTGGTTTTGGAAGCAATGAATCGATTCTTGACTTGTTTTCTAAAGCAAAGAATCGATTGTTAGCTTTAACGCTAGCAATCGATTATGGTGTTTAGTTTTTAAAGAAGAAAATCGATTATCTTCTTAATTTTGTGAAACTTCATTTTGTAAAGCAAACAATCGATTGTCTAGTTGCCTTATTAAAGCTCCAAATCGATTTAGGCTTCTTCTTGGAAGCACATAATCGATTCTTTCCTAAGCAAATAATCGATCCTTATTCTTCTTTCATTCAAGCACAAAATCGATTATCTACTTGCTTTAATAAAGCACAAAATCGATTTCTCACTTGTTCCCACAAGCAAGAAATCGATTTTTCACTTATTACTTTAACGTTAAAAATTATTTCAACGGTCATATTTTCACAAACTCTATAAATAGGGCTTAGCATCTCACGATCAAACAAGAACCTAAAATTAAAAATAGAAGAACGCAAACTCTCTCACTGTCACACTCATTCTTCGCGTTCTTCATCACTTTGAGCTGATCTCTCTCAAGGGTTAGGTTGGGATTCTTCAAGTTGTTGTATTCGCCTTCTTAGAGGTATTTATGTTTATTGTAATTTATTCAATTCCTGTTATTTGGTTTTACTAGAGAGTAGGGAATCTCTCTAGGGTTTTGACTGTAACAAGGGTGGGGTATCTCTTGTATGTCAATTGGTTGTACTAGGGAGTGAGGTATCTCTCTAGGGTTTTTGATTGTAACAAGGGTGGGGTATCTCTTGTTGTAATTGTTGTTGACAGAGATGTATCAAATTCAAGTATTTATTTTCAGCCTTAACCCATCGAGCAAAACAAATATAATGAAGAATCAATTCATATAAAAACAAAACAAAATTTCCTCCTTTAAAAAGTGTTCCAATTCAACTACGTGATTCTTATAACACAATCATTTATTCACTTACAGGATCAAATATTAAGTGATGAGATGAAAGAATTACACAAAAAGGTGAATGCAAATACAAATCAAAGTATCAAGCTCTAAAATCAAAGTCCCCTCCGTATTTTTCGAAGCTCTATTTCCTATTCTAATCCTATTCTTGGTCCTTTAGTCAACCCAACAGAACAAAATCCTTGTCTTCCATCCACGATTGCACAGTGAATAACATTAGCAATACAAAAAATCAAGCAAGAGAACAATAAAAGTTACTGAAAAAGGGGAAGTAACAACGAAATCGAACGAACTTAAATAACGAATGCGAAGCTCCGATGAAACGAACTTGAACCAGAACCAGACCTATTATCAAGACCAAAGAGAGCGCAGAGAGATGGATTAGAGAGAGCGTAGAGAAACCAAATCCACCCACAGTCATCAAACCACTAACCAAAAACACATTATACAAAAGAGTTACCTGAACAAGGGGAATCAACAACGAACTCGAACGAACACGAATCAGATGTGAACTCGAACCCGAACGAACTCGAACAAGATATCACAAAACAAAGCTCCGGCAACTAAAAAACAAAAAAAAACTGTTCAATTACGTCAAATAGAAACAGAACCAAAATGTGCAACTCTAAATTATATAGAATAATATAGTTAAACCAAGATATATAATATCTCAATAACTCCTCCCACCAAAGGAGAAGAAAACATAGAGAAAGACAAGCACAAACAATAATCATGTTTATGTTTTCTTCTCAAATAATGAGACATAGAGGTTTTCTTCTCACCACTCAAATAAGAGCACTTATCTTTTGTGAGTTGATCAATAGAAAGTGGTGTTGTAAGTCTTTTGTGGTTGAGCGAAAGCAAGTGTAATTGTTATTTGGGAAATAGTGGAAATACTCACTTGGAAGTGGGGAGAGGACGTAGCCAAGGATTGGGTGAACCTCTATAACTCTACTGTGTTATTTACTTGTTTTCCATACTATTTGCATACTTGCTTTACACTTGACATTTTTCTCAAACTAAGAGAATGTTAATTTCAATCAACCTTCTCAAGACAGTTTTCAAATCAAAGTCATAAATTCTTAACCTACTAATATTTGCTTGAATACAACACTTCTCTTATAAACTAAAGTTATCTTAAATCATTCTTATTACTCATCATCATTTATAGATATATTTGCTGGTTGTTTTTGAAACTAACTTCAACCTTCTCGATCATCTCCAAGTTTATCTTGAGAATAGTTTGTTGAGAAGGTTTCAGGTATTAAAATTTAAAAGGGTACACAATTGAATCCTCCTCCTTGTGTAACTTAGTCACTTCAGTCTCCACCCAAAACCTTAAGGCAATGGGTATGGGAGTCTCCTCTCTTCTATATCCTTAATGTAGCTCATTCCAAGCCAGTGTGAGACTAAACACTCTCACTTGAATTTCCAACACAGACTCTCGTTACCAACGATGTTCTCCAAGGAGAAACAAAGAGCTCTCTCCCAACACACCACCGAGCTCGTCAAAGGGAGGTAAACTATCACTTTTTTCCCATCTTGACATTCACGAGGTCGAAAGAAGTCCCCCCACCTGTCACTGCACAAGGCGCCTCCTTTGCGCATTATTAGTCTACGGAAGACGTCGCCATCCACTCGATCTCTTCGCCCGACATCTCATGGTGGACCCTTCACAAGAAAGATCGAGGACTATTCCATATCAAAGTCGGTCGAGAAGCCTCCAATTCTGGAAATGTACAACGACATTGGGGACCCAGACGATCACATAAGGTATTGATACTGTGATGCAAATGATGCAATATTGGCTACTAAGGTTCAGGAGACTTGGTAAAAAGAAAAATCTTCCCTCTCACCCCAACCAAAGTGGCCTTCACTACCTCCAAGTCCAAGCTGCAGTCACCCAAAGTCCTCAAAGAAATTTGACAATGCTAGGGGAAGACCCTCAGAGAGTATATCGAGCATTCAGCCGATCCGGAAACACAACATGAGGCTTAATCCAGAAAAGTGCACGTTTCGCGTCCGCATTGGCTGAATCCATTTCCTTTGATTGGCTATTTCAACGGCTAGTATCACTCCCGTTAATTCAATGTTGATTTTGTGTGGAAAGTAAATTTGTGGTTTTGTCTCATCCCTTATCCCCATTTTTGTTTAGTACAATGAACAACTTCCAAATCAAACAGAATATATCTGGAGTTGTCCTATCTAGTCTCCTGTTTGTTAGTAAATCAAACGCACCCTTAACATAGTTTCCTTTTGAGACACCATTGCTACATTATCCAGCCAGACTATGGTGGAAGCCAATCGACTTGCTTAATATATGACTCTATTTGTGTAGTTCCAATAATGATATATAGAGTATTAGTCAATCAAATTGCACACAGAAAATTATTTAAGAATGTCGATTGTTATGTGTAAGACAACCGACATGCATCATTGGTGTAAAAGTAAAAAAGGCTTTATTTATTTTTTGGTTTCCCATGGGATTCCTTTATTGGCGGTAGTTCTGTTTAAGACACTAAATTGAGACACTTCTGTCTTTTACTAGTGGGAATTCCAACATTAATTCGCAACGTTGTAGGAAACTAGTCTCTACTTTTTGACCCAGTATAATCACATTGGTTCATCTGTTTGATTAATTTAATGTTAAAGCTGAGTTACAATTAGAAAAAGTAGATCTACTTGAGAATAATAGCAAGTCAAGTTACAATATATTTTAAATTGATCAACGACAAATAAACTCTTGTTCCTTCAAAAAAAAATTACTTGCTAAACAGTATTGCTCGAGAACAATAACTACTAGCTAGTTGGAGTAACATATTAAAGAGAAGTTATGCAGCGGGAGCATAGTCATAACCACCGTCATCGTCATCATCACCTTCTCTGTATGCAACTACAGCAAAGTCAAAATCTACATCAGCTTCACCGTATTCATGCCTCTTGCACCTTGTGGCAATGGTTTTGGAAATGGAAGCCATTTTGATTTTAAGACTATGTATTGTGAGTATTGCGAATGAAGAAAAAGGAAGCTATAAAGTGATAGCTAATTTAGTGTGTGAGAGTTGTGTTTGATTTTGATTTGAGACTTGTTGTTTATATAGCAAGAAAAAATTGCTCAACTCGTTCTGGCACATGCAATCCACGCAGGGAGTGTGGAGTTTTGCTCAATGACTAGGGTCTTGGATGTGTATTGGAATCTTGTGCAGCCACATTGGAAATATTCCTTACAATTCAGCTAACAGTACGTTGCAAAAAGCAGCCAGCAGTGACATTGTGACACCATATATGTTGATGTAAAGATGGAGACAGTAACAATAACAAAGTGAATCTTTTAGTGGATGATGGGACATATAAAGTGTCCAATACTAGAAAGTGGGATTTAGCTTAATATACTTTCTTTTTTAATTTTTTTTCTGTTTTTGTGATTGTCTATTTAAACATTCTTTGGTGGCTATACCAAAAAAATTCCTTGGAAGCCAATAAAGTCCAATTAGGGGAGGAATGCTTTTGGTACTCATGTCTCATGCCCTGGTTAGGGTAGACGTCATAAAGTCTAGAATGTTAACAATTTTAATAAAAATCAGAGTTATAACCGCTTATAGATTTGAAATTCTTAACTAGACAGAATTAATCCGTCCTTTGAACTTCCAAAAGACTGTTTTCATGGTACATTAGCTTTGATTACAAAGATCAAAGGTTATAGTCTCAAAACATATAAGTTACATTATATTTAACTAGGGAGGACAAAACAAATATATACTTGATCCGTAAGGACTTCTTAACTCAAGTAACCAAAAATCAGCAGCTTTCTTCTCCTCGATTTGCTTGTCTGACCCTGTCAATCTGAAAACACGACAGTATAAATAGTGAGATACAATCTCAATGAGTTCTTTCGGTACCCCTCGCCATATAACCCGAGAAATCACTACTCAACTTCAACGGAGAACCAAACGCAACAATAGTTATTGTTGAGTAAACTATCTTGAGCCTTGGCTTTTGGCTCATGACTTCCTTCCACCAAGTATGATATTAACTCAGGATCATCATCCCCATGGTTACTTATGTAAGTACTTAGACTCATCGGTTTTTCTCGCTCGATAAACGTATTGTTCAATTCAAGTTATAAACCGCAAAATAAAAACTTCATCACTTACATATCAAACGAAAGTCAAACAAGCATATAATAGATTCTATCGTGTTTCAAATATCTTAAGTTGAGTTAACGTTGGTATTGGAAATGTACCAAAAAGAAGGAGGAAATAAGTTGTCTAAAATAGGGTAACAGAAGGTACGCACGGTCCGGGCCCCTTGGGCGCCTTGTTCGTGCTACCTTATTTCAACAAGGATTTTTCACACAGAAGGAGCGCACGGTTCAGGCCTCCTGTACACCCTGTCCGGGCCCCTTCTGCACCACATTAATCATCGACAAACATAAATTCATGCCTATAATCCCATCCAAGAATGACAACAAAACAACACATATATCACCATCAAAGTTCATTTTTTGAGAGAAATAAAACTACCAGCTTGCTGTACAACACACAATAGACTTCGAAATTAACATTCACTGAGGGATTATTGGGGAAACTTCATCACATAACATACATTCAACACTAAACAATAAACAAAGATAAAGAACTCACTTTGACAACACATTGTTCACTTCAACCAAGTGGATATGCAACCCAAACATTCTTCAAATCATGCTTCCTAGCTCACTTGAAGTTCAAAAATGGAGGGAAGGAAGAATGGCAGTGGAGGTGGTTGAAATTCGGATTTTGGGTAAACTAGAAGCTATGATTGCTTGAAATGTTAAAGAGAGCAACTGAAATGAGTGTAATGGCTCAATGCTAGTGGTGAAACTCACATGCAAACCCTTAAGATGAATAATGGATAATGTGGGTGAAATATCAAGATGTGGAGCTCCAACTCTTCAAAGCTTTCGATGATGATGATGTTGGGGAAAAACTAAGTTTTGCTAAAGGTGAAGAGAAGGGAATGTAATCATGGTGGTTTGTGATGTCAGAATATGCTTCACTCTCCTCTCCATCTCCCCCCTTCTTCTCATGACTCTCCCTCTCTTTTCACTCTTTTTTTTCCTTTTCTTTCTAAAAACTGAAATGAACTTGTCAAAAAAAAAAAAACTAAAATGAAAGTGAGTGCGGGAGTGAGTTTGGTGTTCAGCATGTTTTAGTGAAATTGAGTGAAGGTTTGGAAAGGTAAGTTCCTACTATGCCCTTGCTCTCTTCTCACTATTTCTAAAAACCCCCCACTATTTCTTCACCTTTGGTTACTTTCAATGAATCAAACCAATACACAATGCTCTCAATTATTCCAATTAGTCAATTATCACTAATCATCCAAGCTCACATAAAATCATTAATCACGCAAGATCATCTAATTATTTATCATTAATTATTAGAAATATTTAGTTAGTTTGTTAATATTAGAAATATTTAGTTAGTTTGTTAAGTTGTTAATAAAAGTTGTTAGTAGTTATAATTCAGTTAGAGTTAGTTTTATTAGTTACTAGTTTGTTATAGATTAGTTAGGTGAGGTTGGATCTATATATAAGGTCAACTCATTGTAATCAATTAACTTTTCTTCTTCAATAATGAAGTTGTTTTCATTCTTTTCCCTCGAAGTCTCTCAAATGTTAATATGGTATCAGAGCGATTATGTAGCTTCCGCATTCCTTTCTCCTCAATGATTCCTCCATTGCCTTCTCGCAAATTTCTTATTCTATTTTGCGATTCATGAACAATGGGGCTCATTGCGGTATATATCAAAAGAGATTTCTTAATTTTATCTTCATTTTATTTGTTTCTTATCCTCATTTTCTCGTTTATCGTCTATTCGATTTCTTCTTTGGACCATTTGTTTTTCTGGTTCTTGACTTCGATTTCATCTCAGTTTCGTTCTTCAACTCTTGTTCGAAATTCCTCCTATTTCTGTTGCGATTTTTGGTTTTGATCTTCAATTCATGTTCAAAATCTCTTTATTTTCGCAAATTCGTCTCTGTTAGGGTTTCGGTTAATCTTCCCTTGACCGTTTTCTCCTTCCTCTCGCTTCTTTGAGAGTGTCTCTATTTTTGCAATTTGCCTTCTCCAATTCGATTCTTGAAGTTTCTAAATTTCCTTCAACTCGTTTTGCGATTATTGCAGTTTAGTTTTGTGATTTCGCTTTATTGTCCTCCTTTCATCTTGATTTCCGATGATTGTGATCTGAAGCGGAGTTCAGATTCCTTTTTAATCCAGTTTTGAAGATTTTTGATTCATGTCACAATCTTCACTCTTTTCTTGCGATCTTTCATTTTGGTTAGCATTGCTTCTATCATTGTCACCCGTTCAATTTTGTGATTCAGATTGTGATGTGTTCATGAAGTTATTTACCAAGAAGCATTCAAGTTGTTTGTTGAATTGCCTCGATTGGAAATCTTGCTACATTCAGATTCAGAATGTGATATCACCTCCTACAACTCCATTCAAGTGTTTGATCTTCTGAGTGCATTCTTTTCCAAGGCCTTTGTTGTTGACAATTTCATCCATATACATTGCCAGCATGATTATTACCTTGTTTTGTGCACTTTGTCATCATAACAAGTTGTTGTCACTTCTTGCAATTATATTGGAGTTTGGAGCGCTTAATTTGATTTTGGGCATCATTTGTTATATCCTCAACAACTGAATTTTTCATCTCTTTCTCAATGTTACATAGGTATTCCAACATAACAATTCAGATTTTGTTCTTGGATATGATTTCATTTTGTTCTTGTAGCTTTGATTTTTACCGATGTATTTCCGACATCTCTTGATGTAATTTTCTTTTGATTTGTTGTAAGTTTGTATTGTTCATTCCAAGCTAGAAGTATTGTGAATAACTTCTAACTTGCGGGGGACTATTAGAAATATTTAGTTAGTTTGTTAAGTAGTTAATAAAAGTTGTTAGTAGTTATAATTCGGTTAGAATTAGTTTTATTAGTTACTAGTTTGTTATAGAATAGTTAGGTGAGGTTGGATCTATATATAAGGTCAAACTCATTGTAATCAATCAACTTTTCTTCTTCAATAATGAAGTTATTTTCATTCTTTTCCCTTGAAGTCTCTTAAATGTTAATATTAATCACAAACAAACCTGTATCTAAATATCAAACAAATATATGATTATGCTTGAAACAAAACAACATCACTTGTGAAAAGCAGTTTCTAGTGATAGGTCAATCTAAAATTGGGAAAACTAAGACTTCAGGGTTAATATTTAGCGTAGGCCAAAGGTATCATTTCATTCACTAGAAAAGACATCAAAGAGTGAGCACACTTACTAATGCAATCACTGCACTAGAACATCTTTGAGCTCAAACCAACACATACTCATAATGAAGAACAAAGTGAAGAACTTCTTACATGTATAAACAAGCTCAATACCATAATGCACACAAAGATTCAATCTAGCCAAAATCGTAGGGTGTATTTCACAATAGAACATGGTTGCATACTTGCAAGAACTTACAGTCAATAATATTGATTTTTTTTTTAAAAAAACTCAGAGCAGTTTCTTGATTCGACAACTGGCTAAAAGCTAAGGATGTGATTCATTTAATTATAACAAGAAAATTTGCACTCTAAAATCTCAAAACAGCGACAATCAAGGACCTAGACGTTGAAGTGATTCAAAACAACCCATTATGTCATATTCAACGAGAGTTGACACATGGACATAAATAAACCGAAAGTACAAATTTGGGAAACATTCTACTTGTAGTCATGAGAAATTTCCAAAAGCATTTTAAATTTAAGTGGAAATAAGTCCCATGCTAAAAATGTAGTCCTCTTCAATAATGGACTAAATTTGGGAAAAGTATTCAAGATGAGGGAGAATTTGCAAACAATAAAATCTTGTAATTTGGGAAAAAGTGGAAGGTATAACAGCTACACAATGTTAGTCTAGCCTAAATATGATAAAATGTCTGGATGAAAGTTTATTTTCCACCCAATATGTAGAGTTTGTTAAATCAATGTAGACTATTTCAAAAGTAGGACAATTTACGTCACCCCAATTTGGATTCATCATACGTAGAACATAGTATACCATAAGTGTACTAGAAGGTCTAAGACAAACAATACTCATAACAACTGATAAAATCAACCAGTACTATTTGTCCTAGCAGTAAAACTTGGCCTCAGTTGACCGTAACATCATTCTGTGCACTACAACAGAATTGTTAAAAAAGGGCGCACCCATTAGGGGCGCTTTGTAAGAAGCGCCCCTGAAGCCCAAAACACGGAGGGCCTTTAGAGGCGCTTTTTAAAAAGCGCCCCTGATGCCCAAAACACGGAGGCTCTTTAGGACGCTTTTTAAAAAGCGCCCCTGATGCTCAAAACACGGAGGCCCTTTACGGGCGCTTTTTAAAAAGCGCCCCTGATGCTCAAAACACGGAGGCCATTAGGGGAGCTATTAAAAAGCGCTCCTGAAGCGATCTAGACTAATCAAAATCGAAGGGTACACTCAACAATTCACCATAACCGACTTTTCATCAAGACATTCAACTAACTCAAAACCAATTTAAGACACATGTAATTTTGTTATATTCAGCACATACTCATTCTATTGGCAAAATAAAACAATAGAAAAGTTATATGGTAAATAATTCACTTGGACCTTCAAACAGGATTGCACAAATACAATCTTACACTCCAATAATTCACCAACAGAATCAAATTATTAACCATCACAAAAAAGGGTTAACAAACTCAATCTTTGCCACGGTAGTGGCGACTCATATATGAATCATGGCTTATGGGCTACAGCCCAATCAACTCTTCTTATCTTTGTTTTCCTCATCATGCAATGCATTATGAGTAGATTAGACCATTTTAGGAAACTTGGGTCTAATCTGCGAAACATGGATAACATCTATCATGAAAAAGTCATAGGAATTCAGTTTAGACGAAAAGGATAGTGAAGCTAGACTTTTCAGTTGAAAGCATTTTACTCCTGAACCAGAGTTGGGCAGGAAATTAGGAACCTAGGAATATAACGAAAACACATCCACTAGTTGCACTATACATATGGATACCGATCTTAGAGAACTAGGGTAATAATCATAACACTACTAGTACACGAGAACTTTCTTCCTTATGGAGCTCACTTACTATGGGATATCTTCTAAGACAAAGAAATCAAATATCCTATCCCATAGGAGTTAAACCTCTAAGGATACTTAAGCTACGAGATCACGAGAGTTACTAACTCTATTGACACAAAATGCTAATCCCTTTTTGAAAAAAAAAAAACTAACTTAGAGATTTGACAAGACTAACTAATCTAATAGACAATGGGTGGTTCCACTCGTCAAAATCGTAAGTACCGATATATTTCACTAGATTGATATCATAGCATTGGAAAGGTATCTTTGAGAAAAGGAACATGATTTATAATTAAGGCTATCTGAATAGGTCTTACGGAAGCTGCAGCATACATTTTGGGTTAACTCGGGTAATAGAGTAGTGTTGACTAGAATGGAATACTAATATACTCACAAGAAATCTCCTCGATAATTGAGGGATTGCTTGAAAGAACATCCTGTGTCTCAAAATGCCCACTGTTGTGTAAAATAGGGTAGTGCAAGTGTACATTGTCGAACAAGTAGTAAAGTAGAAATAAGATTCGTTCCCACGAGGATTAATGCTCAAAGTGTGTTTAATTTGATTAACAAATTAGTGATGGTAATAAAAGTAAAGACACAAGTGTTTGGTATCATTCACAACAGTAAAGGTAAAGGGTAATAAAGATCAGGGATGAGAATCAGTTGAGTAGCTATACTTCAGTAACTTCATAAAGATGCAATTAATTGTATGTTCAATGCTGCAGCAATAGACGTATTCTTTCAAATAATTCACACTAGGGTTTCCTTACAAGAGTTTATGTCTAAACCCTAAATAAGCACGCCCTAGGCTGCTAGGGCACCCGCAGTGTTCACCTTATGGATTTTGCCCTCCTATGTCTAGGGTTTAAGCAAGGAACATTAAAATGTCTTCCAATGAACACAATCCATATTATATTGTGAGTTAAATTTACAAACCATTTCTGAATTCATAAATGCTACTTGAGATTAGTTGGTCATTCCTAATCTAAGATGGAAATATTATCACACACAAGATAAAATGATTAACATTAAACATACTTCATTAATAACAATATAACTTCATTACATCAGGTCCAGCATCTCAACTGTGAGTATTTAGTTCATATTGAACAAACAACACGAAAGAAATAACTTAAACAAAGTTGTTGAAGTCATACTACGAAATGAAGGTAAGAAATTATACTACTAATGCTGAACCGAAGAAGAACTCCAAGAGGAAGCAATGGAGACGCGAATCCAGCTCTTCAACGTAGAAATCTACCAAGAATATGCAGCTCCAGTGATGCTGCAGCAATATACCCAACAATAGTAACTTTTTGGTAACAAGAGGTGACTTGGTTCAAAAATGGAGAAACCTATGTCTAGACCTTCTCCATTCAGCCAAGTATAACAAATGAGGACGAAGAACAACCTTTTATATCCTTGGGGCACATGATCCTAGGAGAAAACCCTAAATGAGAGGCGCATTTTGTCTTCACATGTGTCCAAAGGTACAATGTGCCTTAGAAAATGTGGCATCATAGAATATTCTGCCGAGGCACGCACACACACACACATTCCTTTTCACCAGCTGTTCTTTTCGTTGAAATCAGTGCCTAATCACTTTCTCTCTCATCTTTCGCAAATTGAAGATGTTGCGACATCTAATGCTGCAGCAACAAAAATACACACATCAAAGCACACAATAGGCACCATAGTGCCAATCAAAACAAATCCAGGGTTTCACCTTAGACTCTATCAAAACACACTATTTACAACCATAATTTAATACTATGCTTAAGAACTTGCAATGATTTAGTCTTGAAAAACATGTAATAACTATCATAAATGAGAGTTATCACACCCCCAAAATTGAACCATTGCTTGTCCTCAGGCAATGACACTTGAAACAAACAAGTATAACAATAACAAGCAGCTAAACAGTTGATTCAAACAAATAGCTATTAGAAAGAAAATCATGCTGAGCATTCACTTTCAGATTGGTCACTCAATTGAAAGCCTTCTGAATTACAAGCTCCCTAAACTATTCTTGCTCAAAAGAGTGTGTGTGACACTTTTCTCAGTTTAGACCATAGCAAGCTTCAAAACTTCACTTAGCTAAAACTAGGGAGGTTTTCTTTTGGGAATGCCAAGAAATTTTCAAAACGAAGGATAGACTAACAATTCAGCACATAATGGGGGGATAAGAATTACAAAGGGCATTCAGAATTTCCAGGTCAGTGCACTTATTACAAACTTGACTAAACAGTGCTACAGCAACAGATAGTTGTTGCAGCAATTGCAACTAACAATGACTCTATGAACAGACTTTGATTGCTACTATGTTGTAATGCCCTTATTCAATCCTCACTTTTCTCACAGGTTAGCCACTTATTTCGACTGAAACTAAAGTGTGTCGGCACAAATTGGCCTCCCTACTTCATGACCAACCTAACTACCAACTCATCCTTTCGACTGAAACCAAAGTGTGTCAGCCCAAATTGGCCTCCCTACTTGGCGAAGAAAGGCAGCTTATGTCCCTCTTTTCTTTCTTTTTCTTGTTTGTTTTTCTTTTTCTTTTCTTTTTTTTTTTTGCTTTTGATAAATGGGCAATATACAGCATATTTCACTTATTACACAACCTTGGTACTTTATAACATAGTACCTTACATTATGACTCCTAAAACTATGTGCACATGACCTGATTACATTCATTATGCTTTGCCTTAATATTTCTTAGAAAACCCCCAAACTTAGTTTCTTATGCTACCCTAAGTTTTTAGTCAAAGCTTGGCAATTCCCTAGGTCAACCAACATCTACCTTAGTTTCAGATCATTTCTAACTCACTAAGTTTCTAACTGAGTTCATGTTGAAGTGTGGGAACAAGAGTAGTTTTAGTTCACTTTGTCAAACAGGGCACCAATCACTCTTCCTTACCAATTTCATCACTAAGTTTTGCTCAACTAGACATCTAAATTTTTTTAAAAAAATTATTCAACTGATTAACTGACCAGCTATCAAAGTACATAAGAACATAGGACCTCCCCCCAACTTAAAACCTAGCAGTGTCCCCACTGCTCATGCATTCTAAGGGAGGCCTATTTAACTAAAACTATTCTTAAAACAGAAAATAAACAACTAACACATTTGTTGAGTGCTATAACAGAACAAAAGCACTCAACAGGTTTATTCTAAACATAAACAACTAAAGACAAGAATTAAAAACATGAATTAAAAAAGTTTAAGGTGCAGAGGCTCCTGGTTTTGTTCTTGGGCTAGATCTCGTGGCACCTCCTCTCTTTTGCCTTGGCGTATAAACCTTCTGTTTCTTGGGCTTAGGACTTGTGACAGCATCAGAGGTTTCTGTTGGTCTGAGAGTGAAGAAGAAGAAAGATAGAGAAGGGAAGAAGAAATCAGTGTTGGTTTGAGAGCGAAGGTGATTTAGAAAGATGAAGTGAGTTGAGAGGGTGGATTGAAGTGACCAGTGATATAAAGCCTGTGAATTTTAGATTTTAAATTTTTACCCGTGAATGACTTTTAAACAGGTGTGGCTCAAATGACCAATTTATCCTTCTACAGATTTGACTTTTGTAAGTTCAAGTACACATGGCAATTAGTGATTGAGGGTATTAAAGATAATTCAATTGTAGTTTACTTGATTAAATAGATATTAGATTCTCTCACTTGAAGTAGCAATTTGGGCCAATGCAAATCGGGTACAGTGCTGCCAACCCTAAAATCAAGGACTGTTTGTCTTTTTGTGGCCCATTAATGCGCTGTCATGCTTTCTGCACATGCTCACACAGGACAAAACACCCTTTTCTTCATTTTGTCACACAACATCACTCTGATTATTTTTGTACACGTCCTCAGCTGCCTCGATGTTGCCATAGCATCGCCTCAACTTCTGAACCAAAAATCCTGCACGTTAAATGCACGCGTAAAATCCAACAAAAAGGCACCAAGTGTGCCCAAAAGACCCTTTTGACATATTAAACACTTTCCTAACTAAATATTGACAAAAGACATATTTATTTACATTAATTACTTTCGGATAGCATTAATTCTTATTTGTTTTGGCATAAATAATTCACATATCTGCGAGTTAGCATACCCCCAAACTTGAACCATTGCTTGTCCTCAAGTAATGACAGCACAAAGATAAAACAAATGCACAGCATTGGACAGAAAACACAACAGTTAAGGTTCAGCAAGTTATGTACAACACAGCAGCAGTTAAAACAAATTTTTGACAACTTTGTTTTCTCAAGGCTTTCCCCTCAGACTCACACATTAAGAATACCTTAGCAATTCATGAAATCATAGCTTTTGCCCTCTAGCATGAGTGTGTGTGTGCGCTCTCTTGTACTTCTTTCATAGGTTTCAACACTTACTAAGCTTGGCTTCATATCCCACTTAGAACTTCCTACATTGCCCTTCCTTCTCAATAGCTACAAGCAAAGCTTACAATGATTTCTATAAGGGTAACTCTTCCTAAGATATACATTGAATAAACTGAATTTACACTTTGATTTGAACTTAACTTAGAGTGATGCACACCTCTTTTTTTTTATGCTTTCGGATAGCTTGACTACTGCTTTGACTGAAACTGTAATGGTGTCGCCACAAAACAGCCTCCCTCCACAGCGGCCAAACCACCCAGTTGCAAGAATGCAACTTATTTGGTTTTGACTTTCATCTTTCCTTTTGCAAGTGTGCACCCTCTTTACAATGTTTTTGATTTTCTAATACATTTCAAGGATAACAACCATGATGAATGCTAAAGAGCTACCCCCAAACTTGGCTTAGACCCTACATGCAGTTTCCATTAAATTCCAGGCAGTTTCAGTCATACCTAAGTTTTCACCTAACTTCCACTATAGTAAGGCCTACACCTACTTCTAAAGCACAAGAGCTAAGTGTAAACTAGAGGGCTAGACTATTTCAATCAGAATTCTAAGTCTACACAAATTCTGGTTATCCTCATCAGGTTCTGCCCTGGTACTTAAATGTAAAACATTTTATTCTATATGTTTTTTACTGCTGTGACAGCATACAAACTATACTAAACAACACTGAATAATCATAATAATCACAAAAACACAATCAACTAACAAAATGAAACATTATATTACTAATACTAATACTCCACCCCCAAACTTAATTTCTGACAGTGTCCCCACTGTCAAATTATCAACTTTCAGGGTGGGCATTTTTTTTAACAGAGAAAAGAAAAGAAAACAAATAGCACTTGACAGCACTAAAAACAAAAGAAACGTAAACTAAGTCAAAAATTAACAGACTTTATTATTGATGAGATAAGGGGGTAAGGAAATTTCCTTGCGCCTGGATCCAACCGCACACTCTTCCTGCTCCCACAGGCTCCCCTGGTTCTTTTTCCTTCTTTGACACTTGTCAGTGCCAGCAGCACTGCCTGCAGCAACTTCAGAAACTGCAGCAGCAGGACTCTCAGGTGGGGTGGTGGTGACCAGCTTTTGGTGGGGCTCTCCTTTGGAGACTTCTCCATGGCAATCCTGGTTCTGAAACGAGTTCTTTTAACAGCACAGACTTTTCTCTGTGTCCAAGTTGACTTTTCAGCCAAATTGTACGGAGCAGGCGCTGGAACCTGTTGTTGCTTTGATGCTGGCGACATCACAGCACTCGACCCTACAGCATTGACCTTCCTTGAATCCAACTTAGCTTTGTTCTTTCTCTCTCTCTCTCTCTCTCTCTCTCTCTCTCTCTCTCTTTCTCTCTCATCAGCAGACATTCTTGCAGTACTATCCTCGTTTTCAACCTCCATCTCTTCACCTTCCTCGCTTTCTACAACTTCTTGTTCTTCATCAGCCTTGGCACTGTTTGAACTTCCCTGATTCCCTTGCTGTTCATCTTCATCCATCACCACTGCCTTTCCAATCAATGCTGCCGTAGCCTTGGCAGCATCTCTAGCCTTTGAGGCAGCAGTAGCAGCAGCTTTCTTAACAGGGGTTTCATGATTTCTCTTCTTCTTTAAGGCTGAAATAGCAGTCGCAGGTCCACTAGGACCTGCTCCAGAGAGCGCCCAGTTGGGGAATTGGGTAGTGGGACTACTGCTTCAGCGAATTCTTGGCCATACCATTCATGTACTTCCTTCATAAATTGCCATACAGCCTCTTCCTTTTTCCTGTGCAATTGTAAAAACAAAAGCACCTCAGCAATGGAATCATAGGGGACATTTTCACCCTTCTCAACACCTTTTTCTTTCACTTCCTCTTTCTTCTCTTCTTTCTTTTTCTTTCGCTTCTCTTCCTTCTTCTTCTCCTCCTCAACCTCCTCAGTTCTTGCAACACCATATTTCAGATCCACCTCAGATGCTAGGGGATACTCTTCCTCTTGGTCATCAAAACGGTCTACTTCTTCATACTCACACAGCAATCTAATCAAATTGGGGTAGAATAAGCTCCTCACTGTCCTCCTGGCACAGGTCAGAATCTCCCTCTCCATCAGTTTCCCAACATTGATTTTGTGGTTTAAAACCATGGCTTCCAACAGCAATAGACGCTCCTTGTGCTAATACAAGTTGTGGGTAGTTGGCAGCAAAGAACTCATGATCCACAAAGACAACTCTTTCACTTTCCCTTTCAAAGCAGTCCTTCTCACCTTGAACACGCCGAGCTTAACAGGTGCCCACTCTGTGTCAACAACACACAAACTCCTCTCGGCCCTTTTTAGGTCAGCCTCAGTAGCATCGTTCACCAAGTCTTCAAATTGGTCCTCCACCTGAGGCAGTTTCTGCAGCTCATTGATTCTTTCAGCACAGAATGACACCATTTTTCCACGCACAATGGAAAAGGTAGGGTCAGCACCAGTCTTTGATTTGTGGGGGATTCCAGCATAGAACTCACGAGTTAGGTCAAGCAAAATGAAAGGAGGTTGGTGCACGATAGTCTCCCACTGGAGAGTAGTGAACCACTCTAGCACAATGGGGTGCATGTTTTGCATCACAAAGCCACACTCGGTGAGGGGGAAACGGTTTACCATGTGCATTTCGTAGATTTCTCGTGAGATTTTGGGGGGTAATCGCTTCAAAAGGGCTTCTGAAAAAGGTTTAGGTTGGTCTTTGGGAGATCTGGTTTTAGGAGCCACGGCTGTTTTGTGAGAGGAGTGTGAAATTTTGAGAAACTAGGGTTCTGGGAAGTTGCTATTTTAGCACTAAGAATGTGTGGTGAAGAAGGCGTGAAGAATGAGGGTTAAAGATGATGTTTTTATGGTGAGAGTGGACGGTTAGGCGGAGAAGATGAGGAAGTGGGTGATTTTGTTTTTAGGGATTTTAAGTGAATGCGGTTATGGAAAATAGGGAAGGAGTGTAATGGTGGTGTAGGTTTTGAGGCGTTATGATGAATGTGGGAAAGAGGAAATGGGCGGTGAAGTAACGGGCTGATGGGATAGTACCAGGCGTGCTTACTGCTGACGTCACACTGCGCAGAGGTGTAGCGCTGCACTGCGCGCACACTGTACCTTTGTGCCAGCGCATCACTTATTCTTGACTTATCTTTTCTTTTTCAAAAATTCAAACCTCACCCGCCATTTAGTGCTACGACCAGTGCTACCACGTACATTTTTAATGCTACTAGAAATAATTCCCTTCACAAAATCACTTCCAATCACAGAATTTTCAAAACAACTCCAATTAATCTCCACACATTTTATTCCTGAAACTCAAAATTAACACTAAAACAAGAGAATTTAGACCCTGGGCTGCCTCCCAGTAGCGCTTGGTTTAAGAGTCCTCAGCCTAACTAAAATACATTTTCAATGAGAGTCACTCAAGGAGGTGGATGCCTTAATCCTAGGCACTGATCCTCCTAAGTACAGTTTAACTCTCTGGCCATTCACTTTAAATTCAATTCCATTTTCCACATTTTCCAAATCAACAGATCCATAAGGATAAACTCTTACAATTGTGAATGGACCAGACCATCTAGATTTCAACTTTCTAGGGAATAGTTTTAATCTTGAGTTAAACAAAAGTACTTTATCACCTTCCTTGAGTTCTCTTTTCTGAATCTTGGCATCATGCCAAGCTTTTGTCTTTTTCTTGTACAATTCAGCATTTTCATAGGAAAAATGTCTCAATTCCTCAAGTTCATTGAGTTGCAGCATTTTGGCTCTACCAGCTTGTTGTAAATTAAAATTTAGCTTCTTAGTTGCCCAAAAGGCTTTGTGTTGCAACTCAATGGGCAAGTGACAAGCCTTACAAAAACTAATCTGTAAGGGGACATGCCAAGAGGTGTTTTGAAAGCTGTTCTATACGCCCAAAGAGCATCATCCAAATGATTAGACCAGTCATTCCTTGAAGGATTAACCACTTTTTCTAAAATTCTCTTGACTTCCCTATTAGAGAGTTCAGCTTGACCACTTGTTTGTGGATGGTATGCTGTGGCAACCTTGTGTTTCACTCCATATTTGGCCAGCAGGCCATCCATCAACGTGTTACAAAAGTGAGTGCCTTCATCATTAATGATAGCTCTAGGTGTGCCAAACCTTGTAAAAATGATCTTTAGAAGAAACTTAAGCACCACCTTGACATCATTAGTGGGAAGAGCAACTGCTTCAATCCACTTAGACACATAATCAACTGCTACCAGAATGTATAGATTACCAAAAGAGGGTGGGAATGGTCCCATAAAATCAATTCCCCAAACATCAAACAATTCAATTTCTAAAACATTGTTTAAAGGTATTTCATGTCTATCACAATTCTTAGTAAAATCATGTGTATCTTTGAAAATAGAGGGCCAGAAATAACCTATTTGAAGAACCTTAGCAGCAGTTCTAGCACCTCCAAAGTGTTCTTCACAAGGTGAAGAATGACAGTGCTGCAGAATATCAGTTATTTCTTCATTGGCAGCACATCTTCTGAGCAATTGATCAAGACACCTCTTGTAGAGAAAAGGTTCATCCCAGAAATACTGCTTGGCTTGATGAAAGAAACTCTTTCTCTGTTGTGAATTAAAATCCTCAGGAATCACATTGCTAACCAAGCAGTTCACATAGTCAGCATACCAGGGCACCTCTGCTACAGTACCTGTATTATTGATAGTTGCTGTTATGGCTAGCAACTGATCATCAGGAAATTGTTCTTTGATTTCAGAGTCAAAAGAGAGAGGATTAGCTTCAGGGATTCTAGACAAATGATCAGCCATTTGATTATCAACTCCCTTCTTGTCTCTGATTTCAAGATCAAACTCTTGCAACAGTAGTACCCATCTAATCAACCTTGGTTTTGCATCCTTCTTAGCAATGAGGTATTTGATGGCAGAATTGTCAGTGTACACCACCACTTTAGCTTCTACAAGATAGGATCTGAACTTGTCAAAGACAAACACTACTGCTAGCAATTCTTTTTCAGTAGTTGTGTAATTCAATTGAGCATCTACAAGAGTTTTGATTGCATAGTGTATTGAATGAAACACTTTGCCTTGCCTCTGGCCAAGTACAGCTCCTATAGCATAGTCACTAGCATCATACATCATTTCAAATGGTATACTCCAGTCTGGTGCAACAATAACAGGTGCTGCCACTAGTGCTTCCTTGAGTGTTTTGAACGCTTACAGACATTTGTCATCAAATTCAAACACAGTGTCATGCTGCAGTAGCATACACAGTGGTTTAGAAATTTTTGAGAAATCTTTGATGAATCTTCTATAGAATCCTGCATGCCCAAGGGAATTTCTGATTCCTTTAACTGATGTGGGAGGTGGTAGCTTCTCAATCACTTCAACTTTAGCTTTATCTACCTCAATTCCCTTCTTTGAGATATTGTGCCCCAAGACAATACCTTCTTGAACCATGAAATGACATTTCTCCCAATTGAGGACCAAATTCGTTTCTTCACATCTTCTCAAAATATCTTCCTGATTCAGTAAACATGATTGAAAGTTCTCTCCAAGGACAGAAAAATCATCCATGAATACCTCCATAGATTTTTGAATGAAATCAGAAAAGATGGACATCATGCACCTTTGAAATGTAGCAGGAGCATTGCATAATCCAAATGGCATCCTTCTAAAGGCAAAGGTGCCATAAGGACAGGTGAATGTGGTCTTCTCTTGATCCGCTAGGGCAATAGCAATCTGATTGTAACCTGAGTAGCCATCAAGAAAACAATAGAACTCCTTCCCTACAAATTTGTCTAGCATTTGATCAATGAAAGGGAGAGGAAAATGATATTTCTTGGTGGCTTTGTTGAGTTTCCTGTAGTCCATACAAATTCTCCAATCAGCGACAGTCCTAGTTGGAATCAATTCATTCTTTTCATTCTGAACCACAGTGACTCCTCCTCTTTTTGGAACACATTAAACAGGACTAACCCAAGTGCTGTCAGCAATAGGATAAATGATTCTAGCATCAAGCCATTTGATGATTTCTTTTCTGACAACCTCCTTCATTATTGGGTTTAGTCTCCTCTGTGCTTTAGTGCCATTTTTGGAGTTTTCCTCCTAACAGATTCTATGCATACACAGAGTAGGACTCAACCCTTTAATGTCAGAGATTTGCCACCCAATGGCTTTCTTATGCTTTCTCAGAATACCAAGCAATTCCTCTTCTTGGGTAGCACTTAGCTCAGCAGCAATAATCACAGGGAGAGTGTCTATACCCCCCAAATAAGCGTACTTCAAATGAGGAGGGAGCTGCTCCAAAGATTCATACCTTTGGACCCATCTTTGAACTTCTTGTTTTTCCACATTGAGCACTGCCAGCCCCTCCTTCTTTAAATCTTTCAACTTCAAATGCCCAAGCTCTTGTTTCAACACATCATGCTGTTGTAGCAACAGTTAAAATAAAGGTTGAGTAGTAGTAAAAGAGTAAAAAGTGAGGGTAAAATCAGAGAAATGAGTATAGCCAAGACAAGGATCCGTAATTACTCACTATTGATGTAGTGCTGTGATCAGTGTTGTGATAGCATTCACTGCACAGAATGAATGTGGATATTCCTATCCTAAAATAGAATGTCGTTAAGGTTTCCTTATTCCTAAGCTCCCATTAAGGTTCATTCCATAGGTTGAAAAGCATGATTCAGATCACAGTATAGCCCTAGCTACATATTCCTATCCTTCACTAGGAAAGGATAATATTCCTATTACACTTCAAACTATATTAATTTCGAAATCAGCACTTCAATTTCTTTGCAAAAATAGAAGCACGCTACCCTAATTAAATTGATCAAGTTTAAAAAGGATGTATAACATTAACTCACGCAAACTAATGAAGCATCAAGCATTAATCACATTTAAACATCAACATCTCATAATTACATCACCATAGTCTTAACTATAAAAGAGTTTAGCTCTTAATGAGCTTAAACATGACAAAATGGAATTTAGCTACCAAAATCAAAGCCATGAAAACAGATACAACACTAAAACAGAGTACACAGAGATATGCAGAAAATACAACTAAAATGAAGCTGAAAACAAGCTTCAGATGCTGCAGATCTGCTCCAGAATCTCTGTGCTATGTAGATGAAGATTTGTGCTGCTGATCTTGTGTTCTCAGCTTCAGAAGTTGAGCTTTAGCACCGAATATGGTGGAAATGGAGTTGGAGAAGACGAAGTACAGTGATGGAAGGAATGGAATAGTACCCTCTGACTTAGGGAATGGTGGAGGCTGGAAGGTGTACTATGGGCAGAAGGAATTGTGTACCCTTTCTAGGTTAAAGTTGCCTTTTAAAGTATATTCTCTCACTTGAAGTACCAATTTGGGCCAATGCAAATCGGGTACATTGCAGCCAACCCTAAAGTCAAGGACTGTTTGTCTGTTTGTGGCCCATTAATGTGCTGTCATGCTTTCTGCACATGCTCACATAGGACAAAACACCATTTTCTTTATTTTTTCACACGACATCACTCTGATTATTTTTGCACACGTCCTCAGCTACCTCGGTGCTGCCATAGCATCGCCACAGCATTTGAACAAAAAATCCTGTACATTAAATGCACACGTAAAATCCAACAAAAAGGCACCAAGTGTGCCCAAAATACCCGTTTGACACATTAAACACTTTCCTAACTAAATATTGACACAAGACATATTTATTTACATTAATTACTTTCGGATAGCATTAATTCTTATTTTTTTGGCATAAATAACTCACATTTCTGTGAGTTATCAAAGGGCTTTGTCCAATCTGGGGCCACAATCACAACTGCAATAACTAAAGCATTCTTCAGTTTCTGAAATGCTGCAGCACAGGCTTCATCTAAGACAAAAGGAGTGTCATTCTGCAGCAATTGACACAAAGGCTTTGAAATCTTTGAGAAATCCTTGATGAATCTTCTATAAAACCCCCTGCATGCCCCAGAAAACTTCTTACACCCTTCACACTAGTTGGAGGAGGCATCTTCTCAATGACCTCAACTTTGGCTTTATTAACTTCAATTCCATCTTTGGAGATCCTATGTCCCAACACAATATCTTCTTAGACCATGAAGTGGTACTTCTCCCAATTCAATACCAAGTTGGTTTCTTCACGTTTGTCAAGAATCTCTTCCAAATTATCTAGGAGGATTTGGAATGTTTCCCCAAAGACAGAGAAATCATCCATGAATACCTCCATAGATTTTTCAATAAATTCAGAGAAAATGGACATCATACACCTTTGGAAAGTAGCTGGTGCATTACATAGCCCAAATGGCATTCTTCTAAAGGCAAAAGTACCATAGGGACATGTAAAAGTAGTCTTCTGTTGATCTTCAGGCATTATGGCTCTTTGATTGTAGTCAGAATAACCATCCAAAAAACAATAGAACTCATTGCCAGCAAGTCTATCAAGCATTTGGTCTATGAATGGTAAGGAGAAATGATCTTTCCTTGTGGCTTTGTTGAGCTTTCTATAATCCATGCAAATCCTCCAACCAGTAACTGTTCTTGTAGGGATAAACTCATTCTTCTCATTGACTACCACTGTGACCCCTCCCTTCTTAGGGAAACATTACGCAGGACTCACCCATGCACTATCTGCTATAGGATACATAATGCTAGCATCAAGCCACTTGATAATTTACTTCTTAACAACCTCCTTCATGATAGGATTTAGTCTCCTCTTCCCTTCAATGCTATTCTTAGAACTTTCATCAAGAATGATTCTGTGCATGCAGATGGTAAGACTAATCCCCTTTATGTCAGCCATTGCCACCCAATAGCATTCTTATGCCTATTTAGGGTAGTAATGAGATCATGCTCCTGACTTTTTGAGAGATCAGAAGCAATGATGACTGGTAGAGTATCATTTTCCCCTAAATAAGCATATTTAAGGTGCTTGCGCAAATCTTTAAGCTCATGAATGGGAGGCATTTCAACTGAGGGAACACTTCTCTTGAGGCTTGAACCTTCCAACTCCAAAGATTCATATTGTCTAGTCCAAATTTCCTTCACAGAAGCCTCATTATGTATCACCCCTTCTTCCACAAGTTCCTCTTTGTCAATTTCAGCAAGAGCTTTGACTAAATGATCATTCTTCTTGTGGAAGTGTTTCTCAACCACAGAATAAAGAGAAACCACAAAGGAACACTCCTCAGTTCCTTGGTCAGGAAACTTGAGAGCATTCATCACATTGAATTTTATCTCCTGATCATTGACTCTCATAGTCAATTCTCCTTTTTGCACATCAATTGGAGTCTTTCCAGTAGCCAAGAAAGGTCTTCCAAGAATTATGGGTACCTCTTTATCTGCATCAAAATCTAAAATCACAAAGTCAGCAGGAAATACAAATTTATCTACCTTTATCAAGACATCTTCAATGATTCCTTCTGGATATGCAATAGATCTATCTGCAAGTTGAAGAGGTACGTTGTAGGTCTAGCAACCCCTATACCCAGCTGAGTGAAAACTGATTTAGGCATTAAATTGATGCTTGCACCAAAATCACAAAGAGCTCTGCCAGTATGGGTTTCACCAATTCAACAAGGAATAGTGAAACTGGCTGGATCCTTTAACTTACTTGGAAGCTTGCTTTTGCATGATCATACTACATTCTTCTGTCATAGCCACTGTCTCAAATTCTCCAAGTCTCCTCCTCTTAGTAAGCACATCCTTCATGAACTTTGCATAATTGGGCATTTGTTGAAGTGCTTCTACTAGAGGAACATTGATGTGAAGTTGTTTTAGCACCTCTAGAAATTTGCCAAATTGCTTGTCTTGCTGAGCATTCTTCAACCTTTGAGGAAAGGGAGGAGATGGAACACCTTGATCAGCACTGGTGATGGAACTGGTGCAGCATCAACTGTGACAGCATCTGTTGCATTCTTTTTCTCATTTTTTTGATTTTTTTTCTTTAGTTTTGACATCATCACTAGGATCAGTAGATGGTCCATTCAAGTCCTTCCCACTCCTTAAAGATATAGCCTTGCAAGTCACTTTCCCCTTTGATGATGATGGTTCAGTAGTAAATGGCAAAGATCCACTAGGTCTTTGGGTGAGAGCAGTAGCTATTTGACCAATTCGATTTTCCAAGTTTTTGATTGCAGCTCCTTGAGTCTAATATTGAGTCTTTGTTTCATTCATGAGAGCCTTAAGCATGGCCTCCATAGAATTTTCAACTTCTGGTGCTACTGCCTTGGGTTGAGCAGGAAATCCTAGTGGTGTTGCAAGAGCTGTAGCAGGTTCTTCATTGTTACTCCATTCGAAATTTGGATGATTCATCCACCCAAGATTGTAGGTATTTGAATATGGATTTTTGTTCTTATTGTTTTCCACATAGTTAACTGAAATAGGGTTAGAAGGACACTCCTCATATAAGTGGCCTCCTCCACAATACACACAACTAGCAGAACCCACAGGGACTTGTTCAATTGCAGCTACAGTAGGCTCTGGTGCAGATTCATTTGCTGCAGCAGGTGTTGCTGCAGCACTGGTTGTATTCACGTTCTTGATCATGTTGGTTAAGGATGCAACTTGGCCAGATAAAGCTGTAACTTCACTCACTTCATGCATAACAGCAACCTTCTTTTGAGCACTAACCCTGGATGTTGGCCATTGATAACTGTTTGCAGCAATGGTTTCAGTATGATGATAAGCATCTTGGTAGGATCCATTCAGCAAGACTCCCCCAGATGAAGCATCAAGCATCAGTCTAGTCTGAGGTTCCAATCCATTGTAAAATGTCTCCAATTGAACAACCACAAGCAACCCATTGTGAGGACATTTTCTTAGCAACTCTTTAAATCTTTCCATTGCTTCAAACAATGTCTCAAATTCAGTTTGTCTAAAGATGTAATTTCAGTTGTCATCCTGGCATTCTTGATAGGTGGGAAGTATTTGGTCATAAATTTTTCAGTCATCTCATTCGAAGTAGTGATAGAGTTAGGTTCTAAGGAATTCAACCAAACCTTAGCTCTATCCTTCAAGGAATATGGAAAAAGTTTAAGTTTAAAATCATCATCAGTCACACCAGGGAGAATGAAATTACTACAAACTTCTACAAATTGTTTCAAATGCAAATGTGGGTCCTCAGTAGGTCCTCCACCAAATTGCCCAATTGTTTGAAGCATTTGAAACATCAAGGGGCTTAAATTCAAAATGAGTGGTAGCAAGTTAGGACCTGACTATGCTAGTTTGCATAGTTGAGGGTCAAAAATTGCATAACCCTTCATAGGTCTGTCCCTGTCATTAGCCATGCCTATGACTGTTTCATTCAAGACTTGTTGCACATGAAAAGGTTGCCTAGGTTGCTCAGTTGCAATGATAGTTCCTGGACCATGGATTGTGTTTCTTTGTGTTGTGGTTACTAGGAGGTGGGACTCCAGGTTGAGATCCTCCATGTTGAGAAGGTGTTGGTGTAGCCATGGTAACAGCACTACCCAATGAAATAAGTCCTGATTGATCTTGTTCCCTTCTCAATGCCCTAAACAATCTTTCTATCTCAGGATGCAATTGAAATTCTGGTGAACTGCGCCTGTGCATATGCTGCAGCACCAGATGCTGTAGCAATCTAATATTGTAACAACAGAAACAGAGCACCAAAAATTAGAAACAAAAAGCACAAACTTGCTAATTAATTAAACAGTATAATGAACTAATTAATCCCCGGCAACAACGCCAAAAACTTGTTGTGTAAAATAAGGTAGTGCAAGTGTACACTGTCCCACAAGTAGTAAAGTAGAAATAAGATTCGTTCCCACAAGGATTAATGCTCAAAGTGTGTTTAATTTGATTAACAAATTAGTGATGGTAATAAAAGTACAGACACAAGTGTTTGGTATCATTCACAACAGTAAAGGTAAAGGGTAACAAAGATCAGGGATGAGAATGAGTTGAGTAGCTATACTTCAGTAACTTCATAAAGATGCAATTAATTGTATGTTCAATGCTGCAGCATTAGGTGCTGTAGCAATAGACGTATTCTTTCAAATACTTCACACTAGGATTTCCTTACAAGAGTTTATGTCTAAACCCTAAATAAGTACGCCCTAGGCTGCTAGGGCACCCGCAGAGTTCACCTTATGGATTTTGCCCTCCTATGTCTAGGGTTTAAGCAAGGAACATTAAAATGTATTCCAATGAACACAATCCGTATTATATTGTGAGTAAAATTTACAAACCATTTCTGAATTCATAAATGCTACTTGAGATTAGTTGGCCATTCCTAATCTAATATGGAAATATTATCACACACAAGATAAAATGCTTAACATTAAACATACTTCATTAATAACAATATAACTTCATTACATCAGGTCCAGCATCTCAACTATGAGTATTTAGTTCATATTGAGCAAACAACACGAAAGAATTAACTTAAACAAAGCTGTTGAAGTCATACTACGAATTGAAGGTAAGAAATTATACTACTAATGCTGAACCGAAGAAGAACTCCAAGAGGAAGCAATGGAGAAGCGAATCCAGCTCTTCAACGTAGAAATTTACCATGAATATGCAGCTCCAGTGATGCTGCAGCAATATTCCCAGAAATAGTATCTTTCGGTTAACTAGAGGTGACTTGGTTCAAAAATGGAGAAATCTATGTCTAGACCTTCTCCTTTCAGCCAAGTATATCAAATGAGGATGAAGAACAACCTTTTATATCCAAGGGGCACATGTTCCTAGGAGAAAACCCTAAATGAGAGGCGCATTTTGTCTTCACATGTTTTCAAAGGTACAATGTGCCTAAGAAAAGGTGGCATCATAGAATATTCTGCTGAGGCATGCACACACACGCACAGTCCTTTTCGCCAGCTGTTCTTTTCCTTGAAATCAGCGCTTAATCCCTTTGTCTTCCATCTTTCGCAAATTGAAGATGGTGCGACAGCTAATGGTGCAGCAACAAAAATACACACATCAAAGCACACAATAAGAACCAGAGTGCCAATCAAAACAAATCCAGGGTTTCACCTTAGACTCTATCAAAACACACTATTTACAACCATAATTTAATACTATGCTTAAGAACTTACAATGATTTAGTCTTGAAAAACATGAAATAACTATCATAAATGAGAGTTATCACCAACCTGTGTCTCATCTCTGTTTGCCACATCTTTTTTGGACTGAAAGTTAACTGAGGGGCTTAACCGTAAACACTTAATATTTGCAAGACTCATTTTAATGTTTTTTTACAGGGGTCTTAATGGATTATGACCATATTTTTCGGAGCCAAACATATACTTAAGCCTTCCCTTAATAATGTATATAATCATTTTATATATCATATATAATAATATAATTAGAAATACTCACAATACAGAGTCTTAAAATCAAAATGGCTTCCATTTCCAAAACCATTGCCACAAGGTGCAAGAGGCATGAATACGGTGAAGCTGATGTAGATTTTGACTTTGCTGTAGTTGCATACAGAGAAGGTGATGATGACGATGACGGTGGTTATGACTATGCTCCTGCTGCATAACTTCTCTTTAATTTGTTACTCTTACCGTCAACTGAGTATAGTAAGCAAAAGGCTAGCTACTAGTAGTTATTCTTCTCAATGAATACTGTTTAGCAAGTAAGAGTGTAATTTTTTTTTTGAAGGAACCAGAGTGTATTTGTCGTTGATCAATTAAAATATATTGTAACTGGACTTGCTATATTTCTCAAGTAGATATACTTTTTTAGTTAGTAGCTCCCTTTTACATTAAATTAATTAACAGATGAACCAATGGGATTATATTGCAAATTAATGTTGGAATTCCCACGAGTAGAGTCATACGTTAAGTAACCAACACCGTTGGCCCAATGGTTTAATCTATCCTGGGACACGGGGGTCGACCTGGTGCTCCCGGGTTCAATTCACATAGAGGACAAACTCGGTGTTGGCTAGTACGAAATTTGGCCTTAAGAACGAGCGGAAATTAGTCTTTCCTTAAAAGCGTTGGAACACTCTGTGGTTAGTCAGCGATAATCCGAAGAAAAAAAAGAGTCATATACGTTAAGCAAGTCATTTGGCTTCCACCAAAGTCTGGCCGGATAATGTAGCACTAATGGTGTCTCACTAGTGGAAAAAGTACATTCTATAGCGGCAATCCATACCAGTTAATTCCCAACTAATGTTAATAAAAAAAGTGGTGGCACAATTGTAATTAAAATGAAAACTTTGAACAGCAGTTTATTATTTAACTGTTACGAAAATCATTTAACATTCGTTGCATCTCATGAATGATGTAGCAACTTGATACTAAAGAAGCGAAAATACCAAAATCTATTCTGAAGCACTCACTCTTTCCTCGTGAAGCTAGAAAGTAGAAACCCTTCTTGCTCAAAATATCAAACTGGCGGCCTGTAGAACCTTCCTCCTTCTACAACTTGTTCGTCTTCATTCATAACCCTCTTCTCCCCTTCACCTCCCAAAATCCTCAACCACCACCAAGACAGTGCCACCACCGTCACTCTTAGCCCAAATTCCACCTGCCTCGCTTCAGGATTCGTCAATCGCTCTTTTAAGCCATAAATGTTTCGTGACGGCAGAAAATCCCGCAAGCAAATGTTTATCAGTTGTCAGTCTCATTCGAGCGATCAGAGTCGTATAGTGGTTTTCAGTGGTTCCCGATTTGTGTCGTTGTGGTGGTGATGTGCTATAAGGTGAAAGCTAATTTAGTGTGTGAGAGTTGTGTTTGATTTTGATTTGAGACTTGTTGTTTATATAGCAAGAAAAAATTGCTTAACTCGTTCTGGCACATGCAATCCACGCAGGGAGTGTGGAGTTCAGCAAACAGTGCGTTGCAAAAAGAAGCAGGAGTGACATTGTGACATCATATATGTTGATGTAAACATGGAGAGAGTAACAATAACAAAGTGAATCTTTTAGTGGATGATGGGACATATAAAGTATCCAATACTAGAAAGTGGGAGTTAGGTTAATATACTTTCTTTTTTAATTTTTTTTTCTGTTTTTGCGATTGTCTATATAAACATTCTTTTGGGGCTCGATACCCAAAAAATTCCTTGGAAGCCAATAAAGTCCAATTAGGGGAGGAATGCTTTTGGTACTCATGTCTCATGCCCTGGCTAGGGCAAAAACTTGTTGCGTTTAAAACATACTTGAGAGCAAGTGTACTCTCTTGCAGAAGTAGTATAAAAAGTATCGTCTCCACAGGGATTAATTAATAAGTACCAAACTACTTAAAATTAATTATTATTTAGACTAACGAATATTGGTGATTGTAGAAACTAAATTGGGAAGAAATAAATAACAAGAATTTAAATGGAAAAGTTCGATCAATGGAGAGAAGCCTAGGGTCTCGGTTTCACTTGCTAGCTTCGATTCCTCTATGTCTAATTCTACCTGAATTCCCTTATTTTATTCAATTACCAATCCCTTTACTAAAACTATTAATCCGTTTGGTCATTCGTGATTAATATTCTTTTTCCTAAATTAACCCTAGTTTGGTCATGCTAGAATTTAAATTTAAGAAAAGCATAAAGTACAAAAAGGTTGAGTGATTGGAAGACTAAATTAAAGTTTGGTCATTCATTAATTATAGTCTCAATTATCCTATAGGTCCACCAACTAGTTGTAGTACGGTCGCTAATCAACTAATTGATTATGAACATGCAAAGGGTTGTCAATCCTAATTATGTGATAAAGCAATAGGATAATATTAATTGAAATAAAACTTGGGAATTCAAACTAGAAATTAGAACATAAAAGAGTCTCTAAACAAGCAAGATTCACCTAAAACCCTAGAAGAGGATTTAGGTATCCATAGGTATCAAGAACAATAAAATTGAAATAAAGTTCATGAAATACAAAGATAAGAATAACCCGGTAATTAGAGAAATTCCTGGTCTAAGTCTTCAATCTCTTTATTCTGCTCCAGAGCTCTCTCGCGATGTGAAGAACAGGTACCAAAACTCCCTCCTATGCGTTGCCGTCACTACCACTTCCAATCCAAATTCACGTGTGTGCTCCTCTTTTTCTCTGCGGCGTCGGGTTCCCCCTTTTTTTTCGTGTTGATGGCTTTTTATATTTGAATGCTTAGGGTTGTCTTTAATTTTTCTCCACGTCATGGTTTCTTTCTCAACAAGAATCTTACGTTGATTTTCATTGCCATCATGGGCTTCCATGATTTTCTTTTCAATCCAAGTGTTGGCACTAAAGTGGGCCTTGTGTCTATGATGCACTCTTTTAAAATTCCAAGTTGCAATATTTCTCCAGCAATATTAGTTTAGGTGTACGGTTCTGATTCCTTTGGGTCATTTCTCCTTCAATTCATGGGCTTTAAGTTGGACTTAATTTATTTTGGCATTTTCTTCTTTTCTACAAAATAAAGAGTAAACTAAGTCAATAATTTATATAATTAGTAATAATTGCTCTAAAAATTACTCAAAGATATATAAAAAAAATGCACTAAATTTGAGTTTATCAGTAGACGTCATAAAGTCTAGAATGTTAACAATTTTAATAAAAATCAGAGCTATAATTACTTATGGATTTGAAGTTCTTAACTAGAAAGAATTAATCCGTCCTTTGAACTTCCAAAAGACTGTTTTCATGGTACATTAGTTTTGATTACAAAGATCAAAGGTTATAGTCTCAAAACATATAAGTTACATGATATTTAACTAGGGAGGACTAAGCAAATATATGCTTGATCCCTAAGAACCTCTTAACTCAAGTAACCAAATCAGCAACTTCCTTCTCCTCAATTTGCTTATCTGACCCTGTCAATCTGAAAACACGACAGTATAAACAGTGAGATACAATCTCAATGAGTACTTTCGATACCCATCGCCATATAACCCGAGAAATCACTACTCAACTTCAACGGAGAACCAAACGCAACAATAGTTATTGTTGAGTAAACTGTCTTGAGCCTTGGCTTTTGGCTCATGACATCCTTCCACCATGTATTATATTAACTCAGGATCATCATCCCCATGGTGTCTTATGTAAGTACTTAGACTCATCGGTTTTTCTCGCTCGATAAACGTATTGTTCAATTCAAGTTATAAACCGCAAAATCAAAACTTCATCACTTACATATCAAACGAAAGTCAAACAAGCATAAATAGATTTTATCGTGTTTCAAATATCTTAAGTTGAGTTAACGTTGGTATTGGAAACGTACCAAAAAGAAGGAGGAAATAAGTAGTTTGAAATAGGGTAACAGAAGGAGGAAATATTTTGGTATTTTTTTTGGGTGGACAAAAAGTTGTAGTGTGCGACAAAAAGTTCTTTTGTGGTTTTGTAAAGAAAATAAATTTGTGTTTTTGTCCCATCTGTTGCCCCAATTTTGGTCCAGTAGCATGATACAACAGGATTTGTTCTATCTAGTTCCCGGTTTTTTAGCAAACCAAGCCCACCCTTAACATGGATTTGTTGGTTTCCTAAAGGAGTACGTCCTAGGCTGCTTAGGCACCCGCAGTATTCACCTTAACATCGATTCTACATCTGATGTTGATTCAGGAAACATTAAAAATAGAGACTTTTTATATCTTGTTATGAATCGATGTTAAAAATATAGTTTACATCAGTTATTACGATAGCCGATGTAAAATGTACTCACTTTTGATTAATTTGAAGGAATCAAAATACCTTTAACATCGGTTTCTTGTCACACCTGATGTGAAATGCTACTTCTGGTATTAGTTCCTTGCTAGACCGATGTAAAAAGCTAGTTTTAACATCTGTTAGTTATTGTTGTGGTAAAATTAGGTAGTGCAAGTGTACAATGTCCAACAAGTAATATAGTAGAAGTAAAGTTAGTTCCCACGAGGATTAGGGCTTAAATGATGTTTAATTGGATTAGCAAAGTAGTGATTGGGGGTAAAAGTAAAAACACAAATATTTGGTAACATTCAAAATAATAAAAGTAAAATGGTAATAAAGATCAGATGATTGGAACAAGTTGAGATGCATTCACTTTCAGTAACTTCATTAAAATGCAATTAATGGTATGTTTAGTGCTGCAGCATTAGGTGCTGCAACAATGGATATATTTTCTCAAATACTTCACATTAGGGTTTCCTCGCAAGAGTTTATCTCTAAACCCTAAAGGAGTACGTCCTAGGTTGCTTAGGCACCCGCAGTATTCACCTTATGGAATATGCCCTCCTATCTCTAGGGTTTAAGCATGGAACATTAAAATCTCTTTTAATGCACACAATCCATATTATCTTGGGAGGTAAATTTATAAACCATCTCTGAATTCATAAATGCTAGTTAGATTAGATGGCCAATCCTAATCTAAGATGGAAATATTGTCATACACAAGTTAAAATTCTCAACACTTAAACATACTTCATTAATCACACAATAAATTCATTACATCAAGTTCAGCATCCCAACTACAAGAAATTAGCTCATGTTGAGCATAAACAACAAAATAACCAACTTAAACATAAGAGTAGAAGTCATACCACAATCTCAAGGAGAGGGGTTACACTACTAGTTGTTGAAACACGAAAATGACTCCAAAGATAAATGGAGAAATGACCCAGCTCTTCAACGTAGATTCCTCCACGAAATTGTAATTCTAGTGTTACTGTAGCAACTGTTCCAGCAATGATCTTTAAGTGAGCTTCAGTGTGCACGAAAATGGAGGCTAACTCTATACCATCCCTTTCCGGCTTATCCTAATTGAGGAAGAAGGGCTCTATTGAGGCTATTTCTATACCATCCTAGGCAACCCTAAAATGTGAGGAGCTACTTGTCCTTTAATGAGTCCAAAATGTCCTTTTTACCCAAACTTTGATGGCATCAGCGAATATTGCTTTTCTGGCATGCACACACACGCCTGAAGATTACTGACACCTGTCCCTTCCTTGTTTTTCGTGTTCTTTGCGACATTCTCTCTCATCTTGCGCAAATTGGTATTGCTGCCACATTAGGTGCTGCAGCAATTAGGCAAACATAATAAAACACACAAATGGGTACCAAAGTGCCAAATATCACATTTCCAAGCCTGTACCTTAGACTACTTCTAAACTACCATAATTGCACAATATTTACAACAATTCTTGCGTAACAATGGTTTAAGCTTGAAATAAGAGGTAATAACCATCATAGAGGTAAAAACCATCATAAATGATAGTTATCAGTTATAGAACCGATGCTAATAAGGTTCTTTTTTTTTAAGAAAATATTTTGTTTATTTTATATCATCTCAATAACCAACTTATCAAAAACTAGCAAAATCACAACAAATACAATATCTATATCCCAATACAAAGATCTCAAATTATTCTCAACTTGATAGTATAATAGACATGCTATATTTTACTAAACAAGAAGTAACATGAATACAAACAACGAATCTAAGAAACACACTATATTTTACTAACACCAACATGTAGAGTCGCAACAGAATCCAAAACAAGACTTGAGGATCGTCAAAAGCAAAAGCATCCCAGCCAAGTTAGGTGGAGAGAAAGCTACAAATCCATCATTTAGACCACAACAAAATAGCACGTAACAGTTGCATGTATTACAATTGGTCTTTGATGACAAAGGTCTTTGATGCAACAATTCAGAACTCTAGGCCAGTGCACTTATTACAATTTACCTGAAGTGCTGCAGCAACAGTTGCTGCAGCAATATGAACTAAAGCAGAATTCAAAAACAATTATTTACTTGACACTTTGTTGCATTGCCGTTATTTAATCCTCACTTTTCTCATAGGTTGGTCACTGATTTCGACGGAAACCAAAGTGTGTCACCACAAATTGGCCTCCCTACTTCATGACCAACCTAACTACCAGTTCTCATCTATTTGACTGAAACTACAATGTGTCACCACAGAGTAGCCTCCCTACTTGGTTTGAAAAGGCTGTTTATTTCTCTCTCGTTTTCTTTTTCTTCTTCTCTTTTTTTTGGGCTATGACAATATTTTTGACTAATTACAAACATTGGTGCTTTATAACATAGCACAATACATTGACTCATTTTACTTCCTAAGCTAATGTGCACATGACCTAATTCGATTCCTTCATGCTTTGCCTTAGTATAGCTTAAAGAACCCCCAAATTTAGTCTCTTATGCTACCCTAAGTTTTTAATAAAAATTGGCCAAATCCCTAGGTCTACCAACAACTAGCTTAGTTTCAGATCATTTCTAATTCACTAAGTCCTATTTGAGTTTCATGCAAAAGTGTGGGAACAGGAGCAGTTTAGTTCACTCACAAACAGGGGCACTAATCACTCAATTCTCACCAATTCATCACTAAGTTTTTGCTCAACTCAACTTCTAAAATTTAAAATTCATTCAACTAACTAGCATACATGCTAATAGAATACATAGACTATAGGTCCTCCCCCCTACTTAAGACATTGCAGTGTCCCCACTGCTCATGCATACTAAAGGGAAGCCTAATTCAAAGCAAAAACATAAACAAACTAACAAGCAACTAATACAACTGTTGAGTGCTGTCACAGAACAAAAGGACTCAACAGGTTTATTCCAGAGAAAACATTAAAAACAGAAATTTAAAGACATAAATTAAAAAGATTAAGGTGCAGAGGCTCCTGATTTTACCCTTGGGCTTGATCTTGTAGCTCCTCCTCTTTTTGGCTTTGGTGTGTAAGGCTTCTGTCTTTTGGGCCTTGGGCTTATAACAGCATCAAAGGTTTCTATTGCTGCAGCATCAGATTGCTGCAACACTGATGTTGTATCTGCAACAACAGCACCTGCCTCAGAAACACCTGCCTTCTTTTGGGCAGTCAATGATGCAGCAACAAGCTCCAAAGCTTCTCTTGCTATTCTTTCATCTTCAGCCATGCTCTTCAGTTGCTACAGCTTTAGCATCAGCAATTTCCTCGACCACATCAGCAACAGTGGCATCAGTTTGCGCATCCTCTCTCTCTGTAATTCTTACCGCATCAAGCTCTCCATCCTCTGGCACTTCCTCAAGCTTCCTCTTTCTTGTCGTGCGCTTTGATCTTGACTTCTTGGTTGGTGTTGCAGCAGTTCGTTCTTCATTACTTGCAACAACAGTTGTTGGAAGCAATGCTGCAGCAACAACTGCTGTCACACCCTCAAACTTCAAATTGCTCAAAATTAAATTCCTGTAAAACAAACACTGAAACAAACAACAACAAATAATTTAGTAGATAAAACCCTGGGCTGCCTCCCAGTAACCCTTGGTTTAAGAGTCCTCAGCCTAACTTCCCTCTAAGATTAGAGGTCCTTCAACTCAATGGTGATTTTGCTTCTCACCACTAGTTCTCCATGATATTTCTTCACTCTCTGATCATTAACCTTGAAAGTTTGCCTTCTCACATCATCATTGTTGGGTAAAGCAACTGTTTCAACCCATTTTGATACATAATCCACAGCTACAAGGATGTAGGAGTTACCAAATAAAGGAGGAAACGGGCCCATGAAGTCCATACCCCAAACATTAAAGAGTTCTACCTCTAAGATGTTGGTTAAAGGCATTTCTTGCTTATTTGAAATGTTTCCACTTCTTTGGCAACTATCACATTTTTTAACCAACTCCTGAGCATCTTTGAAAATTGTAGGCTAGTAATACCCGGATTGAAGCACCTTTGCTGCTGTCCTCATACCCCCAAAGTGTCCTCCATATGTTGTAGCATGGCATTGCTGCAGCACCAATTGCTGTTCTTCATCAGCCACACATCTTCTTAACAGTTGGTCAGGGCACTTTTTGTAGAGGAAGAGTTCATCCCAGAAATATTCCTTGACAGTATGAAAGAACCTCTTCTTCTGTTGATAATTCATGTCACATGGCACCACTTTGCTGACTAGAAATTTGACAATGTCTGCATACCGAGGTGCTGCAGCATCTGTTGCTGCAGCATCAATAACTAGCATTTGTTCATCAGGAAAGCATTCCTTGATTTCTCCACTATGATTACCTGCACTATAACCTTCGAATCTAGACAAATGGTCAGCAACTTGGGTCTCTACCCCCTTTTTATCCTTTATTTCAAGATCAAATTCTTGAAGGAAGAGTGATAAGTCCAAATTATTGTTATTTTAGTGATTGTTTTAAGTAGTTATTTGGTATTTTTATTTCTCTTTTAGAACTATTTTACTGCTTTTATTTGGATTTCATTTTGTAGGTCAAGTCAAGAGCAAAAGAGGAATTTCAAGTACTAAAAAGCATGATGTTGATGTACCAAGGCTTGAGATGCAAGAATGAATCAAGAAAGTGAGTTAGGAGTAAGAAAAGATAATGGGACAGATTCTGACACAGGTGCCCGTGTGCAACTGACGCAGCCCGTGTGCAACTGTAAGTTTTTAGCTGGTATAAAAGGAGAAAACAGATTTTGACACGGGTGCCCGTGTGCAAATGACACGGCCCGTGTCTTGTTCACAGAGTTGCTGATTGTTGATCTTTCAAATTCCATAACTGTTGTAACTCCTTCTAATTATTTCCTTTATGACTTGTAACGCGAATTTATCACCTTGTCTATCATTCCTTGCCTATATAAAGCACCATTTCCAAGTGCTAGAGGCATCCTTTTTCATTGCAAAAATTACTCTCAAAGTTTAATCAAGTTTTTACATTTCTCTTAAGCTTTTGTTCTTTATTTTCTTGTTCTTTAATTTCTTGTTCTTTATTTTCTGTTCTTTACATTTCCAGCACTTTACAACTTCAGTTCTTTATCGCTTAATTTATATTCCGGTCATTTATCTTTCATGTCTTCTTCTTCTTCTTCAAAGTTTTTGTCTACTATGATCATGAGTGAGTAGACTCCTTTTAGTGTTGGAAATGTGGGACTAATCCAATGATAGACCCATAAACAATCCCAAGTCTAAACTCTATTTTATTAAAATTATATTCTAATTTAATCCCATCATTTTCAAAGTTTGATTCCAAATATCAAAACGAAGTACTGAAAGGAGAAGTTTTGATATTAGAACTATGGGATTAAACAAGGGAAACAAAACATGAGAATAGTTTTGGGACCTTTGGGATAAAAGAGGCTTGTACTTAAGGGGTCTTGGCAATAATCAACCATGCGAATAGGTTTTGATTATTGTTTCGAGGCACACTCTTGTATTCTGAAAGGAAACTTGAATTACCATTGAATGCCTTGTCCTTAGAAATATAATTTTATATAAAATAGGGAATGGATGAGGGGTTGTGAGTTCATTATATCATTGTGATGAAACCACAGTCCTAAGATGCTTTTATTATAAATTCTAAATCAAACAATCAACTTCTACTAAATCATTCTCTTTTAGCTAATCACAATCGAAAACGAAATCGGTAATTACAAAGTCTCTGTGGGATCGATATTTTTACTACGCGATAGAACCGTGCACTTGAGGCCTATCAATTAGAACCCATCGTATTAGCATAGGCTTTGCATCTTTCTTTGCAATCAAATACTTAATGGCAGAGTGATCAATGAAAACAATTATTTTAGTGCCAACTAAGTATGATCTAAATTTGTCAAATGCAAAAAACACAGCTAATAACTCTTTTTTAGTGGTAGTGTAATTTAATTGAGCATCAACAAGTGTTTTACTAGCATAATAAATAGAATGAAAGACTTTTCCATACCTTTGGCCAAGGATACCACCTATGGCATAATCACTAGCATCACACATGAGCTCAAAAGGCATGCTCCAATCAGGAGTAACTATCACTGGAGCAATAACTAGAGCACTCTGCAGTTTCTGGAATGCTGCAGCACAGGCTTCATCAAAGACAAATGGAGTGTCATGCTGCAGCAGTTGACACAATGGCTTTTAAATTTTAGAGAAGTCTTTAATGAATCTTCTGTAGAACCCAGCATGTCCCAAGAAACTTCTAACACCTTTGACATTTGTTGGAGGATGCATCTTCTCAATTACGTCAACTTTGGCTTTGTCAACCTCAATTCCCCTTTTAGAAATCTTGTGTCCCAACACAATACCCTCTTGGACCATGAAGTGGCATTTCTCCCAGTTCAATACCAAGTTGGTTTCTTCACATCTGTCAAGAATCTCTTCTAAGTTATCAAGGCATAATTGTAATGTTCCCCAAAGACAGAAAAATCATCCATAAACACCTCCATAGATTTTTCAATAAAATCAGAAAAGATTGACATCATACACCTTTGAAATATTGCTGGTGCATTACACAACCCAAACGACATTCTCCTAGAAGCAAAAGTACCATAAGGGCGAGTGAAAGTAGTCTTTTGTTGATCTTCAGGCACTACGGCTATTTGATTGTAACCAAAGTAACCATCTAAAAAGCAATAGAACTCTTTACTAGCAAGTCTATCAAGCATTTGATCTATGAATGGTAGAGGGAAATGGTCCTTTCTTGTGGCCTTGTTGAGCTTCCTATAATCCATGCAAATCCTCCAACCAGTTACTGTTCTTGTGGAAATAAGCTCATTCTTCTCATTAGCTACCATTGTGACCCCTCCTTTTTCTGGAACACATTGCACAGGGCTCACCCATGCACTATCGGGTATAGGATACACAATGCCAGTATCAAGCCACTTGATAATTTCCTTTTTCACAACTTCCTTCATGATAGGATTTAGTCTCCTCTGCCCTTCAATGCTATTCTTAGCATTTTCGTCAAGAATGATTCTATGCATGCAGATGGTAGGACTAGTCCCCTTTATGTCAGTCATTTGCCACCCAATTGCCTTCTTATGCCTTTTTAGGGTAGTAATGAGATCATGCTCTTGACTTTTGGATAGGTCAGAAGCAATGATTACAGGCAAGGTATCATTTTCCCCTAAATAGGCATATTTAAGGTGATTGGGTAACTCTTTAAGCTCAAGCACAGGAGGTTTCTCAATCTCAGCAAAAGCTTTCACCAAATGATCATTCTGCTTGTGGAAGTGTTTCTGAACCACAGAATCAAGAGACATCACAAAGGAACACTCCTCAGTTCCTTGATTAGGAAACTTGAGAACATTCATCACATTGAACTTTATCTCTTGATCATTGACTCTCATAGTCATTTCTCCTTTTAGCACATCAATTAGAGTCTTGCCAGTAGCTAAGAAAGGTCTTCCAAGAATTATAGGCACTTCTTTATCTGCATCAAAATCTAAAATCACAAAGTCAGCAGGAAATACAAATTTATCTACCTTTATTAGGACATCTTCAATGATTCCTTCTGGGTATGCAATAGATCTATCGGCAAGTTGGAGAGTGACAGTTGTAGGTCTGGCAACCCCTATACCCAACTGAGTGAAAACAGACTTAGGCATCAAATTGATACTTGCACCTAAGTCACAAAGAGCTCTGCCAGTATAGGTTTCACCAATTGAACAAGGAATAGTGAAACTACCTGGATCCTTCAACTTTCTTGGAAGCTTGCTTTGCATGATCATACTACATTCCTCTGTCATAGCTACTGTTTCAAATTCTCCAAGTCTCTTCCTCTTAGAAAGCACATCCTTCATGAACTTTGCATAGTTAGGCATTTGTTGAAGTGCTTCTACTAGAGGAACATTGATGTGAAGTTGTTTTAGCACCTCTAAAAATTTGCCAAATTGCTTGTCTTGTTGTGCCTTCTTCAACCTTTGAGGAAACGGTGGAGAGGGAACAGGTTGATCAGCAACTGGTGATGGAACTGGTGCAGCATCAGATGTTGAAACATCAATTGTGACAGCATCTGTTGCCTTCTTTTTCTCATTTTTCTGATTTTTTTGGTTTATGTTGGTTCCATCACTAGGATCAGTAGATGGTCCATTCAAGTCCTTCCCACTCCTTAAAGATATAGCCTTGCAATGCTCCTTCCCTTTTGATGTTGATGGTTCAGTAGTGGAAGGTAATGATCCACTAGGCCTTTGGGTAAGAGCAGTGGCTATTTGACCAAGTTGATTCTCCAAGTTCTTGATTGCAGCCCCTTGAGTTTGATACTGAGTTTTTGTTTCATTCATGAAGGCCTTGAGCATGGTCTCCATAGAAATTTCAACTGGTGGTGCTGCTGCCTTAGGTTGAGCAGGGAATCCTGGAGGTGTTGCAGGAGCTTCATTGTTACTCCATTTGAAATTAGGATGATTCTTCCACCAAAGATTGTAGGTACGAGAATAAGGGTTATTGTTCTTGTCATATCCCACATAGTTGACTGACATAGGGTTTGCAGGACATTCTTCATACAAGTGGCCTCCTCCACAGTCACAACTAGCAAAACCCACTGGTACTTATTCAATTGCTGCTACATTAGTCCCTGATATAAATTCAGTTGCTGCAGCAGGTGTTGCTGCAGCATTGGTTGCATTCATATTTTTGATCATATTGGACAAGGATGCAACTTGAGCAGATAAAACAGTAACTTCACTCACTTCATGCATACCAGCAACTTTCTTCTGAGCACTAACCCTGGTTGTTGGCCAATGATAACTGTTTGCAACAATAGTTTCAATACGATCATAAGCATCTTGATAAGAGCCATTCAGCAAGACTCCTCCAGAAGAAGCATCAAGCATCAGTCTAGTCTGAGGTTCCAATCCATTGTAAAAAAGTTTCCATTTGAACAACCACAGGCAACCCATTATGAGGAAATTTTCTTAGCAACTCTTTGAATCTTTCCCATGCTTGAAACAAAGTTTCAAATTCAGTTTGTCTAAAATAAGTAATTTCAGTTCTCATCCTGGCATTTTTGATAGGTGGAAAGTATTTTGTCATAAATTTTTCTGCCATCTCATTCCAAGTAGTAATAGAGTTAGGTTCTAAAGAATTCAACCAAACCTTAGCTCTATCCTTCAAGGAATATGGAAAAAGTTGAAGTTTAAAAGCATCATCACTTACACCAGGAAGAATGAAACTACTACAAACTTCCACAAATTGTTTTAAATGCAAATGTGGGTCCTCAGAAGGTACTCCACCAAATTGCCCTATTGTTTGAAGCATTTGAAACATCATAGGCTGAAATTCAAAATGAGTTGTGGCAAGTTCAGGCCTTACTATGCTAGTTTGCATAGTTTGAGGGTCAACAATTGCATAGTCCCTCATAGGTCTGTCCCTGTCATTTGCCATACCTATGACTGTTTCATTCAAAACTTGTTGCACATGAACATGTTGCTCGTGGTGTTCAGTGGCAATTATGGTATGTCTATCAGAACCTTGGTTACTAGGAGGTGGTGTTCCCCAATGATTAGAAGGTGGTGGTGTAGCCATATTGACAGCTCTGCCCAATGAAATAAGTCCTAAGTGATCTTGATCCCTTCTAAAAACCCTAAACAATCTTTCTATTTCAGGATGAAGTTGATATTCTGGTGAACTGCGCCTGTGCATATGCTGCAGCAACAAATGCTGTAGCAATCTAATACTAAAACACTCAGAAACAGAACACCAAAATTAGCAACAAAAATCACTAGTTTGCCAGTTAATTAAGCAGTCTATTAAGCTATTTAATCCCTAGCAACGGCGCCGAAAACTTGTTGTGGTAAAATTAGGTAGTGCAAGTGTACACTGTCCAACAAGTAATATAGTAGAAGTAAAGTTCGTTCCCACGAGGATTAGGGCTTAAATGATGTATAATTGGATTAGAAAAGTAGTGATTGGGGTAAAAGTAAAAACACAAATATTGGGTAACATTTACAATAATAAAAGAAAAATGGTAATAAAGATCAGATGATTGGAACAAGTTGAGATGCATTCACTTTTAGTAACTTCATTAAATTGCACTTAATGGTATGTTCAGTGCTGCAGCATTAGGTGCTGCAGCAATGAATATATTTTCTCAAATACTTCACACTAGGGTTTCCTCGCAAGAGGTTATCTCTAAACCCTAAAGGAGTACGTCCTAGGCTGCTTAGGCACCCGCAGTATTCACCTTATGGAATATGCCCTCCTATCCCTAGGGTTTAAGCATGGAACATTAAAATCTCTTTTAATGCACACAATCCATATTATCTTGTGAGGTAATTTTATAAACCATCTCTGAATTCATAAATGCTACTTAGATTAGACGACCAATCCTAATCTAAGATGGAAATATTGTCATACACAAGATAAAATCCTCAACACTTAACATACTTCATTAATCACACAATAAATTCATTACATCAAGTTCAGCATCCCAACTACAAGAAATTAGCTCATGTTGAGCGTAAACAACAAAGGAACCAACTTAAACATAAGAGTAGAAGTCATACTATAATCTCAAGGAGAGGGGTTACACTACTAGTTGTTGAACCATTAAAATGACTCCAAAGATAAATGCAGAAATGACCCAACTCTTCAACGTAGATTCCTCCACGAAATTGTAATTCTAGTGTTGCTGTAGCAACTGTTCCAATACAAAGATCTCAAATTATTCTCAACTTGATAGTATAATAGACATGCTATATTTTACTAAATAAGAAGTAACATGATTACAAACAATGAATCTAAGAAACACACTATATTTTACTAACACCAACATGTAGAGTCGCAACAGAATCCAAAACAAGACTTGAGGATTGTCAAAAGCAAAAGCATCCCATCAAGTTAGGTGGAGAGAAAGCTACAAAAACCATCATTTAGACCACAACAAAATATCACGTAATTGGCTAAACACCCAACAAATGCATACTAATCCATGCAAAAGAAAACATGCCCCAACATTTGCTTACTTATCAGTACTCAAGTACAGAGAAAAACATGCATATAGAATATCAAAGAGAATATACCTTGTATCCATACTTCTTATGTAGTGAGCACATCACCACCACAACGACACAAATCGGGAACCACTGAAAACCACTATACGACTCTGTTCGCTCGAATGAGACTGACAACTGATAAACATTTGCTTGCGGGCTCGCCATTCTCGAACAAGATTTTCTGCCGTCACGAAACATGTATGGCTTAAAAGAGCGATTGACGAATCCTGAAGCGAGGCAGGTGGAATTAGGGCTAAGAGTGACGGTGGTGGCACTGTCTTGGTGGTGGTTGAGGATTTTGGGAGGTGAAGGGGAGAAGACGGTTATGAATGAAGACGAACAAGTTGAAGAAGGAGGAAGGTTCTACAGGCCGCCAGTTTGATATTTTGAGCAAGAAGGGTTTCTCGGGAAGGGTTTCTACTTTCTAGCTTCATGAGGAAAGAGTGAGCGCTTCAGAATAGATTTTGGTATTTTCACTTCTTTAGTATCAAGTTGCTACATCATTCATGAGATTCAACGAATGTTAAATGATTTTCGTAACAGTTAAATAATAAATTGCTATTAAAAGTTTTCATTTTAATTACAATTGTGCAACCACTTTTTTTATTAACATTAGTTGGGAATTAACTGGTATGGATTGCCGCTATAGAATGTACTTTTTCCACTAGTGAGACACCATTAGTGCTACATTATCCGTCCAGACTTTGGTGGAAGCCAAATGACTTGCTTAACGTATATGACTCTTTTTTTTTTCTTCGGATTATCGCTTGCTACCCACGGAGTGTTCCAACGCTTTCAAGGAAAGACTAGTTTCCGCTCGTGCTTAGGGCCAATTTTCGTACTAGCCAACACCGAGTTTGTCCTCTATGTGAATTGAACCCGGGAGCACCAGGTCGACCCCCGTGTCCCAGGATAGATTAAACCATTGGGCCAACGGTGTTGGTTACTTAACGTATGACTCTACTCGTGGGAATTCCAACATTAATTTGCAATATAATCCCATTGGTTCATCTGTTAATTAATTTAATGTAAAAGGGAGCTACTATTAAAAAAAGTATATCTACTTGAGAAATATAGCAAGTCAAGTTACAATATATTTTAATTGATCAACGACAAATACACTCTGGTTCCTTCAAAAAAAAAATTACACTCTTACTTGCTAAACAGTATTCATTGAGAAGAATAACTACTAGTAGCTAGCCTTTTGCTTACTATACTCAGTTGACAGTAAGAGTAACATATTAAAGAGAAGTTATGCAGCGGGAGCATAGTCATAACCACCGTCATCGTCATCATCACCTTCTCTGTATGCAACTACAGCAAAGTCAAAATCTACATCAGCTTCACCGTATTCATGCCTCTTGCACCTTGTGGCAATGGTTTTGGAAATGGAAGCCATTTTGATTTTAAGACTATGTATTGTGAGTATTGCGAATGAAGAAAAAGGAAGCTATAAGGTGATAGCTAATTTAGTGTGTGAGAGTTGTGTTTGATTTTGATTTGAGACTTGTTTATATAGCAAGAAAAAATTGCTTAACTCGTTCTGGCACATGCAATCCACGCAGGGAGTGTGGAGTTTTGCTTAATGACTAGGGTCTTGGAATCTTGTGCAGCCACATTGGAAATGTTCCTTACAATTCAGCAAACAGTGCGTTGCAAAAAGAAGCAAGAGTGACATTGTGACATCATATATGTTGATGTAAACATGGAGAGAGTAACAATAATAAAGTGAATCTTTTAGTGGATGATGGGACATATAAAGTGTCCAATACTAGAAAGTGGGATTTAGGTTAATATACTTTCTTTTTTAATTTTTTTTTCTGTTTTTACGATTGTCTATATAAACATTCTTTTGGGGCTCGATACCCAAAAAATTCCTTGGAAGCCAATAAAGTCCAATTAGGGGAGGAATGCTTTTGGTACTCATGTCTCATGCCCTGGCTAGGGTAGACGTCATAAAGTCTAGAATGTTAACAATTTTAATAAAAATCAGAGCTATAATTGCTTATGGATTTGAAGTTCTTAACTAGAAAGAATTAATCCGTCCTTTGAACTTCCAAAAGACTGTTTTCATGGTACATTAGTTTTGATTACAAAGATCAAAGGTTATAGTCTCAAAACATATAAGTTACATGATATTTAACTAGGGAGGACTAAGCAAATATATGCTTGATCCCTAAGAACCTCTTAACTCAAGTAACCAAATCAGCAACTTCCTTCTCCTCAATTTGCTTATCTGACCCTGTCAATCTGAAAACACGACAGTATAAACAGTGAGATACAATCTCAATGAGTACTTTCGATACCCATCGCCATATAACCCGAGAAATCACTACTCAACTTCAACGGAGAACCAAACGCAACAATAGTTATTGTTGAGTAAACTGTCTTGAGCCTTGGCTTTTGGCTCATGACATCCTTCCACCAAGTATAATATTAACTCAGGATCATCATCCCCATGGTGTCTTATGTAAGTACTTAGACTCGTCGGTTTTTCTCGCTCGATAAACGTATTGTTCAATTCAAGTTATAAACCGCAAAATCAAAACTTCATCACTTACATATCAAACGAAAGTCAAACAAGCATAAATAGATTTTATCGTGTTTCAAATATCTTAAGTTGAGTTAACGTTGGTATTGGAAATGTACCAAAAAGAAGGAGGAAATAAGTAGTTTGAAATAGGGTAACAGAAGGAGGAAATATTTTGGTATTTTTTTTGGGTGGACAAAAAGTTGTAGTGTGCGACAAAAAGTTCTTTTGTGGTTTTGTAAAGAAAATAAATTTGTGTTTTTGTCCCATCTGTTGCCCCAATTTTGGTCCAGTAGCATGATACAACAGGATTTGTTCTATCTAGTTCCTGGTTTTTTAGCAAACCAAGCCCACCCTTAACATGGATTTGTTGGTTTCCTAAAGGAGTACGTCCTAGGCTGCTTAGGCACCCGCAGTATTCACCTTAACATCGATTCTACATCTGATGTTGATTCAGGCAACATTAAAAATAGAGACTTTTTATATCTTGTTATGAATCGATGTTAAAAATATAGTTTACATCAGTTATTACGATAGCCGATGTAAAATGTACTCACTTTTGATTAATTTTAAGGAATCAAAATACCTTTAACATCGGTTTCTTGTCACACCTGATGTGAAATGCTACTTCTGGTATTAGTTCCTTGCTAGACCGATGTAAAAAGCTAGTTTTAACATCTGTTAGTTATTGTTGTGGTAAAAATAGGTAGTGCAAGTGTACAATGTCCAACAAGTAATATAGTAGAAGTAAAGTTAGTTCCCACGAGGATTAGGGCTTAAATGATGTTTAATTGGATTAGCAAAGTAGTGATTGGGGGTAAAAGTAAAAACACAAATATTTGGTAACATTCAAAATAATAAAAGTAAAATGGTAATAAAGATCAGATGATTGGAACAAGTTGAGATGCATTCACTTTCAGTAACTTCGTTAAAATGCAATTAATGGTATGTTTAGTGCTGCAGCATTAGGTGCTGCAACAATGGATATATTTTCTCAAATACTTCACATTAGGGTTTCCTCGCAAGAGTTTATCTCTAAACCCTAAAGGAGTACGTCCTAGGTTGCTTAGGCACCCGCAGTATTCACCTTATGGAATATGCCCTCCTATCTCTAGGGTTTAAGCATGGAACATTAAAATCTCTTTTAATGCACACAATCCATATTATCTTGGGAGGTAAATTTATAAACCATCTCTGAATTCATAAATGCTTGTTAGATTAGACGGCCAATCCTAATCTAAGATGGAAATATTGTCATACACAAGTTAAAATTCTCAACACTTAAACATACTTCATTAATCACACAATAAATTCATTACATCAAGTTCAGCATCCCAACTACAAGAAATTAGCTCATGTTGAGCATAAACAACAAAATAACCAACTTAAACATAAGAGTAGAAGTCATACCACAATCTCAAGGAGAGGGGTTACACTACTAGTTGTTGAAACACGAAAATGACTCCAAAGATAAATGGAGAAATGACCCAGCTCTTCAACGTAGATTCCTCCACGAAATTGTAATTCTAGTGTTGCTGTAGCAACTGTTCCAGCAATGATCTTTAAGTGAGCTTGAGTGTGCACGAAAATGGAGGCTAACTCTATACCATCCCTTTCCGGCTTATCCTAATTGAGGAAGAAGGGCTCTATTGAGGCTATCTCTATACCATCCTAGGCAACCCTAAAATGTGAGGAGCTACTTGTCCTTTAATGAGCCCAAAATGTCCTTTTTACCCAAACTTTGAAGGCATCAGCGAATATTCCTTTGCGCAAATTGGTATTGCTGCCACATTAGGTGCTGCAGCAATTAGGCAAACATATTAAAACACACAAATGGGCACCAAAGTGCCAAATCTCACATTTCCAAGCCTGTACCTTAGACTACTTCTAAACTACCATAATTGCACAATATTTACAACAATTCTTGCGTAACAACGGTTTAAGCTTGAAATAAGAGGTAATAACCATCATAGAGGTAATAACCATCATAAATGATAGTTATCAGTTATAGAACCGATGCTAATAAGGTTCTTTTTTTTTAAGAAAATATTTTGTTTATTTTATATCATCTCAATAACCAACTTATCAAAAACTAGAAAAATCACAACAAATACAATATCTATATCCCAATACAAAGATCTCAAATTATTCTCAACTTGATAGTATAATAGACATGCTATATTTTACTAAACAAGAAGTAACATGAATACAAACAACGAATCTAAGAAACACACTATATTTTACTAACACCAACATGTAGAGTCGCAACAGAATCCAAAACAAGACTTGAGGATCGTCAAAAGCAAAAGCATCCCAGCCAAGTTAGGTGGAGAGAAAGCTACAAATCCATCATTTAGACCACAACAAAATAGCACGTAACAGTTGCATTTATTACAATTGGTCTTTGATGACAAAGGTCTTTGATGCAACAAATCAGAACTCTAGGCCAGTGCACTTATTACAATTTACCTGAAGTGCTGCAGCAACAGTTGCTGCAGCAATATGAACTAAAGCAGAATTCAAAAACAATTATTTACATGACACTTTGTTGCATTGCCGTTATTTAATCCTCACTTTTCTCATAGGTTGGTCACTGATTTCGATTGAAACCAAAGTGTGTCACCACAAATTGGCCTCCCTACTTCATGACCAACCTAACTACCAGTTCTCATCTATTTGACTGAAACTACAATGTGTCACCACAGAGTAGCCTCCCTACTTGGTTTGAAAAGGCTGTTTATTTCTCTCTCGTTTTCTTTTTCTTCTTCTCTTTTTTTTGGGCTATGACAATATTTTTGACTAATTACAAACAATGGTGCTTTATAACATAGCACAATACATTGACTCATTTTACTTCCTAAGCTAATGTGCACATGACCTAATTCGATTCCTTCATGCTTTGCCTTAGTATAGCTTAAAGAACCCCCAAATTTAGTCTCTTATGCTACCCTAAGTTTTTAATAAAAATTGGCCAAATCCCTAGGTCTACCAACAACTAGCTTAGTTTCAGATCATTTCTAATTCACTAAGTCCTATTTGAGTTTCATGCAAAAGTGTGGGAACAGGAGCAGTTTAGTTCACTCACAAACAGGGGCACTAATCACTCAATTCTCACCAATTCATCACTAAGTTTTTGCTCAACTCAACTTCTAAAATTTAAAATTCATTCAACTAACTAGCATACATGCTAATAGAATACATAGACTATAGGTCCTCCCCCCTACTTAAGACCTTGCAGTGTCCCCACTGCTCATGCATACTAAAGGGAAGCCTAATTCAAAGCAAAAACATAAACAAACTAACAAGCAACTAACACAACTGTTGAATGCTGTCACAGAACAAAAGGACTCAACAGGTTTATTCCAGAGAAAACATTAAAAACAGAAATTTAAAGACATAAATTAAAAAGATTAAGGTGCAGAGGCTCCTGATTTTACCCTTGGGCTTGATCTTGTAGCTCCTCCTCTTTTTGGCTTTGGTGTGTAAGGCTTCTGTCTTTTGGGCCTTGGGCTTATAACAGCATCAGAGGTTTCTATTGCTGCAGCATCAGATTGCTGCAACACTGATGTTGTATCTGCAACAACAGCACCTGCCTCAGAAACACCTGCCTTCTTTTGGGCAGTCAATGATGCAGCAACAAGCTCCAAAGCTTCTTTTGCTATTCTTTCATCTTCAGCCTTGCTCTTCAGTTGCTACAGCTTTAGCATCAGCAATTTCCTCGACCACATCAGCAACAGTGGCATCAGTTTGCGCATCCTCTCTCTCTGTAATTCTTACCGCATCAAGCTCTCCATCCTCTGGCACTTCCTCAAGCTTCCTCTTTCTTGTCGTGCGCTTTGATCTTGACTTCTTGGTTGGTGTTGCAGCAGTTCGTTCTTCATTACTTGCAACAACAGTTGTTGGAAGCAATGCTGCAGCAACAACTGCTGTCACACCCTCAAACTTCACATTGCTCAAAATTAAATTCCTGTAAAACAAACACTGAAACAAATAACAACAACTAATTTAGTAGATAAAACCCTGGGCTGCCTCCCAGTAATGCTTGGTTTAAGAGTCCTCAGCCTAACTTCCCTCTAAGATTAGAGGTCCTTCAACTCAGTGGTGATTTTGCTTCTCACCACTAGTTCTCCATGATATTGCTTCACTCTCTGATCATTAACCTTGAAGGTTTGCCTTCTCACATCATCATACAGTTCCACAACACCATTAGGGTACACTTTCATCAACTTGAATGGCCCTGACCATCTAGACTTGAGCTTCCCAGGGAATAGTTTGAGTCTTGAATTGAACAATAAAACCTGATGACCTTCAACTAGTTCCCTCTTCTGAATCCTCTTGTCATGCCAAGCCTTGGTCTTTGCTTTACACAATTCAGAATTCTCATATGCAAAATGTCTCATTTCTTCCAACTCATTCAGTTGCAATAGCCTTGCTGCCCCTGCCTTAGCATGATCAAAATTGAGCTTTTTGATTGCCCAATGAGATTTATATTAAAGCTCTAAGGGCAGGTGGCAAGCTTTGCCATAAACAAGTCTGTATGGAGACATCCCCAAAGGAATCTTGTAAGCAGTTCTATAAGCCCATAAAGCATCATCAAGATGATTAGACCACTCCTTTCTAGTAGGCCCTACCATTTTCTCCAACATTCTCTTGATCTCCCAATTGGATAACTCTGCCTGACCACTAGTTTGAGGATGATATGTAGTTGCAATCTTGTGTTTTACCCCATACTTAGCCAAGAGAGTTTCAATCAATTTGTTGCAGAAGTGAGATCATTCATCACTGATTATTGTCCTAGGAGTACCAAACCTTGTAATGATGTTTCTATGCAAGAACTGGCTAACAGATTTAGCATCATTGTTGGGTAAAGCAACTGTTTCAACCCACTTTGATACATAATCCACAGCTACAAGGATGTAGGAGTTGCCAAATAAAGGAGGAAACGGGCCCATGAAGTCCATACCCCAAACATTAAAGAGTTCTACCTCTAAGATGTTGGTTAAAGGCATTTCTTGCTTATTTGAAATGTTTCCACTTCTTTGGCAACTATCACATTTTTTAACCAACTCCTGAGCATCTTTGAAAATTGTAGGCTAGTAATACCCGGATTGAAGCACCTTTGCTGCTGTCCTCATACCCCCAAAGTGTCCTCCATATGTTGTAGCATGGCATTGCTGCAGCACCAATTGCTGTTCTTCATCAGCCACACATCTTCTTTACAGTTGGTCAGGGCACTTTTTGTAGAGGAAGAGTTCATCCCAGAAATATTCCTTGACAGTATGAAAGAACCTCTTCTTCTGTTGATAATTCATGTCACATGGCACCACTTTGCTGACTAGAAATTTGACAATGTCTGCATACCGAGGTGCTGCAGCATCTGTTGCTGCAGCATCAATAACTAGCAATTGTTCATCAGGAAAGCATTCCTTGATTTCTCCACTATGATTACCTGCACTATAACCTTCCAATCTAGACAAATGGTCAGCAACTTGGGTCTCTACCCCCTTTTTATCCTTTATTTCAAGATCAAATTCTTGAAGGAAGAGTGATAAGTCCAAATTATTGTTATTTTAGTGATTGTTTTAAGTAGTTATTTGGTATTTTTATTTCTCTTTTAGAACTATTTTACTGCTTTTATTTGGATTTCATTTTGTAGGTCAAGTCAAGAGCAAAAGAGGAATTTCAAGTACTAAAAAGCATGATGTTGATGTACCAAGGCTTGAGATGCAACAATGAATCAAGAAAGTGAGTTAGGAGTAAGAAAAGATAATGGGACAAATTCTGACACAGGTGCCCGTGTGCAACTGACGCAGCCCGTGTGCAACTGTGCGATTTTAGCTGGTATAAAAGGAGAAAACAGATTCTGACACGGGTGCCCGTGTGCAAATGACACGGCCCGTGTCTTGTTCACAGAATTGCTGATTGTTGATCTTTCAAATTCCATAACTGTTGTAACTCCTTCTAATTATTTCCTTTATGACTTGTAACGCGAATTTATCACCTTGTCTATCATTCCTTGCCTATATAAAGCACCATTTCCAAGTGCTAGAGGCATCCTTTCTCATTGCAAAAATTACTCTCAAAGTTTAATCCAAGTTTTTACATTTCTCTTAAGCTTTTGTTCTTTATTTTCTTGTTCTTTAATTTCTTGTTCTTTATTTTCTGTTCTTTACATTTCCAGCACTTTACAATTTCAGTTCTTTATCGCTTAATTTATATTCCGGTCATTTATCTTTCTTGTCATTTATCTTTCATGTCTTCTTCTTCTTCTTCAAAGTTTTTGTCTACTATGATCATGAGTGAGTAGACTCCTTTTAGTGTTGGAAATGTGGGACTAATCCAATGATAGACCCATAAACAATCCCAAGTCTAAACTCTATTTTATTAAAATTATATTCTAATTTAATCCCATCATTTTCAAAGTTTGATTCCAAATATCACAACGAAGTACCGAAAGGAGAAGTTTTGATATTAGAACTATGGGATTAAACAAGGGAAACAAAACATGAGAATAGTTTTGGGACCTTTGGGATAAAAGAGGCTTGTACTTAAGGGGTCTTGGCAATAATCAACCATGCGAATAGGTTTTGATTACTGTTTCGAGGCACACTCTTGTATTCTGAAAGGAAACTTGAATTACCATTGAATGCCTTGTCCTTAGAAATATAATTTTATATAAAATAGGGAATGGATGAGGGGTTGTGAGTTCATTATATCATTGTGATGAAACCACAGTCCTAAGATGCTTTTATTATAAATTCTAAATCAAACAATCAACTTCTACTAAATCATTCTCTTTTAGCTAATCACAATCGAAAACGAAATCGGTAATTACAAAGTCTCTGTGGGATCGATATTTTTACTACGCGATAGAACCGTGCACTTGAGGCCTATCAATTAGAACCCATCGTATTAGCATAGGCTTTGCATCTTTCTTTGCAATCAAATACTTAATGGCAGAGTGATCAGTGAAAACAATTATTTTATTGCCAACTAAGTATGATCTAAATTTGTCAAATGCAAAAAACACAGCTAATAACTCTTTTTCAGTGGTAGTGTAATTTAATTGAGCATCAACAAGTGTTTTACTAGCATAATAAATAGAATGAAAGACTTTTCCATACCTTTGGCCAAGGATACCACCTATGGCATAATCACTAGCATCACACATGAGCTCAAAAGGCATGCTCCAATCAGGAGTAACTATCACTGGAGCAAAAACTAGAGCACTCTGCAGTTTCTGGAATGCTGCAGCACAGGCTTCATCAAAGACAAATGGAGTGTCATGCTGCAGCAGTTGACACAATGGCTTTTAAATTTTAGAGAAGTCTTTAATGAATCTTCTGTAGAACCCAGCATGTCCCAAGAAACTTCTAACACCTTTGACATTTGTTGGAGGATGCATCTTCTCAATTACGTCAACTTTGGCTTTGTCAACCTCAATTCCCCTTTTAGAAATCTTGTGTCCCAACACAATACCCTCTTGGACCATGAAGTGGCATTTCTCCCAGTTCAATACCAAGTTGGTTTCTTCACATCTGTCAAGAATCTCTTCTAAGTTATCAAGGCATAATTGGAATGTTCCCCAAAGACAGAAAAATCATCCATAAACACCTCCATAGATTTTTCAATTAAATCAGAAAAGATTGACATCATACACCTTTGAAATATTGCTGGTGCATTACACAACCCAAACGACATTCTCCTAGAAGCAAAAGTACCATAAGGGCAAGTGAAAGTAGTCTTTTGTTGATCTTCAGGCACTACGGCTATTTGATTGTAACCAAAGTAACCATCCAAGAAGCAATAGAACTCTTTACTAGCAAGTCTATCAAGCATTTGATCTATGAATGGTAGAGGGAAATGGTCCTTTCTTGTGGCCTTGTTGAGCTTCCTATAATCCATACAAATCCTCCAACCAGTTACTATTCTTGTGGAAATAAGCTCATTCTTCTCGTTAGCTACCATTGTGACCCCTCCTTTTTTTGGAACACATTGCACAGAGCTCACCCATGCACTATCGGATATAGGATACACAATGCCAGTATCAAGCCACTTGATAATTTCCTTTTTCACAACTTCCTTCATGATAGGATTTAGTCTCCTCTGCCCTCCAATGCTATTCTTAGCATTTTCGTCAAGAATGATTCTATGCATGCAGATGGTAGGACTAGTCCCCTTTATGTCAGTCATTTGCCACCCAATTGCCTTCTTATGCCTTTTTAGGGTAGTAATGAGATCATGCTCTTGACTTTTGGATAGGTCAGAAGCAATGATTACAGGCAAGGTATCATTTTCCCCTAAATAGGCATATTTAAGGTGATTGGGTAACTCTTTAAGCTCAAGCACAGGAGGTTTCTCAATCTCAGCAAAAGCTTTCACCAAATGATCATTCTGCTTGTGGAAGTGTTTCTGAACCACAGAATCAAGAGACATCACAAAGGAACACTCCTCAGTTCCTTGATTCGGAAACTTGAGAGCATTCATCACATTGAACTTTATCTCTTGATCATTGATTCTCATAGTCATTTCTCCTTTTAGCACATCAATTAGAGTCTTGCCAGTAGCTAAGAAAGGTCTTCCAAGAATTATAGGCACTTCTTTATCTGCATCAAAATCTAAAATCACAAAGTCAGCAGGATATACAAATTTATCTACCTTTATTAAGACATCTTCAATGATTCCTTCTGGGTATGCAATAGATCTATCGGCAAGTTGGAGAGTGACAGTTGTAGGTCTGGCAACCCCTATACCCAACTGAGTGAAAACAGACTTAGGCATCAAATTGATGCTTGCACCTAAGTCACAAAGAGCTCTGCCAGTATAGGTTTCACCAATTGAACAAGGAATAGTGAAACTGCCTGGATCCTTCAACTTTCTTGGAAGCTTGCTTTGCATGATCATACTACATTCCTCTGTCATAGCTACTGTTTCAAATTCTCCAAGTCTCTTCCTCTTAGAAAGCACATCCTTCATGAACTTTGCATAGTTAGGCATTTGTTGAAGTGCTTCTACTAGAGGAACATTGATGTGAAGTTGTTTTAGCACCTCTAAAAATTTGCCAAATTGCTTGTCTTGTTGTGCCTTCTTCAACCTTTGAGGAAACGGTGGAGAGGGAACAGGTTGATCAGCAACTGGTGATGGAACTGGTGCAGCATCAGATGTTGAAACATCAATTGTGACAGCATCGGTTGCCTTCTTTTTCTCATTTTTCTGATTTTTTTGGTTTATGTTGGCTCCATCACTAGGATTAGTAGATGGTCCATTCAAGTCCTTCCCACTCCTTAAAGATATAGCCTTGCAATGCTCCTTCCCTTTTGATGTTGATGGTTCAGTAGTGGAAGGTAATGATCCACTAGGCCTTTGGGTAAGAGCGGTGGCTATTTGACCAAGTTGATTCTCCAAGTTCTTGATTGCAGCCCCTTGAGTTTGATACTGAGTTTTTGTTTCATTCATGAAGGCCTAGAGCATGGTCTCCATAGAAATTTCAACTGGTGGTGCTGCTGCCTTAGGTTGAGCAGGGAATCCTGGAGGTGTTGCAGGAGCTTCATTGTTACTCCATTTGAAATTAGGATGATTCTTCCACCAAAGATTGTAGGTACGAGAATAAGGGTTATTGTTCTTGTCATATCCCACATAGTTGACTGACATAGGGTTTGCAGGACATTCTTCATACAAGTGGCCTCCTCCACAGTCACAACTAGCAAAACCCACTGGTACTTATTCAATTGCTGCTACATTAGTCCCTGATATAAATTCAGTTGCTGCAGCAGGTGTTCCTGCAGCATTGGTTGCATTCATATTTTTGATCATATTGGACAAGGATGCAACTTGAGCAGATAAAACAGTAACTTCACTCACTTCATGCATACCAGCAACTTTCTTCTGAGCACTAACCCTGGTTGTTGGCCATTGATAACTGTTTGCAACAATAGTTTCAATACGATCATAAGCATCTTGATAAGAGCCATTCAGCAAGACTCCTCCAGAAGAAGCATCAAGCATCAGTCTAGTCTGAGGTTCCAATCCATTGTAAAAAAGTTTCCATTTGAACAACCACAGGCAACCCATTATGAGGAAATTTTCTTAGCAACTCTTTGAATCTTTCCCATGCTTCAAACAAAGTTTCAAATTCAGTTTGTCTAAAATAAGTAATTTCAGTTCTCATCCTGGCATTTTTGATAGGTGGAAAGTATTTTGTCATAAATTTTTCTGCCATCTCATTCCAAGTATTAATAGAGTTAGGTTCTAAAGAATTCAACCAAACCTTAGCTCTATCCTTCAAGGAATATGGAAAAAGTTTAAGTTTAAAAGCATCATCACTTACACCAGGAAGAATGAAATTACTACAAAACTTCCACAAATTGTTTTAAATGCAAATGTGGGTCCTCAGAAGGTCCTCCACCAAATTGCCCTATTGTTTGAAGCACTTGAAACATCATAGGCTGAAAATCAAAATGAGTTGTGGCAAGTTCAGGCCTTACTATGCTAGTTTGCATAGTTTGAGGGTCAACAATTGCATAGTCCCTCATAGGTCTGTCCCTGTCATTTGCCATACCTATGACTGTTTCATTCAAAACTTGTTGCACATGAACATGTTGCTCGTGGTGTTCAGTGGCAATTATGGTATGTCTATCAGAACCTTGGTTACTAGAAGGTGGTGTTCCCCAATGATTAGAATGTGGTGGTGTAGCCATATTGACAGCTCTGCCCAATGAAATAAGTCCTAAGTGATCTTGATCCCTTCTAAAAACCCTTAACAATCTTTCTATTTCAGGATGAAGTTGATATTCTGGTGAACAGCGCCTGTGCATATGCTGCAGCAACAAATGCTGTAGCAATCTAATACTAAAACACTCCGAAACAGAACACCAAAATTAGCAACAAAAATCACTAGTTTGCCAGTTAATTAAGCAGTCTATTAAGCTATTTAATCCCTGGCAACGGCGCCGAAAACTTGTTGCGGTAAAATTAGGTAGTGCAAGTGTACACTGTCCAACAAGTAATATAGTAGAAGTAAAGTTCGTTCCCACGAGGATTAGGGCTTAAATGATGTATAATTGGATTAGCAAAGTAGTGATTGGGGTAAAAGTAAAAACACAAATATTGGGTAACATTTACAATAATAAAAGAAAAATGGTAATAAAGATCAGATGATTGGAACAAGTTGAGATGCATTCACTTTCAGTAACTTCATTAAATTGCAATTAATGGTATGTTCAGTGATGCAGCATTAGGTGCTGCAGCAATGAATATATTTTCTCAAATACTTCACACTAGGGTTTCCTCGCAAGAGGTTATTTCTAAACCCTAAAGGAGTACGTCCTAGGCTGCTTAGGCAGCCGCAGTATTCACCTTATGGAATATGCCCTCCTATCCCTAGGGTTTAAGCATGGAACATTAAAATCTCTTTTAATGCACACAATCCATATTATCTTGTGAGGTAATTTTATAAACCATCTCTGAATTCATAAATGCTACTTAGATTAGACGACCAATCCTAATCTAAGATGGAAATATTGTCATACACAAGATAAAATCCTCAACACTTAACATACTTCATTAATCACACAATAAATTCATTACATCAAGTTCAGCATCCCAACTACAAGAAATTAGCTCATGTTGAGCGTAAACAACAAAGGAACCAACTTAAACATAAGAGTAGAAGTCATACTATAATCTCAAGGAGAGGGGTTACACTACTAGTTGTTGAACCATTAAAATGACTCCAAAGATAAATGCAGAAATGACCCAACTCTTCAACGTAGATTCCTCCACGAAATTGTAATTCCAGTGTTGCTGCAGCAACTATTCCTGCAATGATCTTTAAGTGAGCTTGAGTGTGCACGAAAATGGAGGCTATCTCTATACCATCCCTTTCCGGCTTACCCTAATTGAGGAAGAAGGGCTCTATTTATAGTTGAGGCTTATGATCCTAGGCAACCCTAAAATGTGAGGCGCCACTTGTCCTTTAATGAGCCCAAAATGTCTATTTTACCCAAACTTTGATGGCATCAGCGAATATTCCTTTTCTGGCACGCACACACACGCCTGATGATTACTGACACCTGTCCCTTCCTTGTTTTCCATGTTCTTTGCGACATTCTCTCTCATGTTGCGCAAATTGGTATTGCTACCACATTAGGTGCTGTAGCAATTAGGCAAACATATTAAAACACACAAATGGGCACCAAAGTGCCAAATATCACATTTCCAAGCCTGCACCTTCGACTACTTCTAAACTACCATAATTGCACAATATTTACAACAATGCTTGAGAGTTAACAATTATTTAAGCTTGAAATAAGAGGTAATAACCATCATAAATGATAGCTATCAGTTATAGAACCGATGCTAATAAGGTTCTCTTTTTTTTTAAGAAAATATTTTGTTTACTTCATATCATCTAAATAACCAAGTTATCAAAAACTAGCAAAATCAAAACAAATACAATATGTATATCCCAATACAAAGATCTCAAACTATTCTCAACTTGATAGTATAATAGACATGCTATATTTTACTAAATAAGAAGTAACATGATTACAAACAATGAATTTAAGAAACACACAATATTTTACTAACACCAACATGTAGAGTCGCAACAGAATCCAAAACAAGACTTGAGGATTGTCAAAAGCAAAAGCATCCCATTAAGTTAGGTGGAGAGAAAGCTACAAAAACCATCATTTAGGCCACAACAAAATATCACGTAATTGGCTAAACACCCAACAAATGCATACTAATCCATGCACAAGAAAACATGCCCCAACATTTGCTTACTTATCAGTACTCAAGTACAGAGAAAAACATGCATATAGAATATCAAAGAGTATATACCTTGTATCCATACTTCTTATGTAGTGAGCACATCACCACCACAACGACACAAATCGGGAACCACTGAAAACCACTATACGACTCTGTTCGCTCGAATGAGACTGACAACTGATAAACATTTGCTTGCGGGCTCGCCATTCTCGAACAAGATTTTCTGCCGTCACGAAACATGTATGGCTTAAAAGAGCGATTGACGAATCCTGAAGCGAGGCAGGTGGAATTAGGGCTAAGAGTGACGGTGGTGGCACTGTCTTGGTGGTGGTTGAGGATTTTGGGAGGTGAAGGGGAGAAGACGGTTATGAATGAAGACGAACAAGTTGAAGAAGGAGGAAGGTTCTACAGGCCGCCAGTTTGATATTTTGAGCAAGAAGGGTTTCTCGGGAAGGGTTTCTACTTTCTAGCTTCATGAGGAAAGAGTGAGCGCTTCAGAATAGATTTTGGTATTTTCACTTCTTTAGTATCAAGTTGCTACATCATTCATGAGATTCAACGAATGTTAAATGATTTTCGTAACAGTTAAATAATAAATTGCTGTTAAAAGTTTTCATTTTAATTACAATTGTGCAACCACTTTTTTATTAACATTAGTTGGGAATTAACTGGTATGGATTGTCGCTATAGAATGTACTTTTTCCACTAGTGAGACACCATTAGTGCTACATTATCCGTCAAGACTTTGGTGGAAGCCAAATGACTTGCTTAACGTATATGACTCTTTTTTTTTCTTCGGATTATCGCTTGCTACCCACGGAGTGTTCCAACGCTTTCAAGGAAAGACTAGTTTCCGCTCGTGCTTAGGGCCAATTTTCGTACTAGCCAACACCGAGTTTGTCCTCTATGTGAATTGAACCCGGGAGCACCAGGTCGACCCCCGTGTCCCAGGATAGATTAAACCATTGGGCCAACGGTGTTGGTTACTTAACGTATGACTCTACTCGTGGGAATTCCAACATTAATTTGCAATATAATCCCATTGGTTCATCTGTTAATTAATTTAATGTAAAAGGGAGCTACTAACTAAAAAAGTATATCTACTTGAGAAATATAGCAAGTCCAGTTACAATATATTTTAATTGATCAACGACAAATACACTCTGGTTCCTTCAAAAAAAAAATTACACTCTTACTTGCTAAACAGTATTCATTGAGAAGAATAACTACTAGTAGCTAGCCTTTTGCTTACTATACTCAGTTGACAGTAAGAGTAACATATTAAAGAGAAGTTATGCAGCGGGAGCATAGTCATAACCACCGTCATCGTCATCATCACCTTCTCTGTATGCAACTACAGCAAAGTCAAAATCTACATCAGCTTCACCGTATTCATGCCTCTTGCACCTTGTGGCAATGGTTTTGGAAATGGAAGCCATTTTGATTTTAAGACTATGTATTGTGAGTATTGCGAATGAAGAAAAAGGAAGCTATAAGGTGATAGCTAATTTAGTGTGTGAGAGTTGTGTTTGATTTTGATTTGAGACTTGTTGTTTATATAGCAAGAAAAAATTGCTTAACTCGTTCTGGCACATGCAATCCACGCAGGGAGTGTGGAGTTTTGCTTAATAACTAGGGTCTTGGAATCTTGTGCAGCCACATTGGAAATGTTCCTTACAATTCAGCAAACAGTGCGTTGCAAAAAGAAGCAGGAGTGACATTGTGACATCATATATGTTGATGTAAACATGGAGAGAGTAACAATAACAAAGTGAATCTTTTAGTGGATGATTGGGGACATATAAGTACAATGAGGGGAGTACTTTTGCTACTCATGTTGCGCAAATTGATAAATGGTTCTTCCTCAACCGGGACTGCTAATTGATAAATAGCTAATATAATTAATAAAAGAATATATGCCCATTAATTTTTATATTGGTATAAAATACTCCAATAATCTCCCACTTGGGCAATATATCATATTACTTATATCATAATTCTTTAGGTCGACATCCGAATCCTATTAATCTTTAGATTTCCCTTTTTTACAATCTGGTCCACCTCATATATCATTAAAGAGACCAACGCGGCTGTTGTCACTAACGTCTTCTGCGACTGTACCCCGATGACCATCATATTAATATACTTGATGACATATGAAGAGTTGTAGGTGTTTAATTCAAGCCGTCCGTTCACACTTGAAGAGTTGACCCACATTAGACAAGTTTGGGTGGAGAACGAAGAAAACAACCTAAGTGATGTTCATTTGCCTTTAATGTGGCATGTTTGTGTATATTTGAGCTTAATAGAAGCGTAGTTGTGTTGTAAATTCAGCTGGTTGGTTTTCTTTTGGTATTTGCTATTCTAATAAATGTATTGTTGTTGCTCTACTAGACCTTTTGACAAGATATTAGTTAAATGAATGTTGAATTGCTAATGATTCTTTTGGAGTAAAATTCAGTAATTTTGTACTTTTATATAGAATGCATTTTACTGGTTTAATGAATTTGATGCTTAGAGGAGCCAAATTTGTATGCAGGGGAATGGCCCAAAAGTAAAAAAAAAACTTTTAAAGTCAGGCAGATACAAACCTGACTTAGAAATACAAAAACGTTTATGTTCTATCCTCCTCGACACAAAAATTACGAAGCAATAAAAAATCTACGAGAAAAGAAAACTACGAACAAAGAAGAGCCTGAGGTACCCAGCCAAGGAACCTCACCCCCTTTATATAGCACAACAGAAGGTTAGTTACAGAACCCAAGTATTTATGAAGCACAAAAAACGACAATCAAAAGACAGGAAACCGATGTGGTAAGGTCAGAGTCAAAGGCCAAGTGGTCGGACCTATCAAATCAGTCACATGCTCAATCAGCCATAGCAAACACTCAAAGAAGCATCGTCCATAGGCTGAAAGACTTAGCGCCTGGAGACCCTTTCCAAAAGCTGAAAGACTAAGAATTGGTCGTGCTACCATTACTTTGAACGATTTCGCGCACCGCCCCAACCGGACCGACTAGTATATGCATGAGCTCAGCCTTCACTTTGACCACCCCGATAAGGAAGAACTTCCCCACCTGACCAAGTGAACGACTATAATTATCCCGCATTCCTCTCTCCATGTATGGAATGTAGCGAGATCATAGGGGAAAATTCCTGATTTCTCCCTCCTAGTCTGTAACGATTGGATCGACCATTAAGAGTAATAATGAGAAATAATCACCATTTTACAATAAATATACGCCCTATGAAACCAGTAAATGGATAAGAATTTCATTCCTCATACTCTATAATTGTTCTTAGCTATTTCATACGAGTTTTAGTGTAGGATTATAATATTGTGTTCGGTATAGTTCTTGAAGAAGAAATAGATCGAAACAGAAACTTACAAAGAGAATTACATTTACGTCACCCTAAGGATACTAATGAAAACATGAACTCCAGACTCCTCAGATACAAATTCTATCTAGGTACCCACTTGGTGTTAGTATATTGTAAAGTAAAAGCAAGGTCAATTACTGCACTTTTTCCTAGAAGACAAATATCTTTTTGGCTAAATAGCACTTTTGGTGCTTTATCTTTGGTCTAGGTTTTATTTTGGTCATTTATCTTTTTTTTGGTCCGTTTTCGTCCCTTATCTTTCATTTTAGTCCCTGCCGTCAATTATAACTAACGGACATCACGCTGACAGTTAACTGCTGACATTGTCGTCCTCTTTGATTTTACTTCAAATATTCTTTCTTCATTGTGTGACTTCGTCCCCTTGTTCTTCCCTTCTCTTTCTCTATTCTTTCTCAGTTTGTGTTTCTATTTGAAAATTGTTTCTCAAATTTTGTTCTTCTAATTTCCAATTTATTATTCAGTTTTTGTTTTTGTTTTTATTGTTTTTAGTTTAATTTAGATTTGGTGTAATTTCATTTGGAATTAAATAAAACATTCATTTGCCACCTCATTTAAAGAATGACACGTCATACATGACACTTAAGATGCCACGTCAGCAATTAATTGCCAGCATAGCGTCCGTTAACTAAAATTGACGACAGGGACCAAAATGAAACGAAATTGAAAGATGGGGGACCAAAACGGACCAAAAAAAGATAGAGGACCAAAGTGAAACCTAGAGCAAAGATAAAGGACCAAAAAGTGCTATTTCTTAGCCTATATTTTATTAAGGAGAAGTACATATATCAAGGAACAACAATTAGGTCAAATAATATAGTCTTAGTTTATTTGGTTACATAGGCATAGTTGATCATGAGTATTCTATGAGCATACAACTAAAGCTGTGGATGCATCACCAAACCAATCACCGTATGCATGCTTGTTGCACTTTGTGATAGTGGCCATTGAAATGAAAGCCATTTTAACTTTTAAGACAAAGTAACCTGGATGTCTTGAACTGAAAATGGAAGCTATAAGATTCTAATAAGTCACTTAGTTATGTGTGGAAGTTGTGTTTGTTATATTGGAGTTAGAGAATCGGTGTTTATATATATAACAAGAAGAGTAGTTGTTGAAATCGTTGAGGCACGAGCAAGCCACACAAGGAGTGTGCATCAATGCTTCAGGTATGAACATGTGTGTGTGCCCGGATGTGTGATTCGAATGTTGTTTAGCCACATTGGAAGATCTCTTTACATTTCAGCTAACACGTTGGATGAAAGCAGCATATGTTCGTGTTTAATTTTGTAGGAATTTTTCAGTGGTTGGTTGGGGCAATAAAGTTAAGGAATACTCACATTTCACACATCAAAAGATCACTCACACCCTCCTCTCTCCCATGCTTTACATAGTGGCGGACCCATCTGGTCTTGAGGGGGTCACTTAAACCCCTTAAAAAATATATATGCTATTTTTATCCCCATATATATATATATATATATATATATATATATATATATATATATATATATATATATATAATTGTTTTTGAACCCTTAAAATTTTAAATTCGCACTAGTATTCCTAATTTTGCACTCAATTGCGGCTAAAACACAATTTTGAACCCCTTGCTTCTGGGTGATGGATCCGCCACTTGCTTCAGAGATATACCACCTCTCCATATGACCACCCATTACTTGGGATATGGCTTCGCTCTCCATATGATCACCGAAGTTGGAGATTCTTCTAGTCTTCACGGTTAATCCTATTTATAGGAGATGAAGTGGGATGTGAATCTTCTGTTTTCGCTCACTCTATATTTCTACTACTTACATTTTCTTTATTTTATTGATAAATAAAAGAGAGGGATGAGATTACATATTAAAGTAATCCAATGAATCTGGTTACCTTGAATGCAGTCACTACCAAAAGTGGTGACTACGGTGTATCGTGATCCAAAGAAGTTTGGCTTTTCATATATAATTGAAAAATATCAATTATGTACTTCTAAATTTTCAACACATTTGAAATTTTTTTATCTTATTCTTCCAATGATATATAACACTACAAAAAAATGCGTAGTAGCAACATCATTTTCCCTTGCTAACAGCATATATTTTCGTCGCTAATGGCAGTTTGCGACGGACTTAGCTATGGAAAAATTCGGTCACTATATAAAATGCTCGACACTAATGCGTAGTGACAAAATTTTGAATCTGTCGCTAATTGGCGATGGGCAATTCCGTCAGTAATTAGAGAGGGTTCAGAATTCTGTCGCTAATTCCGAATGACACGTGTCTTATTCTGAATGACATGCTAATACTGTTTTACACTATGCCAGAATGGCAAAAAACAGTCGCCACCATAAGTCGCGTTTATTAAAAAAGCGCTAGGTAAAGAGGAAAAGCCCAAACGATGGGCAGCGCTTTGGGGGTAAGCGCTACCTATTGGGGAAACACGTTGAGTGATAAGCAGCTCTTATAAGTAAAATGCTGCCCATTGCAGAAGGATAAGCAGCGTTTATGTGGTACGCGCTGGCTATTGTACACACGGAACCATCAATGGGCAGCGCTTGGCAGCAAACACTGCTTATTGTAAAACACGGAAGCAACGATGAGCAGCACTTCAACAGCAAACGCTGCTTATTGCTTGAAGCGCACTATCAATGGCCAGCGCTTCACTTACAAGCGTGACCTATTGCCTTACCAATGGCCAGCGCTTCATTTACAAGCGCTGCCTATTGCCTTGAAACGCATACCAATGGCCAGCGCTTCATGTACAAGTGCTTCCTATTGCCTTTTTTTAAATTTCTTCTAATTTCTTCAACACGCGTCCTCTCTATACCCGATCCCACTCTCTCAAGCTCTCTTCCTCCTCCTCTCTCAAGCTCACCTCCTTCCCTCCGCGCACCTCACCTCCTCTCTCAAGCTCAACACCTCAAGCTCTCATTTTCGTTCTCACTCTCACACTCTCATTTTCGTGCCTCAAGCTCAACGCCTCACACTTTCATTTTCTTGGCTCTCTCTCATTTTCGTTCTCTTTCACAAAGGTTAGTATTACTACATGTTGTTCTAGTTATTTTAATGGCATTGGAACCTTAGGTTAGATGATTAAAAGTTAATGATTGATGATTAGTTCTTTGAAATGGTGTTTCTAAACTTGAGGGGAAATGTAGTTGTAGTGTTTGTTGAAATGTCCAAATAAAATGCTTGTTATTTTAATTTGATGTAGGTGTAGCGTTTGTTGAAATGTCCAAATGAAATGCTTTTTAATTTAATGTTGCTCTAGGTTAATGAAATGCTTTGATGTTGCTCTAGGTTAATTTGATGTAGATTAATGATTTTACTCCATTATACTATAGGTTGTGATGATATTAATGAGTGAACGAGAAAAAGTCATAGAGAGAAAACTAGTGAAAGAATCAATACATTAAATATTCTTATTCAATTTCAATGAATGAACTAGTTAGAGGTATAGAAAGTATATATAATACAAGTGACTTAGGAATAATTGTGACTTATGAATGAATTAATTTCACAAAAATTGATTGTATGTTTGAGATATTCTTTAATATATATGCCTAATTAACTTAATGAATGTTTATAGGAATTGAAAATACTTCCTTCGAGTTCGTGTTGGTTCGTGAGTTCATTATAGTTCGAGTTCGAGTTCGTTTCCTTCGTATCTAAGTGGTTCAAGAGTTCGCTTCATTTGCTAGTGTGTGGTTCGCATTTGTTGGAGTTCATCGTTGCTTCCACTTGTTCAGGTACTTTTATTGTTTTCTTGTATTTATTATATGAAGAATGACAATATAGAAGACATCAAAGTCTTTGATTTCTTTAGTTTAAAATAGTTGAATGTATTAGCTTCAAAAAAATTGTTTTCTTTAGTTTGATTTCTTTGATTTCTTTTGTTTGTTTTGAACCATGATGATTTATTTCGTCATAGATATTGCATTGATAAGTAGGCTTTGTTTTCTTGATACCTATCAAATATAAGTTATGCAAACTCTTCTATTACTATTTTTTAGAAATAGATAACATTTTTTTATATTATATATTTTATACTTGAACAAGAATATGAGTTATGCAAACTTGTATATGTGTTGTGAATGAAACTAGCAAAGTAAAATCGAATATGCCTAAATATGCGAATTGTTTGTTGTTTGTCACCTATAATAGGTTTTTAAGTTTTCTTATCAGGATTTTATTATAAATAAATACTGGGAAATTATGGATAGAGAGTGGATGTCTGCCAATCGTCTGTCCAAGGAATATGTTGCTGGAGTGGATTATTTTGTGAAGTGTGCTGTTGAACGTTTAGGGACTTCTAGTAACATGAAGTGTCCTTGTTTGAGTTGTTATGTAAAATCAGTTAATGCAGAGGAGTTGGCAGGACATTTAAAGGGTTACGGAATAGCTCAAAGTTACACTTGTTGGACAATGCATGGTGAGGAAAGAGGTGAATCTTCAAATATGGGTAATAGTACTGAGAGATGTGCATCGGTTGACACAGAAAGACCTACATTTGAAGGGGGAAAATTTGAAGAGATGGCAAAGGCTGTTGAAGACGATCTTAATGACTGTCCTCAAATGTTTGAGAAATTGATAACGGATGCAGAGACACCGTTGTATTCAGGTTGTACTGAATTCACAAAACTATTGGCTGTGATAAAGTTGTATAACTTGAAAACTTGCCACGGATGGACGGATAAGAGCTTTACGGAATTACTCGCACTGTTGAAAGAAATGTTGCCGAAGGATAATGTGCTCCCTTCTCGGACGTATGATGCAAAACAAATGTTAGGGTCCATTGGGTTGAACTATGAGAATATACATGCTTGTCCCAGTGATTGCATTTTATTTCGGAACGAACATGCATCGTTAAAGTCGTGTCCTAAATGTAATGCATCGCGATATAAAAAGAAAGAATCTGCTCCAGAAAAGGTGTTGTGGTATTTTCCCATAATTCCTCGATTTAGGCGCATGTACCATAGTTCAGAAGATGCAAAACACTTGACATGGCATGATGATAAAAGGATTAAAGATGGCATGCTACGACACCCAGCGGATTCTCCGCAATGGAAGAAAATTGATATTGATTATCCTGATTTCGGGTTGGATCCAAGAAACCTACGACATGCATTGTCTGCTGATGGATTTAATCCGCACGGCATTCAGAGTAGCTCCCACAGTACATGGCCCGTGATTTTGGCGATCTATAACTTGCCTCAATGGCTTCGCATGTAATGCAAATATATGATGTTGTCTTTGTTAATTTCTGGGCTCAAGCAACCGGGAAATGATATTGATGTATACTTGGCTCTGTTAATTGAAGACTTGAAGCTAATGTGGGAGACTGGAGTAGAGGTGTATGATGGGTTCAGAGAAGAAACTTTCACCCTGAGGGCTATGATTTTTGGCACAAATAATGACTTTCCAGCATACGGCAATCTATCTGGGTACAGTAACAAAGGTCAGTGTGCGTGCCCTATATGTGAAGATAACACTGATTGGATGTGGTTGGAACATGGTAGGAAGAATATCTACTGTGGTCATCGTAGGTTTTTGCCATCTACTCATCCGTATCGACTGTTGAAAAAGGCATTCAATGGGAATATCGAGACCCTTAAAGCTCCCATGGCTTTGATGGGTGAACAACTATTTGAAAAGGTGAGAGGTTTGAACATTAAATTTGGGAAGCCTTTTGCAGGAGAGCTTGCCAAACGGGGGTGGAAGAAAAAGTCAATTTTCTTTGAGTTGCCATACTGGAAGTCATTATATGTAAGGCACTTCATTGATGTGATGCATGTTGAAAAAAATGTCTTTGAAAGTGTCATCGGTACCTTACTCAATATGCAAGGAAAGACTAAAGATACCATCAACTCGAGGTTGGACTTGCTTAGTATGGGGTTGAGACCAGAATTGGGTCCAATAAAGAAGGGTACACGTACATATCTACCTCCGGCAGCTCATACTTTATCTAAAAAGGAGAAGACCGTGTTTTGTAAGTTTCTTCATGGAGTTAAAGTTCCAGAAGGTTACTCTTCAAATGTTATGAACCTTGTATCGATGAAAGACCTCAAAATAAAGTCTTTAAAGTCTCATGATTGCCATGTTCTAATGGAGAATTTGTTACCCATTGGTATACGTTTCATTTTGCCTAAGAAATTGCGCAAGACCCTAACCAAACTTAGTTTCTTCTTTAAGGCGATTTGTAGTAGAGTGATTGACCTTGTAAAGTTGCCATCATTGCAAAGAGAAATTACTGTCACTTTGTGTGAGCTTGAGATGTATTTCCCACATTCGTTTTTTGACATAATGATTCATCTAATAGTTCATCTGATTAGAGAGACACAATTGTGTGGCCCATGTTACATCAGATGGATGTATCCGTTTGAGCGTTACATGAACATATTAAAAGGTTATGTGAAAAACCGATCACGACCCGAGGGTGGTATTGTTGAGCACTACATAGATGAAGAAGCTATTGAGTTCTGTATCGGCTATCTATCTAGTCTTGAATATTCTGTGGGACTGCCAAGGTCTCGTCACTTAGGAAGCATTAGTAAAGGGATGTCAAGAACAAAAATAGTGATGGTATCAAGGAAAGAACTAGATGAAGGACACTTATATGTTTTGCACAATGATACTGAGGTTGATTCATATGTTTCCAAGCACATGGACATACTTAAGAGTGATCACCCATATAAGACTCAAGTTTGGTTAACAAAAGAACATAATCGGAGTTTCATAGTGTGGCTAAAAGAGCACATTGATTTCGAATTTGCTGTGAATCCTTCCTCGATTTCAGAAAGATTGAGATGGTTAGCAAAAGGTCCAAATATGCAAGTTTTCTCTTACACCAGCTATCTAATGAACGGGTACACGTTCTATACAAAAAACCATGATGATCAAAGTAAAATGCAAAATAGTGGGGTGACTCTTGTAGCTCAAGCTTTGCATACATCAAGTGCCAAAGACAGAAATCCCATATATGCGAATATGTCATACTTCGGGGTCATTAAACACATATGGGAGTTGGATTACAACATGTTTCGAGAGCCTGTGTTCGAATGTAAGTGGGTTGACAATAATAGTGGTTTACAGATTGAGAGTCGGGGTTCATGCGGGTGAATTTCAATAAGTTAGGATATAAAGATGAGCCTTTTATTTTGGCATCCCAAGCTCAACAAGTGTTTTATGTCACTGATCCAGTTGATACAAATTGGTCCATTGTTTTATTGACAAATAAAAAATTGGTGAATGACATTGAGATCAAGCAACCGATGATGATGGTATTGAGGACGACCCTTTCTTTGGGACATCACTACCAATTGTAGGGGAAAGTACTCCTATAGAGGATTTTGTGTATGTTAGAAACGATCATAATGATGGGATTACGATTCGTCAAAAAAAAATACTCAGAAGCGAATTGCAAATACAATTATATCCAAGAAAAGGAAAAGGTAATTTAGACTTACATCATATGCTTTTTATCTATTTCCAAGTAGTTATTTTACATAGTTTTCATCTTCTTGTCTGTTTATTTATTTTGGATAGATAAATTGCACAATAACAATGATAATGTTTTATTGCAGGTCAGATGGCGGATCATAGTGATCATCGATACAAGGTTCAGTTGTTTGAAGGAATATTGGGGATTGGAACAATCACAGACAAAATGGGTGCCAATAGAGGTAAGTTTGTAATCAATCTTCTCATATATTTATTTACATTATTGATGTCAAAAAAAATGTATTAAATTAAATTTAACAATTAATTAATCTTTTGTTTTGTAGTGTCCGAAACAACAAAATAACAATGATTGTGGGTATTACGTGATGAGATTTATGAAGGAAATTATTACCCACAACCAAATGGTTATCCCCAGACAGGTATCTTTACAAAACTCTTTTTTATTTTGATTTAACCATATATTTCAATTCTAATTTTATTTAATTATATAATTTCAGTATTTTCCCGATTGTCGGTGGAAGACATACTCTACTACACAGCTTGATGAGCTTAGAGGAGAGTGGTGCCATTATGTCTCGCAATTCTTTTGATTTTAGATAGATTGTAATGTTGTAAATTGTTAGAGTTTTATTTGGATACATTCATATGAATTGGTTCATGCATATGTAAGTTGCTAACTTGTTTTAATTTAGATACATATTGTAAGTAGCTTGCTAGTTTTGGATACATGCATATGAATCGGTTCATGCATATGTAAGTTGCTAACTTGTTTTAATTTAGATACATATTGTAAGTAGCTTGCTAGTTTTGGATACATATTGTTAAAGAGTTTGATTTGGATACATATTAATTTGTTAATATTGTAAGTTGCTCTTGTCAAAAAAAAATATTGTAAGTTGCTAAGTTTTGGATACATATAATAACTTGTTAGCTAGTTTGTTTTGGTTTGTGATCATATTAGTGCATTTGGATATATAACTATCAAATGTAAAAAGGAAAATACAAAAAAGCAGAAAAAAAAGGGAAAAAAAATTAAACAATGGGCAGCGCTTGGTGGGAGAAGCGCTGCTCATTCACCTAACACGTATTGCAATGGGCAGCGCTTGGTAAAGGGAAGCGCTGCCCATTGCTAAATGTGCTAGGTGAATGGGCAGCGCTTCCCTTTACCAAGCGCTGCCCATTGCTATACGCGCTAGGTGAATGAGCAGCGCTCCTCATTCACCTAGCGCGTTTAGCAATGGGAAGCGTTTCCCCTTACCAAACGCTGCCCATTGCTAAACACTCTAGGTGAATGAGCAGCGCTTCTCCCTTCAAACGCTGCCTATGGCTATTAATGAGCAGCGCTTCTCAAACACTGCCCATTTTTGGGGAGGAATCAGCAGTGCCAAATTTAGCAGCGCTCAGAAACGCTGCTCATGGCTAAAAAAAACGCTGTCCATCCCCAAATCTGCTGTAGTGTTAATTTTTGTTAAGATGCTTTTTTTTATATTTATTAATATATTATCATCAAGGTTCCCAAATTTAACAGCAAATTTAGAAATCCAAGAGGTGAAATATGGTGGTGGTGGTGGTGAAATATGGGAAGATCATTTGTGTAGAGAGAGAGAGACAGTTACACTACAACAGAAAAAGCCTTTGGCAGCACTTGTTTTTGGCATTTGGCAGCGCTTCGAAGTGCTGCTTATCAACGCGCTGCTAAAGGCACAGTGCCAAACAACAGCGCTTCGTAGGCGCTTCTAAAAATCAGGTATCAGTAGCGCTTGCAAAAGAAGCACTGCCAATTCACTTGGAAATTACACAGCCTTTGCCAGTGCTTCTTCCATAAAGCACTGCTTATTCATTTTTATTAAAAAAAACAAAATTCAGCATTAGTAAAACAAATATATTGAATTCACTATAAATTATTATTTTCAACGACCTGGGCATTTCACCCCATTTTAAAACACAAATTATTATTTTCGGCCAACTTTTTTAAGGATGTAACACACACCACTAGTGGAAAAATGACTTTATAAAGCATCATTTAGCATCGGTTGTTTGAACAGCCGATGCTAAATGTAGACGCGGTGGCAATTTTGCAATTAAGTGCAAGTTTTCATTTTTCCCGCCTACATTTAGCATCGGTTGTTTAAACAACCGATGCTAAAGGTCCCATTTTATTTCTAAAATTCACGCGTTCTCAGTCTCTCACTCTCATTCTTTCGTTCTCAGGTACCATTTGAACGCGTTCTCCCCTCAGTCTCAAACTCTGAAGGCTCTCAGGTTCACCCTCATTCACGCGTTCACCCTCTCTCGTCGTCGCCGTCTTCCCTCGCCGTCGCCATCCTTCCTCCCCGTCGCCGTCGCCGTCCTCACTTCATTCACTGTTTTCGTTTTCGTTCAGTACTGTTTTCGTTCAGAATCTTGAAGCTAAGTTCGTTCAGAATCTTCAAATGGTAAGCATCTTGGCTTTCGTTCTCTTCCTCTCCCTTTGTTTTCGTTTTCGTTCTCTTCCTCTCCCTTTGTTTTCGTTTTCTCCGCTTGAAACCCTAAGTTCGTTTTCGTGTTCTCCGCTTGAACCCTAAGTTTGTTTCGTTTTAATCTTGGTAAAACACATGTTTGGGCGGTGGTGAGTGATATCAGAAACAGTGAGTGATTGTACGATGATGAAGTTGAATATCAGAAACAGAAACACCATCATTATAGCTTTCGTAGCAATAGCAATACTAGTTGAAAATTCATCTAATAATGGAAAATTCATCTAATAGCTATTTGTAATTTGGATTGTGTTTTCTTTTTAGTTGAAAGACAGTGAGAAAGTATATGACTAGATCTTTAGTGTTGAGGAAATAATTTAAAACTGTTTTTTGTGAATGGCTTTTACTGGATCGATATGCAGAGTTTTACCTTATGTGATTGAAGATTTATCAATAGAAAATTTATGATACTACTGATAACTATAATTTCAGTTGTGGGGGAAGAGATTTTACTATGTATCAAGATTCTAGAGCATGTGTTTCATGCTAAGAATCAATGGTGATCTTTATCTGGTTGATAAAAGATCATTTGATTTGTCTGAAGGATGTCAATATATGTAAACGTAATATTCCAAAATTGAGAAAAAAAAGATGAAAAAAGTAAAGTAGATACCAACAGATTTCAAAATTTCTGCTTTTTTCCAAGATTTTCTGTTCTTGAGTTGATTGATTTATTTAAAGGTTTTTCATAAAGCCTAAGCATCAGTATTGATGTTGCTAACTTCACCTGGTAGTATTTGTTAACTATGCAAGGTTGGTTGTAGTTGTTACTTTTGTTTTTGTTGCTTTGTTCGAAGTGGTTGTCTTGTAAATTGTAGCAACTAAGTAGGAGAATATTTTTTGATTGTTACACCAAACTTGGGAAATGTTTTCCTAAGATCAAACTGAAGATGTTTTTTTGGAAAATATTTTCCATACCAAGCACCAAAGAGGATTGAATAAATTTTGTGTTAAGAAATAATTATAGTCTGTTTGTGATCATTTCTTAATTAATTGATTTTCATTTGGCTTTTTGGAAAGTTTGGGATATTGACTCCTGTGGGAGTAGTTGACTAGTTGTCAATTCACCATTTATGTATTTTTAGCTGTGTTTTGATCATAGTTGCTTGTGATGTAAACTTTAGATTTCTCTCCTATCTTATGAAGACTTGAACTCAAGTGTTGCAAGAATGGGGAGCCTATAAACTTCAAAGTTATCTGGTAAGCTACCTTTCCTCTTTGTGTTTCTTTGAGCTATGATATTGATTGATGTTATCTTATAGGATTCTTGCTATTGTGGACATGCCAATAATGGTGTTTGCTTAGTTTTTCCAATTGTACTCCTTTTGTCATGAGCTGGAAAATAGAAAAAAGGAAAGCTCACAATGGCATCTAACTAAATCAATTGGCATTGTTAATGAGAGAGTTGGCTACAGAATAAGGCTTTTGCATTTTACTTCATCTTTTTTCTTTTATGTTTGTGATGTGGTTAAAAAATCTCTTTTGAATTCTTTTTTTGCTTCTATCTTGATATACACATTGTAATCCATTAATGTTGGAAACTTTTTTGCTTTGTTTTCCCCTTATAGTCATTGCTAAGTATAACATTGTAACTGATGTAATGCCTCACTCTTATGTTCTTCATTAATTGGGTGTGTTTGTGTGATTTTGTTTTAACAATTAATACTTGGTGTATCTTTCTATCTTTCTTTTCCTAATTTTATTCTATGATAACATTAATCATTCTATCTTTCTTTTGATGTGATTGTGTGATTTTGTTTTAACAATTAATACATGGTCTATTATTTTGGAGCATAGAGTCATGGATCGTAGTTGGATGCAAAGTAATCGTCTGAGTGATGAGTATGCGAAAGGAGTCGAAGAGTTTATAAATTTTGCTCAAGTAAATCTTCGCAAAACTGATGTTACCAAAACTGATGTTCCCGAAACTGATGTTCCCGAAACTGAAGTAACTTATTCCTGCCCTTGTTGTAGTTGTGTGAATCGAGCCCCACAACTACCAGGTGTAATACGAGACCATCTCTTTGTTTATAGGATCTTACACAGTTATACCACATGGATATGGCATGGTGAATCAACCGGCAATCCAAGTGTGTCCAAAAGTGAGAAAGCCGATGAAGATACGGATGATCGAATGGAGGACATGATACGTGACATTGGTCCTGAATCTTTTAAGCGAGCGCATGAATATGATACTTTGTGCAAAGACAAAGATCAACCTCTGTATTTGGGTTGCACAAAATACACACGATTGTCTGCTTCGTTAAAATTGATCAATCTGAAGGCAATACATGGGTGGACTGATAAGGGATTCACTGAATTGCTTGAGTTGTTGGAAGACATGCTTCTCATAGGTAACACACTGCCAAAACGTACGTATGATGCGAAGAAGATTTTGTGTCCGATGGGTGTGGAGTATAAGAAAATACATGCATGTCCCAATGACTGCATATTGTATCGGAAAGACTTTGAGGATTTACATAAGTGCCCTACGTGTAATTGGTCGCACTACAAAGTGAAGTCGGGTGAATCTAGTTTTGAAGACAACAGGACAAGGGGTTCCCCTGCGAAGGTTTTGTGGTATCTTCCAATAATACCTAGGTTCAAACGCTTGTTTGCTAATGCAAATGACGCGAAGAGCATTAGATGGCATGCAGATGAGAGGAAATGTGACGGGCAGCTTCGCCATCCGGCCGATTCTTTGCAATGGAAGAAAGATGATAATATTTATCCGGATTTTAGCGCTGAATCAAGAAATCTTAGGCTTGCACTTGCTTCAGAAGGTATGAATCCATAAGGTAACTTAAGTACGAATCATAGCTCGTGGCCTGTTCTCCTTGTAATTTACAACCTATCTCCATGGTTGTGCATGAAGCGCAAATATGTGATGTTATCCATGATGATTTCTGGTCCGAGACAGCCAGGTAATGACATAGATGTTTACCTTAGTCCATTGATTGAAGACTTGAGGACAATGTGGGATGAAGGCGTGGATGTGTATGACGGGTATTGTAGTGAAACTTTTAAGCTGCGAGCCATGTTATTTTGCACAATTAATGACTTTCCAGCATACGGAAACTTGTCTGGGTATAGTGTCAAGGGGCATAAAGGTTGTCCTATTTGTGCAGAAGGCGCGTGCCACCATCAACTCAAACATGGAAGGAAGACTGTTTACCTTGGGCATCGGAAATTTCTCAAACCAAATCATAGATATCGTAAGTTGAAAAAAGCTTTTAATGGGTACCAGGAAAATGACACTGCTCCGAATGCCTTGACAGGAGAAGAAGTCTATCAAGTGGCTGTAGGAGACATTTAGCATCGGTTAAATAACCGATGCTAAATGTCCCACATTTAGTATCTGGGGATTTAGCATCGTCGGATAACCGATGCTAAATGTCCAAAACAGCCGATGCTAAATGTCTTTTTTGCACTAGTGCACACACTATCGTTATATAAGATTTCGAATATTGAGTGTGACAAAAACTCTGTTGGGAGGTGAGATCCACACAGGCGGCATAGTCGGGTACTCTTGGCAATTAGGTTCCCCGGCATAGATTAGTCATCGACAAAGCCGGTGGAAACTGCCCACCAATAATACGGTAACTTATTTAAAAAGGGATTTCTATTTTATTTTAAAAACATGATTATTTATGGTACCACTTTTTTTATTATTTTAATAATTTTGATGGAAACTTAGTTTTTGTTTAAAAGTACTTTTATACAATTTTTTTTATTATTATTATTTTTAAAAAGGGTCATACTTCGTCCAACCCCCCTCTACTCAGTAGACACCCCACACCGTCCAATATATTGAAAATACCCCCACCGTCCAAATTAATTTTTTATTTAAAAACTCTCCTCTCCTCTCCTCTCCTCTCACACACCCGTTCTCTCCTCTACTCCGTCGACTCTCCTCGTCCCCACCATCCACTCTCTTCAAGCGTAGGTAAACTATCATCTCCCTCCTCTGTTCTTCGTTTTTTGAACTTTTTGACTGTGATTTCGCACGGTTCGGACATGTAGAGGCCGAACTAGTTCGGAGCACTGTGCGCCGAACCCAGTTCGGACCACCGTGCACCGAACCCGTTCGGCCGGGCAGTGCTCGAACTTCACTAATTCTCTCAGTTTTGTTTTGTAGGTATGATCCAATTCGTTACCGTGATTGAACGAAATGATGGGAAGATTTCCATTCCAAATGAGATTTGGAGACTAGAAAACCCTGGCGACATTTGTTTTTGCTTGGATGTTGGCCTTGATATTTTTGGTGTCAGCAACTTTCGCTATGGCAATATCCTTATTGATACGCATGCCATATGCCAAGTGTATGGGGGTGTTGAGAGTGTGGAAGTCTCCGTAACATGTATTCGGACTGGGCTGTTCAATGTTGCCAGGATTATGCCCGCGGTTGCCTCTGATGGGAGTGACTCGACTGATCCCAATTATCGAGCATTCTTGGCCGGCTATGATGGGAGAGGTGGGAGTGACAGTGATACTGCGAGTGATGCTGGATCCAGCTCTGTTGTTACCCAGTTGTAGTTTTTTATTGTTGTTATTTTGTTTCTCAATAATTGTAATCCCCAAAACTGATTTAGTAATAAATAAATATTTTGTTATTTATATTTCGGTTTACAGTACAGTTTAAATTAGACAACAATTTTATAATTATAAAGCGTAACCGTACGTGAAACACGAAATACATCAAAATGATAAAAAAAAATAACATAAAGAAAGGACAACGAAATCACTAAAAAACAATTAAGAAACTAGCGATTCTTGGCGAGTCCCTGCTCCATAATATAAATGACCTCTTCCGGAGTGCACATTGTTTCGACAAACAGCTCAATGATTTGACGTCCCAATGGAACATTACGATGATGTTCCAACATTGCGCGAACATCATTGTCGCTCCGGATCTCCATAGCTTCATAGCGGAGAGTCTCGTTATCTCCACAACAGCACTTGCGGTAACATAGACAAAATATGTCTTTACGCCACTCTCCCTCTTGGCGATCCTTCCTCTCCGCCTTTTCCTTCAACTGGCTGAATGTTAAATCTTTATCCAACCTACAGAAGATTGGATTTCGGGACTTAAAAAACACACCATCGGCCCTGTCGGTGATCGTTCCTGAACGATGCAGGACGGTTAGGAACTTGTCACTTGATCTCTGAGTTGGGCACAACTGCCATTCCCGAAGGTCTTCCATTACAGCGGGTGGGGTTGGGCTAGGGTGTTTATGAAGAAGCAGAGAAGATAAATAAGAAATGGGTTGTGTGAATATTAGTGAAGAGTGAAAGCCTATTTATAATCGGTGTGATCGAACGTGAGTCGTTGATTTTGAACAATCGGAACCGTTAAAATTGTGACCGTTGGGGCACAATTTCCAATGTCAATATCAACCACTCCTTTTAATGACATGTTTGATTGACCTTTTGTCTTTTTTTGTCTGATTTTAAGCCATTGATTATAATGGACAGTGGAATCTGAGCCGTTGATGTGGATGGTGGAGCCAGTTCGGTTGACCGTGCGCCGAACTGGTTCGGTTGGTCAAGGGCCGAACCTACTAAAAACGTATTAGGGGGTATCTGTGCGAAATTAACATACTCAGTGCTGGCCAATCCGAAATGGTTCGGCCAAGCGTGCGCCGAACCGTAGTTAATTTTTAAAAAAATAAGAAAACACAAGTTTCATTAAAGGTATTTTTGTCTTTTCACGCGTTAATGCGATGTCTACTGAGTAGGGGTTGGACGAAGTAAGGGCGTTTAAAAATGTTCATTATTGGAGCTCGCTTTAGGCCTCAATAGATGTTGTCCAACCATGAACACCCCCCATAATCCTTTCACTCAAAAAGGTAAGGAATACTTACATCTCACACATCAAAAGATCATTCAGAACCTCATCTCTCCTAATAAGACATGCTTCAGAAAGTGGCGGGCCCATGTTGTCTTGAAGGGGGTTCACTTAAATGTTGGATGCTAATGCGTAGTGACGGAATTTTGATTTAGCGATGGACAATTCTGTCGGTAACTAGCGAGGGCTCAGAATTCCGTCGCTAATTCTGAATGACACGAGTCTTATTCTGAATAACATGCTAGTACTGTTTTAATTTTTTTAAGATGCTAGTACTGTCTTATTCCTAATTTATTTTTTATTGTTTTGCGTTTTGAAATATTACAGATATTCCTAATTTATTTAAGATGCGAATACAGTCTTACTTGCTCAACAATATTCATGCACAATAACCATGAGATTATATACTAGTTTTCAAAAGGTTAAATACCACTTTTGTCCTTTATCTTTGCTCCAGGTTTTACTTTGGACCTTTATCTTTTATTTGGTCCGTTTTGGTCCTTTATCTTTCATTTTCGTTTCATTTTGGTCCCTGCCGTTAGTTTTGTTAACAGACGCCACGCTGGCAGTTAACTGCTGACGTGGCGTCTTAAATTCATTAAATGACGTGGCAAAATTAACTGAGATGGCAAATACACATTAGCATTTCATATTTATTTTTAAATTAAAACAAAACAAAACTAAAATAACAAATGACAAATTAAATAAAAAAACTCATATTCTCTTCTTCTTCAACCTCACGTTTGCAGTCTGGATCCAAAAAAATTCTCTTCTTCTTCAGCCTAACATTGCACATATCTCAACAAACTCAAATCAACCTAAAGTTGCAGCATATCTTCAACCTACGTTCTTCTTCATCTTCTCAAATAAACTCAAATCATTATCTTTCTTCTCAAATCTTAATCTGATTGCTATGGCCTTCATGGATTTCAGAATTTGTTCTCAAATCGTTTTTGCTTCTTCTGTTTCCTCTCATGCTTCCTATCGTATATCTGTATCTTTGCTTCGTTTTTCGTTAAATCTTCATTTTCGTTTTTGATCTGTGTTTTCGTTTTGTGAATCGTTGGCTTCGTTTTGTGAATCGTTGGATTCATTTTCGTTTCGGATCTTCATTTTCGTTTTAAGCTTTAATCTTCAGATCTGCAGATTCGTTTTGGTTGCAGAATCGTTTTCAGCTTTGCTTGCTGTTGTGAATGGGAAAGTTGAGGAGATTGATTTGGTTCCTATTTAGTAAAAGATGAACAACAGATTATGTTTTTGATTTTGTGAGGTTGAAGATGAACAGATCTTGTTTTTCAGATTTAGTTTTTTGTTAATTTGTGTGTTTTGTTTTTTCAAAAATTTAAAAAACTAAATTTCTTATTAGTAAAATGTTTTGGAATTAAATAATACTTATTTTGCCACGTTATTTAATGAATTTAAGACGCCACATCAGCAATTAATTGCCAGCGTGGCATCCGTTAACAAAAACTAACGGCAGAGACCAAAATGAAACGAAAATGAAAGATAAAGGATCAAAACGGACCAAAAAAAAGATAAAGGACCAAAGTGAAACTTGGAGCAAAGATAAAGGACCAAAAGTGATAATTAACCTTTTCAAAATTAAATGTTAATTGCAAAATTACAAGATTACAACATGTTCTGTAGCCAAAAAAAAGATTACAACATGTTCAAAAAGTCTATTTCTTGGCGAGGTAAGTTATATAGCGGGAGCATAATCATAACCACCGTCGTCGTCATCATCACCTTCTCTGTATGCAACTATAGCAAAGTTAGAATCTCCATCACTATTGTGATAATCTCCTTCAATGCAAGCTGTAGATGCATAAGAAAACAAACCACATGCATGCTTCTTGCACCTTGTCACAGTGGTATTGGAAATTGAAGCCATTTTGATTTATAAGACTAGCTAGGTATTGTGAATGTCTAGTATGAATTGGGACTATAAAATGGAAGCTATAAGATGCTAGCTAATTTAGCTATTTGAGTTAGCTGTATTTGATTTGGATTTCAGACTCATTGTTTATATAACAAGAAGAGAAGTAGTAAACCTCGTTCTGGCTCAAGCGGGCCATGCAGGGGAGTGTGGAATTTTGCTTAATGGCTATAGGTGCCTTGATGTGTGTTGCAATCTTGTTCAACCACATTGGAAATATTCTTTACAAATGAGCAAACAGTACGTTGCAACAAGCAGCCAAGAATGACAGCATATACATGCATGTTGATGTAAAGATGGAGAGAGTGTGAAAGTAACAAAAATAGAGTGAATCTTTTAGTGGACGATGGGAACATATAAAGTGTCATAGAGTAGAAAGTGGGAGGAATAGACTACTATCCTGCTTCTTCTTTTTTTTTTTTTAATTAAGAGGACATTCCCTGAATTTATTAAAAAAACCAAAAAAGAGGATAGAAAATGGCACAAAGGGAGACTAGACCAAAACCCTTGACAAGAAACAAGATAAAACTTAGGAACTAAGGAACAATTAAGAAGGACCCCTAAAATAATCAAAAGACAAAAATAGTCCAACTATGGAACTATAATTTCCTGAAGACAAAACAAAACACCAACTAAGGAACTAGTAAAAATCAGTCAGATCAAAAAGAGACAGAGACTGAATTTGTCCTGGAACAGGTGTTATAGCAAACACTATTCTGAGTCAGATTCCTTTTTTGCTGAGATTTTATCTTTTGAGTCTTAGACACGACCGGCTCGGAATAATCCGTCTGAGCAACTCTTCCTTGGCTATCAGGAGTCACAAGATCATCCTTACAATCTAACAGATCCAACTGTTGAGAAGATTTCAAACTCTCAACTGAAAAGAAAGAGTCATTGACCAATTGGACCTATGCTGATATATCATTAGGTTGCATAGCCTCATCTTTAATTTGATGGGAACTATATTGATCAATGGCGCCAATGCTTGTATCCTGAGCTTGTTGCTTATAGTTAAACTTCAAAACATATTTAAAAGATCGCTCCTGTTTATCCTGAGCTTGCTGCTTATTTTATTTTTTAAATATGTTTTTATTCTCGAATATGAAGTTTTCATTTTTAGTTTTCATTAAATTTTCTTTCAACTTTTGATATAGTAATTATATTTGCGCTAAATTATAGTCTTAGTCCCCATATTTCATAAATTCAGATATTTGATCCCTTGTTTTTAAAAACTCAGACATTTAGTCTAACAAGGAGTTTTTCTTATAATTAATAACGTGACGTGAAACTCATTAATTGACGTGACACCTTAGTTGGCAGCACATGTGGCTCCCAACAATTAATGAATCCAACTTAGATGCCACGTCACTAATTAAAAAATAAAATATTTACAAGAATAAGAAATGAAACCTATTTATGGTAATCACTTTCTCTTCTTCCCCTTTGTTGCAAGCATTATATTTAGGGGGGAGCCTTCTTGAAATATCTTTTTAATCAATGTTTTATTAAGAAGACTGTTCATCAATATACGTATTTGCCATCATCCAAAATGGGAAATTTTCAGAACCACATGGATCTAGAAATAATGACCACAATTATTTCGAAGACATCAAATAGTATGTAAGAACAATCTAATTTTAATGTTTTGTCTAAGTATGCAAATTGTATGGAATATTATCTTAGAGTAGAAGTGGACAAAAAAATAGAAGCAGAAGCACTCTAAGTATTGTGATCAAGATTGATCATTTGGTACCTATATGAAGAAAAGCGAAGCATGTATCTAGCCTTTGACAACGTCTATGAAAGAAGACAGTCTCAAGTCAACACGCATCAATTTCATACATAGTGCATCTAACGGTTGACTCTTCCTGGTAAAGAGTGCTTCTCGTCTCAGTGTGAATCTAGTGTACACTTCTTCTGGTGTCTTCAACATCTTAACTGTACAGTAATTGCCAATTGATGAATACGTACAGAAGTATTGGTACGAGAAAACAAATGGAAGAAATAATGAAGAATCGATGAGAAACACTGAAATCAAAATGAATAACTTAGTTAAGATATTTGAAACTGATTTCTTATTGTGTCAGCGTTGCTATATTGGTTTTTTGTAGGATGAAGTGAGTTTCACATACAATATCAGCGTAGTAGCAGACATTAATGATTTTTTTTCGTTTCTGAAAAATCCCTAGATAGGTCAGAATGGATATTTTCATGTCTAAACCACATTGACACCGGCTTTCTCATCGCCTTTTTCAGTGTGGAGGTTGCATAATTGAGGCAGTAGTCAAAGCCTTTTTCAACCTGCAAAATGCTTCATGACACAAATCATAAAAAACTAAAGCTACATCCTTAAGGAGCAAACTGGTTAGTGACCTAGAAATTTGGAGAAATCCTTTATAAACAGGCGATAGAAACTCGCATGACACAAGAAACTTCTTACCTCTTTCTCGGAGGTAGGAGGTGACATTTTTTCTATTATCTCAATTTTTTCCTAGTCAACCTCAATACCTCTTTCAGACACCAAGTGCCCAAGTACAATCCCCTCTCTCACCAGAAAATGGCATTTTTCCCAATTCAACACAAGATATACTTTCTCACACCTCTCAAGAACTTTTTCCAAATTGACCAAGCAGTTATCTAAGCTTGACCCATGCAGAGAGAAGTCGTCCATAAACACTTTCATAATATTTTAACAAAGACAAAAAATGGACATCATACATCGTTGAAAAGTAGCAGGGGCATACACAAACCTAAAAGCATCCTTCTTTAAGCATATGTTTCTCTTGGTTGCTAGAATGAATGAGAATTTGGAAAAATCCAGAATAACCATCCAAATACCAATCGTCTGAGTGCCTAAATAAAATGAATGGGAGTTTTGAAAAATCCAAGAATAACCATCCAAATAGCAAACATGGGAAGGGGAAAGTGATCTTTACGGGTCGCTTTATTTAGCTTCATATAATCGATACACATTCTCCACCCCGTACCTATCCTAGTTGCAATGGATTTATTCTTCTCATTTTTTATAACTGTGACACCTCCGTTTTTAGGTACTACTTGAACGAGACTAACCTATTTGCTATCAAAAATTGGATATATTACCCCAACATCAAGGAGTTAGAGTACAGCTTTTTTCTTCCATGTTAGGGTTCAATCTCATTTGATGCTCAACAAAGGGATTATAGTCCTCTTCAGGTAGTATTCTATGCAAGCAAGTTGAGTGATTAATTCCTTTAATGTCCTCAATAATATACCCTATATATGGCTTTAGGATATATCTCTTGAAAACATCAAGCAATTTCTTTGTTTCACTCTCATTCAGCTTTGCAATCACAATTGACAGAAAAAGTAGAGTTTTGGCCAAGAAGTTGAGACTTGAGAGGTAATGGAAAAGGTTTATGTTCTACCTTTTGAACTTCTTTTGGAAGAGCTACAGATTTTTCCTTAACCAGTGCTTCAATGCCCAAGTTTTTAATGGGAGGATTTTTATCCAACAAGTTAGCATAAACTTGGGCTTTTTCAGCCATTTCCTCATTTTTGGTGCCTATCAAACATGCTTCTATCCCATCGTGTAAAGATGATACAAAAAGGCAATCTTTCACACAGTGGTCTATAGTATCAACCCTGCAACAAGAATCCTTAACAAAAAGACATTTCATGAGGTTAGCAAATTCAAATTCAATTTTCTCCTCACCCACATTGAAAGAAAGCTTACCATGTTTAACATAAATAATGGCCCCAGCAGTAGCTGGTATATACTATTCTCCTACCTTGACAAGAACATCCTCTAAGTTTCTAGTCTGATATTTGATGGAACGATCTGCTAATTGCAAGGTCATTTTTGTGGGTTTGAGTTTTCCTATCCCAACTCTCTCACAAATGGTTAATGGCACTAGACTCACACTAGCTCCTAGATCTTACGTGGCTCTATTAATGGTTTCATTTCCTATCACACATGGTATAGAAAAAATTCCAAAATCTCTGAGCTTAGGAGGTAATTTGTTTTGAATGAAATAATTTCATTCTCCCGTTGAAGCCACTGTCTCACCGTCATCTATTTTTCTTTTCTTAGACAAAATTGCTTTCAAAAATTTAGAATAAGATGGCATTTGAGACAAATCTTCAGTGAAATTAATGTTAGTGTAGATCTTTTTCAAAAGTTTAACAAATCTCTTAAATTTCTCCTCTATTTTTGCTTTTGCAAATCTTTGGGGAAAGGGTATAATTTTTCTTTTATGGTGGAGGAGACATGGTTTTTATTTTTCCTCTTCTAATTTTCATTTACTGTAACATCCCCCAATTTGGCTAATTTCAATAATTGAAATTAGCAAGTGTTTTTATCTAATTAATGGTTAAGTTAAATATTTGAGTGTACTCGAAATCATGATTTAGAATTTTAGTTGCTAAATTATATGAAATATGTGCACTGTTGATTAATTGTTTAATAGCAATGGGTTGTAAGTGAATAATTGAGAGTAAGGGCAAATAAGTCATTTCATTAATCGATAATTTTGATGATTTATTGTTAATCAAGTTGTTTGGTTGATAATGGAGCTATAAATTGATTGTTTGGATTTGCTTGAAATCATGGCTAATGAATAATTAGAGTACATTGTGCATTAGTTGAGCAAGTTACATTGGGTGTTGTATAAGTAATAGTGGGGGTGCTAGAAACCAGAAGGGTATAGTTGGGACTTCCACCCAATTAACTTTACCTTCAGCTGAACCATTTAACACTCTCACTCACTCTCACATTTCACTCACAAAAAGACGCACACACCCACACCTCAACACACAAAATTCAGAAAATAAGAAAAGAGAGAGAGAGAGGAGAACCATGAGGAAGAGGGAACAACAATCAGTTATCATCATCTTCCTCACCCAATTTCTGAAGTTATTGAGAGTCTAGTTCTCCATTCCACCTCCTCTTCTTCCATTTTTTAAAACACTCTAAGATTGGGGGCACTTAGATTAAGATTCTAGCTTGCATGTGGTTCTAATTAAGCTCTAAGAGTTGTTTGAAGCATTGCATGTCAGATTGGAGGATTGTTTAGCAAGATTTAGAACCTACATTTCAATTAGGAGCTGTTTGGTGAGGTGTAGAAGCTGGATTTTTGAGTTAGAGAGCTTTTGGGTAGTTTTGGTGTTGATTGAGTCTACATTGCCTTGCTTGTTGTGTTTGTTGTGATTATCATCACAAAGAGGTGAGTTCTTCGATTGTTTGTGTGTTATGTGATGTTTCAGCTATTGCATGTTTAAAACCTCTTATTTTGATATTCTATGTTTGCTGAAATTGTTTGAGAATGTAGAGGTTTATTGGGGAAGTTTTGTGTTGTTGATATTGAATTGTAAATGATGATATGTTTAATGAGCTCATGAAAATGTATGGTTTGCATAGCTGCTTGGATGTTTGTAATTGCTTCAAAATATGCCTAAATTGTAGTTTAGAATCTGTTTTTACGAAGGAAACGAAATGGGATAGGTTTGGGTACCAAAAACATTGAAAAAGGAACATTTTAAATCACTTACAGCAGGCAAAAGCGCCCCAGACGCATCACCGTGCTCTCAAGCGCATGAGAGACAGAACCAAAATGTCCAAAAGCGCTTCAAGCGCATCACCGTGCGCCCAAGCGCATGAAAGACAGAACCAAAATGTCCAAAAGCGCTTCAAGCGCATCATCGTGCGCCCAAGCGCACGAGAGACAGAACCAAAATGTCCAAAAGCGCTTCAAGCGCATGGCCATGCGTCCAAGCGCATCTGTCAGTTCTAAAACTTATTTTTCTCACTCTTTTGTGTACCAATGGTGTTCCAAACCTCTCCCAGTTCTATTCCCAACCTTCCCCAATGTTAAACGAATAATTATACTCCACTTATGATTATGTTGACATGTAAATTGGTTGACATTCAAGTTATCAATGTTATTATAAATCGATTTAATCTTTTACCGAGAGAGAAAATATGGCCAAGGCCGAGTAAAGGACACAAGTGTCCAAGTAAACATAAGACATTAAGCGGATGACGATCCCCAGTTATAGCACACATGGTATGAGATTTGCAGCGCTTCTGAACCGCCACTATTCTAGAATCCTGTGGCGATTATAAACTACCAACAGTCAAGTTTCCAATTTTTTAAACAACAGCGGCGGTTGTAGCCGCCGTAAAGTTCTTATTTTAAAATAATAATAATAATTTAGCTTATTCATTCTATTGCAATTTTTCTTTATAATTTGGTTTCGTTTTTATTTCATTTTTTCCTAAACCATCAATTCAGTAAATTTGAGAATACAATAACGACAATTCAGTGTTGTGGGGTCTGTCATCAATCTATTTTAAAAATGATGTAGATATGTAAAGCTTACATATGACAACAACATTTCTCATACTACACGAGGGACACAACAAGTTTATTTTTAAATAGATCAAATAAAAAATATAATTAAGTATTACTATACAAATTACAATGGATAATTGAAATTTACAGTAAACTCTAAATTAAGTAAATGGTCAATTACTAAACAGTTTTTCTTGAGGCAAATATAGTTCTTTAAGGAGAGTTACATCAATTAAGGAACAACACTTAAGACAAAAAATACAATCACAAGTATTAAGTGAACATAATAAAAATTAAGCCAAACTATACTAAACTCGGTGATCTTCCTAATTAGTGGATTCAGAACCACAAAACTAATATGTTAATACTATCTGTCCCATAATTAAGCTAAGATATCAAATCTTATGCGGCGGGCGCATAGTCGTAACCACCATCATCGTCATCATCACCTTCCCTGTATGCATGCTTCTTGCATCTTGTGAGAATGGCCATAGAAATGAATGCCATTTAAATGTTAAGACTAGGTTATCTTGATGTCTTGAATTGGAACTTGAAAATTGAAACTATAAGATGCTAAGCTAGTTAGTTGTTTGAGTTTGGTTGGGCATTGATGTAATTATATAGCCAGAGAAGTTGAATAAGACTCATCTTGGCACAAGCAAACCACGCGAGGAGTGTGGATCATTGCTTTGGGTACGAGCATGAAAGTGTGCTAGGATGTGTAATGCAATCTTGTTCAGCCACATTGGAATTCCGCTTTACATTTCAGCTAACACGTTTGAGAAAGTAGCATATACGTTGCTTTAGGTATGAGCAGAAAAGTGTGCTAGAATGAGTGGTTGATTTGGGACATATAAAGTGTTTGGGAGTGACTAGTGGAATCTTCGTTGCTGCATTTGTAAGTCAATGGTACCTTTCCTTTCAAGAACAAAAAAAGACAATGGTTTTAATTTTGTTCAATTTTTCTACTTTTCAGAATGTTTTCTTTTGATGATTCTTTGGAAGCCTTTGACTGTGGCGACTAGAGAAATAAATTCGTGTAGATAGCATTGTCTTGGGAAAACGTTTTTTAGGGTGTGTGTTGGGGATACTTGACAACTTTTTAAATTATGATATAGGATATAACGACATATATATTCATTGGATGCTTTTTGTTTTTTTTGTTCTCTTTAAATTTAGTTATCTTTTGGTTTCTGTACTTTAAATGTAGGCCACTCTCCTTTCAAAAAAAAAAATGTAGGTCACTCTTTCTGAAGTTTATTCAAGCTCTTGGGATCACCCAAGGGCCACAGGTTTAAGGAGCATATATATCAACAAATACTTTTAGGTCCTTTACTATTTTATGAGAGGCTTATTAGGTTTTTTTCAGGACTCTGGAGCTTATTAGGATGCAATTTGTGCCAGCCTTAATTCGTGATTCAAAACCATCTTTTAAATTATGGTTTACCAGTGACATGTTAGAGACAGAATTAACAAATAAAAAGAAATAAAGTTGATCAATTTGGAGACAAAATTGATTTCTAAATTTGGTAAGGAAATCATTTTTAAATCAATCACAAAATACAAAGTAGCTACTACTTTTGGTCACTTTTCGTCTCTAACACAGTCGCCAAATTGGTGTCTGAATTCAGTCACTATATTGGTCGATAAACTCAATCACTAAATTAATTGCTAAATCTGCCGCTCAATTCAGTAGCTAAATTGGCACTAGCATGCTAAATTAGGTCTAAAATGATTGTTATGTTCAGTTGCTAAAATTAGTCACCAAATCGGTTGATCGATGAATCCTAGTTACTAAATAAGTGTCGAAATTCAATCACTAAATTAGTTCCTAAATTTGGTTGCTAGAGCTGTCTTGATATTTTTAGTCACGTAATCAGCTGCTAATAATTAGTGACCATGATCTAGCAACTGATTTTGCTTGGTCTCAAAATTCGATGGCTAAATTAATGTTGTCCTCACTGATGTTTCCTATATGGGGACTGAAAAGCCGGAAGCTAATTTATGTTTTTTCCTAAAGAACGTAGCAGTGCTATGTTTGTCCCCTTATAATGTTACTAACCATGACACTGTAGAGCGACAATCTAGGTAGCTGAGGATGCTAGGTTTTCTCTGTTTGTGGCACGAAACTTAATCTGTTGATGGCTATGGACTCAAGTAGCTTCACCACTTTATTGAGGTTAAATTCTATTGGACCTCCGGTTTTAATGACCACAAATCTTACGAACAAAATAATAAATCTCCTAAATAATAAACTATTGAAGTTGGTACTTGGTTATGCTTAAAAAACAAGTATAGTATAAATCAAGAGCTGTGGATGTCAGAATGGAGTCAAACCAAAGCCAAACGTAAGTGTTGAGAAGTGATGCATATTTTTAGATCTTTCTAGAGTACACTAGTAAATTATAGAATAAGTATTAATATTAGCTTATGATGCACATGTCTAGACTTTTCTAGAATATTTGAGTTGATCATAGAATAAATACTAAAACACTTGTATTAGGAAGTATCATGAAGATTCTAGAAAGAATCTTCTAGAGTATCTTCAACACCTATAAATATGCAACCATAGCTCATTTGTAATCAAGTCATTGGAGAAGCAATACAACCTATTCCTTTGCTCCAAACTTCACACCACTAACTACTATTATCTTCCAACTATCAACTAAAGCTTTTTTCTACTATCCAACTATTTTCTAAACTAACTTTACTACCTCAAATACTAACAGTGGTACCAGAGCTACGTTCGGTCATCTACTGGGCGTAGATAAACTATCAAACTACCTACTAAAAATCACTACCGACAATTCTACACTACTTCCATTATTTTCTTAGTCTATGGCTAGCAACACCCAATCATCATCTAATATTCAAGTCCCTACTTTTTCCGGTGAAAACCATGATTTTTGGAGCATTAAAATGAAGACATTTTTTTGCTCTCAAGATCTATGGGAAGTCATAGAGGAAGGAATTATCCTTCCCGCCGATACTTCAACTCTTACTACAGCTCAAAAGAAAGAGTTGAAGGAAAATAGGCAAAAAGATTCAAAGGCATTATACTTCTTGCAACAAGCTGTGGTGACTCTATTTTCCCGAGGATAATGGGAGCTACTAGTGCCAAGGAAGCATGGAGTACACTACAGGAGGAGTTTCAAGGAACTGCCAAGGTACGTGCCGTCAAACTCCAAAGTCTAAGGCGTAAGTTTGAATTATTAAATATGAAGGAGTCTGAGACCGTACAACACTACTATACTAAGATAAAAGAAATTGTTTCTCAAATGAGAGCCTACGGGGAAAATATTCTCGACAAAAGAATAGTTGAGAAAATTCTAATTTCTATTCCCCGTAAGTATGACCCAATCGTGACGACGATTGAGCAAACTAAGAATTTGTCTACTTTATCGGTGACTGAACTAATGAGCTCTCTTGAAGCTTATGAGCAAAGATTGAGTAGGCATGATGATGACTCTGTAGAAAATGCCTTTCAATCTAAGCTCAAATTTCAGCCTCAAAATAAAGGGTATGGAGGAAACAAGAGTAGTGGAGAAAATTCTAGAAACAAAGAGAATTCTAGAAATTTCTCAAAGAAAAATCAAGACGAGTATCCTCCATGCGGCATATGCAAGAGGACTAATCATGCCGAGAAAGACTGTCGATGGCGTGGAAAGCCACAATGTCGGCACTGTAAGAAATTTGGGCACGTGGAGAAGAATTGCTACAGTAAAAATAAGCATCATGCTAATTTCGTCGAAGAACATGAGAGTGTCCAGAATAAGCATGATGGTGAAGAAGATCTCTTCTATGCTACTCAAGATTCCAACGATGACAAAGAAGGAACCTGGTACGTAGATAGTGGTTGTAGTAATCACATGGCTAAAGACGAGAGCATCTTCAAGCAAATTGATGACTCTGTCAAATCGAAGGTCCGACTAGGGAATGGTACTACCGTGGAATCGAAAGGAAAAGGCACTGTCATGGTGGAGACAAAGAAAGGTACGCGACTCATTAAAGATGTCTTACTAGTTCCCAGTCTTAAAGAAAATCTCTTGAGCATCGGTCAAATGATAGAGAAGGGCTACATCCTTCACTTTGAAGGAGATAAATGCACAATCTATGATAACACTAATAAAAGGGTTGAGATAGCTCAAGTAAAGATGGAGACGAGGAACAGAAGCTTCCCGATAAATTTTAAATATACTACCAACATTGCCATGAAGGTGCAGGCTGATGATTCAAGGCTATGGCATCGAAGATTTGGCCACCTCAACTCTAAATCCTTAAAGTTGTTATATCAGAAGAATATGATGAGAGATCTACCATGTCTAAAAGAAGATGATGGAGCATGTGAAGGATGTCTTCTCGGAAAGCAGCACAGATCACCATTTTCAGCTAGCAATGCATGGAGAGCTAAAGATGTGCTAGAGCTCATCCACACAGACGTTTGTGGACCGATGAGGACGCCATCACTCGACAACAACAGGTATTTCATCCTTTTCATCGATGACTTTTCTAGAATGACTTGGGTCTATTTCATCAAAGCAAAATCAGAAGTCTTTGGAATATTCAAGAAGTTCAAGGCCCTTGTCGAAAAGCAAAGTGGTAAACACATAAAGAGGCTTAGGAGTGATCGGGGAAAAGAGTATAACTCCCATGAGTTTGATAAATTCTGTGAGGATGAAGGCATCGAGCGACAACTTACAGTCGCATATTCTCCTCAACAAAATGGAGTATCAGAAAGAAGAAATCGCACGGTCATGGAGATGGCTAGATCAATGCTAAAGGAAAAAGGACTACCAAACACTTTTTGGGCTGAAGCAGTTTACACGGCTGTTTACATTATCAATAGATGTCCAACTCAAGCAGTCCAAGACAAGACTCCTATTGAAGCTTGGAGTGGACAGAAACCATCCGCTAAACATCTAAGGGTCTTTGGATCAATATGCTACATTCACGTCCCAGAACAAAAGAGGCACAAGTTAGAAGACAAGACAGTTCGAGGCATCTTCTTAGGATATAGTACACAATCAAAAGGCTATCGAGTTTACAACTTACAAACAAAGAAAATCATTATTAGTCGAGATGTTGATGTTGATGAAGCTGCCGCTTGGAATTGGGATACAGAAAAAATTGACAGAAGCAACATTTATCTTCCAGCACAACAACCTCAAGAAGAAGTTGAAGAAGTAACAGAATGTTCAGGTATGCCTCCTTCGTCTTCTTCTCAACAAGATTCCTCACCAGAATCTACTCCGAGACGAGTTAGATCTCTGGCAGATATATATGAAACTTGCAAATTGGCCATACTTGAGCCGGAAAACTATGAAGTAGCATCAAGGCAAGAAGTATGGGTCAAAGCAATGGAGGACGAGATTAAATCAATTGAGAAGAATAACACATGGGAGCTAGTAGACTATCCAAAAGATAAAGATATCATAGGAGTTAAATGGGTTTATAAGACAAAGCTTAACCCTGATGGCTCAATACAAAAACACAAGGCTAGGCTCGTAGCAAAAGGCTACTCTCAGCAACCTGGAGTCGACGACAATGAGATATTTGCTCCAGTTGCACATCTAGATACAATAAGAGCTATATCAGAGAAGCATAGGCGACAAAACAAAATCAAATCAAGTATTACACAACAGAAGACCAGGTTGCAAACATATTCACGAAGGCGTTACTACCAAGACCAAGATTTGAGCAACCACGGATGATGCTTGGAGTTACTGAAATATGCATCAAGGAGGAGTGTTGAGAAGTGATGCATATTTTTAGATCTTTCTAGAGTACACTAGTAACTTATAGAATAAGTATTAATATTAGCTTATGATGCACATGTCTAGACTTTTCTAGAATATTTGAGTTGATCATAGAATAAATACTAAAACACTTGTATTAGGAAGTATCATGAAGATTCTAGAAAGAATCTTCTAGAGTATCTTCAACACCTATAAATATGCAACCATAGCTCATTTGTAATCAAGCCATTGGAGAAGCAATACAACCTATTCCTTTGCTCCAAACTTCACACCACTAACTACTATTATCTTCCAACTATCAACTAAAGCTTTTTTCTACTATCCAACTATTTTCTAAACTAACTTTACTACCTCAAATACTAACAGTAAGATTAGAAGTTTCACGAAGGCAACTCAATCTATTTTAGTTTTTAAAGAGGCCTATAATTTTCTAGCAGTTCTACGTATGTCTAAGACTCACCATCTAACACTATGATGATCGATGTTCTGCGGTTTTCTCAAAAAATCTATCGTCTAACATACTATGTGGTATAACGGTTTTCTCAATGAAGCTTCCGTCTAACATACTATGAGGTTTAATAATTCTAACGTATAAGTTAAGGTCCTAATACCTCCTTAGAGTCAACTACGTGATGTATTCCTACCCACCACAACAAAAGGGCCAACCAGCAAGAGAATATGGAGCATTAGACAACCACAAACTTCTCTATATAAGAGATAAAGATGGTATTCATGTAGTTCTTGAACAAAACAGGTGCAGTAGTCACTCAACGACAAAACTACCGCTCATATTGACCATAGAGTGTCTTGAAAGTGTTCTTGGGTATATGTTCTGCTTTCACACGAATTTAGTGGTAGCCTGACCTTAAGTCGATCTTAGGAAATGTCGAAGCTCCAAATAATTGGTCCACCGAAGGTCCTATCCTTGGGAGAGAATATTGCCAGGTTTTCATTGTTACCTTGTTCTCACAGGTTTATTCGTAGGATCAGCTACAGACAAACTCGAAAGCAGGCAAGAAATGGGTAGCTTTGTCGTTTCCCTAAAGTTGTATGCAGTAAGAGAATGAGTTGTATCAGAATCATATAACACAATAAGAGGTACTCCTTGGATGAAACATTTACCTTGAATAAGATCCTCAAATATACGCTTCAGTTTCAGATAATGCAAAGACTACAAAAAGACTTGGCCCGATTAGCATGCAGCTTCTGAGACTTCACATTGCTAGCAGGTGTAGACTTAGTTTCTTCACCGTCATGGCTCACAACACAAGCCTCTCCATAATATAGGTAGAGGTGTTCAGTCTCCTTACACTTATTAGTACTAAGAAAATTCCTACTATCTATAAGCATAGGCAATCATAAAAGAGTACACAGAGAAAAACATAACAGACTCATGTCGCTGCCTGAAGAATCAAGCCAAGCTCTGATACCACTAAATGGTGACACCCGCTACCCCGTTTGAAAAAAGTTGAGGTAAATAAAAAAATTAATAGAAATTATGTCTTTATAAAATGTTTGAGGGAAACGAAATAAGAAGTATCACCGATGAACTCAAAAATACAAATCAACCAAATAAAAATAGTAAAGTAAAAACCCTATGGAACCCATGTGTCACATGTCTCAGAGCTTTCACCAGTTATTAAAACTTTTGGAAAAAACGAATAATTAATACATAATAACTAAAGTCTTCATCTCGTGTGACCAAATTTTTAGTGTCCATGTAGACAAATTCATCACCTTCTACTTGCTCATCACAGAAACGTTACAATGGCAGACGAGTAGGCACAGAGGAACTCACATAACATGGGAAACAATAAGCGGTACTCGATACAACATACATAACATGCGTACACAAACAATCATCCACTAATCTTCATCTAGTGGATCTAATTCCTCAACTGTACATGATCTAACCCTCAACGTCGCGACATAACGTATAGTCCTTTGGACTACAACGTCAACGCGAACCTAACACCACTACTCCAACTTCATGCTCAAACTGTCACTACTCTGTCAGTACATCTAGATCCATCTAACTCTGGGCAAGCGGATGCAAGTTCCCTCGCGTCCCAGAAAATAGATAGAGTCTAGTCAAGGTACCCCAGTGTTTTGTGGAACGCCCCATTGATGCCCCACTTAGGACTTCCCTACTAGGCCTACCCGCAATGTTGGGACGTGGTCGTCTCTATTACTACTCCCATAATCATTTGCTTACCAGCACACCTATCATCATCACCATCCTTTGAAGTACGGCTCGCCCATACTGTGGCGTGTCCACGACTCTTAGAGAATTTAGGAGGAGAATTTTTTTCTTCCTAATCTCACCTTAATGATATTTTATTCCTTAAGCCGTTTTTATATTCAAGTTTAGTCTCTTAAGGTAACTTAACTACTTAAGCTTAATCATGACTAAAACCCCCCAAAGTCATGACACTCATCCAATCAAGATTAATACATGTTGTTTAACAGTGTAAAATTATACAACTGTGTATTAATGATTTTTTTCTTTTTCTTTGACCATAACAATTTTTTCTATTCATTGAATAATTAAATAATTATTTTAATCAGTTGTAATATCTTTCTACCAAAGAAATAATATTTTCACTCACCGAGTCATATCCCACATAGAGAAATCCAGTTTAATTTTATTGCAGAATTCTGAGTTCATTTGAAAATTAAGCAGCTGGTATAATTTACCCGGTCATCCAAAAGCAGGAGAATTTTCTAACATAAAACTTTAGATGAAAATTTCACAATAGTAACACCATTTCAACCACAAAAACATCACACCTTTATTTCATTTCAAAACATATAAAAAACCAGTTCCACTCTAGGAAATTCTATAAAAGACAAAAGTATGGTCGGTGAAAGATACAATACTACTTAGGTCTTACAATTTGTAACTTTGTCCCATCGCGCGTGCCAATTTATTTATCACCTAATTTCAGTGTAAACAAATGAATTTGAAAAACTTGAATAAAGAGGACTCAAATTAAATCATTTGGGTTGTCAAGTTCGAGATTAATTAAGAGTTTAAAGTGTAAACACAATATTTTTAGAAAAGAACTCAGTTACACTTTCATTCGAATTAGTGAAAGGACTCGAGAATAACAACATAAGTTGAATTCAATGGTAAAATAAGATAACAAAACCTAAAAGAAACAGGAGAATAAATCCAAGAGGAATGAGCTACTTGAGTTTAGAGTAACAGATTAAAGAAAAGACTAAGTAAAATAAGCAAAAAACAAGAGTGAAACACTTCGATTTTCAAAAGAGACTTAACTATTAAAATAAAAATCGAAATACAAATGTAAATGGCAAGAACATACATTTTTTACCATTATTGCCAAGGATCATGTGTAGTCGGATGTGTTAGACATGTGTAGGTTACTGAATGATATGAATTCCACCTTTATTCCTAAGTATAATCTCCTATTAATAGAGTTTACAAAAGATAACAAACTTATTGCAAGATGGACACATGACCATTCAAAAAAAAAAAACAAACTAATGATTCACCAACGATTGGTAATAATCTATTGCCACCTCAGCCTTGTTGTGTTGGATGCCTTCCACTTGTCCAAAAGCCCTTGAGAACTCCTAAAAACTGCCACTTTACGAATTTTCTATATTTTCTGTGCTTTAGGCCTTAACTTCGAAACTTGACCTAGGCAATGTGCCTTCGAACCTCTCCAAGATATCTCGACCCATTGCAGATTTCAAAAGCTTCATTTTGAATCGAAACTTTTTCCAGCTACCCTATCAATTAGGTTGGTTGATTTCAAACTCGAAATTTGTCTATAACAGCATTATATTGTAAATTAAGCAAAGGGTCAACTACTACACTTTTTCTTGAGAAGGCAAAATATATTTCATTAGAAGATGTTACAACAAGGAACATCAATTATGTCAAATAATACAGTCTACATTTATTATGAATATTTTGTAAACATCATAAAAGCCTTGCTAACTAAACTCGAGAGTCTGCCTAATTGATTTAGAATCACCAAAGTATGACTGGGAGCCTCCATTTTGTTAATACTAGCTGATCAGTAAGTCAAGATTTTAGATAATTATGCGGCAGGAGCATAGTCGTAACCACCATCATCGTCATCATCACCTTCCCTGTATACAACTAGAGGACAGCTAGAAATATCCATATCAGTTTTCTGGCAATCTCCTCCAAAACCCATGTATGCATGCTTTTTGCACCTTGGTACAATGATCTTGGAAATAAGTTCCATTTTGAATGTAAAAATAGGTAATGTGAGTGTCTTGAAAGTGGAATTTGGAAATTGAAACTTTAAGATGCTAATAGGCTAGTTGTGTATGTGAGTTGTGTTTGTTATAATGGAGTTAGAGACTTGGTGTTTATATAACACAAAGAGAACTTGTTGAACTCTTTCAGCACAAGCAAGCCACACGAGGAGTGTGGATCATTGCTTGGGATATGAACAGACTGTGTGCCAGGATGTGTGATGCAATATCTTGTTCAGCCACATTGGAATCCCTCTTTACATTTCGGCTAACACATAGGAAAAAGTATACACAAATAGTGGAAAGTGACAAAAACAAAACGAATATTTGAATAGGATTGGGACATATAATTGTTTTGGAGTAGAAAGTGGGGCGACTAGTGGATAATACAGGCCTTGCTAGCTTATCAATCATTTATCATGAAATCTTAATTGCTCCATTGGTGTGTCAAGTGTCAACCGTCTTTATTTTTTACATCTGTTATGTTTTTTAGAATGTTTTCTTTTGAGGACTCTTTGGAAGCAAATATACTGCGGCGACTAGAAAAATAATTCCGCGTATGTCATATATAATAATACGCAGCCAAAGCTAGCATTATGTTGAGGATACTTGACAACTTGTTAAATTAGAAATTCGGAGATCTACAGAATATACATCCGGATGTATTCTCCAAGTCAGCACTTCCGGCTCATCATCCCGCCAACGCGCCTCCACTTCCCTCCAATTCTCCGACCAGCCACTCGTCGCCATGTGCGCCGCGTCAGCTCCAAGTGGCTGGTGGTGGCAACTCAACTCCAGTCAAGCATGGAAAATAATGTGAAGTCCTGTTCTTGCGGTTCCTTTACTCAAAAAATTGAGCTACAGTGTTGCAGATTTTGGTAGCAGAAGTAGAATGGTGTTAAAGATCTGGTTTCAGGAGTGTTTCACCACGTGTCTTCCGTTCTTTGCTTCTCTCTGCTCTGTTGCTGGTTTTGTTCAATTCTTCAGTCTCTCTTCTACACGTGGTGACATTTTGCTGTTTCTTTTCAATTTACACTCTTCTTCTTTCTGCTCCCTCTGCGTTTTTGGAAAGTCAGATACGCAAACTCAATTTTGCTGGCTACACAAGTTTGCTGGTTTCAGCACATAGAAAACGAGGGAGCGAGAGATAGAGGAGAGACGTAAAGCGCACTACCTCAACACACCAGTATTCTCTCTCTGTTCAGCTTCATTCTTCTTCTTCTCTGCTAGGTTTTGATTTTCTTTTTGCTTGATTCACAGAAATTGATGCTTAAAAGCTAAAAGATGGAGCTTCGAAAGTCACCACAAACAGGTATTACATGAAAACCCTTTGATTTCTTGCTTTAATTTCTACCCAGAACAACTTACTGTACCTGTATCTGATTTGATACTATTTTTTTATTTGCATGAATTGAAATCAACAAGACTCACGGTGGCGGCGACGACGCTATGCACAGTAAGTGTTCTGCACTTCCTTTTTCTTTTGTGTTTACTCAAAAAAAAGTTAAAATAAAAATTGAATCTTTTATCCTTTTCAATGATGTTTGCTTTGTGGGTGGGGATAAATGTAAACTCTACCGTTGTATGCTTACAATTAGATTCAATTGGGTTTTGTTTTTTCTGAAAATAAGGTCTTCTTGATCTCTTAATTTATTTTTCTCATTTGCTTCATGTTCTGTTTGATAAAAAAAATGTGAGGATTCTGCACATATTATGTTTGATGAAATGTCTTAATAATATTAGACAATTTAAAGGCTTGCAAACAACATTTAAATATGTTAAGTTCTCTTGGTTATCCATAATGATACACAGAAATTTTCTAAATCCATCATCCCTATGCATCTCTTCCTCAAATACCACATGTTTAGAAATACACATTCTTCCACTTCATTAATGCATCCATCAATGAATTCATTTCAGGTCAAAATGGCAATACCAGATCACCAAAGACACTTTGTACGAAGTATCAAAATGTGTTAGTGGAACAGAATTCTTTTACTGCATCCTTTTTTGCTATTCTAATTTGATTCTTTAGCTAAATTATATTAACATGATGTTTATGTTTTGGAATTGCAGCTGGAGACGTGGACGGCTTTGGTTGCATTTTTGTGTTTTGTGGGATATATTCTGAAGGAGATTCTTATGGGAGGGAATAGTTCAATAGGGCCTATTAGGAGACATGCTTCTTCATATGAATATGGTGGCTCTTCATCTTCATCTTCATGGGATAATAATAGTAATAATAACTATGGTTGGTACCCACAACAATCACCATGCCCTCAGCAAAATCCATATCAAACACCTCAACATCACCTTGCATCTGCATCAGCTCCATTTTATGACTATTGACAACCAAAAAGGAAGTTGAATAGAAGAAGGTATTCAAGGATAGCTGATAACTACCGTTCATTGTATGAGGTAATTTGATTAGATTAGATCATTGCATGTAACAATGTTTTGTGTTTTTTTAATATCTGAGGAATTGTTTGATTTGATCTTATTTGGTTTTGTTTGTCATTATCATTAGTCTTTGTTTTTTGGTGGGGTTAGAAGGAGACCAAAGACACTGTTTTTATCATTCATTGACTTTAACAAGTATACTTCCTGTCAAGGGGAAAAAAGAAACTGAGATAAATTGAAAGGGACCAATTTAAGCCATCTACTTGGCTAGAAGGAGATATTTTGTGTTTGTATCTCTAATCGGAGTTCACTTTACTGTGATTTTAATGATGGGGAACAATATATTTAAGCTCTTAATTATTTGCAATAAATGGTTTATAGTTTATACTACTAATTAGGATTTAGAATTTGAGCTGCCTATTGGAATTGACTGCTACATAACTTTCATTTGAGTTACTTTATGATGGAGCAGCTGTTCTGTTTCATGTATTTATTTATGATTTACTATTTTGTTGCTTCTCTCAGTCATCTGACTCATCTCCTCATAGTTTAATGTTGATTGTTTCTTCTTTTTTGCAGTTCTTTACAACACAACCTTATTCATGTGAACCCTCTAGCCTTCCAAAATATCCTCCCAGCAAAGAGATGGATACAAATCTATGGGGAGAAAAATCTAGAAGGTGAACAAACAGCTTAAATTACTTTTGAAGTATAACACTGAATTCATTAAGATTATCATCTCAGTTCTAATACACAAGCATATGCATGATGGAAAAATTCCGAACTTCTAAATGGAACTTCAGGTTATTTTGTCACTCAATTCAATTCACATGTCTTCTTTCTTTTTCTTTATTTGACAAGTGCATTTTTTTCCTGTAATATCAGTTAGGCTATCAATTGCTATATCACTTCACATACAGTTACCTATACAGACAGTTATCAAACTCTGATTTCTGTTCTAAATCCTTTCTTTGTTTTCTTTGAAAGAGCTTAGGATAATTATGCACAGTTTTGAATGTGGAGGTATCTTGAATTCTTGAGAAAGAAAAGACCCAGTTTCTAAGACAAATTATGGCAAGTTCCTGTGAAAGTTCCTCTTTTTTCTTTTTGGTTTATGTCTTCGCATATATGCTTGCTTTATGTTATTCTTAAAGTGGGAGTGATGGGATTATAATAATTAGAAACTTACCTTATCTGTCTTCACATATATGTTTGTATTTGGGTTTTTTTTATGTACTTTATACTGAGTTGCCTATAATATATCTACCAACAAATCCCGCTATTTTTCCTTAAAAAATGACAAGCATGGGTCGTCTTTTCATTTTCTTTGATATTTTTATGTCCAAACTGACCATGAAATTTGTACTACTCAGCATTTCTCTTTGTTCGAGAATTGGCATATGTATGGTATATGTGATTGGTTCTTAATTTTCATCAAATTGATGTATAGAAGAACTGTTACAAGTATGGCAGAAAAATGAGTCTTAAGACCCTTATAATATGCTTGGCCATGATTTGATATAATAGAGGTTATCAAGTTTTATGAGGTTATCAATATACTAGGCCTTAATTTACTGGATGAGTACCACATGCCAAAAATTATCGAAATTGGCATGTCTAGCTTCACAGGAGAGAATTATTGATCTTGGTCTTCACCATTATGCCTTTCATTCCCTATCTTTTGTGTACCTTAAGAACATGTTACATGACATTGCACCAATATAATTATTAATAACCAGATGTATAACTTCCATGATATATAAAGAGGTTTGTGTGAGGAGTGAATTGTTGGGCAAATCTTCTTTGGCAGTAAGCTTAGTTAGCTTCTGTGTCTATTAAAATCAAGTATGTAGTTATTTATGACAACTTGAAGCTTATTGAAGCAAGTTGTGCCAAGTCAGTTGCACCATTCCCCATTGATATGTAGAAAGCTAAGATTTTATAATTTATCAAGAGGAATTCAATGGTAAAATTTCATTAAGTGAGTTTGATCAAGCACCTGAGTTCTGCTCAAAGATCCCATTTTTCTACATCCATGAAATGTAATAAAGTGGGGTGAGGCTATGTCAATGATAACATGTTGCCTAAACTGCAAGCATGAATCATGAAAAGTGTATTATAATGTTGCAGGTGTAAGCTAGGAGTGGTGGTGAATTGAGATATGTGGGTTTAGTTAAATTAAATGTGACTATGCGTTTATAAATGGTATGTTGTGCTAGAACATTTTAGAATTTTGACTTGATGTAAAAGTCACTTAAGACATTATGTTAATACCTCAAAAGGATGCACATCAAGTTTTTTTTTTTTTTGCAGTTCCTCCATCAGAGCAGAAATTGGTCAGTGGAATCTTTGAATGATCAATGTGGATTATTATTCTCTCCTCAGAATTTTTTCTCTAGAGTAGGACAATGCATTGGGTCTCACAAGCTCATAGTTTCTATTGGCATGTTTTGTTTGATGCATCTACATTGCTTGTGGGAAAGGATAGGCTACATGTTGGACTTCATAGGCTTGATTTCTTAATTTTTTGTCTTGATAACACTAACACATTCCAATACCTGCCTCTTGGTTAGAAAGAAAAGTTTTGATACCTCCAATGCTTCTTCTCAAGTTAATGGATTATGAGTGACAGGATTTGAAATGTATAGCAATTAGCATTGTCTTAATTGGTGTCATGAACTCTCCAAAATAGCAATTAGCAATGTTAATGGATTATGGCTTCCTACTATTATTTCAATTTTCTCTTTTGAACAATGCCTATAAATTGTATTTCAATGGTAGTATTTGGATTATGTTCCTGTTTTGTCTATATGTTCTTGAACTTTTCCTTTAATTTCTACTAAACTAATTTTAATATTTCAGTGATTACATAGTCCCTGAAGCGTTGACCCCGTGCATCGCACGGGTCACGGCGCTAGTAGTATATATCTCTATTGGATGCTTTTTGTTCTTTAACTTTTTTTTTAAAAAAAATTGGCTATTTTTGGTTTCTTCATTTTAAAGGTATCGGTAACCAAGTGTCCTCGAGCTCTTGGGGTCACCCAAGGGGCACAGGAAAAAGAAACGTTGCTGATTAATCACCAAATTTCTTCACTATTTCATTTGAAATAAGAATTATGAATGGTAATCGGTAAATACACCACACTCTCTCTCTCTCTCTCTCACAAACTACCTTGGACATAACAAACCCAAGTCTTGTACGATACACCCTCATTGATAACTTTCATAAATACATTTACGGAAGAAGATTATGTAAATACATGTTGGCTCACGAATAAAAGAAAAGGTCTAGAAAGAGAGAACTCTCTAGTTGCTCAAGAAAAATTGTCAATTCTTGTTGCCAAAATGTTTGGTGATGAGTCTAGTTATACTATCATTGTAAATAGAAAGATCAAGAAGTAGATAATTAATATTAGGAGTGGAATACAACAAAAATCTAGAGATATAAATACTCTGCTTCCTATTACTAGAAAGATCTAGAGAACTTAATATTGCACTAGTGTTTACTGCTTAGTTATATCTTTATTTAATAATGTTTCTTGAAGATTCCATAGTATTCTCTATTTCTTGAAACTTCTATATTACTACTCTCCATCATTCTCACCAGTTTGGACGAGACTCATCATCGAGTCAAAATCTTCTTAATCGTCAAAGTTTGGTGAAAGATCAGCAACATCGAAGGTTGCAGAGACACCTTAGTCACCTAGTCGAACGTTGTAGGAATTGTCTTTGATCTTCTAGGCAATTTTGAACGGACCATTAGCTCTTTGGTATAACTGGCATTTGGTTTATTAGAAAGATGTTCCCTTTGAAATATATGCATAGCAAGTCTCCTTCTTTCAATGTATACAACTTTTGATAATTGTCTCGCTGTGTCTTATACTTTGAATTTTGCTTCTCAATTCTCTCACAAACTTGTCGGGCAAGCTCTTGATTTCATTTTCTCTTTGTTCTGCGTCTGCACTGTATTGTTGAGTGGTAGATGAAGGGATTAAGTCCAGTGGACTAAGGGCTTGTATGCCATCAACTATGTCAAATGGACATTTCTAGGTAACTTGATTGGTGAAGTAGTTGTAAGCGAACTCAACTTGTGCGAGGATAAGATCCTAGTGTGTTAAATTCTTTCCAACAAAGCTTGAAAGTAATTTCTCCAAAAGTCTACTAATTTCCACTATTTTTCCATCTGTGTCTGAGATTCACTACCCCTCTCGAGACTCTAGTACCCATCGTATTCCATAGTGTCCTCCAAAGGTGACTGAAGAATTTTACATCTCGATCGAATGTGATGGTTTTTGAGATGCCTTGAAGACCTTGTCTACGATTACCATTAGGGAATCATTTTGTCTTAGAGTTTGAAGTAGTCCAAGGATAAAATCCATACTAGCATCTTCTAAACGTGCCTTAGGAATTAAAAGTAGCACATATAACCATGTATTCTGACTTTTAGCTTTGGCAGAGTGATAAATTCTGCACCTTAATTTGGATTTACCTATTGCCATCTCTTTCCAGCTTAGGTTAATGATTTCCTTGACTAAGGCCACTATTTTGTGTCGTCCAAAATTGCCTCCAAGTCATTCATGTTTGTAATATCCTTGAGATGACTGAAGCTCATTAGATAACAAAACGTTACCAAAGTCAGGATATTCTAGTTACAACTCCTTGATAAACTCAAATCTAATAACTTTCATTTGAATAATAGTAAGTAAACTATGGGGGCGATGAAGGGCATCTGCCACGTCATTTTGAACTCCAACCTTTTTCTTGATTGCAAAGAGATAAGAATGCAAAAACTCACTCGACGCAGCATCCTTGAGAAATCTTTAAACTTCACTCTTACTACATGAACATTTCATAAATACTAAGTATCATAATATAACCAATCATTTATGATTGACCAAATCATTACTGAAAAGAATATCTATTGATTTTTTATGAGAGTTAGATTGCTTGAGGGTTTCATGGTCATAGTAAAAAAGCAACTCCTTATTTAACAAGTAGTGATTTTAGTGCTGAAGAGCACGAACAAGAGCATAAAATAGACTACTTTAGAATACCATTGATGCTTGGATGAGTGCAGCTCCAATTCCAGTCTTCAAAGCCTCACAACTAATTTTGAATACTTGGTCAAAGTTAGGAAAGGCTAGTACAGGTGTTCTGGTCAAATTCTTATTCAGCTTCTCAATGCTTTTATTGGCTTCTTGTGACTACCCAAACTTCTCTCCTTTGATAAATTCTTTAGAAGGGGAAGAACGCGAGCTAAAGTTTTTAATAAACTTCTTGGGAAAGAAGATATTCCGTGAAAAGTCTTTATGTCATTGACGAACATTGGAGTTGGCCAACTGTTAATAACTTCTATGTTTCTTCAGCCAATTCTTATCCCTTCAAATGTGATGATATATCCAAGAAAATTTACTTCATCAGTCAAGAATGAGCACTTCTTGCGGTTGCCATAAATTTTTGGCTCACAGTGAGTTTTAAGAACTTGTTGGATCTTCCATAAATGTTCTCCTTTGCTTTTGTTTTAAAACAAGATATTATCGAAGTTCACAAAAATAAACTTACCAATAAAGGGTTGAAGTACTAGTTTCATTAGCTGCATAAAGATACTTGGAACCTTTGACAATTCGAAAGGCTTAACTCTCTATTCATAAATGTCGTATCTCATTTAGAAAGTTTCCTTTCATTCATCTCTAGGAGAATGCTTATTTGGTGGTACCCACTTAAAAAATTAACTTCAAAAAACATATTGGCACCATGTAATTGATCCAACCTATCATCGAGTTTGGGTATTGGAAATCAATACTTCATTGTGATCTTGATGACTACTTGACTATCCTTGAAGACTTTCCAACTACCGTCTTTCTTTGGTATTAGGAGTGTAGGTACAACACATGTACTAACATTCTCCCATATCAACTCTTTCTAAAGAAGCTCCTCAACTTGGTGTTGCACTTTAACATGCTCTCTTTGACTCATCTTATAAGTTGGTCTGTTAGGAATGGAAACTTCAGAGATAATGTCAATGGCATGTTGTATGTCTCACATTGGAGGCAATCCTAGGGGGATTTCAGATGAAACAACGATTGAGAGTTCACGAGCAGTTGCTCAATTTCCTTTGGGATGAGGGATTGTTAATTTGATTTGAGCAATTGAACAAATCTCATAGCATGTACTTCTTCTATTTCCACCTTGAGTAGTCCATTTGCAACTAAAGATACTACAGGCTTTGATTTCTTTTTCCTTCTTTGAATTCATTGGGCGGTTGGGGTGTTAATTTGATCTTAACTCAATGCTTCCTAGAAGTGTAAGTTTTAACATGACAACAGACTAATGCATGAAGATATATTACAAAGGTAAACCAAGAAGGTGGAAAGCATCCAAATGAATAACATCACACCATGTCTTTGTACTTTTGACAAATGGAAAAAGATACTAGGAAACATTAGATACTTTTACCTCATTACCCTTGTTGAGCCCTATGGGCGTGGGTGCTCATTTGTCGCCAACTTTCGTTTTTCCAATATATAGTTGTACACAATATTTTCACAACTTCCACTACTGAGGATGCAATCACAAACCTTGGCTTGCGAGGTACGACGAATGTGGAAGATATTGTGTCTTAGGCAGAATGCTTCCTTGGTTGTTGTAAGTTTCTTCTAATTATTGATTATTCGCCATAATCGGTAGGAATGTACTCTTCGTCGTATATTGGCTCACCCATATGTTGTTTTTATAATGCTTCAAATGACTATCATCTTCTTCAAAAGCTTCGAATATCTCCCCCTTGATGGAACCAAATTGATTGAGAACAAATGTATAAGTAGTTTGGAAGATGACAAATACTATAATATTGAATAACTTTACTCTAATGTGTCTGACTGGGTGTGTAGGATATTTTGAAGAACACATCAAAAGGAAAGATGTAGATGTAAAAAACGGAAGACTATCACTGTCAGAAGGTTTGATCCATGATATAAAAGCAACAGACTAATGTAATCTGTTCTGGACTAGATTGAGCCCAATTCAAACTTGAGCTAGCTCCCGCGACCCACATCCACCACACCAAAGGATCTTCCTTTCAATCATTGGACGGTAAGAATTCAACCTCGACCTATGCGCCTATAAGAGGATCAAGTTAGTTCATGTAGAACGTTTCGTTATAAATATCCTCTTCAGTCAATGCACCATGTACGCATTTAACGCAAAGGAGCATCATTTGGAGCAAGTTTGATATCATTTGGAGCAAGTTTGATACCACCCCCTCACACTCTCTCTCCCTCTACCTCTCACTCTCTCTCGGAATTCGCTCCAACCCCGACAGATACACGACAGTTATGGTTAACCTTGAAGGATGCCAGGTAGAAAGCTTTGAAATCGCAAAAATAGAGAAAAGAAAGCAGAGGGAGGTCACAACGTCATGTCCTCGATGATGGCTAAGATCGTCTCAGGCCAACATCCTCTAACCTTTGGAGATGAAGAGGTACAAGCCACAATGGAGAAGTAAGAGGTACAAAGGATTATGGTAGCTCATGGAAATTGGGTCGATATAATGTTTCTCGAGCTATTGATCAAATTGGGAATCGTAGAAAAGGACCTCACCTCGTATCGAGGAAAAAACCTCTCCGAGTTTGATGGTGCGAGAACAACACCCCTCAGATACATTGCGTTCGATGTAACCTATGGGGAAAGGCCATTAGCTCGAATCATTGAGACTCCCTTTCTAGTATTCCTATGCCAGTCAGGCTACAGTTGTATAATTGGCAGGCCAACCTTGGACCAATTGGGGGAAAAGGCTTCCACAGTCCACCTAAAAATAAAGCTTCACTCCTGCAAGGATGAGGTCGTTACATAGAATGCTGATTTGAATACAACACAAGCCTGCCACTCTGAGTCCAACCTAACTATGGAACCCTCCCCTGATAGGAGGCCAAGCAAAAAAGCGGAAAAGAGGTTGACGTCACCTCACCGACTTTGATGCCCATTCTGAACATGAAAACTCAGAAGACGAAGAACTTACCAGAGAATTGAAAAATATGATCAAGAGGCTAGAACTCGATGGAGATTGCTTGGCAATTCAACTCGGCGAAGATCATGCCAAGATCGTCATGATAGGTTCCAACTTTCCCGAAGAAGTAAAAGAAGCACTAATTAACTTCCTTCATGAACGCGCCGACTTATTCGCCAGGAGTGTCGTCGATATGATGGGAATCTCACCATATCACTGGTCAACACTTAGCTATCGATCCATAGGAAAAATGGGGAGCACAGCGCCGGAGATCCCAATCAGAAAAAGTAGAGACAACTGTCAATGCGATGGAAGACCTCCGAAAGGCCTATTTTAAAGACGTTAAGTACGCCACTTGGCTGTCAAATGTAGTCTTCATCAAGAAGGCTAGCGGGAAGTGGAGGATGAGTGTAGATTACACTGATCTCAATAAACCATGTCTGAACGATGCCTTAGTGTAGATAAGTTGGTAGACAACTCCTTTTGTTTCCGACTTTTATCCTTCATGGAAGCGTAGTTCAGGTATAACCAAATACTGATGTACCCACCTGATTAGGAGAAAACTTCCTTAATGACTCACAAGGGAAATTATTGTTACCAGCTAATACATTTTGGTCTTGAGAGAGATGGGGCGACCTACCAAAGGATGACAAAAAAGGTATTCAAGTCTCAAATCGATCAGATGCCGGAAGTATACATGGATGATATGATCGTCAAGACCAAATGTTGATGCACCACCTGATCAGAAGAAAACTGCCTTCATGACTCACAAGGGAAATTATTGTTACCGACTAATACCTTTTGGTCTCAAGAACAATGGGGCGACCAACCAAAGGATGACGAACAAGGTATTCAAGTCTCAAATGGATCAGATGCTGGAAGTATACATGGACAATATGATCGTCGAGACCAAGTCTGAAGTGGATCACACTACCAATTTGACATATGTGTTTTTCGAGGTGCGTATACGTAACATGAGGCTCAACCAGGAGACATGAACCTTCGGGGTGTGAACCAGGAAATTCCTCGACTTCTACATAACCGAGACAAGAATCAAAGCAAACTCAGACAAGTGCAAGGCAGTGACGAAGATGAGGCCTCCAACCACTAAGAAAGAAATCCAGATGCTCCCCGAGATAATAGCCGCTTTATCACGATTCGTATCGTAAGTGGCGAAACAATCCATTCCTTCTTTCTATTTTCTTAAAAAAGGTATTGAATTCAAATGGACAGAAAAGTATGAGCAGGCTTTAACTTAACTCAAGGTCGTACTGTCTGAACCTCCTGTAATGACTTGAGCCGTTGAGTGTGAGACCCTATAATTATACCTATCCGTGTCCGAGGAGACTTTGAGTGTTGTACTAATCTGAGAAACTAAGCATGGCTAGCGAACCCGTCTATTTTGTCAGCAATTCTACTCAAGGCCCTAAGCTGATGTACCAGAATATTGAAAAGGTCGCCTTAGCATTGATGCTCACTGCACATGACAAGTCCTGCATCCACTCAATTTGGCGCGAAGAAAGATTAAATGCGCTGTCGAGTTATCCACATTTTGGCATCCAGTATGAGGTCGTGACAAGATTGAAGGCACAAGTGTTGGCCTATATTCGAGCAGATATGACCCCCAACTATTCCTACCAAGCATGCCGACTTGTAGGGGTGGGAATAAGCTTGACCGAGCAAGGCTTTGAAGGTCTGAGCCAAGCCTGCGTTGAAAGTGTTAGGCTTGAGACTTGTCGGTGGCCTATCGTAGGCCCAATTTGTAGGTTTGGTTTGGCCTATTTTAAAGCATGGCAAGACCTAAAAGCCTATTTCTCTATTTTTTTTAACAAAAGCCTATAACATTTGAGTGATTTATGATTTTGTAAATAGACTAAGAATTTAATAGTTGAGTGAGATTAGGTTCTGACATCTAGTTTAGATTTTATTTTAGGCTTAAATATTTGATCCCCCCTGCAAATATCCCAATTTTCCATTTACCCCTCTGTTAAAAAAAAGTTTTAAAATCCACATTGCAAATAATAAGTGTTTCTAGTTACCCCCCTGCAGGGGGGTAACCGTAAACTTTTTATATTTTGCAGGGGGGTCACCGTACATGGTTTATACCCATTATACACTACATAATCTAACAACAGGGGGGTGACCATAAACTGTTTATATTTGCAGGGCGTAACCGTAAACTTTTTTTTACAGGGGGGTAAATGGAAAATGGGTATATTTGCAGGGGGGTGACATATATTTAAACCTTTATTTTATAGTAATCACTTTAAATGTGTAAAAAATTGGTGTACATAAATATGTTTTAATTAACAAGAATATATTTAGAAATATGTTATTTGATAGAAAGTATAAAATTTAATATAATAATAATATTAATAATAATCAATATTTATATTTACTTAAACAGGCCAGCCTGGTAGGCCTAAAAGATTTTTTTGATGGCCTGTAACTTGACCTTTGAAGTTAAATAGTTAAAAAAAAGCCTTAAAGCTTATCTATCTATTATAAAAAAGAGTCTGACTTTGCTTGGGCCTAACGTAGGATGGATCGTATGCCCTTGTCAGTCAGCCGGGCCTATTTCCACCCCTACCGACTTGTTATCGACAATTCACGTCAACTGATCTTCTAGCAGGAAAGATAGTAGAGTTGGTCACGTCATGGAAAATTTGGACGGACTCGTCGTCAAAATCTATCTTGCATTCTCATTAACAACTTTAAAGTATGCGGCTTGCAATTCCGGTATGTTATTGTTAAGGGACTTCAACACCCACAGAATCGAGATCCTAACTGATTCACCCGTAGTCGTCTCTTAAATGAATAAGGAATATATGATTCTCAAGACTTCATCTTACAGCGTTAACTGACTAGGGTAAAAGAAGTTGTGGAGCTCTTCACCGGAGTCGAAATAAAGTTTTCCCCTCGAGGTGAAAACAGAAGGGCTAATGTCCTTTCAAAACTGGAAAGCATCAGAACCTCTAGAAGTCACAAATCAGTCATCCAAGAAAGTCTCTCACAATAACTTCAGGAACGACCTTGTTAAATCTAATCATCAGATACATGGAATTCAACGAAGAACTAGTAGACTCAAAAGCGGCAAGCTACCTTTAGAATTATCCCATGAGTTATGGGCTTATCTCACTACGCCTCATTCATCAACGAGGGATTCCCCATTACGACTACCTACAAGTCTCAAGCGGCCATTCCCGTCTAAATAGGCGAATTAAGATGGAGAATCTCGCACCCAAACTCCCTAAAAACAAACGAGCAAGCAATCTGCGAAGAGCTCGATCTCACGGATGAAATCTTGGTTCAGACGTCTCTATAAGAAGCTGTGAGTAAAAACTGAATGGCAACTCAGTTTAACCTGAGTGTCATTCCAAGAAGTTTCAAAGCCTAAGCTACGAAGACAGTATCGGGTTACCGTAAAAACTGGGACATGGCGTACAAACTTGAAACACTAAGCAAGGAACCAATTCTAAGAACCTGCAACTAGGCCACTAAATGGAAGAAATACTTTAGATAGGAACTTGTTATTTACAACACCATCAATACAATGGAGGTACTTCAAGTTGAAAGACGTCTTTTCTATCCCCCAATACTATTCTATGATTCATCAAGGATATCTGCAACGAGACTTCAATTTTGCGATTAAATCTTGTTGAGAGGCGTATTTGTGTGATAAAAGGTCGACAATAGTGCGCACCTCAGATCCTAAAGAGGATCGAGGAAGCCATGGTGGACCAAACTAATAAAAGCTTGTTTATAAAAGTTGGCATGAGGTTGGCGTTGCGATAGTATGCGATATATCCTGAAAACCAGAACTCAAGGTTTTAAAAAAAATTCAGAGGCAAACATGACCTCTTTGATCCTTGCTAGATTCGAGTCGAGGACTCGGTAAACTGAACCAAAAGAGGACGGACTCGTACTCATATATAAGTTTTTTTAACTTTTACAATTCTCATCACAACGAAGTGTCTCCGAAACGGCGTGCACAAATAAAAATCTAAACTCAAAGAAAAGGGAAGGAGATTTATTAATCAAACCTGAAAAATTTGAGGAAAAGGTTACATAGTCCGCAAATAAAATACATAGCAAGGAATCAAATTACTAGGTCTCAAGGACAACCCATGCTTAGAGATCAACACAAACCTCATTCCAAGTTCTGTCAACATTATATTCAACTAATACACCACTTAACACGTTGTAACTGACATTAGTTTTGATGATGCGAAGAGGAACTCCCGAGTTCATCGCCATAATTAGCTCCACGACATTGTCAAAGGCTTCTGAGGTAACTACCAAGACTTGTTGAGGAGTCTTTTGATGAGAAACCACCACCTCTTTTTTCTCTTTCACGACCTCATCCCTCTCCTCATCGAGCTTGGCGACTTGAAACTCCAGCTCGGTTACTCTAGCTTGAAAATCCTCGACCATCTCCAGAAATGCTCCTAGTAGAGAGTTGGTAGTTACAAGCTCAACAAAGTTTCTCCCGGCCTCCTGTAGGACCAGAGTAAGACGAGAGACTTGGTGGACAGTATCATCTCTTTCTAGCATCCTCAGATTTCCTTTGTGTTGCTATAGCGAGCTTCAAGGCATTTCATGCTGATTTGGGAGCTTCTCATGCTTCATCACGCTCTCGCTATAGCTTCGAATGTCCTGCCAACAATAGTTTAATAGTTCTATGGATACCCGCTTTTCCTCAAAGTCTCCTTATAGTCAACCAAAACCAAAGTGAAGCTCATTACCTTCATTACGAGGCTGAGTGTCGGTTGTATACCGCTCTAGAAGTTGGTACAGAGGTCAGGGATCTTGCTAACAACATTGAAGGGATTTGCACGAAGAGCCTCAAAGTTGACATCCTCAAAGTCGGCCAAAGCATCTCTAGAATCAATAGAGACTTTACCTTTGCCATCGTCCTGCTTTTGCTTCAGACTCGGCCTTTGCTCCTCTAGGATTTCAAAACCACACTTTCGGTTTGACTTAACAGCTCCATCTGAGCAAAATTTCTAAGAAGCAACGACAGTAAAGGAAACATGGGTGCTGTTAGAATATCAATTATGATTTTCCATAACGATTATATTTGATAAGTATCAATTAGGTTTTATTAGTATCAGTATGGATTATATAGACTTAATTGTAATTGTTTCTTTTTACATTATAAATAGATATGAGTTTACTCTATTGCAGACACACAGAGACAATCACAAATTCAACATGGTATCAAAGCAGGTTCTCATATTTTGACCTTGTCTCTGTGCTACACCAGCATTGTCGGTGACGACATGTTCCATCGGCAACACTACCTTTTTCAGTTTTCAATTTATTTCCTTTCTACCGCTACAATTACCTTTTAAGTTTTCCTATTTTCTGCTTCCTATCGCCCTGTTCCTCTTTCCAGCGTGTTTTCCACCGGAACAACCATCATCCACCGGGCCTAAAAAATTTCTGGCGGCCATGACAAAGAAACCTCCACCATCAAGTTCGCCTCCTCTCGATCTATGGTTCGCCTCCTCTTCAAGTCCTAGATCTATGGTTACTTTTTGATTTTGGTGCACGAACATTATGTTAGAGTTCAAATAGTCACTTTCTCACTCCCAATTGATGCGTTTGCTCTCTCCTCTCCAAACATTAGATTTGCTCATCTTGTTCGAGTTTTGTCTGTTATGTCTTTCTTTCTCTTTAATGACTTATACTGTGGTGCCTTTTCTTCCGATCGATGCTTACTCTGGTGGTTTCTCTTTCTCACATATTATTCACTAATGATGACTTCTCTTCCCATCAACACTTATTCTGACGGTTACTTATGTTGATTATGACTAACCAATATCCATGCTAGATTTCGTATCAAGTTTTTAGGGGGAAATTTTTTCGTGATTGCAACAAGCTTAAAAGCTTAGCAAGATTTAGCTTGAGCGGCAGTGTAGAATATCAATTATGATTTAACATATCAATTAGATATGATTATTATCAATTAGGTTTGATTAGTATTAGTTAGGATTATTTAGCCCTAATTGTAATTTCCCTTTTTCATTATAAATAGATATGAGTGTGCTCTATTGTAGATGCACAAAGAGAATCACAAATTCAACAAGTACTAGACATGGGATCTTCCCGGGTCGTCTTGGCCCCACACAGTTTCCTTTCGGTCCCGACAACGGAGTTGTGATCCAGGAGAAGGGACATTGGCGGATTGGGAAGGACGACCGCGTTAGCAGTTTTTTTCAACTCAAGGAATACGCTCGTCAGAGGCATTGTGAGTGTGCAAGTTATTCATTACTATAAATAGTTAAAAGATGTTGCTACGCAAACGACTCCATACCCAAAGCGGCTTTGAACTCGTCTCCACCCTTTGCTGGTACCAATCACCTTGTATTTATATCAAGGGCTCTTCTGAAAACATGGATGTCCAATTCCAAAGTAGCTCCGAGCTTACTAAATACGTCACATCCAGTTGAGAAAACTTCTTAAAATAAGAGTAGGCTGAGGTCTTGAAATGATCCAGGGACCAACTAAAATGGAATTTCAGGAAACATACCCTTTTATCAGCAGCGAACTCACAAACTTTTTGGAGGGCAACACAGTTTTCTCGGAAAAACATAAGAATACATGTTGTGGAAATCCTAATCAGCATTGGCAAAAGGACTGAACAAAGTCTTCAAGGCATTACTCACTAAGGTCACCCATCCTTGCCGAATTCTCCTTGAATCTCTCACCGGACCCCTCTCCACATCAAATAAAAAGAGAAACAGTTCTGCAAAAAGAGGACGTTCGAAGGTTTACATTACCAACTCAAAAGCCCTCTGATAGGCCCAGTCAGAGGGACGAAGTTGAGAAGGATCAATCTTCAGGGTTCAAAGAATATGTTGTTGAAATAGGGACAAAGGGGGGCGAGCACACTCGCGCATCACAAGGAATTCCTAGGAGGTCCCAGTCTTGTTTGGGATCATTCTCTACCAGATGATGAATGCGGGAAAGAACCAAGGCCGAACCTTCCCCAAAAGGCTCCTCCTCCTAAGAAAATACTTTGAGACCCAAGAATAATGGTCCCTTGCATCATGGAAGAACTTAAGTCGCCTCATCATGGACCCTCCATAACGATAATGAAGAATCATTTTTGAAGAAGAATCTTGTCTTATCCGAGTCGTATTCTTGGTCCTTGCCATTTAGAACCTAAATGGAGGGAGTTCACGTCAGGAGGAATTTTCCAAAACTCTGTAACACCAGCCCACTAAAAATCCCAAAAATGGCTGGTCGAGATAGGGAACACAAAACGACAGTATGAAGTGTTCAAACTAAAAAAGCTACTTCAGACCTGGTGAGCCCCCTCATTCTAAGAAGCCCTCACACAACAGTACTCAGGACTTTGTCATGGAAGAACCAGTCGAGGCCAACATAAGCAATTTGTGAGGTGACAAGCTCAGGGTACGGGGTAGAAAAGAAGAACAAATCAGAATTATTGTACATTGAAGTCGAGGTTGGAAGAGGGGAAGCTCAAAGTTCAAACTTTGTGGAAGTTCAAGTGAGGAAGATGCCCTCTTATTTATGGTGTAAAGAGGGCAGATGAATTGACATAATTGTAGACGAATTATCGCAACCTTAAAGTGTAATAATGACACTGGCACAAATAACAATGCGACGCAAATACCACTATAACTGCCTTGTCTCTTTGGCCAACAAACAAGTCATGGTTCAGTTTATTGGCCGAGAACAACATATGGTTGATCTCACGGATGCACCATGAGATGCTTGAGGGATCATATGATATGGTCGACGTGACACCTCAGGCTAATGAAACGAATGCATTAATCTATCGATCAACCGCCCTAACAAAACTGGGGGGAAAATCGGACGGACCAAAACTTGCTAAATAAAAGAAAGTTCGATTCTCAAGCAATCGTCACTCCACTAGATGTAACCTCGACTTGGGGGGCGACTGTTCCAGACTAGACTGAGCCCAATCCATACTTGTGCCAGCTCCCATGGCCCACATCCACCACACTAAAGGATCTGTGTTTCACTTAATAATATTTACGATAGAGATCGATTTTTGTCTCATTGGACGGTTAGAATTCAACCTCAGCCTGTGCGCCTATAAGAAAAACAAGCCACTTCATCTAACACATTCCTCTATAAATACGCTCTTCAATCAGTGCACCAGGTACACATTTACAACTAACTGCCACTTTTCCTTTGAGATGACTTGGGTTTCAGAGTGTGAATCGGTATCACCCCCCCTCCTTGCTGGATCAACGCGAGAGATTTTCATTTGGAGCAAGTTCGATATCATACCGGTAGCATCTCAACTCGACTTCATCAATTGAGATCGACTTCCAGGATAGTTCATATTCTTACACTGTGAAAGTATCCATCTTTGAGAAGGTCTTAAAACGAGAATTCTTAAAGTAAATGAAGTTCATAGCTACACAATTTAGCTCATAAGAGCAGAAGAGAGAAAATGAATTTGATCAATTGAATTGACACTTCATTGATGATTTGGGATAGTACAAGGTACAAATATATAAAGGAAAATAAAAGGAGCACCATAGACCATAGTACTACATATTGTACCAAATAAAACTCAGGGAATCAAATCCTAAAATATCTACTAGCTGGCAGATTTGTTTAACAGAATTCTTCACTCAATATGCCAATCATTAGAATAAAGAATATTCCAAATTCAAATGATGACATGACATCAGAATTGGGCCCAATACTCAAGTGAATGTGCCACATTACAAGGTTGTGCTGCTTGCGAATTGTTCACCAATGATACAGTGTTTTCACAATTCAACAGCCCCTCGCAAGCTTGACCATGGTAGATGTTGATCATGCCAAGCTTGGAAATGAATGGTGTGAAGACACTAGGAGTGAGAGACTTAGTAAAGAAATCAGCCAGTTGCCCCTTTGATGATATAGGCAGTAATTTCAACAACCCTTCTTGCAGCTTCTCTCTTACAAAGTGACAATCAATCTCTAAGTGCTTGGTCCTCTCATGAAACACAGGAGGTCACAATATAGCAGAGGAGGTCTGTCACAAGATATACATAGATCTTCGAGCAAAAATAGCAACCAGTGTAGGTCACATGTTGCTGTAGAAAGAGATCTATACTCTGCCTCTGATGATGATCTAGATATGGTTTGTTGCTTCTTTGTTTTCCATGAAATGAGAGAAGAGCCAATAAAGAAGCAATACCCAGTTATAGACTTCTTGGTATCTAAGCAATTCGTCCAATCTGCATCAGAAAATCCAGAAAGTTGCATCACAGAATCTTTTGGGAACATTACTCCTCTGCCAGGGCTTCCCTTCAGATACCTTAGCACTCTACAACCAGCATTATAGTGTGTGACAGTTGGTGATCTAACATGTTGACTGAGTTGTTGAATTGAAAATGTAATATCAAGTCTTGTATTAGCGAGATACAGAAGCCTGCCAATCAACCTTCTGTAGGACTCTGGAACTTCACAAAGCTTTCCTCCATCTTGGTGAAGTTTGACATTGCTATCTAATGGAGTAGAAACAGGTTTAGATCCCAAGAAACCAGATTCATGTAGCAAGTCTAGACAGTACTTTCTCTGGCAGATAGATATACCAGTCTTAGATTGAGCAACTTCCAAGCCAAGGAAGTATTTAAGAGGACCAAGATCCTTGATTTTGAAAGCATTGTCTAAGATCACCTTAATTCTTTCAAACTCAGTCATAGAATTTCCTGCCAGTATTATATCATCTACATAGACTAGAATGGCAGTGAATTGTTCACCTTGATTACAAATGAACAATGAATAATCAGAGGTAGATTGCTTGTATCTTTGAGCCAACAATAGAGTAGTAAGCTTTTCATACCATTTTCTGCTTGCTTGTTTCAAACCACACAAAGATTTTTTAAGTTTGCATACTTGATTTTGTTTGCTGCACTAAATTCCTTTGGGGATTTCCATATAGACATCTTCTTCTAGGTCCCCATGCAAGAAGGCGTTGTTAACATCCAATTGATGTAGATTCCACTCCTTCATAGAAGCTACTGCAAGGAGGAGTCTCACAGTTGTGAGTTTGGCCACTGGACTGAATGTGTCAAAGAAATCTAGGCCCTCAACTTGATTATAACCTTTGGCTACTAATCTAGCCTTATATCTCTCTACAGATCCATCTGCCTTGTTTTTAATTTTGTACACCCATTTGTTGCCAATTGGTTTCACATTAGGAGGCATATCAATCAATTCCCATGTACCAATATTTTCTAGAGCTTCAAGCTCTTTTTGCATAGCATCAATCCAACATTTCTCAATAATAGCAGATTCATAGGAGTGTGGTTCTATTGCAACACTTAAAGCAGTTGCATAATCTATTTGTGTAGCAGACAGATTACAAAGAGAATGAAAATCAGAAATAGGGTAGGAAGTACCTGTGGATGATGCTTGGAGTGATGTCTTTGAAAGGCTACATATATACTCAGAGAGATAGCTTGGTAATTGTCTTTCTCTAGAGGATCTTCTTGGCTCTGCATCATTCTCAGATTCTCTGCTGTTCTCAGTATCTTGAATGTCTGTGTCAACAACAGACTCTGGTTCTGTATTCTGGGGTTCAAGTATAGTAACATCAGCATCACTGTCATGGTTATTTGAAGAAATATAATTCCATTTTGAAACTGTTGGTGATCCCTTATAAGGTAGCACATCTTCATGGTAAGTAACATTTCTAGATATGAATATCTCCCTGCTATTCAAATCTAATAAAACAGCTCCCTTCACACCAGACTTGTATCCTAAGAAAACACATTTTCTGGCTCTGTGATGTAATTTAGTTCTGTGTGATTGAAGTGTTGATGCATAAGAGAGGCATCCAAACACCTTCAAACTATCTAGGTCAGGTAAGGTTCCCTTCTGAAGGGTATATGGTGACTTGTTTTGTAAAAGAGGACTAGGTACTCTATTCATTATGTAAGTGGCATGAATGACTGCATAACACCAATACTGCTTAGGTAATTTTGACTGAAACAATAAAGCTCTTGCTATATTTAAAATATGTTGATGTTTTCTTTCAACTCTTCCATTTTGTTGAGGTGTTTCTACACAACTAGTTTGATGAATGATGCCTTTTGACTTATGAAATTCTGGAATCAAAAACTCTGGGCCATTGTCACTTCTAACAGTTTTGACTCTAGTATCATGCTGAGTTTCGATCATATTAATGAAATTTCTGACTTGGTTGCTCACTTCACTTTTAGTTTTTAGGAGAGTGACCCATGTATATCTACTATAGTCATCTAAGGCAGTGAGAAAGTATTTGTGACCATGAACTGAAGCAACAGAAACTGGTCCCCAAATATCAAAGTGTATCATTTCATAACATTTTGAAGCTTTGCTTGGACTAGAGCTATATGGCAATCTCTTGTGCCTAGCATAATGACACACATCACATATTGAACCTTCATCTATATTTACAAAGGGAAAATCTGAAAGCATCATTTTCATTCTACTAGTAGACAAATGTCCCGGTCTAAAATGCCATAAGGCTAACTTTGGAAGCCTGTCATTGCTTCCTTCTTGAGTAACTGCTGCATTGTTGATCACTCTGGTCTCTATCTCCAAGTATATGAGCCCTTCAAACATCACACCCGAACCAATCATCCTTTGGGTCTTCAAATCCTGTATCTCACATTTTTCACCACAAAATTCAACTTTAATGTTAGCCATTAGCAACTTAGGCATAGACAGCAGATTGAGAGAAAAACCAGGTACACATAATGCATTTGTGATAACAAAATTTGGTGAAAATTCAAATGTGCCACAAAACTTAGCAACTGCACAATCTTCATTTGGCAATCTAATATTCACTGGTTTAATAGGAAAGTATGTTTTAAAATGTTCAAGTGAAGAACAGATATGATCAGTAGCCCCAAAGTCCACAATGATGAACCAAGATGTCTCGAATTTAAAGCACAAGCAAGAGGAATTATACCTGGCCGTGGCATGTCAATAGTTACCATGTTTGCAGAGCTGTTTGTTGTCTACTGTATCACAGAATTCTACTACAATAGAGAGCAGTTTGTCATACTGCTCCTGTGTGATGCCAACCTTGGCTTCTTCTTTCTGTTCACCTTCATCATAGCCACTGTTTACGGCATTTGAGGTACTCCGTTGCCCCCAATATGGTGGAAATCCATGCTTCTTATAACAAGTATCAATAGTATGCCCATTTTTACCACAGTGAGTGCACACCTTGCCATTGTTCCTACCTCCATAAGTGGAGCTATTGTTGAACAAAGGTCAAACACTCTTTGTTTTGAATAATAACAAATTACAATCTGTTTACTAATGGTTATAGTTGAACCAAAGCACATGACAAGAACCAAAAGCACAAGGCATGATCCAAAGTGCTTGACTGATATCTTAAAGTGTAGCAGCTCGGAGGAGAAGCTACTCAAGCGTTCAAGACTTATGGTGTTATATTGCTTTGTATAGGACGCGTGTAAGATCCCGTCACTTCTGCTTTATAACTTTTGTAGTTGAGAGATGATCTTTTAAAATTGAACTGTCTTGGAAAAATATTTTATATAAAACCATGTTTAATTAGGTTAGGCACAAAGTGTTTTTAAAGAAATAGTTTGAGTCTTGAATTGTTGTTTTTTTAAAGAAAATAGATTCATGAGTTAGTGTTTTAAAAAGAATTTGTTTTTGAAGTAAAGAATCGATTCTTGATATGGTACATAAAGCTAGAAATCGATTCCCACTTATTGTTAAAGCAATGAATCGATTTATCTCTTTCCTTGTAAGCCAATAATCGATTTCTCTCTTCCTTTTAAAAGCCAACAATCGATTCCCACTTCTTGATTGTTTTAAAAGAACTTGTTTTGGAAAGAAAACAATCGATTGATGACTTTGTGTTTTTAAAGTGGAAAATCGATTTCCAACCTATTTCATTCAAGCTAGAAATCGATTTCTAGCCTATGCCATTCAAGCAAGAAATCGATATGTGGTTTGTCTCTTGTAGCTTGCCTTCCTTATTTTTATAAAGCTAACAATCGATTGTCTACTTCCTTCATTAAGTGCAAAATCGATTTCTCACTCATTCTTTTAAGGAGAACAATCGATTTTTTGTTTCCTTTATTTAAGCACAAAATCGATTTCTATCTTGTGTTTTTAGAAGCACTAAATCGATTTCTCTTCTCTTTCTTTTAAGCAATCAATCGATTTCTCACTTATCACAATTGTGTTAAAAAGTGCTTCAACGGTCATATTTTTACAATCCCTATAAATAGGATTGGGTTTTCACGATTGTACACAACACACAAATCAAAAAGAAAAGAACACAAACACTCACCGTCACATTCTTTCTTCACGTTCTTCATCTAGGGTTTCAAATCGCTCATCTCTCTCAACTACATCTTGTTATATTGCTTGAGTGATTGGATCCTAGTTTTAATTTGTAATCGTTAATACTTGGCTGTTGTGAAATCCTGGGAAGTTTTCTTGGGTAATTCAATCAGGGAGTTGAATTGTAGCGAAATCCTTAGCGGGGAGCTTGGGTTCTCAATTTGGGGAAAATTGAGATTGGCGTGGTAGCTATAGCGAAGTTGCTTGCTTGTAAGACGTTGAAGAAGTATCTTCTCATATAGTGGTTATTATCAAGTCCGAAGGTTGCAAAGCCGGAGGCCGAGGACGTAGGGCTTTTATCCCGAACCTCGTAAAAATCACGGTGTACTCCTATCCCTTATCTTTACTTTGCGTTTTCTTTTATAATTGTTAACTGTCGTCGCACTTGCTATTATCACGCGCAGATTTGATTATCGTTATAATTATCTTTGCTTTTGATATTACTGTACTTAGCTTTCAATAACACTGTAACTGTTCCTGTCATTGTTATAGCTTGCTTAGGTATTGCATATAGTTTAAATCATCTTTTCGGCATTCGATTTAAACTTGCATCGTTAACTTTTCAAAAATCCAAAAAGATTTCATTTTTAGCATATAACCTTATTCACCCCTAAGGTTATCATATAGTCCAACAGCTATAGCCTCCTCTTCCCCTTCCAAATCCTTTCCTAGTATCAATGTTAGCAGCAAGCACCTTAGGTTCTTCATTACTAGGAAATTGCCTCTCATGTTGGATCACCATAGAGAAGATTTTGTTCATGCTTGGCAGAGGGTCCATTATCAGAATCTGTGACTTGATTATGGCGAAATTCTCATTCAAACCAGATAGAAATCTAATAATCTTGCTGATTTCATGATGATTTCTAGCCAATTCTATACCAGTGCTACAAACACATTTTCTAGGGCAACCACATGTGGGAATAGGCATATAAGCCTCTAATTCTTCCCAAAGTATTTTTAATTCAGAAAAGAATTCTGTGACAGATTGTGACTCTTGTTTCAAAGCATAAATCTCACATTGCAACTCAGAGATCCTAACTAGATCACCCTGTGAAAATCGTTCTTTAAGTTCTTTCCATACATAAATTGCATTTTCTAAGAAAACAATACTTTGACCAATAGATTCAGCTACTGAGTTGATTATTCAAGAATGAGCAAGCATATTACATCTACTCCATGCCTTAAAACTAGGGTAAAATGAATCTGGAATTTCTACTGTTCCATCAACGAAATCAAACTTATTCTTACCTCCAAGAGCTCTCCTCATGGAACGAACCCAGCTATGGTAGTTGGATCCATTGGCATTGAGCTTGGGTGTCACTGTCACTGAACCAGGGCCTTCACTCGCGTGCACATAGTAAATACTGGTTGGATCTGCATAAGGGTCTTGATTCTGGGAACTCCCTCTAGCATTGTTCTTTGGAGGCATTCTGAATCTTCTTCAAGTGAGTGAAATAGAAATGAAATGAATGGAAGATTAGGCAAGGTATGCAGAGCTACTAGAGCTCTGATATCATCTTAAAGTAATTGAAGTTCATAGCTAAACAATTTAGCTCATAAGAGCAGAAGAGAGAAAACGAATTTGATCAATTGAATTGACACTTCATTGATGATTTGGGATAGTACAAGGTACAACTATATAAAGGAAAATAAAAGGAGCACCATAGACCATAGTACTACATATTGTACCAAATAAAATTAAGGGAATCAAATCCTAAAATATCTGCTAGCTGGAAGATTTGTTTAACAAAATTCCTCACTCAATATCACACAACATATGCGTGAGTGAAGAATAGAAAACTTCTAGGTATCCAATGCCAATCATTAGAATAAAGAATATTCCAAATTCAAATGATGACATGTCATCAGAATTGTGCCCAATACTCAAGCAGAATGTGCCTCATTACGAGGTTGTGCTGCTTGCGAATTGTTCACCAATGTAAGAGTGTTTTCACACTTCAACAAGAATGTTTCAAATGAGAGGATAAAATAGATAAAATTACCATAATTCAAAAGTTGTGTCAATGAATACGTACATAATACTATAAAATAAGTAAATTAAGGGTTAATTACTACACTTTTTTCTTGAAAACGCAAATATATTTCCTGAAGGAGAAGTTACATCAAGGAACAATAATTGGGGTCAAATAATACGGTCTCTGTTGATCATGAGTATTAATTATGTGAACATAATAACAAGCCTTCCTAACTAAACTGGATGGCGTAGCCTAAAAGATTAAGAACTACAAAACTAAGACTTGGAGCTGACATTTTCTTAATACTAGCTAACCAGTAAGTAAAGATTTTAGACTTATGCGGCGGGAGCATAGTCGTAACCACCATTATCGTCATCATCACCTTCCCTGTATTCAACTAGAGGATAGTGAGAAATATCCCCATCGCTAATCTGACAATTTTCTCCAAACAAAGCTGTGGATGCATGCTTCTTGCACATTGTGACAATGGCCATAGAAATAATTTCTATTGTGATTTTAAGATAAGTTAATGTGAGTTGTCTTGAAAATGGAATTTGAAAGGCTAGTTGTAGATGTGAGTTGTGTTTTGTTAATATTGGAGTTGGAGACTTGGTGTTTATATAACAGGAGGAGAAGATGTTGAACCCGTGATGGCACAAGCAAGCCACGCTAGGAGTGTGGATCTTTGCTTTGGGTATGAGCATGAAAGTGTGCCAGAATGTGTGTTGCAAACTTGTTCAGCCACATTGGAAAACCACTTTACATTTCAGCCTTAACACGTTGGAGAAAGTAGCATATATGTTGGTGTTGGTGTTTTGATTCAGAGTGAGAAACACGAATCTTTGAGTGTGTGGTTGATTTGGGATATATAAAGTGTTTGGGAGTGACTATCATTTTCGATCGAGTATTCTTAATTCTCCATTGTTAAGTCAATCAATGGTCTTTAACTTTTTATTAATTTTACTTTTCATGATTCTTTGGGAGCCAATAGAGTGCGGCGACTAGAGAAAGAACTTCGGGTATAGAATGTAGAATCAAGGTAGCCAAAGCTAGCATTGTATTCGGGATACTTGACAACTTGTTAGATTAGGATTTAAGAGATAATGGTGTTCTTGTTTTTTATTACTTTTTATTTAGTTATGGTTTCTTCATTTTAAAGGTACGCTAAGTGTTTTAAATCTCTTTGGGATCACCCAAGGGACAAAGGACTAACAACATTAATATTGTGCTTATATTAATCACCAAATTGCATCACTAGTTTGGTGGGTAGCTTATTCGGTTTTAGGCTCCTCACAAAACTATCAAGTGGGCTTTACATTGAAGTAGTTAGGCCTTGACATCGGGCGGTTACGGGCCCAAACCACCATTCGGCTAAAACCGCGGTTCCAAAGCATTGGCCCAGTTCTGCCCAAACTTGTTAACGGATTATACGGGTTCGATTTGACTTGTTTTTGAGTAAAAGTAGTGGGTACGGGCGGGTTTGAATCAAGAGGCTGAGAGATGAATAAATGATGAACGAAGAAGATGAACGCGAAAGTAACCAGGGAGGGAGACGACGGATAACAACTTTAAGCATTAATTGTTAACTATAATAAAAAACCCGATATAATAATAATAAGGCTTAAATATGTATTCTGCCCCTGCAAATATCACCATAATCCAGTTATACCCCTGTAAAAATAAAAACTTTAAAATTACCCTTGCAAATATAAATCGCTTACGGTTATGCCCCTCGGTCAGCTTCCCATCCAAAAAAATAATTTAAATAAGGTTTAAATATATATTCCGCCCCTGCAAATATCACCATAATCCAGTTATGCCCCTGCAAAAATCAGCATAATAGAAAAATTAAAGTTTTTGACAGGGGCATAACTGGATTATAGTGATATTTGCAGGGGCATAACTGGATTATGGTGATATTTGTAGGGGTAAAACATACATTTAAACCTTATTTAAATTATTTTGTTGATGAGAAACTGACCGAGGGGCATAACCGTAAGCGATTTATATTTGCAAGAGTAATTTTAAAGTTTTTATTTTTACAGGGTATAACTGGATTATGGTGATATTTGCAGGGGAAAAACATATATTTAAGCCTAATAATAATAATAATATATTATTATTAATGATAGTACAACAACACCTGTTTCGTTGCTACTAGCCTGCTAAGAGCATCCATAATGGAGTACTCCTCTTTTTTCCTTAAGTGGGACCTACGTGTACTCATCACTCAATTATATTCGTTTAATGTTAGTTCCTTATAAGGACTCAATCTCTCCAATCCAGCACCCCAAAAAATTTACTAAATGGGTCCCACTATGATCATATATCATGGAGAAGAAAGAGAAAAAAATAAAAGATTGTGTCATGTGAGACCCGGATGGAGAGAGAAAATAATAGATAAAATTGGTTTTTAATAGTGGGGCCCGCGGAGAGATAGAGAATCCTAGTAGAAAGACTCTTTCTTATTAAGGAATGTTTTTATTTTCTCCACAATGGTATTCCTTAAAGCAAACTCTCCTTAATAAGGAACACCATTGTAAATGCTCTAACATAAAAAGTGATTTATAGAGTAGAAAAAGATAATAATCCGCAGCATTGGTCCAATCTTCTTTATGACAAGTCATTTAAAATTCCTGTCCTACCACTAATGTATTGACAAGTCTTTTAAAATTCCTAGGTCACACCTAATCTCCAAATTGTTAACCAAACGTTTCTAAAGGATAATAGTTAAACAATTTGTTAATAACAAACACCATCTTCTTCAACTCCCCTTGCAAACACCACCACGGGTAAAATGAAAGTGAACAAGCAACTTTTCTGTGCAGGAAGGAGACGACAACAACAATCTCGAAGTTTTTGTATGTTGCTATGCGAACCGGATTTCTTTCTTCGACGAGACGACGAATAGTTGAAGCACGGCAGTGGAGGCATAACCTTCGAGAGTTTCTATCTTCAGTTGCTAATCGGCATTTCTGTGCAGCAAGTATATTATGAATGTCTTCTGAAGAACCTTCTGAGCAACTATCCTTTAATATTCAGACTATATCTCATAGAGGTTGTCATGGACCATGTGATCTGTGACAAAACTGACAATTTGCCTCATTAGCACATCATGAAGAGATACGTAAGAGCTTCATAAGATACTTTAAAGCTCAAAGTATCTTCTGAAGCTCTTACATATCTCCTCATGATGTGCTTTGACTAGAACATATTCTTCTTGGGATGAATAGATTTGTTCATGTCTTAACATCACCTAAGAAGATTTATTAGAAAACGAATGGATCAAAAATCTTAAAGATCCTATCAAAACTGTTTGTTCTCATCAAAACTTTAGCAAAGAGATTTTGCCTCAACAATCTCCCCATTTTTTATGATGACAAATCTTTTTGAGAAACTTTTAACTTTTCTAATTTAACAACTGTTTTACACAAGTAATATGCTCCCCCTCGGTTTATGCATATTTGAAACTTATAACTTGAATAAGAATGCAGACATAATTTTGCGACCAGAACAAACTTCAGTGATGATAAAGCAAAACGATACATTTTGTGCTCTTGTTCTTGAGCATACATGCAACAAATTTAAACTTAACAACAACTGATACTAAATACGGAGTTTTAGCTTCGCAAATGATGTGTGCTCTTTATAGCAAAGATAAGCATAAAGCACATTACCAAAGTCTGGATCTTCGAAATACAAATCCGTGATAAACTAAAATCCAATAACTTTTAAAGTAGTAAGTGTTAAACCGAGATAAAACACTATTTGTTTTGTATGATAACAAATTACAATCTATTTACTAATATTTATAGTTGAACCAAAGCACAGGGCATGATATCTTAAAGTGTAGCAGCTCGGAGGAGAAGCTACTCAAGCGTTAATGACCTATATGTTATATTGCTTTGCATAGGACGCTTGACATAGTATCTTAAAGGGTAGCAGCTTGGAGGAGAAGCTACTCAAGCGTTCAAGACCTATGTGTTATATTGCTTTGCATAGGACGCTTGTAAGATCCCGTCAATTCAGCTTTACGACTTTTGTAGTTGAGAGATGATATTTTTAAAATAGAACAGTTTTGTTAAAATAGAATTGAGCTCATTTTAACTTGGTAAAATCTTTTATATAAAAGCACGCCAATAGGTTAGGCACAAATTATAAAATCGAATGGATTAGCCTTTTGGAAGCAAGGAATCGATTACTCACTTGTGGTTTCAAAAGAACTTGTTTTTGAAGTAAAGAATTGATTCTTGATTTGGTCTTTATAGCTAGAAATGGATTTCTCTCTTGCTTTTAAAGCTAGAAATCGATTTCTCTCTTCTTGGTGTAAAGCCAAGGATCAATTTGTGGCTTGATAGTTTTTAAAAGAACTTGTTTTGGAAAGAAAACAATCGATTGAAGATTTTGTGTATTTGAAGAATGGAAATCGATTTTGACCTTGTACTTTAAAGAATGGAAATCGATTTATGGCTTCATTTTTTAAAGAGAATAATCGATTCATGACTTGGTTTTAAAAGAACTGGTTTTGGGAAGAAAACAATCGATTCTTGTCTTAGTTGTAGTAAGCACATAATTGATTTGTGCCTTGCTTACTCTTAAGCAAGATATCGATTTTCTACTTATTATCTTAAAGAGGAAAATCGATTTTCAACTTAATTTTTAGGTCAGCCGTTTTTTAGTATTAAAGTTCAATTCAACCTAATTTTTAGGTTAGCGTTTTTTGAGAGTCGTCTTCGTAAAATCAAATTCTTTGAAGCTAAAAACGCTAATCCAAATCTCTCACTTCTCTCAACGACATCATTGTCATTTGCTTGTGTGACTGGATCCTAGTTCTCGATTGTATACAGTTATATTTAATTGTAGTGAAATCCTTAGAGTCTTCTTGGGTAATTCAATCAGGGAGATTGAATTGTTGTGAAATCCTTAGTGGGAAGCTTGGGTTCTCAATTTGGGAAAATTGAGATTTGTGTGATAGCTATAAGTAATTTGCTTGCTTGTAAGACGTTGAAGAAGTTCTTCTCTTATAGTGTTGATTACCAAGTCCGAAGGTTGGAAAGCCGGAGGCCGAGGACGTAGGGCTTTTATCCCGAACCTCGTAAAAATCACGGTGTACTTCTTTCCCTTGTCTTTACATTGCATTTATTTTATATTTGTTAATTGTCATTGCATTTGATATTATTGTGCTTAGCTTTCATTATCATTTTAATTGTTTTTGCCTATTGTTATAGCTTGCATAGTTGTTGCATACAGTTTAAATCCTCTTTTTCGCATTCGATTTAAACTAGCATCTTTAATTCTCAAAAATCAAAAAGATTTCATTTTTAGCATTTAACCTTATTCACCCCCCCCCCCCCCCCCCCCCCAAACATCTCGCATTTTTTGCGATTATGGGTTCAAGTATGAAAGAGGGGATGTCCTTCAATAGGCCACCCCTGTTCGATGGGACTAACTATGACTATTGGAGTAGTCGAATGAAATGTCATGTGAAGGCTATAGATTTCACTTTATGGAGGATCATTGTTGATGGACCACTCACTCCCATGAGAATCAAGATTACTAAACTTGGTGTTGCTGCTGAGGGAGATACTACCAAATCTCAAGCTACTGGTACAACTGAGGAAGTACCTATTGAAGAGATTTATGCCATTGACTTGAGTGAGCTAAGAAAGCCTGATCTAGAAGGTTTTGAATGGGAAGGATTTGGGTCACTTCTTGCATTTGAGGTGGTGTTGGCCGCTAAGAAGACTCAAGTAAAAGAAGCGGTCAAAGAAAGGAAGTCTCTTGCTCTTGTTGCTGCCAAGACTCCTAAGATGGCAAGGAAAGAGGTTGAGTCGGATGAACAATCCGATGATGAAGACATGGCTATGTTTGCCAAGGAATTCAAAAAATTCATGAGATTCAACAAGCTTGGGAAGGGTGACTATTCAAAGAAATCCGGGTACAACAAAGGAGACAGTTATGAGAGAAGAGATGATCAACCAAAATGATTTGTATGCAACAAACCGGGTCATCTCAAGGTTAATTTTCCAAAGCTAAAGACCAAGTACCCACAGAAGAAATCCATGAAGGCTACATGGGACAATGTTGACACTGTTGGTGAAACAGATGAAGAAGAGGAGGCTGCAAATGTTGTTTGTCTTATGGAAAATGACACCCCTCATGAGGCTACATGGGACAATCTTGACACTGATAGTGAAACAGATGAAGGAGAGGAGGTTGCCAAAGTTGTTCGTCTTATGGCAAATGCCACCCCTGAGGTAATCCTAACTAATCAAAAATTTTCTGATTCACTTGAGCATGATGACTTATTTGATGATGTGTGTAGTAGTCAAAACTTGACTGAGGCTTTTGAAGCTCTTTATAATGAACATGAAACTCTTTTGGTTAAATCTAAGGATTTGACAAAGAGCAACAAAAGCATGCTCACTCAAATTGAGACTCTTGAGAAGGAGGTAGCAAAGTTGAAGAATGAGCTACATAAAACTAAACCTTTCAACCTTGAGCTTCCTGAGCTTAAACAACATTTTGAAAAAGTCAAGGTTGAAAATGAAAATTTGAAAGAATCCTTAAAAGAGTTTGAGGTTGGTGAAAAGACCTTAACCAAGATACTTCACTCCCAACATGAATATGTTGATAGGAGAGGTATTGGGTATGAAGGTAATTCCACCTCCTCTAATTTGAAAAAGATGGTGATTGTTGTAGCTGCCACTTCAAGTGAGACACCTATTGTTTTCTCTTGCACTTATTGTCAGAAAGGGAATCATGGTTCTCATAGATGCCCTATTCGTAAATTGTGTGAGCTTGGTACCATTATACCTGCTTGAAAGAAACCAGGGTGGATTGTGAAAACAAACCCCTTGAGGACTAACCCCCAATGGCCCAATAAAATTTGGGTACCTCGTACTAGTTATTAATGTTCCTTTTGCAGGTTGGTCAGTCATCTAAGAAGAAAAATGTGTGGATGGTTGACAATGGGTGCTCGAGGCATATAACTGGTGATGCCTCTCTATTCTTGAAATTGGGCAACAAAGCCAGTGGATTTGTGAAGTTTGCCAACAATGAATCTGCACAAGTAATAGGTAAAGGTTGTGTGGGTAAGGAAAACACAATCAAGATTAAAAATGCTTTACTAGTTGATGGTGTGTAATTTAAATTGCTAAGTGTCAGTCAATTATGTGATAGTGATTTTGATGTGAATTTTTCTGTTGATAAATGTGTTATTACTCATAGGACTTCTAAACTTTATATTACTGGCTTTCAAGAAAATAATGTGTATTATGTTGATTTTGACAATGTGAGTAATGATATTGTATGCATGCCTTCCTTGCTTGATGATGTGAATCTGTGGCACAGACGTCTAGGACATGCTAGTATAGAACTTTATCTAAGTTGTGTAAAAATGATCATGTTAGAGGTCTACCTAAGCTGAAGTATGAAAAGGGTCAATTATGTTATGCATGTCAGTTGGATAAGTTGCATAGATCTTCCTTCAATCCAAAACCTGTTATTTCCACTAACAATGTGTTTGAATTGCTCCATCTCGATTTATTTGGTGAGATTGATGTTGTAAGTCTAGGAGGGTCCAAGTATGTCTTCATGATTGTAGATGATTATTCTAGGTATACTTGGGTCATTCTACTTGCAAATAAAAGCGATGCTTTTAATGAGTTTGCTAAGCTGTGCAGAAAGATACAGAATGAGAAAAGCTTAGCCATCAAGGATATTAGAAGTGATCATGGAGGAGAGTACGAAAATCCATCATTCAGGACTTGGTGTGAAAAGTATGGTGTTCATCACAACTTTTCAGCTCCAAGGTCTCCTCAACAAAACGGTGTGGTGGAAAGAAAGAACAGAACCAGATAAGAGATGAGCAGAACAATGTTGAACGAGCACAACCTTCCCAAGTATTTTTGGGGACATGCAGTAAATACAGCATGTCATTTGCTAAACCGGGTGTACCTGAGGCCAACTCTTAACAAGACGCCATACGAGTTGTGGAATGATAGAGCTCCAAATATTTCATACTTCAAGGTTTTTGGAAGTAAGAGTGCTACATTCTCAACACAAAGGACAAGTTGGGTAAGTTTGATGCAAAATCAACTGAAGGTATTTTTATGGGTTATTCAAGTCATAGTAGAGCATATATTGTTTATAATAAAATTGATAAATGTATGCAAGAATCAATACATGTTTCTTTTGATGAGACTAACCCGTTTGCTAAGAAAGTTGATGATGAGGATGAAGTGGATGAAGTAATCAAAGACAGAATGCCTGAATCAACCAGTGAAAGTGTGGAAGAAGCCGAGGTGAAAGTGGACCTCAAGAAGAAGATGAAGTTGAACGAGAGCCCCAAGACATCGATGACCATCTCCATGGAAGAACACATGATGATTTTCCCAAGACTTGGAAATCAGTTCGAGATCATCCCATGGAGAACATTATTGGTAGTACATCAAAGGGGGTAACCACTCGTTCTTCTCTTAATCATTTATGCTTTCATAGTGCTTTTGTCTCTTAGATAGTTCTTAATAATATTAAGGAAGCTTTATGTGATCCAAATTGGGTTGTGTCAATGCAAAACGAACTTGAACAATTTGAACGGGATAAAGTTTGACATTTAGTTGAAAAACCTGTTGATAGAACCATCATTGGTACTAAATGGGTTTTTTCGCAACAAACTTGATGAAACTGGTATTATTTTATTAAATAAAAGTCGTTTAGTTGTTCAAGGTTTTAACCAAATCGAAGGGGTGGATTTTGAAGAAACTTTTGCTCCGGTGGCTAGGTTGGAGTCCATTCGTATAATACTAGCCTTTGCTAGTTACATGGACTTCAAACTACACCAAATGGATGTCAAGAGTGCCTTCCTAAATGGATTTTTAGAAGAGGAAGTATATGTCAAACAACTCCCTGGTTTTGAAGACTTTAAAAAACCAAACCATGTTTTCAAACTTGACAAAACACTTAATGGATTAAAACAAGCTCCTAGAGCTTGGTATGAGAGGCTGAGCAAACATTTAATTGCAAATGGTTTCAAAAAGGGTAAGATTGATTTTACCTTATTCCTTAAAACCAAGGGCAAACATGTCATAGTAGTTCAAATTTATGTCGATGATATTATTTTTGGGTCTACTAATGATGATATGTGCGAGAAGTTCTCTGACATGATCACTAGCGAGTTCGAGATGAGCATGATGGGGGAGCTGAACTTCTTTCAGGGACTACAAGTGAAGCAAATGAAGGAAGGAATATTCATCTGTCAAAACAAGTTCTCAATGGAGCTGTTAAAAAAGTCTGACATGGGTGATGCAAAGGAGATTGGTACTCCCATGGCGACTGTAACAAAGTTGGATAAGGACGAGCAAGGTAAACCAGTCAACGAAACGATGTATCGATGTATGATCGGTAGTCTCTTGTATTTAACTGCTTCTCGACCTGATATTATGTTTGTTGTGTGCTTGTGTGCTCGATTTCAAGCATGTCCCAAAGAAACACATTGAAAAGCTGTAAAGCAGATTCTTAGATAGGTAAAGGGAACCACAGATTTTGGACTGAGGTACCCGAAATCGAGTCAGTTTGCTTTGGTCGATTTTTGTGACGCTGATTTTACTGGATGCACATTAGATAGGAAAAGTACTAGTGGAACCTGTAATTTCTTAGGGCCTTGTTTGACCTCCTGGTCTAGTAAAAAACAGAACAATGTTGCTTTGTCCACCACTGAAGCCGAATATGTGGCTTGATTGTTTTTAAAAGAACTTGTTTTGGAAAGAAAACAATCGATTGATGACTTTGTGTATTTGAAGAATGGAAATCGATTTTGTCCATGTATTTTAAAGAATGGAAATCGATTTATGGCTTCCTTTTTTAAAGAGAAGAATCGATTCATGACTTGGTTTTAAAAGAACTTGTTTTGGGAAGAAAACAATCAACTCTTGTCTTAGTTGTACTAAGCACATAATCGATTTGTCCCTTGCTTACTCTTAAGCAAGAAGTCGACTTTCTACTTATTATCTTAAAGAGAGGTTAGCCGTTTTTAGTATAAAAGCTCAATTCAACCTAATTTTTAGGTTAGCATTTTCTTGAGAGTCGTCTTCGTAAAACAAAATTCTTTGAAGCTAAAAACGATAATCCAAATCTCTCATCTTTCCCTAATACATCATTGTCATTTGCTTGAGTGATGGGATCCTAGTTCTCGATTGTATACACTTATATTTAATTGTAGTGAAATCCTTAGAGTCTTCTTGGGTAATTCAATCAGGGAGATTGAATTGTAGTGAAATCCTTAGTGGGAAGCTTGGTTTCTTAATTTGGGAAAATTGAGATTGGTGTGATAGCTATAAGTGATTTGTTTGCTTGTAAGACGTTGAAGAAGTTCTTCTCTTATAGTGGTAATTACCAAGTCCGACGGTTGGAAAGCCGGAGGCTGAGGACATAGGGCTTTTATCCCGAACCTCGTAAAAATCATGGTGTACTTGTTTCCCTTGTCTTTATATTGCATTTCCTTTATATTTGTTAGTTGTCATTGCATTTGATATTATTGTGCTTAGCTTTCATTATCATTGTAATTGTTTCTGCCTATTGTTATAGCTTGCATAGTTGTTGCATATAGTTTAAATCCTCTTTTCCGCATTTGATTTAAACTAGCATCTTTAATTCTCAAAATTCAAAAAGATTTCATTTTTAGCATTTAACTTTATTCACCCCCCCCCCCCCCCCCCCCTTCCCCCTCTCTAAGGTTATCAAATAGTACAACAATAAGTAAACTTGGGATAAATCTGCAATGACATTTTGACTCCTACCTTATGAGAAATGGATAAGAATGCAAAAACTCATTCCATGCTGCGGTTAATTTTTTATGAGTTATAGTACTTGAGAGCTTCATGGTTAGAGTCAAGAACAAACTCCTTATTCAACAAGAGTGGCTTCAGCGCTGAAGAGCGCGAACAAGAGCACAAAACTCTGTGTAACTCTATGTTATAAGTAGAGTACTTGAGATTGCCGTTGATGTGTTTCTTACTAAAGAAGGCTATAGAATGTCCCTTTTGGCTAAGAACGGCTGAAGTTCCGGTGTTCGAAGCATCACAACTACCTTGAATACCTAATCAATGTTAGGAAAGGCTAGTACAAGTACTTCGGTCAAACTGTTCCTTAGCTCCTCAATATTTTATCATCTTCTTTTGACCGCTTGATTTGCTCTCTTTTTATGAATTCTTTAGGCCTAATTGAACTTTTGGTCACCCTATTTCATCAAATTCACAATTTTAGTATCCCATTCTGTCTTTTATAATTGTGGTCACACACTTTACAATTTTAGTACCCCATTTATTTTTGCAATTTTAGTCTACTAGATAAATTGTCGTCCAATTTTTAATGAAAATGCTGATGTACCAGTAAGGTGGTGATGTTGTAGACGCATGTCGTGCTGGCGTAGTTAATGGTTGTTGATGGGGTAGGTGCATGTCATACTGACACCCAATGATATACAAAATATATACTTAAAACTTAATATACAAAATATTTAACTGAAAGTATAAATTTGTAAACACGAAGTGATTATGGTTGCACGACACACCTGTCACATGATCACTACCTTACTATCACATCAGCATTTCCGTCAAAAATTGCATGAAAATTTAACAGGGGACTAAAATTGAGGATTTGATAAAATTGTGGGACCAAAACTTCAAAAAAAAATCGGCGGGTTAAAACTGCAGGAGAGATAAAATTGAGAGATCACAGTTTCAGAAAATAAAATGGGGGACTAGATTTCGATTGGATAAAATAGGGGGACCAGAACTGTAGTTAAGCCCATTCTTTAAGAGGGGCAGCAATCGAGCTATAGTTTTTATTAAACCTCCTAAGACAAAAGGTAATCTGTGAAAACTTCTTATGCCTTGGCCAAACTTTGGAGTTGGCCAACTTTTGATAGCTTCTATCTTTCTATGGTCAACTCTTGTTCCTTCAGTAGTAATGATATATCTAAGAGAATTTACTTCATCGGTCAAGAATGGACACTTCTTGTGGTTGATATAAAGTGTTTGCTCACGATTAGTTTGGAGGACTTGCCCGATTTGTCTAAATGTTCTTCTTTACTCTTGCTATAAATAAAGATACCATCAAAGTTCACAACTACAAAATTACCAAAAAGGGGTGGAACAATTTGATTAATTAGCTGCATTAACGCACTTGGAGCTTTTGACATTCCAAAAGGCATAATTGCCCATTCCTACAGCTCGTCTGCCATTTTGAAAGATGTCTTCACCTCATCTCCAGAGTGAATTCTGATTTGGTGGTACCCACTTACAAGATCGACTTTAAAAAGTACATTTGGCACCATGTAATTGATCCAACATATCATCAAGTCTAGGTATTGGAAATAGATACTTCATGGTGATCTTGTTGACTACTTGACTATCCGTGCACATTATCGAACTACCATCTTTCTTTGGTACTAGGAGTGTAGGTACAACACATGGACTAACTCTCCCGAGTAAAAAGTTTCTATAGAAGCTCCTCAACTTGGCTTTGCACTTCAACATGCTTTGTTTGACTTATCCTATAAGCCACTATGTTAGGAATATAAACTTCAAGGGTATTGTCAATGGCATGTTTTATGCTCGCATTAGAGGGAGTACTAGGGGGATTTCACATGAAACAATGTATGAGAATTCAGCAAACAGTTCCTCAATTTCCTTGCGTATGATGGATTCTTTACTTCTTCTGTTGTCACCTTGAATGGCTCCTTTGCGAATAAAGATACTACTGGCTTGGACTTCTTATTCCTTCATCAAATTTATTGTGTGGTAGGGGTGTGATAACAATCAAATATGATTGTTATTACCTCTTATTTCAAGCTTAAATCATTGTTAATTCTCAAGCAATTTAGTGATTAATGTTGTAAATATGTTAGTTTAGAATAATTAAAGGTGCAAGCTTAATTATGTTATTAATGGGAACTTTGGTGCCCAATTGTGGTTTAATGTGTTTGTTTAATTGCTGCAGCACCTATTGTGGGACAGGGACAGGGACAGACCTATTGCTGCAGCACCTAATGGCATGGCTAATGACAGGGACAGACCTATGAGGGATTATGCAATTTTTGACCCTCACACTATGCAACCTAGCATAGTAAGGCCTGAACTTGCCACAAATCATTTTGAATTCAAGCCAATGATGTTTCAAATGCTTCAAACAATAGGGCAATTTGGTGGAGGACCTACTGAGGACCCACATTTGCATTTAAAACAATTTGTAGAAGTTTGTAGTAATTTCATTCTCCCTGGTGTAAGTGATGATGCTTTTAAACTTAAACTTTTTCCTTATTCCTTGAAGGATAGAGCTAAGGTTTGGTTAAATTCCTTGGAACCTAACTCTATCACTACTTGGAATGAAATGGCTGAAAAATTTATGACAAAATATTTTCCACCTATCAAGAATGCCAGATGAGAACTGAAATTACATCTTTTAGACAAACTGAATTTGAAACATTGTTTGAAGCATGGGAAAGATTCAAAGAATTGTTAAGAAAATGTCCACATAATGGGTTGCCTGTGGTTGTTCAAATGGAAACTTTTTACAATGGGTTGGAACCTCAAACTAGACTGATGCTTGATGCTTCTTCTAGTGGAGTCTTGCTGAATGGCTCTTACCAAGATGCTTATGATCTTATTGAAACTATTGCTGCAAACAGTTATCAATGGCCAACAGCCAGGGTTAGTGCTCAAAAGAAAGTTGCTGGTATGCATGAAGTGAGTGAGGTTACTTCCTTATCTGCTCAGGTTGCATCCTTGTCCAACATGATCAAAAATATGAGTGCAACACCTGCTGCAGCAACACCTACTGCAGCAATTGGATCTGCACCAGAAACTAAAGTGGCAGCAATTGAACAAGTACCAGTGGGTTCTGCTAGTTGTGTGTACTGTGGAGGAGGTCATTTGTATGAAGAATGCCCTGCAAACCCTATTTCAGTCAACTATGTTGGGTATGACAAGAACAATAATCCTTATTCTCGTACCTACAATCCTAGGTGGAAGAACCATCCTAATTTTAAATGGAGCAACAATGCAACACCTGCTACAGCTCCTGCAACACCACCAGGAACACCTGCTCCATCCAAGGCAAAAGAAGAGAGCTCTATGGAACTTATGTTGAAAGCTTTCATGAATGAAACTAAAACTCAGTATCAAACCCATGGAGCTGCAATCAAGAACTTGGAGAATCAACTTGGTCAAATAGCCACTGCCCTGACCCAAAGACCTAGTGGAGCATTACCTTCCACTACTGAACCAACATCTTCTAAGGGAAAGGAACAAGTCAAGGCTATATCTTTAAGGAGTGGGAAGGACTTGAAGGGACCATCTACTGATCCTAGTAATGGAACTGCAATAAAAGAAAAAGACAAAAAAGAGAAACAAAACGCACCAGATGCTGTCACAGTTGATGCTGCAGCAATTCCATCAAAGATTGCTGATCAAGTTTTGCCTGATCCACCTTATCCTCAAAGGTTGAAAAAGGCTCAACAAGATAAGCAATTTGGCAAATTCCTGGAGGTGCTAAAACAACTTCACATCAATGTTCCTTTGGTAGAAGCACTTCAACAAATGCCCAATTATGCAAAGTTTATGAAAGATGTGCTTTCCAAAAGGAAGAGACTTGGGGAGTTTGAAACAGTAGCTATGTCAGAAGAGTGTAGTATGATCATGCAGAACAAGCTTCAAAGCAAGTTGAAGGATCCAGGCAGTTTTACTATCCCATTCTCAATTGGTGAAACTTATACTGGACGAGCTCTTTGTGACTTAGGTGCAAGCATCAATTTAATGCCTAAGTCTATTTTTGATCAGCTTGGTATAGGTGTTGCCAGACCTACAACTGTTACCTTACAGCTTGCTGATAGATCTGTTGCTCATCCATATGGAATCATTGAGGATGTTCTAATAAAGGTTGATAAATTTGTATTTCCTGCTGACTTTGTAATTTTAGATTTTGTTGCAGATAAGGAGGTACCTATAATTCTTGGAAGACCTTTCTTGGCTACTGGAAAGACTCTAATTGATGTGCAAAAAGGAGAATTGACTATGAGAGTCAATGATCAAGAGATTAAGTTTAATGTGTTGAATGCTCTCAAGTTCCCTGACCAAGGAACTGAGGAGTGCTCTTTTGTGATGTCTCTTGATTCTGTGGTTCAACAGCACTTCTACAAGCAAAGTGATCATCTAGTGAAAGCTCTTTCTGAGATTGATAAGAGTGAACTTGTGGAAGAAGGTATTGTGCACAAGGAGGCTGAGGTGAAAGAATTATGGAGTAGGCATTATGAATCTCTTGATCTAGGGGATTCTAATCTCAAATAGAATGTGCCATCTATTGAAAAACCTCCCGTGCTTGAATTGAAAGAGTTGCCCAAGCACCTGAAGTATGCCTATTTAGGGGAAAATGATTCCTTACCTGTTATCATTGCTTCTGACTTATCCCAAGGTCAAGAGCATGATCTCATTACTACCCTAAAGAGGCATAAGAAGGCAATTGGGTGGCAAATGGCTGACATAAAGAGGATTAGTCCTACCATCTGCATGCATAGGATCATTCTTGATGAAAATGCTAAGAATAGCATTGAAGGGCAGAGGAGACTAAATCCTATCATGAAAGAAGTGGTGAAAAAGGAGATCATCAAATGGTTAGATGCTGGCATTGTGTATCCTATCACTGATAGTGCATGGGTGAGTCTTGTGCAATGTGTTCCAAAGAAAGGAGGGGTCACAGTGGTAGCCAATGAGAAGAATGAACTTATTCCCACAAGAACAGTTACTGGTTGGAGGATTTGTATGGATTATAGGAAACTCAACAAGGCTATAAGAAAAGATCATTTCCCTCTACCATTCATAGACCAAATGCTTGATAGACTTGCTGGCAAGGAGTTCTATTGCTTTTTGGATGGTTACTCTGGCTACAATCAAATAGCTATAGTGCCTGAAGATCAACAAAAGACTACTTTCACTTGTCCTTATGGTACTTTTGCTTTCAGGAGAACGCCATTTGGGTTGTGCAATGCCCCAGCAACATTTCAAAGGTGTATGATGTCAATCTTTTCTGAATTCATTGAAAAATCTATGGAGGTGTTTATGGATGATTTCTCTGTCTTTGGAGAAACATTCCAATTGTGCCTTGACAACTTAGAAGAGATTCTGGATAGATGTGAAGAAACCAACTTGGTCTTGAATTGGGAGAAATGTCACTTCATGGTCCAAGAGGGTATTGTGTTGGGACACAAAATCTCAAAGAAGGGAATTGAGGTTGACAAAGCTAAAGTTGAGGTGATTGAGAAGATGCATCCTCCAATAAATGTCAAAGGTGTTAGAATTTTCTTAGGACATGCTGGATTCTATAGGAGGTTCATCAAGGACTTCTCTAAAATTTCAAAGCCATTATGTCAATTGCTGCAGCATGACACTCCATTCGTGTTTGATGACTCATGTGCTGCAGCATTCCAGAAACTTCAAAATGCTCTAGTTACTGCCCCAGTGATAGTGACTCCTGATTGGAGCAAGCCTTTTGAGCTCATGTGTGATGCTAGTGATTATGCCATAGATGCTGTCCTTGGCCAAAGGTATGGTAAAGTTTTTCATTCTATTTATTATGCTAGCAAAACACTTGTTGAAGCTCAATTAAATTACACTACCACTGAAAAAGAATTATTAGCTGTGGTTTTTGCATTTGATAAATTTAGATCATACTTAGTTGGCACAAAAGTAATTGTTTTCACTGATCATTCTGCCATCAAGTATTTGATTGCTAAGAAAGATGCAAAACCTAGGCTAATAAGATGGGTTCTCCTCCTCCAAGAATTTGATCTTGAAATTAAAGATAAAAAAGGGGTGGAGAACCAAGTTGCTGATCATTTGTCTAGATTGGAAGGTGATAGTGCAGGTAATCATTTTGGAGAAATCAAGGAAAGCTTCCCTGATGAGCAATTGTTAGCTGTTGCTGCTGCAGCACCTGATGCTGCAGCACCTTGGTATGCAGACATTGTCAACTTCCTAGTGAGCAAAGTAGTGCCATGTGATTTGAATTATCAGCAAAAGAAGAAGTTCTTCCACACAATCAAGCAGTATTTCTGGGATGAACCTTATCTGTATAAGAAGTGCCCTGATCAGTTACTAAGAAGATGTGTGGCTGATGAAGAACAACAAGGAGTGCTGCAGCAATGCCATGCTGCAGCATATGGAGGACACTTTGGAGGTTTAAGAACAGCAACAAAAGTGTTTTAATCTGGTTATTTTTGGCATACAATTTTCAAGGATGCTCATGAGTTTGTCAAGAAGTGTGATAGTTGCCAGAGGAGTGGGAATATATCACATTAAAATGAAATGCCATTGTCAAACATCTTAGAGGTTGAACTCTTTGATGTCTGGGGAATGGACTTCATGGGACCTTTTCCTCCCTCTTTTGGCAACTCTTACATCCTTGTTGCTGTGGATTATGTATCAAAGTGGGTTGAAGCAGTTGCTTTACCTAACAATGATGCAAAGTCTGTTAGCAAGTTCTTATTGAGAAACATTTTTACAAGGTTTGGAACTCCAAGAGCAATAATCAGTGATGAAGGTTCTCATTTTTGCAACAAATTGATTAAAAATCTCTTGGCCAAGTATGGGGTTAAGCACAAGATTGCAACAGCATATCATCCTCAAACAAGTGGTCAAGCAGAGTTGTCTAATAGAGAGATCAAGAGAATGTTGGAGAAAATGGTAGGGCCTACCAGAAAGGAATGGACAAATCATCTTGATGATGCTTTATGGGCTTATAGAACTGCTTACAAAACTCCTTTGGGAATGTCCCCCTACAGACTTGTTTATGGCAAGGCTTGCCATCTGCCTTTGGAGCTTCAATACAAATCGCATTGGACTATCAAAAAGCTCAATTTTTATCACACAAGGGCAGGGGAAGCTAGGCTATTACAATTGAATGAATTGGAAGAGATGAGACACTTTGCCTATGAGAACTCAGAATTGTATAAAACCAAGACCAAGGCTTGGCATGACAAGAGAATTCACAAAAGGGAATTAGTGGAAGGTGATCAAGTGTTATTGTTTAACTCAAGACTTAAACTATTCCCTGGAAAACTCAAGTCTAGGTGGTCTGGGCCATTCAAATTGGCAAAGGTGTACCCTCATGGAGCTGTGGATTTGTATGATGATGCAAGTGACAAAACCTTCAAGGTTAATGGTCAAAGAGTGAAGAAGTACTATGGTGAATCAGTGGTGAGGAATAAATTCACCACTATGATTAAGGATCCATGACCTTTGAAGTAAGTCAGGCTGAGGACTCTTAAACCAAGCGCTACTGGGAGGCAGCCCAGGGTTTTTAATCTAATAAATTAGTTGCTTTGTTTGTTTGGTGTTTGTTGCAGGAATTAAAATTTCAGCAAGTTGAAGTTTGAGGGTGTGACAGCAGTTGGTGCTGCAGCATTGCTTCCAGCAACGTTGCTGCAGCAATAGAGAGCAGTTAAGGAAAAAACAAAATAATGGCAGTTATTCACCCAAGGCCTGTGCGTGACAGTGTGTTGTCCAATCGGTCACATAACCGTCCAATCACTCAGTATCCACCATACACATAGCTCTTCATCCAACGGCTAGTGCATTTATGCATTATGCCCTTACCCAAACCGTCAAATCCTTCACTTATTTAACCACCCACTCTTCCACAACCTTCCCACAAATTCCTCTTCAATTGCGCTCAATCCTTGGAAACAATTAAACAGCAAACCCTCGTTCCCAAATCACCCAAATCTCTCACCCACCTTTACGTTTTTAACTTCAATCTTTGATCAACAATGGTGAGAACTAAGGTCAGTGCTAACAAATCTTCTGGAAAGGGCCAATCATCCTCTGGCCGTGGTGAATCAAGTCATGCAAGGCGAAGAAGCATGAAAAATCAGGAAGAATCTACTATGGAAAAGTTCTCTGCTATGAATTTCTGGGCAGAGAGGGGATTCTTGCTGACAAATGCATCTGATGCGTTCGCATCTGTTGTGAAGGCATTAGGTTGGCAGCAGTTGGTGCAGCAACCAAAATACTTCTACCCCTCTGTGGTTCGTGAATTCTATGCTGGAATTGCGCCTGAGAAAGATGGAAAGCCTCAATTATTCTCAAATGTTAAAGGAGTGGTCATCAAATTTGATTCCATGATGATCAATGAATGCTTGGGGCTAAGTTACCATGGCCTCACATTTGCAAAGAATTTTGAAAAATGGGGCAAGAAGGAGATGGAAGCAGTCAAGAAGAACATCACAATTCCTGGTACTCCATGGGAACCCTGCAGTGCCAATGAATTCAAGGTTAAGAGAAGCAACCTCAACCATGAAGCACTGGTCTGGTTTAACTTTGTCAAGCACACTCTGTTGCCCACTTCCCACACAACAAATGTAGAAAAAGAAAGGATGATGCTGCTGGATGCAATTTTGGGAACAAAGGATGTTGATATTGGAAGATTAATTTCAAGGGAGATCCTGATTTGCTATTCCAAAAATGCTGGGTATCTTTTATTTCCTTGCTTAATTACTGATCTTTGCATTAAAGCTGGTGTGGAAATGAAGGGGGAGAAGAAAGGCTTCCCTCTTGCTGCCTTCCCTACTATTCTAAAATCAAAGCCTAAGGTTGCTGCAGCATCTGGTAATCCCACCATGATGCCACAGTTCATGCTGCAGCAACGCTCTGTCTGGGAGTTTATGAGGAAGCAGCAGGAGTGGTTGAAGGCTTTGTTTGCTGCAAATTTGCAAGTTGATATTGGAGTTGAAGCACCTTCTTTTCCTGAGTGGGTGCTTGATGAAGAGGTAATTGATAAAGATTTATTTGAAGATGCTGGTGTTGAGGAGGATATGCCAGAGGAAGTTGTTGAGAAAAAGAGGAAGAGGAAGGAAATAAAAAGGGGAAAGAAGAAGGTGGGTGAAGAAGAAGAAGAGTTTCTAATTTGAGTCTGATGAAACATTAAGTGAAGGGGAAAAGGAAGAAAACAGAGAGATAATGAAGGAGTTGAATAGGAAGGATGACAGTGAGGATGATGACTCAGTTGAAGGAGAAGGTTTTGAGACTAACAGTGAAGATGAATCCGAAGATGCCACTGATATTGAAATGGATCCATCACCATCCCCATCTCATACCACCAAAACTGTCAAACTAGCCCCCACATCTACCATTCCACCACCATCAACCCCCATCACCACTCTAATCCCAGAAAATCAACCACCACAACCCACAAATCCACCACAAGAAAGCCAACCAGAAAAAGTCCCTGAAACTGCTGATGTGCCTGTTGCTGCAGCAACTGATGTTGCAGATGCTGATGTTGAAAGCCCAATGTTCTCACCCTCTAAGAGAACAAGAACCAAGCATGCCCCCAAAAGAAGGAAGATGTCTGTCGTGCCTGAAGATGTTGAGCTGAATGTTGAAGGCGTAACTGCTGAGGAAGACGCTGTTGTTGCTGCTACTGTGGAATTAGTGCTGAAGGGAATTGAAGATGCAGCAGCAGCTGAGGCTGCAGCAATTGAAGCTGAGAAATTGGCTGAATATGAAAAGAGATCAAAGGCTGCTCTGGACTTGGTGATTGCCCAAAAGAAGGCAAGTGTTTCTGCTGCTGGCCCTGCTGTTGCAGATGCAGGTCCAGTGCTGCAGCAATCCAATGCTGCAGCAACAGAAACCCCAAAGGCACCAGAAGCCCCTGTGATTAAATCACCTAGAGTCAAGAGGCCAGTAAGAAGAGGAACAGCAACAAGGCAGAGCCCAAGAACTAAATGAGGATTCCTTGCACCTTTATCTTTTAAATTCTGTCTTTAAATTTCTGTCTTTATCTTGTTAGTATTAGATAAAAATGTTGAATGTGTGTGTGTGTCTGTGTTTGCATTTTAGTATTTGTTTTCAAATTCTGTTTTGTCTTTGTTAGGACTCTCCCTATATTGCATGAGCAGTGAGGACACTACAAGGTTTTAAGTGGGGGGGAGGACCTATGGTAATTGTAATACATCAGTATGCCTAGTTAGTTGAATGAAAGTTTTTAATTTCAGTTGTTAAGTTGAGCAAAACTTAGTGATGAACTGGTGAGAATTGAGTGATTAGTGCCCCTGTTTATGAGTGAACTATATTGCTCCTGTTTTTGCACTTTGCATGAAACTTAGGAATAACTTAGTAAGTTAGAAATGATCTAAAGCTAGGCTAGTTGTAGGTAGACTTAGAGACTTGCCAAATTTTTATTAAAAACTTAGGGTAGCATAAGAAACTAAGTTTGGGGGTTCTTTAAGTTATATTAAGGCAAAGCATGAAGGAATGGGTTTAGGTCAAGTGAACATAGTCAATTCGTTGTATTGTGTTGTAAATATGTGTAATTGTTGTCATTGCCCATTAAAAAAAGTAATAAAAGAAAAAGAAAAAGAAAAAGAATGCAATAAGCTGCCATTTTGAACTGAGTAGGGAGGCTATTCTGTGGAGACACATTATAGTTTCAGTCAAAAGGATGATAAATGGTAGTTAGGTTGATTGTGAAGTAGGGAGGCCAATTTGTGGTGACACACTTTGGTTTCAGTCGAAATCAGCAGTCAGCCTGTGTGAAAAGTGAGGATAGAATAAGGGCAATGCAACATCAATGTCAAATATTGTGTGTTTTTAAAATTCTGTTCTAGTCTGTATTCCTGCAGCAACGATTGCTGCAGCATTGAAATTTCAATAAGTGCACTGGCCTAGAATCCTATAATTGCTAAATCAAAGCCCTTTGTCATGCTTATTCCCCCCTTTCTATGCTTGAATTGTTAGTCTACCCTTAGTTTTGAAACATCTTTGGCAGTCTCAAAAGAAAGCCTCTCTAGTTTTAGTTAAGTGAAATTTTGAACCTTGCTATGTTCTGAACTGAGTTAAATGTCACACACACTCTATTGAGCAGGAGTAATTTAGGGAACTTATCATTCAGTGGGTTTGCAAGTTGAGTGGCCAATCTGAAAGTTTTATGCTCAGCTTAATATTCTGTTTTGTGTACCTTTGTTAATGTTCAACTATCTGGTTGTCTGCTGGTATATTGCTTGTCTGTGTCAAGTGTCATTGCTTGAGGACAAGCAATGGTTCAAGTTTGGGGGTGTGATAACAATCAAATATGATTGTTATTACCTCTTATTTCAAGCTTAAATCATTGTTAATTCTCAAGCAATTTAGTGATTAATGTTGTAAATATGTTAGTTTAGAATAATTAAAGGTGCAAGCTTAATTATGTTATTAATGGGCACTTTGGTGCCCAATTGTGGTTTAATGTGTTTGTTTAATTGCTGCAGCACCTATTGTGGCAGCAATGCCTAAATGCGCAACATGAGAGAGAATGTAGCAAGAAACACAGAAATCAAGACAAGGACAGCTGTCAGCGTGTGTCATGCGTGGGTGTGCATGCCAATCATTGATGATGCGTGAATGACCTAGGGTTTTGGGCAAAAAGGACATTGTGCCTTGAAAAGGACAAAATGTGCCTCCACCATTTAGGGTTTCTCTCATCCCAAGGCCTTACCTATATAAAGGCTCTCACCCCCAGAATTAGGTTAAGCCGAATTCCTGAGGTATAGACATAGCCTCAAGTTTTCGTGCCTCCATTGTTACTTAGAATCAATTGCTGGGATATTGATTGCTGCAGCAACGTTAGATCTACTTCAACTTCGAAGGAGCTACATTTTGAGAGCTGGAATTGATTGGTGGATCACCATTGAAGCTGTCTCAGTATCAAGACTTGTAGTTGAACTTCTCTTCTCGGGTTTAGTATGAAATTCTTACTTCCCTTGATGTTTAGTTTAGTTGTGATGTTGTGTAAGCTCAATATGAGCTAAACCTCTGTAGTTGGGATGCTATTATGAATTTAATGAAGTTAAATTGTTCTTAATGCTTGTGTTTTTGTGTTGAGCGCTTTATCTTGTGTGTTTTTATTATTTCCATCTTAGATTAGGATTGGCCGTCTAATCTAAGTAGATATACATTCACAGACATGGTTTGTATATATATCTCACAAGATAACATGGTATGTTGCACTATAGACATATAGTTGTTCCTTGCTTGAGTCCTAGACATAGGAGAGGCATAAGCCATGAGGTAAAACACTTAGGTGTAATGCTGCTTGTTCTCCAGTAGCCTAGGGAAATAATCTCTTCCGAATTAGACATAATTTGGGGCGACTAAAGCCTAGTGTTAAGCATTAGACATAATGCACAATTGCGGCAGCACCTAGTGCTGCAGCACTTAACATAGCATTTTGAGCATTTTAATGGATTTATTGAAGTATTGCATCTCAACTTGTCCCAAATCTGATTTCCACTACCCTAATACCTTTTTAGTTGTTTGTTACTTGTTACCCAACCAATTGTGTGTCATTTACTTTTGTTACAAAAATTACTAATTGTTACTTTGATTAAACTCTTGTTTGGCAAATTAATCCTCGTGGGAACGATCTCTACTTTCATTATATTACTTGTTACGATTGTGTACACTTGCACAAAAGAACGTTCACCTTTTCAAGCAACAATGAAAGCGGTAGCATGAGCATAGTATAATGCATGACGATCATATTGCCAAGGTCTCCCAAGAAGAAAGTGGAAAGTATTCATAGGAATAACATCACATCCTACATTCAATTTGTACTTTTTACCAAAGGAAAAAAATACAAGGGAACACTTAGATACTTTTAACTCATTACCCCTGTTGAGCCATATCAACTTGTATAGGTGTGAGTTATCCTTTTTGCAAACTTTAATTATTTCTTTATATAGTTTTACACAACATTTTCACAACTTAATTGATTAATCAAAAACCATGCCTTGTGAGGTGTATTGATTTTGGAAATTATTGTTCCTTAGACATGGTACTTCCTTGGTTATTGTTGTGTATCCGCTTCCTCTAACTAAAAGTGATTCACCATAATCGGCGGAAGGTACTCTTTGTCATATTGGCTCACCCATCTGCTGTTCTTCTAACGCTTTACATGAATATCTTTTTCTTCTTCGAAAGCTCTGTGTATCTCCCCTTTGTTGGAACCAACTGGATACAGCAGAAAGAACCCACGAGTCGTTTTGAAGATAACAAATAATAACACAGTACAATTTTACCCTAATGTGTTTGATTGATTATATCTGATATATTTAAGAACATATCAAAGAAGATATGTATACACATTAAGATGTACTCAACATCACGACAAAAGATATGCTACTCAAGCAAGCATTTACGTTGAAGAAGATAGCATCTGAGCACAAAAGCATTTGTCTAAAGGATAGTGTCTATTTATTCTAAGCATTTAGTCAAGGCTTGGTTGACTATGAAGATCAAGATTCTACTAAAGCTATATAAGCCATTCTTAAATAAATCCCCTAGAAGAAACAAAAGATAAATGTTACGAGGTTTCTCCAATCGTTAGAAGTTAATACATTAGGAAAATACGACAAAAGACATAGTCTACCTCGATGAGTGAAATCAAAAGAAGAATCCTTCCCTACAAAGTAATGTCAGAACTCAAACACTAAAAAATGTCATTTCGTTTTTATGAAGCACACAAAGAATTAAATGAGATGTCATTTAATGGAATCTTGGAAAGTCATATACAATTTAAAAAATTCATAAAACCTTTATCTGAACGATTATAACTTATACTCACACTACAAATAGAAGAGCCCAACGTCTCTCCTATGTGTGAAGTAAGACATATATCTGAGAAGATACTGAAGAGTGCAAAGGAAGCCTTAGAGTTCAAAAGAAAGAAAAGGAAAGAAAACTCTTGAGTCAGGAGGAGTATAAAAGAAATATGAAATCCCTCATAGTGTCTAGACTACACTTCAAAACACGTATATTTTGGGACATTATAGAAGAAGATATAAGATGCAAGAATATAATAAAAATTCTTATATGAAGTTCTCTTGATGCATCTCGAAGAAAAGGAAATTCAAAATGAATTCTTCATTATAACTACTATGCGCTATAAAGGAGATAAACGTTACCGCAGAGTAACTATCTCTCATATGAAGAAGAAGCCTTTGAGCAAGTTCTAGTTTTATCGAATATCCTCTCTTATGAGATTTAATTAGAACTTCTGTGTAATCAATCATATGGTTTTCTAAACTCTATGATTATATTTTAGAGCAAACTATTTAATTAGAACTTGTATAGGTGTGAGTTATCCTCTTATGGTTTTTTATTGAAGGGAGTACAATGACTACTCCAACCAAAATAAATAGAATAGGCCTCGTAAAAACCTCGCAGGGCAAACCGTTTTTCTAACATAGGATTCAAATTGTATTGATACAGCAATCCTAGAAAGCAGACTCAAATTCACTGTGGCATTGACTCTTGTTTAGATGAAAGATGACTTTCCGTCAAATCAGAAACAAACACAATCTTATTGTAACTTGCTCATTAGTGGAAAATTTGAAGAAACTCTAGAGAAAATAGGTAAACACTCATTTCCTCACCGACAGTTAGCCAGTATGTTGAAAAAACTAGAAGTTTCTAGTGAGGGTAATTGGAGAGGCTCTAATACTCGAATGCCTGGAGAGGCCTATAAGACTCGCGTAGAGCCTGGTGAGTCTTGAAGAAATAATGTGGTATATATATATATAGACACATTCCTCGAAGTGTCAACAATGGCGAATGCGAACGGCAACGAAGGCAATTACATGAAACCAGTGATATCGCGACTAAATGGTCACTATGAACACTGGAGTTTGCTAATGGAAAATTTCTTGAGGTCAAAAGTGTACTGGCACCTGATCGAGACAGGAATCGTGGAGACGGAGCAAGGAATTGTCGTGATGGAGGCAATTCAGAAGAAATTAGACGAGTCTAAACTCAAGGACCAAAAGGCTAAGAACGACTTGTTCCAAGCAATTGATTGCGCTACTCTTGAAACAATCTTAGACAAAGATTCATCGAAGGCGATATGGGAATCTCTGAAGCGGAAATTTTAGGGAAATGCAAGAGTAAAGAGGGCAACCCTACAAGGCTTGAGGAAGGAATTTGAAGCAATTGAGATGAAATCGAGTGAGAACATCTCAGAATACATCCCTAAAGTGATGCAAATCGCGAACAAAATGCGAATTCAAGGTGAGAAATTGGAAAAGATTCTCAGATCCCTAACTGAGTAATTGTGGAAAAGATTCTCAGATCCCTAACTGAGAAATATGGATACATTGTGTGTTCTATTGCTGAATCCAAAGATACAGACAAGATGTTTGTGGATGAAGTTCATAGCTCTCTCATTGTTCATGAACAGAACCTCATCAGGTTTCACAAAGTGAAAGATGAAGAACGGGCTCTCAAGACTGAAATTCAAGGAAGAAGTAATACAAATGATGCACTTAGAGGTAGAGGAACCTCTAGAGGACGAGGCAAAGGTAGGGGAAGGCAAAATAAAGACACTGTGGAGTGCTACAAATGCAAGAAACTAGGCCACTATAGAAATGAGTGTCCAGAATGGGACAAGGAAGCAAATTATTTTGAAACTAAGGAAGATGATTCTCTGTTGCTGATGGCTTTAACAGAAGAGGTTGAGGAAGGTTATTCTCTAATACTGATGGCTATAGCAGAAATTCAAGAAAGGGAAGAAAGAAAGAAGGAAACATGGTTTTCTGAATTGGATGAGACCTTCAAGAAAACTGTGAGACTTGGCAATGATTGTTGCGTAAAAAACACACTTGAGAGCAAGTGTACTCTCTTGCAGAAGTAGTATAAAAAATATCGTCTCCACAGGGATTAACTAATAAGTACCAAACTATTTAAGATTAATTATTATTTAGACGAACGAGTGTTTGGTTGTATTAAAAATTAAAATAAAACGAAGTAAATAACAAGAATTAAAATTGAAAAGTTCGATCAACGGAGGGAAGCCTAGGGTCTCGGTTTCACTTGCTAGGTTCGATTCCTCTATGTCTAATTCTACCTGAATTCCCTTATTTTATTCAATTACCAATCCCTTTACTAAACCTATTAATCCGTTTGGTCATTCGTGATTAATATTCTTTTCCCTAAATTAATCCTAGTTTGGTCATGCTAGAAATTAAATTTAAGAAAAGCATGAAGTACAAAAAGGTTGAATGATTGGAAGACTAAATTAAAGTTTGGTCATTCATTAATTATAGTCTCAATTATCCTGTAGGCCCACCAACTAGTTGTAGTACGGTCACTAATCAACTAGTTGATTATAAACATGCAAAGGGTTGTCAATCCTAATTATGTAATAAAGCAATAGGATAATATTAATTGAAACAAAAATTGGGAATTCAAAATATAAATTAAAACATAAAAAGGTCTCTAATCAAGCAAGATCCACCTAAGACCCTAGAAGAGGATTTAGCTATCCATAGTATTCAAGAACATTGGATTAAAATAAAAAGTCACGAATTACAGAATATAAAAATAACCCGGAGATTGTGTAAATTCTGATCCTGTATTCGGTCTTTGTATTCTGCTCCAAAGCTCTCTCACGGTGTCAAGAATGGATACCCAAAACCTTCCAAAGTGTTGTTGTGCGTCAAATTGCTTCAAAGCTCCGCCTCGGTTTCCGTGCGCAGCTTTTTCTCCCTTTTTAATTCTTCTCCGTAAGTCGCCCGTGTGTGTGGTCTTACTCATAAAGTGCGGCTCCTTTTTATATTGTAAAATCCCACCTAGGGTTGCGTGCTCACCAAGTTGATTCCCATTTTCTTTTTCTCTTCCCTCACGTGTGCTGCTTCCTTTTCTCTAATTTAAGTTTCCTTTCTTTCTCTTCAATTTCCAATAGACCGTGGGGCTTCTTCTCTTTGTTGATTTGGTCCAACTTCATGCCCACACTTGGGCTGGATCCATCATTTGTAATATGGCCTTATGGCCTTTTTTTCTATCCAATGCTCACGCTGCCATTCTTATATATATATATATATATATATATATATATATATATATATATATATATATATATATATATATATCACTAATAACCTTTTTCATCTTTTCTGCAAAAATAGAGCACATTAAATTAGTAATTTATATGATTATACACAATTGCTCCAAAAAATGACTTGCAAATATCTCTAAAAATGCACTAAATTAGAGTTTATCAACTCCCCACACTTAACTTTTGCTTGTCCTCAAGTAAATTTTCTAGCTCAATGAATTTTTCAAAGAAGTAATAGAGAGAGCCAATAAGAAACCCAAAATTAGAAGCACAATGACAGGCAATAGACAATATAGCATATATGAGGTGTCAAAAGGTTGCCCAATTAGAGGCTCATGTCCCTGAAGAATACATTTCTGTGAATATGGCACTCGCTCACAATCTCTCCAAGTGTTTAGCAACTAGTAAAATATACACTCCAGTTTCAACAAAATGCACATTACCATAAGCTTGTAATTTGACCAAATCTCCACTAAATAGTTCACATGCATGCAAAAGATGGGGTTTCATGGGTTGTAATGGGGCTAGGGTGAATTCATGCATGGTAGGAAATAAGAAGAAAGGGATAATCAAAGGGCTAAAAACAAGAAACAAATAATAACCCTTGAAACCAAATATGGAGCTCCTATCTATTTTACAATTTTTGTCCAAACTCCATATTAATTTCACTTTCATTCTTCACTCTTCTTTTTCAATTGAGTCAACTCTTTTTTATTTTCATTTCTTTCTCTTGAGTAGACTCTTTTTTTTTTTTTGGATTTACCCTTTGGCTCTTTCATTCTTTTGATGTGCCCTTTGGCTCTTTCTTGAGTAGACAAATTCCATTTTTTTTTCATAGGAGGAAAAGGTAAGTACATGATAACTCGTATTTTGTTTCCTTTGTATGAAAATATTTTTGTAACCACATGATTCACTTTTTTTTTATTCATCCTAACAAGATAGACAACTAAAGTATGGGACGAAATTTCAGTCCTGACAACATAGACAGCTAAAGTATAGGACGAAATTGTAATTTTCAATAGTTGCTCCACATTCAATTTCAAATGGTTACCACAAACAAGAAAAGAAAAAATTATATCTGGGTATCAAAGAAAAAATATAACAAATGGGCTCAAAGGGGGAAACTAAGGGATAAATTCATCAAGCAACTCTGAGGCCAGAAAAATACCTAAATCCCCAAATCTTTTTACATGATGCAAATCAATTTTCGCCTTGAAACGGTCAAAAGACAAGTTCTAGAATGTAGGAAATTAGGAAACACACTCATAGAAAGAAAAGGGGTAATAATTTATGATTTAGTATCAATCCCCTTAATTATGAAGGCTCAGATTTCACATTTAGAAACTAGTTCACAAACAGTACTCAAGAGGGACAAATGCTAATTATCAGCTTCCTAAGGACATCCTCAGAGTTACAATTACGCGCAAGTCTATCAAGTGAATTAATTATGGGATCCCCTAAAGGCAAAATCTCTATTTTTTTTTCAATTTAAGCATAGTTTATGCAAAACAAGCTAGAAAAAATGCTATCAACATTCACGGTGGGTATGTGCATTAATAGAGATCAAGTGGTAAAAATAACTATCCTCCCCCACACTAGCATGAAGCATGGTCCTCAATGCAAAATGATCAAATAGAAACAAAAGAAAATAAATGAGAGAGAGAGAGAGAGTAAGAGTGACTTCCCTGAGAGAGCTTGCAAAATGAGCTAATTCCTAAAAAAGACAAACAAAATAAAAAGAAGAGGAAATAAAACACAGGTTGCCTCCTGCGAAGCGCTTGTTTAATGTCCCGAGTCTGACGGTAATAGGGTTAATCCTTGAGGGCAGTGACATAGCTCACTTGGAGTAACCCTTCCTCAAAATGCTTCACACGCTGACCATTGACTTTAAAAGTGGTACCATCTTCATGAGATACCTCAAGAACTCCATAAGGAAAAACCTGAGTAATAGTGTAGGGTCCATACCACCTTGAGCGCAACTTTCCTGGAAAAAGACGGAAACGTGAGTTATAAATTAAAACTTTCTCACCAACATGGAATTCACGCTGCTGGATGCGCTTATCATGCCACTTTTTAGTCCGCTCCTTATATAACTTGGCATTCTCATAGGCTCCTAGACGGAGCTCATCCAATTCATCTAGCTGCAGCAACCTATTTTCACCTGTAAACTGAGCATCAAAGTTTAGAAATTTTAAAGCCCAAAGTGCTTTATGCTCTAATTCAACAGGCAAATGACATGCTTTTCCAAAAACAAGACGGTAAGGAGACATCCCAATGGGAGTTTTAAAAGCAGTTCTATAGGCCCATAGTGCATCATCAAGTTTCAAAGACCAGTCTTTTCTTGATGCACTAACTGTCTTCTCTAAAATCCTTTTCAGCTCTCTGTTTGAAATTTCAACTTGCCAACTAGTTTGTGGGTGGTAAGGAGTTGCTACCTTATGAGTGACACCATATTTGCTCAAAAGATTTTCAAATTGTTTATTACAAAAATGAGTGCCACCATCACTAATAATGGCTCGAGGAGTGCCAAATCTGGAAAAAATATTTTTCTTTAAAAATTTCACCACCACCCGAGCATCATTAGTGGGTAAGGCTACAGCTTCCACCCACTTAGACACATAATCTACAGCAACAAGAATATATTGATTTGAAAAAGATTTAGGGAAGGGCCCCATAAAGTCAATATCCCATACATCAAATATCTCACAAACCAAAATATTGTTTAGAGGCATCTCTTGACGCCTAGAAATATTGCCACTCCTTTGACAACTATCACAAGCTTTCACAAAATCATGAGCATCTTTAAATATAGTAGGCCAATAAAAACCACATTGCAAAACTTTATATGCAGTTCTATTTGGGCCAAAGTGGCCACCTACCTCTTTAGAGTGACAATGCTCAAGGATAGAAGTTACCTCATCCATAGGCACACAACGCCTAATTACCTTGTCTCCACATACTTTAAATAGGTAAGGGTCATCCCACAAGTAGTGTCTAGTATCAGAAATTAACTTCTTCTTTTGCTGAAAGGAAAAATCAGGGGAACAACCTTACTCACCAAGTAGTTAACAATATTCGCAAACCAAGGAATAGTAGAAATAGCTAAAAGTCTCTCATCAGGGAAAACCTCCTTGATGTCTCCATCATTTGAGGCCTGCATCACACTATGTTCAAGCCTTGAGAGGTGGTCAGCTACAAAGTTCTCTGAGCCTTTCTTGTCTCTAATATCCAAGTGAAACTCTTGTAGCAACAAATTCCACCTGATTAACCTGAGTTTTGCATCCTGTTTTCCAAGCAAATATCTAATAGCAGCATGATCAGTGTAAACAATAACTTTAGAAAGAACAAGGTAATGACGGAACTTATCAAATGCAAATACTACAGCTAGCAACCCTTTCTCTGTGGTAGTATAATTTCTTTGAGCATCATCAAGAGTGCGACTAGCATAGTAAATGGTATAGAATACCTTATTGTTTCTTTGCCCCAAAACAGCCCCCACAGCAGTATCGCTAGCATCACACATAATTTCAAAAGGAAGCGACCAATCAGGGGCAACAACAATAGGGGCACTAATTAATTTTTCCTTTAAACATTTAAAAGCCTTTAAACAAGTGTCAGAAAAATAAAAAGTGGCCTCCTTAACCAAGAGGGCAGTCATAGGCTTTGCAATTTTTGAGAAGTCTTTAATAAACCGTCTGTAGAAGCCAGCATGGCCTAGAAAACTACGAACCCCCTTAACAGAATTGGGTGGGGGCAACTTTGCAATTACCTCAACCTTTGCAGGATCAACTTCAATGCCTCTAGTGGATACCTTGTGTCCCAAAATAATGCAATCTTGCACCATAAACTGACATTTCTCCCAATTGAGCACTAAATTAGTATCCCTGCATCTTTGCAACACTGAATTCAAGTTATGTAAACAATCCTCATAAGAGGATCCAAAAACAGTAAAATCATCCATGAATATCTCAATGCATTTTTCAACCAAGTCAGAGAAAATAGCCATCATGCATCTTTGGAAAGTGGCAGGGGCATTACATAAACCGAATGGCATCCTTTTATATGCAAATGTTCCATATGGGCAAGTAAAAGTAGTTTTTTCTTGATCTTCGGAAGCCATTGGTATTTGCAAATAACCGGAATATCCATCCAAACAACAATAATAATCATGACCTGCCACTCTCTCAAGCATTTGATCAATAAAGGGAAGGGGAAGTGATCCTTTCGGGTGGCATCATTTAATTTTCTATAATCAATGCACATACGCCACCCGGTTGTTTTTCTAACTGCAATTAATTCATTTCTATCATTTTCCATTACAGTAGTACCTCCCTTTTTAGGAACACATTGAACGGGACTTACCCACTTACTATTAGGGATAGGATAGATGATACCTGCATAAGAAGCTTAATCACTTCCTTTTTGACCACCTCTTTCATGTTAGGATTGAGGCGGCGTTGAGGTAGTGCCCGAGGTTGATAATCATCCTCCATATATATCATGTGAGTGCAAATTGAGGGGCTAATGCCTTTTATATCATGAATAGACCAACCAAAGGCCTCTTTGTTGGCTCTTAGTACCCTCAAAAGCTTATCCTCCATGGTGTCTGTCAAATCTGCAGAAATAATCACAGGCAAAGAGGAAGGGGGTTGCAAGAAAGCATATTTTACATTTGAAGGAAGAGGTTTTAATTCAAGCTCAGGAGCCTCTTCAATTGAAGGTTTGGGATTTGGAGTATCACCCCATTCCAATTCCTCAAATCTATGATTACTCCAATTTTTCTGAGGGTGGTGAGCCTGCAAAAACATTAAGAACTCTTCTTCCTCACCACCCTGCAACATGCCAAGTCCCTGCACAGTAAGTACTTTTTCTAGAGGATCCTGAATTCTAAAATCATCAAAAGTTTCGTAGGTAACCACATCATTAATATCCTTAGCTTGAATAAAATTACAAGAAGCAAATGATGAGGGATTTTTTAATGAGTTCAAAACTTGAAATACAACTTCCTCATCTCCAAGTCTCAAAGTCAATTTTCCCTGTTGTACATCAATTAAACTTTTACCTGTAGCTAAGAAAGGACGCCCCAAAATAATTGGGACTTCCTCATCTTCTTCCATATCCAAAACAACAAAATCAGCGAGAAAAATAAACTTATCAACCTTAACTAAAACATCTTCCACCACTCCACGGGGGTGGGCAATGGATCTATCAGCTAGGTGCAAAGTGATATTAGTAGAGTGGGGTTCCTGCAAACCAAGCTTTCTAAAAACAGAAAAAGGCATCAAATTTATACTTGCTCCTAAATCACATAAAGCTTTTTCAAAATGAGAGTTACCAATGGTACAGGGGATAGTAAAACTACTTGGATCTTTAAGCTTAGGTGGTAACTTTATTAGAAGTATAGCAGAACAGTCCTCATTAAGGCTAACTGTCTCAAAGCCTTCTAACTTCCTTTTGTTAGAAATAATTTCTTTTAAAAATTTAGCATATTTAGGCATTTGAGCAATAGCTTCAGCAAAAGGAATGTTGATATGCAATTTTCTAAATATTTCAAGAAATTTAGCAAACTGCTTATCATGCTGCTCATTTTTAAGTCTTTGAGGAAAAGGAACATTTACCTTGGCTTGCTCATATTCTTCCCTTTCCTTTTTGCTTTTCTCAGAAGTGCTCCCCTTAGTAGATGCTTGTATTTCTTTCTCAGGTACCTGCCCATCTTGATTGTTCCCTTGAACCAGCTCCTTGCCACTCCTAAGAGTGACAGCCTTGCAATAATCATTTCTTGGATTAGGCTCAGTTTGGGTAGGTAGTGAGCCTTTAGGCCTTTGAGATAACATAATAACGATGCTTGACAGTTGGCTACCTATGGCTCCCATTTGGCCCTCCAACGCTCCGATTCTATCTCCAAGTTTTCCCTCCAAGCTTCCAATTTTCTCATTAAGTTTTTCCTCCAGGTTTCCCAACACATTATTGTTGTCTAACTTCTTCTCCTCTTGCCTTTGCACTTGCGGAGGCTTATAGGAGTTTGAGTTTTGCTCCTTTTGTTGTCCTCCCCATGAGAAATTGGGGTGATTTCTCCATCCCGGGTTGTAAGTATTTGAATAAGGGTCATTTTGGCTCCAGTTGGAATTTTGGACATAATTGGCCTCTTCCGTTGAAGTTGCCGGTCGGCCCTGTGCTTTTATTAAATCTTCAACAGATTGTAACCTGTCATCAGTTCTGTCCATGTAATTGGCTAAAACGCCCATGCACGGATATCCAACCTTTTCCATGTATCTAACTAAAGAATCTTGCATACCAGGCCTTAAATCACTTTTCTTCTGACCAAGATAGTTGACTTATTCAGTTAGGCCTCCCCAGAGATTATTTGTGATGTCACCAGTGGGGGTAACTATGGGAGTAGATTGAGCTTGTACCTTCATCAAAGATTGCACCTGTTTAGAGAGAGCATCCAGCTTTATATTAACACTAGTGTCATCGTCAACCTTGTACATTCCAGCTGATTTCTTAATGTGTCTGTCACTAGTTTCCCATTGGGCATTATCAGCCGCTATCTCAGCAATTAAATCATACACTGTCGCAGGTTCTCCATTCATCAGAGAGCCCCCGCAAGCCATATTAACAATTCCTCTATTTTGAGAAGATAATCCGTTGCAAAAATATTCAAGCAATTGCCACTTCTCAAATCCATGATGTGGACAACTTCGGAGTAAGTCTTGAAATCTTTCCCAAGCTTCATGTAGAGATTCTTGCTCGAGTTGAGAAAAACTAATTATTGCACCTCGGATCTTAGTAGTCTTACTTGGAGGAAAGTATTTGGTCAAGAATTTTTGCTTCAGTTGGTCCCAAGTGGTAATGGACTCAGCAGATTGAGAGTCTAGCCAAGCAGATGCCTTGTCAGCCAATGACCATGGAAACAATCTCACTCTAATGGCATGGGAGGGACACCATTGCAAATTACTGAGTCTGCCACCCTCAAGAAGTTTCTAAGATGGGTGTGAGGGTCTTCTGTTGGTGTACCTCTGAACATGGTCGAATTCTGAACCATTTGAATCAAGCTTGGTTTGAGCTCAAAATTAGTAGCTTGCATAGGTGGATTGACTATGCTTGTAGTGATATTTGCTGTTGGAGTGAAGTAGTCCCGAAGAGTTCTTCTCGGATTGGCAGCCATCACTCCTTTCTCTTTTTTTATCCTTCGACCAGTTCTTTCAATTTCTAGATCAAAAATCAAAATAGGCTCCTGGGTGCGGGTGAGCATGCACGAGTAATAATAATAAAAACAAAACTAACAAATAAAATTAAACAATTTTTTTTTTGTTTTTATTAATTTAAAACAAGAAACAAAATAAATGTCTAAAGCAATAAAAAAATCTTTTTCGTTTAATATTATTAAATTAATCCCCGACAATGGCGCCAAAAACTTTTTGCGTAAAAAACACACTTGAGAGCAAGTGTACTCTCTTGCAGAAGTAGTATAAAAAATATCGTCTCCACAGGGATTAACTAATAAGTACCAAACTATTTAAGATTAATTATTATTTAGACGAACGAGTGTTTGGTTGTATTAAAAATTAAAATAAAACGAAGTAAATAACAAGAATTAAAATTGAAAAGTTCGATCAACGGAGGGAAGCCTAGGGTCTCGGTTTCACTTGCTAGGTTCGATTCCTCTATGTCTAATTCTACCTGAATTCCCTTATTTTATTCAATTACCAATCCCTTTACTAAACCTATTAATCCGTTTGGTCATTCGTGATTAATATTCTTTTCCCTAAATTAATCCTAGTTTGGTCATGCTAGAAATTAAATTTAAGAAAAGCATGAAGTACAAAAAGGTTGAATGATTGGAAGACTAAATTAAAGTTTGGTCATTCATTAATTATAGTCTCAATTATCCTGTAGGCCCACCAACTAGTTGTAGTACGGTCACTAATCAACTAGTTGATTATAAACATGCAAAGGGTTGTCAATCCTAATTATGTAATAAAGCAATAGGATAATATTAATTGAAACAAAAATTGGGAATTCAAAATATAAATTAAAACATAAAAAGGTCTCTAATCAAGCAAGATCCACCTAAGACCCTAGAAGAGGATTTAGCTATCCATAGTATTCAAGAACATTGGATTAAAATAAAAAGTCACGAATTACAGAATATAAAAATAACCCGGAGATTGTGTAAATTCTGATCCTGTATTCGGTCTTTGTATTCTGCTCCAAAGCTCTCTCACGGTGTCAAGAATGGATACCCAAAACCTTCCAAAGTGTTGTTGTGCGTCAAATTGCTTCAAAGCTCCGCCTCGGTTTCCGTGCGCAGCTTTTTCTCCCTTTTTAATTCTTCTCCGTAAGTCGCCCGTGTGTGTGGTCTTACTCATAAAGTGCGGCTCCTTTTTATATTGTAAAATCCCACCTAGGGTTGCGTGCTCACCAAGTTGATTCCCATTTTCTTTTTCTCTTCCCTCACGTGTGCTGCTTCCTTTTCTCTAATTTAAGTTTCCTTTCTTTCTCTTCAATTTCCAATAGACCGTGGGGCTTCTTCTCTTTGTTGATTTGGTCCAACTTCATGCCCACACTTGGGCTGGATCCATCATTTGTAATATGGCCTTATGGCCTTTTTTTCTATCCAATGCTCACGCTGCCATTCTTATATATATATATATATATATATATATATATATATATATATATATATATATATATATATATACCATTAATAACCTTTTTCATCTTTTCTGCAAAAATAGAGCACATTAAATTAGTAATTTATATAATTATACACAATTGCTCCAAAAAATGACTTGCAAATATCTCTAAAAATGCACTAAATTAGAGTTTATCAACTCCCCACACTTAACTTTTGCTTGTCCTCAAGTAAATTTTCTAGCTCAATGAATTTTTCAAAGAAGTAATAGAGAGAGCCAATAAGAAACCCAAAATTAGAAGCACAATGACAGGCAATAGACAATATAGCATATATGAGGTGTCAAAAGGTTGCCCAATTAGAGGCTCATGTCCCTGAAGAATACATTTCTGTGAATATGGCACTCGCTCACAATCTCTCCAAGTGTTTAGCAACTAGTAAAATATACACTCCAGTTTCAACAAAATGCACATTACCATAAGCTTGTAATTTGACCAAATCTCCACTAAATAGTTCACATGCATGCAAAAGATGGGGTTTCATGGGTTGTAATGGGGCTAGGGTGAATTCATGCATGGTAGGAAATAAGAAGAAAGGGATAATCAAAGGGCTAAAAACAAGAAACAAATAATAACCCTTGAAACCAAATATGGAGCTCCTATCTATTTTACAATTTTTGTCCAAACTCCATATTAATTTCACTTTCATTCTTCACTCTTCTTTTTCAATTGAGTCAACTCTTTTTTATTTTCATTTCTTTCTCTTGAGTAGACTCTTTTTTTTTTTTTGGATTTACCCTTTGGCTCTTTCATTCTTTTGATGTGCCCTTTGGCTCTTTCTTGAGTAGACAAATTCCATTTTTTTTTCATAGGAGGAAAAGGTAAGTACATGATAACTCGTATTTTGTTTCCTTTGTATGAAAATATTTTTGTAACCACATGATTCACTTTTTTTTTATTCATCCTAACAAGATAGACAACTAAAGTATGGGACGAAATTTCAGTCCTGACAACATAGACAGCTAAAGTATAGGACGAAATTGTAATTTTCAATAGTTGCTCCACATTCAATTTCAAATGGTTACCACAAACAAGAAAAGAAAAAATTATATCTGGGTATCAAAGAAAAAATATAACAAATGGGCTCAAAGGGGGAAACTAAGGGATAAATTCATCAAGCAACTCTGAGGCCAGAAAAATACCTAAATCCCCAAATCTTTTTACATGATGCAAATCAATTTTCGCCTTGAAACGGTCAAAAGACAAGTTCTAGAATGTAGGAAATTAGGAAACACACTCATAGAAAGAAAAGGGGTAATAATTTATGATTTAGTATCAATCCCCTTAATTATGAAGGCTCAGATTTCACATTTAGAAACTAGTTCACAAACAGTACTCAAGAGGGACAAATGCTAATTATCAGCTTCCTAAGGACATCCTCAGAGTTACAATTACGCGCAAGTCTATCAAGTGAATTAATTATGGGATCCCCTAAAGGCAAAATCTCTATTTTTTTTTCAATTTAAGCATAGTTTATGCAAAACAAGCTAGAAAAAATGCTATCAACATTCACGGTGGGTATGTGCATTAATAGAGATCAAGTGGTAAAAATAACTATCCTCCCCCACACTAGCATGAAGCATGGTCCTCAATGCAAAATGATCAAATAGAAACAAAAGAAAATAAATGAGAGAGAGAGAGAGTAAGAGTGACTTCCCTGAGAGAGCTTGCAAAATGAGCTAATTCCTAAAAAAGACAAACAAAATAAAAAGAAGAGGAAATAAAACACAGGTTGCCTCCTGCGAAGCGCTTGTTTAATGTCCCGAGTCTGACGGTAATAGGGTTAATCCTTGAGGGCAGTGACATAGCTCACTTGGAGTAACCCTTCCTCAAAATGCTTCACACGCTGACCATTGACTTTAAAAGTGGTACCATCTTCATGAGATACCTCAAGAACTCCATAAGGAAAAACCTGAGTAATAGTGTAGGGTCCATACCACCTTGAGCGCAACTTTCCTGGAAAAAGACGGAAACGTGAGTTATAAATTAAAACTTTCTCACCAACATGGAATTCACGCTGCTGGATGCGCTTATCATGCCACTTTTTAGTCCGCTCCTTATATAACTTGGCATTCTCATAGGCTCCTAGACGGAGCTCATCCAATTCATCTAGCTGCAGCAACCTATTTTCACCTGTAAACTGAGCATCAAAGTTTAGAAATTTTAAAGCCCAAAGTGCTTTATGCTCTAATTCAACAGGCAAATGACATGCTTTTCCAAAAACAAGACGGTAAGGAGGCATCCCAATGGGAGTTTTAAAAGCAGTTCTATAGGCCCATAGTGCATCATCAAGTTTCAAAGACCAGTCTTTTCTTGATGCACTAACTGTCTTCTCTAAAATCCTTTTCAGCTCTCTGTTTGAAATTTCAACTTGCCAACTAGTTTGTGGGTGGTAAGGAGTTGCTACCTTATGAGTGACACCATATTTGCTCAAAAGATTTTCAAATTGTTTATTACAAAAATGAGTGCCACCATCACTAATAATGGCTCGAGGAGTGCCAAATCTGGAAAAAATATTTTTCTTTAAAAATTTCACCACCACCCGAGCATCATTAGTGGGTAAGGCTACAGCTTCCACCCACTTAGACACATAATCTACAGCAACAAGAATATATTGATTTGAAAAAGATTTAGGGAAGGGCCCCATAAAGTCAATATCCCATACATCAAATATCTCACAAACCAAAATATTGTTTAGAGGCATCTCTTGACGCCTAGAAATATTGCCACTCCTTTGACAACTATCACAAGCTTTCACAAAATCATGAGCATCTTTAAATATAGTAGGCCAATAAAAACCACATTGCAAAACTTTATATGCAGTTCTATTTGGGCCAAAGTGGCCACCTACCTCTTTAGAGTGACAATGCTCAAGGATAGAAGTTACCTCATCCATAGGCACACAACGCCTAATTACCTTGTCTCCACATACTTTAAATAGGTAAGGGTCATCCCACAAGTAGTGTCTAGTATCAGAAATTAACTTCTTCTTTTGCTGAAAGGAAAAATCAGGGGAACAACCTTACTCACCAAGTAGTTAACAATATTCGCAAACCAAGGAATAGTAGAAATAGCTAAAAGTCTCTCATCAGGGAAAACCTCCTTGATGTCTCCATCATTTGAGGCCTGCATCACACTATGTTCAAGCCTTGAGAGGTGGTCAGCTACAAAGTTCTCTGAGCCTTTCTTGTCTCTAATATCCAAGTGAAACTCTTGTAGCAACAAATTCCACCTGATTAACCTGAGTTTTGCATCCTGTTTTCCAAGCAAATATCTAATAGCAGCATGATCAGTGTAAACAATAACTTTAGAAAGAACAAGGTAATGACGGAACTTATCAAATGCAAATACTACAGCTAGCAACCCTTTCTCTGTGGTAGTATAATTTCTTTGAGCATCATCAAGAGTGCGACTAGCATAGTAAATGGTATAGAATACCTTATTGTTTCTTTGCCCCAAAACAGCCCCCACAGCAGTATCGCTAGCATCACACATAATTTCAAAAGGAAGCGACCAATCAGGGGCAACAACAATAGGGGCACTAATTAATTTTTCCTTTAAACATTTAAAAGCCTTTAAACAAGTGTCAGAAAAATAAAAAGTGGCCTCCTTAACCAAGAGGGCAGTCATAGGCTTTGCAATTTTTGAGAAGTCTTTAATAAACCGTCTGTAGAAGCCAGCATGGCCTAGAAAACTACGAACCCCCTTAACAGAATTGGGTGGGGGCAACTTTGCAATTACCTCAACCTTTGCAGGATCAACTTCAATGCCTCTAGTGGATACCTTGTGTCCCAAAATAATGCAATCTTGCACCATAAACTGACATTTCTCCCAATTGAGCACTAAATTAGTATCCCTGCATCTTTGCAACACTGAATTCAAGTTATGTAAACAATCCTCATAAGAGGATCCAAAAACAGTAAAATCATCCATGAATATCTCAATGCATTTTTCAACCAAGTCAGAGAAAATAGCCATCATGCATCTTTGGAAAGTGGCAGGGGCATTACATAAACCGAATGGCATCCTTTTATATGCAAATGTTCCATATGGGCAAGTAAAAGTAGTTTTTTCTTGATCTTCGGAAGCCATTGGTATTTGCAAATAACCGGAATATCCATCCAAACAACAATAATAATCATGACCTGCCACTCTCTCAAGCATTTGATCAATAAAGGGAAGGGGAAGTGATCCTTTCGGGTGGCATCATTTAATTTTCTATAATCAATGCACATACGCCACCCGGTTGTTTTTCTAACTGCAATTAATTCATTTCTATCATTTTCCATTACAGTAGTACCTCCCTTTTTAGGAACACATTGAACGGGACTTACCCACTTACTATTAGGGATAGGATAGATGATACCTGCATAAGAAGCTTAATCACTTCCTTTTTGACCACCTCTTTCATGTTAGGATTGAGGCGGCGTTGAGGTAGTGCCCGAGGTTGATAATCATCCTCCATATATATCATGTGAGTGCAAATTGAGGGGCTAATGCCTTTTATATCATGAATAGACCAACCAAAGGCCTCTTTGTTGGCTCTTAGTACCCTCAAAAGCTTATCCTCCATGGTGTCTGTCAAATCTGCAGAAATAATCACAGGCAAAGAGGAAGGGGGTTGCAAGAAAGCATATTTTACATTTGAAGGAAGAGGTTTTAATTCAAGCTCAGGAGCCTCTTCAATTGAAGGTTTGGGATTTGGAGTATCACCCCATTCCAATTCCTCAAATCTATGATTACTCCAATTTTTCTGAGGGTGGTGAGCCTGCAAAAACATTAAGAACTCTTCTTCCTCACCACCCTGCAACATGCCAAGTCCCTGCACAGTAAGTACTTTTTCTAGAGGATCCTGAATTCTAAAATCATCAAAAGTTTCGTAGGTAACCACATCATTAATATCCTTAGCTTGAATAAAATTACAAGAAGCAAATGATGAGGGATTTTTTAATGAGTTCAAAACTTGAAATACAACTTCCTCATCTCCAAGTCTCAAAGTCAATTTTCCCTGTTGTACATCAATTAAACTTTTACCTGTAGCTAAGAAAGGACGCCCCAAAATAATTGGGACTTCCTCATCTTCTTCCATATCCAAAACAACAAAATCAGCGAGAAAAATAAACTTATCAACCTTAACTAAAACATCTTCCACCACTCCACGGGGGTGGGCAATGGATCTATCAGCTAGGTGCAAAGTGATATTAGTAGAGTGGGGTTCCTGCAAACCAAGCTTTCTAAAAACAGAAAAAGGCATCAAATTTATACTTGCTCCTAAATCACATAAAGCTTTTTCAAAATGAGAGTTACCAATGGTACAGGGGATAGTAAAACTACTTGGATCTTTAAGCTTAGGTGGTAACTTTATTAGAAGTATAGCAGAACAGTCCTCATTAAGGCTAACTGTCTCAAAGCCTTCTAACTTCCTTTTGTTAGAAATAATTTCTTTTAAAAATTTAGCATATTTAGGCATTTGAGCAATAGCTTCAGCAAAAGGAATGTTGATATGCAATTTTCTAAATATTTCAAGAAATTTAGCAAACTGCTTATCATGCTGCTCATTTTTAAGTCTTTGAGGAAAAGGAACATTTACCTTGGCTTGCTCATATTCTTCCCTTTCCTTTTTGCTTTTCTCAGAAGTGCTCCCCTTAGTAGATGCTTGTATTTCTTTCTCAGGTACCTGCCCATCTTGATTGTTCCCTTGAACCAGCTCCTTGCCACTCCTAAGAGTGACAGCCTTGCAATAATCATTTCTTGGATTAGGCTCAGTTTGGGTAGGTAGTGAGCCTTTAGGCCTTTGAGATAACATAATAACGATGCTTGACAGTTGGCTACCTATGGCTCCCATTTGGCCCTCCAACGCTCCGATTCTATCTCCAAGTTTTCCCTCCAAGCTTCCAATTTTCTCATTAAGTTTTTCCTCCAGGTTTCCCAACACATTATTGTTGTCTAACTTCTTCTCCTCTTGCCTTTGCACTTGCGGAGGCTTATAGGAGTTTGAGTTTTGCTCCTTTTGTTGTCCTCCCCATGAGAAATTGGGGTGATTTCTCCATCCCGGGTTGTAAGTATTTGAATAAGGGTCATTTTGGCTCCAGTTGGAATTTTGGACATAATTGGCCTCTTCCGTTGAAGTTGCCGGTCGGCCCTGTGCTTTTATTAAATCTTCAACAGATTGTAACCTGTCATCAGTTCTGTCCATGTAATTGGCTAAAACGCCCATGCACGGATATCCAACCTTTTCCATGTATCTAACTAAAGAATCTTGCATACCAGGCCTTAAATCACTTTTCTTCTGACCAAGATAGTTGACTTATTCAGTTAGGCCTCCCCAGAGATTATTTGTGATGTCACCAGTGGGGGTAACTATGGGAGTAGATTGAGCTTGTACCTTCATCAAAGATTGCACCTGTTTAGAGAGAGCATCCAGCTTTATATTAACACTAGTGTCATCGTCAACCTTGTACATTCCAGCTGATTTCTTAATGTGTCTGTCACTAGTTTCCCATTGGGCATTATCAGCCGCTATCTCAGCAATTAAATCATACACTGTCGCAGGTTCTCCATTCATCAGAGAGCCCCCGCAAGCCATATTAACAATTCCTCTATTTTGAGAAGATAATCCGTTGCAAAAATATTCAAGCAATTGCCACTTCTCAAATCCATGATGTGGACAACTTCGGAGTAAGTCTTGAAATCTTTCCCAAGCTTCATGTAGAGATTCTTGCTCGAGTTGAGAAAAACTAATTATTGCACCTCGGATCTTAGTAGTCTTACTTGGAGGAAAGTATTTGGTCAAGAATTTTTGCTTCAGTTGGTCCCAAGTGGTAATGGACTCAGCAGATTGAGAGTCTAGCCAAGCAGATGCCTTGTCAGCCAATGACCATGGAAACAATCTCACTCTAATGGCATGGGAGGGACACCATTGCAAATTACTGAGTCTGCCACCCTCAAGAAGTTTCTAAGATGGGTGTGAGGGTCTTCTGTTGGTGTACCTCTGAACATGGTCGAATTCTGAACCATTTGAATCAAGCTTGGTTTGAGCTCAAAATTAGTAGCTTGCATAGGTGGATTGACTATGCTTGTAGTGATATTTGCTGTTGGAGTGAAGTAGTCCCGAAGAGTTCTTCTCGGATTGGCAGCCATCACTCCTTTCTCTTTTTTTATCCTTCGACCAGTTCTTTCAATTTCTAGATCAAAAATCAAAATAGGCTCCTGGGTGCGGGTGAGCATGCACGAGTAATAATAATAAAAACAAAACTAACAAATAAAATTAAACAATTTTTTTTTTGTTTTTATTAATTTAAAACAAGAAACAAAATAAATGTCTAAAGCAATAAAAAAATCTTTTTCGTTTAATATTATTAAATTAATCCCCGACAATGGCGCCAAAAACTTTTTGCGTAAAAAACACACTTGAGAGCAAGTGTACTCTCTTGCAGAAGTAGTATAAAAAATATCGTCTCCACAGGGATTAACTAATAAGTACCAAACTATTTAAGATTAATTATTATTTAGACGAACGAGTGTTTGGTTGTATTAAAAATTAAAATAAAACGAAGTAAATAACAAGAATTAAAATTGAAAAGTTCGATCAACGGAGGGAAGCCTAGGGTCTCGGTTTCACTTGCTAGGTTCGATTCCTCTATGTCTAATTCTACCTGAATTCCCTTATTTTATTCAATTACCAATCCCTTTACTAAACCTATTAATCCGTTTGGTCATTCGTGATTAATATTCTTTTCCCTAAATTAATCCTAGTTTGGTCATGCTAGAAATTAAATTTAAGAAAAGCATGAAGTACAAAAAGGTTGAATGATTGGAAGACTAAATTAAAGTTTGGTCATTCATTAATTATAGTCTCAATTATCCTGTAGGCCCACCAACTAGTTGTAGTACGGTCACTAATCAACTAGTTGATTATAAACATGCAAAGGGTTGTCAATCCTAATTATGTAATAAAGCAATAGGATAATATTAATTGAAACAAAAATTGGGAATTCAAAATATAAATTAAAACATAAAAAGGTCTCTAATCAAGCAAGATCCACCTAAGACCCTAGAAGAGGATTTAGCTATCCATAGTATTCAAGAACATTGGATTAAAATAAAAAGTCACGAATTACAGAATATAAAAATAACCCGGAGATTGTGTAAATTCTGATCCTGTATTCGGTCTTTGTATTCTGCTCCAAAGCTCTCTCACGGTGTCAAGAATGGATACCCAAAACCTTCCAAAGTGTTGTTGTGCGTCAAATTGCTTCAAAGCTCCGCCTCGGTTTCCGTGCGCAGCTTTTTCTCCCTTTTTAATTCTTCTCCGTAAGTCGCCCGTGTGTGTGGTCTTACTCATAAAGTGCGGCTCCTTTTTATATTGTAAAATCCCACCTAGGGTTGCGTGCTCACCAAGTTGATTCCCATTTTCTTTTTCTCTTCCCTCACGTGTGCTGCTTCCTTTTCTCTAATTTAAGTTTCCTTTCTTTCTCTTCAATTTCCAATAGACCGTGGGGCTTCTTCTCTTTGTTGATTTGGTCCAATTTCATGCCCACACTTGGGCTGGATCCATCATTTGTAATATGGCCTTATGGCCTTTTTTTCTATCCAATGCTCACGCTGCCATTCTTATATATATATATATATATATATATATATATATATATACCATTAATAACCTTTTTCATCTTTTCTGCAAAAATAGAGCACATTAAATTAGTAATTTATATAATTATACACAATTGCTCCAAAAAATGACTTGCAAATATCTCTAAAAATGCACTAAATTCGAGTTTATCAATGATAGCAGACTTCAAGTGGAAGGTAAAGGCAGCATTATTGTTCGAATGAAGGGAGTAATACATACCATCACTGATGTATTCTATGTACTTGAGCTCAAAAACAATTTATTGAGCATAGGTCAACTGCAAGAGAGAGGATTGGCAGTGCTATTTGATGAAGGATACTGCAATATCTATCACAAGGTGAAGGGGTTAATACTTGAGTCTGTTATGGAATCAAACAGGATGTTCAAATTGTTAACTGAACCAATTGTGAAGAACAGGTTGACTGATGCAACATGGTTCCACACAACAAGTGAAGATGAATCATATTTGTGGCATTGTAGGTATGGCCATGTGGGAATTAACAATATGATGTTACTGAAGAGTAAAGACAAGGTAAAGGGTTTACCTCAAATCCCAGAGACAATGAAGGTGTGTGGAGACTGTCTCAAAGGCAAGCAACACAGAGATCCAATTCCAAAGAGAAGCAAGTGGAGGGCAAGTGCCAAACTGGAGCTGATCCATTCTGACATTTGTGGACCAATTGCACCAACATCAACCAGCAACAAGAGGTATTATCTTAGTCTCAATGATGATTTTTCTAAGAAGATTTGGGTTTATCTTTTAAATGAAAAATCTTAGGCTTTCAACAAGTTTAAGTGTTTTAAGAACATGGTTGAAAAAGAAAGTGGTTTGAAAGTTAAATGTCTAAGAGCAGATAGAGGGGGGAGTTTACATCTACTGAATTTGATGATTACTGCACTAATCAAGGAATAAAAAGACAATTAACTACAGCGTACACTCCTCAGCATAATGGTGTAGCTGAGAGGAAAAATAGGACCATTATGAACATGGTTAGGCCCATATTGTGTGGAAATTGCCTAAAACACTGTGGCCAGAAGCAGTGAACTGGACAGTGCATGTCTTGAATAGATCCCCAATTCTAGATGACAAAAAATGGAACTCCAAAGGAAGCTTGGAGTAACTGTAAGCCTTCTGTATCTCATCTAAGAGTGTTTGGTTGCATAGGACATGCTCATGTGCCTGATGCTAAGCGAACCAAACTTGAAGATAAAAGTAAGAAATGTGTGTTGCTTGGAAAAAGTGATGAATCAAAGGGATACCGTTTGTATGATCCTATTGGAAAAAAATTGTGGTCAGCAGAGATGTAGTTTTTGAGGAGAATGAGTATTGGGATTGGAATGAGGAACATAAGAATGAGGTGGCAGCTGAATTGAGCTGGGAAAATTCAGGAAATATGTTCAGTGATGATGAAGATAGTGAGACAGAAGAGAATAGCACAGAACCACTAGTAGACACTGAGACAACTGAAGCAAATGATGAGACCAATGTTGAAAACAATCTGAACCAACAAGCTGACATTGTTGAAGGAAGAAACAGAAGGCCACCTATATGGCTTAGAGACTATGGCAATGGAGAAGGGCTATCTGATGATGAGCTTGAAGTGAACATGATACATTCTGATCCTGAATGCTTTGAAGAAGCAGTGAAAGATGCAAGGTGGAGAGAGGCTATGGATGCTGAGATAGCCTCAATTATCAAGAATGAAACTTGGAAGTTGAGTGAGCTTCCAAAAGGAGCTAAGAAAATAGGTGTCAAGTGGATCTACAAGACCAAGTTGAATGAGTTAGGTCAAGTAGACAAATATAAGGCAAGGTTAGTGGCAAAAGGGTACTCCCAGCAACAAGGGATTGACTATACTGAAGTTTATGCACCTGTTAGCAGGCTTGACACTGTGAGAACAATAATTGCCAATGCTGCTCAAAGAAGTTGGAAGGTTTTCCAACTTGATGTGAAATCAGCATTTTTATATGGCAATCTATCTGAAGATGTGTACATTGATCAACCAAAAGGAACTGAGGTAAAAGGAAGTGAAGACAAAGTGTACAAGTTGTCCAAAGCTTTGTATGGTTCGAAACAACCTCCAAGAGCCTGGTTTAGTCGAATTGAGGCTTATTTCATGCAGCATGGCTTCACAGCAAGTAAGAATGAACAAACTCTGTTTCTGAAACAGAGTAGTCCTAATAACATTCTGATTGTGAGTGTTTATGTGGATGATTTGATATTCACTGGAAATAACGGTGAAATGATGACTGAGTTCAAAGAAGCAATGAAGAGGGAATTTATATTGACTGAGCTGGGGGAAATGAAATATTTCCTTGGAATTGAAGTGATTCAATCAAGTGACAGCATTGCAATATGTCAAAGAAGATATGCTGCTGAAATGCTTGAAAGATATGACATGAAGAATTGCAATTCAGTGCTTGTGCCTATGGTGTCTGGTTTTAAGCTTGACAAAGATGAAAATGGTGAGAGAATTGGCAGCGCTCTCTCTATAAACAATTGGTGGGAAGTTTGATGTATATGACAGCTACAAGATCGGATATAATGTACTCAGTGAGTCTCATTAGCGGATATATGCAAGTGGCAGGCAGCCAAAAGAATCCTGAGATACTTGCAAGGAGCTATCAATTTGGGAATTGCATATAGAAAAGGAGAGGGAACTGAATTACCGGGTTACACTGATAGTGATTATTATGCAGGAGACATTGATGATCGTAAGAGTACTTCATGGTATGTTTTCTTGCTAAGTGGAGGAGTTGTAGCATGGTCATCTAGGAAACAACCAATAGTCACGCTATCTTCTACAGAAGCTGAGTTTGTGGCAGCTGGTACAGTAGCTTGCCAAGCAGGTTGGATGAAGAAGAACCTATGTGAGATGGGATTCGAAAGGAGGAATGCATTGACATCCTGTGTGACAATACTTCTGCCATAAAACTATTCAGAAACCCAATTCTTCATGGCTGTAGCAAGCATATAGATGTGAGGTATCATTACCTCAGGAAGCTGGTTAAAGCAGGGGTGATTCAGCTGAAACATCGTTGAACAAAAAGACCAAGTAGCAGACCTTCTCACCAAGCCAGTGAGCAAGGACTCTTTTCTAAAGTTGAGGCAACAACTTGGAATGCAAGAGATTGTTGTGGAAGACTAATTGGTAGCTGCTAGTTGAATAATAGGACATGTTTTCCAAAAAATTTCTGTTTTGTTGTGTCTGTAATACTGTCTCTGTACTGTGGCTATGTTTGTATTTTGGTAAGCTAATGGCTTCAAATTGTTGTGAGCAATTAGCTTAAGAGAGAGTATGTTGAGTAGGCTTCCTATACAGTTAGTTCTGTTAGAGTTTGTTGAGCTCTAACTAACCCCTTGAGCTGTAACAGAATTGGTGAGTCCCTTATATACTACTCACACATCAATGAATAATCACTTTTCGCCATTTCTTTGAGTTCAATACAATAATGACATGTGACAAAACTCTCAAAAAGTTTGTGTGGCAATGTTTTTTTTAGATCTACAGTTGTAGTACAAGTCAAAAGAAAGATGCAGACGTAAAAAACTGAGTATTATAATATCACTAGTCACTACCAATGCTATCAAAGCAGCAATGCTACACTACCAAAGTATTCATCTTTAAGAAAGTCTCAAGGCAAGAATGTTAATAAAGAGAGGATAAACTAGACAAGTTACCATAAGTCAAAATTTGTGCCAGTGGATAAATGAAGTTTACAGCATATTGTAAATGAAGTAAAGGGTCAACGACTACATTTTTTCTTGAGAAGTTACATCAAGGAACAACAATTGGGTCAAATAATACAATCTATGTTGATCATGAGTATTAATGCTGTAAACATAATAATAAGCCTTGCTAACTAAACTCAATGGCGTAGCCTAATAGATTGAGAACCACAAAACTAAGATATTAGACTTATGCGGCGGGAGCATAGTCCTAACCACCATTATCATCATCATCACCTTCTCTGTACTCAAGTAGAGGATAGTTAGAAATATCACCATCGATATTCTGATAATCTCCTCCAATGCAAGCTCTGGATGCATGCTTCTTGCACCTGGTGACAATGGCCTTAGAAATAATTTCCATTTTGATTCTAAGATAAGGTAGAGTGAGTCTTGAAAGTGGAATTTGAAAATTGAAACTATAAGGTGCTAATAGTCTAGCTGTGTATGTAAATTGTGTTTTGTTAATATTGGAGTTGGAGACTTGGTGTTTATATAACAGGAGGAGAAGATGTTGAACCCGTGATGGCACAAGCAAGCCACGCTAGGAGTGTGGATCATTGCTTTGAGTATGAGCATGAGTGTGTGCCAGAATGTGTGTTGCAAACTTGTTCAGCCACATTGGAAATCCACTTTACATTTCAGCTATAACACACGTTGGAGAAAATAGCATATATGTTCATGTTTTGATTCAGAGTGAGAATAACCACGCGAATCTTTGAGTGGTTAATATATATAAAGTGTTTACGATTGACTAGTGGATACTATTAGTCTAGCTTATCAATCATTTTCGGGTATTCTTAATTCTCCATTGGTAAGTCAATGGTCTTTAACTTTTTATTTAATTTTACTTTTGATGATTCTTGGGAAGCCAATAGGCAGCCATAGCTAGCATTGTGTTGGGGATACTTGACAACTTGTTAGATTAGGCTTTAAGAGTAACGCTGTTCTTGTTTTTTAATTCTTTTTTTTTTTGGTTATGGTTTCTTCATTTGAATTAAAGGTACGCTAATTAAGTGTTTTAAAGGTCTTTGGGATACCCAAGGGGCAAAGGACTAAGAACATTGTGCTTAATTGCTTCACTAGTTTGGCGGGGGTGGCTTATTCGGTTTTAGACTCCTCACAAAACTATCAAGTGGGCTTTACATTGAAGTAATGCCATTTGAATCATAAGTTTTCCGCAGGTTGGTCCACGTGTTTCTAGAGAGAAGGTGCTATTTCTCTCTCTTCGAATCTGTGCCGTCATCCCCCACCCAAACCTAGGGTTTGTGGTGGCTCTTGCCCCAGTTTCACTAGTTTCTCCCCACTTCGGTGGCTCTCTCCCTGGTCTCCAGCCAGATTCTTAGGGTTTTTCTCCACCGTGTGTGGCTTGTGTTTGCTGTGGATTTTCTTTTGTGATTCATCAAGCATTGGAAGAGCGTCTCGTTCTCTAAGGATGAGGGTGAGCTAAACGTCAGGGATGAAGACGACGTGGTTGAGAGGAATCTTTGTGACAGTCCCTTGCAGGGAAGCTATGGACTGAAACGCCATTCAATAGGCGAGCTTTCAAGCAAACCACTGTTGATGTGTGGCGTCTCAAGAAACCGGTGAAAGTTCAAGAGTTAGGGAAAAATATTTTTCTCTTTCTCTTCTCGACAAAGTGTGACCTTGACAACGTCCTCAACTCAAGACCATGGAGCTTCAATAGACACATACTAGTTCTCAAACGCATTTCGGAAACAGAGCAACCATCGGAGAAGAATCTGAGTATGGCTTCGCTCTGGGCTCGTGTGTATGACCTTGCCCTAAGACTCAGAACTGTAAGCATGGCGTCGAAACTCGGAAATATGATGGGGTCGTTTTAAGAAGCTAATAGGAGGGAGAGCAATCGCCTGGGTAAGTTTCTCAGATTAAAAGTGACCATTGATCTCAACAAGCCTTTAAAGCGTGGCACCATCATCAACTTTCAAGGAAAGGAATTGAAGGTGTTCTCAGGTATGAGTGCCTACGCAACTTCTGCTTTATTTGTGGTAGATTAGGCAGCAAGTGAAAGACTATGAGGACTCTGAAAATCCTGATGAGGATAGCTACGAGGATATAGAGGAAAAAGACCTCCCCTATGGCCCTTAGTTACGTGCTTCACCCCTACCCAAAGTTACAACAGATTCCAGATCTGAAACCCCACAAGGTACTTGCAACAGGGGTCTTTTTGCTTCATCTAGTAGTAGCAAAACTGAAACAAATATCCAGTCTAAAGATGAAGTGGAAGTAGTTCAACCCACTAAGAAAGACACTACCAATCCTGTGATAGAATCCCCTACTGGTAAGGAAGATGAAGAACCAACTCTCGCCCAACTGATGGTTAAAAGAAATGTGGTATCTAAGGAAGTTGAGGAAGTGGTTGAATCCTTTGGCTTCATTGGTCTTACCCCAAAACCACCTAGTGGAAGGAAGAAAGGTGAGGGCAGTTCCAAATCTAAGACCAAGCCTAAACAATGCCAATGGACAAGACAAAAGAACAGGAAACCTAGCCCTACACCAGGTGACTTAGCTCAACAATTGGGGATGGGGAAGAGACACATTGTGGATGTCAATGATGATGAAGGATTGCAAGATATAAGGGCTGTGACACATTGTGGATGTCAACTATTTGTAACAAGATTGGGATAAAGGCTGTGACACATCATTCCAAGTACTTGGGTCTCTCAGTAGTCTTTGGAAAGTCAAAGAAGGAGGTATTCTCCTTAGTTCAAGACAGAGTTTGGAAGAAGGTAAAAGGTTGGAAGGAAAAGCTTCTCTCAAGGGCAGAAAAGGAGACTCTAATCAAATCAGTAGCTCAGTCAATACCTAACTACATTATGAGTTTTTACAAAATTCCTGAAGGAGTGTGCAAAGAAATTGAATCATTGGTAGCAAAATTTTGGTGGGGATCCATAGAATCACAAAGGAATATCCACTGGATCAGTTGGGCCAAGATGGGGACTGCCAAATCCAAGGGTGGTATGGCCTTTAGAGGCTTTAGTGATTTTAATATTGCTTTGCATGGCAAACAGTGTTGGAGATTGATTGATGATGATACCTCTCTTATGGCCAGAGTTTTTAGAGGCAGATAGTATCCTAGAACTGATTTGTTGAGGGAAAAATGGCTCCCAGCCAAGCTATGCTTGGAAAAGCATCCATTCTGCTAGAAGGGTGATTGAGCAAGGATCTAGGTGGAGTATTGGAAATGGTGAGAAGACTAGCATCTGGAGTGCTAACTGGCTACCTGAGCAAACAAAATTTAAGGTTTGTAGCCCAGTTAACATTCTGGAACCTACTGCCATGTTGAGTTCTTTGAATGATCCTGACACCAAACAGTGGAGTAGACAACTGAACTTCAATGTTTTCAATCATTTTGATGTCAAACAGATTGTGAACATTCATATCTCTTGGAGACTACTTGCTGACCGATTGATTTGGCATTGGGAAACTCATGGTAACTATTCAATAAAATCATCTTACCACATGCTCAAGACTGCTAGCCACAGAAACTGTCCAGAGTCGTCTAATTCGAAAAACAAGAGTGTTTGGAAAGCCATCTAGAAAATTGAGGCTCCCAGTTGTGTGAGGAATTATCTTTGGAGGCTTCCAAAAGATATCCTTCCCACTAGGAGCAGATTGGAGAGGAAAGGAATCACTTCGGATACTCAGTGCCCTATTTGTTACTCTAGCAAGGAATTTAGAAGCCATCTTTTCATAAGTTGCAATCTCACGTAGCTAGTGTGGTTCTCCTCTCCTCTTGGGATCAGAAATCTACCTCAGCCTGATATTATGTCTTTGCTCCTCCATTTGCTCACTATTAATCAATCCTTGGCAAAACAGTTCTTTTGTATCACTTTGTGGAAAATTTGGAAGGCATGGAATGATTTGATTGATCTTCAACCAATCCCAATGATATAGTAGCCAGAAGTTCAGAATTTGTTGAAGATTTTAATGTGGCTAATCTGAAGACCAGAAGATCTCCTAGTAATCCTCCTTGCCTGCATTGGACAGCTCCTGCACATGATGTGATCAAGTTCAACGTTGATGCTGGTTGTTTTGATGATGGGACTTCGGCATGGAGCTTCATTGGCAGGAACCATTATGGATCTGTGCTTCATGCTGCTACTCATATTGATGATGGCTCGATCAATCCAAGTGTGGCAGAGGCTTTGTTCCTCGGGTGGGCTCTCAACTGGGCAATTGCTGGTTTGAATCTAATGTTGAACTAGTTGTTTACTGGTGCCTGGGTTTTAAAACTATTATTGCTATTGAACCAATTGTATCAGACTGTATTTCCTTACTAGAACAACTGCCTAAGTTTAATATTTCATTATCTCGTAGAGAATGTAACCAAGGAGCTCATGCTCTTGTTGGTGTAGTTAAATATTTAGGTTCTTTGTGGCTGGGGGATGTCCCTAGTGTAGTTAAATAGTTAAACTTTCTATCAATAACAAACACTTTCTTCTTCAACTCCCCTTGCAAACACCCCCACGGGTAACAAGGCGTTTTTTTGTGCATGAAGGAGACGACAACGAAAACCTCGAAGTTTTTGTATGTTTCTATGTGAATCGTATTTTTTTCTTCGACGAGACGGCGAATAGTTGAAGCATGGCAGTAAAGGCATAGCCTTCGAGAGTTTCCATCTTCAATTGCTTACCAGCATTTCTGTGCATGAAGGAGATGAAAACCAAATTTTCGATACGTTTGTTCCTGTCCGAAATCTAGGTCGCTAGAAATTTTTAGGAAAAACCGATTAACCTGCACCCCCAAGGATCTTTGATGGTATACACAAGAACACACCACAAAAAGAATAGATGACCACCGATAGATTTACGTGGTTCGACACTTCTTGCCTTTGTTCACGAGAACGCCTCGATATTATTCGTTCATCATCTCAAATATTATTACAAAAATTTGTAACCCAATCCAATATGTGTATCACCCTACAATAATAAAACTCTAAAAGTTACAAGGAGTGATAACATTCGCATGAACAAATTATCACCAACACGCTTCTCTCTCAAGGACATGGTTGGAGATTCTTCAACTTGCTACATGGTCACCCAAGGCCGAATGCCTCACTTCTTCATATGGTCACCCAAAAGGGAGTGTCCCACTCCTTCATATAGTGGACATTAATTGTCTAATATTTCCAAGATTATAGATACATCCATCCACCAAATGAGATGTACCTCTTAAATTTCTACTCTTTTTCACTTTCTTGGAAATTTCAATTGAATTTACCAATATCCCAATTAAAATTTCAAAAACTTCTATACCATCATCAATTTTTTTGCCAACTTTGCTTGCCCTTCTCATGACTTGCCTCTCTTGAGTAGCAAATATTCTTCTCATTTTTTCCATGTTTGTAGGAACCTAAATCTGTTAAATAATTACAAATTTGCAACTTAATGTAATCGATTACCTAAGAGCCGTAGCAGAGCACTTCTATTCCATTCTCCCTTCTATTATTTTTCAGGTGCGCACAAGCTATAAGCCTCCCTCTCAATCAGATCGACTACCTCTGCTACATCATCCATTTTTCCAAATGTTCCTTTTTCTTCAATCCCTTTTCCATTCAATTTGATTAACGTCTTGGATCATGGATAAACAATAAACAAGTATTCCCTAGTGGCAAGTAATAGATAATTCTAGATGGAAAAGAATAAACATGGGTGTGATTGTATCTGCCCCCACTCGAATGATAATTTTTCCTGACGCCACTCAGATGAGATTGTCATTAACTGTTAAGCTAATCAAGTAATCATCATCCATACCTACTTCAAACAATTAATCCTATAACATTCAATTTTATAGCTTCTTAGTACTACCTAGGTCTAAAATTATGGATGCTCCTCGAAACTTCGTCTTTCATTTCTGAAGCCTCATAATAACTACTCTTGATCATAACAGGTATCTTAACTTTCCAATTTCACTTTTAATCTTTACATCTCTTTCATTTCCTATACTTACTCTCTATCTCCGCTCACCACACATTGAGTCATGACAACAGTCATATTAAATGGATGGTTATACTTAATCAAATGGATGGTTATATTAAATGTATTCTCAAGGTAGTGAGTTCAAATCCCCTCGGGAGTAGCTGTAAAAAACAATTAGTGTCATTTTGATTAGTAAAATTTCTCCTTCCCCAATTTAAAAAAAAAAAAAAAAAAAATAATTGTAATGACCTATCTTATTCAAAGTGTTGTGGTAATCTGAGCATGTCTCTCATGCTCACACTCTCAAGCTCATTGTGAACACTCACACACAGAGAGAACACTTCACGCAGAGAAAGAAGAAGATGATGAGAGTAATGATGAAAGTGAATCCATGAATTGTTTTAACTGAAGAATGTTTAATACAAGTATCTCTAACAGAATTTAGTACAAATCAAATGTAAATGAAATGAAACTTAAATGCAAATAAACATTACACCCAAATGAAATACATTTAACTTCTAGAGTAAAATAGTAAAAGTGACTATTTACCTTGAGTTACTACTACTAACACCATCCCTTAACTCATGGGATCAAACATGACAACTCCCATATCAGTTCTCAGCTTCACAAACTGGTCTGTCTTTAGCCCCTTTGTGAATATATCAGTAATCTGCAACTGCGTACTGCAGTGGCAGACTTCCAGCACTCCCTTATGCACATGATCACGCAAAAAATGAAATTTAGTCTCTATATACTTGCTTCTCCCATGTGACATTGGGTTCTTGGCAAGCATAATAGCAGATTTATTGTCAATCATAGGTTCTGAAGCATCAATTTTCAACTCTGTCATAACAGATCTCAGCCAAATAGCTTGGCAAGCTACTGCTGCACCAGCACCATATTCAGCTTCGTAGGAAGACAGTGCAACCACCGGTTGCTTCTTTGAGCACCATGAAATTGGTGCTCCTTGATACAAAAACACATATCCAGTAGTACTTCTCCTATCAATTATATCCCTACACCAATTCGAATCAGAATATCCCACCAAATTGATGTAATCTGATCTGGTTTAAAAGGAAACATCAGTCCATATCTCAGTGTGTCCCTCGCACACCTAAGTATCCTTATTGCAGCCAAGTAATGTGACTTCTTTGGCTTCTCCATGTGCCTACTCACAGCCCCTACTGCAAAGCATATGTCATTGCAGAGGTACCTCAGTGACCCAACAAGTTGTTTGAACAATGTGGGATCAACACTCTCCTCATCACCATCAGCTTCAAGTTTCTAGTTTGCTTCTATAGGAGTTAATGTAGTCTTGCATTCCATCATATTGAATCTTTTCAGAATTTCAACTGCATACTTCTTTTGATGCAATACTATCCCTTGGGGAAAATACAGAAACTCCTTCCATAGGAAGTACACAACTCTTCCTAGGTCACTCATTTGAAATTCCTGTATCAGCCTTTTCTTAACAACATTTATCTCAACAGCGGAATCACCGGTAAGTAGAATATCATCTACATAAAGACATACTAGGATCATATTGCCTTTATCAGACACTTTCACATATATACCATACTCAATAGTGCACGTTTTAAAGTCCAATTCTGAGAAGAAGGCATCAATTTTCTTGTTCCAATCCCTTGGAGCTTGTTTGAGCCCATACAAGGCTTTATTCAACTTGCAGACCATTTTGTTCCTTACCCTTCACTTCAAAACCAGGAGGTTGTAACACATATACTTCCTCTTCTAATGGTCCATTCAATAAAGTTTATTTTACATCTCGATGTAGTAAGGACCATACATGCTAATGTTATCACCAGCCTAATAGTTTCATGACTAGCTACGGGTGCAAACACCTCAGTGTAATCTACACCTTCCTTTTGCAAGAATCCACGAGCTACTAGCCTTGCTTTAGATCTAGCAACTGAGCCATCTGGTTTCAACTTAACTTTAAAAACCCACTTGACACTTATGCCTTTCTTGTTGGGTGGCAACACAATCAAATCCCAACTCTTGTTTCTTTCTATTGCACTAAATTATTCTTTCATGGCAGCCCTCCAAACCTTTTCCATCATTGCCTCCACATGGTTCAATGGTTCAGCATCTGCTAACAATGTCATATGAATTAATTCCCCATCTCTGTTCACTGCAGCATCAGAGAATATCTCATAATCTGTCAGTTTAGTTGGAGGCACTCTGTGTCTCTGTGGTCTTGCTTGAACTTGTTGCTCATCATCATCAGAATCTATTTCATTTTGCTGTGGAAGTTTCTCTTCATGAACAACTACATCTGGTGTAGGTAATTCTTCAACTGTATCATTTCTCAAGTTATCAATTGAAACAGATTCTGATCTATCAACATCAGCACTACCTCTATCCCAGTCCCACATTTCTGATTCCTTCACTATCACATCCTTACTAAATTCAATTTTATTTGTTTTTGGACAGTACATCCTTTCCAATTTTATTGGTTTCTTGACATCCAATTTGGTTCTTCTCGCATCAAGAACGTGGTTGTAACATAGGGCCCCAAACACTCTCAAGTGCCCAATACCAGGCTTTCTTCCACTCCACACTTCAATAGGCACTGTATCCTTCAATCTTCTTGTTGGACATCTATTTAAAATGTAGGCTGCAGTTGATACAACTTCACCCCACAGCTTATTTGGCAATTTCATTTGCTTGACCATGCATCTAGACATGTCCAAGATCATTGTATTTCTTCTCTCAGCCACACCATTATGTTGAGGAGTATATGGGGTTGTCACTTCATGATCAATGCCATGTTCTTCACGATATTTCTTGACTTCATTGGAATTATATTCCCCTCCACCGTCTATTCTCAGACTTTTTAATTTGCAGCCACTCTGTCTTTCTGCATAGTTTTTAAACTTTTCGAACTGATGCAGCACTTCACTCTTTGATTTGATCAAATATATCCATAGCATCCTTGTGAATTCATCCACAAATGTCACAAAGTATCTATTGCCACCCAAGGAGGGAACCTCAAGTGGACCACATACTTCAGAAGGTACCACACCCAAAGCATGTGTTGATCTAGGAGGTAGTTCGGATGTGAATGGCAGCCTTGCTTGTTTACTTCTCATGCACACTGGTGTGCGAAAAAGTGTGCAAGTATACACAGTCACAAACAAGTAGTATAAAAGATTGAACCCAAAGGGATTGGATTAACTCCTGTATGCTTAAGAAGATATAAATTAGTGCAGCTACACTACTCACAATTTTGGGTGGAGTTGAAAAGAAAACAGAATGTAAATATGCAGGAAAAATGTAAAGGAAATCAGTTGAGAATGATAGTTGAGATGTCTTCACCAAATAAGTCGCTTTCAAGAGTTAGTGCTTTTATGTGGTGCAGATGCACTGAGTGCAGCTGCATCAGTATGTGCTTTTTAGCTACTTTCTTCAGAGTTTCGTTACAAGCTTCCTATGTCTAGGCATGCTAAATAAGTTCACTCCTGCCTTTGAAGTACCCACTGAATCACCCTAAGGACTATGTTATCCTATGTCTAGGACTTAACATGGAATTAACAAAGATTTCTTTATTAAACAAGTTAACAAAGACTTTATTAAAACACTCACCCTTATTAGTTCTGGATTTCTAGTTATAAACCATGTCTGTGAATATAACTCTACTTATTCTAAGCGATCAACCTTAAAATAAGATGGATGTAGTATACACAAGAACCAAAATGCATACACAACTTAAAAACACAATAACTTTCTCAAAAGATCATTATAAGGTTAGAACATCTCAAGTAAAGAAGTTTAGCTCATAAAAGGCATTGCAAGACAAAGATAGATGAAATAAAACATGTTGATATAAAGGAAATTACAAGAGAAAACAATAAGGTAGAAATTACACAAATTGAAATATTCTTGCATATGTTTACCAGGCAATGCAGATGCACTGATTCCCTGCACCTAACTAACTTTATGAAGAAGTAAAGGGAGAAGTCATCAATTCCTTCCTTGCCTTCTTACAACTAGCAACTAAATTAAAACTATGAAAACAGAAGTGAAATAAATACTATCTAAGATGATAGACAAGATGAAAATGAGATATTCTTCCAAGTGAAGAATGAAGGTCTTTATATAGGCTTTGAGTTTTCCTTCAAGTGAGGGTTTGCATGGAGATTAAGTTAATTTTGAGGAGTTAACCATGGTTACTTTTCAGAACTTGATAAAGCAATTTGAGTCCAACACTCATCCTCAAAGAGAGGTCCAATTATGGATGGCCAAGTGTCCCATGTGAAAGGATCTTCATGATGGTCTTTATATGGTAGGCGCCTCCTTTTTCAAGTTGCTATGTGCCTCCATGTGACTTGTGACTAAGCATGATGTCATAGAGATATTTATGCCATGGTATGAATTGAGGTGCTTCCATTGTGGAGTAATCTGTCTTTGGTGCAGGATGGTGCTGATGCACTAAATCTGGTTGCACTGTGGTAATCTGGTGCAGCTGCATCTAGTGCAGATGCACCGCTTGTTTTCCGGTGCAGATGCATCAACTGCAGGTGCACTGAACAAATACATCAAACATACCAATATATATACAAAATGCTAAGTCATGAGTATAAACCTTGAATGTTGTTTATTTTATTCATACTATTATATTTAACACATATTTTACTTGATTCTAAACAAGTATTTAGGTTTAGATGCATAAATAACTCTATATAAAATAATGTTATCACACCCCCAAACTTAAACCATTGCTTGTCCTCAAGTAATGACAAAAAGAAAACACAAATAGGATTTTCATAATCAAGAAGAACAGATCAGCTCACTTCTTTTCAAAGAATGATTTTCAAGAAATGCATGAACTTCATTTTTCAGAAATTTTTTTGTCTCTGTGCCTTTGAATTCCAAAACATCCAAAGCTATTAAAATTGATTTGTGTGAGTGTGTACCCCACTGAGATTCAATCAGTTCAAAAACTAAGTAAAAAGTTTCTCTTAGCCTTTGAAAAGTTTAGATCACGTTTGGTCAAGTTAAAGATTTTTCAAAATATAGATTAGACTAACAACTTCCTCAAGCATTGGGGGGTTCTAAGCACAACAAAGGGCTTGGATTGAGTATTTCAAAACTGTTAAGTCAATGCACTATTTCCTATTTTTAGTGGTTTTTCTTGATGCAAATGCATTGAGTGCAGGTGCATCACATTTCTGAAGTGCAAATGCATTGAGTGCAGCTGCACGGATACTACTTTCAAGACTTTGTAGCAGACATTGCCCTCCTCACTGACCCCCTTATGCATACTTTTTTCTTTGATTTTCTTTTCATTTTTTCTTTCTTTTCTTTTTGAATTTTTCTTTTCAAATCAAATGCACTTTTTGGAACGGGTACAGTTTAATGACTAAGGCAAATATAGCTAATTACAACACTTTGAACACTTTTGTAGTATTTTTGATAACCTATGGCATTGACTACTCTAAGTTCCTCATACTTTGCCTTAGTATTCATGGAAACTCCCCCAAACTTAATTCTTTATGCTCTTCTATACTTTTAGTAAAAATTTTAGCCTTGACCTTAGCTTTCTAAAAATCCCTTTTGCATCAGATAGCTCTTTAAATAGCAAGGTTCTTTTCAAAACTCAGCTTTGATGTGTTAAAGTAATAATAAAATTGGTCATTTAAGGAAAACAAGGCTTCTTTTCTTTTTCTTTCTTTTCATCCTTAAAAACACAGTTCTAAAAATGCATTTTTCCTAAGTTTTTGAAAAAGATTACAAGCTGATCATGCTTCAAGATTATCAAATCCTAAGACATATTGACTTTGATCTACTTAAAACTGTTTTTTGACAGAATTTTCTACTTTTGAAAACAGTTTTATGCATTTCAAAATACTTTGTTAAGTAAATTTAAAATTACTTCAAAATAACACATACAAACACAACTTACTAAATCAAAACAAACACAGATATTTAAAACACACATTTACATAGATTAGCACATGCATATGAAGTTTAAGTGCTTCTCCCCCCAACTTAAAAGTGAGCAGTGTCCTCACTGCTCCAAGTTTAGTTTCAAAAGAGATTTGTTCACAAATGGGGAGGGGGTTTGGTACATGTGGGATAAAACCAGTTATAAGTACATTATAAGCAAAATATATATAAGCAACATATAAAGTTTACTCATTTTTGGCCCCACTTCTGAGCCTGCTGCTAGCCCTTGTTGGAGCATGCTTTGTTTTCAGCTTTTTGGCTTTGGGCTTCTTCAATGCAGCTGTTTTGGATGCAGTTGCTCCAGGATCAGTTGTGGTTGTTGCTGTTGTTGGCTCATCTGCTTTTGCTTCTGTTGCTGGCGCAGTTGCACCAGTTGCTGTTTTGAGTGCAGTTGCACCTGGTGCATCTGCACTGCTCTGCATTGCAACTTCTTCAGGTTGCTTCACTGCAGCAGCATTAGTTTCTTTTGTTGCTTCCTTCTCAGTGGTTGCTTCTTTGGTTATCTCTGTCTCCTTGGGTTGGTCCTCCTTAGTTGCCTCTACCTCCATGATGCCAGCACCAGTAGTTTCTTTAACAGTTTCCTTAGTAGCTTTCTCAACTTCTTTGTTCTTTTCCACATTTCCTACACTTGGTGTCTCCTTTACAATCTTTGCCACCTCAAAAGTGTCCTTGAGAGTTTTCTGGATCTTTTCTAGTTCTTCTTTCTTTTTAGCTTCAAGTTCTCTCAACACCAATTGAATAGTATCCTGTATGTTCTTTGGGATCACAGTTACTGTTGGAGTCTTCTGGGATGCAGCTGCATCAGATGCTGTTGCATCAGTGGCTGGTCGATCAAAACCTCCATTTCCATCCTTTTCTTCTGCTTTTGCCATTGGTTCTTCATGAATGACCTGCAATGTTTCTTTTTCATAAACAGGATTAGTTGGAATAATGGGATCAGTAGGTATGGGATTTGTTTGTGTTTATTGACTGGGGGATGGTTCTTTTTGCTGGGTGGGTTGTGGTGATGTAGGTATTGTCTCTGTTGAGTGAATGGAAGATGGTGATGGGGATTTGTTTTCTTTTTCTGGCTCTGTGTATTGTTGTGATGGGCTAATTGGGGTGAGAACTGGTTCAGCTTGTTATTTGGCAGCATATTTCTTCCTTACCAATTCCTCCATTGTCAAATCTAAATCATCATCATCAACATTTCCCTCTTCTGATCCTATTTCATCCTCATCCTCCTCTTCATTCCTCTCCATTTCTTTCACCACTTTCACTGTGACCTCATCCTCCTCAGTATCAATTAGGTCCTCACTCATCATTTCTTCCTCCTCCCCCACAGTCACTTTCTTCTTTCCCTTCTCTTTTCTTGTTGGTCTCTTCCTCTTCAAGTTCTTTTTCTTCTTACTCTCTTTCTCATTTTCTTCCTCATTTTTCTCTTCCTCTTCTTCACATCCTTCCTCCTCATTCTGATCTTGAAATACCCAGGTTGGAAACACAGGTATTTCTAACTGTGTTGGTGCCTGTTGTTCTTGTTGAAATTTCCATACTGCCTAAGCTTGATTCACTCATGTTGTTCTTGTTGAAATTTCCATACTGCCTGTTGCTTCTCCATCCAATGCTCTTGCACCAGACCAGAAGTTTCTTTTGCAATCTTGGTCCTTTCTTTCATCTCAATAGATAGGGGTCCAGGGGGTAGTTTCCTTGGTTCATTTACATCAATACTAACTCCTTGTTGCATGCATAGCTCAGTGATTAAGCAAGGGAAAAATAAAAAGCCAGATTTCTTCTTTCCACAATCTAAGATTTTTTTAGTGATTATTCTCCCTAAATCCACATTGTTTTCTGTTAAGATTGAGTCCAAAAGGATCAATCATTCTTTGGACATGGTATATGTGTGTGATGTGGGATAAATGGAGCAATCAATAAATAAGTGCCAGTTACTCAGTTTAGGGATTATGTATCTGGTTTTCAATTTGTGTTCAGAAAGAGTAATCTTATACCATTTTGAGTTTTTAATGGCAACTCTGGCCTTAATTCTTTCCATTGCCTTCCTCCCATAGTTTTCACATTTTTCTTCAAAGTCAGTCCCATTGTAAATCAAGTTATAATGATCATTTATCCTTTTTGCATCAAAATACACCTTTCTACCCCTAACTAAGGAATGGTTTAAAGTTTTACCTCCCTTGTTGTCTTGAATTCCAGAGTAGAATTTTCTAACTATCTGCTCCAAATAGAATCCCCTGTACTGCACGAATCTGTCCCAGTGCATGTTGGAGAAGGTTGAGAGGAAACTGGTGTGAGCCTTTGTCAAATCATAGCCTCTTTTGGTAAGAACTTCAACTCCCAGAAGTGTGCTTTTTCAGTGTCAATAATAACTATCGTAGGAGCAGTTGATTTTAAAATCTGCTTAGTTGGTGCTCCTGCACTAGCTTCAGTTTTGCTCGAAGATTTGATAGCACTGTGCTTACGGGCCATTGATGAACATTTGCAGAGAAATTTGAAAGGGATTTGTGAGAGGTTGAAGATGAACGTTTATGGAGAAATGGGGAATTTGTGAAAGTGAGAAATGATTTGAGAGAGGGATTCTGTTTTTGTGAGAGGGTGAATAACGGTAGGGAAGGAAACTGTAACATATGGTTATGGTTTGGTTTAAAGGAGTGAATGTGGGTTACTGGGAATTGATTTGATGTGGGTTATAGCCGTTAGGCTATGTGGAGTGGCATCCGTGAAGACACGTGTAGGTTTAGGTAAGACAACTCATCATCTCAGCCATTAATAATGATTACACTGTTGATGCGCTGGCATTTTTGAGAAGTTTTCACCTAAGTGACAATTTTGAATTTGGTGGTGCAAGAGCACTGAGAATCAACCAGTGCAGATGCACTTAGTGCAGCTGCACTAAAATCTGCATTCCTACAAAACACTTGAAAAACATCAATTTGAACAAAATAACTTAATATTTAGCTAAAAAATCATGGCTTGCCTCCCACAAGTGCTTGTTTTAAGAGTCTTACAGCCTGACTTTCCTCTCATGAATTAAGGATTTTCAAAATAAGTGGTGCCCTTGTCTCTCACCATAATACATTTTTACTCTTTGGCCATTTACCTTGAAGGTTGTATTTGTGGCTGCATCATATAAATCCACTGCACCATGGGGGTAAATTTTAACTAATCTGAATGGTCCTGACCACCTTGATGTGTAACTGTACTTTCACCTTCAAGTCAAGATAAATGGTCAGCAACTTGGTTCTCCACCCCCTTCTTATCTTTAATTTCAAGATCAAACTCTTGAAGGAGGAGAACCCATCTTATTAACCTTGGTTTTGCATCTATCTTTGAAATTAAATACTTGATGGCAGAATGATCAGTATAAACAATAACTTTGGTGCCAACCAAGTAAGATCTAAATTTGACAAATGCAAAAACCACTGCTAATAATTCTTTTTCTGTTACAGTATAATTCATTTAAGCTTCTATGAGTGTTTTACTAGCATAATAAATTGAATCAAAGATATGGCGAAAACATGGTTTAAATATGTATTTAGTCCCTGCAAATGTCCCTGTTTTTCGATTTAGTCCCTGCAAATTTTTTTTTTAAATACGTCCCTGCAAAATAACTTTTTTTTTAAATACGTCCCTACAAAATAAAATTTTTAAAAACGTCCCTGCAAAATAGCTTTTTTTTTAAATACGTCCCTACAAAGTAACTTTTTTTTTAAATACGTCCCTGCAAAATATCACAATTTTTTTTTGTTGGGACGTATTTAAAAAAAAAGGTTATTTTGCAGGGACGTATTTAAAAAAAAGTTATTTTGCAGGGACGTATTTAAAATTCCAACTTTCGGAAGGGCATATTCAAAAAAAAGTTATTTTGCAGGGACGTATTTAAAAAAAATATTTGCAGGGACTAAATCGAAAAACAGGGACATTTGCAGGGACTAAATACATATTTAAACCAGAAAACATATTCTTAAGTGTTGCAAAGTGTTTCTATTCATCAATTAATTCATGCCATTCTTTCTTGAAGCAAGATTGTCTAAAATACCCCAGGATTCGCACCTAGTGTTCCGCCTTGGAACTTCCGTTTGCAATGGCGACGGCGCCGGAGGCCGTCGCTATGCCAGATACAGAACCACAAAAGCTAGAAACAGTGGAGAAGCTAGAAACGCAAGCACGAAACGCTCTTTTCGGGACACAGTGATGGGTAAAGATTCTACAGAAACGGCGAAAGAGGATGAGGATCAGTCGTTTGACGAGAGCCATTTCGAATTCACTGCAGAAATGTTCGATGGAAGGATTACCATAGAAGAACGTGTTCTGGGAAAGCATGAATGCCCGATTTTCAGTTTATCCAAATGGGAAGAAGCGAGAATACAGAAGCCATGGCGCAAAGGGTTGATTGTGAAGCTTCTTGGAAGGAAAATCGGGTTCAAGGCGCTGGAAAATTGCCTCAACCAATTGTGGGTATCTACGGGTTCAATTACAATCATAGATTTGGGGAAAGATTTCTTTCTGGTGACTTTTACAAGCGAGAAGGACAGCGATTTCGCTCTTGGTCAAGGACCGTGGCTGATCTACGACCACTACTTAATTGTGAGAGAGTGGTGTCCTAATTTTCAACCGGAGAAGGCGAGTATTGATAGGGTTGCAGTATGGGTGAGATTTTCTGGTTTACCCATAGAGTATTACAATCCCGCTTTTTTGCATTTCTTTGGAAATCGGATAGGAAGAACGGTGAAGGTTGATAAGACCTCTCTTCAGCACGACAGAGGTAAATACGCTCGTCTTTGTCTTGAAGTTGACTTACACAAACCGTTGTTTGCTGTTTTTGAGGTAAAAGGGAAACAATACAAGGTTGAGTATGAGGGTTTGCATCTATTATGTTTGAAATGTGGAAGATTTGGCCACTACAGGGAAGGGTGCATAGTGGTGGATGATGATGCTGAGGTTAGGAAGGACACTGAGGACCAAGACTCGAGCAAGGAGACAATTGATTCTATGTGGACCGTGGTCCCAAAAAATAGAGGGAATACTAGAAGAAAGCCGCCAAATTATAGGCCTGAACCTGGAGGTAATGGTAGACTTAACATTGGTTCAAGATACACTGTGTTGAATGATGAGAATGTTGATACTGGAACAATGAGGAACACCCAGGGTACTGCAACTAAGACTCAAATGGAGACTAATGTGGAGACTAATAAACATCAGAGGAAAGGGAAGGTGACTCATAAGAGAGGGCAACAACCTGAGGAAGAGAAAACTGCAGATGTTCCTATGGTGCAAATACAAGAGAACAAATTGGAGAGGTCTAGGGTAGTTAATAACTCTGAGACAGAACAAGACATACAAAACAATACAAAGCTAGATATTGAAAAGGAAACTCCTAGGAAGACTGATGACCAAGGAATGGATAGGGGCAACCAAAGGTTTAGTCATAAGCAAATTAATGATTGTGTGAGATATCAATATTGGATGAGAGTGGATGAAAATGGGGAGGTTGAAGTGCACTCTTATGAGGTGAATAAGGAAGGTAATGTAGTTGGTTTGGAAGGGGATCCTGGAGACTCTAATCAAAACATGCAAGAGGACTTCAAGGATCATCCTCCTAGACCCCCTAACTACAATGATTTGAGTTGGCAACAACATCTTCATCATAGTGAGCCGGATGACCTCCAACAAAATTCTGTGATGGATGTAAGTGGTGAGTTTGAGTTTGCAGCTCGTGCTTATTCCCCAATGGAACACTTGAATGAGCCCAATGCCTCCCACAAGGCCTAAGCTTGTTTTTTATCTCTAATTATAATATTTTTAGATTTTATGAATCTACAAGGAAATATCAGTGTGGAACATTCAAGGCGCAGGAAATCCTGAACTGTTCCGCAATATAAAGCAATTCATAGATGTGTATAATATTGAGTTGATGGTGATTGTTGAGCCTAGGGTGGACCCAGGTACTCTTCAAAGAACTTTCTTGCTGTTGGGATATAATGGTTTCGTGTTCTCTCAAGTTCAAGGCTTCTCTAGTGGAATTATCCTTGCTTGGAAACAAGCTAGTGTAAAGGTTCAAGTTCTAAAAATTACTCATCAGTTTATTCACACTCAGGTGAGCTTTCACAATGAGCCTAAGTGGGTTTTCACTGCTATTTATGCTAGCCCTAATGATAACAATAGGAGAGCTATGTGGGATGAGTTGTGTGTCATGGCTGGTAGCATCCATCAGGAATGGATGCTGGCTGGTGACTTTAACGACATAGTCAGTGTGGATAAAAAGAAAGGTGGAGGGCCACCACCTTATGGAAAGATTGCCAAATTTGCTACCAATATCAACAGATGCAATCTGATGGATCTGGGTGCAGTGTCTAGATTTACTTGGAAAGGTCCATTGTTCCATGATGGTTTCCATATTTTTAAAAGGTTGGATAAAGCCCTTTGTAATGATGGGTGGAGACTAAGGTTCCATGAGGCAACTGAGGTTCCTTGCAAAAGTAGATTACTCTGACCACCACCCACTGCTAATTGTCACCAAGGCAAGGGCTCCTCATGGTGGCAACTACAAATTTAGGTTTGAGAATCTATGGATCACTGATGACATTTACAATGACCATGTCAAGAGGTGTTGGAAGGACAATGTTTTTGTTGAACAAAATCTGCACAATCTTGAGTCCTATCTATGACTATGGAAGCATAATACTTTTAAAGTTGTTCAAAAGAAGAAGAGAGAATTGTTGGCAAGGCTTGCAGGCATTCAAAACAAGCAGAGCACAGGGGGAGAGAGAGCTTATCTCAGCAAACTTGACAGTAAACTTCAAGCTGAACTGAATTTGATTAATTATCAAGAGGAACTCTTATGGTTCCAGAGATCTAGAGCTAATTGGCTCATTGGTGGGGACAGGAATACGAGGTATTATCACCTCAAAGCTACTGGGAAGAAATGATGGATGCTGGTTTTCCTGCTGGTTTCTATCAGCATTCTTGGGACACTGTTGGCAAGCAGGTGTGTGACTTAGTGAAGAAAGTTTGGATAACTCCTACTGAAGTGGGGAGCATTAACCAAACTGACATTTGCCTCATTCGAAAAGTGGATAAACCAGAGTTTGTGGATCAATTCCGGCCAATCTCTTTGTGCAACTCTTTGTATAAAGTGGTGAGCAAGATCATCGTGGCTAGACTGAAGCATATTATTCCCTATATCATCAGCCCTTTCCAATCTGGTTTTTTTCCTAGGCGCAAGATACAGGAGAATATAGTCATTGCCCAAGAAATGGTTCATAGTATGAAAAAGTTGAAAGGAAATTTCTTTGCTATTAAAGTTGACCTATCTAAGGCTTATGACATGCTCAAATGGAGTTTTATACAAAGAATTTTGGAGGAAATTGGCCTTCCAGGAAACATAGTCGAAATCATCATGTGCTCAATCAAGAGTGTAGAAACTAATGTTAACTGGAATGGTCAGAGAAATGAATACTTCAAACCTCAAAAAGGGATAAGACAAGGTGATCCTATGTCACCATACTTGTTTGTCATGTGCATGGATAAACTGTCTCATTTGATCTCAGAAAAAGTTGCTGATAGTAGCTGGTGTGGCATTCAAGCGGGAAGAGGTGGCCCAATGATATCCCATCTCATGTTTGCTGATGACCTCCTCTTATTTGGTCAAGCAACAGTAGGCACTGTGTGATGTCAAATGTCTGGCCAACAGGTCAATCCCAGCAAGACTAGCATTATGTTCTCCAAAAATGTCTCTATGAATGATAGATATCAGTTAGCAAATATCTCTGGATTTAAGACTGTTTTTACCTTAGGAAAATACGTTGGAGTTCCTCTCCTTGGTAGAACTCCTAAGAGAGCTAATTACCATTATCTCATTGAGCATATTCAATCCAAATTGGCTGGTTGGAAGGCAAGACAACTCTCCAAAGATGGGAGAGTGACTCTTGCTAAAACTGTGCTTGAAGCCATTCCTATATACCCTATGATGGCTGCTGTAAATTGGGAGGTTGTCACCAAACCCAAAATATTGGGTGGCCCTGGCATTAGAAGACTCCCCATCATGAAAAAAGCTTGCCTACTAAAGCTTGGATGGGACCTTAGAAGCAACACGAATAAGCTTTGGTGCCAAGTAATGATGGGCAAGTACCACAGGCCTCCTATGGACAACAGAACTTGGATCCATAAAAACTCTGATTCAAGTCTATGCAGAACTCTTGATCCATTAGAGCAATTTTTAAAAACTCATGAATTTTGGGTTATTGGAAATGGTCGTAGTATTAATGCCTGGAGTCAAAAGTGGCTATCTAGTGAAGCCTCCATTACTGATATGCATATTCCTGTGCCTCAGAATATGCAACAGTTATGTGTGACTGATCTTGTTACCACTAGGGGCCAATGGAATGTTGATCTTTTGAGCAATTGGATGCCTGATGAAATTATCACTCAGTTGCAGGCCATTCCCCCTCCCACTGATATTGATTCTGAGGATGTGTGTTCCAGGCCTAGCAGTGCTGATGGAACTTATAAAGTGTCTGCTGGTTATCTTCTGCTGAGCAATTTTAATTTTGCAGGTGCAGCGCATTGGTGGAAGGCTATTTGGAAGCTGGAAACTAAGGAGCGTATGAGACATCACATGTGGCTAATTTGCCATGATAGACTGCTGACCAATGCTAGAAAGGCTCGGATGAATCTTGGAGAGGCTGATTGGCATCACCGTCATGTGATACCTGAAACTACTTTGCATGCTCTAAGGGATTGTCCTGCTGCAATGGCCATTTGGATTCATTTAGTAAATCGATCCTCTGCACAGGAACCAGTTTTTTAGCAGCAACTTGCATGATTGGTTGGAGTTCAATCTAACTACAGATCTGGGAAACAGGATTGATATAACTTGGTCTGCACTTTGGGCCAACACCTGCCACCTCATATGGATTTGGAGGAACAAAGTCCTTCATGATGCTAACTTTATCATGCCTTGGAAGCCTTGGCAATTAGCAGTCAAAGAAGCAAAGGATTACAGTGACATCTCTGCTAAGCAGGTTCAGAATCTTGGGCATCACAGAGTCACCAAAGTGATTCAGTGGGTTCCACCAGCTACTGATTACATAAAAATGAATACTGATGGCTCTTCCAGTAGTGAGTGTGGCCTGGCTGGGTGTGGTGGGCTCTTTAGGGACTCAGCTGGTTGTTGGTTGGAAGGTTTCTCGAAATCTCTTGGCACCTGTAGTGCCTATGTAGCTGAATTATGGGGAATATATCAGGGCTCCTTCTTGCTAGAAACAGATCCATCACCAACCTCATCGTGGAAATTGATGCTAAGGCCATTGTTGCTCTCCTGCAGAACAACAAACTGGGCAAGTGTGAGGGATGGAACATTATGCGGCGTATTAAGGCTCTGGTGGACAATCACCATGGGAGTATTCAATTTCAACATAGCTACAAAGAAGCCAACAAATATGCTCATATTTTGGCTCATATGGGCAGTCACCAGCTTGAAGATTTAGTTACATATTCAGCTATCCCTCCAGGCTTGTCAAAGGCGTTTAGTGATGATTTTAGGGGTGTTTCTACACCTCGCGTGGTCCCTGCTTAGTTTCTTTCTCTGGGCTTATTAGCCCTCCATAAATTCAAAAAAAAATTAAATGACAGCTCCCACAGCAAAGTCACTAGCATCACACATCAATTCAAAAGGTCTGTTCCAATCTGGTGTAAAAGTCACATACCTTTGAGCTTTTGGAATGCTTCCATACATGATTCATCAAAGTTGAATTGTGTATCTTGTTGCAAAAGAGTACACAATGGCTTGGATATTTTTGAAAAATCTTTGATAAATCTCTTGTAGAAGCCTGCATGACCTAAGAAGGTTCTAATTCCTTTAACAGTTGTTGGAGGTGGTAGTTTTTCAATAACCTCAATCTTAGCCTTATCCACTTCAAGACCTTTCTTTGACACTTTATATCCTAACACAATGCCTTCATGCACCATAAAATGGCACTTCTCCCAATTGAGCACCAGATTGGTTTTCTCACATCTTTGGAGAATTTCCTCTAAGTTTGACAAACATAACTTAAATGTTTCTCCAAAAACTGAAAAATCATCCATGAAAAGTTCCATTGATTGCTCAATGAAATCAGAGAATATGGACATCATGCATCTTTGGAATGTTGCAGGTGCATTGCAAAGTCCAAAAGGCATCTTTCTAAATGCAAAGGTACCATAGGGACATGTAAAGGTAGTTTTCTGTTGGTCCTCAGGTTCTATTGCAATTTGATTGTATCCTGAATAACCATCTAAGAAACAATAAAACTCTTTACCTGCTAATCTATCTAACATTTGGTCAATGAAGGGTAAAGGAAAATGGTCTTTCTTTGTGGCCTTATTGAGTTTTCTATAGTCCATACAAATCCTCCATCCTGTAACAGTTCTTGTTGGTATTAACTCATTTTTCTCATTGGCTATAACTGTAACACCCCCTTTCTTTGGAACACACTGCACAGGGCTTACCCATGCACTATATGAGATAGGGTATATGATTCCAGCATCTAGCCATTTAATAATTTCTTTCTTTACAACCTCCTTCATTATAGGATTTAGCCTTCTTTGTGCCTCTATGCTATTTTTAGAATTATCTTCTAAAATGATCCTATGCATGCATATTGAAGGGCTAATTCCTTTTATGTCTGCCATTTGCCAACCTATTGCTTTTTTATGCTTTCTTAAGGTACTAATGAGATCATGCTCCTATTTTATTAAGAGATCAGATGCAATGATTACTGGAAGTGTATCATCCTCCCCTAAGAAAGCATATTTCAAATGTTTGGGCAGTTCTTTCAATTCTAATTTTGGAGGTTGTTCAATTGCGGGTAAGTTCTTTTTAAGGTTAGGGTCTTCTAAATTAAGAGATTCAAAAGTTCTAGAACATACCTTTTGTGTTGGTTCTTCTCTTGGCATAATGTCTTTGTCCAGAATTTCTTCTTCAAGCAGTGCATCTGCATCTGGTGCAAGTGCACTGGTGAGGTGATCATACTGCTTATGGAACTGCTTCTGCACTAAATGGTCAAGAGAATTGATAGCTGAACATTCTTCATTCTCCTCTGCAGGATATTTCAGAGCATTCATCACATTGAATTTCACTTCTTGATCATTCACTCTCATGGTTAATTCTCCCTTTTGTACATTAATCAATGTTTTTCCAGTTGCCAAGAATGGTCTCCCAAGAATGATTGGCACTTCTTTATCTGCATCAAAATCAAGAATAACAAAATCTGCAGGAAACACAAATTTGTGAACCTTAACCAAAATATCTTCAATAATTCCCTCTGGATAGGCTATTGATCTATCAAGTTAATGCTTGCACCCAAATCACATAGTGCACGACCTATGTAAGATTTTCCAATTGAAAATGGAATTGTAAAGCTGCCAAGATCCTTCAATTTCCTAGGAACTTTGTTTTGGATCAATAGACTACATTCTTTTGACATTGCAACTATTTCAAAATCCCCTAATCTTCTTCTTTTTGTAAGCACACCTTTCATAAATTTAGCATAATTTGGCATTTGTTGAAGTGCTTCAACTAAGGGAACATTGATGTGTAATTGTTTTAAAACTTCCAGAAACTTACTGAATTGCTTCTCCTCATGTGCTTTTTTCAATCTTTGAGGATAAGGGGGAGGAGGGTATTCAGGAACTAACCTTGGTGTTGAAATTTCCTTTGATGCAGATGCATGAGATGTTTCTGCATCTTGAACATTTTTTTTCTTTTCTCTTCTTATCTTTTTCATTTTCTACCTTACCTTCACCTTCAGTCTCATAGGGTTCTGCAAGATCCTTCCCATTTCTAAGAGAAATGGCTTTCATTTGCTCTTCACCTGACCTGTGGGATGTGGTAGCTTCTGTATTTGAGGGCAATGTACCTGTTGGTCTTTGATACAAAGTTGTTGCCAATTGACCCACTTGATTTTCCAAATTCTTTATAGATGCATCTTGAGCTTTCCTAGCTGTTCTAGTTTCACTAATAAAGGATTTGAGCAAGGCTTCTAAGGAATTCTCATTGGCAGGTTGTTGTGGTCTTTGATAGTTCTGAGATTGAAATCCTGGTGGTGTGGCTGGTGCAGGTGCACTGGCATTGTTCCATCTAAAGTTTGGATGGTTCTTCCAACCAGGGTTATAGGTATTGGAATAAGGGTTATTATTTCTAGTATATCCTACATAATTTACAGAGACAGTGTTGCTAGGACACTTCTCATAAAGGTGACCTCCTCCACACAAAACACAACTTGTAGCTCCTGGAGGGGCTTGTTCTATGGCTGCTGCAGTGTTTTCTACTGGTGCAGCTATAAATGTAGTTGCATTGGGTGGAGTGAAGTTTTTAAACATGTTTGCTAGTGAGGCTACTTGAGCATATAGGGCTGATATTTCACTAATTTCATGTACCCCTGATGGTTTCTTTTAGGCACTTACCCTCTCAGTAGGCCAACTAGAACTATTGGTAGCAATTCTATCAATCAATTCACATGCTTCATTATAAGACAAATTTAACAACACCCCCCCAGATGATGCATCAAGCATTATTCTGGTTTGGGGTTCTAAACCATTATAGAAAGTTTCCATCTGAATAATGACAGGAAGACCATGATGTGGACATTTTCTTAAAAGCTCTTTCCATCTTTCCCATGCTTCAAACAATGATTCAAATTCTTTTTGTCTAGAAGATGTAATATCATTTCTCATTCTGGCATTTTTGATGGGTGGAAAATATTTTGCTAAAAACTTTTCAGCCATTTCATTCCATGTATGTATAGAATTTGGTTCTAAAGAGTTCAACCAAGATTTGGCCTTATCTTTCAAAGAATATGGAAATAGCTTAAGTCTAAATGTTTCTTCACTAACACCAGGAATGATAAAGTTACTACATATTTCTAGAAATTGTTTTAAATGTTCATGAGGATCCTCATGAGGAAATCCACCAAATTGACCAATTGTTTGTAACATTTGAAACATCATGGGTTTAAATTCAAAATGCACAGCATCTATATGAGGTCTTGCTATGCTTGTTTGCATGTTTTGATGATCAAACATAGTGTAATCCCTCATGGGCGTATCTCTATCATTAATCATACCTATTGGTCCCATGTGAATGAATTGATTCCTGTGATCTGCTTCAGCATTTGGTTGTGATCCAGGACCACCTCTGACTGAGGCTGGTCTTGAGCCTTGTCCTTCACCTCCTTGAGACATTGTATTTATGCAGCTTTGAAGTCTTTGTTTCTGGAGTCTAAGCAACTTTCTAAACTGTCTTTCTATTTCTGGATTTAATTCAAATTCTGGTGATCTGCCCCTGGGCATAAGCTAGTGCATCTGCACCTGTTTCTGCACAGAATATAAACTACCAGGGTAATAAAACACTAATTTATAAATCTAAACAACAAAAATTGATGGCAATCCCCGGCAACGGCGCCAAAAACTTGGTATGCGAAAAAGTGTGCAAGTATACACAGTCACAAACAAGTAGTATAAAATATCGAACCCACAGGGATTGGATTAACTCTTGTATGCTTAAGAAGATATAAATTAGTGCAGCTACACTACTCACAATTTTGGGTGAAGTTGAAAAGAAAACAAAATGTAAATATGCAGGAAAAATGTAAAGGAAATCAGTTGAGAATGATAGTTGAGATGTCTTCACCAAATAAGTCACTTTCAAGAGTTATGTGCTTTTATGTGGTGCAGATGCACTGAGTGCAGCGGCATCAGTATGTGCTTTTCAGCTACTTTCTTCAGAGTTTCGTTACAAGCTTCCTATGTCTAGGCATGCTAAATAAGTTCACTCCTGCCTTTGAAGTACCCACTGAATCACCCTAAGGACTATGTTATCCTATGTCTAGGACTTAACATGGAATTAACAAAGATTTCTTTATTAAACAAGTTAGCAAAGACTTTATTAAAACACACACCCTTATTAGTTCTGGATTTCTAGTTATAAACCATGTCTGTGAATATAACTCTACTTATTCTAAGTGATCAACCTTAAAATAAGATGGATGTAGTATAACACAAGAACCAAAATGCATACACCACTTAAAAACACAATAACTTTCTCAAAAGATCATTGTAAGGTTAGAACATCTCAACTAAAGAAGTTTAGCTCATAATAGGCATTGCAAGACAAAGATAGATGAAATTAAACATGTTGATATAAAGGAAATTACAAGAGAAAACAATAAGGTAGAAATTACACAAATTGAAGTACTCTTGCATATGTTTACTAGGCAATGCAGATGCACTGATTCCCTGCACCTAAGTAACTTTATGAAGAAGTAAAGGGAGAAGTCGTCAATTCCTTCCTTGTCTTCTTACAACTAACAACTAAATTAAAACTATGAAAAGAGAAGTGACATAAATACTATCTAAGATGATGGACAAGATGAAAATGAGATATTCTTCCAACTGAAGAATGAAGGTCTTTATATAGGCTTTGAGCTTTCCTTCCAGTGAGGGTTTGCTTGGAGATTAAGTTAACTTTGAGGAGTTAACCATGGTTACTTTTCAGAACTTGATAAAGCAATTTGAGTCCAACACTCATCCTCAAAGAGAGGTCCAATTATGGATGGCTAAGTGTCCCATGTGAAAGGATCTTCATGATGGTCTTTATATGGTAGGTGCCTCCTTTTGCAAGTTGCCATGTGCCTCCATGTAACTTGTGACTAAGCATGATGTCATAGAGATATTTATGCCATGGTTTGAATTTAGGTGCTTCCATTGTGGAGTAATCTGTCTTTGGTGCAGGATGGTGCAGATGCACTAAATCTGGTTGCACTGTGGTAATCTGGTGCAGTTGCATCTAGTGCAGATGCATTGCTTGTTTTCCGGTGCAGATGCATCAATTGCAGGTGCACTGAACAAACACATCAAACATACCAATATATATACAAAATACTAAGTCATGAGTATAAACCTTGAATGTTGTTTATTTTATTCATACTATTGTATTTAACACATATTTTACTTGATTCTAAACAGTTATTTAGGTTTAGATGCATAAATAACTCTATATAAAATAGAGTTATCACACACTTCACAGGCACTATCACTAGTAGCAACTGTAGGGATCCCAAGCACCAGATATTTGGACTTTAATTGACCTAAACTTCTATAGTTTTGGTGTCCATACCTCTTGTGCCAGAGGACACTTTCCTTCTTAGCATCAACAGCACTGAGACAGTGTGTTTTAGCGTCCACAATATTCACTCTAAATGTCCTGTTCTTCTCCAATGATGACTTAAAAATTTTCCTCTTCTCACTGTCATACAACATCAGCAAACCATCATCCATTGTCACTAAGTATCCTTTCTCAATCCATACCTGTTTCTTACTCTTCCACTTATTTTCCTTCCAATTAGACTTGTCATTGTTATTTTTCTTATAGGTTTGAGCCTTAATTAGAGCTTGTTTTGCCTCCTTCTCAGAACTTCTCTCAGCCAACCGTATCTCATGTGCCTCTGAATTGCCTTGTAATTCATCTATTCTCAGTGTACTAGTGTCTTTAGACTGCTCTATTGCTATAACTATGAAATCAAACAGAGGAGTCAAAGATTTAAGTACCTTTTCCATAATTGTTTGATTAGTGATAGTTTCCCCGCACATCTTCATCTCGTTTGTCACAGCAATCACGCGTGAGATGTTGTTCTGGACTGGGCCTAAAGTCCCACGGAGCTGGGGGCCGGCCCAATACCATGCCATCGACGGCCAAATATGTGCCCAAGTTGTCAAGCGGATCCCTCAACAGTCAATATCCAAACATCTGTATCTGACGCCTCAGGTACGACACTTCCGTCTATAAATAGAGGTGCACCCCTCCACTTCCAGGTACGTTCTCATTCCTAGCACACCTCTTCCCTTCCCTTGCTGACTTAAGCATTAGAGTGTTTGCACGTACCACCACCCAACGTGCGCATGTAATCAAACTCGGGCCATCCAAGGCCAAACTTCAACCATCCGAAGTCCATCTCCAAATCTTCAGAAACACATCAACTTGTATCCCGGACTCAGTCGTATCCGAAGTCCAGGTACCGAACAGATGTAGTTAGCAACTTTCTCACTGTTCTTCATTTTTAGATTCTCGAATTGTTTATGCAAGGATTGCAATTTCACCTTTTTCACTGTCGCATCGCCACTGTAGCACCGTACAACTATGTCATGTTGCCTTTGTTGTCATCGCATCCGCAATCTTCTCAAACACCTTCGTATCTACACATTGATGAATGTAGAACAACGCCTTCTGGTCTCTCTTCCTTATTTTGCGTTGTGCATTCCTTTGCGCCTCAAGTGTGTTCTCAACCACCGGAACGTAGCCGTCGTTGACAAGTTCTACCACATCTTCAGCACCAAACAATACTTTCATTTGGATCGACCACTAATTCTAGTTCTTGCCATCGAACACCGGCAATTTCGTAATGAGACCGCCGTTTCCACCGTTCATCTTCAAGCTCTGTGATAATCGCTCAAATCTTACAGTCACCCATGTTTCCCAACCAAAGGAATCAAAATTTGTAATTCCTATAAATTTCGAAATTCAATTCGGTGAGAATTACAAATCGAAATCACACACCTCACTTCAACTCGTGTTTCCCAAATCGCTCAACAATCAAAACTCAAGATACCTATTTGTTGTGGTAATCTGAGCATATCTCTCACGCTCACTCTCAAGCTCATTGTGAACACTCACACACACAGAGAACACTTCACGCAGAGAAAGAAAAAGATGATGAGAGTAATGATGAAAGTGAATCTATGAATTGTTTTAACTGAAGAATGTTTAATACAAGTATCTCTAACAGAATTTAGTTACAAATGAAATGTAAATGAAATGAAACTTAAATGCAAATGAACATTACACCCCAAATGAAATGCATTTAACTACTAGAGTAAAACAGTAAAAGTGACTAGTTACCATGAGTTACTACTACTAACACAAAGCACGTCACTTGAGACTCCTACTTAGTCTCTTTCTTCTCTTTTGGCTCTTTGGTCTAAAATTGCCTTATGTTTTCTGATTTCTTTCTTCCATATATGCTTTAGTGTCTTAGAAAGAAACAGCACTTCATCTTTTGACCAGACAAACCTTCTTCCGCTTGGACTTTGGCTTGCAGTGCATGGAGGTAAATGTTATGTTTGAATTCAAAGTTATTGACATCGTCTTCTTCACTGGTTCTTCTTCATTTACCTTCTACAATAGTTGTCACCTTTGATCTTCGCTAATTTGGAAGGCTTCTTATTTTCTTAACATGGTTAGTGACCGTGTAAATTTTGATGAAAACCTATAAACCATTAACCAATATTTGGAATCTAGCAAAAATTGCTTCCCAACCTCGCTGTCCTCCATCTGGAATAGTTTGTGCTGTCTCATACTCTTTCTCAGATATGGCATAGATGAAAAAGTAAGTTGGCTTCTGATGATTGAGATGAGCTTTGTTTAGGCATCAGTGAATGATGATCTTGCCTTGGATGGAAGAGCCATCGTCATTCCTTGGCTCAGTGTACTTTGTGGATATAGCATCTTATAGTTCAAGCTGTTGTCATTCAAAGAAGTACTCTATTTTATCTTTCCAATAGCCACTTGAAAAAAATTTAGATCTTGGCTGATAACATTAATGTATCCCAGATCTCTTTGGTAGTTTGTTTCTCAGCAACTTTATCACATTCACTTCTACCTAAAGCACGTGTTAGAAAGAATTTGGCTTTAGAGTTAAGAAGTACCATACGTTTGTCTTCAGCATTCCAGCTGGCTTTGGGCTTTGGAGTTGTTTCTCCTTCAGCATTAGTTGTTGAGGGAACATAGAGACCATCTTCAACAATACCCCAGAGATCAGTATCTTGTGATTCCAGAAACAACCTCATTTGATCATTCCAATAGTAATAATGTTCACCGGTGAATTCAGGAGGTATCTTTGCAGAAGCTCCTTCAGGGAGGAACATAACAGAGATTGGATTGTTCATCACTTCTTCCAGAATATTTCCTCTCACACTGCAAAGTGTGCTCAGGCCCTAGAGGTGAGCTCTGATGCCATTTGAAGTGACTAAATTACACAAGAAATGGGGTTTGAATTGTGTGCCCTTTTAAAACTTGGAACCTGAAACCTTCTTAAAATGTTTCTCAAGATAAACTTGGATATGAGAAGGTTAGTGATAAGATTAACTTTCACGGAAACAAACCTTCTCTAATGAAGAAGGATAAAATTAATAAGTCTATGTAAGAGATATGCTAGTTTTAACTTGAATCAGGTTTAAAACAATTTTGCTTAAGTTAAAACTGTGTTGAAAAGGTTGGAAGAAACAACCTTCTCTTGGTTTGAAAAACAACAAGTGCTTTATAGCAAGTGAACAAATAGTAAGGAAAGTTGGTTAAAACACAGTAGAGTTATAGAGTATAGAGATTCACCCAAAGATGTCTACGTCCTCTCCTCACTTCCTTGTGAGTATTTCCACTATTTTCCAAATAGCTTTTACACTTGTTTTTGATCAAACACAAAAGACTTTCACCACACTAGCTTTTGGTCACACACAAAAGCCTAGTGTACTCTTACACAAAAACAACTAGTTGTTTTCCACCTCTTAAAAACTCTCTTCTAGTTTTCTAAGAGTCTCCATAATCAAGTAATATCACCACCAATACTCACCTCTCTTTAGGTAGTTTGATGAGATGCATACAAGATAGTGTTAACAATAAGGGGTTTGGTTTTGGAATGTTTATGAGCTTGAAATAAAGTTAGATACACTGTAAACAATGATACTAACAAGCTAACACACGCTCAAGAAAGAAATCCCAAATTTGACCTTGTAGAAGCTTTGAGTGTGGGATGAGAAGGTTGATTGCTTTGAGAAGCTTAACTTTGTGTATGTTGCAAGTAACTCTCATACTTTGAAACTTCGGAATGGACCCTTTAAATAACTATGGAGGTCGAATATAGCCGTTAGAAACTTGAAGAAATCGGTTTGGAGTAACCATTGGTCCATAGGAGTGATGTGAAGTAAGGTACAAAAGTTGACAGCTTTTGAACCTTCTAAAGCATTGCTTTTTGCTTTATCTGCACATCTAAACTTTCTTGAGATGGATATGTTCTCTCCTCTGATCCTACTAAGCAGCTATGACTTGATTTTTCACTATTGGCCAGCCAGATGCAGCTTTACACGAAGCTTCTCAAGCTTCCTAGTATGAAACAAACATTTTAAATGTACTAAGGGAATAATCATGCATCCCTCTTTAATGCTTGAAACTTTCCAGCATATTTATTGCTAGGATTCTCCATTTAATGCAACTGAAGAACATTCAAAAGGAGTTAATGTCTTTGTCTAAATTGGTTACGGTTTCGAGTAACCTTCTCAAACTTATATCTTCTTTCACATTAACCTTCTCAAGTATGAACTTATGCTTCTAAGGTGTTTTTGAAGTCAACCTTCTGTTGACTTTTGGTCAACCTTCTGTTAATTTGGTCAAACCTTCTGTTGACTTATTTTAAACCTCTCATAATTTAACCTTCTCAAGGCTTTTCTACTCTTGTATTTTACCAACTTTGTTAATCCAAGGTAGGGCCTTAACTTGCTATGTTAGGAAACATGTTCTTAGCACTTAGCAAACATGTTAGATCACACTTCATTAAAAAAACTTAAATCTTACTTAGTTTGTATCATCAATACCTAGAAAGAGATTCTTATTCCAACAATCTCCCCCTTTTTGGAGATGACAAACTTGTAGTAAGTTTTGAGTTTTTTATTTTAAACATAACTAATTAAGCATGTTGATCATGTTTTTGCACATATGTTTTGAACAGGTTTTTTTTTTACGAATTTTAAACACGTAAATCAATTTAAACATAGCAAAAGGATGATTATCATATATCATGTGAAACATTGTGAGTACAGGAGTTTTGATAATTATGCATACTTAAAAACAGAAATTAAAAACATAAAATGTGTTGTCACAAATAGTGTGCCACAAGTCACATAGCAAAATATCACAAAACAGGAGCTGAATTGTCATATTACAACCCCAAATTCACTATCTAATTAAGTAGCTAATACTAAAACTTAATCTCTATTCTCCCCCTTTTGTCAACAACAAAAAGGAGGAAGAAAGGAAATTAGGCTGCTACTTTGTAGGAGAAGAGTCATCTGAGGAGTTTGAAGAGGCTGCAGGCTCAGGTATTGCCAAATGTGGAACGACAAAGGGAACAACATTCTACATCATCCACTGCCGATAAGCAAAGTTCCTTTGTGCTTCAATCCTGTTTTCTTTCTGCAGGATTCCAATGCTTTTGAGGAGGTTATTCTGCTGAGTTCTCATCTTTTTCAGCTACTTCTCATGCCGAGCTTTCATCATCCTCATGGCTTCCATCACATCTTTCTTGTCCCCATAAGGCATTGAATCTTCCTTATAACCAGAGGGCTTCCTACTTTGGGGTGCCTTCTCAAAAGATGATACAGAAGCATTTAAGTTCTGACAGTAGGAACCAAGTAATCTAAACTTGGTAGGCATATCAGAAGGAAGTCTGGAGGGGCCAAAAGCATCAGGCATTCAGGGTACAGAAGACTCATAGATTGGTGTTTGAGACACAAGAAACTTGTTGATGTTTTCTGAGGCTAGAGTGTTGCCAGGAGATGCCTTGAGGTTTTCTTGCCATTGTGGGAAAGGATTCACAAATGGTCGTATTGATCCCTGGATATCAGAATTGTAACGACCCACACTTGAGGTGCTAGTTCTGTGGTAAGAGCTTAGCCTTGTATCCTCAAGGTGGTGAGTTCAAATCCCCTCGGGAGCATTCAGAATTGTAGTGACCTAACATCTTTCATTCAAAGCACATCACTTGAGACTTCTACTTAGTCTCTTTCTTCTATTTTTGCTCTTTCGTCTAAAATTGCCTTATGTGTTTGCTTTGTTTCTTCCATATGTGCTTCAGTGTCTTGGAAAGAAACGAGTTCATGTTTTGACCCATCACTGTTTTCATCAGCAAACTATTACAAAATAGATTTACAACATTCATATTTTATTCCCTCCAATTTAGTTATTTGCTAATTAGTCCCTTTGTTGACTTTATTAGCTTACCCGTGTTTTATTGTACTGTTGACTACATAGAGTCACTTTCCTTTTCATTTCATTTAGAAAAGTTGTATATATAAACTCAATTCCAGATCAATGAATTTCAGTTGAGTTTTTCCATAACAGAATGATTTCAGTTACAGAATTCTGTTTCTCTCAACTATCAATACGGTATCAGTAGAATCTAGGGTTTCCGCTCCCTCTTTCTTCCACAATCTCTGGTGAACGTCTTCGTCTTCTCTAATTTCTCTCCGGTGACTTCTCGTTGTTGCTTCTTCTTCAATGGCACTCATCGCAGATCCTACTGCCCCTACAGAATCCATATCGACACCCTCTGTTCCTCCCCTTCGTAGGTCCTCTAGAACTCACCATCAACCTGCATACCTAAATGACTATCATTGCAACCTGACTTACCTTATCCAAGCTGCAGTAACATATGATAAACTATCTCCTTCCTACAGGAATTTTATCATGCAAGTCACAGCCATCTAAGAGCGAGAATTCTACCGTAAAGCTATTAAAATAGTTGAATGGAGAACTGCTATGGCTGCTGAAATAGCAGCTCTTGAAATCAATCAAACCTGGACACTTTAGGAACTTCCTCAAGGCAAACATCCAATTGGTTGTAGGTGGATATACAAAGTCAAGTATAAAGCAGATGGTTCTCTTGACAAGTACAAGGCACGCTTGGTAGCTAAAGGATACACACAACAATGTGGCATAGACTTCATTGAGACTTTCTCACCAGTGGCAAAGCTTGCCACAGTTCGTATCTTATTGGCCATTTCTGCACAAAAACATTGGTCCTTACTCCAACTAGACATCAATAATGCCTTCCTCAATGGTGAACTTGAGGAAGAGGTCTACATGCAACTGCCCCTTGGCTATCCTGCTCAAGGAAAGAACCTTGTTTGCAAGCTCAACAAGTCATTATATGGTCTAAGGCAAGCATCTAGGCAATGGTACACAAAGTTCTCCACTGTCATTAGGAAACATGGATTTAAGCATAGTTCAGCTGACAACTCCCTTTTTACTAAAGGTACTGGAGCTGATCTTGTGGTCTTACTAGTGTGGATGACATTTTGGTGGCTGGTCCAAATGGCTCCCTCATTATTGCCACTAGATGCATGCTAGAGAAAAACTTCAAACTGAAAGTAATAGGTGACCTCCACTACTTCCTAGGGCTTGAGATTGCTCACTCAAACCATGGAATATCCTTGTGTCAACGCAAATATACTCTACAATTGTTAGAAGATACTGGTTTCTTAGGCTCTAAACCTCTTCAAACTCCTATGGAAGCTAATGTAATCCTCAATGAAGTTGATGAACCCCTGACAAATGCTTCCCAATACAGAAGGTTACTTGGTCGCCTTATATACCTTACTATATCTAGACCAGATATAGCATTTGCTGTTAATAGGCTTAGCCAATTCATGAGCAAACCTAGCACTCCTCATCTACAAGTTGTCCTTCATCTTCTCCAATACTTAAAGAAGGCCCCTGTTCCCTGCTGGTCAAGGCTTACTGTTCCCTGCTGCCTCCTCCCTACGCATGAGTGCTTATTGTGATGCGGATTGGGGAAGTTGTACTACTTCTAGGAGGTCCACTATGGGTTTCTGTGTATTTCTTGGGTCTGCTCTAATCACTTGGAAGTCTAAAAAGCAGCAAATTGTGGCAAGATCTTCAGCTGAAGCTGAATATCGTTCCCTTGCAACCCTAACTTCAAAACTGCTTTGGATCTGGCAACTGCTACGGGCATTTGATATCAGCATCCCCTCTGTCATGGTTTATTGTGACAGCATCTCCGCAATTCAATTGGCTACAAATTCCACTTGCAATGAGCGTTCCAAACATATAGATATTGACTGCCACTTCATTCGAGAGCATGTCTCCTCCAACTTCATCAAACTGACTCATGTTTCCTCTCAAGAACAGCTCGGGGATCCTCTTACCAAGGCTCTCCCAAGACCTCTTTTTCAGTCTCTTACCTCCAAGTTGGGGCTACACGACATGTACCTTCCAACTTGAGGGGGGGTATTACAAAATAGATTTACAACATTTATATTTTATTCCCTCCAATGTAGTTATTTGCTATTTAGTCCCTTTGTTGACTTTATTAGCTTACCCGTGTTTTATTGTACATTTGACTATATAGAGCCACTTTCCTTTTCATTTCATTTAGAAAAGTTGTATATATAAACTCAATTCCAGATCAATGAATTTCAGTTGAGTTTTTCCATAACAGAATGATTTCAGTTACAGAATTCTGTTTCTCTCAACTATCAATCAACAAACCTTCTTCCGCTTGGACTTTGGCTTCCAGTGCATGGAGGTAGATGCTATGTTGGAGTTAAAAGTTATAGACGTCGTCTTCTTCACTGGTTCTTCTTCACTGAGCTCTATCTCATGAATTCTCAAAGATCTTAGAAGATCTTCAAGCTTCAGCGTATTCAAGTATTTACATTCTACAATAGCTGTCACCTTAGATCTTCACTAATTTGGAAGGCTTCTTATTTTCTTAAAATGGTTAGTGACCGTGTAAATTTTGTTGAAACCTATAAACCATTGACCAATATTTGGAATCTACCGTAAATTGCTTCCACAACCTCATTGTCCTCCATCTTGAATAGTTTGTACTGTCTCACAAATATGTTAGCTTTTTGAATCATGCAGTGGCATTCTTGCCATATCTCTCATACTCCATCTCAGATATGGCGCAGATGAAAAAGTATATTGGCTTCTGATGATTGAGACGAGCTTCGTTTAGGCATCAGTCAATGATGATCTTGCCTTGGAAGTGCCATCGCCATTCCTTGGCTTAGTGTACTTTGTGGATATAGAATCTTATAGTTCAAATTGTTGTCATTCAAAGAAGCACTCGATTTTATGATTCCAATAGCCATTTGAAAAAGATTTAGATCTTTTGCCCTTAAGCAGTAAAGTCTTATTCTGGATCTCTGAGCTCTTGTGCAAATTGAACATGAGGAAACATATGAAAGGCGGTTTGAATTGGTGTTTCAAAACCTTTTTGTTTGTTCATGGTGTTTCAAAACATATGAGTAACATAACATACTAATCATTTTATTTCCTAAGGATATGTTTGGGAGGAGTTTTTTAGAGGGCATAGACTATATTTCAAAATATATTTGTGATTTTAAAAGAATTGAATGATTAACATGACTGTATAACATTTCGATCACCCAAGAAACGTCGGTAAGATAAACCATCAAAAAGTGGGAATAGTATGCTAATTAGTACCCCAAAGAATGAAACAACTGATGTCCCATGTTTGAAATATCTTCAAATAGCTTTTCGTTTATCTAACTATCACTACCATAAACTATGTCGTATATACACCCCGAAAAAAAGACTTAAAAGCAGTTTTGGTCCCACTATTATATGGGGACTAAAATTGCGGATTTGATAAAATTCAGTGACCAAAACTACAGTTAAGCCAAAAAAAACTATCATAAAAACTAAGGATGCAAAAGAAGAACAGATAAAAGTGCTTACTCTGCTGGTTACAAAAAAAGTTCTTACTATACACTACAATTATATTACAATTTGATTTGTTACAATGACAACTAATGAACATGGACCATAAACATCCATATGTTTTTACACGTGTAGTATACTTTAATTCAAAACATCCTTTCTTGGACCTGAAAAGAATTTTTAACAGTACCTTCCATATACTCTGCCATACACAATAGAGAATGACATCAAGTGTGGGGAAATAGCATTAAAAAATTTCTGTGTGGAGTGCTGATAAAAAGAGGCTATGGGCGCAGCATTGATATTAATCCAAGGAGAAGTCATCTAGCCAAATGAGCACTTCATTCCTCTTCCATGTCACAAACCACAAGAGAAAAGAAACAATTGTCAGTAATTAACAACTTTTCAAAAGATGTAATTAGATCATTGCTGGACATGTTCATCTTTAGTTGCATTAGAATAGAAAGCTCAAATGCAAGTGCAGTATACAGGAACGTGGACAAAATTTAAAATCTATGTCTCTAATCCTAAAATAACATTTGAGGATTGAAATCCACATGCTTCGTTAATCTAAAGAAAGAAGAAGCGAATAGAAGATCGAGATGCACTCGACAATGCATATATCAGAAAAGCTAAAACATAGTTGTAACTGGAACAGCTAAGCTTTGTACTTAGATGTTCAAAGGACAGCCTCTGGTATATTATTAATAAATGAATATTACAATACAATTCTCTGGATATTTGAGAGATCCTAAACTACCCCTATAAATAGCAACTAACTCCTATTCTAAAACTACCCTAAGAAGTTACATATGGCAGTTTTTTATTAATAAACTACCTTCTAATAATAAACAACCTATTAAAACTACCTAAAACTACCCATCTAACAATACACCCCCTTAAACTATCACCTTGTCCTCAAGGTGAACAATAAATTTTCCCGGTTCTCACTGTTTGAAGGTCAAAGACCCACTCAGTTCTGCCTTCTTCCTCTTCTTTTTCCCGATTGTTTTTCCTGATTTCTGAACCTTCATCTTCCGTTTTCTTTTCTGCATCATCATTCATCCCAATAGTCTGGTTTTGGGTTTGGCGCCTGAAACTGTCTTCACACCCATGGAGCCCTCCCTCATGCTGGGTTTTGTGCCCATGGAGCCCTCCCTAGTGTTGTGCGTGCCCAGTGTTGCACCTATGGTGCCCAGTGCCCTCCAGGGTGTCTTGGGTAGTGTTCAATTCTTCCCCTTTAAAGACAGGTTCTGCCTCCACTTTTTCGTCATCATCCTGCGTGTTCTCGATTTCTGATTCTGCCAATTCATGCTCTTTTTCTGGCCGTTGTTCTTTCTTTTTTGATTCATCTCCTGTACCGAACTCTTCTCTTACCATTGGTCATTCTTCCAGCGAATCTTGACCATATTTCCCAAATTCTAGTTTGAATAGTATGAGTAGATTCTTTTGAAACTTGAAGAACTCCACATTCGGGTTGATTTTTCTCCAGCAAAAGAATCAATTGTAAGCTTTTTCATCAAGCCCAAAAGAACAGTAGAAACCTTTTCTCCCAAAATCCTATGCCTTTGAGATATTGGTAGATTTGAATCAACCACCGATAGGCATCCCCACTTCCATCAAATTTTGGCATACCCACCTTTATGAAACCTTTCCCACAAGTGCAACATCTGATTGCTCTTATACCAGTTGATAGAAACCAACTAGTATATTATTATAAAATGAAGATTACAATACAACTCTCTGGACATTTGAGACACCCAGAACCTCCCAAGCCTAAAAGGCCCCAATTTCCATACAACTTCACAATATAGTCTTCTAACTACCTATTACCCTTATTTATAGGCAACTTAGTCCTATTCAAACTACCCATATTAGTTAAATATGGCAGTTTTTTTTATTAAAAAATACCGACTAATAATAAACTACTTATTAAAACTAAACTAAAATTACCCATTCTAACAGAAACCTAGGTGAAAATAAATATCAAGAGGCATATAAGAAGGGAGTTTGGAGAGAGAACCAATTTGAATCTCATGAGCTTCCTCTTGAAGTTTGAGATTTCTTCTGGCTATCTACAATTGATAGGTTTCAGTAGGATTGAATGAATAAATTGAAACCAAATTCTCGTAAGTCGTCTGTCTTACCTTGTTCAAGTCTAGCCGTTCCCTTTAACCATCCCTCATTATTGCATTTATAATGTGGCTATTTGTTTTTTATTTTACCCAGTTTTAACTTCATATATAACCCCCCGCCCCGCCCCGCCCGGCCACCCCTACCAAAAAAAAAGTGCTATACTGGTTTGATGCTTTAATACTCAGCTGTATATATTCTATCAAAATATGCTGGTAAGATTTAAACTTGATTATGGTAAGCAACAACATATAAGTTCTTAGCTTGTTCTTGGGACAATATTGTGAACACATCAAAAACACATAGACCTCTCCCATTCAAAAACATTCTTTTTTTCTTGGCTATTGTCTTTTATTCTAATCACTAGGATTTAGTCATTGTAGAGCAAGCACTATGCACATTAGAAACCAATTGAAAACACTTAAGTAGGTTTTGTAGCATACCATTATAAAAGACCATGTTCGACCGGGATCATTGTACCGGGCAAGCAAACAACCAGGCTGGGGTTTAAGACCATCATTAATGATATTGGAGCGCAAGATTTTCTCCTTTTCACGAACAATATCCTCTGTCGGTTTTCCACTAAACTTCATCACTGCAGAAATTCCTCCTTCTACCTCTCTCAAGCGAACTGTTTCTTGACTAGGATTCGGTAAGCTGGTTAAAAGACAAATAGTAAGCACAAATCTTAATTCAACTAAAGATATGCACTTCTTTTTCCATAAACTACATTTCTTTACTAAGCTAAGACATGCATCTCTTTGAACAGAAGTTCTTCAAATTTTTAAAAGCGGCAAAATTCAAAGATGCACCTCTTTGTTTCTTTGTCTAATGGAAGAACTATCTGGATAGAGACTTTGGACAAGTCAGCATCCATGGCTTGAGTGAAAACAGGAGTAGTCATCGGTATCTTCTCTGTTGTGGAATTCTTTCCAAATATATATCTGTGTAAGAAGAGTATTAACATGTAGCATTAACATGACAGTATTTGATATATAAAATCTTACCCAGCAACATCATTAAAGCCAGTATTTCCAGCTAGCTTATCTCCATTTGTTTCTACTACTACGAACGGGTTATACTGTCTAACCTGTTGTACCATTAAAGAAAGAATGCATTGTTAAATAATAATTGTCAAAATTCAATCCGGTACTCATACATATAATCTATTATCATCATGTTTTGCTACATGAAACTGTTTCGCGACTGCTGATGAAACTATCTGGATTGATGTGCAGTAGTGTGGTGCAGTGATTACAAATGGGCAATAGAGATGAATGCATATCAATGCAAAAACAATATGGGAATGAATGAGAAGATTGACCTCATAATTTGCTGTCCTTTTCAATATTTGGTATTTGGGTGATTCCAATTCTGGTGTCTTGTAAATTCTCAACTGCAAAATGTCAAATCTTCATAGTCACAACACAATGAATTTTAGAAGACTTCAAGAGAAAAATGACTAGAGCATACATCAAGTGTGAAGTAGAATGGTACCTGTCTAATGACTTCCAGCAATCCTTCAAATGAAAAATAGTCATTTTTCTTTAATGAATCCCAGTAGTCCTGCAAAATTGAGGGATAAGATGTTAAAAATACCAATATAAAAACAAGTAACATACATTGTTTTAAATAAAGTCTACGACCACAATCTAGGCCACGACATTGAGGTTTTTGACATCTCCACATTAGCGGTACATGAGGGCGATTCTATGCAATATCAAGAATAATGACGCTGGCCCGCAACCGTGATTTAAAACTTTGGCAATCCCTCCATATAAAAACTCAGCATCTGATAGAACCCCTACATTATAGTGTAAACTTTGAAGTTTGAAACCTACCACGTGACTACAGAACTTGCCATTTTCCGGATTAACGCCCATTACAGATGTTCCTGTAAAGACCAATTCTGGTTTCCAGGGAAGCAGCATGAATTTCATAACCATAGTCCATCTTGTAGTTATCTCATAAGGTCCTGTCTATACCAAATTCAATCAGTTACTCCAATTGAACAAAAAAAAGGACATAAAAAAAACAATAAATCCTCAATTTAGTTTTTAAATTAAAATTAATACCCTCACTTTTATTTGGTTCCAAATTAAAATTAAATACTCCTGAAGTTTGACAAATTCAGGTCATTAATCTCTAAAATTTTGTGAAATCCATTTAATTTGGTGACTAATTAGACGAATTTCATATATTTTAGGGATTAATTATTATTTTCTTTTACTTTAGGACTAAATAAGAGTGAGTAACTTTACAAACTATGGGCATGTTTGGACTGTCTTATTTGGGCATATTTACTAGCATAAGCCCTTGAGAGACTTTTTGGAAGAGCTTATGAAAACAGCCTCTCACATGTCATTTGTAGTTTACATCCATAAGCTCTAAAGTATAGCTTATGTAAATAACTTATAGCTTATATAAAATATTTTTATTTTATTTTATCTTTTATTATAGAAATAATGCAAACAGGACTGAAATTCTACTTGAAGAAATAAGATTTATCAATGATTTCGTTAGTGTTAGCACAAGAATTCAAGGAACAGTATCGGCACCTTAAGCACACACTCAGCTCACAAGGCGCAATCACAGGCACCCCAAGTACACGCTCCACTAAGTGGACGCACTTGCGGCTGCTGGTGAACACTCCAGTAGGCAGTAGCCCAGTACAAAGGCGCAGTCATGGGTGCCTTAAGCCTCACTAACAAGGAAAAACTCAGAATACATAATGTAAACAAAGTAAAAGAAAGGAATAATAAAACTTATAAACTCTGATTTATTGCATACCATGACATGGTATTTATATGTGCACATTAGGCTAGTAGTTTACACTAACTAACTAACCAACTAACTAAAATTGTTATAACATAAACTGTTTTAGCCACTAACAGTATATTCAAAACACTCCTTAATTCAAATATCTACAACACATCACACATAATTGTCTTCTAATCTTTTCAAAACGCTCTTGCTTTACAGTCTTTGTAAGAATGTCTGCTACCTGCAGATTTTAAGAACAGTGCATCAACTCCAACTTGTTCTTACTCACTTCAAAAAGCCCACAAATATTTCAATTTACAACTACAAGAACTCCTTTTGCCCTCATCTGCAATTCAATTTGAATGCATCCCTTGATTGCTTTCCCACAATACACACTTCACATATCTTTTAAGAAGCTGCAATAATAGGTAAACCAGCCACCATATGCTTCGCTCCAACCTGATTTAAGCTCCTAAATTTAGGTGACTAATTCTTAGGTAACTTGCCATCAGCATCACTGGATTAGAGCCAGAATCCTCCTCATGAGAAACACAAGCTTTCTATTCATCTTTCTTCTTCTTGCCTTTTCCAAGGCAACATTCAGTAGCAAAATAACCATGTTTTTCACACTTAAGGCATTGTATATGTTTTTCGCACTTAAAGCATTCCTCACTTCACTCATGTTTCCAAAACCCGGAATCAAAACAAGGTCTTGCTACCAATTTATTAACACAAGAACAAAAGCCACATTATATGGTGCCTTGAGCACCCACTCAGCTCAGAGGATGCAATCACGGGCACCACGAGCACACACTCCACTCACTACGGGCGCCGGGGAACACTCAAGTACGAGGGCGCAGTCATGGGTGCGTCAAGCCTCACTAACACAAAAATTCAGAATACAGAATGGAAACAAAGTAAAGCAGAGGAATAATGAAATTTGTAAACTCTCTGATTTGTTGCATACCATGACATGGTATTTATATGTACACATTAGGCTATTAGTTAACGCTAACTAACTAACCAACTTGTTAAAACTGTTACAACAGAAACAGGTTTAGCCTCTAATACTCTATAATTAAATAACATAAAAACAGTTAAAATAGAAATACGAAACGCAAAGGAAAGAGAGACACAAACCGGTTTAACCCAATGCAACTGAAACTGAGGTCTAAAGATATTCTTGAGAAGAGCAATGTTGAAAAGGTATCCACTCAAATTATCATACTTAGTGATTGGGTCGCGAAAGAAAACACGTTCATCGTAGGCCGTTTGATCAATTCCCTGGTCATCGAAAAGGTGAGGAAGATCGTCATAGAGAAAGTCCACGAGTTGCTGCAAATCAAACGTTGATTTTGGTGGGCTTTGATTCACTAAGCTCAGCTTAATGGTCCACTTCAACCGATTCTTGGTAATGGCTTTAAGGGATGTTTTACAGTGTCTCCGTTGCTGGATAAGAGGTGAAGGGTACCGGTGGATTTTGACGACGGCGCTTGGTGGCCGGTAACTGACGCAAGCCGTAGGAAATGGTTGGGAAATTTGGTGGGAGAGGTTGGAAGTGGCCATCGACATGGAATCTGAAGATATTGAATTCTGGCCACTACAATTAATTGGAGGGACAAATGGACCAAATTAAAGTAAGTCAAGAATAGTCAAAGATAATTCGAGAGTATTTTTGTGAGTAGTAGAAATGTTGTCTTGATAAATAAAAATAGTAGAAATATTTCTACTATTAAAAAAAATGTAGATAGTATGGAGGATTCAGATAGGAGAGGAAGACTTTATTTTTAATTCTAAAATTAGAAAGTTATAAAATATTTCTAAATAAAAGTGAGGTGTGATTAACAATGTTTTATCATTGTTTATCATTTGTCATGTTATTCTTTCAGTTTTTTTATAATCTAAAATAGATATTAAATATAGACCAAGAGGCAAGAGCTTCAAAACCCTCCTCTCAAAACCTTCCCAAATCTCCTATCGAACAAACACTTAGGGGGTGTTTGTTTCAAATTAAGTAGAATTACTCTTGGGAATAACACTCCTAGGAATATAATGATAGGAATAAAGTCCTATGTATCTCATAAGCTTTATGAGCACTGTTGAATCCGAAAATTTTTATTAGTGTGAGCAATAAAGTAGCTTGTAACATTTATAATATTTTCGCAAAAAATATATTGTAAGCTTTAACACAATACATAATTTCATTAAGAAAAATTATAAAATACCTTCTTTTTTTCATATTACATTGCTAAAAATGTAAAACTAGTACCACCAACTTATTCTCTATTTTATTTATCTCGTGTGCAATTTCTACATTTAGTTTAAAAATTATCTTATAAAGGATTTGAACACACTGGAAGTGGTATAGGTGCTTTAGTATAAGGCTGACTAGGTGGCAGACAAACACAGCCAGGTGGGTTCGAGACCGTGGATAATTTTCAAATAATAACTACAAGACCTGTCGAGCCCTAGTTTTGGACTAAAGGCTTGCCCCCTTGGCCCCTGCATAGGGCTGATAGTTAACCATCAAGGGTTGTACATAAGACGAACCCAGCGGTATACCAATCGGCCTAATAACCTTGGGCTACCTTCTGGCAATCTGTACTGCCCATTATTGAAGTTCTGGCCCATCTGTATCTGTACCTGACCATCTGAACATGTCCATGATCAAAGTCTCTAATTGCACCTAAACCCTAGAAATTTGAAGACACTCTTCCACAACCTCACTAGCATGGGTAAGTGGGGTAAAACCTCTTCGCTCCTATTTCCACTACGTTCTTCTATTCGCTGACCTTAACTAGTTCAACGTTTTGTCCACGTGCATTGAATACTTACGCTCCAAGCAATCACTCCTCGCCTTGGCTTTAATCTTTCGCGGCCTTCGGCTGTTGGTTCCTTAACCAAGTCACCCTTAGTGCGTAAGCCCTTTAGATATGTCCCTTATACTCTCAAGTCGAGCTTTCCACCAAGGTTATCTATCTGGTAAGTACTTATAATCTCAGAATCCTAATGCCTCTGTGACTCGCTTTGTATGACCTCAACTTCACCCTAACCTCGGTTTCCTCTTTTTCCCTCGGCCAACAACTTAGATCATTTTGGGTGTCAACACATAATCATTTGTTAACTACCATATTATTAAAGTGCGAAAAAGTTTAAGATGCTGCCAATGAAAGTTGGCTCAGTTGGTAGGGAGTTGGCTTATTCTCCACATGGTCATGAGTTCAACTCCCGCTGCCGATGTGAAGACATCTTTGGTGGGTGATCTGTAAGTACCTCCGTAAGCGCTCAAAGAGCCTTGAGGCCTGCTCTGACTCTAGTGAGCCCCCAGAGCCAACTCACCTAAACTTTATCCATTTAAGATGCTATATTTAAATTATGAAATATACATTGTATTCCATTTAAATCATAATTCATCATAAAATATATGGTAATTATCGTCTATTGTCAAAAAAGTATATAAAATAAATAGTTACAACTTACAATATATTTGTTTTCAGATTTTGTCTTATAATTACGGTATTGAATCACTGATCTGACAATAGATTTAATATTCCTAAACATTAAAAACATATAAAAATACTGATTTTTTTACTTACAACACAAACAACCAACCATATTTGGTTTTTGACAAAAAACATATTGATTTAAAATCAATATTTCATATCAAATTTTAGCATTCTAAATATAATCAATATTACATTTTGATTTTTTGTTTAATTAGACATTTTAAAACGAAATTGCTTCCCGTGCATCGTACGAGTTACATACTAGTTCAAAATAATTGTTCTATACACATAGTTCGATATTTCAGTTAGCTTTCGAATGCATCCAATAACACCTCAATCTGGTTTCCAGATAAAAAGTTATCGTAGAAATAGTACAAATGCATTATTGCTGGAAATTTGTAAAAATAGTTGAATATAACAAGGGCATAATCAATTATGATGATGCATTTTTTGTAGAAACATGTTTAGAAGGTCTGTAATCGATTATAGGCTTGGTTCTACAAAGAATGCCCTTTAAATACATCACATTCTTCACCCAATTTTACTCTACAATACCGATATTCAGTATGAAACATTTTTTAAAAAATGTAAGAACAATATTCTTAATAACACTTCACGCCCGCGGGTACGGTGTAAAAGTAAAGTTTATAATTGTTGCATCTAATTCTAACGACGTATCGTACTTTTAAACATTTCTTTACTCTAACTCATGCCAATTCAAACATTATCATTTTAACATCGACTTACACACATGTCCACTCCATTTATTTCAATCATAAAAACAAAATTTGCAACAAGCAGTAAAGTTTCCAAAAGATCCTTTTGCTCTAATCACTATAACATTTTGACTCTACGGCAATGCTTGAAAATCGTTGTGTAATGCCAAAAAGTTGTTTCCTTTTCTTTCAATAATGATTTTAAAACCATGGTTTTTTTGTAGGCATTGCCTATAGTTTAGGCAATGATTTTTTGGGACCAAATGAAACTATAACCCTAAACCATTGATAACATAAAAACAATGATATTATTTTCACTCTATCGCAAATGCGTAAAACTGTTGCCATCTATAAAATTTTTTAAAAATAATAATAATATAGATATGGAAGTGTAAATATCACTGATTTAATGAGACAAAAGTCAAGTAAGAACTAAGAGACATACAATAGGTCTAAAGCCACATTACAGTTCAAAATTACAATATTGTATGTACAAGTCTGAAGAAAATAAGTGAATGATTTTTACATGATTGGAAATAAGGATTCATGCAGCAAGTTTTATCATAGCATTACATACATAGGATTTCATTAATTCAAGTAAAAAAATAAAAAACAATATTGACAATTTAGAAAACCAAAGAACAATTCTAGCAAACATAAGCATGTGACCATCTTCAAATAGGATTGGTCTGCACTCTCTTAGGCTGCCACCACCATACTAGCTTGTTTGTTTTCCACGTGACCAACGTACTTCTGCAACCATTTCATAAACAAACCTCGACAGAATCAAAGTGAATGTCATTGTTTTCAACTCGCAAGTTTTAGAAGAAGACTTCAAAGCTCTTAGCAAGATATCAGATCCTGGGCCGACACAAAGGGCAATGTGCCCCAAGATAGAGATTTAGGCCCCCCAAAAAAACTTTTTTTTTCTAGGTAAAAAAGGCCTTAGGCCCACAACTGTTTGTGACTTTTTCTTTGGGCCATACTTTGTACAACCACCTAACTACTCACTGGACAACCCCAAACCTAATGAAAAGCCCAAAATGTCATTAATAAAACGTACGCATTGCATTTTTTCTGAGATTACGCAGGTTCGGAAGTTTGGGTCTGAACCCGTTTGGAACCAAAGTATCGAGTTTTATGAACCGATTCGGAACCAAACTCCCAAACCTGTGTTCTGCCAAACATAAGCGTGTGATTGATTTGTTGCTTGTTACGTTACTGAAAAATTGCAAATAAATATAATCACTTTACTTTTTTAATCTTCTTCACGGTATCGTCTACTATGCTTGAAATCGTGATTCCTTACTCTAGATTGTCTATGATCCAGTTACTTGGCAAGGTCCTTTCTTTTTCATCTTCAATAAATCACCACAAAAATCCATTTTAGGTTGTATTTTCATTACTTTTCTTCATTGGTTAGACGGGTTCGTTGGCAAGGTCCTTTCTTTTTCATCTTCAATTCATCACCACACAAATCCATAATGCACTAAAATATTTTGACCCTACGGCAATACCTAAAATTGCAACGCCAAAAATTGTTGCCTTAGAGAACAATGGCAACAGTTTTTGGCCCCCATTGCTGATTCATTTTTTTAAAAGTTTTTATAATGGCAACGACTCAAAACCGTTCTCAAAAGGGATACAACAACGTTTTTTTGTTTAGCTTTAGCCAACGCTTTAAAAACGTTGCCAGAAGGTCTACAACAACAGTTTTTTTGTTTAGCTTTAGCCAACAGTTTAAAAACGTTGCCGTATGGACAATTATTAAAAAAATAAAAAATTGAGCGCTAAATACTACCGCCTTTTTTATTTCCCAAATTTTTTGGTGCCAAACCAAAAACTCAAACACAAAAAATAAACACCAAAAATAAAAAACACTAAAACTCAAATATGAAACAAAAAAATGGAGAGCCCTAAATCAGTTCTCTCACAAATCAGAAACGCCAAATCAGAGAACTTCTCACAAATCGGAAGTCACCCTCCACCGTTCTCAAAAACGCGAAATTAGAACTCACCCTCAAACTTGTGCGAACCCTATATCGATATCCCTCACAACGAATTCAAGCGGTGCTATCAAGCTTCAAGTTCGTTTCTCTCTTTGTCTCTGTCTCTGTCTCTCTCCTGGTTTCCCTCTCTCTAGTTTTGGCTGTTCATTCGCTACGCGATTGGCAAGGGTTAGTCACAGTTTAAAACGATTTCAAGCCAACACTTTCTCTACACGCCGTCCTACACAGCGTGATTTCAACCATGTCGTCTACAAGGCTGCCGAGCTTTGTTATGTCTTCGTCTAGGTTTCACACATCGCGTTTCTTTGGTTTCTACTTTTGTTTCTTCTTAACTTGTCGCGAATCAGATTCGGCTTTATGTTGTTGTTGATTCGTTCTTTGATTTTACCTAGGACTTGCGATTTGGCACTCAGGTATCATTATTAATCAGTGCAAGGCTTTCGTTATCTCTGCTCTAGAGCCAAGATCTGTTGTAGTGGCCAAAATGAGGTGCTACCATTCTCGCATCACCATCGCATCATCTTGCTCCTGGTTGGTTTGATTTCATTTCATTTGCTATGCTATGTTATTCATGAATATGTTGGATGGTCTAAATTATACTAAGGTAAAGCAAGTTTGGGTTGTGATTTATTTGCAGATTGTGGTATATTTTATCCATACATGATTCATTTGATTTGATTTTATTTGCTAGGCTTTATTATTCTTGAATATTTTTGTGGTTACAATTCGTGAATATGTTTTGAGACTTATGGTGAAATAGAATGACTCAGTTATTTGACAAGGAAATTTAAAAGTAATTAATTAGATATTGAATGTAAAAAAGAGGAGTGATTTATATACTGGTTTTGTTTCGTGGATGGGAATGTTAATTGCATTTGTAGATCAAATCATCTTTTGTGGGTTGTTTGTTTTGCAATAGTGTTTTTTTTCCTGAGCTTCTGCTTACATTTCAATTTCTTTTTTGGTTGTTGGCTTGTTGCTTAATCTAGTTCTTTTTTGGTTCCTTTATCTCATTCTCAACTTGAAATACAACATTTTCACGATAAAAGTGTTATTACATGCCTTGTTGTTGATCGTTGTTATGTTAACTCGAGTAAATTTATAAATGGAGAATTATGATGCTATATGTACTGGAAATGAATTGAATTGCTGTTATGTTAACTCTCAATTCAATTTATAAAATCATTTAATGATGCACTTAAGTTAATTTATCAAAACTTTAATTGTATCTATAATTTTATTCTATATAGAGATTTGTGGTAATTCCTAGGACAAAAAGAAATATAGTATGTAAAACATCATTTATGCCTTATAGTGTTATAACCTAATTGAAAGTGATTTTCAACTGAACATGAAAAGTGTTAGATGAGATTTAGAAGGGTGCATCTATATATGTAGTACTCATTAGCTTTTTACCTCACCTGCATTCACCTATTTAAGTGATCATTCATTATACTCATGTACTCCCCCTTATTGCATTTCACTTACTGATTCTCTCTCTCTCTCTCTCTCTCTCCACTTTTCTTTTTTATTTTTATTTCATTAACAAAACCCGATGATGTTCTTTTCCTTTCACATAAAATGTGCTAGGCAGCCCATTCCTTTCACATAAAAATACAACCATGATAATTTAATCAAAGTACTCAACTCGAAACTTTATTTAAAATATAACCATTACACATAAATGTATTTCAAATATATGCAGTTTCAGTGTCAAATGAAACATTTGTAATTCAAATATTCAATGTAATACAACTCAATCTATAATAGCTTTAAAAAAGCTTATATTAAAAGATCCTAAGAAAACATTGACCCATGTTGCAACTTCACATTTCTCTCTTTCTTGTCTTGCTAATTCTTGGTCATATTCTCCTTAGCAATAGTCGCTACCATTTTTATGGATTCTTTTTTTAATTTTGTTTATGATCAGCCCATTTGCATTTTTATACCCTACACACTTCTACGATTATATAATTTTGTACCCCCTCTCACTAATCTGCTTTTATTTAATTTTTTTAATTTTTTAATTATTCATTACTTCCTTGCATTGTTATATATCATGCATTAACCTTCTACTCTCCATGCTTCTTCACTCGTTCAGTACCACACTTATTCCTTTTTTTTAAATTTAATTTCTTAATTGCTAGCTACTAGTATTGTGAAAATATGAGGGATTTTTTCGGTAAAGCATTTTTAGTGGTACTTGTGGGCTAATAATTTACTCTGAAGTATATTATGTAGGTAGGTATGTTGTCATTTTCAATGCATGATGTCAAAATGAAGGTGGTACAGAGCCATGAAGAAGAAGAGTTCTCATGATATTATTAAGTGACTAAATCTTTCTTTCTACTTTCCCGTGTTCTGACGAAGTATGCGAACATGAAAAACGAAATGCAATGTCATTCGACTTACAATATCTTTAAAATATAAATCTTGTGGAGTCTCTCACTCCACCTTCCCTCCAAAACATCCACCCCCTCTACCCCTCTCCCTCTCCTCCCCCCTCCCCCCTACTCCCCATTTTTTTAATATTTTACTTTTTTATATTATATTAAAATTTTGAAAAAGAATTATTTTTTTTCGATAATCAGATTGGTGAAAAACGAAAATTAATTTCATGATATATTATGTAAAGTGTGATGGTAGCAATTTTTTGAGGTTCTTTAGAGTCCAAAACAAAATTAGTTGTCAAAAAAATAATAATTTTTCCTCAATAATCGGTTTGCTAAAAAATGAAAATTAATTTCATAATAAATTATGTAAATTATGATGCTAGCCAGTGTGTTTTTGTGATGCTTTTTCAAATACTCAAAATTCATTCCTAAATATCGAAAAAAGTTTAACTGTTCGAATACACAAAGTTTGTTCCTCAGTGACCGGATTGGTGAAAAAATAAATTCAAAAAAGTATGTAAAGTACAATGTTAAGTAGTGTGTTTTTTATGCTTTATTGTTTCCTAAAAATCTACTATGCAATTGTCAAAAATTTGTGACTCAATAACCGATTTAGTGAAAAAATAAATAATTTCATGATAAAATACGTAAAATGTAATGCTAAGCAGCGTATTTTTGAGTACTTTAGTGTTTGGAAAAAAAATTACCGTTCAAGTACTCAGAGTCCATTCCTCAATAACCGATTTAGTGAGAAATAATAATTTCGTGACAAATATGTACACACAAAAGTTTGCAGTATCATTCTACACCACATTTTAAAACACCGCACTTTGAGAGTAGAGTGATGACGTCTTATATCATTCTTTTTCTTGTGTTGAATTTGTAACGAATAGAGTTTGATTTGTCTTCAGATTGTTTTCTTTGGGGCGAGTAAAGAGTTTGATAGGGGTTAAATTTTGAAAGTCGTTAATTGGAATCATATTTAAATTTGTAAATTAGTTTGAATGGGTTTGTCATCAAGAAACCCCCACTTTGGGTCAGACTCGGTAATTGAGAAGTTGATAAAATGTGTGTCACTTACTAAATGCTTGGCATTTTTAGTACTCTAAAATCACTTTCTTTATGTTTTGAGAAACATTTTATGTTGATGTATACTCTTTGTGTGAATAAGACTCGGCAATCATACTTAAAGATCAAAATCACTACTATAATGAATCTTTTTGCTTGAAGGTCCTGCACTTTTTGATTTCACTTATGTATCTCAAGGGAATTTCAATATTCATTTTCCTTGACAACTATTGTTGATCGTCGTTGACGACGTGTTATGCGTAATCAATGACCTTCCATCCAAGTGGAGTATCTTAATCAAAATGCTTATGGTGGAAATGTCAACAGTGCTTATGCCGATGGTGGGTATGCTAACAACCTAATAGCAACATAACGTGCCTTATATTAAGACCAAGACTACTGAGATTATGAATCTCTTTGGTGTTGATGGTTTGATTGGAACACCTACTAAGAGTGAGGTCATTTTAACCTATGTTTCAAAGGGTTGCTTCAAAATCCATTGTCCGATGACTGCTGCACGTGTTCGTCTTAGAATAATGCACAATCAGCCGCCTCCAATTTAGATGCTCTACCCTCATTGAGGTTGCCGTCCCATTCATAGGACTAACTCTTCTCATCATGAAGAAGTTGGCCAAAGTGCTCACAATCCTATTATTATGTAATGACTTTTTTTAGTGACATGTACCTTCAAGACATTTTATCTTTGTTTTGTTTATTTTGCTCTATCTTCAAACCTTTGTTGAAACTTTTATTGCTATGGGAATGTAATATTTAGACCTTTTGTGTCGCAATTTCTGTTTTTTTTTTCGCCCCCCGTGCACGCGACGGGTAACACGGCTAGTTGCCATAAAAGGTTATTATCAAACTCCCTCCCATTATCACATTGTACATTTTTAATGTCACATTCAAACTTAGTACAAAAATTAGCTTTGAGAGTTGTGAAAACGGAAAAACGTAGGATTTTTTAGCAATTGGAAAAGTCCACAAATATTTAGAATAATCATCCATAAAAAGGATATAATACCAATGTTCTAAAGAACTCAAAACAGGAGATGTCCAAATATCACTATGAATAATATGAAAGTGCATAAATGTCATGGTGTTATTTAATATGTTTTTCGAGTACACAAGATTGACAAACATTAGACCTAGAAGTATTAGTACAATCAATCATCTTATTTTTCCGAAGTGAGTCTAACAACAAAATTCCCGAGTGACCCAAACGATGATGCCAGAGTCAACGCTAAATAAGAAAAATGAGGAAAACTTTGTATTTGATTGGTGGAAGTGATGGGGTAAAGCTCACACAGACTGTCACATCTCATTAGCGGCGTCCTCATCTGAAATCATTCACAGAAAAGTCAAACGGATCAAAAGCCACACACATATTATTATTAACAGTAAACTTCCTTACCGACACTAAATTTTTAATGAGTTTAGGTGCATGAAGGACATTTTTTTAACGATAATGGTGGGTTCGGGGGAGGCAAGGACGTATGACCACAACCACGAATTGGAATAAGACGTGAGATTACCTTGTGTGGACATCATGTGAGACATCACCCCGGTTTCCATCTACCAATTTGGATTAGCTTGAGAAGAGACATCGTGTGCATTGCTGATTCGATGCCCGTTGGAGTCCACAATGGAGCCGCTGCATAGGCCTTCTAGTGTTGTGGTCTTGGACCCAGTACTCACAACGATCTTGCCCCAGCCTGCCTAGGCCAAGGTTGAGTAGGGTAAGGGAATGGAGGTATAGCCCAAGGAGCTTGCATCAACACCCACCAAGGAGGTTGAGACCATTGTTTCCGCACCGGCCATCAACCATCGCTTGGATGACCACCTTTGTGGTTGCCGCCGCGTCCACCACTAGCTTGGCCAATGCCACCAAACTGTCTGCCACTACCACCGCTATTTTTGTTGCGGTTTTTATTGGATTTTGTACCACCACCAAGACCATGTGAATTAATGTTTGGATGAGGTGTTTGGGAAGAGGAACCATCATCATTAGAATAGTTATTAGTGAGAAGGGTGGTGGAACCTAATGCTTGTTTTGCTTGCTCCATCATTGTCGTCTCCTAAAGTTTGGAGTGAGTTGTAGCAAAACTAGGTAGGGTCTTCTTGTTTTGCAACACAGTGGCAAAATTAGAGTAGTGTTCTGTCAAACCTTGAAGCATTTTCAAAATTATATTGTGGTCATCGAAGGGAGCCTTGACATTGGCTAGTTGATCGACAAAACTTCTGAGACGATTGCAACACGCATTTGTCGTCGAAAAATCAACAAGACTCACTACGCCAGAACCATAAATAAAAGGCACACCCTTCAGAAGCGCTTCTGCTAAAGTGCTAGTGAAAGTTAAAAATGGAAAGAGATAAGCAGCGCTTCGTTTGTACGTGCTTCTGATTGTGAAAACACGGAGTAGAATAAGTGGCGCTTTATGTGGAAGCGCTGCTTATTGATAAAACACGGAGCAAAATAAGTAGCGCTTGAAGGGGAAACGCTACTTATTGTTAAAACACGGAGCAAAATAAGGAGCGCTTGAAGGGGAAGCGCTGCTTATCGTTAAAACATGGAACAAAATAAGTAGCCCTTGAAAGGGAAGCGCTGCTTATTAGCTTTCTAAAATTTTTCATTCACGTGTATACTCTCTCCCTCATTCTGGAAAAACGAATTGAACCCTAAAACTTCTCACTCTCTCTCATGCTACAGCGTTTCACTCTCACTCTTTCTCTGCAAAATCGAATTGAACCCTAAAATAGAAGTTTTCCCCAAAATCAAAGAAAACCCTACCTCTCTCACATTCTGAACGTGAGCTCTGATCATCAGGTACCCTGCCTCTCTCTCAGCAAAGCTCCCTCCATCAGGTATGTTTTATGATTGTTTGTTACATTTGAGTGTTTTATGTTTTAATCATGCATTTGATTTTTCTGGTTTTGTGTCATTTGATTTTGATTGGGTATTTTCTATGATTCCTCCAATTTCTACTTGATTTTGTGTCATTCCATTTTGATTTGGGTTGTGAAATCTGACTCCTCCAATCATTGATTATGATTCCTCCAAAAATGTGTCGTAATTTTAACCTGCAAAAATGTAAGAACATATAGGCTCTTATTTGCTTAATTTAGAGACAAACTGACTACTATAAAGGAGCTTTTCCCTATAGCATTTATGTAGAAAAACCATCTCATCAATGATATTGATAACTAATAGTGTTTCTGAATGAGTCTGGTTGAAAATGATATTGATAACTAATAGTGTTTCTCATCAATGATATTGATAACTAATAGCCTCTGGAGGATGACCTCACATTGAAAATGGTTTAAGAAGCATGCTTAAGTAAATAAAAGTTTCATGTTTTTGCAAACAGCCATCCAAATCTGGTTGCAAGTGATTGGAAGTGGACTGCAACCAAGTAGAACTGTAAATTTTACCTGTCATAGAAGAAAACATACATGTAGTAAAAGAAGAGAATTTATTTAATACATATAGACTTTGGAGGATGACCTCACATTGCAAATGGTTTAAGAAGCATGCTTAAGTAAATAAAAGTTTCATGTTTTTGCAAACAGGCATCCAAATCTGGTTGCAAGTAATTGGAAGTGGACTGCAACCAAGTAGAACTATAAATTTTACCTGTCATATCAGGAGTTAAAATTTTGGAGTTGGTACTTTGGACTCAATTTTTTCTAACAACTTACATTAATTGGAGAGATTAATCTCATAGCTATCCTGTGCCAGTGAGAATGCGCAATTAAAGACTGAAAAAAGGTAGCTAAATATGGAGGAAAAATATAACAAGATCATGGGTTCTAAGATTTAAAGGTATGTATTGTGTTATCTTGCTGATGGGAGGCAACCATTTGACAAGTCTGGGGTCTCAATTTCAAGAAAGTTTGTGAGCAATGTTTTCCAAGATGATTGTGGTTTTGAACTACTACTACCACTTGAAGTTGAATATTTTAGCTTATTTTCTGTTCCTTTTTCAATCTTGATAGCATCTTGTATAGCTAAAATGATTTCTTGCATCCTTGGCCTTGAGGTACCATGTTGTTCTACACATTGAATTGCTATTTCAACCACCCTCCAAATGGCTTCAGTTTTTACATTCCCAGCTAGAGAATGGTCAATGAAACTCATCAAATCTCCCCTACGAGTTAACTAATAGTGTTTCCCACCTGCATCATTAATTTTTTGCATTGTTCTGACAATTACTTAGATTTACTTTGTTTCCTTTTCTTGGTGTTTGAGTTAAGCACTTCTTATGCTAAATAGAAATCATGGGTTCTACTCTTACATGGCATATGGTTCTAATTTGTCTCTTGATTTAGCAAAGAAGGGGCATGATTTAGCAAAGAAGGGGCATGATACTCTATTTTTGTCGCCTGTTAACCTATTGTGAATCATTTAACTTATATCGCATCGTATCCTTGTCATTGAACATTAATCATTGCATTATTAGTTTATTACTTCACTAGCATGAACATTGTCTCTCTGAGTGCACTGTTTTGCACATAAAAATTGCGATCTAAAGCTCTTGTTTGGTTGTTAGAAAAGGAAATCAAAACATTAATTTGTGATTTTCTTATTCCACAATTTTGTAGGGACCATTGGATATTGTTGGCGATCGATGTTGATCTAGATACAATATACTACTTAGATTCCATGCATGTTGATTTGTCTAAAAGCAAGGAATTGATAACTTATACAATAGGTATGTATATAGATCACTCACACATATGTGACGATTCAAACTATATATTTATGTATTTTGATTATTGAAATTAATTATATGTTTTTTTGCTCAGTGCTCTAGCAACTCATCGAGGATTGAGTATGAGAACCAAGAACAAAAAATTGACGATTTCTACTAAATGGATATGTATAAAGGTATATTTCTAATCAATATTAATATTTATGCAATTAATTGAATTATCATAAATTAACTTATTATTTTTGTTTTTCTAGTGTCCCCGCCAGGAGAATTTAATTGACTATGGGTACTACGTTATGAAGTTTTTGAAGGATATTGTCATTCAAAACAAAATGCAAATTCCAAAAGACGTACGTAATTTTAGTTCTAGCTTATGTATTTAAATATTACTCATACATTTGACCACTTTAATTCTAAATTGACTTAATTTTTTTTTTCAGTATTTTCCTGAATGTCGATTCTAATCATACCCTGTTGATCAACTTGCTGAGCTTAAGGGAGAGTGGTGTCAGTATGTTACCAGTTTTATTCACCAGCGGTGGTTTGGAGAAAACTAAGAAACAATATGTTTTTTGTTAATGGGTTTTTGTGGATACTTAGACATATATGTACTTGAATGTTGTTATTTTTGTTATTGATTAAAATTTGTGGCTATGGTTATTTGAATTCAGCTAAACTTGACGTAATTAAATTTGGATATTTAGTATGTAATTTTGATCAACGGAAATGTATGCAATTATCTATTTATTATTGGTCTGGTTGAGCTAGTATATATATGTTGAAACAAATGTCAATACAGGTGGTCTTGCTAGTTGTGTAAAAGGGAAGGAATACTCAAAATATTTTAAAAAAAAAAAACAATTAGAAGCGCTTTCATAGAAGCGTTGAAAGAGAAGCGCTTCCAATCTAAAGCGTTGTTGATTCAATAGACAAATAGGAGTGCTTCGCTTACGAAGCGCTGCTAATTCTTTAGCCTATTGGTAGCGCATTGTCTCAAAGCACTGCCCATTATTAATATTAAGCAGCGCTTCGTAAGCGCTTCTGATTTTGTTCGTGCTTTTAGCAGCGCACTGATCAGCAGCGCTTTGAAGCGCTTCTAAAGCCCAAAAAGAAGCGCTGCCAATTGTAACGCCCTAAAATTTAATCAAATTACTTCGAACTTGGATTGCCGTAGGATAATTGTAAGAATTGAAATTATGGGCGTAGTAGCTATGTTGAAAATGAGTTAGATGATAATCACGTGTCGTGGGCCAGTTAAAAATAGCATTGGGCTTAGCACCGCGAGTGCGCAGCACTCACGCAACCCTAGCAGCGTGTCCAGTGCTCAGCTTGCGCAGGAAGGCGCTTGTGCGCCACTCCTCCTTATAAATATAGCGCAAATATGCGCTAGGGCTGGTCTTTTTGCGCAGCCGCCCTCTTTTCCCTTCTTCTCCTTCTTCCTCTCACTTCTAAGTTACACAAAAGCCTCAATTTTCAAGAGCTCTAGCCTAGGATTGGATTGGGAGGGTTGATTTTCATTGCAATTCTCTACGTTCGTGATCGTCACGCGTCATTACTATCACAGGGGAGTCGTCGTATTCGGAGAATCGAGGAACGAGGCTAGGAGGGAGTTGCGCCACCATAGTTGAGGTAAGGGTGGGTTCGAATTCTATAATAGCGTATATGAGGGATCGTATGCGGGGTTTGGGGTTTATTATAGATTGCCTCTGTGTATGTTGCGTAGTTATATATATATATATATATATATACGTATATCGTATGAGAAATGTTTGATGAATTGACCGTGTGTGCTTGAATTCCTATGTCGTTAGTTCTAATTAAATCGAATTGTAATTTTGTTGGATTAAGGTTTTCACTATTATAATAAATAAAAAATGATAGGAATATAGATAACTCGTTAGTAAGAATTATAAATAATTTTCGTAATTGAATTGATGGTTACGTTAATGCTGTTACTGTTTTGATGTAATGCTGTTGCTGTTTTGCTGTTAATGCTGTTGCTGTTTTGCTGTTTTGCTGTTAATGCTGTTGATGTTTTGTTGTTAAAGCTGTTGCGGTTTTGCTGTTATTGTTGTCATTGCTGTTACGTTTTGCTGCTGTGTTGTTGCTATTCTTGCTGTTTTGCGCTGTTGATGTTGCTGCTTTGTCAATATTGTTGCCACAGTTGCTGTTGTGGTTAATTGTTGCGTTGAATACCTTGTCGAAAATGTGGTAAATTGCAGGTGAAGTTGTAAAAGTTGATTTGCCTCTATTTATTGGCAAAGATAGTAAATTGTAGGCCTATGGCCGCCATGACATTTTGGTGTTGTTGTCGTGCGATTGCGTGACTGTGATTGGCGTTACTTGTACATTCACATTGTGTCGCATACCTTTGCATTTGCTTTACGACGTGAACGATGAGGGCTATGCCCTGTGAGCCACTATTTACTGGCAACGACGATTTTTACGACGGGAGTTTTGCTCCAATGGTACCACATGCATATGCACAGTTGAGTCGCATTCCGCATTGCACTTCGATGATTCTATGGATGACTCTATTGAGGATTTTATTGATGATATGTGTAATTCTATAGTACCTGACCTATCATATTGTTCTTCATACATGCTCTTATATAGTTCGATATCTCACCCCTTCTGTTTGAATGTTACCCCTATGTGGTAACGTGCAGGTAGTCGCGAATGAAGGCGGTGATCCTTCCTTAGTTGAGTCGGTGTCGTCACTCTGATACGTAACACTCGGGGGATTGAACGCTGTTTTTTTTCCTTTATCATTTAGGTTGCAATATTTGTTGAACTCGAAGTTATTTCTATTAAGCAAATTGTTGATTTTGAGTTGTCAAATGGACAAGGATTGTTAAGATTGCTTCAAATTGAATTTACCATGAATGAATTATATTGTTTGTGTTGGGAAGTAAGTGTAGCACTCCAATATTTATGTTGAAAATTCTGCACTCTGATTTATAGTATTATTGGGTAGAATTGGGGTGTTACACCAATGCCTTTTTCTGTTGTAGTGACTTGTGTTGGTGAATACCTTATTAAGTTACATACCTCTTGAAAACTTATTGTTATGAAATAGATCAGCGCATGTTCAGACGTGTCATCGTCATTGAGAATGGAGGTGAGGATGTCAGTTGAGTTCGTGGCATAAATCTACTGCAAGACCACTGCATCAAGTCACTTCCATAGAGGGAGGTCGTCGGCTTTGGCCTTGTCTGTCGCCTCTTTCTCCTTTGCACCAGTAGGTGGGATGATATGTTCGACCATGTTGTGAACCCTAGCTTGAACCTTGAGTAACGTCGCCCATGAGTGGTATTGTCCCGATGCCAAGTCCAATGTGATGGGGATAAGAGTTTGGACATTGTTGATAGACAAAGCAGAATGAAATTTAGGAGTTGCACATGGATGATGGCAAATAAAAAATACAACGAAGAAGGAGAATGACGGGATAGGTAATTAGTTAGGGTTGAAGAAGAGAGAAAAAACCTATTCTTTTGATACCATGAAAGAATATAATTCTGTGATCCTTTTTTTCATGACTGATCAATATAGGCTTAAATATATGTTACCCCCTAAAAATATGCCCATTATCCATTTACCCCCTGTAAAAATAAAACTCTTAAAAAAGACCTAGCAAATAATAAGTGTTTCTAGTTACCCCCTTACAGGGGGGTAACCGTAAACGATTTATATTTTGTGGGGGGTAACCGTAAACGGTTTATACCCATTATATACTTAATGCTGTCAACATAATCTCACAGCAGGGGGTAACCGTAAACGGTTTACATTTGCAAGGTCTTTTTTAAGAGTTTTATTTTTACAGGGGGTAAATGGATAATGGATATATTTGCAGGGGTAACATATATTTAAGCCTTCAATATATACAAAAATATACAGCAACTAATCAGGATATTATTAATTAGCTCTTCTAGGGTCTAATCTGTATTGGTATAAATAGGTAACTTATATTAGGAGCCTACTTAATACAAAATAGTACATAATCAATACAAAATAAGTTACGATTATTTTTTGTATCAATCCACTACTTGAAACAGTGAAGAGCCCTGTTGCGTGCATGCCACTCTTATTTTTTGAGTTACTTTTTGTATTTTGTTTTTGTATACTTTTAGTTTTTATTAGATTTTGGACATTATTAATACATTACTTATTTACCCATTTTTTAATTTTTGGCTTTTGTAATTTCTTTTGTAATAAATATGGTAATAAAATTAAGTCTATTTTGGATTTTATTAAATTATCAAGAAAAAGTTGAACACCAAAAACTCGATATTTTTCTTTTATTTCAAATAGACTGCTAAAATTAAGTATAACAGTTGTCCCTCTTTATTTATATTTTGTTAGAAAACTCAAAGTGTTTCCAAATTTTCAAAGTAAATCAGAAACAAAGACAAAAGAACGCTAATTTCGTCCAGAATTGCATGGAAAATATTTGTGGAATTCAAAAAAAGTGATCAACACTTGTTGTGCTAATCTTAAGAAAAATGAGGGATCAAAATTGGGTGCATTGATCGAAAGAAATAAAGAATGATCGTCACATGGTATGTTGATCGAAAAAGTAATAAATGAGAGTTTTACACTCGGCATGTTGAAAAGCAATAAAGAATTCTCATTGTGGATCTGAAGGATCAACGCTAGACTTAGTGCTGACGTGGTGATCTGGGGTGTGATGACGAATCTACATTTGGCGTATTGATCGGGAAAAATAAAGGACTGACATTTGGCATGCCCACTAAAAATTTCATGTTTATGGTATGAAAGTATGCGATAAATATGCAATGCAAGAGCTAGTGATATACGAAACCTAGTGGGTTATGGTTGCTAAACCTAGCAGAATACGAAAAGTGATAAATTGGGTATGAAAATGGAGATAATATGTGAATGTAAATGTAATTGTAATGCTTAGGTGCAAATGCTATGGTGGATAAAGATAGATGCATGGTTTGATTGAATGCATGGTGCTATGATTAATATATGACTGTTTATTTTTCATTAAGAAATGATGATTTTTTGATAATGTAAAATTTCAAGCGATGCACAAAATATTATGATTTTTATCCTTTTTCGAATTTGAGCTTTAAAAATGGATTAACAAGTTGGTTTTGTATTTTTAGTGTAAACAAAAAGTTATGTATTAAATGTCATGTATTTTTAATAAGGTAAAAACAAGTGTAAAATAATGTTTAAAGACTGAATTCAAAGATGCAATAATTTTTATATCTTTTTTGTGAAATTTGACTCATTCAGACAAAACTAGGGTGCAACAGCTACCCCTCTTTATTTATATTTTATTTGAAATTTTGGCTGCTATGAAAAATAAAGAGTGATTAAAACTAGGGATCAACAACTTTCATAGTAAAATAGAAATAAAGATAACAACACTAATTTTGGTGCTATGAAAAAGCAATAAATTTTTTGAGAATTAATAAAGAGTGACTAAAACTTGGCGCGTTAACAAAAAAGTAATAAAGAATGATCATTGTGGATCTGAAAGATCGACCCTCGACGTGTTGATCTACACTGAATTGAAGGACTGATTGGCCTGAAGGAGTGCCTAGGTCTGAAGTCGTGGTGATGGACTGTTAATAGCTATTGTACTAGTGTATTGGTCTAAAGCTGACCTTTGACGATAGGTCGTGAGGGTCAAGATGAAATCTAGACCTGTTATGTTGACCTGGAAGGATTTATGCTAAGTCCTAAGCTGACGCAGCTTATCTTGATTTGAAGGATCCGCCAGCCTAAGTAGTGACGTAAGGATCTGAAGGACCGATTGTTCTGAAGGATCGAGATGGGACTTAGTGGTGGCGTGATGGCCTAGAGTGTGATTGGAACCAACAATTGGCGTGTTAATCTAAGAAAAAAGGACGATTTACATTTGGCATGTCAGTTGAAAAGTAATAAAAGAGGGATCGACGCTTGGCGCGTCGATTAAAAATAAATAAAGAATGATCGATGAGAATCTGAAGGACCGATTGATTCGAAGGATCAACATCGGGCTCAATGCTGACACAGTGATATGGGATATGATGTGCATCAATGTGTGGCGCATTTATTTGGAAGAACATAGGATCGATGATTAGCATGCCTATAAAGATAGCAGATGCTAAATGCTTGTGATTGATGATATGTATGTGATGTAACACATGATATGCCGTAAATGTTTAGAACAAGGTGAAATGTGTGGTGTAGTGTGTGTAACGTATGATATTATTTATCATTTATTGATGATGCAAAAACTCAAGTGGTGTGAGAAGGATTTGGATTTTAAATTTTTATTATTTTTATCTTGAGCTTAAAATATGCAGAACTAACGTCTTATGAGAAGTAGGCCTTTTGATGACAGAAGTAGAGAAGTAAGTATTTGAATTAATTATTCCTTGGAAAGATTTTTGATGACTTGCACTTAAACTCTAGTGAGTTTGAGTTTGTCGATTACATTTGGTCTGTTTCGCCTACTCATTCACATGTCTTTTTTCTTTGACTATGACGACCCTTGGTGGCTGAATCTTCAGGTCTATAAAGTTAACTGAAGGATTTGTCAATATCACTTTATTAGCTTGTGTTCTTTCTCTCTTTCAAGCATTTTTTTTAATTTGTATGTATTATAGTGTGAATACAAATGAACAAGTCGGTCGAGTTGAGGTTCTAATAATATATGGTATTTAGTGGGCGATGTGGTATGTGAGGGGAATAATCATCAATCAATATAGCAGTTGTCCAACCCCATGAAATGTACATTTTCCCCTATCCAGAAAATGAGTGATTGTCCCGCTTTAGAATGACAGGTAGGGGTATAAATGGAATGAAGGATTGGGAAATGTTCTAGTTTTGAAGTAACAAGTGGTTAAAAATGGAAAACAAAAGACTTCCAGTGTGACACCCTTTAACCCGAAAGTAATTATAGATGAAAATATGCGGAAAACGAGTAAATTTGTTTTTTCAAATCAAATTGTCAATCTATTTTCGAAATACCTTTCGCAAGTAGAAGATGTCAACCAACTCCTTAAATCATATAAACATGATTTATACTAACATTAACGACTAAAGCGATAAAACATTTATTTTAATACAGTAACCGAAAATGACCTGAAATATAATATTGAAAATACAACCATAATCCCGATGTCACATAATCAGAGCAGTAAACCTTGAATCAATTGAATAAAAATAAAGTAACATCAATGCGGGGTATCCTACTTCAAGTCACTGGGTGATCGTAGAGACCACATCTTCACCGCTGCACGATCATAGAAGACTGCTCCAACAACACTTGGAATTCGATCTAAAAAAGTGGTGCACGAGTGAGAAAGAGCGTCCAAGCCATATAAGGAACATAAGACCGAGACTAAAATAGCAAAGACAACTGCACTCCCTCAAATCAATATCAAACAGCGACTCTTAAAAGAGGGAAAGACACAACATGTCGATACAGCAACATGTCACAAACTGAAGCCACAAGGGCTCGTACCTAAAAAGTGATGAGGTCACATCACACCGTAAAATTCACTATAGTATATACGTCAAACATAACCTGCATGCCCAGTCAATCATCAACTAAGATCATCATCCTCAACGAACGGCAAATACCACCACAGTGAATCCAACGAACATGCCACGCGTTCTCTGTCGTTCATCAACTATTGTCATCATCTTCAATCTGGTGCAACGTCGAGAAGATCCTACCCACTACTCCGCGATAAATCTGGATCCATCTAACTCTGGGGTAAGAGGATGCAAGTGCCCTCACATCCCGGGAAATTGATAGAGTCTAGTCAGGGTACCCCAGTGTTTTATGGAACTCCCCAGCAATGCCCCACTTAGGACCCCCCCACTGGGCCTACCCGCAAGGCCGTGTCGTGGTCATCTTTATTACTACTCCCATAATCGTTTGCTTACCACCCCACCTATCATCATCCCTACCATCCTTGAGGTACAGCTCGCCCATACTGCGACGAGTCCATGCCTATACTGCGACAAGGTTCCTCCTATACAATTTCAACTATTGAGGTACGGCTCGCCCATACTGCGACGAGTCCTTGCCCATACTGCGACAAGGTTCCTCTTACAATCATCAACTTTTAAGGTACGGCTCGCCCATGCTGCGACGAGTCCTAGCCCATGCTGCGACAAGGTTCCTTCAACAAATCTCGATCACGAAGATACCGCTTGTCCATACTGCAACGAGTTATCGCCCATGCTGCGGCAAGATTCTTCAACATGAACCAGCTTGCTATTCATCGACGAAGGATAACTTGTCCATTGTGCGACAAGTCTCCCATAACAATACACGAGTCAACCAGTAATCACCACAAGCAGGAACATCAAGTCGTTCAATGACTTTGCCAACTCCAAGTCAAACTTGGCTACATTAATCGATTAAGGTATCTATCGGGAATTTAAACAATATTAACTTCGTCTCATTTAGTCTTACCTATCATTCTAATCCATGAGCATTTTATTTACAGACCTTCAAATCAATTACATTACAGTCATCTAGGTCATTTATAGTCATCCAACTCAATACAGTAATCCAGAATAATTACAGTTATCCAAATTGAATAAATAATACAAATATAAATAATAAATACATACAAGCAAAATAGGGACAGCGATAATCAAAACTATTATAGTCCTATCCCCTATTCCCCATTCCCCATATAGAATAGAAACCCTTTCCCCCCGTACCTTTTCTCGAAGCTGTACTAATCCAATTAGCCGGACATGAGATGAATCATGCATACCGCTACAAAAGATGATATCAATGAACACACCACGACTTGAGCCCGTACAAAACCGTCACCGTTGAGTCACAGGCATACATGACAGATTGAGCAAAATAGCAAACAAGTGTTGTGTCTCGCAGATTATAGATTTTAATGTTAGAAACTATGTTCCAGAGACTAAACAAAATATTTAATTCCAAATTAAAATATCACATGGATCAAATTACCAAGAGTATAGGATATAGACAGATAAGCAGCTCGTTGTTGGCATGGTAGATGAGAAGGATTTGTGCCGATTATGAATTCCATGGCCAATAAGAGTTATGATAGAAACATTAATTGCAAAATTGCAATAAGGAGGTCCAGGGTTCAATCTCTGGAAACTAACATTCCCCCACTATTGGTAGTTCAGAGAACTGAAAGAACTGAATTCCATTAATGGAAGAATCAAAAGATTAAGTTTCTGTGTACAGTGATAATGAGCTTATATACATGGTTAGAGCATAACTAACCAGCTCAACTGAAATATAAATCTGTAACAGAATTTAGTTAAGCTAATTAAACTCAACACTTAGACTTAACTAGAGTAAACTGAACTGAGAGTGAACTATGGTTAAAACAATATACAAATGAAATATACAAATGTAATACTCCCCCTCAAGTTGGGAGATACATGTTATAAAGGCCCAACTTGCTTATGAGATTCTGAAATTGAGGTCTTGGAAGAGCTTTTGTCAAGGGATCAGCTAGTTGCTCTTGAGTAGGCACATGAAACAGTTTAATGAACCCAGAATCAACATGTTGCCGGATGAAGTGGCAATCTATATCAATGTGTTGGGATCTTTCGTTGCAAGTGGGTGTGCTAGCTAGTTGTATAGCTGATTTGCTGTCACAATAAATCATTGTGGAGGACATTGTGATGCCAAAAGAATGAAGGAGCTGTTTTGTCCACAGCAGTTCAGAAGTAAGGGTGGCTAGAGCTCGGTATTCTGCCTCTGCTGAGGACCTTGCTACTGTCGATTGCTTCTTGGACTTCCAAGCAATGATTGCAGATCCTAGAAATACACAGAAGCCTGTAGTAGTCTTTCTGGTGCTCTGGCAGCTGCCCCAATCTGCATCAGAAAATGCGGTAACTTTGAAAGAAGACCTAGCAGGAAACAGCAATCCTTGACCAGGTGTCTTCTTGAGATATTGTAGTAAGTGGTGAGCAGCTTGGAGATGAGGCACCCGTGGTTTGGTCATGAATTGACTTAGTCTATTTACTGTGAATGCTATGTCAGGTCTTGAGATGGTTAAGTAGATGAGGCGACCTAACAATCTTCTGTACAGTGAGGGATCTTCAAGTGGAGCTCCATCAGAATCATTCAACAATATGTTGGAGTCCATAGGAGTGTCAAGGGGCTTAGCATTCAAGAAACCAGTATCATCAAGTAGCTGCAGTGTGTATTTTCTTTGGCAAAGAGAGATACCTTGGGTGGAATGAGCAATTTCAAGTCCAAGGAAGTAGTGCAAGTCCCCAATGACCTTGAGGTTGAAATTGTGTTGCAGCATGCCTTTTGTTTGATTGATGAGAGCAACATTAGGGCCTGCAATTAGAATAACATCAACATAGACAAGTAAAATCACCAAATTATCTCCTGACCCTTTAATGAATAGGGAGTGATCAGCAGAACTATGAGTGAATCCATTATCCCTTATGACAGTAAAGAACTTGTTGTACCATTGCCTTGAAGCCTGCCTAAGGCCATACAAGGACTTGTTGAGCTTACAAACAAGGTTCTCCCCCTTTTTGGGATAACCTAAAGGTAACTGCATATACACCTCTTCATTTAAATCCCCATTGAGGAATGCATTGTTCACGTCTAATTGCAACATAGACCATTTCTTTTGAGCAGCAACAGCCAACAAAACACGAACTGTGGCCAATTTAGCCACTGGTGAAAATGTTTCATTGAAGTCAATTCCTGCTTGTTGAGTATAGCCTTTGGCCACAAGTCGTGCCTTGTACTTGTCAAGACACCCATCAACTTTATATTTCACCTTATATATCCATCTACACCCAATTGGATGTTTGCCCGAGGGTAAGGCTTGAATGCTCCATGTATTGTTCAGCTCAAGTGCAGCAATTTCCTCTGCCATTGCTGTTCGCCATTCAGGTATCTTGATGGCTTGGTGATAATATGTGGGCTCATAGATGGTGGCAACTTGCATGACATAGTGATGGTAGGTTGGGGAAAGGTTGTCATAGGTTAGGTGGGAATCAATGGGATAGACAATATTACAATGATAGTCTTTTAGGTAAGAGGGTGGATTGTGGATTCTACTAGATCTTCTAGGTATGGAGGTGATGATAAGGTCGGGTATAGGTGCTGGCTCAACAAATTCTGGCTCAGCATGTTCTGGCTCAGCATATTCTGGCTCAATAATGGAGTCCTGTGCACCAGAATCATGGTGATCAGGAGAGTCACAAGCAGCAACAGGTGTTTGTGGAGTGACTGGTTCAACAGTTGGTGAAAGATCATCTACAGGACCTATGTTGGCATGGATAATTGGGAGGGCCATTGTTGGTTCAGTGGTGAGATCCTGTAAGTGGAATGGATCAGTGTTTGGGTGGAAAGGGAAGCTGGTTTCTAAGAATGTGACATCTCTAGAAATGAGGAATTTTCTAGTGGTGAGGTCATAGAGTTTATACCCTTTGTAGCCAGGAGCATAGCCCATAAAGACACAAGGAGTGGCTCTAGGACTAAATTTATGTCTATGAGTCATGATGGTAGAGGCATGGCATAAACAACCAAAGACTTTCATCATAGAGTAATCAGGAGATTTGGAAAATAATACCTCATATGGAGAGCAGCCATCCAGGTTGGGTGTAGGCGTTCTGTTAATAACATACGTGGCCATAGACGCACACTCACCCCAGAATTTGAGTGGCATATGAGCCTGATACAACAGAGCACGAGCCACATTCAAAAGGTGTTGATGCTTTCGTTCAACAACTGAATTCTGCTGAGGTCTATATGGACAAGAGAATTGATGAGTAGCTCCAATACTCTGCAAAAAATCTGTCAACAAAAACTCTTTTGCATTGTCACTGCGAATGCTCTTGATAGTGATGCCAAATTGATTTTTAACATAGTTGAAAAAGGTTTTAATCAAATGTGTGGCATCAGATTTGTGCCTCATAAGATGTAGCCATGTAAAGCGTGAGTGATCATCAACTATGGTTAGAAAATAATGCATACCATCATGTGTTGCTTGGGAAAAAGGCCCCCAAGTATCACAATGTATTAAATCAAACACATGAGGACTAATATGATTGTGAGACACAAAAGGAAGCCGTCTTTGCTTGGCTATTGGGCATACAATACAAGAATTAGAATTGTATGTAGAATTGAAAACAAAAGGTATTTTATTGCTTAACAATTTCAATACAGCATCTGATATGTGCCCCATTCTAGCATGCCACAAATTAGTGGGAGCATGGGCATTATCTACCAAATTGCAAGAATGTAAACTAAGTTCTTTAGAGTCACAAACATTGTGAACAACAGAATTACAAACTGAAGGAATGGAAACAAATGAAGCAGAACATGCAGAACCAGGATGCAAGGTTGGTTGAAAATGAAACAAGCCATTGGATAGATCACATCTTCCAATCACCGTCTGGTGGGTTCTGTCCTGTATAATGCAAGCATTATCAAGAAAGAAAACACCAAAGTTTAAAGTGATTAGAAGAGCACCAACAGAAATTAAATTGACACTAAATTCAGGTATCAACAGAACATTGGAAATAATGAAATTAGGTCCTAATTGCACACTACCAACAGCAGTAACTTGAACTCTCTATTTGTTCAGTAAGGTGACATATGTGTTAGACAATGGTGTGTGGTTGATAAACCATTTAATATTATTGCAAATATGAGTGGTAGCACCTGAATCTACTAACCAAATTGATATGTAGGCATTAGATAATGATTCTAAAACCGAAAAACTCACACCAATACATAGCTCACCTGAGGCAGCAGTGTCATGGACTGTTGCATTTGCCATCTGAGATTGGATGTAGTTGATTAGGTTCTGGTACTGTTCTGCAGAAGGTGTGCTAGAGGACTGAGAATCATTCACCATGTTTGCTGATGCCTTGAACTTCTTGTGTCCTGGTGGATAGCCGTGAAGCTTGAAGCACTTATCCTTGGTGTGGCCAAGAATACCACAATGAGCACACAGTGGCCTGTCCTTCCGAATAGATGCCTTGGCAATGTTGTTTGAAGCATTAGAATCTTGCACAGCACAAGCCAATTGAGGTGTTGCAATAGGAACAATGATCCCAACCTCACGTTGCTTCTCTTCTTGAATAACAAGGGAGAAGACTTGAGCAATAGAAGGAAGCGGATTCATTGTCAGGATTTGTCCACGGAGAGAGCTGTAGGTCTCGTTTAATCCCATTAGGAAAGTGATAACATACTCAGAATTGAGGTAATTCAACAATGGTTGAGCACCACCACAGTGACAAGTGTTAGGAGGTATGAACTCACTGAGTTCCTCCCAAGATGTCTTAATTTTGTTGTAATAGGCATTCACAGACATGGAACCTTGCGAACAACTCACGAAATCACGACGGAGTTGAAGGAGGCGTGGTCCATTTTGTTGACGAAAACAAGTTTCAAGATCTATCCAGATATCTCTAGCAGTAGACGAATATACGATACTTACGGCAAGTTCCTTGGAAACGGAATTCAAGATCCAAGACGCCACAATGTTGTTACAGCGAAGCCACAACGGGAATTGAGTATCAGTCTCTGCCGGACGAACGATTGAACCATCGATGAAACCAATCTTGTTCTTGGAACTCAACGCCCAAATCATGGCGCGCTTCCACGAATTGTAATTGTCACCGGTGGAAGAAAGCAGATGCGTGGCCAGGACTTGACCAGGATTATCTGAATGATGAAGATAAAACGGATTCATGAAATCGTTGACAATCGCCATAGTTGCAGAAGCTTGGAACCCTAGAATCGTTGGAAGACGACGAAGAGACGAGCTTGCGAGAAGGAATTACAATTGCACACGAAGATAGCAATTGTAAGCATGAATCGCAACTAGAGAAGCGGAAAACTATGAAATCAAACTTCTGATACCATATTGGAAGTTCAGAGAACTGAAAGAACTGAATTCCATTAATGGAAGAATCAAAAGATTAAGTTTCTGTGTACAGTGATAATGAGCTTATATACATGGTTAGAGCATAACTAAACAGCTCAACTGAAATATAAATCTGTAACAGAATTTAGTTAAGCTAATTAAACTCAACACTTAGACTTAACTAGAGTAAACTGAACTGAGAGTGAACTATGGTTAAAACAATATACAAATGAAATGTACAAATGTAATACCCACCCTCACTAACATTTGCTTATAAAAAAAGAAACATTAATCATCCTAAGATATTGGCCAAACTTTGCTACGGAGGTAGCCATGAAATACGTGGCTGAGGAGTCTTAATAAACTAACCAATAAAATTGAATATATAATATAACCATCGATGTATGAAGAGGCTTCAGGTTCTTTGCACTAAATACACATGCAAGAGGAGATAATAAATTTGCAAGAAGGAAAAAGTATATTTTGTGAAAAGATGTTGCCGAGAGAGAGATGGCAGAGCGGCTATGGAAGTCTACTGGTGCGGGTGGAAGAAGAATGAAGAGATTATGAACAGTAGGTTAATATTATAATAAAGATTGGGTTTAAGAAGGCTTGTTTTTGTTTTCTAAAACCTAAAAAGCAAAGCCCAGCTTTCACGCTGGTTTTCTCAAAAGCAATTCAATCTATTTATTTTTTTTTAAAGAGAAACACTCATTCAGCTAACCTTACGCTACTGCTGGTGAGGTGATATTTATTCACTTCTTTCTTTTTAGTTTTTAGATATTATAAGGCAATATATCACCACCATAACTAAATAAATTATTATCAAAACCTACTCTAATAATTTATTTTACTACTTAATAAAAATTGAATTATAATATACCACCAAAATATACACTAATTGCAAAGAAATCGGGGTGTTACATCCAGCGCACAAGATATGTTGTTTCCCCTATCTATAAAAAGACAGTGCTGCCCCAGACCAAGTAATATAGTGAAAGGGTGCAAAGTAAGGATAATGAGTTAGGGAATTGTCCCGGTATGGCTTTTTGGATGTGAATGTAATATGAAAATGGGCTAGACATTTTAGGTTGAATGAAGGGTGGAGTGATTGGTCCACTTTAGGAAGATAATTATAATGATTACTCTATGAGGAACTCAAGTTTTTTCTCAGAAGATTCTCTTAAGCATGATAGTCATGAGTCCTTGATTTGATGAAATTTCACTTTGTCGGTGATCACTAAATTGTGTCTTACCATCCCTGTTAACCTTTTTTTATTGCACTTTGGGTGCAAGCCTTTTGAGTGTTTTTTGTTTTTTTTTTGTTTGCTTTCTTCTTCAGCAAACAATGAATACAATTATTTTGTATTGGAATTAAAAATTTAAGAAAATAAAAACAATCAATTATTGATCGGAATGAATTTTTAGGACTGTATTGTGGCCAATGATTAATGGCTTAAGGAAAGGATAATTAGACTCAAAGAAGTGTTTATGGGTTGATCGAGACAAATGATTAATGGTTTATTCACCGGTGCATTTTTATATTGCCTTAATATCAGCTCAAAGATTTATATTACTTTTTTAATCAACTTTTTTTTCTATTGTTTATTTTTTTGAGATTTCTGATTCTTTCTTTTTTGTCATATAGAATCGATTCTTGTCTAGGGTGATTGAAAAGAAATTTTAATATTTGTTTTGGCTCAAAGTGGGTAGCAAAGAATATTTGTTTTTTTTTAGAATATGGAAAAAATGGTCAATCTTCATTTCAAATCATGATTGCCTATTTTCTCAAAATTTTAACTATAAGATAAAATCATATGTTTTATACATTCACTCTTTTTCTTTATTTTACGCCCTGATTTTTTGCTTAGGTTGCCCTTACGGGTTTTCAACCTAACAATTTTTTTTTACCCAAAGAACTTGCATCGGTTGTTTAAACAAGATATCTTACTGATCACAAATTCAACGCAATGTGGAGCATCCAAAGTGTTATTTTGTGAAATTTTGTCACTGGCCAGTTCATGAACTACGAACGGAGGAATTTGACCGTTCAAGGGCAGTTAGGGTGGGATTGGAAATGGAAGGAGAACAATGGTAAGATGCAAAATTAGGGATGCTAACTAACTCAAGTAGGAGTGGAGACACATGTCTTGCAAATTCAAAACCCAAATGCAACTTGGAGAGTTAACATTAGTTGGAAATATGAGAGAAGAATTTCGTTTTGAAAACCACACCAGTTAACAAAATAGACCATTGGGGCCATATCATGATTTGCTTTTAAGATTGTGAATGAGTTGTTAACGATGGAAATATTTTTTGTAAAATCGAGCACCTTAAAATGGATTAAGTTTGCAAATAAGTTTAACATGCTTGCGATTTAGTGGGCCGAGCCTTTCCAAGGAACAATAACCAACTCGAGTATTTTGGTATCCCAAGTGACACCTCTCTGGCACCGGTTCGCAGGGAAAAACGCCGCGGCAAACCACCGACTCCGCCGTCGCACCCGAGATCGGACTCTCCTGACAGCTCGGACAACCCTTCGTCCAATTCCTCCTCTTCCTCCCGGGATCCGTCTCCCCGCAAAAAGGGAACTCACAATGGAAAATCAAAGAAAAAGGAGAGATGGTCCCGGGCTAGCCCTTTCATCCCGGAGATCGCCAACTACCGCATCCCAAAATCCCTTGAAAAGCCTCCCCGGCTAAACATGTATGACGGCAGGGGCGACCCCGACGAACATGTGGACACCTTTGATCTGATGCGCGATTATCGTGACGCTTCAGACCACGTCCGATGCAAGCTTTTTCCTCTCTCTCTCTGAGCAAGTGCTCCCTAAAATGGTATCGGGAGCATCCTCCAGCATCGATCTCGAGTTGGAAACAGTTCACGAAGTTATTCTCGTCACGCTTCACAGCGTCAAGGGTGAAGCCCAAGTCGGAAGACGTGCTGCAAGGAATCCGTCAAGGGGAAAAGGAATCCCTAAGGGACTACATAGAGCGATACAACTGAATCGCAGACGATGTACATCAGCTCTCCGACGACATAAGGGTCTTGTTCATGAGGCACGGCCTCCGGAAGGGTACCCTCTTCCAGATCAGTGTCGGGCTCCGCAAGCCAAGAACCCTCGATGAATTCCTGAGGCTGCAGGCACATCACTACATCGACTATGAGGAAGCCGACGCCGCTGACATTTCCAATACAGGTCCGGCATCGGGTAAAGGAAAGGATTCTAAGAACAAGAAGGATTCCGGGTCAGGCTCGAAAGAGTGCCGCGGGAGACACGCTGAGCATTCCGAGCTCAACGCTCCCAAGGAAAGGATTCTGGCAGAGTGCACCAGCACAAAGTTTCGAGATATGAAATGGCCGACTCCGATTCCCCAACGCGGAAACACAAACAAAAAGGCATATTGCAGGTATCACAGGAGCAGCGGTCACGACACCGAGGCATGCAGAGTGTTGAAGGATGATATAGAAGACCTGATCTAGAAGGGAAAACTGAAGCAGTACCTAAGATCGGATGATAAGAAGAGGGAGAGGTCTCCCAGACACTCACCTCGGAAATCGAAGGCTGCAGTCAACGAGGTAACCAAATCTCCCGTCGACAGCAGTGACTCGGCAGAAGACGTGCCGAGGTCTCAAAGGCCGCGACCCGTAGCTATGGTCATCATGGGGGGCTACTCCATGGAAGTCAGGAGGACTAAATGCTCCATAAAGCGGCACTGGCAGGAAATACTCAACGTCGGAAGTGGTTCGACCTCACCTTTGATCAAGACAAGCAGGCCACCACTATCCTTCACCGATGCTGACCTCCTCCGAGGCAAGTCCAATGAGGAAATCCCGCTGGTCATCTCTGCAGTCTTGGCCGGGGTCGACGTAAAGAGGATCTTGGTTGACCAAGGAAGCTCGGTAGACATACTGTTCAGGGAGCTGCTCCCAAAGTTAAAAATCTTTGAGGGTGACTTATCTGAATACGACGGGTCCGATCTAGTGGGGTTCAATGGCTCCAGGACCAAGCCTCTGGGCTATCTCAAGTTGAGGGTAACCTACGGAGAAGACAAACTCTCAAAAACCATTAAGACAAGGTTCCTAGTGCTGCCTTGCCCCTCCCCGTACCACTGCATCGTCGGCTGACGTCGGGAAAGCTCGGGGCCGTTGCCTCCACCGTCAGTCTCAAGATGAAGTTCTTCTTGGAACAAGAGGAGTTGGTCACGGTCCCCGTGGACCTCGACGGGGCAAAAAGGTGCTAGTACCTCTGCCTTAAATCAGAAAAACAAGCCGAAAAACAACGAGCTCCCACAGTAACCGAGACATAAAACAGGAAAAAGGAATGGAGCAGCTTTAAATCCCTGGGCTAGCTGTCTCACCCTTCGAGGTGTCTCCAATCCAGCGAGGAGATTAGTCACTACGTTCGGCGACAGATACCCTGTTCTCGAAAAAAAATCAGAACTTAATATTATATACTAAAATAAATAAACCCCCGCGTATCCACAGACAATTGTCTACTATAGAATTATATCAGTTCTATTTTATATATTTCTTTTAAAGAAAATTAATTTTACTTAACAGGCTACTTTTTGAGACTATATATGCATGAATAAAACTAATTTAAATTAATTCCTAGCCCATGTGTATGAAAAAATATTTGTTAGGAGATATCAACCCCTTAAATAGATCTCATGATACCTCGAAGGATTCGTTTTCACAGTCACCATGGATGATACTATAGTTTACCTAAAAATATTTATTTAAATTATTGTAAAAAAATTTAATTTAAATTAAAAAAGTAAACGTGTTCTGGAAGTGGAAAACGGTAAAGCCTTGCAAGTTGCAAGAGTTCGAGTTGGAAAGGCATGAGAATTGACATTTCTTTTATCAGCCGAAAGAATCAAACACGGAGAAGTGCGCCATGTAAATAGTAGCCTCAAAAAGTAGCCTGTTAGTGGTAATGGTTTTAATTTTTATAGATTAGGTAAGACTTATTAAGAACCTTATTTATTTGAAAAAGAACAACATTCAGACCATGTAAATAGTATTTTTGGCCTAATTAACAGAATTATTTAGGTAAATGTTAATATTTATTTTTCTAATGCTGTTTTTATTATATTATTTTTGAACATTGTATTAAATTATAGGTGTTTTTTGGGTGAGTGATTAACCACTAAAATTGACAGTAGGATATTGTGTAAAACGCTATGAGTATTAAAATTGAATCAACTAGTATTAAATCTCAAACATTCATGAATTTTTATACTAAATCCTACGGTCATATTTAATAGTTCACCGGTGATGGATTTGATTTGCTCCCTCACTTTAGAAACAAACCTTAAATTAAATATTATATATTTGGCGCCGTTTTTAAATAATATAAATATATTGGCATTAATAAATTATTGATAAATTTAAGGGTTGAACTTGTTTTTGTCCCTATAAAATTTGAGAAATTTGTTTTTAGACTCTATAAAAATTTGACTTACTTTTAGTCCATACATTTTTCTCTGTCAATACTTTTAGTATCTCACGACTTTGGGCCTTTTAATAACATTTTCTAAGCACAATTAAAAGTTATAAAGGACTAAAAGCATTGGTGGAGGAAAATACAAGGACTAAAAGTGCATGCAATTTTTTTTGACAAGAAAAATAAACACCACGTAAACACATACAACTACCTACACCCACCCTAGAACCAACGTCCCCAATTTTTTTATAAAGACTAAAAATAAAATTCTCAAATTTTAAAAAGACCAAAAACATATTTATGCTTTTTTATCGTAGTAGAATTCAAATAAGTTATTTTATAAGGTTATGGACTACTTAAAAGATCTGCTTAGACTTCAAAGTGATTTATATCATAAAAATAAATCAAAATCAGACCATGTAAAAGTCAAGTCGTTTATCTATTTCCCACTCATATGTCTTATATATGCCTTTTAGTGGTAATGGTTTTAATTTTTATAGTTTATTTATTATAATTAAAAACTTAACCTCATTGGCTGACTAACATATTTGTATATTTAAAATAGGTGATTTATTCAAAGGCTCCAATATGAAACTAGTTTGGCCTATTATTTGTTAGAGTTTTTTAGGCATGTCATACCAAAACGGTCAGACAATGCCTAAAAAACTCTAACAAATAATAGGCCAAACTAGTTTTCTGAATTTTAAAAGAGACTAGAGTGCTAGACATGTCTATACTTTTTGTTTTGATTCGGACTGGCCGATTCCTACATCTGTTCGGCTTTCGAAGTACCTTCTCTGAAGACTGACCGATCGGCCAGAAATATCTAGCCTCCGAAAGCAATGAAGCATAATCAGAGAAAAATATCTCTGATTTCCTTTCTCGTGTCTGTAACGGTCAATTCGGCCATTAGTTGTAATAATTAGCATTAATACGTCTGGTACTATAAATACTGCCCTTTGAGGCCAATGAAAGGATCCCAATTCCATTTTCTCGATACTTACTATGTTATTCTATCAACTCGTGTTCGATCCTTTCTCAACCAGAGAAACCGATCATAACAACTTTAATTAAGTTTTTCTATACCTTAATTAGTTGTATTACCCATTTATCAATATATGATCAAATGAACTATTTTAGTTTTTTTTATTACAAAAATTTTAAGATGAGGGGATGGCGCTCAGGGAAGACTTTCAGACTCTTTGAGAGCTTACGAAAGTAATTACATTTCGTAGACTCAGTTTTTAGGCTTGGCCTTTTTAAAAGCGTACAAGGCCTAAAAGTCTGTTTAAAAGTCTATTTTACTATATTTTTTACGAAAATTTGCAACCCTTTCAGTGATCTATGCTTTGTAAATAGATTGGTCAATGAGATTTAGTGATATTTTATATTACATAATTTAATTTCTATATTATAATAATAACTTTAAATATAACAAAAATTTATGTACGTCAATATGTATAAATTACCAAAAAATTTTAGCAAATTTATGATTTAATGGTGTATAAAATTTAATATAATAGTCATATTAGTGATAAAAATATTATTTTGTATTTACTTAAATAGATCGACCTGATAGAATTAAAAGACCTTTTCGATGGCCTATAACTTGGACTTTTTAGCTAGATAGACTTTTGAAAAAACTTTAGCATAAAAAAAATAAGGTCTAGTCTGGGTTTGAAATAGGCTAGGCCGTAGGCCCCTGTTAGACGGTCTAGCCTATTCACGCCCCTACTTATGAGTGATACTAAAAATTGTTTAAATAAATAAAAGGCTTAAATATGTTTTTAGTACCTGTAAATATGGGGTGTTTTGATTTTAGTCCCTGCAATTTTTTTTTAAAATGATCCTTATAAAATCAAATTTTTTCAAATAAGTCATTCTGTTAGTCAAATGTTAAAAAAAAACTGAGTTGACTAACAGAATTTTGATGTGTATTTTTTTGTTCATTTCTATTTTTTTTTTAAAAAGCTGATTTGGCTTCTCCATATCATTAGTTTTGATTCCCATCCCTTCATCTTCTTCTCCATTTCCAGAAATCTCTTGCACTGATTCCAAACCCTTCCTTACCACTACCATATTGCCCTCTCTCTCTCTCTCTCTCTCTCTCTCTCTCTTTCTCTGTTGTCTCTTGGTCTCACACCACCTTTCTCTCTCTGTGTGTCAACTCCCTCTCAAATCAATAGAATTAAGAATGGAGAACTTGAAACCATAAGTTACAACATCTTTCTCCAGCTTCAAGAACTCACGATGAAATTCAAAAGCTACTGTTCCTAGATTCACAACATCGCCACTCAAATCAACATCCTCATTATCCTTCTTCTTAACCTCCAACATCATCTTTCCATTTCTAACCAAGATATCAAAAACCCCAAACGTAAATAGAGTGCCAAACATAGTAGAAGAGACCTTTGCATAGCTTTTTGATGTCGTCTTCGGGAAGTTGTTGACCTCTTCCAACTTCACAAAAGTTCTCACCATCTAGGAAATGGGTGAAGATGGCCATGGATTCTGGAAAAGGAACATTCTGAATTTGGGGATTTAGGGTATAGATATGTTTAATTTTTTGTCAAAAAAATATATTTAATCCAATGTCCGCCTTTAATGAGTTTTAAAATAAAAGGAAATAATTAAAAAAGTCACATAGGAGTTTTGTCTGCCACATCAGCATTTTGTAACGGAGAAGTTAACAGAAGGATGAAAATGAAAAAGTTGGTATTTGCAGGGATCTTTTTAAATTTTTTTTTGTAGGGAGTAAAATCAAAACACCCTATATTTGCAGGGACAAAAACATATTTAAGCCTAAATAAAATAGATGGGTACTAGGTCGAATATGATGAATCAACCACAACCGTGCGATTCATGGATAATGACCGGCTAGGATGCGAACGGTCAAACAGGCCTGCGCCGCCTATTTGAAGGAACAATACAATATCATTCTGTTTCCGCGTCCTAATTTGGCTTTTTGCCGCATTCGTTGTTTCGAACTCACACTTTTTTTCTTTCCAACGCGTATATAAATAGACTAGTGAATTAATCATGCGATGTCAATTAAATGTAACATTGTTTTTGTCACAGAGTTCTCTCCTTTCCTTTCCTTTCGCTTTCGCTCTGTACACATCTCACACCGAACAATTTTCGGTTTTCCATTTTAAACCTTATATTCCTTCAATCTCTCCGTCTCTCTAATTACCCTCTCTTTTCATTTTACACAAGCGGCATAGAATTCCTGTGTTCTTTTCTGCTGGCTTTGGCTTTTCAAGGTACATTCATTTTTCTTTCATTATTGCTAGAACGAAACTATTACCATGCTTGCAATTTTTTATGGATCGCTTTACCTTATTTAATTTATGTATTTATCTTTTATTTCTTTCATACACTTTGAATAAGGGTTTTTAACGATATCCATTTCTTGATTTTAAACAATGACATCTATTTTATTTATTTTTGTTGATAAAAATAAGGGTTTTTTACAGAAGCATTCCTGCTTGTAATTTGCAAAAATATGCATGAATACATTTCTTATGAAAATAAGGGTTTTTTTTTTACATAAAGGATGTTTAAAAATTTGAACTTTGGCTTTGGTTCAACATTTGTGGTTTTAGAATTTTCAATTTCGTTGACTTTAGTCTCCATGTAGAATCTGGTTCAATGTTCCTGGTGTTCTGTGACATTAATTAGAGAAAGCGAGTTTTTTTATTATTAGTATTTTTTTCACAATAAGGGGAAATTGGTACTAGAAAGGATTATTTAGTGGGACTTTGCTGTATCTATCATTGTAAGATATAAAGCTGTTTTGGCTCTATATATGCATACATAGGTTGTCATTTGGTATCTCATGTTTTCAATTTAAGAAATCTATCTAACGGATTCAAATTATTGACAGGGAAAAAATGGCAGAAACAAAAATACCCTTGATGCCGTCATCGTCGCGGATACTTCCAGATTTCAAAAAATCTGTAAAATTGAAGTATGTGAAGCTTGGCTATCATTACCTTGTTACTCATGGCATGTACCTTTTCCTTTCACCCATTTTGGTGTTAATTGCTGCTCAGCTATCCACTTTCTCTCTCAATGATCTCTATGATATTTGGGAAAATCTACAATACAATCTGGTATCTGTTATTATTTGCTCCACACTCCTTGTGTTTTTGTCCACTCTGTACTTTGTGACTCGTCCTAGGCCGGTTTACCTCGTCAATTTCTCGTGTTACAAGCCTGATGAATCAAGGAAATGCACGAAAAAGATGTTTATGGATCAATCTAGATTGAGTGGTTTCTTCACAGATGAAAGCCTTGCATTCCAGCGAAAGATCCTCGAGAGATCGGGGTTAGGGGAAAACACTTATCTTCCAGAAGCTGTCCTCAACCTTCCTCCCAACCCTTCAATGAAAGAAGCTAGAAATGAAGCCAGGGCGGTTATGTTTGGCGCGATCGATGAGCTATTTTCTAAGACATCATTAAAGGCTAAAGACATTGGAATCTTGATTGTGAATTGTAGCGTGTTCTGTCCAACTCCGTCGCTTTCTGCAATGATTATCAATCATTATAAGCTTAGAGGGAATATAAGGAGTTACAACCTTGGTGGGATGGGATGCAGTGCAGGGCTTATCTCAATTGATCTTGCTAAAGATCTTCTCCAGGTTCATCCTAACTCCTATGCATTGGTTGTTAGCATGGAGAACATCACGTTGAATTGGTATCACGGGAATGAACGCTCCAAGCTTGTTCCGAATTGTTTGTTCCGTATGGGAGGGGCTGCGATTCTACTTTCTAACAAAAGCTCTGATAGGAGAAGATCCAAATACCAATTGGTGCATACCGTTCGCACTAACAAGGGCGCTGATGACAAGTGCTTCAGTTGTGTTACACAAGAAGAAGATGCCGATGGCAAGGTTGGTATTACTTTGTCGAAAGACTTGATGGCTGTTGCAGGTGATGCTTTGAAAACAAATATCACTACATTGGGTCCTATTGTCCTTCCAACATCAGAACAGCTTCTGTTTTTCGCAACGTTAGTTGGGAAGAAACTCTTCAAGATGAAGATTAAGCCTTATATTCCGGATTTCAAGTTAGCTTTCGAACATTTCTGCATTCATGCAGGTGGTAGAGCTGTTTTGGATGAGCTGGAAAAGAACTTGAAGCTTTCTACTTTGCATATGGAGCCGTCGAGAATGGCACTCTATCGTTTCGGAAACACCTCGAGCAGTTCGCTTTGGTATGAATTGGCTTACACAGAAGCCAAGGGAAGAATGAAGAAAGGAGATAGAACATGGCAAATTGCATTTGGTTCTGGATTTAAGTGCAACAGTGCAGTGTGGAAAGCTCTAAGGACCATCAATCCTGCAAAAGAAAAGAGCCCTTGGATTGATGAGATCCATCTGTTTCCAGTGGATGTTCCAAGGGTTTCAGCAATCTAAATGATGAAGTTTAATTTTTTTTATTTTTATGGATCAACATTAGGTTGTAGATGTTAAACTTGTGGAAAAGATGAGTGATAGTTCTGGCTTGAAGATTAGATTTTGTTGAATTCAATTTTAGCCAAGGTTTGGTGCATGAGCTTTTGAATGCTGAGTTTCTAAGGAATTTATTGCCCTGCTTTAGAGCATCTGAAATTTGTGTCAAGTATAACCCATTAATTAGAACTAGCCGCCCAACCCGTGCTATGCACGGGGTTGACTAATTTTTAGTTAGCGAAATTAAAGTAAAACTGGAAGGGGAAAACCTCTTTAATAAACCAATCATTCACAACATCCACAGGAATCAAACTCGGGAGCACTAAGTCGACCCCGTGTCCCAGGGTAGCTTATGCTAGTGGACAAATGATGTTGGTTTGTAAAATATATAATCAAATAATTGTGGATTGAAATTAAATTATAGCTATAAATTAAATAAGAAGATTATAAAATTTAAAAAGAATATTGACAAAAAAATGTTGAAATTAAACATCTATAGATAATGGGAAGAAAATGTCTCAAACTTTTAATAACATAATCCATATTTATCAAATGTAAATATAAAAACTTAGCCCATAATAAGAAAGAAAAGAAGACAACACAATTAAAGACTAAAACACATGGGTATCGTGCATGGTTGTATGAAAACTCATGATAAAATAGGAGCAGTTATACAAAATTGAAAGAAGATGGTGGAGGTTGTATTATAAATGTGGCTGAAGTTCCCGTTGAAAGAAGATAAAAATTTAAACACCAGTTAAAGTATGTTTTTAATACCGTTTAGTGCGAAATGACAAAAATAAAGAAGACAACACAAATAGAAAGTGAAACACGTGGATATCGTGTAGGGTTAGACAAAAACCACCAATAAAATAGAATCACCTATAGAAAGTTGAAAGAGGGCGATGAGGGGATCTATCGTAAACATGGCCGAAATTCCCGTAAATAAAAATTAAATTAAAAAACTATAAATTAAATAAAAATATTATAAAATTAAAACAACACATCAACAAAGACATTGAAATTTAACCTCCATAGATAATAAGAAAAAAAATGTAAAGAATATTAATATCAACAAATACATTGAAATTGAATATCCATAGACAATTTGAATAAAAAGTTTAAAAAACTTTAATAACGTTATCTATATTTATCAAATGTAAATATAAAAACTTAACACATAATTAAAGAGAAAATAAGACAACATAATTAGAAAGTGAAACACGTACGTATACGTATCATGCAGAGTTTGATTTAAAACCACCAATAAAATAGAAGCACATATACAAAGTTGAAACTATTTTTGAAGAAAAAAGTTGGCATATTTGAATAAAATAGAAGCACATAGAAACACTATTTAGTATCGCACTACATATTTTGTCACAAATTTTTTCCGCGAAACGGGTTTTTGAGGAATGAGTTTTGTGTATCCGAACATGTAAAAAAAATTGAATCCTAAAGTACCTCAACAAATTGTTTAGCATCACATTTTACGTATTTTGTCACGTATTTTTTTATTTTTCGTCAAATAGGTTGTTCAGGAACAAACTTCACGTATCTGAACATATAAAATTTGTTCTGGACCCTAAAGTACCCCAAAATTCAATGTTGGCATCACACTTTACCTATTTTGTCACAAAGCTATTATTTTTTTTGACTAAACCAGTTATCGAGGAAAAAACTTTGGGTGTTTGAACAGCTAATTTTTTTTTCTAAATCCTAAAGTGTCTCAACACACACTGGTTAACATCGTACTTTACGTATTTTGTTAAAAAAATATTTTTTCACCATTAAGTACACCAAAGCACACTGTTTAGCATCTCATTTTACGTATTTTTTCATGAAATTAAATCTTTTTTTTCACCAAATAGATAATATAAAAACAAAATTCGCATATTTAAATATCTAAAATTTTTCAAGACCGTAAAATACTCGTTAAAATATTATAAAGGAAAAAATAGAAAACATTAAAATTAAAAAAAGACAAAACAAAAAAAAGAAAAAGAAAAGAAAACAAAAGTTAAAAAATAAAAAAAACACCGGCAATTCCCGCCAGCGATGACAAGCCGCTTACGATCAAAGGATTGCAGCAGGGTACATTTATATATTCCTTTATATATTGAAATGGAAAAATTCACACGTTCTTTAGTTAATAACTACTACTAAAGGTGTTTTCTACCTCACTGAGTCGTTGTTTCAAAAGGGGCACGTTGGTTACAATGCAAAATCTTCATTGTGGTCATTAAGAGCTACAAGTATCAATCATGTTAGTATCTTTTAGAAACTAGTAATGTAATTGGGGGTTCATTTGACTAAAATTTGAGGATTTAAAACCACAAATATGATGATTATATTTAGGCATAAGGCCTTTAAAAAGAAAAGGTATATTATCTCTCTCACAAGCAAAGAAACACTTTGATATTATCCCTTCAAACCAGCTTACTATTATCCCTTCATCGAATAGGATTGCAGTTTTTTTTCCTTCTGAAAACGGCTAAAAAACATATCAAGTACGTGGTGCGCATGTTAACGTGGATAGGAAAGTTATGTATTATCTGCTGAGTTTTTATGAAGATCTCGCTATGACCGTTGTCACCGTCTTCACCCAGAAGTAGTAGGGGGGGTGAGGAAATTAAATTGGTGACAATAGCAATTGCCTTTTATATTGATCCATCATCATATTTCCAGATACATAATAGTTAGATTGACTTTGTTTCAGCCTTATTGGGATAAGTAGGTGAGTGTCTTTATCCCCAATCTGTATCACTATCTTAGAAAGGAGCAAATCGACAGAAGAATAACGGAAACCCAAAGAATGTGAGAAATATCATAGAGAAGAAGAAACGTGAGAACTATGAGAAAACTATAAGTGGAGAGTTTGAAAGGAATTTTTTAATTAGCACCGGGGGGAAAAGATGAGAAAAGGAAATGCTTGGCAAAACTTGTAACAGGGTAAAATCTAAGTACCAATTATTTGGGAATTTACAGCACCTAATTTTGTTAATTTTTGCCATTTCATTTATGCAGTTTGCAATTTCTTTTAATTCCTCTAAGAGCTATCTTCTAGAAGGTGAGATGAAAAAGTTCTCAGAATATTCCCTTGCTGAAATCAAAACTATCTCTACTAAATTCTGTTTTCCCTTACCTATGGTTCTCCTCCCCACGCTATTTCTCCATCATAGTTGCTACCAGAGCACCTCCCTAGTATCCAAATCGGTCATAAAACTCGACGCAAAGACAAAATAAGGATAGGCTAGTTTGTTCTCAAGAGGCACATGTAGTATCCAAAGTATTTAGGAGTGTAAATCTTCTCCAAGCTATAGGATGACACAGCCGTATAGACATGCTTACAGAATAAAATCGCAGCATAACTTCTCAATCTAATTTACTTATCACAAGCAGTTTTGATACTGGTAGTGGTCCATTGGTAATGACAACATGATTATGACAAATTTGATTTTGGTGAGAAAAAAAAAGGGATTTAACTCTTTATGTAACCAAGTAACGTCTCCAGCCTATAGGGAGACGATAATGCCCTTTAACAAGCAAAAGTCTACTAGCATGACAGACAAAGGAATTCAGCTACGATACGAGACCATCCAATATTTCATATGTTAAGATGCAATGTCAAAGACATAAAAATAGAAGGAAAATAACATTATCCTTAACTAAGATGTTTTGGTGATAATGATAGGGTTAAACTAGATAAAAACAAAGATCAAGTATATCCATGATCAAAGAAAGCAACTAAACAGAAAATAGAAAGGCCCTACTGTTCCCAAGTGCATGCAACAAAGCAACAACCAGAGACAGAAATTTTCCATCAAGCAACTATTGCTCATCTCTGTAATCTACTCCTTGGAAGACTTGTTGATAAGAGACTTGTGAATGTGAGGAATCACTCCACCTCCAGCAATCGTTCCTTTAATCAGGGTATCCAGCTCCTCATCTCCCCGGATTGCAAGCTGTAAATGCCTTGGAGTAATACGCTTAACCTTGAGATCCTTGCTAGCATTCCCAGCCAGCTCCAATACTTCAGCAGTCAGATACTCCAAGATAGCAGCAGAGTAGACAGCAGCAGTTGCTCCAACTCTACCATTAGATGTTGTCCTTGACTTCAATAGCCTGTGGATTCGGCCAACCGGAAACTGCAGATTGCATTATAGAAGAAGCTTGTGTAAGACAGGAACACGTTTACTAGTCACTTGCCTGAGGTATCAATGGTTAATGCAGATTACATGCTGTATATCATATTATGCAGAACTAGAACAGAATGACTCGGGCAAAACAAAAATGCAAATTTTTTGATAAAACTAGAAATTTTGGGGGCATGGCCCCTAGCTATAAGTGGTTCTGCATTCTACAGAATAAATATTCTAAAACAATATGATCATTGTTAATGGTGATTAGTGACAGTAACAATAACAAGCTTCAATCAACAATATAGCAAAAGGACTGATTTTAATTTTCAAACCCAAAGGGCTAGCTAAAACTATGCCCTCAAGAACACAATAGATAAAAGAATCCAATACATAGTCATTCAAGGCTCTCATTAGCATCAAGCTAATAGATGTGCTTACTGATTCATATCATAATCAAGCCTACCCTGTTTTAGGAATTTACAATAACAAAACAATTAAATGGAAATGAGGAAAAAAAGAAAACCAAAATCATGCAAGTAAATTTAATGACTTTGGATGGATTTGCTGAACTAAAGTATACAGCTACCAAAGACCGAATAGCAGTAGTAGCAACATTTTAAAAAACCAAACTACACATCAAACCGATGAGACCTCAAAATCATGGTTCAATTACCGAAGCATAGACATGGCCGGTGCCAGAGAGCACCACGGTTAACCTTAAACATGACATGTCACATAATTGGCATAATAATCTAATAATATTCAGTATGCGTTCATTAAACCGTTGGTATGAATTTGACTGATAAAACCTGAGTTCAAATTTTGCAGCCGAGATTAAGAGTCATTAATGGGTAATATGAATAAATCTGCAAAAACTCTGAGGTTGAACAAAAATTCAGACGCGAAACAAAGTTCAGAATTCACAATTTCAAACCCTAAAACCCTTTCAAATGTGAAACGGGAAACACGAAATGTATGCACAATACACTATGTCAATAATAAGGCTTAAAGAAAAAAGAAAGAAAACAAATGATAGAGTGAATGCGTAGATTTTGCAATTCCGTACGGGAGGAAGCCAAAATAGCGAAAGGAATTGCAGATCTGAGAGAGAGAGAGGACCTGGAGACCGGCACGAGAAGAACGAGAAGTGGGTTTCTTCTTGTCCTTGTCTTTGTTAGCAGCAGAGGTTTTACCCGTTGTGATCAAACCCTTCGCCCCCTTTCCCGACATCTTTCACTTCCCAAAAACTAACTGCACCCAGCGATTGATAGAGAAGGCGAAGGTCTCAAACTCAAGAAATCTTCAAATACACCCAACCCAACCCAACCAAGGGATTTCAGGTTTTCTGTTTCCCTATTTTTTTCGTTATAAATAATGCCCCACCCTCCTACTTATTTAAATTACTTTTTCTACCTTCTCTTCTTTCTTTTTACGGGATTATGTGCCCTCTTCTTTTTTTGGTGATAATAATTCTCTGCCCTCTTATAAATTTGGAAAATAGAGGGTCCAAAAACCAATAAATTTATAGAAACTTGCGATCCAATCACTATTAGAGTTTTTCACTATACCTGAAACATATTTATTGCTTAATGGCCTCATGAGCAACTATTAGTCCCTTGAAGAAGCCTTAATGGCCGCATCACAGTTATGACACTATCTTGCACCACCTCCTGAGCAACCATTGCAGCATGGTACTCCTTCACACAGTTAGTGACCACCACTCAAGGTCTAAAGGGGTGAATATATGACACATCATGCTCTTCTTTATTTTTCCAAATCCAAAGAAGATGGCATCCCATAGCCCAATAGGATTTTCACTCAACACCATCTCTACTCCAACTAGCTTTCAGCAAATTGAAGTGAAGCCATTGCATCAGATCACCACCAAAGAAAGTACTTCGGTCTTCAACTTTAACTAAACCCAACCGCAAATTCAAAGCACGGGGGAAATCACGTAATGCATGCAGAGTTGATTCTGTAACAGTATCGCAATGAAAACAAAAGGAATTGCCCAACCCCATAAAATTTATCCAAGAGTTAGTTAAGAGTTTGTCATGCACCAGAAGCCAAACAAAGGCTCTAACCCTCTCAGGAGCTCGAATCTTCCAAACATTAGCTCAAAGAGGATTAATTGGCATCACACCATAATTCGAAATAAGGTGAAAACCACTAGGAATGGAGAACTCAACATGACTGTTACCCGGCCACAAACTCAAATCATCCCCATAATCCAAATTTGGTGGTAGTAAGGCATGTATTTTGGAGACAAAATTAGAAGGAATATAAGGCTCTAAACACCAGATATCGTACGAGCCATGAGTCCCAACAAGGTTAGAGACTCCAAGTTCAACAAATCCGTTAGGAATATGAGCCAAAAAAAATCAGAAATCTTCATAATACTTGCATAAAATCCTTCACATGTATTGTTGGTAACGTTGTCCTCGGAGTGCCATGAACAATTATTTGAATGACCATCATATTTACGCATTGCATCATCCACATTTACGACTGAGGTGCTCTCTTTTTTTACCAAAAGTAGTTTGCCTAGACCTTTTGGAACTACCTTCAAGTTCATCTCTTTTGTTACTCAAAGATTCTAGTGTAACTTCCAAGTAGGATTCGCCGACATCATTTAAACATGAAGGCCAATAATAAGCATATTTTGCACTGTCACACTACAACAAAATCTTGAAAAAAGAATGCACATTTGCAACCATTTGGATTTGGCCAATGAACATTTTTTGATTTGCAACCATCTAGTATGAAATGATCCAAACCACCTAATAATTGCTCATATTTTTTCAATACAGCTGCAACCATTTGGATTTGGCCAATGAACATTTGCTACTACACCAATGTCAATTGGAGTTAAGCCACCACCTATTAGAGGAACAAGTCCAAGACTATTTATGGTTCCATATCCTATGCCAAGTAGTCAGCTTGTGATGATGACATTCATGCCAACTCCTAGACTTCCAGGAACCGGACCTGATCAGAATCAAGGTTGAAGAAATTTGAAGACTAGTTATAATGAAGTTGTAATAGAGTATTTATGATATCTTTTGAACTAGTTATGCAGCAATGCAATTATGCATATGTTTTGGACAAATTATGAAGTTGCAATTATGAATATGTTATTGAAATATTTTGGTTAAGTTTCTGGTTTAAAATTTTGGTTTATGTGAAGTGTGAGATCAAATGATTGCACTGCTAGTAAATTCTAGTTTAAAATTGTGCAGAAGTAACTTAAGATTCAAGGGACTAAAATGAATTCAGGTATATGTTTCAGGTACCAAACTGACAGTAAGTGACATCTTTCAGGAACTAAACTAACAGTAATAGACGAATTAACGAAGTTAACGATGCACATTAACGGGAGGGACTAACGTGACAGACGGATTACACATTGAGGGACCTTTTTACATTTTTGCTTGATTGAGGGACCAAATTGACAGCGAGTTACACTTTCAATGAACAAATTAGCTATTTACCCCACGGAAATAAATGGGCGAATTGCAATTTGCCTATCATAACTAGTTTTATCCTCTGTCCAAAAAAAACTAGTTTTATTCATGTATTGACTAGAAAACAAACTAGATTCATTCATTGCTTTTTTTGGGTGAAAAGATTCATTCATTCCTTGACCAAAAGAAAACTAGATTCATTCAGTTTCATGATCATTATTATTATTATTATTATTATTATTATTATTTTGTTTATGTATTTAACAGCAATATCAAGCATTTTTCTTCTCAAAGAAAAAGTATAAGAAGCTTTTTTCAGGTAATCCTATAACTTATAAGCTCCTCGAAATCAAAGAAAACATAAAACTTTAAAACTATTCTTAACCAGCTCATCGATTCAGTAGATGTCCAGTACAGACTAAAATATACAAAATTCAGTTTATACTAATCATGTATATAAGGCCCTTGGTTGAAGTAATATGCTAAAATTTAAATAACAATAGCAGAAAAATGGGCGCAATTATTAGTATCATAATTCCTCCCCCGCCTCCTCCTTTCCTTTGGACTTTGGCTCCTCTGCAATATGAAAACCCTCAATCTTGCGTGAAACCTCTTCTGTAGTTGCCTTCTCCTTTTCAATGGATCCATTTGGTGATACACCCTCCGATTCATCATTAGTCAATGGGCCTGTCTGCCATATTCTGATGGTTCCATCCTCAGATCCTGAGGCATATGATTCTCCACCAGGAGAGAAACGGACACAGTGTACTGGACCATGATGGCCTTTGTTGCATGCTGCCATCACCAGATAAAACATCACAAGAAGATTTATAAAATACCACACAATAAATTAATACATAGTACAAATTCAGTTTAGAAACAACGAAGTAAGTCAAGTAACTCTTACGCTTCATTAACTTTTCAGTCTTTGTAATATACATATGTTGCAGTTTAATACATAAAAAAATTATTGTTTGTTATTTGATTTTGGTGCTTATAGTTTAGTCTATATAATATTTGTCCATCATTGAGTTAATCTCCATAGTCCCTGTTCAAGGGACTATAATCAATATGGTCCATAAATTAGAGATTAATTCCTATATGAACAAAGTATTTACATAGACTAAAAACTAAAACAAGGACCAACAACTTTTCTTACTTTTTAGGAATTCCAACTGAGGATAATTGTTTATATGCACTAAAGTCGAAATTCGAGTATATTACAAGGTCTAAAATTTTAGTTAAGCTTAAGCCTAAATCTATTCTTACATAAATAGCTTCAGGAAACCACCAGACTCATGCATTTAAGTATTTTCCATATCACGTAATTTAATTTTAGTAACTTACCAATCTCATTGCCAGTATGGAAATCAAAAAGACGAACCCACAGGTCTTCTCCACCAGCAATAAACTTGTTCCCATACTTGGGCTCCAATGAAGCTGACTCCACAGTACAGGGCATATCATAGCTCTTCACCAATCCATAGCTGAAAAGTAAACCACAGGTTATGTTGTGAACGAAAAAAGGCAGAATCTTAAAAAAGAAATGGATAAACTAAGCTTATTGTTACTTACTGATTTGCATCCCAAAACTTGACAGTAGAACCATCAGCCGTTGTAATATAACGACCATCCTGACTCACTTCAGCACTAGTCATAGGTGATTTTGTGTCAAGTGTCTGGACTATTTTACCACTTCTTACGTCCCATAGCCTGTAAATTATCAACTAGATTTAGTACAATATAAAGTTAAAAAATAGAAACAAGCATAGATACAAAAACAAAGACCACAGAGAACGTTAAGCATCAGATGGCCAAATGAGACATACCTGACACCTCCCATATCAGTACAAGAACTCAATATTGTCTGGTCACTGTGAAGCCAAGCAACAGTCCTGACTGAACCAGGGGATTTGTCCACTTCTCTGGGTGGTGCATCTGGCCGATTCAAATCATAAATTCGGAGAATTTTCTCTGCTCCACCAGTGAGCAAAAGGTGTGTATCCTGCTCCAAGGTGTATAAATATAAATCCATGCATATGAAGAAAGGAGAATTTGCAGGCAAGGCCCAGATGAAGGACAAACATCAATGAAGTATCCAAATTTCAACAGAATCAATACAATACGTCATCAATTATCTTAATGATGCATTATCTTAACGGGGGGAGAAATTTAAAACTGCAAAGAGAAGTAAAAAGTATCATACAGGCGAAGTCCTTTTTCAATGATTCTATTCAATAAGTCTAGATAAAAGCATTACCAAAGCTTAAACGTCAATAAGTGACAACTATAGTAGACAGTAAAATAGCAACTACGTGACATGAAGAAACATAAAACAAATATATCATTACTCTGGGGATGAACTCAGATATTGTCAACATAATACTATTTTGTTTAATAATTCTAGAGGCATATATCGACTTTGATGGTTCTAGGATTCTCAATTGTCCAACTCATTTTTTTTTACATGTCCACTATTTTGTGTTTTTGTAACTAGTAACTTTACTCCACCAACCAAAATGAATATCAACAACAATCAGTAACGTGAATGATATCAGCAACATGACAGTGTCAATTCTACCTCAGAAAAAGCACAAGCTCTAACAATGTGCTTATGTTCAAATGAATGCAACTCATTGCCTGTTAATGCATCCCAAACTTTTCTGCACAGAAACCAAAGAATATGTGTCAATTTTGATCTAAGAACTGCAACGGCTTCAACATAAAAATTGCACTGCATTTATAGCTTAGTCTAAAACATTCACACTGCATCTAAAAGAGAAGGTGCATCACCCAAATTGCATTTAGAAGCAAAAACAACTCTCACATTCCTTAAAAAATTTAGTTGATCTCATTTAGTAAAGTGCAACCCCCAAATTGTCCTTTAGGAAACTAGTTCTATGGGAATAAAAGAGTTATTGAGAAATAACTTTTATTGAAGAGTGTTTTGGGTAAAATACTCCCCAAAAAAAGTTATTGAGAAATAAAACCTAAATTAGTTAAAGAGTATTTTGGGTAAAATATCATTAAATAGGATGAAGCTAGTTACTTATATTTTAGATCATCAAACTAGAATATTTTTTGCTAATAATCAAGACCGGAGGAAGTAGCATTGTCTATTTATAAAAAAACATTGTTTAAACAAAATTCTAAAGATAATGATTAGTAGAATATCTTTAAATAGGATGAAGTTAGTTACTTATATTTTAGATCATCAAACTAGAATATCTTTTGCTAATAATCAAGACCGGAGGAAGTAGCATTGTCTATTTATAAAAAAACATTGTTTAAACAAAATCCTAAAGATAATGATTATACTAGTAGAAAACTACTGCCAGAGAAGTTAATGACAGACTGTGATGTGAAGCAACCACCCCATACAATGCTACGGCTGTGTAGCAGATTGCACACCAATGACTACAGCAAAAACTTGAGCTTTAATAGAAACACCAAAAATAAGCGCCCCATACAATGTTGTAGTGGCCAAGCAGATTGCACACCAATGACTACAGCAAAAACAGACGCTTTAATAGAAACATTAAATTGTAGGTGAATGGAGAAGTTTCCACATTAAGAAAAAGGAACTAGGCTGGAGCATGCAACCACTACAAGGTTTTAGATGCTTCAAGGTTTCATTGTTCCTTTTTCTGAATGTGGAAACTTCTCCATTCACCTACTGGAAGTTTCATAACCTTCGTATGTTGTAAATGACCCATGTTACAAGTGGTTGGGTGTGGTTTGCAATTCGGTTTGGGCATCACATTTCTTGTCTTTTATATTATGAGATCTAAATTTCACATGACTTGTGAACATGGTTATCAAACTTGTGAATCAAGATAGAGTCTGAGTTTATGATTCTGGATACGTAAATTGTGTTCCAAATCTTTTTGCTAATAGAATTGGCAGCATTCACTCACTCAAAAACACAACCAAACCGTTCCGCAATTTTAACCAAGGCACATGAACTTGTTTTCTATAAACCAGACTGGTCAATGCAGGTTGTGCCTTGTAAAAGAACAAATTAATTTCTGCAAATTCAGGTGGGCACTCTTGAACCTGACTGCATGCACTATTCAGGGCATAACTTTTCTGCTGCACTATTCTCTGCATAACTGTTCTGTTGCGCTATTCCCTGCATAACTGTTCTGTTTCAGATGCAATTACAAAGTTCAATTCAGGGAAAGCTGGACAGAACTGTACCAAGCTGGAAAAAAGTTTGATTAAACTGAACCAGTAATTTTATGGTCTTATGGACTAATCATGCACCCAGATCAAAACCAAAGCAGTTCTATGGTTTGGTTCACTGTGTTCCAGTTTTATGATGATTTGGTTTCATATCTACAGAATCAAGTTGCTTACCTGTTCTGAATGTAATCGAACTGCTTGGTTGCTGAACTGGTTTTAATGCATCCATGTCCATAGATGCGTCCATGGGAATGCATACAAAAAATGCTTCCTCAACCCACAACTTTTCATCGCTCCCACACCACGGCATAGGACTGGCCACCACCGAATCTTACCGGTGCTCAAGGTTGGGACTCTTGTGAGGTAAGAACTTGTGGGAAGTCACTGGATGCATGGGATGGGGCGCAAAACAAAGCATGTGGTGATGTATGGGAAGAAAGTGAGGAAGAAACGGCACATCAGGTGAGGTACAACTGTTGTACATCGAAGAGTAGAGAAAATGATTGATGTTTAGAAGAGCTGGAGAGTGAAGATTGAAGGCTTAAAGGCTTGATCGATGAAATCAGTTCTGACTATTCTGAATGTCGACTGCACTTAACTGTTACAATTTGGTTTGAGAATTGTTTAACAAAAAATGAAAAATAGATCCAGTTAAAGAACTGCCTCAAATAATGCAGGTTTTTACGGCGCAGTTCAGTTTTGTTCCCAGTCCAGTTCGATTAACGAATAATTTCTGAACTAGCCTACAAGTTTTGTAAGTACTCTGTATCTGCTCAACTTCCATATATAATACTGACTTCAGTTACAATCATAAGAACTTATGACTTGGTCATGTATGTATGACCGAGGTTGTAAAAGTGAGCTTACATAAAACTAATAGACCTACGATAGACATTACTGTTAAACTCATAAGAGGTACCTTATGAAATTACTTAATAATAATAATATAAAATTAACATTAATAAAACCTATAAAGTATAAACAACATCCATATATCCATATATTATATAATAATACTATTATTAACACAATAATAATTCAACAATACAACTCCATAATAAAGCAAAGTTCCAAAATGCAGTACAAAGTAACAGTCACATAACAACAAAAAACTAGATTTGTTTTATTGTATATTTTCTGTGTGTGAATCTGTACATCTGCACTTGACTCATGAGTGCATTGGAAAAGAGAGGAAGAAGCCTCAGGTCTGTTCATATCATTTTTGAACAAGAACTGTAGCACGTGGTATGAAGGTCAACCACAGGACTATGAATTTGGATAGATGGACACTAGGCTCTACGATCTAGGGGCTGAAGAGATCAGAAGCTCCACAACAGCTAGGAGTGTGATCAGGGTTCAGATCAAAAAGCCAACATAATGGAAACCTAAGTAGTTAATCTCGGAAAGTGGAGCAGAGCGGAACGCTGGACCCCAAACCGCTAAAGCAGTAAAGTAGATAGCGGGATAGCTGCTACTGTGAAGTCTAGAAAGTAGTAAATCTCGAGAATGGACACAATGCGAGAGAGAGAGAGAGAGAGAAAGAGAGAGAGGGACAGAGAGACAGAGAGACAGAGAGAGAGAGAGAGAGAGAGAGACCACTGGACTGCAAGAAAACGCACAGCCGCCACGCAGCACTGCCGGAGTTTTTGCCACGTCCCACACTGTTTTAGCTTCAACACCTCTGTGGAGTTCCAGCTGCGTTGCCGGTCAGTAAATGGTATCAAAGCTACATCAATGCTGTATTGGATATTTTTATTTTTATTTTTGAAAAAGAAAATGGAAACTTCGTTGTTATGTGCCGGACATGTATAATTATCGGATACATGTCAGATACCAATACTTTTGCATTTTCAAAGTATCAGGGGTTCACAGTTAATGTGATATTTAATTACACAAAAATCCTATTATTTAACAAAAAGGTCCTATTAATTAACAACTGTCAGAATTTTGGTCTTAAAAACGAATTCCTGCAGCAGAGGATGCGCACGGGAAGAGAACACGTGAGAGAGTAGGATGATTTAATCATTAATGTGATATTTAATTACCTTCAATAATATTTGATTACCCAAAAAGCCTATTAATTACCAAAAAGGGTCAGAATTTGATCTTAAGAGGGGTCTTTTTTGCACGGATTCAAGGATAGTGGTCATGAAAGCAGCGATTCTCTGCAATCTCGCCGTGAATAGCAGTTGAGAGCTGTGTGCCAGCATTGTGCGACGCTCCCTGCTATCATATCACAACACGGTGCTATTTGCTACTTAGCTGGTAACTAACCAAACCACAAAGACACGGCAGCCATATCCGTTCAGCAACAATAGACATTCCAGCCCTGTAGCAACACACTAGCAGCCACTGGACATCATTAACTACATCCAACCAACATTGCAAACAACTTTCCAATTCACAACAATGTGCGACCTCGCAGACAACTAAAAATCTAGAGCAACAACAATAGTCAAGAGACATCAAAACTCATAATCAGTATTCTAAACTCTAAAGTGAAGGCCACATGATGCAGGCCAAAATCAGGGAGGCACAAGTAATATGCATACATAGAAAGGGAACAAGTTCATAAGTAGAAAAGAAGTAGACATTAACTCAACTAACTAAGACATTTCCATGTGCATTATACCAATCAATACCATAACAAACATAATAACAAAAAGATCATAGTGTGCTCAATCAGTGTCTAATTTTTTTTTTTTTAAAAAAAACTGATTACATACGATGAGAAATCAGCAGAAGCAGTTGCGGCACGCAACGCATTAGCATCCAAACAGCAACTCCAAACTGCACCTTTGTGCCCTTCAAATGTTCCAATCCAATCTCCAGTCTCTCCATTCCTAAGCATAGGGCTACCATCTACAAACACAAACACAAACAAAACTCACACATCACCTAAAATTTCCAAAATAACAACCCAGAGCTACAAACCCTAATTTGATCATCGCTATTAACAAATTAACAAATCAAATCCAGATCCATAAATTACAATAACAGAAACATAGAATCGAAATCTACAAAACGTACCTTTGCTTGCACTGATAAGAAAGAATCCATCGGGAGTAACAGGACTGTAAAAGAGATCAACAACTGGACGAGAATGACCGTGACAAACAAGAGGTACCGCAACCTTTTTCTTTTCCATTTCTCAAAACTATTATTGATAAAACCTAACTATTGAAATGAAAAAATTATCAAATCTGTGAGAAACCCTGATAAAGACACTGGAGTGATCGAAACGGTGAGTGATTATTATATTGGATGGAATCGACACCTTTCTAACACTCAAGCTCTGGAAATTTTGGATAGAAAAGGAGGAAATTTGTAAAAGATTGAAAACCTAACAAAAAAAAGTATATAATATTGATAATAGTGATGATAAAATGGTTAAAAAAATTAAAAAAAGAAAAAAGAGGAAGAAGGTGTGGAACAGAGCTAGAAGAGGAAGGGCCAGGCGAGGGGATGGGTGGCCTTCACCGGTGCTCTCTTATACTCTGAGGAGTGGGACCCTTCGGACAAGTAAAATAACTCTTTTCTTATACTCTGAGGAGTGGGACCCTTCGGACAAGAAATAACTTTTTTTTTAAAGCAATTTTTTTGTTCAATTTTCTCTTTTTTTAATTGGTGGCTTCATTTTTTCCCCTTTTTTGTCCAAAGTTCATTTTCTCTTTGGCCCATTCTTAATAGAGACCCCCCATTACTCATTCCACCCTCTCTGCATTTCAATCTGACTGGTACCTTAGTATCGTTGTGTAAGACCCATTAACAGATCAACATATAAGAATGACTTTGTATCTGTTAGTGATCAGGAACCCTCCATTTGAGGTAGTAATTCAATTATCCCTAAAAGACCTTTGTTTCCTTGTTCCGGATCGGTCAAACACTGTTTGGCGCAAACAAACAAGGCCCATAATCCACAGAAATGGGCGCCACTAATTCATTCTTTCCATCGTACGATACAAACACCTCCTCTCTAATGCGTCTTCTACCTCTCAAAACGTGCCATGTATTGACACTATTCCCATAAAAGCGTTGTCCCAACAAATAGATGAGTATATATAGTAGTTTGTGTCTCGCCTAAGCTCGCTGATCAATTCTTGTCTCGTAGTAGGCCAACCACCCTCACCCATATCGAGTAATGCAGCAATGCGCCGAAATCCATAATTATCATTAACAACAAAATCAGCTACATTTTCAACATAAAGACGAGCTATATCAAGAGAATACAGTTATTGAATGCATTGTGGCCCTTCTCTAGGGATGAGCTTGGAGTTCGAGTCAGAGTAGAAGTAGGAGTCGGAGTTGGAGTCCGAGTTAGCTTCGTTGGTGGTGGTGGTGTTGGTGTTGGAGTGGGAGTTGGCTTCTTTGGTGGTGGGGGGGGAGTTGGAGTAGGAATATTGTACTTCTACTTGGAGTTGTAGTTGGCTTCTTTGATAGTTGTGAGGTAGGGGTTGTACTTCTACGTGGAGTAAGAGTTGACTTCTTTGTTAGTAGTGGGGTAGGAGTTGTACTTCTAATTTGACGTGAGCCCACATGCATGACCATCCTACTCATGAGAGCTTGGATGGAAATCACAAATATCAAGACTTGTAATTACCAATGTTTCTTTGGGAATTTCCTAGACATCCCAAACTCTTGGGTTTTCTATTTTCTTGTAATTGTTTTTCAATAAATGTAGGATTTCATTTCTAGTGTAATGTGCTTTTGATTTGGGCCTTGTTAGCAATAAAATAGGTTAAGGTCTTTAGTTATTTTGATGTGGCCATGGGCTTTGTTTTTTTATCTCTAAGTGGATTGTATGTTGGGCTTAGGATCCATTATACCCAACATATAAATACTATTCCACTCCTTGTAATTGTAAGACTTTGATGAATGTGAAATCATTTGCTACATTTTGCAAAAGCTAGAGTCGTGAGAGCCAAAGAGAGGCGTGAGACGTGAGAGCTTGAGAGCATTGTAGAAGTGAGTTCATCATGTTCTCCTTGGTTCTTGGAATGGAACCTTGAGCACCTACTTTTGAGTCTTGGAGAAGCTCAAAGGGGCGTGTGGTTTTCATCTTCTTCCCAAGGAAGAAGTGGCGGACATCATTCTCCACTTCATTTCTATTCTTTCCACATTTGATTCTTTCTTCACTTTTGTGTTCTTCAAGTAAGTGTCATCATCTAATCTTGAAATTGTGTTCATTTTCATCATCATGACTTAGAGATTCATATAGATTTGTAATTTTCAAATAGGCCCTAACGCGTAAACCAACTAAGCATAAGATCAGACGCACAAATTACTAAGCATAAGCCCAAATACGAGGCATTGGACCATTTGAGAAAACAATATCTAAAGGAGCGTGAATAACAATGATGAGGCTTACAAATTTTATTGCAAGCTAAAAAAGGATTGTAAATAAAAAGAACTCGGACAAAATTGGGGTAAAACAACTACCCCTCTTTATATTATATTCTGCTACAAAAAATGATGGGTTTTCAAGTTTTCTTAGCAGGAATAGAAATAAAGATAACAAACCCTAGTTTTGTCCTATTAGAAGGAAAGTTGGGGGTTTTGAGAATTAACATGAGTTAACATTTGGCGTGTTAACGAAAAAGCAATAAATAAGAATCCCTGGGGATCTGAAGGACTGATTAGTCCGGAAAACTAATTAGTCTGAAGGATCGATGCCTTTTATGTGTTGGCAATATGATCTGAAGGTCTAATTCGCAGTTGATGCTTGCCGCATGATTTGAATTAAACTGAAGAACTGGTTGGTCTGAAGGGCTGTTTGGGCCTGATGGACTAAATAGTCTAATGGAGCGCAACTAGCTATGGTACAAGTATAACGGTCTGAGAGTGACTTACATTATGGCGGTCGTGAGGGTCAAATCAGATCTAGAACTGATATGTTGACCACGAAGGGTGTCCACTATGTCTTGGGCAGACACAGCTAATCTGAAGGACCTATTGGTCTGAAGGATTCGTCTGGCTCAGTGGCGACGTGTGATCTGAAGGTGTAGCTCAAAGTCAGCATTCGACGCATTGTCCTGAATAGAACTAAAGGATCGATTTGGTCTAAAGAATCTATGTTAGACTCGATGCTAACATTGCGACCTGGTGTGTGATATAGGATTCTCAATACTCATTGCATTGATAGAGATCGACACTTGAAGTTGATTGAAAAGCAATGGATGTTATGTATATGCAATGCATGTAATGTATGCACACACAATGATTGATTTTGGTGCAATGATGAATGAAATGTAATGGATGATTTCTTTCTCTTTTGCTTTTTTCTTTTTGCCTTTTTTTGCTCTACTTTTTTGGTTTCTTTTCTTAGTATATGATGTATGCATGAAATGCGAATGTGAATATGATGCAAATGCTATGGTGAATAAAAGGAAGTGCATAAATGCATGGTGTGATGATATGATATGAGTGATTGGGTAGAAACATTTTTTTGGTAATGATGAGAAACTAGTCTTTGATGCTAGAAGAAGAGAGGTGAATGTTTTGAGTTAATCACTCCTTGCAGGAAAGTTTTTAATGGTTTGAACCTGAGCTCTAGTAAGCTCAAGGTTGTCATCTTTCGAGACTATGATATGTAACGATGTATTTGTGATTTGGTCACATGGGTTTTCTTTGGTTATGATGACCCATGATGGCTAAGCTTTCAAGTCTAAGATGTTGACTTGGAGGAATTTTTAATATAACGTCATTAACGCGCATTCTCTCTATTTGAAGCATTGTTTAATAAACATGAATAACAGTGTGAATACAAATGAACGTGTTAGTTGACTCAGGGTTCAAGAAATATAGGGTATGGACAAATGTGACACGTGAGTGGAGTTAAGGATGAGGTTATTTGCTCGAGCCCATGAGGGATAAGCTCAGCTCAAAGTAGGAAATGTTTGACTGCCCCAATCTTGACTTTCAAATAGTGGGGAGCAAAATAGTATGCCTTTGTCTAGGGAGGGCAACGACACCTAAGGGTATAGATTGACTAAAAGAATGGGAAATGCATTGGTCTTGGAGTAAGAAGTGGCTAGGGATGAATGGAATGGGAGGCGAAAGAATTCTTTCGGCACAATGATGCCCCAATCTATAAAAAGATAAGGTAACGGGGTGGGAATAGGCTGGGCTGAGCTAGGCTTTGCTTGGCCTGGGCCTGGCCTGCGTTGAAAGTGCAAGGCCTGAGCCTGGCCTGTGGCCTATCATAGGCCCAACTTTTAGGCTTGGTCTGGCCTTTGCGAAAGCCTGGCAAGACCTGATAGCCTGTTTAGAAGCCTATTTCACAATTTTTTTTTTACAAAAACCTACAATCTTTAAGTGATATATGTTTTTTTGTAAATAACGAAAAAGCTAATAGATTAATAAAATTAAGTTCTATTTTATATGACATCCTATTTAAATTTTATAAAATATGTTAAAATTGGATGTAGGTTAATAGTTTAAATTAACATAAAAATTAGCAAATTTACGATTTAACATGAAATACAAAATTTAATACAACAATAATAATAATAATAATAGTAATAATAATATTTATTTTTACTTAAATAGGCCAGTCTGATAGGCCAAAAGGCTTTTTCAATGGCCTATGGTCTGACCTTTTTAGTTAAATAGGCTTTTAAAAAAGCCTAAGCCTTATCTATTTAAATAAAAAGTCTGGCCTGGCCTGGCCTGACGTAGGCTGGGCCGTAGGCCCCTGTCGGTCGGCCTGGCCTATTCCCACCCCTAAAAGGTTGCCCCGATTCGAGTGAGATTGTGACAGTTCGCAGAGTTAGGGTAATGAGTTGGGAACTAGTCTGGTGTGTGTGGCTTTATAGATGTGGGTGTAGAATAGGAATATGAGATGGCGTTGGAAAAATTTTCGGAGCTTAAGTGGGAAAAAAGGTGAGGGTAGTGCATCACTTTGAGATGGTAAGTTGAGTAACTGCCTTAGTAGGGATTTGTGGTTTTCATTGGGAAGATTTTTTTTTTGGTGAATTTCATTTGGGAAGATTCCACAAGCTATGACAGTCAAGCTTTGGTTCTCTTTTTTTTTTCTTTTTTTTTATATATATTTCTTTTCTCTTCTTCTCTCCTACTTAGTTATTTATTTTTGCTACCTTTTTTTTTTGTTGCTATGATTTTTCAAAAACCTAATTTTTCTAAACATATTCTGTTCATGATTTTTTACTATTTACAAGCCATACAATTTTTAAAACTCTAATCTATCTATAGGCTAATGATTTTTTAACAATCCTAAATAAACATTTGAAAATAATAACAACAGCAGAAGTTTGTCTACATATATAAAGCAACATAAACCTACTCCTATTCTGTTCAATATCGATTTTAAATCCTATCTAGTTTTTTAGAATAAAGCACCTCTAATGTTTATATCTCATACGAGAGTAAAAACGAAATACCAATGTCAAACCCCTTTGCTCTACTACTGCTACCATCTTTTTGCTTGCTGCTACTACCCTTTTCTCGCTTCCCAGAAACTTAGAATCAGTTTTTTGGGATGATTAGGGTTTCAATGTAAAACCCTAATTTTTCAGTAACGTGTTTTTTCTCTGAATTTCTATGTGTTTTTTGTGTATGTTTCTCTGATTTTCGTTTAGGTATTTATAGGGACTTTTTAGGGTTTTGGAACTAATTTATTTGATCCTGATTGATCTTTATTTCCTATTTATCAGATTATGTCTGAGATTTTGTTAGATAAGACTTAGAGTCATTGTATTAGAGTCATTGTATTAAAACTATAGCAGTATCTGATAAACTACTAAGTTAAGTTTAGTCTGTTAAGTTTGCAACAGTTTTAGTTATAACTGTTGAGAAGTTAGTTAAGCTGTTACATAACAGAATTCTGTTATGAGAAGTCTGATTAGTATTGAGTCACTCTCCTTATTGTAAGGCTCAACTACTATATAAGAGATATCAATGTATTCCAATCTATGAAATGAAATACAGAATGATTTTTCAACTAAACTCTGTACTTACCAATTTTAACATGGTATCAGGAGCCTTCTAAAAGTACCACCCACGTGGTCAAGAATCCACCTTTCTTCCGCCTTTCTTCGCCTCTGTTTCTGCCATCTTCAATGGCATCATCCAACCATTCACAACCACGCACACCACCATCTATCTTGGTGACACCAACATCCACAACGAGTACCCCTCTTTCTTCGTTTAACTACAGGATCTCTGTCAAATTGGATGAATCCAATTATCTGGTCTGGCTTCAACAGATAGAACCAGTCCTTCGTGCCCATCGTCTTCACCGTTTCTGCGTTTCACCAGAAATTCCTCCTCAGTTCGCGACGGAGGAAGATGTTGCTAATATTGAAAACCAAGCATACTCCAATTGGGAGTTACAGGATCAGCTTCTCTTGGCATGGCTACAAGCATCTCTCTCACCCTCAATTTTACCCTCTGTCATCGGTTGTCGTCACAGTTTTCAACTATGGGAAAACATACACACTGCGTTTCAATCAAAAACAAAAGCCCAAGCTCGTCACCTGAGAACGCGACTGCGCACCACCAAGAAAGGGGCTTCGTTAATCTCAGAATTTCTTGCGACAATCAAACACATTTCTGATTCTTTAATCTCAATTGGGGAATCTGTGTCTCTCCAGGATCAATTAGATGTAATTCTTGAAGGATTACCCCCTGAATTTGAATCGTTGGTAACCCTAAACAATTCCAAGATTGATTGGTTCGATTTGGATGAAATTAAGGCTTTGCTCCTTGCTCGCGAACAGCGCCTGGACAAGCAAAAGATTACTGAAGAAGCTGCGTCGTTGAATCTTGATCAAACCAAAATCCCCAATTCTACAGATACGAACCCTAATTCTGCGATAGGGCCGCAAATTGCGCCACAGGCAAATTACACTTCTGCGAACCCTAATTAAAGCAATTCTCAACACCAGAACCAAGGATTTAGGGGCAACAATCAATTCCAAGGTCGTGGTGGCCGGAATGGCCGTGGCTATCGTGGAGGACGCGGTGGTGGATGCTCTACAGTTCAATGCCAACTCTGTCATCGCACTGGGCATGAGGTCGCATCCTGTTACCATCGTTTCGATGCTGCGTATGGCACAACTCAACCTTTTATCAATGGAAATCTCTATCAATACAACAGAAATCAACCATCAAATAACAATCGTGGTCATCAATGTCTGATGCCTGCATCTACCTAGGACCAAATCTAGTCTCCTGGTGGTCTTGAAAGCAAACACTGGTGGCCAAGTCCAGTGCTGAAGTAGAGTACAAAAGCTTAGCACTGGCAGCATCTGAAGTTCTCTGGTTACAATCTCTTTTACATGAACTTAAAGTCTCTATTCCTGCTCCTATAATATACTGTGACAATCAGAGTACAGTGGCTTTAAGCCACAATCCAGTCCTTCACTCCAGAACAAAGCATATGGAATTAGACATTTTCTTTGTCAGAGAAAAAGTCCTGAATAAGTCCCTGATTGTATCATACATTCCAGCTCAACTCCAGGTGGCAGACATCCTCACTAAGCAGCTCTTCCACACCTTCAGAAACAAGCTCAGAGTACTCAGTGCTGCTGAGCTTGTGGGGGGAATGTTAGATAAGACTTAGAGTCATTGTATTAAAACTATAGCAGTATCTGATAAACTGCTAAGTTAAGTTTAGTCTGTTAAGTTTGCAACAGTTTTAGTTATAACTGTTGAGAAGTTAGTTAAGCTGTTACATAACAGAATTCTTTTATGAGAAGTCTGATTAGTATTGAGTCACTCTCCTTATTGTAAGGCTCAACTACTATATAAGAGATATCAATGTACTCCAATCTATGAAATGAAATACAGAATGATTTTTCAACTAAACTCTGTGTACTGTACCAGTTCTAACAGATTTGATACTTGCTCACCAAGAACAAGATGTTGGGCTTGGAGCTGGAGCCTTTCTTAGCAAGGAAAAAGGGTCTGGGCTGAAGCTATTGTTTATTCTTTTTTTTTTTTAATTTTTTGTATTATAACTTAATTATTTTTCATTTTTTAATATTGTTTTTGTAATATTAATTTTGGTAATATTTTTATGTAATTTTTTATTTAATATTTGTTATTTATTTTATTTTTATGGTATTTTTTGTTAAATGGAACATCTAGAGAAAAAAAAGAAAAGGACTAAGTTAGATCAAATTTAATTAAGCAAAAACTAAGTCCAAGCCCAATTACACAAATTACTACACATAGGTCCTAACACGTAAACCAACTAAGCATAAGGCCAGACGCACAAATTACTAAGCATAGGCCCAAATACGAGGCATTGGGACCATTTGAGAAAACAATATCTAAAGGAGCGCGAATAACAATGACGAGGCTTACAAATTTTATTGCAAGCTTAAAAAGGACCGTAAATAAAAAGAACTCAGACAAAAGTGGGGTATAACAGTGTCAAACCAAACATGAGACTAAACCATAGTTTTAAGCGTACCCCCGAAGAGCAACCAACTCGTATGTTGATCCAGAAACACAACTATAGCCATAAGTCTTTACATATACGGAAACCGATCGATATGTTAAATCAAAACCAATAACACAAATCCAAACAAAATGTAACTAAGCAAAGCTCTAGTTACTAACAATTGCATCAACCAAATCCCTATGGGATCATAACTCGTGAAGTCAAATCAACTCGGCCTTTAGCTATTTAGTATGAACTCAACTCTAACTCTCTCGAAAGGGATACTTGAAAAATTATATTAAAGACAAGTCAATCTTAAGGTCATCTCATTCCTTACCACTAAACACAATTTGAAAGCCTAAGGATAGGTAGCTAATCTATCAAATACCATTCAGTTCAAAATCTGCACAATTCAATTATTCTATAGTCTAACTCAAAGTGTCTTGAGTCTTGATTTACATTTCTTAACACCCCAAAAAAATACAAAATGTGTATAGTAAATTTATATTAAATATGTTACTCCTACGAATTTCTAATTCAATTTAAAAGCAAAATAATCACTATACATATTTAGGTTTATCTCAAAAAATATTGATAAAAAAAGGTTAATCTCAAAATATAGTTAAAAGCAAAAGAGTTACTTTTAAAGTCGTTAAAAAAAGATTTAAAAGTTCTAACGGCATATCAATCTATAATTAATGCTTAACAAAAAAAATCTATGATTGATCGAGGATGTAAACAAAAATTTACAGCTCACATTGCATTGCATATAAACTTCTAATATAAAAGGAGGGCGAAGAAGGGTGCATTATTATCGTATTGTATTTTGCATTAAGAATTAAAGTCGAAAGCTTTTTTCTTACTGTTCCGTTGGTGAAAAAGTGAAAGACAAATAACACAGCAGACGACAGAACAGCGAGAGAACTTTCACTAAGATACTGAAAAGGTTTCTGTTTTGTTTGTTGGCTTCAAATTCATCACTGTCAATTTTACACAGGTTTCTTTCTTTCTTTCTCCACTTTCACATTTATTTCTATTTTCTTGAGTTTTCCCTTTGTTGTTTGTTTCTGAAAGAGAGAGTGAGATGTCTTGGGTTGGGGGCAACGTTGTTTTGACTATCAAAATTGGATTTTTATGATTTCTGAGTAGTGATTTGTGTTTCAGTGGTTTGTTTTCTCATCTGGGTATTTTGGTTATTCTCTGTAGAGATGGCTGTGGAGAATCAAAGTGAGGGTTTTCCTGTGGGTATGCCTGTTCTTGCTGTTGATGACGACTCTATTTCTCTCAAATGCCACTATCATGGTTCGTTCCTTCTTTGCCTTCTTCTTTCTTCTTTTCTTTGCATTTAGTTTCATAAAGATTTGTTCTTGTCTTGAATTGCACTTATAATCGTACTCACTTTGATGTTGTTTTCTGTGTTTGGTGGCTTATGAGTTGACAATATTTAAATTCTAATTCAAAGTTTGTTCTTGTTTGCAAAATTCTTTGTTTCTCAAAGTTGATGTCTTCTGTTTAAAATTGAATTTCACTTATAATTGTACTCACTTCGATGTTTTTAGTGTTTCTTGGGCTTATGAGTTGACCATATTTAAATTCAAATTCAACGTTTGTTCTCTTTGCAAAATTCTCACTTTCTTGAATTTGGTGAATGTAATGTTTGAAGACAAAGCTGACCACAAGAAAATACTAGGTAAAAGAAGGAAGGATCAAGATGGAGACAACGATGATGGCCCCTCTTCTTCGCAGAAGAAACCTCGTGTCGTTTGGTCTGTTGATCTGCATAGAAAATTCGTTGCTGCTGTTAATCAGCTTGGCCTAGACAGTAAGTATTTCAGCTGCATAGAAAATTGTTTGACTTCATTGCATAACAATTTCGTATTTTTAATAAATGCTTTATTTTCATATGTTATTGCAGATGCTGTTCCTAAGAAAATACTTCACCTTATGAATGTGGAAGGGCTTACTAGGGAAAATGTGGCAAGTCATCTTCAGGTATAGTGTGTAGCAATATCAGTTATCAAACTTCACTTCCTCTTGTAGAATTGCCTAGAAAAACATTATAGATGCTTCTTTTAATTAGTTTTACTTTCTGATAGATCAAATTCAAAATGTGTCTTGTTTATTATTCAAGCAATGATAAACAACTCTGTCTGTGCCTGTATTTGTTTGTTGAGTTTTGTATTGTGAGGAATACACTCTACTAACAGTGTCCTTATATGTTGCAGAAATACAAGCTCCATCTGAAAAAGGTAACCCAGCAAGCTAGCAAGGTTGCTGCATTGGGTGATGATAGCGACTCTTCGTTTCGGATGGGTGCAATAGATGGATATGCAGATTTTTACTCCTCATCTGGATCTGGATCTGGAAGAATCCCAAGCACCACATTGCTGTCGTATGCACCCGGTGGGAATTTCGGTCTGCTGAATTCCCCAGCTGGCTTGAACTTGAGAAAAATTAGTTCTTCTGCTGCACTATTCCGGCCTGTTCAGTCTCAAAACATTAGCAGCTGCAGCTTGAGCAAAATTGCAAACATCCAGCCATCCATGTTTCCTTCAAATCAAAGCTCGAATTTATTACCGGGTATTTCAACATCAATTGAACTCAACCAATATAACCAAAACAGCTGTAATACTACTAGTATATTTCAGCTAAACCAAATTGAGTCCAGTGGATTTGCAGTTGCTTCTAGCTTTCCCAACAGTTCTCTTCCTTATGTATCAAGTAATGATTTAATGATACAAGAAAGTTCACAACAAACACACAATGCAGGAGCATTTAGCAATCAGTCTTCTGCTGGAGTTGAATTATTTGACACCGGCATCTGTGCTTCTTTTAATTATTTGTTGGAGGATAACTGGTGTACTGAAATCTGGCAGACTGGAGCTCAGTTGCTTAAATTTCCCGCCTGCTCTTTGCAGGAATGCGTCGACACTTTCAGTAATAACTGTGACAGTCCGGTGGATTCTTCTTCTTCAGTTGTCAATGTTGTTCCTTTGGAGGATGCCAGAAATGAGCTGAGATGCCAAGAGGGTTTAATTGCAAATATTGTACAGCCTTCAAGCTTCACACCAATTGAGCTCAACCAATCTAACCAAAACAGTTGTTGGACTACAAACAGTGGTTTTGCAGTTGCTTCTAGCTTTCCCAATAGCAATGCAAACAGTTCTCTTCCTTATGTATCAAGTAATCATTTAATGATACAAGAAAATTCACAGCAAACACACAATACAGGAGCATTTAGCAATCAGTCTTCTGCTGGAACTGAATTATTTGACACCGGCATCTATGCTTCTTCTAATTATCTGTTGGAGGATAACTGGTGTACTGAAATCTGGCAGAGTGGAGCTCATTTGCCTAAATTTCCCGCCAGCGTCGACACTTTCAATAATGTCTGTAACAGTCCGGCGGATTCTTCTTCTTCTTCAGTCGTCAGTGCTGTTCCTTTGGAGGATGTCAGAAATGAGCTGAGATGTCAAGAGGGCTTAATTGCAAATATTGTACAGCCTTCAAGCTTCACACCTCGACAAAGTTGGGAAGGGCATAAACCGGATTACAACCAAAACATGAGTCGTGCCTTCAATCTTGAGACTCGTCTTTACTCTACTCTTCTAATGCGATGGTCCCAATTCTAACTTTGGGTAAGCAGATGAGAGTGCCATTAACATCTTAAGACACAAGCAGTGTCTAGTCAAAGTAGTCTAGTAGATCTATAAGACGTCCCTGCGGAAGCAGCTGAACCCATCTTTATGTATGAGTCCCTTACTAGGACTAACTATAGCCATTAGTCATATCATTCATTACAACTAAAAACTATTTGAAAGCCTATAGATAACTAGCAGCTGATCAAACACCGTTCAGTGCAAAATCTGCACAACTCAATTATGTTATAATGTAACTCTTGAGTCTTGATTTACATTTCTTAACACCCCAAAAACAATTTACTTGTGTATACTAATGTTTCTTTAACATTGTGTTACTCCCACGAATTGCTAATTCAATTTACAAGCGTAGTTTCATGTTGATCCTAGAAGACATTTGTTCTTCTAAACCAAACTCTTGCACTATGTCATTATACCTCATTATCTTAATTACTCTAAACTATTATCAAATCACTAGTAAGAGACATTAACTTCATGTCAATTATATTGGTCATATCTCAGTTTTAATTTTTAAATTAGGGACTAAATTTCAATCTAATCATTCTTTAACCAACTTCAGTCTATGCCAGAGTGGCTTTGCATGTACCCCCTCGAGTTCAAAACACAGAGATCCGACCCGACAGGAGCACTACCAACCGCAATCTCGGATCAACCCGAACGACAAGTATGTATAGAACACCTTCAAACATTCAACTCAATATAAATAGTCAACCAAACCATTATCCATATTGCACTCATCAAATTGTCATTCCAAACAAAGTCAAATCATAATATGCATTTAAGTTACTTTTTAACATCAATGTATCAAAAATAAATACAATACACTCTTTTTCTTTTACTGTCTTTTTTGGTGCGCAGTTTTCACCGGCTTTATCAATGACAAATCTACAATTCACTCTATTATCACTCGAACAATTTAATTATAACAGTATCAAAATAGAAAATATAATTATGTTGTGACAGCTTCCTACAAGGGTCTTAGCCAATCATAACAAATTCAGAAAATAAAATGTCTCATTGCTCTTGCCCTGGTACTCATAAATATGCATAGTGTGATATGTAGGGATTATTGGACACCCCAATCACGTCTTTGAAATCCATAAATACCTCTTTCTCATACGAATCCATCACCTTCTTCTTATCTCGATAAAGGAAAATTACTTATCTCGACAAATGAAAATTACAGTATCGGTGAGAGTGTGTTAACACCCAAAAATAATTAAGCTGTAGGCCGAGGGCTGAGAGAAGGGGAAGAGAAATTAGTGCGTGAAGGCAAGCCACATGATTAAGATAAAAGGGGGTACTTGGTGACAGAGTGGAATCAAAAGAGGTCCTCGGGGCACACTAAAGACGAAAACACCCTGAGGGAGGGTTATGCCCGAGGGCCAATGGGCTAAGCCAAGGGAGAGTAATAGCCTCAGCCTATAGAGGGCCAAGGCCAAAGGTGGCTCGGGTGCCTAAGCTATTGCCTAAAGGTCAAGAGCAGCCGTGTAACCGAATGGCCGAAGCAAGGCAGGTGTTGCATGGAAGGCAAGGAAGACGCGACACGAAGACAGAACGTGGGAGCAGTTGAAGAGGAGGAGCGAAGCCGAAAAATACGGAGCAGCGAGCATTTACCCCACTAACCGTGCTAGTGGGATCGTGGGTGGTTACTCCGCTTCTTTTAGGGCCTAGGAAGCAATGAGAGCCGTTGATCTTAGATTGATCCAATGACAGGCAAGGGTTGACTCGCATAGTGGCCAACGAGGGCCTATATATATATATATATATATATATATATATATATATAGCAAAGAGAGTAATTGTAAAAAGACATCCAAATTAATCAAAAACTCTACATTTATTTCACTTTATCTTTCTTTACCGCATTTTTATCTTTTACTTTATGCATTAGGTCAGTAGTATAATCCAACCCCCACGTCCCTCTCACTCAAGCTGACCCTTTCTAGAGGAGTCAGGATACCCACAGTTGAGGAGCAGAGATCCATCCTCAGCGCAATTGATTGAAGAAAAGAGGAATCAAAGACTGTCCAAACCTCTGACCGATCCCACGCCTAGGACCTAAGAGTTTGACGACAACAGAGTGGAAGAAAATTTCCTACAACAACAAATTTGTCACCAAACATGAACACAGAATTTACGGGTCTGATATCAACTTCACCGAAACTAGAAAAGACTAGTGCTTCTTGACAATGTTGACGTGAGGAATTCAAAAACAACGACTGTTTTCCAAATTGACGACCTTGGTGTTAGAAAAATACAAAAATTAGTACGTTTTGATAGGTGCAACAAGATAGAACAGGCCTCCAGTTGAGTGGAACCAATACCAAAAGTGTGTTTGAGGTTGATTTTGTGTCAGATTATGAAGTTTGGTATTTTGTGTGGTCAAATGATGAAAAATCAAAGGGAGTTGGAGTTCGCACGACAACAACGTCGTGATCTATCTATCTATGAAAGAGTTGGAGAAGATGAACAGTGTAATTTAAAGGGGGAGCTAGAAGGAAACATGGGGTGCTCCTAGCAGAAATGAAAAAAAAAAAACTAAAAGAAGTTATGGGCTGAATATGTTGTTGTCGTGTAGTAATACTTTTATGTTATGAATAATATGAATTAGTGGATGTCCACTCTTAGGCTTCTGCATTCCTCTAAGTCTCTTCTTGATAAGTCTCAAATTGTGTGTCTTTTTAGTTCTTGTTTTTAGTAAATTATGTAACAATCTAGTTCTAGTCTTGAGCTATTTTACTACCAATTGTTTGTTTTGTTTTTAGATTAAACTTTGAGCAAAAGTGAAGGAATTGGAGTGTCAAAAGCATAAAGAGAAGTCTCAAGCAAAAAGGGAGTAAAAAGCTAGAAATCTACACAGTCAGAAGGTGGCACGACCAGTGCGTGTTTTGGCACAACCAGTGCGTGATCTGGCATGACTAGTGCGCCTGCATCAGATTCCAAAGCTGTTACACTTTGTTGCTTCATTGCTTGTAATGAGACTTAACTCACTTGTCTCTCTTTTTAGCCTATATAAAGCATGAATTTTTGAGTGCTTAGGACCATGTTATGCTATTGCATACACTACTCAAAGTTTACCTTTAAGATTTTATGCAATTTACTTTCTCCATTTGAAGCTTTTGTTCATTCTAATTCTTGCACTTTACATTCTTGCAACCTTACTTTCAGTTCTTTATTTTCCAGCACCTTTAGATTCTGGACTTTACTTTCTGTCATTTACAATTCCGCAGTTTGTATTTCCGTCATTTACATTTCTTGTCATTTATCTTTCATGTCTTCTTCTTCTTTAAGTCCTTGTCTACAATGATCATGAATGAGTAGACACTTCTAGTTTTGGGATTGTGGGAATAATCCAATGATAGATCCCTGAACAGTTCCAAGTCTAGACTCTTATTTTATTAAAGTTCTTATTCTATTCTAACCTCATTATTTTTAAAGTCATAATTTAAATATCAAACGAATTACCGAGAGGTGAAGTTTGATATTATAACTATGAGGTTAGACTACATGATCAAAACAGGGGAATAGTTTTGAGAGACTTGGCACAATAAGGTTTGAACTTAAGGGGTATTGGCAATAATCAACCATGAGAATAGGTTTTGATTATTGTTTCGAGGCACACTCTTGTATTCCGAGAGGAAACTTGAATTGCCGTTGAATACCTTGTCCTTAGAAAAGAACCTTAACATAAAATAGAGGATGGATGAGGGATTGTGAAATGTTTCTATCATTGGGATGAAACCACAATCCTAGGACGCCTTTATAATTCTGAATTTAAAACCAACAAAAATTCCTTCTACTACAATCAGTCCTTTTAATTAATCACAATCGAAAATAATATTGGTAATCATAAAGTCTCTATGGATCAATATTTTTTATTACGCGATAGAACCGTATACTTGCGGCCTATTACTTCTATAATTGAATTGTCAGTGGTTTTTTTATTATTGATCATTCACTTGTCAATTTGTATCCTAAAAATAAGACATAGTAGTAGTGTAAACACACACTTGTGATGAGTATAATGTAAAGACCCTCTTATTCTCTTATTCTCTTTTTTTATCTCTATTCTCTTATTTGATTTCTCATATTTTTCCTTACTCAAGTTTTGGTTATTTTCGAAAAACATTGTCGGTAAAACAAAAAAATTTAATTATGATAAAGAATGAAAACAAGTACTCCATTATAATGTTTTTGTTAAATTTTGTAATTCTTAAAAAATCATTCATTTTTCTAGAGTCGAAAAACAATTATTATGCTAGTTTAGCTTTCATAAACGATGCTATTTTAGTTTAAAAGTTTATCAATCTTTTTTAAACCTTCTGATGCATAATTCTCCTTAGCGAATTTGTAAATTTAAATATATATATATATATATATATATATATATATATATATATATATATAACACTATAACTTTATATAAGAATATGCCACCACTGTAACAAAAATGTTGTTTTAAACCGGAAGTTTAGTAGTTTATATACTTCTGCTATTTGGTGTATGTTCAGCTATATTACCCTAAAGTAACTATAACATTTGATATTGATTCTTTTGTCGACCGACAGATTCTTCAATTTAATGAATTTTTATCTATCATTTGCTCTCGGTGCCTGTCAATTATAACACTATTTATTAGCTAGAAAAAAATAGAGTTAAGTTTGATAACTATTCTAAGTTTTTAGAATATATAGAACTAAGATGTTAATTGATTAGAGTAGTGAAAATCACCCGAGAGATGTTTTGCACTCATGTGTTAATCTATTAATGGAGGTAAGAAGTTATATAGAGCAGTTAGGATCACCAAAGAGAAGTTTTGGCGTCTTGTTATTGTTGGAATAATGGCATTCAAGTGTAAGTTACATTATTTTTATAATATAATAATTATATATAATATTAATGTTTTTCTTCTTCTTTTGACAGGATATAATATTAATGTTGGTTTGTATGGATTCATTATTATATAGTTATGATTATATGGTCTATATTAACGTTGGTTTAATGGACATAATATATAGTTATGATTATATAATATATAGTTATGACTAATTCTGAAACGCTTATTTGGTTTATATGGATTCATTTCATGTTCCATTTTTATCATCATTATATATACGTTTCAATTGGTTTCATCACTTGCTTTTCTGGTTATAATATATATTTATATGTATAGCTGTTATGCTATGAGTTTTAAAAACATGAGTCCGTTGGATACTTATGAGCATAACGGATATATATTTTTGGATATAAAATGAGGAAAGTTTGGAATATATGGGAGTGTTTTTTTAAACAAAATATAATAGGAGGTAGTTCTGGACAGAGACCTCTTTTACACTTTATTATTGATACATATCCTGGGTTCATCTCCTGATACTCATACACCTCATTCTTGCCAGTTCGGATACCTGAGTCGCTACCAGTGATCTCAGACGAGACCGGTTGTACTCTCGGGGGATTTGCGCTGTAGAGGCGGATAAATCCTTAAGGGCAGTCGCAAGATGCCTCCGGTTGTTTTTCCTCACATTCGTTCTTTTGCAGGTACCATCTCAGATTCTTCGTTCGTTGTTGCAGGTCAGAATTTCCCTACAGTTATTGGATTAGAAAGGAATGTTAATCGATTAGGATAATGAAGAACCACCTAGGAGACAAAGTTATTAATGGATTATGACTATTCTAGGTGTGTTTTGGGTGATGATTGACCATTCATAAGCTAGTTTAAAGCGACCATAAACCATGGATGATGAACAAAATATTTAAAATCATAGAGATCCTTAAGAAACACAAAGAAATGGATGGAACCAAAAATTGTAGAAATAGACACTGTTGCTTGGGATTAGTGGGGACTTGGGATGCATATTTGATTAGAGATGACGATCACTGGACAATTACCCACCCAAGTTGATGATGACACCCTTGTACTTAGAAATTCTAAGGGACGCTGATGATGATGATCAACGTATTTACCCGTTTAAGGAACCTTGTAACAGTATGGGCAAGCACTCATCGCAGTATAGGAGAGTTGTACCTCGATATGGGCGAGCCGTACCTCAATGATTGATGATGATGATGATGATACGTGGGGTGGTAAGTAAAAGATTATGGAAGTAGTAATTCCGAAGACCATGAGTTGGCCTTGCGAGTAGCGCTAGTGGGGAGGTCTTAAGCGGGGCACTTCTGAGGCGTTCCACAAAACACTGGAATACCCTGACTTCAATCTATCTATTGCCTTGTATATTGAGGGTTTAGGCATGGCAGTTAAGCATGACATTGGCGTAGATGCTGTTAGGATTGCGTTGACGTTGTAGTCCTAGGACCATTCGTTAGGTCGCGACGATGAGGCTTATATGGCGATTAGTTGATGATTGTTTGTGTATGCATGTTATGTGTGTTGTATCCACTACTGTTGATTGTTTCTTATGTTATGTGATTTCCTCACTCTTCTTTATTTGTAGCTACTCGTGTGCAATTGGACACGTTTAGGTGAAGAACTTGATAATGATTAGGAGCCTATCGACGTGGATGTCGAGGAGTAGTTCGTGCAGATGATGATCATTATTACTTTCTATTAGTTTTAGTTATTTATTTTTTAAAGTTGTGACGAAGTGGAAAAAGCTCTAAGACATGTGACACATGGGTTTCACAGGGTTTTTAATGTACTTTTTGTTATTTGATTTTATTCATGTTTCTGCTTTTGTTGGTGATACTTGTTATTTCGTTTGATTCAAATTTTTATAAAGACGTAATGTTACTTAAGTTATTCCATCATTTTGTCAAGGATTTGTTCCTATTGCTCATATTAGTTCGCCTTTTTTTATAGAAAATAGGGCATGTGGGCCAGCTCTAGCCCACATGGCTTTAAGGGTTTCTTTGGCCTCATGAAAATAGGAGACGAAGCAGCCCACATAGCTTCTAAATCCACTAAATGCTTGATACAATCAGGGGGTGGGATAAGTAATCAAAGGGGTATCATCAGAGATGAAGCAGCTCAAATTGGCTAGCCCATCAGCAACCATATTGGCCCAATTAGAAGCGATGAGAGTCTGGATCCGACGAAGGAGATTTCGCTGATGAGAGTCACCAGTTTTATTAGCATTCAAACACATCACGAGAGCTTTCGAGTCCAAGTTAACCACAAGCTTTGAAAACCCTAAATCAGCAGCAATTTGCAGACCCCTTTGTGGTTGAAGTAGAAAGTGTGCTTTAATGTAATCAAATAAAAAATGACCACGTCATTCGAATAAAGTTTAGCATTTCTCAACAAATAAATGCATAAGTCAAAAACAATACAAAAATTATCACATAAAGGGACCGAACCCTGTTTAATGTAAAAAGAGACCCCTTGTGCACTAAACGAGCTACAGTTCCTAATGTGAAATTAGACAAAATTTCTTACTAATAATACATAAAATAAATTTTGAGGCCTTTTTTTAACGGGAAAAAAGCCACTGCAAGTATCTTAAGTACAAGGTCTATTCAATCAAGAGTCAAGAAGATAGTGTGCTACAAAAGCACCACAAGAGAAGACATATTGAAGTCTTAGAAGCAATGTTTTAAGAACCAGCCTGGGGATCGACTCAGTTTAGGTACTGGGTCACTGAGTCTAGGGTTGGACAAAAGAGTCAATAGTTGAACCACATGACAATTGACCCGGTCTCAATTAAAAAAATTTCAAATTTTCAAGACTTATTAAATTGCATACCTATAAAATTTAATTTACTAAAATTTCACAATAAAAAGTTCTTCGGTAAAAAACTTTTTTTTGAAGCAATAAAAAATAGAGGTTCTTATAAAAAAAGCTCTTCTATAAAAACATTAAAAAGTTATAATTACAATATTAAAAGTTTTTTTTTGGTTACCATATATTAGAAGTTTTTTTTGACAGCTATATTAGAAGTTAATATTGCAATAAAATAAAGAATGTGTATTATAAAAAGCTAATCTTAGCATTTACCAAAAAAAAAAAACTAATCTTAGCTACATAGCGTTAAAGACGAAAACAAAGGAAAAGTTTATTATAATAATAAATAAATAATCCATGAGGGAATTTAGTTTCTTGGATCTAGATAATGGAACTTCATATTTTCTAAATGGACTATGAAATTCGGTAAAAAAAAATTGGAGTATGAAATATATATCTTCAATATGCCAATTGAAAAAAAAAGCACGGATACTATGAAGCTCGGATACGTGATACGATACGACACGATACGTGGATACGGGAAAATTTTGAAAATCAAAATACGATACGGCAGGGATACTTCAATAAAAAATTAAATCAAAATTTAAAAATATAAAACATAACTAAAGATACTTCACTTCACTAATTGACAATTGCTCATAATATTCAATAAATCACATTTACAAAAAAGATACTTCCGATCAAAATAAGTAAGCATAGTTAAATGTATTTTCCCACCCATTTTAAAACATATTCTTCCTCCTACGAAAATGTCACAAAAGATATACAGTCTATTACCCAAGTTAGAATATAGGAAAAAACATCATAAGTCATATCCGAAAGAAGTTTAGGATCTATAGAATTGCCTACTATTCACTACTTAACACTAACTGTGTCATTCTCCTCTCCTCCATTTCCATCATAAAAAAATAACATAGCTTCTAACTCTGGTTCATCAAGAGACATCTCAGGATACTCCCAGGATACGTATCCCCAAAGTGTCCTTCAAGTATCCGGTAAGTAACTTGTCTTTTTTAATTTTAAAATAAATATAAATTCCAAGATACTCCTAGGATACGTATCCGGAAGTATCCGACAAGTATCGGTATCGGATACGTATCCGACACGGGTACGTGACCTATTTTGGAGTATCAGGGCTGCTTAGCACGGATACCAGCAATGAATAGCATGGCATTTCACGTTTGATGCCCAAGGTCTTGGGTTCAATACCCACCCCAACCATTTTTTGTCAATATCCGATCCCTTAGCTTGCACGAGCCGCTCAGGGGTCCGGTTCCCAGTTAGCTCGGTCCGAGCCGGTTCTCGAAACAATGCTTAGAAGATAAGAATGACGGTAAAGAGTTCCTAAGAAAATAGATTGGTCGAGCCGGTCAGGGGTCTGGTTCCCAATTTGCACGGTCCGAGTCGGTTCTTAAAACAATTCTTAGAAGATAAGAATGAAAGGTCAAGAGTTCGTAAGAAAATAGATAAATCAAGACAGCTATAATGGCTTCTCAAGTTTACAAGTCATTCTTAAATCAAGACAGCTATAATGGCTTCTCAAGTTAACAAGTCATTCTTCAAAGAAGCCTCACAACTTAAGAAGGCAACAGCATGAAGCTTCTTAAGATGAGAAGACACAAGCATTATAGCTTCTCAAGTTGAGAAAGGTCAGGTCAACTAGCTTTTGGGATTAGAAGATACATAACATGATGAATCACAAGAATAGAAGACATCATAAGAAGCTTATGTAACAATAGAAGATTTAACATTAGAAACTCAATATCAAACGTATGTTAACAAATGCCTTAGAAGGTCTGGGAACAATTAGCAGAAGCATTGAAAGTGAAAAAATAGAGTTCAGGAAATACACTTGACAGAAGCTAGGAGCTTCTGCTGCAAGTAAAGAAAACCTGCAGAAGTGCATCACCTTTTTCCACATAAAGTGCCAACGAGTATATTGACCTTTGGGGCCATTTCCAACGACTCTATTGTGTTCCAACCTCTATAAATATCTCGTGAAAGGCCTTATTTAATGTTTGAGAGTTTGTTACAATTTTTGTATCTTCTGAAGTAGCTTCGTAGAAGCTTCTAAAGCACCTATATATTCTCTCACCCACACTTAGTGCTCATCAAAGTTTTTCTAGGATAATATATGAGCGTGTTCATAGCTATTGTGATTAGATTCTATTAGAAACCTATTTTCTTCACAAGCTATTGTATTTCAAACCAAAAACCTAAACCTTATATTATCTTTGTACCTTCTTAACATGGCATAGGTTTGCTTGAATGTTAGAGAAGATGCCTAAGTAGTTTCTTAGAGTGTTTCAGTTGCTAGATCTATGGAAAAAACTAGTGTTTCACTAGATAGAGATGTAAAGTGTAAACTATTTGGAAAGTAGTGGAAATACTCACTGAGTGTAAAAAGTGAGTGTAACTCTAATTGATTGGGGTGAACCACTATACTTCTTATGTGTCATTTACTATTTTCCCACATTTTCTCTTTCATAGCACTTTGTTTTAAAAGAAAACTTTTTCTGCACAATTGAAAGAATGCTGCTTTAAAAGGTTTCTCACTATTTCAAGCTAAATTTTCTTTCACCGTCTCCTTATAAGAACCACAATATTTTATATCTTCTCAACCAATCATTGTGTCTACAAAATATCATCACTTGTCTAAGAAGCAAGAAATACAATTTACAAACCATTTATCAAAATACTTTCCTACACAACCTAGCTTCTAAGAAGATATAGGATGACTAAAGCTTCCAAAGTTTATATTTATGTTCATGTCTAAGAAGAAAAGTAACTTACATCTTCCCAGCTAATTTGGTGAAATATGGTGGTGGTAGAGGTGAAATATGGGAAGGGGGTTTGTGTAGAGACAGAGAGGGGGACAGTTAGAGAGAGGGAGGCGGTTAGAGAGAGGGAGGGAGAGAGGAGTGAGGGTGGAAGTTAATTTTGTTGTGATGGTGGTGGTGGAGGTGAAATATGGGAAGAGGGTTTCTTAGAGAGAGTGAGAAAGAAAGGAACGACGAGAGAGATAGAGAGAGAGAGAGAGAGTGCAGATGAGTGGTGGTGAAGGGTGGGTTCGGGTAGAGAGAGAGGAGAGTAAGGGAGAAAGAGAGTGAAGTGTGAGAAATGGAGAAGTGTGGTTTAGGGAAGAAGAGAGAAGAGGAGAGAAAGTGAGAGAAGAGAGAATAAGAGGAAATGAGAGTGGTTCAGTCAGATATAAAAAAAAACTTAAAATTAGCGAGGGAAATTCCCTCGCTAAATCCCTCGCTAACTTTCTCGTAATCTGTGCTTTTTCTTCAAAATCTCACTTGAAACTAGCGAGAGAATTTCCCTCGCTAATTACCTCGTAACCCATGTGTTTTTTCAAAACCCCGCTTAAAATTAGCGAGGGAATTTCCCTCGCTAAATCCCTCACTAATTTCCTTGTAATCCGTGATTCTTTTTCAAAATCTCGCTTAAAATTAGCGGGGGAAATTTCCTTGTTAACTTCCTCGTGATCCGTGATTCGTTTTCAAAATACCGCTTAAAATTAGCGAGCGAATTTCCCTCGCTAAATTTTTTTTGCGACGAATATTATTTCCCTCGCTAATTTCCATCTCTAATACTACTTTTTTTTGTAGTGAAGAGATGAGGAGAAATAAGCTAAACAGTAAGGGAAGTGAAGTAGTTTATTATTTGACACCAACTCAGGAGAGCTAGCTCTGAATGAAGATTCTCATTTAGAGAATGTACAAAGCTAAAAATGAACTAGCTAAGGATGCTAGATGATCATACACTCCAGGAACTAAACACACTCAAACACATATACCTCCTTCAGAGAAGTCGTTATAATTGTTGAGGCAAAATCCTTTGGATAAGTTTTGATGAAAACAAATCATTTGGATAAGTGTTTAAGTTATCCGATACATTTTGGATCTAACAGATCTTCTTAAGTAATCTTAAGTGCAGGAAACATTCAACCACTTCTCAAGAAAGTAATATGATAGAAGAGCATTATCAAAGAAGGCATTGAGGATGAAATGAAAGAAGAAAATAATGAAGTTACAATAGCTTCACTAGTCAAGAAGACTATCTTCAGTGAAAAGGCCTGAATAGATCAAGAAGGCACAAACATGTGTCCAAACAAGAAATTAATGATGATTAACAAGAAGACATATGAATGAAGATAGATCAAATTCCTCTCAAACATGAGAATACATGTTCTTCACTAAGGAAGAAGTCTTACAAGCAAATCTTCAAGACAAGAGATCAAATGATCAAAGCCAGTTGAACTTGATAAGTGATATTCAACTGAGAAACTCTATTCTGTAAGAATACACTCTCCAGAAGCTCATAAAGCAAATGTAAGAATCTTCTTATGTCATAGTAGTTTTAATCAAAGGCTTCTCACAATGAGAGGATTGAATCTTAGACATATTCTCATAAGATGATTGAGCAAAAGGACTTTTAAACAACTGTTTATGAAATCTACAAGAATCTTATGAAAGAGTAAAATCAAGAGTGCATGGGTCTACATTCTTAGAGTGACCAATGAAGTATGTATCAGATAAATATAATACAAAGAGCTTATACATCATCAGAAAAAATTTTTATAAGCTCAGCTTTTCAGAAAATACATGTCAAGCTGGTGGAAGTGTCCAGAAGATACAATCACTAGAATGAACTCACAAGGTCACGTGTTAAAGACACAATCAAAGAAAGACAAAAATCTAACAAGATCAATCTTGTTACGGAAAGATAAGTGACTCAAAAGACGTTCAGAAGACTCTTCAAGAATACACTTCAGAAGATAGAGTTCAGAAGATACTCAAGATGATATGTTCAGAAGATACACTTCAAGAATACAATGTTTATTCAATATTCAGAAGATTCGTATTCAAGTTTTAGAAGCCATTATCAAAGCACTTGAACAAGTTCAGAAGCTACATTACTCAGATGCCACTTTGCTCAGAAGCTTCAAACACATGTTGTGAGAGTGTACGGATCTGCAAAAGTGAAGGAAGTAGACCCGATTTACGTTAGAAGTCTTCAACAACTACTTTAAGTCTTTGGAGAAGATATGCAATGGATCTATTGGGTAAAATATTCTATAAATACCCAATGGATGATCACATTCAACGTGTGTGAGTAGATTGCAAGCCTACACCAACACTTCCCTTCATATGGCTTCCTAAATAGCTTCTGAAGCTCATCATCAAGCTTCTGAAGATCTATCATCTCTCTCAATCATACTCAGCATGCTTACACATTCATTATGGGAACATTCTCTGAGTATGTAATATCTTTGGAAAGCATAGAATGATAGATATCATGTAAGTGTCCAAGCTAGTGTAGTTCCCAAACAGAACCCAAACACTACCTTATCTGTGTACGTTCTTAACAAAACATTGGTTGCCAGATTGTTAATGAAGAAGCCTATGTAGGGTCTTAGAGGTTAGTGCCTTCCTAGCATGACATTGGTTGCGGGAAACGTTAGTGAAGATGCCTAAGGTGTTCCTTAGAGGTATTATAGTTGCTAGTGCTGTAGAAGAAAACTAGTGGAATAGTTGAAAGCGCTGTCAAAGAAACTATCGTTGTTGTAGCTTGTGATCGGCTTGTAAACTATTTGAAAAATAGTGGAAAACCAATTAAAAATGTTTTGTTTCCTCCGAAAGTCCACCATGGAACGAGTAAAAAAATTGCATTCTTCTGGAAACTTATTATGTTTCCCTTTGTTTTGGTCTTCTTTTCCAAATTTCATTATATTCTTCATGTTCCGGACTTGGCAAAACCTTGCAGGACTTGGGCCTGGCCGATTCCCGTACTCCAGGTAATCCAGATGTACTCAAATTCGTGGTACCCGCATCCAACGGTCAGGATCCATGCACCTGCATCCAACGTCTCAGGTACGACACCTTGCCTATAAATAGAGGTTCCGCCCTCCAGTCACGGTAACTTTATTCTCATTCGCATTACTCTATTTCCCCTTATCTCTCATTCTCTTTCTCTTACTGACTTGAGCGTCGGAGTGTTTTGTAGGTACCCCCCTCCCGACGTGGACGTGTGAGCTATCTCGGACATCCCATGCTCAATCCTCAACCTTTGGAAGCACATTCACTCAATCTAGTACCCCAGGCTTAACCGTACAGGGAGCCTAGGTACCGAACAATGGCGACCACAGTGGGAGCATAACAACTTGCTTCCGGACTCCATCAACTCTCTATCTTCAGATCTCTCTTGCTATACGAATTCTTTCCGATATGCTTCTTCTTCCCGAGGTAAGCCCCGACCTCCACTCATTGAATCAATAGCTGCCATTTCACATCGCTCGCAGGTCTAGCTCGCCTCCAATACGGCTTAAGCCCATCTAATCTCGAATCTTCATCTATCTTGGATCTTCATCCCGTCTTGGATCTTCATAGCTCGCCTCCAAAACGGCTTGAGCGCATCTAGTGTCAGACTTTCTATCTATCAGTCAGATTGGATTTCTTCTCTGAATTCTCGAATCTGACCTCGAATTTCTGTCTCAGCTAGCTATCTTGCAGCTGGCCCATAGCGGCTTCAACAGCTCTCTGATCTCTAAGCTCCGGCTCCATTAGAGAGTCCGGATAAGAAGTCCACAACGACTTCTTCCCAATTTCGCCTTGTACGAGCCAACCTCTGATCCCCGAGCTTCGCGCTCCATCAGAGGCAGAAGGGCGGGGGTCCACAGCAACTTCCGTTGGAGGAATCATTGGAGAGGGGGGCCCACAGCGGCCTTCCCATCTGTGAAGACCGAGGCCAATCTCTCTCTGACACTTGGCCATTCTGGAGAGGGGAGCCCGCAACAGCCTTCCCATCTATGGCTCCTCAATATCATGAATCCAAGCCTCAAAATTCTATTGTTATATCTACTTCGGAATTCTATTGTTATATCTGCCTCGGAAATCTACCGATTATATCTACGTCGGACTTTGGTTATCTCATCTCGGCGTCGAAATTCTATTTTCTATCTCGGCTTTCAATTAGAATGAATTAAACATGCAAACAACATAGGCATCCAAAGAAAGATAGGCGAAGCTAAAATTGAGAAATTAACAGCAGGGTAATTAAGGCCGGAAAAGGGATAGAGCCCAATGTACTTTACAAAACAGACTAGTCTACATTCTCCACATTCTTCTCTCCCTCGGCCTCGGCAGCCTTCAGATCAGCAGCAGCTGGATTTCCCTCCTCTTCTACAGCTTCATTCTTGAGGTCGGCTTGGTTCTCTACCGGAGAAGATGCTGATGCCGGATCGTAAAGCACTTGGCCTTTGAAGACGATCTTCCCATCCTCTGCCTTGTTCGCAACCTTAAGAAGACTGGTGTCCAGTGTAGGCTCGAGGAGGAGGGCCATCTGTAAGCAGCGCTTGAAGCCGGTCACGTCCCCTGTGGCAACCCTGTCAGTGAGGCTTGCCTTATCCTTCTTCAGATGCTCTATTTCCTCGGCGCTCTTCTTCTTCTCAACCTTGGCTGCCGCCAATCTATCTCGAAGTGTTTGGAGTTCTGTCTGCAGTGTCAGGATCTCTGCGATATTTTTTGCCTGATCCCTGGCTTTGGAGTTCGCCTCGTCAAGCTGCTTCTGAACCTCGGACAGTTTGCTCAGCTCAACCTTGAAACTCCGGTTCTCTTCAGAATAAGCTACCAAATTACAATCCCGGTAAGTTTTTAGGTCACGAGAAGTGTGAATCAACTCACCATCTAAGTATCTATTGTGAGCTTCAAAGACAAAGATCTTACCTCGGAGGCGGGCAGTTGTTTTCTCCGCTATTAGCTCCTCCAATTCCTTGAAGGCCTCAACACCCATCCTGCCAATTCGGGCGCAGGCCTCAAAATCGGCCATGGTAGCCTTTTCTTTACCCTTCTTCTCTGTCCTCCTTTCTTCCTGCCATTGTTTTTGCCTTTTCAGGACGGCAAGATCAGCATCAACAGCCTCATCATGGTCTCTCTTGTGGCTCTCCTTATTGACCGGCCCCGAGCTCGGCTTCGAAGAAGACTTGACAGTAGCAGGAGAATTTAATTGAGATTTTTGTTTTTCAGCAGTAGGCTTGCCCCTAGTAGATTGGGAATTGCTTGCCACCTTTTCCAGAATGGGGCCGGATCCTGATCTCGAACCCGTCCCCTTTTTCTCTGTGGGTTTCTTCTTTTCAGGTTCCCTCTTGGCCACCTCTACCTGCACGGAGGTATCAACATTGGCGTTCTCAAAAATGTCATAAGATCGTCCATTTTACCTAGAAAAGAAAAAGAAAACGGTCAGAATCAGCCTCAGAAATTTCCCGAGACCAACTCGGAGTATAATGACATAAAGACATTGAAATAAAAAGTCAATACAAGAAGCAAAGTATCTCTTCAACTTGGCCTCAGACCCGGCCACGGCGTCAATCATGGAGCCGCAATGGAACTTCAAGACTTTCTTGGTCAACTCCTACCCCCACTTGTTGATCAGCTTGTACGACTCCACGTCATCCCCTGTCAGCAAATTCGGCTTCATAATGTAAGAATTGGTCTCGATCTCCTCTCCACCTTGGACGAAATGTTCCCGGCTCCACGACAACAGAAAATGCACCCTGGTCAGATCCTTCCCCTCGTAGTCCGGAATTGATAATTTGGCTGCATTATTCGAGGCCTTAACAAAGAAGAGACTCAACTTGATGTCCTTATTGGAGTCGTTTGCCGGAGCAAAGTAGGAGCGTTTTGTATTGCCCCGCAGTCCGACATGTCCTTGTCTCTTGCTGCCTGACCCCGGCTCCGGCGAATGAAATTCGTTGAAAAAGCAGAAGAAGACCTTCGCGGAGGGAACCCTTCCGAGGTGCTCCACGACCAACTCGAAATCGCGCATGAAACCCCAACCATTTGGGTGCAACTGAGAAGGGGCAACGTGCAGGTAATTGAGCACGTCCTTCTGAAATTTGCTGAGTGGAATCCGAATTCCCATAGTCTCCAACATGACTCCGTAGAAGAAAAATCTCATTCCGTCATGCTCAGTGCACACCGGCATATCATCAACCGCCATCAACTTCCATCTCTGGTTGGCAGGAGCAGCGATGAACCGTTCATAGTAAGACACAGGCTTGTCAGGCCTCAACTTTGGGCAGATGTCGCAGATTCTCTTAGATACCCAGTCATATGCTTCGTCGGCCGTTTTCTCATCTTCCTCTACGGCGACCTCGGGTTCCTGAGCTTGGGAACCAACCTCGACATTTTCTTCTCCAGCGTTCTCTTCAATTGTTCCTTCTGAGGCCTGCTTGACAAACTCCCTAGCCGAAGCGCCCGACATTGCAGGAGAATCCACGTAGGTGGAAGAAAGCAGAGACGGAGCTCCCTTGGGGGCAGTATCGGGTCTCCAGTAGCTGACCTCCTTAAGATCAGTTTACCAGGCGGAATAAAAGGTTGTGTTTCCTAGCTCTTGGATCGGACCATTATCTGCAAGGGGAGGACGACACTATCACTATCTAACTCTATCCTTCTAAATTATTATCTAATGACTAAGGCTAAAGCGGTACCGACCACGGCCTCGGCAACCCCAAGGCTGTTTCGTCTCCTCCTCCTGAGGTAGGCAGCGACGGTCACCAGAACGGCGACGTCCACCGCAGTCAAAAGGATGCTATAGAAACTATGCAGAAAAGGAAAACTAACCTCTGTGCAGGTATTTCCTGATGTCAACTTGAATTTTGATCTCGTCTCAGCAAAAACCCAGAAACCGTCGGCGGTGAACGACGGCGTTGATCTCGGACTGTGGTTGGAAAATTCTCAGTTTGCAGAGCTCAATCTCTCAGAAAATGCAAGGGTGGCAAATGAGCCCTTAACTCGCCTTATATAGGAGCGAGAGGCAAAGCGTCACGTCACATCAATGCATCCTTTCAATGCTGCACAACCAGGCACTCTCGATCTCACCAAGTGTCACGCCTCTGCCCCCCTCTCCGTGAATGACACGTGGCAGTCATTACCTCAAAGCAACAGGTTTATCAAGCCGAGGCCGACGTCATATTTCTCTCGTCCCCAACTTGGGGGGCCACTGTTCCGGACTGGGCCAAACCTTGCAGAACTTGGGCCTGACCCATTTCCTTACTCCAGGTAATCTAGCATGTACTCAAATTCGTGGTACCCGCATCCAACATTAGGAACCATGCACCTGCATCTAATGTCTCAGGTACGACCCATTGCCTATAAATAGAGGTTCCGCCCTCCAGTCACGATAACTTTATTCTCATCCGCATTACTCTATTTCCCCTTATCTCTCCTTCTCTTTCTCTTACTAACTTGAGCGTCGAAGTGTTTTGCAGGTACCCCCCCCTCCCGATGTGGACGTGTGAGCTACCTCGGACATCCCGTGCTCAATCCTCAACCTTTGGAAGCACATTCACTCAATCTAGTACCCCAGGCTTCACCGTATTGGGAGCCTAGGTACCGAACACTTCATATCTTTACATTAACCAACGGAAGAAAAGCTACTTTTTGATTCACCAACACTCGTAAATTAATTATGAAACATAAAAGAATTAGCAGTTACCTACAAATCTACAATCAATTTTGATACGATTAATGAACGTCAATATTAAAAGAAAATTTTCATCAACAACCAGAAGTGTGGTTGTCAGGAGAGAGGTGGGAGTAACAACTTGTGAAGGCAAAATCTCTAAGTCATGTTTTGATGAGAACAAAAAGTTTTGATAAGTTTCTTAAGCTTTCTGATTCATTAGTGTTCTAATGAGTCTTCTTGAGTGATCATTTAGACAGGTAAAAATCATTATATCTCAAAAGAACATGTGCTAGATATAATCACATCATGAGAAGAGAGTTTGAGCTTTAGAAGATGTTTGTAGGGCTCAAAGAGGTGCTCATAAGACAACAACAAGGAAACTATTGTATGAGCATGATATGAAGCAAAAGGAATGAATGGCAACAATGTACTCTTTAGTAAAGACATGACTCCAAGTTGAAGATGACTCAGAAGATACAACAGAAGGCTTTTCGAAGGTATCTCACTTTTTTACAAATCTACTATTTGTGGCCCCCACACCCTTTATTTAAAAATATTTCTTTTCCCAAATTTTTTAATCTACTATATAATATAATGTAATTAAATTATCATTTAATGATTTATAGTTAACTCCTATTTACTATCTAATCTAATATATATTTATCTAATCTAATATCTATTTATACAAACAAACCACATTTAAATTACTCAAACAAGCCTCCCTATTTACCTAAACTCATCCAACTAAGGACAACATTGTTTTTAACTATCACACATTTTTTCAAATTTTCTTGTCACTCCTACTTTTTTCTTACTTTCTCATACTTTTTTTCAAATTTCAAAATTCTAATCAAACCCACTCAATTTATTTTTCCACTATATATTATAATCTACTAATCAAGTAAAATAATCAATTGAAACCACGAGATAGCTGCACAGATATATAAAAAACACGGGATAACTGTACTGATATATAAAAAAACACGAAATTAATATCTAAAAAAATAAGAAAACTTAATGACTATTTAAACTACTGATTAATATTCAAATCAAACCCACCCACTTTCTTTTCTCACTATCTACTATAATCTATTGATCAACTAAAATAATCAATTTGCTTATCTAAAAAAACTAAAATAATCAGCTGAAACAACAAGATAACTGCACTAGTATATATAAAAAAACGGGATAACTTCACTGATTTATAAAAAACACAAGATTAATATCTTAAAAAAGAAAACTTAATTACTATTTAAACTACTGATTAATATTTAAAACACATGTGAGAAATATTTGTCACTAATACCTAAAAAATGACAAATAATTGTCACGGGTATATAATAAAACACGGGATAAATCTTTTTTATTGATAATCTACTATCTATCTTTTACTATCTACTATAATCTACTAATCAACTAAAATAATCAATTGAAACTATGAGATAACTACACTGATATATAAACAAACACGGGATAACTGTACTGATAAATAAAAAAACACAGGATAACTGCAATGATATATATAAAAACACGGGATAGCTGCACCGATATATAAAAAAAAACATGGGATAACAACACTGATATATAAAAAAATATTGCACTGATATATAAAAGAACACGAGATAAATTCCAAGATTGTTTTTAAATGATACTTTTACATTTTTTAGATTTTAATATTTATCTTTTTTTTTATTTGAGTCTCATTTTTTATCTACTCTAAATTTGTCTTTTTTTTTTCACGGGGTGTTGTCCAGACTATTTAAATTATGTCTAAGTCTATTCATGAAAAGAACACGGCAGCATCCGTGCGTATGCACGTGTATCCTACTAGTATAACCCTAAAGTCTATTTGCTAAAATTGTCACATGTTGCTAGTGTTATCAATCATAAATATTTAATGAAAATGCTTAACAAAAACCTATTTAATTAAAATACTTTATTAGATAAGAATTTAATGGCCATTTTTTTGTTACAGTGCATGGCCATTTTTTTGTTACAGTGAATGGCCACCTTTGGCCAGGATAACTTTATTCTCATTTTTTTGTTACAGTGAATGGCCATTTTTTTGTTGATCTAGATTTGTCATTGAATATGGAGGATTTCTTTCTCCATTGTGGCACTATGTGCAAAAGGAAAAAATCAAAGCGGACAGAGCACATGTTTTGGTTAGCTACTTGTTGGAGTATTTGGCTCGCAAGGAACGGTGCTATTTTCAAAGACAAGGAGGTTGATGTTGGTTCCACGTGGAACCGAATTAAGAGCTTAACTTAGAGTTGGAGAGTTTATAGATTGAAATGTAATTCATTTTTATCAATTTCTATGTGGTGGTCTAATCCACTACAATGCATAAACAATTTGTAACCTTATTGTTGATTGGAATTGAGCACTCCTAGTGCTCTATCAATGAAATTATTGCTTATCAAAAAAAAAGTTAATCAATAAAAAAACAAAAATGATGGAGCAAGAAGAACGCATGGGGAAAATAACCAAAAAGAATGCAGAAGGCTAGCTAGGGACACTTGAATTAGAAATGCTTTCAATTTATTTGTGGGATTGCCATTAATGAAAATGAAGAGTTTTTCGTGTTTTCCATTTTCATCACTAAAAACAACTAAAACTAAAAACTCAAAACAAAAACAGTTTTGTGAAGTTCTCATTGTTTGATTTAAAAATAGTAAAATAGAAATAGTTTTCATAAACAATTCTACAAAACACACCACTCAAACAATTTTTTTTCTTAAAGTTTTTAAAAACTAAAAACTATTTTCAAAACAAAATTCAAACAGGTCCTTAGGTTCTGGTAAAACAAATTTTAAAGGTCATAGGACAAATAATCTTTGTAGTGTGTGTCTTGATGATTTGCCTAATGAAACTTGTCTTATTTCGAAAGAAGATGATAAATAAACATAGCATAGGAGTTGAGGCCACATTAGCATAAGTTAGATCTTGTTACAGGGCTTCCAAAGATCAAATATGAGAAAGAAAAATCATGTGATGCTGTATCCAGAGGAAACATGTAAAATCGTCTTTCAAAACTCTAAACATGATATCTAGTCATAGACCTTTGGAACTTTTCCATATGGATTTGTTTGGTCCAACAAAACATGCAAGTCTAAGTGGAAAAGGATTTGATTTTGTGATTGTTGATTTTACTTTTGAAAAACAAAGATGGTGCTTTCAATGAGTTTAAAACATTTTTCAGAAAGATTCAGAATGAGACAAGTTAGAAGTAACATTACTACAGTTAGAAGTGACCATGGAGGAGAATTTGAAAATTCATCCCTCAAAGAATTCTTTGATGAAAATGGTGTGTCACATGATTTCTCCGGTCCAGGGACTCCTCAACAGAATGGAGTTGTGGAAAGGAAAAATAGAACAACACTGCAAGAAATGGCTAGAAACATGCTAAATAATTCTAAAATTGAAACATATTTTTGGGCTGAAGTAGTTAACAAGCTTGCTACATTCTGAATAGAGTCACCTTTAGAAAAATCTTGGAGAAAACCCCATATGAAGTTTGGAACACTAGTGCAGAAAAGACATTTAGCATCGGTTGTTTTGGACATTTAGCATCGGTTATCAGAGGATGCTAAATCCCCAGATACTAAATGTGGGACATTTAGCATCGGTTATTTAACCGATGCTAAATGTCCCCTGCTGATACTTTTAGCATCGGTTGTACTGTACAACCGATGCTAAATGTGCCCCTACTGGTACTTTTAGCATCGGTTGTACTGTACAACCGATGCTAAATGTCCCCCTCTGGTACTTTTAGCATCGGTTGTACTGTACAACCGATGCTAAATGTCTCCTGCTGATACTTTTAGCATCGGCTGTACTGTGCAACCGATGCTAAATGTCTCCAACTGGTACATTTAGCATCGGTTGTACTATACAACCGATACTAAAGGTCTACTGTTGGTACTTTTAGCATCGGTTATATTGAACAACCGATGCTAAATGTCTCATTTTTTTTATATTTTTTTTTTGGTTTTTGTCCATACCAGTCATCTAATATATAATAACCTGTTATATACAGAGAGATATTCCAGTCATCAACACATATAAAAGTACTTAAAATTCCATTAAAGTTAATAATGTCTTACATAGTGAGAACATAAGTTAAACTAATTAGAAAACAAAATACATAACAAAATGTGGTATCCACCATAACATATATAACACTATTGTGCACAAAATGTGGTGACCCTTTCCTAATTACACAAGTTAAGCTACGCACGAAATAGTGTATCCTTTTGCTCTGTACGTATCTTGAAAAAGAATTACGCCCAAAGCTAACGAGTCTTCTCAAGTTCCTCATCGGTGTATGACTTTGCATTATCAAATACCTACAAGTTTAAAATTTACTCAAACAAATTAGATTTCAAACTTTTATACCTTCTCCTAATTATCAAATACCTACTAAAAAAGACTTTGCTTTGACAAAATTTATTACATTCTCCCAATTATCAACAATACCGGCGCTCACAATGGTCAGCATTATAGAAGCAGTAGCTCAAAGGTTTGTTCAGCTAGGAAACAAGTTGAGGGAAGTAGAACAGATTCCAACATGTTAGTTATTACATACACTTCAGAACAATCATCCATGGCCAACTCAAAGAAATGCCTTAGCTGGTTCAACTAATATTGAACAAACTTTCAGATGGCCTCTTACCTCCATTGCCCAACTTGAACCCTATTTATAGGTGATCCAACAATGTTTCTCATTAAACCTTACCTTTGTCTTTGTATCTGCAAATTTGTGTAGGTTATCAGCATGCTTAGTTATGCTTTGGAGAATGAGCATGTGCTTTATTGTGCACTCCAGTAGTGAGTCAATACTGCACTGTTAAAGTTAACATAAAACTCTCAGCCATGTGAATAGGAACTACAAGTCTACTACATCCATCATAAAATCAAAACTTACTGAGACAGAAATGGTTAGAAATATATATTACCACAGGATACCTTTGCTCCATTTGGCACCGGTTCTCGTGATTCCAAATGCTCAGAAATAACCTCTCATCACTATCACTATCACTATCACATTCGTAACGAAGTGAAAACATGACCTACAGCAAAACAAAGATCTATCTTTAATGTAATTGAATGTGGCATTTTTCTTCCTACCTATCATAGAAGGTAGTCCAGTGTAATGGCCTGCTCCTAAACAATCTTAAAATACACGACTGCATATAATTGGAAAACTTTTGAAACAAGAAGTTAAGATTTTCATGAATATAATAAGAGTCAGTGCCTTTTGTATCAGCAAAGTCTAGCCACCTTTTGGACGAGGTTAAATCAAAAATGGCATTTAAATACTACAAAATCTCTTCATACATCATTCTTATTTGAAAAAAAAAGGAAATAGGATTTATATGAACAACATAAAATGTTAAAACTAAAGGTCCAAGTGAAGAACCCTGCCAGCACAAACTGCTACAATAACCGGACCAGCCAAATCACCAACAACACAACCTGAAAATCAAACAAATTAATAATCAACTTTGCATGATTCAACTAATTAAAGCAATTCAAGTAACTAATGACAATGTGACAGTGCTTGCATTGCATGCATTAATTCATAATCTTACCAATCCACTGGCCAACTGCAGGATGAAAAAGGGTAGCTCCAATACCTTCTCCAATAGAGGCAAAAATCAGAGATGCATTGCATCTAACTGTGGCTATGAAAATCATCTGTCTAATATTCTTATTCCTACTTGGACAAGCCATGAAGCTGCAATACCAAGCATGTGCCCTATACCCAAACTGACAAACATAGCTTTAAGACAACAAATCAATCAACTATATCTAATAACAAACATAATGGAAAGTAATCCTTTCTGAAACGCATGTAGTTGTCACTACAGTAATCTGTGATTAATTTGAAACAAATGAAACAAATACAAAATTCATAAGTAGAAATTAGTGTCCTCACGTATAATTTGAAACAACAAATACAACTCATCAGATTTCATATCACTCAGAAAATAATATCTCCTGTTGAATAAAAGTTCCCTAATGTTTAGAGATAGAAGTAAACTCACGGTGAAAAGCCTCCACAAAAAAATCACGCTACCCCTGTGGCCAAAATTGTTGAAGCAGCTTGGAAACGATGTAGTGTTCCATCCTCCATATTTAAGGCAATCACTCCTTGGCAAGTGCCTACATATCCAATATGGAACATAGTTAACATAGTCATTAACTATGACAGATACAAATATGTTCTTTTTCCCGCTTTTCACCGCTGTAACATTTTTGCTAAAGCAATTGGTATGACAGAGAGATATCATTTATAACTGTAGACAACAGAAACTGGTATCGACATGAAGAAATTGCTTGTTTAAATGCTCAGACCTAGTTAGAGTAATTGACCGCATATTATATTAAGAGAAAGTAAACTGTTTTGTACAACAACTCACCATCACTATTCATCAAAAGATCCAAGGCAAAATATTCCACAAAAAACTGTGTATTGTGTTTCATAGCCTGGCCATATAGAGTGTGCAATAAAGCATGCCCAGTTCGATCAGCAGAGCAGGCACAGCGGTAAGCTTGACCACCTGTATTGTAGCGACAAATGAAGGCCAATATCAGAACTGTTCTCAAAAGAAAAAGAAGACAACCCTACTCCAAAACCTGGATATACCTTTTCCATAGTTTAAACTTTGACCACCAAATGCGCTCTGATATATTTTTCCACCTTCTGTTCGGGAAAATGGTAATCCATAATTCTCTAGCTCAATATCATATGTTTGCAGGTTTAAAGTTTCACATCTCCAAAGAAATAATGAAGTCTCAAACAAACACGCATGAGTTACTCTTATCTAAAGGAAAAACAAGGATGTGTTACGAGGTAAAGGTGAGCCTGAGATGGTGTTAAATTGAACCCAAGTCTGCACTGATTGGATATTTAAATCGCTAAAAATCATCAAACCAACTATGACAAACAACTAAAACACCAAAGCCTTGGCTACATGGTCGCCTTTTACAACAAATGACTAACAATTCATAAAATTTATAACAAAACTGAAGGTTTCTCCCAACTTCAAAATCATCTGAGAGAAATAAAATTGAAAGTAGTCACTATAATAGAGTTCAATAATGCAACCAAAAGTCCCAGTAGCAGCATACAGAATCAAGAGCAAATACCCATACTGCAAAAGTATCAATACAATATAGTTCTTATAGATAGATAGCTAGGTATCTTGTGTAAGTGGAACTTAACTTCTCCAATTTGATCTAAAAAATCACTTGGAATATCAATTGCAACTTACCTGCATGAAACCCACAAAAAATTCAGTGTTGGTGGATCAAATATTGTTCAGTACTGAGAATCTCAAACTCCAAATTAGGGCAAATTTATCCACTTTAAAGTTCAACAGACACATATTGTTCGGTTACTGGCAAATTCTTTTTGTGACTGAGAAACAATATGTATAAATGTACAATCCCTATCCTAACATTGATTTTACCAAGAAGCAAAGAAGCCTAAAGATTAAAACAAAACATGAAACCGAATAAACTGAACTAGAAACTTGGCAAAATCAAAATTAACAACGAAACAAACTTAGGGTTCAAGCGGAGAACATGAAAAACGAACTTAGGGTTTCAAATTGAACATTCTGAAAACGAAGAGTAGTTTGACATTGAAGATTTTGAATGAAAACGAAGAGTAGTTTGACATTGAAGATTCTAAAACGATGAGGTACTATGAGATTGAACATTCTGAAAACGAAGAGTAGTTTGACATTGAAGATTCTAAAAAAATCCCAAATTTCAGAATGTTATTTATAAGCTTAGGGTTTCAAAACGAAAACAAAGGGAGAGGAAGAGAGAGCCAAGATGCTTACCATTTGAAACCGAAAACGAAGCTTGAATATTCTGAATGAACTGAGCTTGAACATTCTGAACGAAGTGAACGAAAACGAAAACGAAGTGAACGAACTGGCAATGAACGTTGAGCGTTGAACGGCGACGGCGAGGGAGGACGGCGACGGCGTGAATGAAGAGACTGGGAGTGAGAGACTTCAGAGAACGAAGAGACTGAGAGTGAGAGACTTGTTGAACGAAGAGACTGAGAGACTGAGAGTGACAGACTGAGAACGTGTTAACGAGTAATTTTTAGAAATAAAAATGGACGTTTAGCATCGGTTGTTTAAACAACCGATGCTGAAAGTACTTAACAGTGGGAAAATAACTTAAGAAAGCATCATTTAGTATCGGTTGTTAAAACAACCGATGCTAAATGTAGGCGTGAAAATAGAAAACTTCCACTTAATTGCAAAATTGCCACCGCGTCTACATTTAGCATCAGCTGTTCAAACAACCGATGCTAAATGATGCTTTCTAAAGTCATTTTTCCACTAGTGGAAACAAAAGAAACCAATCATATATTATTTTTATGTATATGGTTGTGACTGCTATGTGTTGAACAACAAAGATAACTTAGGAAAATTTGATGCGAAATCTGATTCTGCTATATTTCTTGTATACTCATCATCATCTAAAGCATATAGAATTTACATGTTATGGAAGAAAGCATGCATGTTACGTTTCTTGAAGCTAATCATGCATATAATAGAGATGATGATGAGACAAAAAACGAAAAAGACAAGAAAAAGTGAATACTGAGAAGCAAGAAACAAGTTGCACTCTACAATCCTCTAAGTTTCAAAAAGATTCCCAAGTTCAATCTACAGAAGTTTATGAGTTTCCAAGGAGCTGGAAAATGGTGGTAGATCACCCATAAGATCAAACTATTGTTGAGACATCAGAACCAGTCGGAACTAGAAGCTCATTTAGAAAGGAATCTTCTCAAAGTGCCTTTATATCAGAAATAGAATCCAAAAGCACAAACAAAGCAGTAGTTGATGAATCTTGGGTTGAAGCTATCAAAGAAGAGTTTGCTCAGTTAGAGAAGAACGAGGTATGGAATCTGCTTCCCTCTCCCAAACATCAATCTGTGATGGGAGCAAGATGAGTACTACTATAAAAGTAACATTGTCGGATGGAAATTTCAGACGAAATAGGTTTCCTCTGAAACCAGATCATAATTCCGAAAATCTGAGGCGGATTTCAGACGGAAAAAATTTGAGACGGATTTCGCACATATTTTGCACTCAATTTTTGGACAGATTCTATCTAAAATTCGTTTTAAATCCATGCAAAATGAGTTGTGATAGAATTTGGGACGATTTTTTTGAATTTGCAACGAGGGTTTTTCGAACGGTAGACATTCTGTGCGAAATCTGTCACAAACTATGTATTTGTCCCAATTCCATGCAAAAAATGTTTAAAATCTATCCCTAATCCGTTTGAAATTTTGTACAAAATATACCCTTTTCTAGTAAAACAAAATGGATGAAAGTGATAAGGTTGTAAGAAACAAGGCAAGGCTTGTAGTTCTAGGTTATAATCAGCAGGAAGGTATTGGCTATGATGAAACCTTTGCACCTGTTGCTAGATTAGAAGCTATTAGAATTCTTCTCTCTTATGGTGCTCACAAAAACTTTAAACTATTTCAAATGGATGTCAAGAGTGTCTTCTTGAATGGTTTTCTAAATGAGGAGGTTTATGTGCACCAACCTCCTGGCTCTATTTGGACTCAAGCAAGCTCCTAGAGCTTGGAATGAGAAACTTAGTTCCTTTTTGACGAAAAATGGTATCTCAAGAGGCAAAATTGATGTTACACTCTTCAGAAAAATCCACAAAGATGAACTCTTTATTGTTCAAATTTATGTTGATGATATCATCTTTAGGGCAACAAATAAAAAACTTTGCAATGATTTTGGAAAACTTATGAAGAGTGAATTTGAAATGAGTTCAATGAGGGAATTAAGATACTTTATTGGTCTTCAAATCAAACAATCAGAAAAAGGCGTATTTGTTTTCGAAGAAAACATGTCAGAGATCATCTTAGGAAATATAATATGAGTGAAGCCAAAGCACTGGCTACACCTATGCACCCCTCTTCTAGTCTTGAAAAAGATGAAGAAGGAACACTTGTTTCTGAGAAGGAATACAGAGGTATGATAGAATCCCCGTTATATCTTAGTGCAAGTAGACCGGATATAATCTTCTTAGTAGGTTTATGTGCTAGGTTTCAATCTGCTCCTAAGGAATCTCACTTCACAACAGTCAAAAAGAATTTTTAGATATCTTGTTGGTACTCCTAACATTAATCTGTGGTATAGAAAGAATACTCATTTTGACCTAGTTGGATACTGTGGTGACAAAATTGAAAAAAACAGCACAAGTGGACCATGTCAAATTTTGCGAGAGTCTCTAATATCTTGGAGTAGTATAAAACAAAGCGCAATAGCCTTATCCACAACAAAAGCTGAATATGTAGCTGCAACCAGCTGCTGCTCCCAAATCTTGGGGATCAGAAATCAAACTGAGGATTCTCACTCAACTATTTAGGTATTCCTATATTTTGTACTAGTTCTATAAATTTATCCAAAAATCCTATTCAACATTCTAGATCCAAGCATATTGATATAAAGCGTCATTTTATTAAGGATCATGCTCAAAAGAAAGATGTTGAATTAGTTTTTATTGATACTAAGCATCAATTGGCTGATATTTTCACAAAACCACTTTTAGAAGAAAACTTTAGCTTCATCGAAGGCATGTTGAATTTTGTCGAGACTCCATCTAGTCTAGAAGGCAGTTAGTAGTGTCTTCTCAGGGCTCAAAAGGCACATCCCATGTCTTCTAAAGTTCTTAGAAGGCACTATTGTTCATGACAAAAAACTAATGTTTTAATTTTTGTTTTTATTTTATTTTATTTTGTATTTTCTTATTTTCTTTTATTATATTTTTGGTAAATATAGTCATTGAGTTTAAGAGTAACGGTTAGAAGAAGTTAGGAAAGGGGAAAACTCAAAATCGACTGTGTATAGCTGTTGCGCTGCGGTCTCGTCATGTCAAGTCTCAACTGCTCTCTCCCTCTCTCTCATTCCTTTTAACGATTACAAGGTTGTAAATGTTCCTATTTATTTCTTAAATAAAAAACAGTTATAGGTAAAATCTTCCACGCTTACACCGTCTCTCTCTCTCTCTCTCTCTCTCTCTCTCTCTCTCTCATGCTCCTCTCTTCATATAGCCAAGACCTCCTAGCATGACAACAACAAACGAAGATCCCCTTGTCTGGTTAATTAAAGAACTCAACCCCTTTTCGCAAATACCCCTGAAACTTATGTAGTTATAGGAATCAAAGAAGAAAATATTGTATAAAAAATGAGTCACACTTCATCCTCTTTGAAGAAAAACAGAACATCATTATCCAAAGGAAAAAGGGATGCAACAAGAAGACCCTTTGAAACAGGAAAGTGCCTCAAATGGATTAAAAGTGAAGTGGGTGGCAAATCACTTCATCTCACACAAGAAATCATTTCTGAAGCCTTGGAGATCCTCACAACAGAGATGCAAGTATATGGTGAAGAATGGACGACTCTGCTTAGCACCACAAAGGAACGTGTTAGTAAAAAGGGCGTTGAAAGAAGGAACCAAGACAATAACTTCCAAAAATCTGCAAGATAATTTAAGGATTATGTGCAAGGTTTGTTTTCACAACCTTGTGCCAAGAGAAGACACTTATGATCTAGGAACAACCACTGATCTCATTATTCTCTACCACTTAGCCAAGAGGAATTGTATGAATCTACCCTACATCATTTTAAGATGCATGCTTGATGCAATCAAAGGCATGAGGGTAACATCTACTATTCCATATGGTATGGCTCTTACAAAGATTTTCCACTTTGAGGTTATTCTGCCTGAGAAGTATGAAAGCGTTAATTCGTGCACAAATGTGTTGAGGCAAAATCCCTTGTAATAGTTTTGATGAAAACAAACCATTTTGACAAGTGGATAAGTTATCTGATCCACTATGGATCTAACAGTTCTTCTTGAAGTGATCATAAGAACAGGAAACATTGAAACTCATCTCAATAAGATATTTAGCTAAGAAGAGCATTATCTATAAGGCTTTGTAGAAGAATCAAAAGCTTCATTTGTGAACAAGACCATCCTCAGTCAACTAGCCCAAATAGGTCAAGAAAGACACAAACATGTGTCTCAATGTGAAATGAATGATGATCAGCAAGATGAACAAAGATTAAAGACTATCTTAATGCTTCTCAAGCATGAGAATATATGCTCTTTACTAAGGAAGAATTCTTACCAGTGTTTTAAAAACCGGCTCGGCCCTGCCAGTCGGATCGAGCTAACCAGGAACCGGGTGGGTAACCGAGTCGGTTAACCCTACGGATCGGAAATGCACCAATCCGGTGGAAACCGGCCAAACCCGACCGAGTTTTGGCAAACTCGGTGACCCGGTGGGTTTGTGTAACCCGGACCTGGTTGTGCATGTGTGATGAAAACAGAAACAGAATTTTTATAAAAATTTGCAGAAAAGGCTTCGGAGAGGTTTGAACCTCTTCCCTTTTGAGTCAATCTATAAGGAAGTTAACCACTGCACCACCTGTTGATGTTGTCTATGTTGCGCACGTGAAACATATAACATATAACATATATTACATGGGCTTGCCACAATTCAAACATTAATTACTAATTAGTTTTTTTTTACATTACTAATTAGTTTTTCTTTTCTTTTTTTGATAAGTTACTAATTAGTTTTTCACCATACACATTTCATGGTTGATTGTATTTCCACCTGTTGTTGCGATTGTTTTGGATTTTTTTGGCATTATGTATAATTGTTTAATTTTAGTAAATTAAATTTTACAGGTATGAAATTTATAGGTCTTGAAAATTCACGAACTACAGACCGGGTCCGAGTCATGCGGTCCCGGTTTTGATCATGCGGTTCAACTGTCGACCCCTCAGTCCGACCCTTGACCCAGTGACCCGGTACCATCACCGAGTCGGCCACCGGTCCGAGTTTTAAAACATTGATTCTTACAAACAATACCCTCAAGACTAACGAATTAAATGATGCAATGCTAGATGAACTTCATCAGTATATTCAGCTAAGAAACTCTATCTAGTAAGAAGATACTCTTCAAAGCCTATAAAGCAATAGCAAGAATCTTACTATGAAATAGCAGTTTCAGCCAAAGGCTTCTCACCTTGAGAAGATGATATTTTACGCATAAGATGATAAAGAAAAGGAAATCCCAAACAAACCGTTGAAATATCCTCTTAGCATCTTACGTTTGGGTCAAGTCAAGTGCATATGGAACTATATTCTTGAAGTGACAAATAATTCATGAAGATAGAGTCCAAAAGTTTATCAGTATCAAGTAGATCAATCTATAAAGCTCACCTCTTCAAAAGATACATATAAACATGAAGGATGTATTCGAAAGAAGCAATCATCAGAGTAAATCTCTTTGAATACCTAATGAAATCGTAAGGTCATGTGTCAATGACACAACTAGAGAAAGTAACAGACTCAACAAGATCAAGCTTGTTACAAAAAGATGAGTGACTCAGAAGATCTTCAGAAAACGTTCAGAAGACTCTTCAAGCAGGAATCTCATAAGACATAGCTCAGAATACAAACAGAAGACATGATTAGATGAGGCAACAAATACAACATAGTCACCAAACTAATTTCTTCATAAACAACGCCAAACTTGTTTACCCAATCCTCAGAAGATTGGTATTCAAGTCTTATAAGATACTATCAAAGCACTTAAGAAGTTCAGAAGCTACAAGCATTGAGAAGCCTCACTTCTTAGAAGCTCCCCACCGAAACCTGCTGTTTCAGTGTACGTGATAAATTCAAATTTAGTGCATTTTTTAGAGATGTTTTTGAGTCATTTTTAGAGTAATTATTATTGATTAAATAAATAACTAACTTAAATTACTCTATATTTGCAGAAAGGTAGAAAAAGAAAAATGACACAAATATGGGCTGAAATTAGAAGAAAGACTAACAAATAAAAGAAAACAAACCCAAAGCCCATTAATGCAGGAAGGCCCACAGTGATAAAATGAAGAAGATCCTCTTGGAGATTTCAATTAAAAGTGATGCACATGTGACTTGGAGAGAAAGAAAGAGGCATGGAGTGGAGAGCAAGCAACACATATTTTGGAAGGATCTAAATCCTAATATTTAGGGATTGGCATATCTTGCAATTAAAAGTGGAAGCAATCTTGACTTGATCCTTTGCTTGGAGAGAAAGAAAAGGAACTAATATAAAAGGAGAGCTTCACTTGTGAATGGGGGAGCCACACACCACATAAACAAACAATAGTTACACAAACGCTACGGAAACGCTACGGAGGGAGAGAAGAGTTTTTCGGCACCGTGAAAGAGCTTTGGCGTAAAAGAAGGAGATTGAAGACAAAGATTAAGACTTTCTCTATTTCCGGGTTATTCTTATTTCTGTAATTCATGAACCTTATTTTTCTTTTATTGTTCTTTATTATTATGGACACCTAAGTCCTCGTCTAGGGTCTTAGGTGGATCTTGCATGTTTTGAAACCTCTTTATGTTCTAATTTCTTATTTGAATTCCTGTTTTTATTTCAATTAATATTATTCTATTGTTTTTATCACATAATTAGGATTAGCTACCCTTTTCATGTTAATAATCAATTAGTTGATCAGCGACCGTACTGCAATTAGTTGGTGGACCTATAGGATAATTGGGGCTATAATTAATGCATGACCAAACTTTAATTTAGTCTTCCAATCATTCAACCTTTTTGTGCTTTATGCTTTTCTTAAATTTAAATTCTAGCATGACCAAACTAGGGTTAATTTAGGAAAAAGAATATTAATCGCGAATGACCAAACGGATTAGTAGCTTTAGTAAAGGGATTGGTAATTGAATAAAATAAGGGAATTCAGGTAGAATTAGACATAGGGGAATCGAAGCTTGCAAGTGAAACCGCGATCCTAGACCTCTCTCTCTCCATCTATTAAATCTTGCATTTTATTATTTGTTAATTGTTTACTTTTTATTTCATTGTTTCAATTACAACTCAATTATTCACTCGTCTAAACAATAAATAATTTTAAATAGTTTGGTACTTGTTAATTAATCTCTGTGGATACGATATTCTTTTATACTACTTCTGCGAAAGAGTACACTTGCTCTAAGTGTGTTTTTAATGCAACAGTACGGTCCTGCACAAAGCGCATAAAGTAAATTTGGTTTCCTTTAGAAGCATTCCACAGATAGTTCAAGCCTTGGGAAAGGATTTGCAACGGATCTATTGGATGGAAAACTCTATAAATACTAATAGATGATCACATTCAAAGTGTGAGAGTAGGCCACATCCCAAGCTAATGCTTCCTAGCATATGGCTTCACACATAGCTTCTGAGGCTTATCATCCATTAATTATACATCACGTAATGATCCAAGCTAGGGTAGTTCCCAAACAAAAGACAAACACAGTCTCATCTGCTAATCTTCTTAACAAGACATTGGTTGCCAGATTAATAACGAAGATGCCTAAGTAGGTCTTATGGGTCAGATACCTTCTAAACAATAAACAATGGTTTCTATATTGATAATAAATAGTGCTAAGAAGTTTTCTTAGAAGTTTAAGTTTCTAGAACTTGGAAAAAACTAGTGTGATAGTTAATAGAGCTGTGGAAGAAAACTATCAATGTTGTAGCCTATGATTGGCCTGTAAAGTATTTAGAAAATAGTGGAAAATCTCACTTGGTGTAAGGAGTGGAGAAGCCCCTGATGATTTGGGTGAACCACTATAACTCCCATGTGTTCTTTACTGCTTTATTTCATAGTAACTTAAATCTCAAACACCCATACAATGCAATGCAATACCAACACATGTGTGAGAAGCCTCAAACACATAGAAACTCCTACTCAATACCTTCTCACACTACTTATCCTTTGTGTAAGAATAACAAGCCTTCACATTCCAAATATCCTATCTTCTTTACAGAACCTTGGTACTAATTAGAAGATTTTCCATTATCCATATGTATCCTCATCATCTTCTTAGCAACTTGACCTACATTACCAACCTTCACCAATATGCATTCCACTGAATGATAAACTTAGAATATGCATATTATCTTCTGACCATGCTCATTAGTTGCCCTTAAGGGTACAAGAATTATCATCTTACTTAAGAGGATTGGTTGATCAGTGTCAAAAGTTTTAAAAGGGTCAAAATTCAAACCCCCTTTTCTTGTGACTCCAGTTGACATTAATTCACTTCACAATGTTCACATATAAGAATCTCAAGCAAATGAAGATAGAGCTTAGACCAATGGAAGAAGAAGCATAAGAAGAATCTAACAAGAAATCTGGGAATGACAAGAAGAGTAAGAAGAGGAAGAGCTCAGAAGCTTCGTGCAGTGAACCACACTTGAAATTCTAAAGCTTCTAAGGCTACAAGAGATGGTCAACCATAGAAAGACAGAGGAAAAGAAAAAGGAAGAACGTATAAAATCTACAGAAGTAGTAAAGGAAGTGCTGCAACTCAAGGATAAGGGTAGTGTAGAACCAAATGGTACACTAAAGGCAATGCATAGGAAAAAGAGATCTCTGAGATCACCACTCAAAATCTCCTAGGTTGGTATGTGGTGAAGGACCCTGTGTACAAAGATATGCATAACAAACCCCACTCAAGAGAAAACAGAGAATTGAGGAGCCTACACCAAAGAAAACAGGACCACTTCACATCTCACCCACTGTGGTTGCTACAAATGAAGTGTAGCTCACGGAGAACTACCAAATCAAGAATTGGGTGATGAAAGGTCATTCAAATTCTAAGGAATTTGTAATGATAATAAGAGAGTAATACCAATGTGGATATTGAGAATGTCACACTGCATCCTCAAAAGCTACTCAGAAGACTGTCACTAAAAAACCTCTCAGTGAACCATCAGTTGAAGGGGAGCACGGATTATTGAAAACTCCTGGCTCCTCTCCTAACCAAGTAACTTCTAAAGATTTGGCCGCTGTTGAGAAATTATTTGAAAAAAATCCCTCAGTCTAGAAGTTAGTACATCAACTCTCTCTTTGAAACCCCAGAAGCTAACACTCAATGCACCTTTCAATCTCAAGACTTAAGAGAAATGTTCTCTCCTCCTGGATTTTACTACTGTATTTTACTCATCCGTTTCTCCACCTAACCCACAGCAGAATCCCCCCATTGCTGCTCAACCCTTCAATGTGGATGAAATTGCTGCTCTATACTTTGATAATCCACCTTCTGAAGGTGCTTCCTCCTCCAACAAAATTGAAAATCAGCTGAGAAAGGTTACATCCATTCTCAAGAAGGTTTTGGGAGGGCAAAGGCTGCTGCAAGAAGATCAACACGCTTACGATGAAAAGAATAATGAGACTCAACAGTGGCACCTGTCTATTGCTTTGCCTGCAATTAGCCCATCCCTTATGATTCCAGAATTTGGTCTTGTTCCTCCTATCCGTGATATCCGTAAGCCTGTTGCTTCCACCTTTTCGGATGACTCATCTCCATCGAAGTAGCTTCTTAATCTGGATTCTGCCCCTTCCTTTTGAGTGATGACAAAAGGGGGATAAGGATAGATTAAGTTTCTAGGTTATCTAGTGGGTCATAGATGGATAGGATAATAACTTTTTGAATATGTATGCATTGTATATTTGTGCTATAAAGAGAACATGCTTTGCGAAGCTAAGGCTTCCTATGCTAGTATCAGTTGTATGTTTTTAATTTCATATGCTCCAGAACTGTGAGCCAAAAATATATCATTTCGCCTCACTATAATGAAATTTGTTCTGGTCCCAAATTTCTCTTACGGTATGTTTGGATTGGTGGTATGGGATGGAATGGAGTGGTGTTCCATTGTTTGGATACTTAAAAATATGATAGAATGGAGTCGTAACCAATGGAATGCATTCCATCTCATCCCATTACAAAGCTCTGAACAGAAGCAATTTTGATGCAGAGTTGGTTTACTGAACAAAATTTAGGTTGAGGGAGGAAAAAGCTTCGGATTTTTACTGTTTTCAAGAAAAGATTAATAGAGTCTTAGCAATACTATAGTGTGTGAGAGATATCATGAGACAATGAGAAAGAAAGGAGGTGGGAATCAGTTTTGTTATATCAATCAGTGGGGTGAATCGAATCATGAAGTTAGGAGAGATTATAATGAGAACGATGGATGACAAATGGTGCAATCAAAGAGCTCAAGGAGGAGGGGATCGTGGAAATATGGCAATAAGTTGGATATAGCATCCAAGATCAAAGTTGCAGATGACGAAAAGAAGAAGGTGGTTTCTTTCGTTTTTACTAATTTTCTGGATACATTTAGAGCATGGGATATGTATGATATATTTTCGTATCATGGGAAAGTGACCGAAGTGGTAATACCGGAGAATAAGGATGGGAGGAGGAAGTGGTTTGGGTTTGTAAGATATTTGGATGTTAAGGAACCAGAGAGGATGGCGATCAAGCTTGATAATATTTTTGTGGAGGGTGTTAAACTTCATGCTTACCTCCCTAGGTATAATCGGGGCAGTGGTCTGGATACCTTGGCAAAAAAGGAGGTTAAGAACCACCAAGCATTTAAAGATCCAATAATCCAATCAAAGATTCAAAAGATATGGGTAAAGAAGCAGACTAATTGTAATGGTCAAAGTGATTATATTACTTTCAATGTGGAAGATGATTCCCTTCATCAATTGGGTAAGGCTATGGTGGGAGAGGTTTTATGGTCAGGTAAATCTTATTCAATTCAGGATGAGTTCATTTGGGAAGGTGTTTTTCTATTAAGGCAACTCAGATGGGAGCGAATCTGGTTCTTTTGGAAGGCGCAAAGAATGAGGAAGATTTTATGGGCTTTGTTGAGGAAGCTAAAGATTGGTTATTCCACTGGTTCCGTTGGATTCGTCCATGGAAGCCATGTGACGTGGATCATGAATGGGTAGCGTGGATTAGATGCTTCGGGGTGCCAGTACATGCTCGGAACGGTGATTTTTTCTCTAAAATTTTAGAGCATGTTGGTACGTTCTTGTATTCGGATGACAACACTGAGAGGAAGAGATCGCTGGATGTAGCTCGTGTGTTAATTCGCACTAATTCATCAGAGTGCTTGAATCAAACCATAAGGGTGTGTATTAACAACGTTTTTTTCCCAATTAAAACTGTGGAGGATTGGTGTGGGCCTCTTCAATGGAATCAATCAATACCGAAAGACACAAAAACGTAGATTCATTCGATTTGTCCGATAGTGAAGATTGGTCAAATGAGGAGGATTGGAGAGATGATGATGGAGGTCACGAAGGTGGGGATTCAGAGGAGGGAGATAGAGGTGTTAATGCTACATTCAATGTCAATAATGATCAGCATGATTTTAGGGAAATAGTCAAGGAAGGAATTGATGACAGAGTTATTGCCAACGATGACAATAAATCAAGGCCAAATAAGGAAGGGACAATGAAGTTAATTGATAGTGAAAAGAGTTTGACTCAAAATTCAAATTCAAAGTCAACATGGGTAAATGACACTTTCAACTCCAATATGGATAAGGACCATTAAGAATATTTGGGCCCAATGGGCATATCCAACTTAGAGATGGAAGAAAGGGCGGAGGAGTCCAACTCACTTTGGGCCCAGGTTAGAGTAAATAGGCCCACGATAGAACCAGCATCAGACCTCCCTTCAATCCAAATTCAAGCTGATCCAAATGTGGTAATTTTAGATACCGGGGTAAGAAAAAATATAGAAAGACGATGTTTGTGGGGGTACCTAAATCATTGAAGATAAAAGTGAAACCACAAAGAGTAATTCGCGAGTTGGCGGAAGTCTCAGATGAATCGGTGCAGAGGACGATGACCTCGGTGGACGTCGATCACTATAGGACGCAGATATGTGTGATGGCTTGGTTGAAAGCTCAGATATTCGCATTTGTGTCAGGTGGTTTATTATCTTCTTGGGTGGCTGGATCCTACGCGCTTAGTGTCTCTTTTACGGGCACAGAATATACTGGTGTAGCTGTCAATTTTGTTAATTATATGCTATATGTGGTTAGTGTATATGCTTCTTGTTCTTTCAATGATAAGCGTTGAGGTTGGGAGGAATTGAAAGGTCATAAGCAGAATTTTTTGGAAGGTGAATGGCGTCTAGTAGGAGATTTTAATTGTGTAACTAGGGTAGAAGAAAGGAAAGGCAAAAATATAGGGGTCTTATCTCAAGAAATTAATGAACTTAACGGTTTCATAGCGGATATGGGATTGGTAGATGTATCTGTTGTTGGAAATGTGTCATTTGGTTTTGTTCAGATGGCGTCTCCATGAGTAGATTGGACAGGCTCTTAATTTCTCCTAATTTGATAGAGAGGTGGAATATTTCGGGCCAATGGATAGGGCAGAGGGACATCTCAGATCATTGTCCCATTTGGTTACTCAGGTCTAATACAGATTGGGGTCCTAAACCTTTCCGGTTCATTATTGCTTGGTTGTAGCATGGCCAGTTTAAACAGTTTGTCACAGATTGTTGGTCTCAACTTGCAGTTTCCGGAAATAAGGCTTATATTGTTAAAGAGAAATTAAAGATGTTGAAAAACCTCATTATAGGGTTGACAATAGTTTCTTTTACTTGTTTCATGTTCTTGATGGCTTCAACCCCCATTATAGAGTTTGAGTGAGTGACTGTATAAATAATAATGGAAAATCAGTAATTAACTTAATTAAGTTACTAGTTATTACCATAAGCACTTAAAGTTTTGGGATTGAAATTTGGAAAGTGAGTTAGGATCCCCATCTTCGTTTTGAATTTTATGTTCTTTTTTAGATTGATTTTCATAGAATCAACAATTAATTTTGTAATTATGTTGATTGCCCTTTGATTGATTCTAGTATTGATTTGCTTCCTATTTTAACTTTTGGGTTTAGGGTTGGAAACACAAAGAAGTACAATCACTAAGTGCTTGATTCGATTTCCATTGCTGTCTGTTGCTTCAAGTACAGTTCTCTTCCTCCTCTTTGTATCATTCTAGACTAGTTTTATATTGACAGACACACATGTTCTATTTGGGTTTGTGTTCTGAGCAAAGGTAATGTAATAAGTGATAATATGAAGTTAGCATCAGTTTTTGATCATAAAAAGCAAAAAAGCAAAGTTTGATAGAAATAGAATTTATGTATCTTTAATTAACTAAGAAAAAACAAATATAACAATTTGGAAAATGTCAAGTTTTAAGAATAAGAATGTATTTGGCTTTTCTATTGGTTTCACAGCTGAACCTTTTTAAAGGGGCAGCATATTAGATGGAATCTATTAAATACTTGAGTTAAAAAACTGAAATTGAAATGATATGGTGAGAGATGGAAAGGTTTAAATTTTGCAAAGCTATATATCAGTTGGGGAAAATTAAATGTATTACCAAGAATGTGTTAAATTGATTTTGTGCTGTAATAGTCTACATGATACCTTAGCTTATCTGCTCTATAGCTCACTTGGTGGTTCCTCTCAATAATTGAAGTATAGCTCTTAACAAAACAAAAAAAATTGAACTTAGGGTGTTTCATTTGACTGATATCACTTGCTGTTAATTTGTGCATAAATTGTCCTTCCGTACTTGTCACCCAAGCTCATGCAAATGGATAAGTCTTGGATTATGAAGCCGCGGAACACAGATGAATATGTGCAAGGGGTGAAGGGATTCATTAACTTTGCCTTTAAACATCGTGTGGTAAATGGGAAAATATTATGTCCTTGTCGAGAATGTGGCTTCAAAAAAAGGAGGACTTGGGATGTGGGATATGACCACTTAAGATGTACACCATTTCCAATAGGATATACTTGTTTGTCCTATCATGGGGAGATAATGAAAAACCAAAACGCCTCATGCAGTAACACTCAACATGCAGCTCAAAGCACAACTGTTGAAGATCCCATCCAAAATATGATTAAAGATGCTTTTGGTATTGATGGCCACTGTGCAAATGAAGTACCGATTGCATCCAATGTAGAGTCTCAGAGAGATGAGGATGTGATGCAAAACACCAATCAAGAAAGGAGTGAAGCCAAAGAATTTTATGAATTAGCAAGAGATGGAGAACAACCCTTGTATGAAGGGTGTACAAATTATTCAAGGTTATCTTTTTTGGTGAAGTTATATCATATCAAATGCTTATGTGGAATGAGTGACAAGGCCATGACAATGATCTTAGTCATAGTAGATTTGACTTATCTAGATGTCCCATAAATTCTTCTTTCTTTTAATTCTTCAATCTTCTTGCTTGAACTCTTTATCAAATATTAACCTTCAATTCTTTTGAGGGTTAAAATGTTCAAAAACTCACAATCACATACACAACCTACTTAAATAAAAACTAAATCAAATTAACACTTTTGAGGGTTAGATAATAGCAAGTTCATTTTAATAAATTCTATAAGTGCCAATGTTTTCAAACCAAATTAAAATATATTTGGCACTTATCAAATTCTCCTCAACTTATAACTTCGTTTGTCCTCAACTAAAAGTCCTAATCATAGTAGTAATTTCAAAACCATAGATATGTGCAACAAGGATATCTCAACCATGATCATGGTTTTTAATCAATCAAGCTTGTTTTCACCTTAGGACTTCACCAATTATCAAGGTCAAGTGAAAACAATAAATTCAACAAAGATTTATGATCCCCGCAACTGACAGTATCAATCAAAACGTAATTGTTGCATCATCATGTAAGTTAACCTGTTACACAATTCATTATTTTTCAATTAGGAACAACACATTTCTCACCAGATCGTGTATGGTTCTTTCAATTCACCTAGTAGGAAGAGTTTTTCTCTCTTATCATTCACTGAATTCATTTCAACCAACTTTGTCATCTGTCTCCAAATCACTACACCAGTCATTTCATACATGGATCCCTAGGGTTTTTTCAAGGTTTTAATAATGAGGTTGAGCTACAAACAAACTTGGTTTTTCTGGAAAAGAAAATATGCTTTAGGATTAAAAAGCAACCAAGAATTCTATTCACTACTTACTATTCACATATTAATTGTACTCACTCGAATATCATACAAACGCACTAATAAATAACACAACTCTTGTTGTATTTCTCTCTTTTTTTTGAAAACATAAAAGATCAATCTTCTTTTGAATAAGAAAGTTTTTTTTTCCGATAAGCAACACTTCATTAAACGGAGCACTAGGGATGCTCAAGCCCAAACAAAAAGATTATAAATTGTTTAGACAATGAAGTGGGTTGTTCCACCAAGAGGAAATAATGAAATTGGAATTACAACCCGCCTTATAGATAAGCTAGCCCCAAGAATAGCTTTTGACACGCCTGAGAATATACTCAATATTTGCTGACTCATTCTTGAAAAAAACTCCATTTCGGGCCAACCATTGATGCTTTATGGAAGGGGTTGTTGAGGCATAGGTACGGCGATTTTGTTTCAATCTTTGTTTATGGCTCTCATCTTGCCTTTAGCAGGGGTCTCAAAGGTTCTATTTGGTGGCGGGATTTGATTAGTTTGAATGCTCATGGTCCCGATGGTCGTTTCAACTCTTGCATAAGGAGAAAATTGGGTAGTGGTGGCTTAATTGATTTTTGGAAAGACCATTGGTTAGGGAATGCTCCTTTATCATTAGTATTTCCGAATCTTTTTGCAGGTTGTGCTTATCAATCCGTGAAGGTTGCTGACCTTGGTGTGTGGAACAGAGACTTGTGGAGTTGGAAGTTGCCTTGGATGGATCACAGATAGCTTGTTGGCGCTGTCACAGTGCTCGACCAGCCCACAGTGACAGTAGGGGCTGCCGCTGATTTCGGCCAGCACACGACAATAGGGGAGGCCGAGGACATTTTCTCTATTTTGCAGGATGTTTCTCTGTGGAAGGGGCTCTTGGATTCTTGGATTTGGTTGCTGGATTCATCGAAGTGTTTCACGGTAAAATCTTGCTATAATTGGCTTGTTAATTTGAGATATAATAATGGTTTGGTTCATGATTTAAAGAAGCTCCTTGATTCTATTTGGAAGTGTGCCACTCCTTCCAAAGTGACTATTTTTGGGTGGCGTTTATTCCGCAACTCTTTACCCACTCGTGGTCTCCTCCTTTAGCAGGGGTCTCAAAGGTTCTATTTGGTGGCGGGATTTGATTAGTTTGAATGCTCATGGTCCCGATGGTCGTTTCAACTCTTGCATAAGGAGAAAATTGGGTAGTGGTGGCTTAATTGATTTTTGGAAAGACCATTGGTTAGGGAATGCTCCTTTATCATTAGTATTTTCGAATCTTTTTGCAGGTTGTGCTTATCAATCCGTGAAGGTTGCTGACCTTGGTGTGTGGAACAGAGACTTGTGGAGTTGGAAGTTGCCTTGGATGGATCACAGATAGCTTGTTGGCGCTGTCACAGTGCTCGACCAGCCCACAGTGACAGTAGGGGCTGCCGCTGATTTCGGCCAGCACACGACAATAGGGGAGGCCGAGGACATTTTCTCTATTTTGCAGGATGTTTCTCTGTGGAAGGGGCTCTTGGATTCTTGGATTTGGTTGCTGGATTCATCGAAGTGTTTCACGGTAAAATCTTGCTATAATTGGCTTGTTAATTTGAGATATAATAATGGTTTGGTTCATGATTTAAAGAAGCTCCTTGATTCTATTTGGAAGTGTGCCACTCCTTCCAAAGTGACTATTTTTGGGTGGCGTATATTCCGCAACTCTTTACCCACTTGTGGTCTCCTCCTTCACCGTAAAGTGTTAACAAATATAGATGATGCTTCTTGCCCCTTTTGTAGGTTGCATGGTGAAGATTCTCAACATTTGCTTTTGGATTGTTGCATTGTTAATGAGGTTTGGATTAAAGTTTATTCTTGGTTGGGTATTGATTCTGGTGCTCCCAATGCTTTGATCGATCATTTTCATTGGATGGGTAATTTTGTTGTTGGTAGAAAGGCAAAGAAAATAAAGCATTTGATTTGGTTGACAACCTGCTGGTGTGTTCAACTCCTCCACTTCCATTTAGTTAGCAACTACATTAAACTCCTCAAGGTTTTTATTACCAAGCCCCCCTCCTTCTTTTGCACGGTGAAGATTTTCACCGAGAAATAAATTTTCATTTGGAGATGTACCCATGAGAATTTTCTCAGCGTCCAATACACACGAAATGAAATCCTTAGAATGTACCTTACAGGCCAAATGTTAAGTCTGATGTTGAGTATCGATCTGGTAGTTTCGAAAGAAGCAGCAGTAGTGGGATTGAGACGCCATCTGGTGGTTCAGGAGGTGGTAGTGTAGGGGTTGGGCTAGTAGACGTCTGGACTTCACAATGGTGTTGAAGCTTTGATCTGTTGGCTTCAATAGCAAAAAACACGGAGGTGAGGCTGAAACTGCGTTGGCAGTCTCTTAACGAACAGATCTGTATTTTTTGACGACGACACAGGTCGTGGTCGAAGGAAGGGTGGTGATGGAGTTAGAAGACTTATTTTTGTGATATTTTGGCTTGTTGACACATCTCGATCAGGAGACTTCACTGGCTTTTTCGGTGGTGACAACGACGTCAACAGTGAAATTGCAGCGTTCTTTGATGGTAAGACAGTGTCATAACTTACTGAATCTTGGAAGGCTTCCCTGAGAAGTATAAGTTCTGCCTTGGTGACTTGATAGTTTGAGTCAATAGAGGAATAGCAATTGTTTCCATCAACCCCAAGTGGATGTGTTTCTTCACTCTCTTGGAGTGCTGAAGATGAGATTGTTGGTGTGACATCAAAAACCTTCTTAGGAATTGAAGTTGTGATGGTTTGGCAGTCAGGTGTATGATACGTGTGGCTAGAACTGTGCAAGCTCAAAGGTAATGTTGTTGAGTCATATGCTTCTAGAATCTTCTATGTGCTTCTTCTTAGGTCACATAATCTCTTGGGTATTTGGGATTGTTTCTCTTAGGTTAGGTCATTGCATTCCATTCCTCTTCACAGCTACCCACTTTTTAATTGATTAGCCAGTGTAGTAAAGAAATTTTCACCAGGGTCCCGCAACTTGAATGTGGAGTAATGGATCAACATCGATGTATCCAAATATCCTCTGGGATCCCATTGTTGCCCTCTCATGAATCTTAATTTATATAAGACTCTTAGAGAAAAGATTTCACAACCAACTACTCTTGTAGACACCAACAATTTTCCAGTAGGATACCATTCTTGCATTTAGCTAATTGATTATTTAATTCCATTTCCTGAAGCTGTAGATTTAAAATATGTAATTGTTGATTTAGTTGGCGCAAGACTAGCAACATGAGAATGAAAAATAAACGACAAATTAATGACCCCGAAAAAATTTCCAATTAAGGCTAAATATTGAAAAGCTGGCAAAACCGACACATGGTAGTACTCTAGGAATTTTAATTGGTAGGTATTGGAAATAATGCGAGGCCATAAAAATTGGAGAGAATGATGTGTGAAAAATGGTGGAATAATAAATGGAATTAATCTTTGAAAAGTTGGAGAAGGCGTAAGAGTTGAAAGATTTAAACAATAGGCAAGACAACATCTATTGTTATGTATTGTTGTGAAACTACCAGCTCAATTGGTAAACGCATATGAGACAAAAAAATTGGTTATCAGGAAAGTACAGCTAATGTCCACTATTACGTGGAATGAGTGGGATGAGGTGCTTCTTTATGTGAGCTGAAATGGATGACACGCGACGCACAATCGTTGGTTGCTGTCTGTGCACACAGATTGTGCTTCTTTTGGACGGTGAAAAATTTTCACCGAGAAACAAATTTTCAAATGACCTTTTGAAGAAAGGGTGGGCGGGATTGTGATTTCTAGATGGAGATGTACCGAAGAGAATTTTCTCAACTTCCGATACACAGGAAATTAAATCCTCAGATTGTACCTTACAGACCAAATACATGTTTAAAGTTGAGTATCGATCCACTGGTTTCGACAGAAGCAGCGGTGGTGGGATTGAGACGCCATCTGGTGATTCAGGAGGTGGTTGTGTAAGGGTTGGACTTGGAGACGTCTGGACTACCACAGTGGTATTGAAGCTCCGATCTGGTGGCTTCTTCGGTGGCAAACATGGAGGTGTGGGCTGAAACTCCGTTGGCAAACTCTTGACGTACAGATCCTCAGTTTTTGGTGACGGCACAAATCGTTGTCAAAGGAAGGGTGTTGCTGGAGTGAGAAGACTTGCCTTTGCGATATTTCGGCTTGTTGACAAATCTTAGTGAGAAGCATGGAAGGATCGAGAGACTTCACCGGCTCTGATGGTAACACAGTGTCGTAACTTACTGAATCATGGAAGGATTCGTTGAGAAGCATAAGTTCTTCCTCAGTGACTTGATAGTTCGAATTAATAGAGGAAAAGTAATTGTTCCAATCAACCCCAACCAAGTTGATGTATTTCTTACCTCTCTTTGAATGCTGAAGATGAGAATGTTGGTGTGACATCAAAAACCTTCTTAGGAAATTAGTTGTGTTGGTTTGAAAGGCTAACGTTGGTGTAGGAAAGTTTATGATTGAGGGAGGAAAGTTCATGGAGAGAGATTTTTTGGAAACGTAGAACTTCTTGGAGAATGGAGTGAATTTGGGAAAGTGAGTCCATGCAATGAAAGCACTAATGTAAGGTACGCAAAAATGAGTAAACCTTCAAAACACAATAACTGAAAATAAATTGCTCCTGTAGAGGGGAGGGACTTCCTTTAACAAGAACATAAAAAACTGTGAAAATGGATGTAATTACAAATTTTCCAGGGTCACATTTTTTGAATTGAAGGGAGAAAGTTTCACCAGGGGTCTCACAGCTTGAATGGGAGTAACGGATCAGCGTCAATGAGTCCAAATATCATCCGAGATCCCATTTTTGCGCTCTCACGAATCTTAATTTATATAAGACTCTTACAAAAAAGTTTGCACCACCATCTGCTCTTGTAGACTCCAACAGTTGTCCAGTAGGATCCCGTTCTTGCGTTTATCTAATTGATTGTTTAAATCCATTTCTTGAAACTGTAGATTTAAAATATGTATCTGTTGATTCAGTTGGCCAAGACTAGCAACATGGGAATAAAAAATAAACGACCAATTAATGACCCCAAAAAATTCCAATTAAGGTCAAGTATTGAAAAATTTGGAAAAATTGCACATGGGGATACTCTTGGAATATTAATGGGCAGGTACAAGAAATAATGCTAGGCTATGAGACAAAAAAATCCTGTATCAGGATAGTACAGTTGGTACCCACTATTACGTAGAATGAGTGGGGGTGTTTTTTTCTTTGAGCAAAACAGATGAGACGTGACGCACAATCATTGGTTTCTGGCTGTGCACACGAATTGTGCTTCTTTTGGACGGTGAAGATTTTTCATCGAGAAACAAATTTTCATCCGACCTTTTGGAGAATGGGTGACTGGATTGTGATTTCAAGATGGAGATGTAACCAAGAGAATTTTCTCAGCGTCCAATATACACGAAACGAAATCCTCAGATTGTACCTTACAGGCCAAATGCAAGTCTGATGTTGAGTTCCGATCCGGTGGTTTCGACAAAAGCAACAATGGTGGGATTGAGACGCCATCAGGGGGTTCAGAAGGTGGTAGTGTAGGAGTTGGACTTGCAGACGTCTGGACTTCCACATTGGTGTTGAAGCTCCGATTCAGTGGCTTCAACGGTGCCAAACACGAAGGTACGGGCTGAAACTCCATTGGCAGTCTCTTGACATATGTATTCAGAGGTTTTGGCGAAGGCTCAAGCAATGGTTGAAGGAAGGGTGGTGGTGGAGTGAGAAGACTTGTGTTTGTGATATATGGGCTTGTTGACAAATCTCCATCCGGAGACTTCACCGGCTATTTCGACGGCAGCGACAACAGTGAGATTGAGGCATCCTCTGATGGTAACACATTGTCGTAACTTGCTGAATCTTGGAAGGCTTCGCTAAGAAGCATAAGTTCTTCCTCAGTGACTTGATAGTTTGAATCAATAGAGAAAAAGTAATTATTCCCAACAACCCCAAGTGGATGTGTTTCTTCCCTCCCTTTCTGTTGAATGGTTATAGTTGAACCAAAGCACAGGGAATGATAACTTAAAGTGTGGCAGTGCGACATGGTATCTTGTAAGACGCTTGACATGATATCTTTAAGTGTAGCAGCTCGGAGGAGAAGTTTCTCAAGTGTTCAAGACTTATGTGTTATATTGCTTTGCATAGGACGCGTGTAAGATCCCGTCACTTCTGCTTTATGACTTTTGTAGTTGAGAGATGATCTTTTAAAATAGATCTGTTTTGTTAAAATCTTTTATATAAAAGCATGATTAAATAGGTTAAGCACAAGTTTTTAAAGAAAGGTTTTGAATCATGACTGTCATACCCTAATTTTGTCCGCCTAGTTTCAAAACCCTAATTTTCAGCAAAAATAAATAATTTTGTGAGTGATGCATTATTTGAGAAAGGGTTTAGGGTATTTACCCAAGCATTCTAAGGTTTTCAAAATCATTTTTGAGAAATTAAGGAATTTTGGGGCATTTAAAAGGGGCATTGTTTGGTCAATTTCAATTTAATAAATTTTTGCTAGTTGAAAATCCAGTTAATTAATTTTTGGGAATTTATTTAATGAAATTGTATTATTTTGAACAAAAAAATAAAAAAAATAAAGAAAATCACTTTTCAAATTGTGCGAATATTTTATATGTGTAGTAAAAAAAATCAAGTTCAAATTAATTCAAGAAAGCATTTCAAAAAATAGTACAAGGAATATTCCCAAAAATTATATGATAGGATTTTTGTTGGCAATTTTGGTCATCTCTCATTTTCAAAAATGGCATATTCTTCAAGATACCTTGTATATGGCTCAAAATGGTTAGATTTATGTACAATTATCTTGAAAGGAATAATCAAAATTGAGAGGATAATTGGAAGGTTCATGGATAGTACAATAGTACAATTGCCAACTTGCAAAACTTGGGCACCACTCTCATTGCTTGGCTGAATATCTACCCCTTCATTTCCCTCTCATTTTGCATTTTTTTGCCCCTCATCAAAGTGTGTTTCAATCCTCACCCTTGATTCAAAATTAAAATGCAATCCTAGAATGAGATGAGGTACGCAATGACCTAAATGCCCCTAAACCTAATTGCACATTATATATACCCTCATATCCTCACCTCTCACAAGTTTTGGCACACAATTCACACTCAAAAACCTAGCCTCTCCTCTTCTCCCTTCTTGGCCGAATACCCCTCTTCATTCCCTCACCTCATTTCTTCACTTTTTCACTTCAAATCAACATTCTAGTCCTAAATCCTTCATCATCCTTGCATTCTCTTCAAAGATCCATCTTCAAATCTCAAGAATCAAGCTCAAGATTGAAGATTAGAGGGTTGATTCAAGTGGTTTAGTGTTTATTCACCTTATTTCTTTCGCTATTCTAGCTTGGAGTTGAGGTATACTCTCAATCTTAGCATCATCAAAATTTTAGCACCAAAAATGTAGATCATCAATCTATTTTTGCATATCAAGCATTTCTTTGCATTTTAGTGCTCTATTTTATGTTGAAATGTTGATATAATTGTTGTTGTTGAATGAGAGATGTGTTTCAAGCATTTTGACAAACACTTTGGGAGGTTTGGATGCTTGAAATGCATCTCTCTCTTGGAATAAATTGTGTGTTTGTGCTATTTTCATTTTGTGCTTGCATTTTCATGAATAAAATTGTGATTTGGGCTTATGTTTCATTTCGCATATTGTAGAAAAATTAGAGTTTGTGCGATTTTAGTGCATTCCTTTGCTTAATCATGTGAATCCTTGCCAAAAAGTTTGATCTATGTCATTTGCTTGCATGATTTTGTTGCTTTCAAAGAATAAAATGAGGTTTTAGCTCTATGTTGGTGTCGCATTTCATGAGATAATTAGGGTTTGTGCTTGTTTTTGTTGCTTGCTTTGAAAATCATGTTTGTGTTGATGATTTGGTAAGAGGATTTGACACTTATGCACTTGTGCATATCCCAAGAGTTAAAGATTATTACCTAAAGGGATTCAACGCCTTAATTGCATATGCTTGCTAAATAAAATGTCAAATTGATTTTTCATGGCTTGCTAATGATCTTACTTGAGGCAAATGCCCTTTACAACTTATTCCTTTCATGTGGTTGATTGTAGAAATATGCTAAATGTTGATGCCATCAAAATGATACCACATTGTTGCTTATGTCAAATGTTGATGTGAAATCCCTAGGATTTTGCAAGTGATTCATTAAATGTTTGAATTCACTTGTGCTTTGTAACTTCCTTGCCTACTCACATGTTGTGTCATAAATGCCTAGTTAGGTTCATTTCTTGCCATGCATCTTCAATAAGATGTTCAACTTGGGTTCATTCTCTTGCCTATTCATGCATTTTGCAAAAATGTTCAATTTAGGTTCATCTTGCCTAGCATCTTCAATAAGATGTGCAATCTAGGTTCATTCTCTTGCCTATTAATGCATTTTTGCCAAAATGTTCAACTTGGGTTCATTCTTTGCTTATCTATGTATTGTGACATGATATGTGTAGTCTAGGTTCATCTTTGCCTATTCATGCATTGTGTATTCAAATGTTGTAATGAGATGTTTTCAACATGAAAGGGTAAGTTGCAAATTGTGTCTATGTTGTTGCTTGCTTGATAACATGCTCTCAATGAATGTGCTATGCTTGCATCTATGAACTTTCTTGCATTCATTGTTTTCTTTTCTAAACAACTTGACATGAAAATGGTTACTAGTTTAGATCAGTGCATGAATTGTAGTCTAGCAATTTGCATTTTGGTTATTGACTTGGAACTTGATTGAAAATGTTCTACTAGTTTTCCAAAACTCTTTTCCAAAAATCAAATTGCTTTCAAACTTCTTTTCTAAACTATGTCTCTAACAAATTAAGACCAATTTCTTTTCCAAGCTTAAACCCTAAGTTTTTCATAAACAAAATCATTAGTGGCCACTCGAAGCCTTTGCTTGTTTGATCACTAATGAGGAGTTATTAGTGGTAGTCACTCGAAGCCTTTGCTTGTTTGATTATCATGAAAGCTCCCAAACCTTAAATACATGCGAACCCAATTCAATTCCAGAAACAACACGAGTCATTAGTGGTAATTGTCCTAAGCCTTTGCTAGCTGATTATCACCGATGCTCGCCTCATTTGCAAAAAAAGATAAAATAAAAACGTTGTTACTTATAATCACTCGAAGCCATTGCTTGTTTGATTATCAGTTTCAATTTATTTTCTTTCGAGTTAGTAATGAAAACCACTCGAAGCCATTGCTTGCTTGGTATTAGTGAACACTCGAGTCTTATTTCAAAAAACACCTAAAAACTAAAAAGCTAAAAACAAAAGAGCCTTTTCAAAACAAGACTAGAACTACGTAGCTTTGAAATCCTCATCGCACCGGAGGATACGTAGGAGTGGGTTCACCTCCCGTCAAGCACCCTTTTAAAAAATAATAACAAAAAGATTCTTCTTTCCCCAGTTTTCAAAAAACATTTTCTTAAATAAAAAAAAAAGAAGAAAAGAAGTAGAACAAAGTGTTTCAAATCAATAGTCAAAAACCACACACTAAATTAAAGGTTCCCTTTTCGGTAGAAAGGATGTGTGGGGTGCTAATACCTTCCCCACACATAACCGACCCCCGAACCTATATCTCTCGTTTTCAAAAGGCCAATCGCCTAAAAGGATTTTTCCAATGTTTTTTTCTAAATTAAAATATTGGTGGCGGCTTCATTGTTTTTCCCGTTGTACGAAGAAGGATCCAAACCGGATTTTTCGGAGTGCATACAATGACTTGTTATTTTTAAAGTGTAAAATCGATTCATGACTCCTTTGTCAAAGGAAGAAATCGATCTGGGACTTGATGGTTTCAAAAGAACTTGTTTTTGAAGTAAAGAATCGATTCTTGTTTTGGTACTTCAGGTTAGAAATCGATTTCCTCTTATTTATAAAGGTAGAAATCGATTTCATTCTTCTTTGTTAAATCTAGAAATCGACTTGTTGCTTGATTGTTTTTAAAAAAGAACTTGTTTTGGAAAGAAAACAATCGACTGATGACTTTGTATGTTTTAAGCACTAAATCGATTTCCTCTTATTTTTTAAAAGCAAAAAATCGATTTCCAAGTTCTTCTTTAAAGCCAAAAATTGATTTTAACATTAGATTGGTTTTAAAAAGAATTTGTTTTGGAAAAAAAAGAATCGATTGATGGCTTGTTATTTTAAATATCAAAATAGATTTTTGACTCATTTCCTGAAGCACAAAATCGATTTCCCTTCCTATTTTACTTAAGCACAAAATCGATTTATGTCCTACTTGTTTTAAGCAATCAATCAATTCTTCACTTATCACAATAGTGTTAGAAAGTGCTTCAACGGTCATATTTTTACAATCCCTATAAATAGGATTAGGGTTTTCACGATTAATTTCAACAATCCACAAATCTAAAAAGAACAGAACTCTCACCGACACACTCATTCTTCACGTTCTTCATCTAGGGTTCAAAATCTCTCATCTCTCTCAACTATGTCACTGTTATATTGCTTGAGTGATTGGATCCAAGTTTTCATTTGTAATCGTCTATACTTGGTTGTTGTGAAATCTTGAGAGTTTTCTTGGGTAATTCAATCTGGGAAATTGAATTGTAGCGAAATCCTTAGCGGGGAGCTTGGGTTCTCAATTTGGGGAAAATTGAGATTGGTGTGGTAGCTATAGGGAAGTTGCTTGCTGGTAAGATGTTGAAGTTCTCATATAGTGGTTATTATCAAGTCCGAAGGTTGCTAAGCTGGAGGCCGAGGACGTGGGGTTTTTATCCCAAACATCGTAAAAATCACGGTGTACTTCTTTCCCTTATCTTTACTTTGCGTTTTCTTTAAAATGTAAACTGTCGGTGCATTTGATATTATCGCGCGTAGATTTCATTATTATTATCATTGTTTCTGCCATTGTCATAGCTTGCATAAATTGTTGCATATAGTTTAAATCCCCTTTTCTGCATTCGATTTAAACTAGCATCGATCGTTATTTCTCAAAAACTAAAAAAGATTTCATTTTTAGCATATAACCTTATTCACCCCCTCTAAGGTTATCATATAGTCCAACTGTGACATCAAAAACCTTCTTAGGAATTCAAGTTGTGATGGTTTGGCAATCAGGTGTGGGATTCGTGTGGTTAGGACTGTGGAATCTCAAAGGTAGTGTTGGTGAGGCAATGGTGTGGGCGTAAGAAGAGAGGGCGAGGGTGGTGTTGAGTACTGTTGGAAATAAAAGGAAGTGAATGAGGTCCATGGTGAGGTAGTGGTGTGTGAATGGTGGTGGTGAATGTGGGAGTCCCAAGTTGTGTGAGTTGAGTGGTAATGGCTATGAGGATTCAAGGTGGGGTAGTGAGTGTTGGTTGTTGGTCAAAGGAGGTGTATGAACTCCATGGTGATGTGGTGGTGTGTTTGTTGACAGTTCATGATTGAGGGAGGAAATTTCATGGAGAGGTATTTTTTGGAGACGTGGGATTTCTTGGAGAATGGAGTGAATATGGTAAGGTGAGTCCATGGCAATGAAAGCACTAATGTAAAAAAATAATTAAGTAAACCTTCAAAACACAATAACTAAAGATAAAATGCACCTTTCGAGGGGAGGGACCTCCTTTAAGAAGAAAATAAAAAAACTCTTAAAATTCTTTTTCATTGATGGATTTGCCTTTTAAATTCAAGGTATATATATAGCACTTCAAATACATAGTGGGCCAAAAAAACAATGAACTCAATGATTAACTAAAAGACAAAAAAAGGAATATAAAATGGTGACTCATAAGGAATAAAAGTGTGACTCATATGCTCCTAGAATCTTCTATGTGCTTATTCTTATCGATATCAGATTCCTCCTCTTTCATTTGTTTGCTCCATAAATTTAACCAAGACCTCATCGATATCATATTCCTCCTCTTTTCTCTGCACTTGGAGTGGCTCATAATTATCCCAGCTGGAGGAATAAGGAGGTGGCTCATAGTCATCCCAATAGTTTGAATAAGGCTCATAAGGAGGAGGAGAAAATGGGTGTTGACATTGAGGCATATACCAATATAACTTCTCTAAATTCCTTTTCCCCTCTGCCTCTCTAATATAATCTCCAAGAGTTTTAACCATGATGTAGATTTTTCTCTGCAAAACAAAGTGAACTGCAACGAGCATTTGGGAAAGTGTTATCAATTTTTTTAAAATATTTTTTGGCTTAAATATATGTTTTGTCCCTGCAAGTATCACCATAATCCAGTTATACCCCTATAAAAATAAAAACTTTAAAATTACCCTTCCAAATATAAATCGCTTACGGTTATGCCCCTCGGTCAGTTTCTCATCCAAAAAAATAATTTAAATAAGGTTTAAATATATGTTTTACCCTTGCAAATATCACCATAATCCAGTTATACCCCTGCCAATATTACTATAATCCAATTATGCCCCTGTCAAAATCTTTAATTTTTCTATTATGCTGATATTTGCAGGGGCATAACTAGATTATGGTGATATTTGCAGGGACATAACATATATTTAAACCTTATTTAAATTATTTTTTTGGATGGGAAGCTGACTGGGGGGCATAACCTTAAGCGATTTATAATTGCAAGGGTAATTTTAAAGTTTTTATTTTTACAGGGCTATAACTGGATTATGGTGATATTTGCAGGGGCAGAATACATATTTAAGCCATATTTTTTTAATAAGATAAATAAAAAAACAAAGTTAAAATAAAAACATAAAAAAATGCCTAAAGCAATAAAAATATTTAACGTTTAATATTGCTAAATTAATCCCCAGCAATGGCGCCATAAACTTGTTGCGTTAAAAACACACTTAGAGCAAGTGTACTCTCTCGCAGAAGTAGTATAACAGAATATCGTATCCACAGAGATTAATTAACAAGTACTAAACTACTTAAAGTTATTTATTGTTTAGACGAGTGAATAATTGAGTTGTAATTGAAACAAAGAAATAAAAGTAAATAAATCACAAATTATAAAATGCAAGATTTAATAAATGGAGAGAGGTCTAGGGTCGCGGTTTCACTTGCAAGCTTCGATTCCCCTATGTCTAATTCTACTTGAATTCCCTTATTTTATTTAATTACCAATTCATTTACTAAAGCTATTAATCTGTTTGGTCATTCGTGATTAATATTCTTTTTCCTAAATTAACCCTAGTTTGGTCATGCTAGAATTTAAATTTAAGAAAAGCATAAAGTACAAAAAGGTTGAATGATTGGAAGACTAAATTAAAGTATGGTCATTCATTAATTATAGCCCCAATTATCCTATAGGTCCACCAACTAATTGCAGTACGGTCGCTGATCAACTAATTGATTATGAACATGAAAAGGGTAGCTAATCCTAATTATGTGATTAAAGCAATAGGATAATATTAATTGAAATAAAACTAGGAATTCAAAGTAAATATTAAAACATAAAAAGTTCTCTAAACAAGCAAGATTCACCTAAGACCCTAGAAGGGGATTTAAGTATCCAAAGTGTTCAAGAACAATCAAATAAAATTAAGAGTCATAAATTACAAAGATAAAAATAACCCGGAATAGAGAAATTTCTGATCTTCGGTATTTAGTCTCTTTTTTCTGCTCCAGAGCTCTCTCACGGAATCAAGAACGGGTCCCAAAATCTCCACTCCTTCTCTCCTTGCCGTTAGCGTCTTCCGTCTGTCTCACTGTGTGCCGTTTTCCCCCTTTCTATCAATGTGTGGCTCCTTTTATATTTTTATCACCCTTAGGTAGGGGTGGACATCGGTCGGTTATGGCCGGATTCGGGTTGCCGGAGGTGCATCCGACTGAAAACCGAGGAGGAGTTATGTCACCCACTCCTGACCGCTTTCAAAGTCGGTTCTGGCGGGTTGCGGTTCCGCCAGGTGGATATTTTCGGTTTGAAGCTTTTGTAGCTTTTGAATGCATTCGGAGAAAAAATGGGTCTGGTAGTGAGAAAGAAGCTTGGAAAATCCGCAATGGTGAAAGAGGAGGCTTAGAGGAAGAAGACGGACGATAGTGGGTACTTTAATCTTTATATGAATAAACAAATACAAAAAATAATTTATTATTTAATAAGTGTTTTGCTTTATGTGTGATGATGAGATGGTGTTGGGAAGAGAAAATTTATTTTATTCTTTCAGAAATGTAATAGTTTTACATTATGGGCCTTTAAATTGATTATTGGGCTTAAAGCAAAGCCAATGGAAGTTGGCTTTTGTTTCTTCTAATATTTATCAGCCCACACATATATAAATATATATTATTTATTATTTTGAACTTTGAGTTGCATAAAACTAGACTTTCATTCTTTTCATCTTTTTCCACCAATTTGTAAAATATAGAGAAAATTAAGTTAATGATTCATAAAATTGATGATAATTACTCTAAAAATAATTCAAAAGTATCTCTAAAAATATACAGAATTGGAGTTTATCAATTGCCCTTTGATTGATTCTAGTATTGATTTGCTTCCTATTTTAACTTTTGGGTTTAGAGTTGGAAACACAAAGAAGTACAATCACTAAGTGCTTGATTCGATTTCCATTGCTGTCAGTTGCTTCAGGTACATTTCTCTTCCTCCTCTTTGTATCATTCTAGACTAGTTTTATATTGACAGACACACATGTTCTATTTGGGTTTGTGTTCTGAGCAAAGGTAATGTAGTAAGTGATAATGTGAAGTTAGCATCAGTTTTTGATTAAAAGCAAAGTTTGATAGAAATAGAATTTATGTATCTTTAATTATCTAAGAAAAAACAAATATAATAATTTGGAAAATGTCAAGTTTTTAGAATAAGAATGTATATGACTTTTCTATTGGTTTCACAGCTGAACCTTTTGTAAGGGGCAGCATATTAGATGGAATCTATTAAATGGTATGGTGAGAGATGGAAAGGTTTAAATTTTGCAAAGCTATATATCAGTTGGGGAAAATTAAATGTGTTACCAAGAATGTGTTATATTGATTTTGTGCTGTAATATTCTACATGATACCTTAGCTTATCTGCTCTATAGCTCACTTGGTGGTTCCTCTCAATAATTGAAGTATAGCTCTTAACAAAACAAAAAAAATTGAACTTAGGGTGTTTCATTTGACTGATATCACTTGTTGTTAATTTGTGCATTAATTGTCCTTCCGTACTTGTCACCCAAGCTCATGCAAATGGATAAGTCTTGGACTACGAAGCCGCGGAACACAGATGAGTATCTGCAAGGGGTGATGGGATTCATTAACTTTGCCTTTAAACATCGTGCGGTAAATGGGAAAATATTATGTCCTTGTCGAGAATGTGGCTCCAAAAAAAGGAGGACATGACCACTTAAGATGTACACCATTTCCAATAGGATATACTTGTTTGTCCCATCATGGGGAGATAATGGAAAACCATAACACCTCATGCAGTAACACTCAACATGCAGCTCAAAGCACAACTGTTGAAGATCCCATCCAAAATATGATTAATGATGCTTTTGATATTGATGGCCACTGTGCAAATGAAGTACTGGTTGCATCCAATGTAGAGTTTCAGAGAGATTAGGATGTGATGCAAATCACCAATCAAGAAAGGAATGAACCCAAAGAATTTTATGAATTAGCAAGAGATGGAGAACAACCCTTGTATGAAGGGTGTACAAATTATTCAAGGTTATCTTTTTTGGTGAAGTTATATCATATCAAATGCTTATGTGGAATGAGTGACAAGGCCATGACAATGATTTGAGAACTTTTGCAAGATGCATTTAAAGATGCAAAGATTCCAAGTTCATTTTATGAGGTAAAGAAAACAATCACCAAATTTGGTTTGAACTATGAAAAGATACATGTATGTCCAAATAATTGTATGCTCTATTGGGGAAATAAGGAAGACGAAGCAAGGGAAAATTGTAAAGTTTGTCACACTTCTAGATGGAAATCAAGGGAAAGCCCAAGGGTACTCAAGTGAACACTGATGACAATAGTATGAAGAAAGTTCCTGCAAAAGTTCTTCGTTACTTCCCATTAAAACCTCGATTACAGAGACTATTTTTATCTTCAAAGACAGCCGAGGACATGATATGGCATGCTACTAATAACAATAATGATGGAATGAATAGACATCGTAGAGATTCTGAAGCTTGGAAACGATTTGACTCAACACACTCTTTGTTTGCATCTGATGAACGAAACATTCGTCTTGGGTTAGCTACTGACGGTTTTAATCCCTTTGGTGTTATGAGTTCAAATTATAGTATTTGGCCGGTAATTCTCTTTCCATACAACACTCCTCCATGGGTGTGCATGAAACAGACATCTTTTATAATTTCGATGATAATTCTTGGAAAATAAATGCCAGACAATAATATAGAAGTCTACTTGCAACCTCTTATCAGAGAATTAAATGAATTATGGACAACAGGCGTGGATGCTTATGATTCTTTCAAACGTGAGATGTTTAAATTACATGCAACGCTAATGTGGACAATAAGTGATTTTCCCGAGTTAGGAACACTTTCTGGGTGGAACACATACACCGGACTTGCTTGCCCATCATGTAACTTTGACTCTATTCCTTGTCGTCTTCCTCATAGTAGAAAGTGGTGTTTCAAGGGTCGTTGTCGTTTTCTTGACAGGAGGCACAGATTTAGATTGAACCGGATTCGCTTCAACGGTGAGCAAGACATGCGTAGTCCGCCAAAAATATTTTTTGGTTTTGATATTCTTGAACAGGTTTTTAACATTGATAATACATTTGGACTAAGACCAGAGAATGAAGGGACAAGAAAAAGAACAAGATGTGCGCGACTTCCACAGTGTAGCACTCAACAATGGAAAAAGAAAAGTATATTCTTTGGGCTTCCATTTTGGAAAGATAACTGTTTGCGCCACAACATTGTGATGCACGTTGAAAAGAATGTATGTGATAATATCTTACACACTCTGCTAAATGATAGTGCAAAGTCAAAAGCTCACATCAATGCTCGAAAAGATCTTAAAGATATGGGCATAAGACCTGACCTTTGGCCAGATGAAAATGGAAAAAATCCTTTAGTTTTCTTTACAATGACTAAAATGGGCAAGAGAGCTTTTTTGGCAACTTTAAAGAACATGACCGTGCCCGATGGTTATTCGAGAAACATTTCTAGGTGCTTTGACTTAGATAATCTCAAGTTGAATGGAATGTTAAAAAGTCATGACTGTCATATATTGATGGAGCAGTTGCTACCATTAGCCATGCGAACATCATTGCCCAATGAGGTTTCAGCAGTGTTGATTGAGTTATGCTCATTCTTTAGACAAATATGCAGTAAAGTATTGAAAATTGAAGATTTGGACAAATTGCATAATCAAATTGTCGTCACTTTATGCCACATGGAAATGTTATTTCCTCCATTTTTCAATGTTATGGTTCACTTGGTTGATCACCTTGTCGAAGAAGCTAAGCTTTGAGGTCCTGTCCATTATCGCTGGATGTATCCAATAGAGAGGTAAAACACATGTGTTAGCTTCTTTTTTATATGTTTTCAATTTGATAATGTAATGGTTATTCTAAACGATATTTGCATGATTTTTATATAGGTATCTTGGACATTTAAAATCCTACGTTCGTAATAAAGCACGTCTGGAAGGGTCTATAGCAGAAGGTTACCCAATGAAAGAAATCCTTACCTTTTGTTCAAGGTATTTAGACAATATTGAAACAAGAATAAATAGACCTCCTCGTGAAGACGATGAACCCAATACCATGCAGGCTCAGTCACGCTTAACTGAACTATTTCCTATAATTGGAAAATTGGTTGGTGGTTCTTCGTATTTTACCCTTACACCAAGAGAAAAGTTACAGCTCATCGACACGTGTTAAGAAATTTTCAAGTTGTTGATTATTATCTTCAGTAAGTATTTCATCACTTAGATTGATTGTTCATTTTCTTTTTCAGTACATCTAATACTATATAATTAAATAGGCAATATAGAACTATTGTGCGAAGGAAACTAAGGACAAAATATGCTTCTGAGATAGACAAAAAGGTTCATAGAGAATTCGTTGGTTGGTTCGCCAATCGTGTAAGTGTTTATGTTATTTCTATTTCATTAATATTTTCAAAGCAATGTGACTAACAATCTACACTATGACATCCAGATTGGGAATAATCTTGACACTCTTAGCATACAAGATAAAGATGTTCTTGTTAGTCTTGCACAAGGTCGTTTTAATCAAGCTAGAAGGTTCCCCACGTTTAATGTTAATGGATACAAATTTCGGACCTTAGAACAAGACAAGTTTTTAAAAAGTCAAAATAGTGGAGTTTTTGGCATGTTTGGAACGAGAAGTTATTCAAACAGTAGTGATACTCAAATGAGGTTTGGAGGGGTATCTTACTATGGACGATTAGTAGACATCATTGAGTTGAGCTATAGTGACTTCAAAGTAGTCATGTTTAAATGTGAATGGGCTATAAACACTAATCCAAGAGGTATGAAGGTGGATAAGTTGGGCTTTACCTCTATCAACTTTGCACGACTTACACATAGTGGAGAACATGAAGATGATGAACCATGCATTAGAGCTTCCGAAGCTCAAATGGTCAATTATGAACAATTTTTCTTGGATGATAATACACACATTCCTTTGGCAAGAGTAGTTTTAGATAATGAACCTGAAAGTTCAGCTGTTAATGAAAATATCGATGACGATGATCAAGATATGGTTTTATGAAGGTGATTGATAGTTCATTCTATGTAATATTGTTGCTAACTCTTTTAGTTGAACTATGACATAGTCTGTTTGAGATTGATCTTAATCCTTTTTATGTTTCCATTTAATGGTTTACTTTACTTCGAGTTCCTTTTTGATACGGTGTTATCAATTTACCGTCCATTACTTGCTAATCTGAATCAAGGTTTTTGATTATATCAGTAGCTTTATTCCACTTAAATAACATGCATAAAGATACTTTTGATTTGAAGGATTACAACATGATAGTTCAAAGTTGATTGTATAGTTTTTGTATCTGAATGCCACTTACAGTTTAGATTTCTTTTCCTTTTCTTGTTATTTTGTCATCTATCATGGCTTCGTTATTTTGGATTTGCCCCTCTGATTTTTATTTCTTGCCTAACATGTATTGGTAGGTATGCCTCCTAATAAAAGATATGATGGCCTCCGTAATTCTCGACCCACACCAGTTCAAGGACGTGGATCTTCTGTGAGAACTCCCCATAGGGTACCGATACCCCAAAGGGCATCTATGCCTAACATATCTTCATCTTTGGAAGATGACATTCCAGAGTTTGAGGATGTGCCCTTTCCAAATGAACCTGGTATCTCAGAAGGTTCATCTTCAAGACAACCCAAGACTAATCCCAAATGGATAGTGGATGTTGTTGGTATATAAACTATAATTGGGTGGTGTATTTTCCATTATTTATATTTCGGTGTACTAATATTTTGTTTTATTTTGTGTTAGATGAGGAGGGTAATCGCAGCCTAAGAAGCCTGAAAGTCCGAGATTTGATTCCAAACCACATAGGATTTAAAGTTCTAACCCAATGGAATCAAAGAGTTCAACCAGTTGGATTGTCTGCTGGTTTATTAGGAGGGTTTTTGGGTTTTATTGCAAATAATTTTGACACATTCCCTATTTTGTACAAGGAGTGGCGTGAAGTCCCTATGGATTACAAAAATAATGTTTATGTCAAGACTATAAAGGTATAAAGCATAATTACTTAATACAATTTATTGTTATTTATGTTTTGTTACTAACATCTTTTATTGTATTTGTATTAAAGAAAAATTTGTGGTAAATGATGGAGGTCACAAGAAATGGATTTTATCCAGCTTGGGAAAGAAATGGCGGGACGATCGTTGCAAGCTTTTTAAAGACAATTATAATTGGGAGCTTACTCCTGAAGAAAATACTGGGAACCCACCTCCGGACATTGACCAAGATCATTGGAGGTTGTATTTGGAGTATAGGCTGGACCTAAAACTACGGTAATAAAATAACTTTTCTTAGATTCTAATGACCATTCTGGAATTTCTGCTAATCACTAATTAACTTTATGGCATGCTAAGCTAATTAGTGTGTGTGGATCAATATTATGACTTTGTTTATAGACCAAAGCGGATCAAAATGCTGAAAACCGCTCGAAGCAACAGGTTCCCCATACATTAGGGGCTAAGACACTTGCCAGGAAGAAACATGAGCTGGTATCATATCTCATTTTTTCTATTGTTTGAAAATTTTAGAAAATGGTTTAATAATATTTATATAGTGAAACGATTTAGGAATTGCAATATGGGCGGACTTATACTAGAGCAGATATGTATGGAATTGCTCATAAAAAATCAAATGGTGATTTTGTTAATGATGAGGCAAGACAAAACCATGTAAGTCCAATATTATAAATGTATAGCTATGTTTGATTGCAACGTATCATATTATTGGGCACATCGTAAATCTTTATGTCTTTCTTCAATACATGTAGGAAAAACTGAAACAAGTAGTTCTTGAGTCTTCTTCTGAGCATGAAGCCTTTGTTGAAGTTTTCGGGAAAGAACATCTTGGGCATTGTCAAGGCATGGGACTCGGTGTAACACCAACTCAGTTCCTTGGACAAAATTCGCGTTCTACAACAGAATTATAGTCATTGGATGCTAATGAATGAATGAAACAGAACATAGTAAGTTATTAGTTGAAGTAGCCAATTGAATGAATGAATGAATGAATGAAGGTCACTGTCAAAATAGCAAGTTATTAGTTGAAGTAGCCAATTGAATGAATGAAACAGAACATAGTAAGTTATTTTAGTTCACATTTCTTATAAGTGACCATTTGCTTGAATGGAAAACATGCTTTTAGTAGGTACAATTTTCTGTTTGTTGGCATTTGATTATCTCTCAGCATGTTACCCATGGTTCTAATTTATTTTATGACTCTTTTTTTTCCAGCCGGTTAACTTGGAATCACAAGACGATTTGAGACACTCTTCTGGATCCAGTCACATAGGACAAAATGAAGCGACACCGTCCCGCAGGATATCTAGATAGATGATTCTATTTTAAGTGTTATAAACAACACAAACATTGACACATTAGAATATTTTGCTAGTTGGTTGTACTTTAATGTTATGAACTAAGTTGGTTTTATTTTGGTGTTATGAACTACTTTTAGTTATTTTGATGTTATGAACTAAGTCCTAGTTGTTTTGATGTTATGATCTAAATTTGTTTTATAAACTTTAGAAGCTGGTATGTGTTATTGGCATAACTTTAGTTTCTTTTAATACATGACATCAATATAATTAATAGGCACATTTATAAAATTTGTAAAAGAAATGTACAGAAACATTAAATAAATTTAACTGCTTTGCAAAAAAAAAAATCATCTCCTTTCGCGGCTGTTTCAACCGCCGCCATAATTTTTTAACAATTTGCAGTGGTTTCAACCGCCACCAACCTTATGAGGAAAAATCAACTCACAACTTGGCGGCAGTTTCCAACAGCTGCGGAACTCGCGGCTGTTTGTGCGACAGTTTCAAAAACCGTCGCGAGATATACCTCCCGATGCTGAAAACCACGGCGCTTCTCGAACCGCCGCCAGCCACAACTAACGGCGGTTTTAACCGCCGCCGCTATGGATTTTAACCGTCATCGTTCATCCTTTCTGACGTACTGTATAGTGGCTTATTTTTCGGAATTCTATTCAAAGGCTCATATTCCTAAAGCGTTCTCTGCTTCTTTTTAACCCTTATCCCTAGAAATGATCATCCTCAAGGGTTGGGGAAGTATAGACCCATATGCTTGATTGGTAGTATCTATAAAATTCTCTCAAAAGTGTTAGCTAATAGGCTAAAGAAGGTTCTCCATATGGTGATATCGGAGTGTCAGGCGGCTATTCTTGGTGGTAGAAAAATTCTTGATGGGGTGGTGGTTGTTAATGAGTTGTTTGACCTAGCAAAGCGTAAAGGAAGAGTAAAGTAGATTTTGAGAACGAATATAACACAATATCTTGGTCTTTTCTTTTTGATATGTTGACAGAAATGGGGTTCGATTCGAGGTGGACTTGATGGATAAGAGCTTGTGTGACTTCGACCTCTTTATCGAATGGAAGCCCAACTCAAGTTTTCTTGGGGCAAAGGGGTCTTCGGCAGGGAGATCCCTTATCGCCTTTTCTTTTCTTGATAGTGGCTGCGGGTTTGGCCGGTTTAATAGAGAGGACTGTGGTTAAGGCATTGGATAGTGGATAAGACACCCAGAGAGGCATTGGAAGTGGTTACTGGCGGAAAACGCGGAAAATGGCATGTTAGTGGAGGTTTTTAGCTAAGTAACTGCTAGGGAATAGGGTAGTAATTAGTTGTCTGCCATAAGGTAGTGGTAAGACTTTTTTTAGCAACATTCTGACTTATTTTCCCTTAGCCAGAGTACATAAGACTTATCCATATACCTCAATATTGACTCCTTTTTTATGTATCAATTTGGCTTAGTCATAGTAGATTTGACTTAGCTAGATTTCCCATATATTCTTCTTTCTTTTTATTCTTCAATCTTCTTGCTTGAACTCTTTATCAAATATTAACCTTCAATTCTTTGGAGGGTTAAAATGTTCAAAAACTCACAATCACATACACAACCTACTTAAATAAAAACTAAATCAAATTAACACTTTTGAGGGTTATATAATAGCAAATTCATTTCAATAAATTCTATAAGTGCCAATGTTTTCAAACCAAATTAAAATATATTTGGCACTTATCAAATTCTCCTCAACTTATAGCTTTGTTTGTCCTCAACTAAAAGTCCTAATCCAAGTAGTAATTTGAAAACCTTAGATATGTGCAACAAGGATATCTCAACCATGATCATGGTTTTTAATCAATCAAGCTTGTTTTCACCTTAGGACTTCACCAATTATCAAGGTCAAGTGAAAACAATCAATTCAACAACGATTTATGATCACCACAACTGACAATATCAATCAAAACGCAATTGTTGTATCATCATGTAAGTTAACCTGTTACACAATTCATAGTCTTTCAATTAGGAACAACACATTTCTCGCCAGATAGTGTATGGTTCTTTCAACTTATTGAGTAGCAAGAGTGTTTCTCTCTTATCATTAACCGAATTCATTTCAACCAACTTTGTAATCTGTCTCCAAATCACTACACCAGTCGTTTCAAACATGGATCCCTAGGGTCTTTTCAAGATTTTAATGAGGTTGAGCTACAAACAAACTTGGTTTTTCTAGAAAACCAAATATGGAAATCAAAACTATCTTTGAACTGCAACCAAGAACATCGAATATGGAAATCAAAAATCTTACATGGGTATGGAAATTAAAATGGAATTTCAATATGCAATCAACATATAATCTTTAAATCATTCTTTAAACATGGGAATCATTCATGGCATATTGAGTTTTAGGGATTTCAAAAGTCATGAACAGGAACCAAGAACATATAAATTTTTAATTCATGGTATATTGAGATTCTTTTAGGGATTTCGAAATTAAGGATTTGATATTTGGGATTTTCATTATTTGAGCACACTTGTTATAATCTATCCCTAAATCAACAACAACAACAACAATTAGAAGAATCAAGATGAAATATATAGAGGATTAGAAAAAGATTTACTTACTTGATTTGTGGTTGGAATGAAGAAATTAGTGGTTTCAAGAATGAGAGTAAAGAAAACGCAGATAGGGAACTGAAAGTGAGAGAGACGCAGAGAATGTACTTAAAGCGTGAGACCTTTAGTGAAAGCGTCTGACTTTTTTCTAAAAAAAAAGCGTCAATTTATGGCTTAACCAAAATGGGTTGGGTTAAGCCAAATTTAGTCAGAAACAAAATGCTATTTTGCGCTAAGCCATATAAGGTTTGGTTCAACCACATTTGACAGCAAAATTTCAAAAAGTTTTTCTGCATAATTTAGCTTAGGCACCAAGCTCTGGCTGGGCCAAATCAAGTCAGAATTGATCGATTGTTCTTGAAACCCTTTTTCTATCATTTCCAGCTTTCAATAACTCAATTTAACTCAATTTTTTTGTTTTCACATGATTTAGATCACAAAGAAACACAATTACAAACCAAATCAAATAAAATGAGCAAAACACATTCTATAAAGAAAATTCAAATTGCAAAAGAAAGGTTAGAAAGTTTGGTTACCTCTCAATAAGCGCTTACTTAACGTCATAAGCTTGACGCCTGTACCACTTCTCAAGGTGGCGAAAATGACATAGATAACACATTATCCAACTTTTTAAATTTGTTAGTGAAGAACTCCATGAATTTGAGATTCAAATGGTGTGGCTTCCATGTTTCCTCCAATTGAACTTTGGTGAACAAAACACAAATGGAATCTTCAACTCAACAAATCTCATCCTTATCCTCCTTTTCCTTCTTTTTTTTGTTTTCATCTTCTTTTTCCACTAAGTTTTATTTTCTTATTCTCCTCAAAAACATTATTGGCTTTCAAAGGCGGTGTTTGGTGCAACATTTCATTACATTTAGTTTCCACCTCACTGATTTCCTCATTTGAGCTCCTCCTAATTACTTCATCACATATGATGCTTAGAATCTTCGTGTTCCTCGGGATTGGTTTGAGTGTTTATGTCATTTTATTGATCAACCAATTTCTTAGCTATTTTTCCAACTTGGAAATTAAGATTTTGAATTGAAACATTAATTCTTTTTTGGTTAGAAATGGATACATGCATAAACTGAATCAGAGTGTCCTCCAGAATTTTGCCATGGATATTATTTCCATTCTTGGGCATAGTAATAGCTATTGTAACAATGAGCAGTCATGGTTTCTGGCTACTTTGGAATATCTGAAAAAGAACTAGCTAACAAGAGCAATATCTTTTGACTAGCAAGAGGGGTTAGTATAAAAACAAAAATTATGTACATGAAAGTATAAATACGAACTCACTAAGAGCATAAGACATGTCAAGATGCTATTAATATTCACTCAAATCCCTAGCAGCGGCGCCAAATTTTGGTAAGAATTTTTCGTGAATCCGTCTTACCGTCGTCCTAATACAGTTTATCGTTTCAGAGTCGTATCTACAAGGATTTGGTAATACTAATCAGTTGTTCACCTATTCTTATGCTAGTGTGAAGTGTAAAGATAAAGTGATTGTTGTTTGCATAAAACATAAATTAGGAATTTAAAAAGGGATGTGGTTCAAATACTTAAAAGTATTGGGATTAGATTTCATCAACTTTTATATACAAGTATGTCTATGATCTTTAATTACTTGCGGGTGGCTGTTAAAATATAAGTAGTAAGTCCATTAGTTGGTTAGTAAGGCCCATTAGATTGTTAGGTCATTAGATAGTAAGGTCCATTAGTTGGTTAGTATATAAAGTAGATGGTAAACTCATTCATGGCATTTAAGTTTTTTTCTCTAATTTCCATGGATGCCATGTTTTTCAACATCTACCATTCCCATTTGCTAAGAAGAAACATGATTTACTCAAATTCCCCTAAGTCCCTGTTTCTTGTGCTTTTTGTCATTCTCTCCTCTCATGTGGCTTCGACTCTTATTTCAGGTGATCTTCAAACCTACAACTTTGCTTATAGTCAAATGCATGTGTGTGTGTATAACTTTAAACGTGAGAATATATTTTAGATTTAATTCGAAGCATGAAAAGGTAATTTTAAAATGAAAAATGAAAAACACTACACAAGTTAATAAAAGGGTTGAAAAGTAGATTTTAAGACCTTTATAATTTGCTATATATGTGTATCAATTAAATTATTATTATTATTATTATTATTATTATTATTACTATTATTATTATTATTATTATTATTATTATAAATACTAATTTAAGGGATACAATTATATGGTGCATATTATTCTCAATCCCTTTAGTATAAATGTTAAAACTTTGTTATGCTCAGTGAAATTCACGAAGGCGTAACCTTTGTCCCAATTAGAAATTCTTACATGAATATCGTGCAACATCCACCAACACAATCCATGATTGAGGAACGATCTACTAGTCATCCTGACACTTCTCGGGCAAACAAACCAACAACTACATTAGGCATCATGACACTACAATCGCGACAAGATTCTTGAAAAAACATAAAACGAATAGATCCAAGATACAACATAAAACATATATAGACCCATAAAACATTTATATCTACTATCATCAAACCTAAAGAGAATCAACTAAACCCTAAAGAGAACAAACCTTAGAAATAAGAATGCACCACAAATCCACTGGAAAAAAACAGTACAGTGGAAAAGAACATGACCTCCACTCTAAAATTAGAAAACAAAAGAAAAAATAGAGAAAAGATTAGAAAACAAATAGAACAAATAGAGTAAAAATAAATAAAACAAATAGAGTAACTCCACTATAAAGAGAAAAAGGAAATCATATGAAAGAAGAATGAGAGAAAACAACAACCATCGTAGGGGCTTGGGAATCTTTGTTGTCTCCCTCATATACCATAGGTAGATGCTGAAGGAGACAACATTCAGCGAGGCACCACCAGGGACATAGCGAGCTCGAGAAGAGCACAACGACAAGGCGATACTAAGAACGAGGGAAAGAGAAGATAATGATGGAGAAACAAGGAAGGCAAAGAGAAGGATGAGATAATATAGCGTTTCAGGTTTCTGTGCAAAAGAGACAGAATGGAATAAATAGAGGGTTCCTTGCGTTAATTTTGAGTAAAAAAGATACGACATCGGGCATTAAGAAACGCACGACATGGAATTGGTAGTGTTCTAAAAATTTTAATTTCTTTGAAAGAATCATGCCAAGCATTACAAAACGATCGATAATTGGTAGCGTGTTAAACGTTTTAAATTCTTAGAAAGAATCCACACCAAGAGTGACAAACAAACAGTGTGTAATAGGTAACGTTCTAAACCTTTTAAGTCCTTTAACGAATCCAAGCCATGCATTTACAAACAACTAACATGGTATTTTAACCGGGCTGCTTAAATTTATTTACATTTTTGATACCATGGCAGTTGTCTGCTTAAAACCAGCGTCGAATTTGAGGCGTGTAACACGCTAAAACGAGATATAACATTTTAAATTACAAAAATGCCACTGTGTTTTTCCTTAACACCGACTTTAACTAATATTGATGTTAAATCACTAACTTATTACTAACTTGTTATTCATGTAGATGTGGCTTTGGAAAGCTACACGGAAGATGCCATGAATGCTATAAAGTTTGAAGAGACTCGGAGAACACCCCATGATGATGAAAATAGTGGTGAGGATGATGATGAAAGTAGTCGTAAGGATCATGATCAAATTGGAGAGACACTTTGACCTATAACTTTTATCCTGTGCATATTATTCTTAATGCCTGTAGAATATACAGGTTTGGAATACATATATACATCCATTTTACTTCATCATTCCTCGTTCACATTGATAACACCTATCAAAAAGGAAGAAAAATGTGTTTTGTTGAATGGGAATACATATATACATCCATTTTACTTCATCATTTTACTCATAACTTTATATATTAGGTTGACCACTTTTATTGTCTTGCTAGATGAAAGAGTGAAAAAGTGTTATGTTAAATGTCCAAACAATTTTGGAGATGCAATTGGAACTGCAAATGATATTATTTTGTCAGGTAATAATAACTTATCAGATCTTGCACATATTGAAGATGATTAAATTGACCTATCAATTATATTAATTATATACCTTCATTCCTCAAACAAAAAAATTAGGTTTTTTTTTTTCATACCCCCCCTTAGACCCCATACCCCCTTAAATGCCAAACAAACGAAAATACCCGTGAAAATTCAAAAAAATTCCGGAAATACGTCATAAATATATAAATTGGAATACAATTTTTTAAAACTTCCGGATTTACGTCATTTTACTGTAAATCCGGAATGTATAATGTGTTCAGGATTTACAGTAAAAGGGCGTAAATCTGGAAGTTTTAAAAACTTGTATTCCGAATTTGTGTCCTTATGACGTATTTCTGGAAATTTGTAAAAAGTATATTCCAAATTTATGAATATATGACGTATTTCCGGAAATTCCTAAAAATTGTGTTCCAAATTTATCATTTAATTTTTTGTTTCCGGAATGCAAAAAAAAAGGAAAGATTTATTTGATTAATTAAAAACGTCTTCTAAATAGATTTAAAATAACAGATTGCAACAACAAACAAAACGAAAACATGATAGAAACTACTAAGCTGGTGGAGTTAATCGACGAAGGATCTCAGCGACGGTCCTTCTGCTTTCGACGTACAACTGCAAAGGACTCCGAAGTTGAAACATGTCATGGTTGTCCACCATGACTCGAACATCATTGTCCTTCTTCACATCCATTGTGGACCACTGAACACGATTATTATCGCCCATAGTGGCGTAGCGATAAATGATACGAGTGACTTCTTGCTCGTCACCCTCCAGCTGCACCTTACTCGTTAGTCTTTCTTCGAGAGCAGCGAAGGTGAGGTTGTCGTCAAGCCTACATAAAATGGGTTTTGGACTCCAGAAAAAGGCACCATCTTCTCTATGTGTGAAAGAAGTGAAACCCAATGGGTCAATTTATAGGCAAAATCTGAAACCCTTAAGTGGATTTCCACCGTTGATGAAAAGTGGTCGGTAAAATATAAACCATTGAAAGTGTCGGCAAAATCTAGAACGTTGGCTTTCCCGAATCTCTAGCCCAACGTATAAGATTATCTCGAGTAGTGAAAACCTGTAAATTAATTGTAAAATAAATTAAAAAATAAATACAAAATGATAAACAATAAGCGTTTTAGAAAAATATGTACTTGTGATGTGGTCATATCTGTCGTGGCCATATCTGTAAATAAAAAATAAATAAGCGCTTTAGAAGTTTGCCGTCTGTCGTGGCCATATCTGTAAATAAATAAAAAAGCTTAATTAGAAAAAGGAAAAAAAATTAAAAACAAAATTCCGGATTTATGACGTAAATTCGGAATATATTTTTTAAATTTCCGGATTTACGCGTATTTCCGGAAATATTTTTTAAAGATGGAGTGCATTAACCACCTGCACCCAAGCTTGGAGCTAAAATGAAGTTGAAAACTTAATACGCTAGTTGTCAATTTTACCATTATAGAAACAATTTAAGTTTGGTTGTATGTGACTTCAAGAAAATATTATCTGCATTATTTTCTTTATCGACTCCGTTTCCAACCGAAATATGAAGTGTATTTTTTCATTGTTTTTGGAGCAAATGACTTAGAAAGTGAACAAAGATATTGCGTGCCAGCACTAAAATCCCAACCCTTGACCAAAAATCGAAATTATATTTTGCTTCAAAGCCCTCACAATATCGCAACTTTCAACAACTCTCACCATAGCTAGACTCGTGTTGGTCTCTACGGAGGAAGGGTATCAAGTGTTCAAAGTGGGGCAACCATCCGAAAGTTCAGACTCAAGCCAGTCAGCAAAAATAACTAAGAGGTTACCTACTACCCGCCTCTTTCTTCTCCTTCCTTTAGGTCGGAAGAATTGAACTCAGTCACCATACCTTCGGGGACCTTATCTCTCTAGCTCCTGCTCTTCTCCTTCCTCTGCTTCTTATGATGACAATGCCCTAGCCACCTTCACTCGGATGCTTATTCCCGATACCATCTCGCACACTCGATGGGGGTAGGTTCAGAGTTAGGAGCAATGATCAGCTAAGATTGAGGGTCTATGTTAGCAACAAACCCCCTCTCGGGCTCAAATTGTTCCCTAGTTTCCCGAAATTTTTTCTAATTAAGGTCAAGTATTGAAAAATTGGCAAAACTTGCGCATGGGAGTACTCTCGAAATTTTAATGGGCAGGTACGGGAAATAATTTTGGGCCAAATTTTTTGGGAAGAATGATGTGTGAAAAATGGTGGAATATTAAATGACATTAATTTTTGAAAAGTTGGTTAAGGGGTTTGAAAGATTTTTCAAGGAACCAATAGGATAGACAGCATCTGTTGTTGTGTATTGTTGTGAAACTGCCAGCGCATTTGGTAAACGTATATGAAACAAAATAATTAGTGTGAGCAGAAATGGATGACACGTGACGCACAATCGTTGGTTGCTGTCTGTGCACATGGATTGTCCTTCTTTTGGACGGTGAAGATTTTTCACCGAGAAAGAAATTTTCATCTGGAGATGTACCCATGAGAATTTTCTCAGCGTCTAATACACACGAAATGAAATCCTCAGATTGTACCTTACAGGCCAAATGTTAAGTCTGATGTTGAGTATCAATCTGGTAGTTTCGACAGAAGCAGCAGTAGTGGGATTGAGACGCCATCTGGGGGTTCAGGAGGTGGTAGTGTAGGGGTTGGGCTAGCAGACGTCTGGACTTCCACAATGGTGTTGAAGCTTTGATCCGTTGGCTTCAACGGCGAAAAACACGGAGGTGAGGCTGAAACTCCATTGGCAGTCTCTTAACGAACAGATCTGTATTTTTTGACGACGACACAAGTCGTGGTCGAAGGAAGGGTGGTGATGGAGTTAGAAGACTTGTTTTAGTGATATTTTGGCTTGTTGACACATCTCGATCAGGATACTTCACTGGCTTTTCCGGTGGTGACAACGACGTCAATAGTGAAATTGCAGCGTTCATTGATGGTAAGACAGTATCATAACTTACTGAATCTTGGAAGGCTTCCCTGAGAAGTATAAGTTCTTCCTCAGTGACTTGATAGTTTGAATCAATAGAGGAATAGCAATTGTTTCCATCAACCCCAAGTGGATGTGTTTCTTCACTCTCTTGGAGTGCTGAAGATGAGATTGTTGGTGTGACATCAAAAACCTTCGTAGGAATTGAAGTTGTGATGGTTTGGTAGTCAGGTGTGTGATTCGTGTGGCTAGAACTGTGCAAGCTCAAAGGTAATGTTGGTGAGTCATATGCTTCTAGAATCTTCTATGTGCTTCTTCTTAGGTCACATAATCTCTTGGGTATTTGGGATTGTTTCTCTTAGGTTAGGTCATTGCATTCCATTCCTCTTCACACCTACCCACTTTTTGAATTGATTAGCCTGTGTAGTAAAGAAATTTTCACCAGGGTCCCGCAACTTGAATGTGGAGTAATGGATCAACATCGATGTATCCAAATATCCTCTGGGATCCCATTGTTGCCCTCTCATGAATCTTAATTTATATAAGACTCTTAGAGAAAAGATTGCACAACCAACTACTCTTGTAGACACCAACAAATTTCCAGTAGGATACCATTCTTGCATTTAGCTAATTGATTATTTAATTCCATTCCCTGAAGCTGTAGATTTAAAATATGTAATTGTTGATTTAGTTGGCGCAAGACTAGCAACATGGGAATGAAAAATAAACGACAAATTAATGACCCCGAAAAAATTTCCAATTAAGGCTAAATATTGAAAGGCTGGCAAAACTGACACATGGGAGTACTCTAGGAATTTTAATTGGTAGGTATTGGAAATAATGCTAGGCCATAAAAATTGGAGAGAATGATGTGTGAAAAATGGTGGAATAATAAATGGAATTAATCTTTGAAAAGTTGGAGAAGGCGTAAGAGTTGAAAGATTTAAACAATAGGCAAGACAACATCTATTGTTATGTATTGTTGTGAAACTACCAGCTCAATTGGTAAACGCATATGAGACAAAAAAATTGGTTATCAGGAAAGTACAGCTAATGTCCACTATTACGTGGAATGAGTGGGCTGAGGTGCTTCTTTATGTGAGCTGAAATGGATGACACGCGACGCACAATCGTTGGTTGCTGTCTGTGCATACAGATTGTGCTTCTTTTGGACGGTGAAGAATTTTCACCGAGAAACAAATTTTCAAATGACCTTTTGAAGAAAGGGTGAGCGGGATTGTGATTTCTAGATGGAGATGTACCGAAGAGAATTTTCTAAACTTCCGATACACACGAAATTAAATCCTCAGATTGTACCTTACAGACCAAATACATGTTTAAAGTTGACTATTGATCCACTGGTTTCGACAGAAGCAGCGGTGGTGGGATTGAGGCGCCATCTGGTGATTCAGAAGGTGGTTGTGTAAGGGTTGGACTTGGAGACGTCTGGACTAGCACAGTGGTATTGAAGCTCCGATCTGGTGGCTTCATCGGTGGCAAACATGGAGGTGTGGGCTAAAACTCCGTTGGCAAACTCTTGACGTACAGATCCTCAGTTTTTGATGACGGCACAAATCATTGTCAAAGGAAGGGTGTTGGTGGAGTGAGAAGACTTGCCTTTGCGATATTTCGGCTTGTTGACAAATCTTGATCGAGAGACTTCACCGGCTTTGTCGGCGGCGACAACAGCAACACCGGTGAGATTGCGGCATTCTCTGATGGTAACACAGTGTCGTAACTTACTGAATCATGGAAGGATTCGCTGAGAAGCATAAATTCTTCCTCAGTGACTTGATAGTTCGAATTAATAGAGGAAAAGTAATTGTTCCAATCAACCCCAACCAAGTTGATGTATTTCTTACCTCTCTTTGAGTGCTGAAGATGAGAATGTTGGTGTGACATCAAAAACCTTCTTAGGAAATAAGTTGTGTTGGTTTGAAAGGCTAACGTTGGTGTAGGAAAGTTCATGATTGAGGGAGAAAAGTTCATGGAGAGAGATTTTTTGGAAACGTAGAACTTCTTGGAGAATGGAGTGAATTTGGGAAGGTGAGTCCATGCAATGAAAGCACCAATGTAAGGTACCCAAAAATAAGTAAACCTTCAAAACACAGTAACTGAAAATAAATTGCTCCTTTCGAGGGGAGGGACTTCCTTTAACAAGAACATAAAAAACTGTGAAAATCCTTTTTCATTGATGGATTTCCCTTTTACGCTCAAGGTATATATATATATATATATATAGCACTCCAAATACATAGTGTGCCAAAATGATAAGGAATCTAATGAGTAACTAAAAGACAAAATAAAGGAATATAAATGGTGACTCATATGCTTCTAGAATCTTCTATGTGCTTCTACTTAGGTCACATAATCTCTTGGGTATTTGGGTTTGTTTCTCTTAGGTTAGGTCAATACTTTTCATTTTTCTTCATAGCAACCCTTGTACTCAAGGTTGAAGAAAATGGATGTAATTACAAATTTTCCAGGGTCACACTTTTTGAATTGAAGGGAGAAAGTTTCACCAGGGGTCTCACAGCTTGAATGGGAGTAACGGATGAGCGTCGATGAGTCCAAATATCATCCGAGATCCCATTTTTGCGCTCTCATGAATCTTACTTTATATAAGACTCTTACAAAAAAGTTTTCACTACCATCTGCTCTTGTAGACACCAACAGTTGTCCAGTAGGATCCCATTCTTGCGTTGATCTAATTGATTGTTTAAATCCATTTCTTGAAACTCTAGATTTAAAATATGTATCTGTTGATTCAGTTGGCCAAGACTAGCAACATGGGAATAAAAAATAAACGACCAATTAATGACCCCAAAAAATTCCAATTAAGGTCAAGTATTGAAAAATTTGGGAAAATTGCATATGGGAATACTCTTGGAATATTAATGGTGTGGGGGGTGTATCAGGATAGTACAGTTGGTACCCACTATTACGTAGAATGAGTGGGGGGTGTTTCTTTCATTGAGCAAAACAGATGAGACTTGACGCACAATAGTTGGTTGCTGTCTGTGCACACGGATTGTGCTTCTTTTGGACGGTGAAGATTTTTCATCGAGAAACAAATTTTCATCCAACCTTTTGGAGAATGGGTGACCTAGATTGTGATTTCTAGATGGAGATGTAACCAAGAGAATTTTCTCAGCATCCAATACACACGAAACGAAATCCTCAGGTTGTACCTTACAGGCCAAATGCAAGTCTGATGTTGAGTTCCGATCTGGTGGTTTCGACAAAAGCAACAATGGTGGGATTTAGACGCCATCAGGGGGTTCAGAAGGTGGTAGTGTAGGAGTTGGACTTGCAGACGTCTGGACTTCCACATTGGTGTTGAAGCTCCGATTCAGTGGCTTCAACGGTGCCAAACACGAAGGTATGGGTTGAAACTCCATTGGCAGTCTCTTGACATACGTATTTAGAGGTTTTGGCGAAGGCTCAAGCCGTGGTTGAAGGAAGGGTGGTGGTGGAGTGAGAAGACTTGTGTTTGTGATATATGGGCTTGTTGACAAATCTCCATCAGGAGACTTCACCGGCTATTTCGACGGCGATGGCGACGGCAGCGACAACGGTGAGATTGAGGCATCCTCTGATGGTAACACATTGTCGTAACTTGCTGAATCTTGGAAGGCTTCGCTAAGAAGCAGAAGTTCTTCCTCAGTGACTTGATAGTTTGAATCAATAGAGAAAAAGTAATTATTCCCAACAACCCCAAGTGGATGTGTTTCTTCCCTCCCTTTCTGTTGAATGGTTATAGTTGAACCAAAGCACAGGGAATGATAACTTAAAGTGTAGCAGCGCGACATGGTATGTTTTAAGATGCCTGACATGATATCTTAAAGTGTAGCAGCTCGGAGGAGAAGTTTCTCATGTGTTCATGACTTATGTGTTATATTGCTTTGCATAGGACGCGTGTAAGATCCTGTCACTTCTGCTTTATGACTTTTGTAGTTGATAGATGATCTTTTAAAATAGATCTGTTTTGCTAAAATCTTTTATATAAAAGCATGATTAAATAGGTTAAGCACAAGTTGTTTTTAAAGAAAGGTTTTGAATCATGACTTGTTATTTTTAAAGTGTAAAATCGATTCATGACTCCTTTGTCAAAGGAAGAAATCGATCTGGGACTTGATGGTTTCAAAAGAACTTGTTTTTGAAGTAAAGAATCGATTCTTGTTTTGGTACTTCAGGTTAGAAATTGATTTCCTCTTATTTATAAAGGTAGAAATCGATTTCATTCTTCTTTGTTAAATCTAGAAATCGACTTGTTGCTTGATTGTTTTTAAAAAAGAACTTGTTTTGGAAAGAAAACAATCAATTGATGACTTTGTATGTTTTGAGCACTAAATCGATTTCCTCTTATTTTTTAAAAGCAAAAAATCGATTTCCAAGTTCTTCTTTAAAGCCAAAAATTGATTTTAACATTAGATTGGTTTTAAAAAGAATTTGTTTTGGAAAGAAAACAATCGATTGATGGCTTGTTATTTTAAATATCAAAATAGATTTTTGACTCATTTCTTGAAGCATAAAATCGTTTTCCCTTCCTATTTTACTTAAGCACAAAATCGATTTATGTCCTACTTGTTTTAAGCAATCAATCAATTATTCACTTATGACAATAGTGTTAGAAAGTTCTTCAACGGTCATATTTTTACAATCCCTATAAATAGGATTAGGGTTTTCACGATTAATTTCAACAATCCACAAATCTAAAAAGAACAGAACTCTCACCGTCACACTCATTCTTCACGTTCTTCATCTAGGGTTCAAAATCTCTCATCTCTCTCAACTACGTCACTGTTATATTGCTTGAGTGATTGGATCCTAGTTTTCATTTGTAATCGTCTATACTTGGTTGTTGTGAAATCCTGAGAGTTTTCTTGGGTAATTCAATCTGGGAAACTGAATTGTAGCGAAATCCTTAGCAGGGAGCTTGGGTTCTCAACTTGGAGAAAATTGAGATTGGTGTGGTAGCTATAGGGAAGTTGCTTGCTGGTAAGACGTTGAAGAAGTTCTTCTCATATAGTGGTTATTATCAAGTCCGAAGGTTGCTAAGTTGGAGGTCGAGGACGTGGGGCTTTTATCCCAAACATCGTAAAAATCACGATGTACTTCTTTCCCTTATCTTTACTTTGCGTTTTCTTTATAATTGTAAACTGTCGGTGCATTTGATATTATCGCGTGTAGATTTCATTATTATTATAATTGTTTCTGTCATTGTCATAGCTTGCATAAATTGTTGCATATAGTTTAAATTCCCTTTTCGGCATTCGATTTAAACTAGCATCGTTATTTCTCAAAAACTAAAAAAGATTTCATTTTTAGCATATAACCTTATTCACCCCCTCTAAGGTTATCATATAGTCCAACTGTGACATCAAAAACCTTCTTAGGAATTCAAGTTATGATGGTTTGGCAATCAGGTGTGGGATTCGTGTGGCTAGGACTGTGGAATCTCAAAGGTAGTGTTGGTGAGGCAATGGTGTAGGCGTAAGAAGAGAGGGCGAGGGTGGTCCATGGTGAGGTAGTGGTGTGTGAATGGTGGTGGTGAATGTGGGAGTCCCAAGTTGTGTGAGTTGAGTGGTAATGGCTATGAGGATTCAAGGTGGGGTAGTGAGTGTTGGTTGTTGGTCGAAGGAGGTGTATGAACTCCATGGTGATGTGGTGGTGTGTGTGTTGACAGTTGGAAGGCTAAGTTTTGTGTAGGACAGTTCTTGATTGAGGGAGGAAATTTCATGGAGAGGTTTTTTTTGTAGACGTGGGATTTCTTGGAGAATGGAGTGAATATGGTAAGTGAGTCCATGGCAGTGAAAGCACTAATGTAAAAAATTAATTAAGTAAATCTTCAAAACACAATAACTAAAGATAAAATGCACCTTTCGAGGGGAGGGACCTCCTTTAAGAAGAAAATAAAAAAACTCTTAAAATTCTTTTTCATTGATGGATTTGCCTTTTAAATTCAAGGTATATATATAGCACTTCAAATACATAGTGGGCCTAAAAAACAATGAACTCAATGATTAACTAAAAGATAAAAAAAGGAATATAAAATGGTGACTCATAAGGAATAAAAGTGTGACTCTTATGCTCCTAGAATATTCTATGTGCTTATTCTTATCGATATCAGATTCCTCCTCTTTCATTTGTTTGCTCCATAAATTTAACCAAGACCTCATCGATATCATATTCCTCCTCTTTTCTCTGCACTTGTAGTGGCTCATAATTATCCCAGCTGGAGGAATAAGGAGGTGGCTCATAGTCATCCCAATAGTTTGAATAAGACTCATAAGGAGGAGAAGAAAATGGGCGTTGACATTGAGGCATATACCAATATAACTTCTCTAAATTCCTTTTCCCCTCTGCCTCTCTAATATAATCTCCAAGAGTTTTAACCATGATGTAGATTTTTCTCTGCAAAACAAAGTGAACTGCAACGAGCTTTTGGGAAAGTGTTATCAATTTTTTTAAAATATTTTTTGGCTTAAATATATGTTTTGCCCCTGCAAATATCACCATAATCCAGTTATACCCCTGTAAAAATAAAAACTTTAAAATTACCCTTCCAAATATAAATCGCTTACGGTTATGCCCCTCGGTCAGTTTCTCATCCAAAAAAATAATTTAAATAAGGTTTAAATATATGTTTTACCCCTGCAAATATCACCATAATCCAGTTATGCCCCTGCAAATATCACTATAATCCAGTTATGCCCCTGTCAAAATCTTTAATTTTTCTATTATGCTGATATTTGCAGGGGCATAACAGGATTATGGTGATATTTGCAGGGACAGAACATATATTTAAACCTTATTTAAATTATTTTTTTGGATGGGAAGCTGACCGAGGGGCATAACCGTAAGCGATTTATAATTGCAAGGGTAATTTTAAAGTTTTTATTTTTACAGGGGTATAACTGAATTATGGTGATATTTGCAGGGGCAGAATACATATTTAAACCATATTTTTTTAATAAGATAAATAAAAAAACAAAGTTGAAATAAAAACATAAAAAAATGTCTAAAGCAATAAAAATCTTTAACGTTTAATATTGCTAAATTAATTCCCAGCGACGGCGCCATAAACTTGTTGCGTTAAAAACACACTTAGAGCAAGTGGACTCTCTCGCAGAAGTAGTATAAAAGAATATCGTATCCACAGAGATTAATTAACAAGTACTAAACTACTTAAAATTATTTATTGTTTAGACGAGTGAATAATTGAGTTGTAATTGAAATAAAGAAATAAAAGTAAATAAATAACAAATTATAAAATGCAAGATTTAATAAATGGAGAGAGGCCTAGGGTCGCGGTTTCACTTGCAAGCTTCGATTCCCCTATGTATAATTCTACTTGAATTCCCTTATTTTATTTAATTACCAATCCCTTTACTAAAGTTATTAATCCATTTGGTCATTCGCGATTAATATTCTTTTTCCTAAATTAACCCTAGTTTGGTCATGCTAGAATTTAAATTTAAGAAAAGCATAAAGTACAAAAAGGTTGAATGATTGAAAGACTAAATTAAAGTTTGGTCATTCATTAATTATAGCCCTAATTATCCTATAGGTCCACCAACTAATTGCAGTACGGTCGCTGATCAACTAATTGATTATAAACATGAGATAATATTAATTGAAAAAAAACTAGGAATTCAAAGTAAAAATTAAAACATAAAAAGGTCTCTAAACAAGCAAGATTCACCTAAGACCCTAGAAGAGGATTTAAGTATCGATAGTGTTCAAAAACAATGACCAATGAGGTTTCAGCAGTGTTGATTGAGTTATGCTCATTCTTTAGACAAATATGCAGTAAAGTATTGAAAATTGAAGATTTGGACAAATTGCATAATCAAATTGTCGTCACTTTATGCCACATGGAAATGTTATTTCCTCCATTTTTCAATGTTATGGTTCACTTGGTTGATCACCTTGTCGAAGAAGCTAAGCTTGGAGGTCCTGTCCATTATCACTGGATGTATCCAATAGAGAGGTAAAACACATGTGTTAGCTTCTTTTTTATATGTTTTCAATTTGATAATGTAATGGTTATTCTAAAAGATATTTGCATGCTTTGTATATAAGTATCTTGGACATTTAAAATCCTACGTTCGTAATAAAGCACGTCTGGAAGGGTCTATAGCAGAAGGTTACCCAATGGAAGAAATCCTTACCTTTTGTTCAAGGTATTTAGACAATATTGAAACAAGAATGAATAGACCTCCTCGTGTAGACGATGAACCCAATACCATGCAGGCTCAGTCACGCATAACTGAACTATTTCCTATAATTGGAAAGTCGGTTGGTGGTTCTTCGTATTTTACCCTTACACCAAGAGAAAAGTTACAGGCTCATCGACACGTGTTAACAAATTGTCAAGTTGTTGACTATTATCTTCAGTAAGTATTTCATCACTTAGATTGATTGTTCATTTTCTTTTTCAGTACATCTAATACTATATAATTAAAAATGCAATATAGAACTATTGTGCGAAGGAAACTAAGGACAAAATATGCTTCTGAGATAGACAAAAAGGTTCATAGAGAATTTGTTCGCTGGTTCGCCAATCGTGTAAGTGTTTATGTTATTTCTATTTCATTAATATTTTCAAAGCAATGTGACTAACAATCTACACTATGACATCCAAATTGGGAATAATCTTGACACTCTTAGCATACAAGATAAAGATGTTCTTGTTAGTCTTGCACAAGGTCGTTTTAATCAAGCTAGAAGGTTCCCCGCGTTTAATGTTAATGGATACAAATTTCGGACCTTAGAACAAGACAAGTTTTTAAAAACTCAAAATAGTGGAGTTTTTGGCATGTTTGGAACGAGAAGTTATTCAAGCAGTAGTGATACTCAAATGAGGTTTGGAGGGGTGCCTTACTATGGACGATTAGTAGACATCATTGAGTTGAGCTATAGTGGCTTCAAAGTAGTCATGTTTAAATGTGATTGGGCTATAACCACTAATCCAAGAGGTATGAAGGTGGATAAGTTGGGCTTTACCTCTATCAACTTTGCACGACTTATACATAGTGGAAAAGATGAAGATGATGAACCATACATTAGAGCTTCCGAAGCTCAAATGGTCAATTATGTAGAGGGTGAGAATGAACAAGGTTGGAGTATACTAGTTCATTTGAAACCAAGAGACTTGTACGACATGTGTGAAGAAGGTTGGAGAATGAACAAGGTTGGAACAATTTTTCTTGGATGATAATACACACATTCCTTTGGCAAGAGTAGTTTTAGATAATGAACCTGAAAGTTCAGCTGTTAATGTAAATATTGATGATGATGATCAAGATATGGTTTTATGAATGTGATTGATAGTTCATTCAATGTAATATTGTTGCTAACTCTTTTAGTTGAACTATGACATAGTCTGTTTGAGATTGATCTTAATCCTTTTTATGTTTCCATTTAATGGTTTACTTTACTTCGAATTCATTTTTGATACGGTGTTATCAATTTACCGTCCATTACTTGCTAATCTGAATCAAGGTTTTTGATTATGTCAGTAGCTTTATTCCACTTAAATAACATGCATAAAGATACTTTGGATATGAAGAATTACAACATGATAGTTCAAAGTTGATTGTATAGTTTTTGTATCTGAATGCGACTTAAAGTTTAGATTTCTTTTCCTTTTCTTGTTATTTTGTCATCTATCATGGTTTTGTTATTTTGGATTTGCCCCTCTGATTTTGATTTCTTGCCTAACATGTATTGGTAGGTATGCCTCCTAATAAAAGATATGATGGCCTCCGTAATTCTTGACCCACACCAGTTCAAGGACGTGGATTTTCTGTGAGAACTCCCCCCCATAGGGTACGAATACCCCAAAGGGCGTCTATGCCTAACATATCTTCATCTTTGGAAGATGACATTCAAGAGTTCGAGGATGTGCCCTTTCCAAATGAACCTGGTATCTCAGAAGGTTCATCTTCAAGACAACCCAAGACTAATCCCAAATGGATAGTGGATGTTATTGGTATATAAACTATAATTGGGTGGTGTATTTTCCATTATTTATATTTCGGTGTACAAATATTTTGTTTTATTTTGTGTTAGATGAGGAGGGTAATCGCAGCCAAAGAAGCCTGAAAGTGCGAGATTTGATTCCAAAGCACATAGGATTTAAAGTTCTGACCTAATGGAATCAAAGAGTTCAACCAGTTGGATTGTCTGCTGGTTTATTAGGAGGGTTTTTGGGTTTTATTGCAAATAATTTTGACACATTCCCTATTTTGTACAAGGAGTGGCGTGAAGTCCCTATGGATTACAAAAATAATGTTTATGACAAGACTATAAAGGTATAAAGCATAATTACTTAATACATTTTATTGTTATTTATGTTTTGTTACTAACATCTTTTATTGTATTTGTATTAAAGAAAAAATTTGTGGTAAATGATGGAGGTCACAAGAAATGGATTTTATCCAGCTTGGGAAAGAAACGGCGGGACGATCGTTGCAAGCTTTTTAAAGACCATTATAATTGGGAGCTTACTCCTGAAGAAAATACTGGGAACCCACCGCCGGACATTGACCAAGATCATTGGAGGTTGTATTTGGAGTTAGGCTGGACCTAAAACTATGGTAATAAAATAACTTTTCTTTGATTCTAATGACCATTTTGGAATTTCTGCTAATCACTAATTAACTTTATGGCATGCTAAGCTAATTAGTGCGTGTGCATCAATATTATGACTTTGTTTATAGACCAAAGCGGATCAAAATGCTGAAAACCGCTCGAAGCAACAGGTTTCCCATACATTAGGGGTTAAGACACTTGCCAGAAAGAAACATGAGCTGGTATCATATCTCATTTTTTCTATTGTTTGAAAACTTTAGAAAATGGTTTAATAATATTTATATGGTGAAACGATTTAGGAATTGCAAGATGGGCGGACTTATACTAGAGCAGATATGTATGGAATTGCTCATAAAAAATCAAATGGTGATTTTGTTAATGATGAGGCAAGACAAAACCATGTAAGTCCAATATTATAAATGTATAGCTATGTTTGATTGCAACATATCATATTATTGGGCAAATCGTAAATCTTTATGTCTTTCTTCAATACATGTAGGAAAAATTGAAACAAGCAGTTCTTGAGTCTTCTTCTGAGCATGAAGCCTTTGTTGAAGTTTTCGGGAAAGAACATCCTGGGCATTGTCAAGGCATGGGACTCGGTGTAACACCAACTCAGTTCCTTGGACAAAATTCTCGTTCTACAACAGAATCATAGTCATTGGATGCTAATGAATGAATGAAACAGAACATAGTAAGTTATTAGTTGAAGTAGCCAATTGAATGAATGAATGAATGAATGAATGAATGAATGAAGGTCATTGTCAAAATAGCAAGTTATTAGTTGAAGTAGCCAATTGAATGAATGAAACAGAACATAGTAAGTTATTTTAGTTCACATTTCTTATAAGTGACCATTTGCTTGAATGGAAAACATGCTTTTAGTACGTACAATTTTCTGTTTGTTGGCATTTGATTATCTCTCAGCATATTACCCATGGTTCTAATTTAATTTATGACTCTTTTTTTTCCAGCTTGTTAACTTGGAATCACAAGATGATTTGAGACGCTCTTTCGGATCCAGTTACATAGGACAAAATGAAGCGACACCGTCCCGCAAGATATCTAGATAGATGATTCTATTTTAAGTGTTATAAACAACACAAACATTGACACATTAGAATATTTTGCTAGTTGGTTGTAATTTGATGTTATGAACTAAGTTGGTTTATTTTGGTGTTATGAACTACTTTTAGTTATTTTGATGTTATGAACTAAGTCCTAGTTGTTTTGATATTATGATCTAAATTTGTTTTATAAACTTTAGAAGCTGGTATGTGTTATTGGCATAACTTTAGTTTCTTTTAATACATGACATCAATATAATTAATAGGCACATTTATAAAATTTGTATGAGAAACGTACAGAAACATTAAATAAATTTAATTGCTTTGAAAAAAAAAATAATCTCCTTTCGCGGCGGTTTCAACTGCCGCCATAATTTTTTAACAATTTGCAGTGGTTTCAACCGCCACCAACCTTATGAGGAAAAATCAACTCACAACTTGGTCGCAGTTTCCAACAGCCGCAGAACTCGTGGCTGTTTGTGCGACGGTTTCAAAAACCGCTGCGAGATATACCTCCCGACGCTGAAAACCATGGCGCTTCTAGGAACCGCCGCCAGCCACAACTAACGGCGGTTTTAACCACCGCCGCTGTGGATTTTAACCGCCGTCGTTCATCCTTTCTGACGTAGTGTATAGTGGCTTATTTTTCGGAATTCTATTCAAAGGCTCATATTCCTAAAGCGTTCTCTGCTTCTTTTTTAACCCTTATCCCTAGAAATGATCATCCTCAAGGGTTGGGGGAGTATAGACCCATATGCTTGATTGGTAGTATCTATAAAATTCTCTCAAAAGTGTTAGCTAATAGGCTAAAGAAGGTTCTCCATATGGTGATATCGGAATGTTAGGCAGCTTTTCTTGGTGGTAGAAAAATTCTTGATGGGGTGGTGGTTGTTAATGAGTTGTTTGACCTAGCAAAGCGTAAAGGAAGAGTAAAGTAGATTTTGAGAACGAATATAACACAATATCTTGGTCTTTTCTTTTTGATATGTTGACAAGAATGGGGTTCGATTCGAGGTGGACCCGATGGATAAGAGCTTGTGTGACTTCGACATCTTTATCGAATGGAAGCCCAACTCAAGATTTCTTGAGGCAAAGGGGTCTTCGGCAGGGAGATCCCTTATCGCCTTTTCTTTTCTTGATAGTGGCTGAGGGTTTGGCCGGTTTAATAGAGAGGACTGTGGAGATTGGAGCCTATGAGGGCTACGAAGTTAATGATAATCTTGATTATTCTCTAGTGCAATTCGCAAAAGTCACTATCCTCATTGGGAAACCTTCTGGGTATAATCTTTGGTATCTAAAAGCTATTCTTAGAAGCTATGAATTAGTCTCTGGGTTGAAAGTCAATTTCATCAAAAGTAAACTAATCGGCATTAATGTGTCGAATACTTTCTTGGAACAAGCCTCCTTATTTCTCCATTGTAGGACGGAAACTATTCCTCTTAAATTTCTTGGTCTTCCGATGGGAGCTAACCCTAAGCGTAGGGGTACGTGGAGTCCGGTTATTCAAAATCTTCGGTCTAGGTTAGTATCTTGGAAAGGGTAAAACTTATCTATAGGTTGCCGAGTTACTCTTATTAACTCGGTACTCAATAGTATACCTTTGTATTTTTTCTCTTTTTAAAAGGCGCCTAAGGTGGTTATTAAGGAGATAATCAAGATTCAACGAGACTCTCTTTGGGGCGTTAAGGAGGACTCAAGAGGAATGTATTTGGTAGCTTGGGATAAAGTTTGTAGAGGTAAAAAGGAAGGTGGTCTTGGCATAAAAAATTTGGAGACTTTCAATATTTCTTCATTGTCAAAATGGAAGTGGCGTATGATGGTGGAGGATAACGCAAGTTGGAGAGGTTTTTTAAGTCATAGATATAGGGAACTGTCGGCTTTCAAGTCTAATGATTGTTTGAGAGGTATGAAGAGGGACTCTTTATGGTGGAGAGATCTTTTTGATATTGGTGAGGATGTCTTTGGTGTTGGATGGTTTAATGACTGTGTTTGAAGAGGTTTGGGTGGAGGTGAAGGCGTGGAAATTTGGAATCATCATTGGATTGGCCACCAACCCCTTTATATCACGTTTCCTGATTTATTTGCAGGTAGTACAATTAAAAATTTGACCGCGACTCAAGCGAGAAGGTGGTCTGGGAATAATTGGAGTTGGTCATTCCTCGACAATGTTGCTGGAAATCAGAATGTAATTCAAGAAGCGTCTATTCTGGGCGATATTTTACGCGAAGTGATTGCAGTTCGTGGCCAGAAGGATTGTTGGAAATGGATCCTTGCACAAGACAAGCAATTCTCAGTAAAATCCGCTTATTATCACCTGCAGACCATTCAGCCAGAAGCTAATTTATCAGCTGAACTCTCGGCCAATTGCACAGCAGTGTAGAATTCTGAAGTACCTGCTGGCGTTTATTCTCCTCAGCGCTCCCCGCCCGCGAGTCCCTGCTGCACCGTAATGTTATTCAAAACTTTGAGAATGCTGTTTGTGTTTTCTGCAGCAATGATTTTGAGGACCTAGATCATTTATTTGTGGGCTGTGATTTGGCTAGGAATGTGTGGTCTAAGGTGGAAGCTTGGTTAGGATTGGAACCTATTAATGAACCATCATTTGTGCAACATTTCGCTTCCTTTGCTCAAGTTTTTAGCGGTAACAATTCTTAGAAAACTCGACATCTCATTTGACTTGCTTCGTGTTGGAGCATTTAGTTGGCACGTAATAATTTAATTTTCAAGGGGGAAGAACTGGTTTTTTTGGGTATTAAGGAAGAACCGGTTTTAGATTCAATTGTATATCACATTAAGAATTCCTCTTGGACTTGGTTTATTTATGGGGTGGGTAGATGTTCTGGTTACTGTTTAGATTCATGGTGGAGTAATGTTCATTACTGTATCAAACATTTGTAATTGTTGGTTTTGAGCACTCCTTGTGCTCCGTTAATTTATCATTCGCTTATAAAAAAAAAGGACCTAATTAAAAAAGCTAGATTAGTTCAGCGATCCTAGTAGATATGTATATTCTCCTCCTCACACGTGTATATATGTATATCAAACACACGCGCGCGCGCGCGCACACACACATATATATATATATATATATATATATATATATATATTTATATTCAATACAACATTGTCATCTCTTAAAAATATATGATAATATATGGAGTATAAAAGTAAGCATGAAGGCCACTGGGAAATCCGTTGATACTCCTAACTTAATATATATTAAAAATTTGTGATTCTTTAGCGATAATGTTTTTAATTTGAAAAAGATAAACCAGACCGACATTTCTCAACTCTATTGAAGTTACATAAATAACCATTATTTTTTAGTCATAAATAACTCATGAATTGAGTTGGCCATATGTTTTAGGCACAAATTAAACTTGACTCTTGGACTAGACAAAAAAACTTTGACTCTAGGCCCCATATGAAATGCCATCTTTTTGTTATTGTGTTACTAATTTAAGATGTTCACTGAAAAACAATGTGTTACTAATTTTAGAACTATTCAGAGAGAGACTATATTATTTGTCTACCATTATCTTTATTTATTCTATCATTTGCTATTCGCCAAGAAGAAACATGATTTACTTAAATTCACGTAAGTCCCTATTTCTTGGGCTTTTTTGTAATCTCTAATTCCTACCTATTTCGGGAGAGTCTTCCAGACCTATAACTTTGTTTAGAAGGCTTTTCAAGTAAAAAGAGGTTTCTCTCAAATTTTATGCACCCCAACTTTGTTTATAATTCAAAGTGTTAAATATGTTTTTTTTCTCCCTTTGAAATTAAATTTGAGTTTTTTTTTTAGTCCCTCAAATAAATTTCATCAAATTTTGGTCCTTATAAAATTTGACTTTTTTACTTTTAGTCACTCATAACGTTTAATAACGCTCCATAACTTTAATAACACTCCATTTTAGGTCCTTCTCCCATTTAAAATAATTTTCCTAGGTCAATGTAAAAAGGGGAAATTGTTTACACCACAAAATTATTAAGCATCAACCGAGGAAGGGGTAGCCGAAGTAAAGTTTTTGCCAAATAGGAAAGGGAGTCAGACAACATTTTAGCCAAAAGAAGGCTAGCCGATTCAAAGGCTAACATAAAAGGGAAGCACATAACACGTGGTTAAGAGAAAATGGAACTAAGACGAGTGCCCACAGAAAGGCATTGGATAGTGGATAAGACACCCAGAGAGGCATTGGAAGTGGTTACTGGGGGAAAACGCGGAAAATGGCATGTTAGTGGAGGTTTTTAGCTAAGTAACTGCTAGGCAATAGGGTAGTAATTAGTTGTCTGCCATAAGGTAGTGGTAAGACTTTTTTTAGCAACATTCTGACTTATTTTTCCTTAGCCAGAGTACATATGACTTATCCAGATACCTCAATATTGGCTCCTTTTTTATGTATCAATTTGGCTTAGTCATCATGTAAGTTAACCTGTTACACAATTCATAGTCTTTCAATCAGGAACAACACATTTGTCACCAGATAGTGTATGGTTCTTTCAACTCATCGAGTAGGAAGAGTGTTTCTCTCTTATAATTCACCGAATTCATTTCAACCAACTTTGTAATCTGTCTCCAAATCACTACACCAGTCATTTCAAACATGGATCCCTAGGGTCTTTTCAAGGTTTTAATGAGGTTGAGCCACAAACAAACTTGGTTTTTCTGGAAAACCAAATATACTTTAAGATTAAAAAAGCAACCAATAATTCTATTCACTACTTACTATTCACATACTAATTGTACTCACTCGAATATCATACAAGCGCACTAATAAATAACAGAACTGTTGTTGCATTTCTCTCTTTTTTTTTTAAAACATAAAAGATCAATCTTCTTTTGAATAAGAAAGTTTTTTTTTTCCGGTAAGCAACACTTCATTAAACGGAGCACAGGGGTGCTCAAGCCCAAACAAAAAGATTACAATTTGTTTAGACAATGAAGTGGGTTGTTCCACCAAGAGGAAATAATGAAATTAGAATTACAACCCGCCTTATAGATAAGCTAGCTCCAAGAATAGCTTTTGATACACCTGAGAATAGAGTCAATATTTGCTTCCTCATTCTTGAAAAAAACTCCATTTCGGGCCAACCATTGGATGACGATACTTTATGGAAGGGGTTGTTGAGGCATAGGTACGGCGATTTTGTTTCAATCTTTGTTCATGGCTCTCATCTTGCCTTTAGCAGGGGTCTCAAAGGTTCTATTTGGTGGCGGGATTTGATTAGTTTGAATGCTCATGGTCCCGATGGTCGTTTCAACTCTTGCATAAGGAGAAAATTGGGAAGTGGTCGCTTAATTGATTTTTGGAAAGACCATTGGTTAGTGAATGCTCCTTTATCATTGGTGTTTCCGAATCTTTTTGCCGGTTGTGCTTATCAATTCGTGAAGGTTGCTGACCTTGGTGTGTGGAACAGAGACTCGTGGAGTTGGAAGTTGCCTTGGATGGATCACAGATAGCTTGCTGGGGCTGTCACAGTGCTCGACCAGCGCACAGTGACAGCAGGGGTTGCTACTGATTTCGGCCAGCACATGGCAACAGGGGAGCCCGGGGATACTTTCTCTATTTTGCAGAATGTTTCTCCATGGAAGGGGCTCTTGGATTCTTGGATATGGTTGCTGGATTCATCGAAGTCTTTCACGGTTAAATCTTGCTATAATTGGCTTGTTAATTTGAGATATAATAATGGTTTGGTTGATGAATTAAAGAAGCTCCTTGATTCTATTTGGAAGTGTGCCACTCCTTCCAAAGTGACTATTTTTGGGTGTCGTTTATTCCGTAACTCTTTGCCCACTTGCGGTCTCCTCCTTCACCGTAAAGTGTTAACAAATGTAGATGACGCTTGTTGCCCCTTTTGTAGGTTGCATTGTGAAGATTCTCAACATCTGTTTTTGGATTGTTGCTTTGTTAATGAGGTTTGGATTAAAGTTTATTCTTGGTTGGGTATTGATTCCGGTTCTCCCAATGCTTTGATCGATCATTTTCATTGGATGGGAAATTTTGTTGTTGGAAGAAAGGCAAAGAAAATAAAGCATTTGATTTGGTTGACAACCTGCTGGTGTGTTCAACTCCTTCACTTCAATTTAGTTAGCAATGCTACATTAAACTCCCCAAGGTTTTTAATACCAAGCCCAGCCTCCTTCTTTGGCTTACAATCAGTGCATTTATAATCCCCTTAGGAGCTTTATAAAAAGAAAAGAAGTAAAGAGGGTTTAAAGGGGGAATGCTATTCATTTAAGAAAGTTGTTTTCTTATATATACAAAAATAATGCCATAAAACCCTTTAATGCCCCACCACAAATAATGCCCTGAAATTCTTTTATTTCACACCAAACTTTTCTCCTCAACTTAACATTGACCATTAGCTAAAAGGTTGCTTGCTGATCCTAAAACATAAGGTAAGGAGATTTTTTTTTTTCAATTCACAAGTTTGATGGTTCTTTTTCAAGAAAGAAGTTTTTCTTTTAATTAAGGCTCAAAGTTGGGTAACCAAATGATATTATCGTTGGGTTAGCTTTTTGGCTTAGTAGGCTTATAGAAATGAACTGCCCTGATCCTTTCCATGCATCCTTGACCTATGCAATAGCATCAAAATCAAACAAAATCAATTTCTATGAAACAATAAAGATGTAAAATCTGTGTGTGTGTTGCACTCATTCACACAAAATGTGTATATCCTGATTTCAATTAATTTCATGTTATTCCAAGTTCAAATCCGATTTTGATTCTGCAATGTATCAGATTTGACTGCAATGAGTGCAATCACATGATCTTACTATAAATTAAATTTTTTCAAAAAAAAACCTTTTTCTTTTTAGTTTCTCAAAATATAAGCTTGAACTTTCAAAACCACGTGTAAGAAATTACTTTTCAAAAATCCTTTTGAAACCTGGAAATCATTTTATGTAATACAAAGGTTAGTTTTACTCAACATCAAAACAATTCCAAAGTCCAAACAGAAATTCAAAAAAAACAAATCCCAAAACACATGTAATTAAATGCTGAAACAAAGTAAATAAAGTACTGAAATTAAACAACTAGAACATTTAAAGCATGTAAAACAAACTCAGTAAGTTGGTTGCTCAAAGTCTTTGGACTGATCTATGATTTCTTCGCCAAATTCACCTTGAATATGCGTAGCAACTCCTTTAGACGCTGCGTCCTCCCCCTCTAGGGACACAGGACTGTCCTCGTGCCATGCTACATGTGCAGCAAACTGAGCTAGTGTAGCCCATGGGTTCCGTCTGCAAATTAGTTCATGAGTCTCACAGCACAAGTTAGTATCTATTGCAACACTTTGTTCAATTTCAGATTTCACGCACTTGCAACATTTTAATCTTAAAAGTATGATAATTAATGCACAAATATTAGAGTTGAAAACAAAAGTTGGAAAATTAAACAAATTATAAGTGAAACCTAGTTTGTCTTTCATCTTCTTCCCTTGAACACACAACATTCACTTTACATTAAAAAAATCACTTTTCCCTCAATAAGATTACTTCTCAATCAAAATCACATTCTTTAAAACTTCAAGATCACTTATTCCTCATCCCTTGATTTTTCCTTTTGCGTGTTCTCAATTTGCAAAATCTTTTGGTGAAACAATTGAAGACTAACTTTTCTCCATGGTTTAACTAGAACAATCACCACCAAATAACTATGCCAAGTTAAAAATACAAATGGGATTGCCTTGTTCTTGAAAATCCTTTGTTGTATTCAAACCACTGATTACATTGTAACTATCTTTGAACTGCAACCAAGAACATCGAATATGGAAATCAAAAATCTTACATGGGTATGGAAATTAAAATGGAATTTCAATATGCAATCAACATATAATCTTTAAATCATTCTTTAAACATGGGAATCATTCATGGCATATTGAATTTTAGGGATTTCAAAAGTCATGAACAGGAACCAAGAACATATAAATCTTTAATTCATGGTATATTGATATTTGGGATTTTCATTATTTGAGCACACTTGTTATAACCTATCCCTAAATCAACAACAACAACAACAACAATTAGAAGAATCAAGATAAAATATATAGAGGATTAGAAAGAGAATTACTTACTTTATTTGTTGTTGGAATGAAGAAATTAGTGGATGCAAGAATGAGAGTAAAGAAAACGCAGATAGGGAACTGAAAGTGAGAGAGACGCAGAGAATGTCCTGAAAGCGTGAGACCTTTAGTGAAAGCGTCTGACTTTTTTCTAAAAAAAAAGCATCAATTTATGGCTTAACCAAAATGGGTTGGGTTGAGCCAAATTTAGTCAGAAACAAAATGTTATTTTGCGCTAAGCCATATCAGGTTTGGTTCAACCACATTTGACAGCAAAATTTCAAAAAGTTTTTCTGCATAATTTAGCTTAGGCACCAAGCTCTGGCTGGGCCAAATCAAGTCAGAATTGATCGATTGTTCTTGAAACCCTTTTTTATCATTTCCAGCTTTCAATAACTCAATTTAACTCATTTTTTTTGTTTTCGCATGCTTTAGATCACAAAGAAACACAATTACAAACCAAATCAAATAAAATGAGCAAAACACATTCTATAAAGAAAATTCAAATTGCAAAAGAAAGGTTAGACAGTTTGGTTACCTCCCAATAAGCGCTTCTTTAACGTCATAAGCTTGACGCCTGTACCACTTCTCAAGGTGGCGAAAATGACATAGATAACACATTATCCAACTTTTTAAATTTGTTAGTGAAGAACTCCACGAATTTGAGATACAAATGATGTGGCTTCCATGTTTCCTCCAATTGAACTTTGGTGAACAAAACACAAATGGAATCTATAACTCAACAAATCTCATCCTTATCCTCCTTTTCCCTCTTTTGTTTGTTTTCATCTTCTTTTTCCACTAAGTTTTATTTTCTTTCTTATGCTCCTCAAAAACATTATTGGCTTTCAAAGGCGGTGTTTGGTGCAACATTTCATTACATTTAGTTTCCACCTCACTGATTTCCTCATTTGAGCTCCTCCTAATTACTTCATCACATATGATGCTCATAGAATCTTCGTGTTCCTCGGGATTGGTTTGAGTGTTTATGTCGCTTTATTGATCAGCCAATTTCTTAGCTATTTTTCCAACTTGGAAATTAAGATTTTGAATTGAAACATTAATATTCACTCAAATCCCTAGCAGCGGCGCCAAATTTTGGTAAGAATTTTTGGTGAATCCGTCTTACCGTCGTCCTAATACAGTTTATCGTATCAGAGTTGTATCTACAAGGATTTGGTAATACTAATCAACTGTTCACCTATTCTTATGCTAGTGTGAAGTGTAAAGATAAAGTGATTGTTGTTTGCATAAAACATAAATTAGGAATTTAAAAAGGGATGTGGTTCAAATACTTAAAAGTATTGGGATTAGATTTCATCAACTTTTATCTACAAGTATGTCTATGATCTTTAATTACTTCTATATCAATCCTAGTATTGACTCATCTTACCACTTCATCCAGCAATGTTAATTCCCTAATCAAAGTTAAAATATCTATTTAATTAGGCAAATGATGATTCCTCACTCGCTTGAATAAACAATAGCATTAAGCTTAGGTAACAAGACTATAACTTCAATTCTTCCTAGATATTGAATGATATAGGTGATTTCAACTAGATCAAAAACGATAGATAGTTTTCCAACTAAATACTATATCATAATTCATTCAATAGGTGATCAAACTATCAAAAACATTAAACATGAGATGAAATAACTAAATCAATACATGGACTAAACATAGAATCAACAAAGATCAGTATTCATACACAGGTGAGAGATTGACTACATCTAATCCCAATAAAAGAGATTTAGTTATCCATTTCCATGGAAGCTTTTCAAAGATTCAAGCAAGAATTGAAGAGTAATTTAGTTACCACTTTTCCAAGCTTCCCTTAAAATATATAGGCTAGACATACTATCCACTACAGAAGCAAAGAACCATAACACGATGATTGTCTTCTGGTACCATGACCATGGTTAATAGATGGTGACGTCATAAAAAAATAGAGGGAATTTAATAATTAATATATTAATTCGCAATCCATCTCTATACATTTTAATAATTAATACTATATTAGTTCGCAATCCATCTACTCAAGAATTTAATAAATAAAAAGTAGACATAAAGGCTATTGGGGAATTGGAAAAAGATCAAGCTAGCAAGCCATTAAGTTCATTCGACCGATATTTCTTAATTATTAAACTTGACTCTTGGCCATATGAATATTACAGATTTAAGACCTATATATATATATAGAGGGAGACTACATTATTTATCAACCATTCTCTCTATTTTCTCTACCATTCCCATTTGCTAAGAAGAAACATGATTTACTCAAATTCCCCTAAGTCCCCGTTTCTTGTGCTTTTTGTCATTCTCTCCTCTCATGTTTTAGCTCACGATGACGTTTCCGAGGCTTCGACTCTTATTTCAGGTGATCTTCAAACCTACAACTTTGCTTATAGTCAAATGCATGTGTGTGTATATATATATAAAATATTGTGTAGTCAGACTTTGTAACTCTCGGTTATTAATATAACAAACACAAATATACAACTTTAAGCGTGAGAATATATTTTAGATTTAATTCGAAGCATGAAAAGGTAATTTTAAAATGAAAAATGAAAAACACTACACAAGTTAATAAAAGGGTTGAAAAGTAGATTTTTAAACCTTTATAATTTGCTATATATGTGTGTATCAATTAAATTATTATTATTATTATTACTATTATTATTATTATTATTATAAATACTAATTTAAGGGATACAATTATATGGTGCATATTATTCTCAATCCCTTTAGTATAAATGTTAAAACTTTGTTATTACAAGAAATATATATACATCAATTTCACTTTATCATTCCTAGCTTACATTTATAACATCTTTTTAAAATGAAAAAAAATGTGTTTTTTTTTGGAACAAATAATTCATAACTTTATATATGAGGTTGACCACTTTATTATTGGTTTGCTAGATATAAAAGATATACGGTCCAAATATTGTGTGATTGAAGTTCCTTGCTCAAGCACTCTTGTAGATGCAACAGACCCTGCAACAGGAGCTGCAAAATATATCATTTTGTCAGGTTATAATAGTGTATTAGATCTTGCACTTATTTAGAAGATGATCAAATAATTGACCTATCATCTTTTTTTTTTAAATACAAATAACCAAATAAGTCTTCCTGTAACCCAACGTATAAGTTGAAAAGAATCCGACAATATTTAAAGACCAATTCTCCAAGAGGTAGTTTTTTTTAAACAACAAAGAACTGTATATAATATATATAGTATTTTTTTTCTCGACAAAATATATGGTATGTTTTTGAGATACACAAAATACTATATACATATGAGCGAATGTAGTCACAAGCAGCAACAGAGCATAAAATCAAAACAAAACAGACTACCTCTCTGAATCAACTACACAGGTCCACACCTTTGTAGGAACAATATAGTCACACAGTCACAAACTCCAATCCCAGCATACATGTACATACAAGAAACAGTTCACAAAAGTTTCTTATGCTCATTTTTTACTTTTCCAAAAGATGATAATCTTCTTCTGAAATTCTATCCCATCATGACACTACAATCGCGACAATATTCTTGTAAAAACATAAAACGAATAGATCCAAGATACAACATAAAACATATATAGACCCATAAAACATTTATATCTACTATCATCAAACCTAAAGAGAATCAACTAAACCCTAAAGAGAACAAACCTTAGAAATAAGAATGCACCACAAATCCACTAAAAAAACAGTACAGTAAAAAAGAACATGACCTCCACTCTAAAATTAGAAAACAAAAGAAAAAATAGAGAAAAAATTAGAAAACAAATAGAACAAATAGAGTAAAAATAAATAAAACAAATAGAGTAATTCCACTATAAAGAGAAAAAGGAAATCATCTGAAAGAAGAATGAAAGAAAACAACAACCATCGTAGGGGCTTGGGAATCTTTGTTGTCTCCCTCATATACCATAGGTAGATGCTGAAGGAGACAACATTCAGCGAGGCACCACCACGGACATGGCGAGCTCGAGAAGAGCACAACGACAAAGCGATACTGAGAACGGGGGAAAGAGAGGGAGACAAAGATAATGATGGAGAAACAAGGGAGGCAAAGAGAAGGATGAGATAATATAGCGTTTCAGGTTTCTGTGCAAAAGAGACAGAATGGAATAAATTGAGGGTTCCTTGCGTTAATTTTGAGTAAAAAAGATACGACATCAGGCATTAAGAAACGCACAACATGGAGTTGGTAGTGTTCTAAAAATTTTAATTTCTTTGAAAGAATCATGCCAAGAAATACAAAACGATCGATAATTGGTAGCGTGTTAAACGTTTTAAATTCTTAGAAAGAATCCACACCAAGAGTGACAAACAAACAGATTGTAATAGGTAACGTTCTAAACCTTTTAAGTCCTTTAACGAATCCAAGCCATGCATTTACAAACAACTAACATGGTATTTTAACCGGGCTGCTTAAATTTATTTACATTTTTGATACCATGGCAGTTGTCTGCTTAAAACCAGCATTGAATTTGAGGCGTGTAACACGCTAAAACGAGATATAACATTTTAAATTACAAAAATGCCACTGTGTTTTTCCTTAACACCGACTTTAACTAATATTGATGTTAAATCACTACCTTATTACTAACTTGTTATTCATGTAGATGTGGCTTTGGATAGCTACACGGAAGAGACTCGGAGAACACCCCATGATGATGAAAATAGTGGTGAGGATGATGATGAAAATAGTGGTGAGGATGATGCATGATCAAATAGGAGAGACACTTTGACCTATAACTTTTATCCTGTGCATATTATTCTTAATGCCTGTAGAATATACAGGTTTGGAATACATATATACATCCATTTTACTTCATCATTCCTAGTTCACATTGATAACACCTATCAAAAAGGAAGAAAAATGTGTTTTGTTGAATGGGAATACATATATACATCCATTTTACTTCATCATTTTACTCATAACTTTATATATTAGGTTGACCACTTTTATTGTCTTGCTAGATGAAAGAGTGAAAAAGTGTTATGTTAAATGTCCAGACAATTTTGGAGATGCAATTGGAACTGCAAATGATATTATTTTGTCAGGTAATAATAACTTATCAGATCTTGCACATATTGAAGATGATTAAATTGACCTATCAATTATATTAATTATATACCTTCGTTCCTCAAACAAATAAATTAGGCTTTTTTTTTCATACCCTCCTTTAGACCCCATATCCCCTTAAATGCCCAACAGACGAAAATACCCGTGAAAATTCAAAAAATTTCCGGAAATATGTCATAAATATATAAATTTGGAATACAATTTTTTAAAACTTCCGGATTTACGTCATTTTACTGTAAATCCGGAATGTATAATGTGTTTCGGATTTACAGTAAAAGGGCGTAAATCTGGAAGTTTTAAAAACTTGTATTCCGAATTTGTGTCTTTATGACGTATTTCCGGAAATTTGTAAAAAGTATATTCCGAATTTATGAATATATGACGTATTTCTGGAAATTCCTAAAAAATGTGTTCCAAATTTATCATTTAAGTTTGTGTTTCCGGAATGCAAAAAAAAAATGAAAGATTTATTTGATTAATTAAAAACGCCTTCTACATAGATTTAAAATAACAGATTGCAACAACAAACAAAATGAAAACATGATAGAAACTACTAAGCTGGTGGAGTTAATCGACGAAGGATCTCAGCGATTGTCCTTCTGCTTTCGACGTACAACTGCAAAGGACTCCGAAGTTGAAACATGTCATGGTTGTCCACCATGACTCGAACATCATTGTCCTTCTTCACATCCATTGTGGACCACTGAACACGATTATTATCGCCCATAGTGGCGTAGCGGTAAATGATACGAGTGACTTCTTGCTCGTCACCCTCTAGCTGCACCTTACTCGTTAGTCTTTCTTTGAGAGCAGCGAAGGTGATGTTGTCGTCAAGCCTACATAAAATGGGTTTTGGACTCCAGAAATAGGCACCATCTTCTCTGTGTGTGAAAGAAGTGAAACCCAATGGGTCTATTTATAGGCAAAATATGAAACCCTAAAGTGGATTTCCACCGTTGATGAGAAGTGGTCGGTAAAATCTAGACCATTGAAAGTGTCGGCAAAATCTAGAACGTTTGGCTTTCCCGAATCTCTAACCCAACGTATAAGATTATCTCGAGTAGTAAAAACCTGTAAATTAATTTTAAAATAAATTAAAAAAATAAATACAAAATGATAAACAATAAGCGCTTTAGAAAAATATATACTTGTGATGTGGTAAACGCGTACGATAAATCAAAAGTAAAGAGAAGTTTGTCGTCTGTCGTGGCCATATCTGTAAATAAATAAAAAAGCTTAATTAGAAAAAGGAAAAAAAATTAAAAACAAAATTCCGGATTTCTGACGTAAATTCGGAATATATTTTTTAAATTTCAGGATTTACGCGTATTTCAGGAATATTTTAAAATTAAATTTTCCGGAAATACTGTATTTCCGGAACTGTTTTTTGGGTTCCGCAAATACAGTATTTCTAGAAAATAGACGAGTAAAAATTCCGTAAATACCTTAACAGGAGCTATTTCGGGGAAGTTTAATAGTTGGTGGGGTCTGACCAGATTTTTTGTAAAAATGAGAGGGGTAATTTTGGGATAAAATGAAATATGGGGGTATGGGGTGTATGGAGGGGTATGAAAAAAAAGTCAAAAAATTATCATCATTAGCGTTTTGTGGTTTTTCTTTGGATGTTTTGTTTTAATTTATACTTAGAAGTTAGTTTCTTAATAATAGCTTATGTTAGTGACTAGTAATTAGTCAAGAGGATGGGAAAGGTTAGTTTCAAAAATCTGAACGCATGCAGGATCTCCTTCCTCAAACTCATTCATGTCATTTAGCTCACAACTCGAACTACTATTTAGGAACACTCAACGAGGAAGTTGGATTGAGGACGGTTGTTTGATATACTCCAATTTTTTAAGTAATTATTTAAGTAATGTATATTGTTCTTCTAATTTACGTTCTTGACATACTACATTAATTCTTGACATATCTATTGATAAGTTTAAGATGATGCCTCTAGATCCAAAAGCTGATTGGATGACAACATTTCGTTCAAATTCTTGGATGAAGAATCATGCTAAAACTCTTCCTGGAAGCCGACGATTATTAAAGGACTTTGGTGCGGATGTAAACTTGGCTTGATAGCTTTAAATTAGCATGCAATGATAGCTATTACTATATCTATTATATTCTAAATAAAAAGTTTGAGAAAACCTTTTAATTTTTCTGTACTACAAAACATGAGTTGTTGTATATCTCATGTCTAAAATAATTAGTAAATATAGAAGTATATATTGTTGAGTTTGTTATTTATACATATATACATTGAATTTCAAGTTCTGCAATATATGGGTATAATTAATCAGTGAACAGAAACCCTGATGGGTGATTTATTAGAGATGACATGCCTTTTAGGTGAATTAAATGTAATTAACTCTTTGTGTTCGTTAAGTCCAAAGACTTTTTCTACCATGTAATAAGGCTTTCATCCGATCACACTGATTTTTTTTATCAAAAAATTATAAAATGAATAAAATTATGTACTGGTGATTAATTAGCTCACATTAGTGCAAAAAACAGATTCTACAACTGAAACTTACTTTACAAACTGCCGATTTTGGAAAAAAAGGAGTAGAATGTTTGAAGTGAAGTTGAAAACTTGTTTTTTTTGTCTAGGGGTCTTTGATCCCCTCCGGTATCTGGGGGAAGGGGCCTTGAATAATCCGGAGTTCGGTCGGGAGGTAAGTAAAGTTTGACTCCAATTTGTTTCATTGCTTGGATTCGAACTTGGGTACTAGCCGAGTCCGCCCCTTAAGATGGAGTGTATTAACCACCTGCACCCAAGCTTGGAGCTAAAATGAAGTTGAAAACTTAATACGCTAGTTGTCAATTTTACCATTATAGAAACAATTTAAGTTTGGTTGTATGTGACTTCAAGAAAAAATTATCTGCATTATTTTTATTATCGACTCTGTTTCCAACCGAAATATGAAGTGTATTTTTTCATTGTTTCTGGAGCAAATGATTTAGAAAGTGAACAAAGATTTTGCGCGCTAGCACTAAAATCCCAACCCTTGACCAAAAACCGAAATTATATTCTACTTCAAAGCCCTCACAATATCGCAACTTTCAACAACTCTCACAATAGCTAGACTCGTGTTTGTCTCTACGGAGGAAGGGTCTCAAGTGTTCAAAGTGGGGCAACCATCTGAAAGTTCAGACTCAAGCCAGTCAGCAAAAATAACTAAGAGGTTACCTACTACCCGCCTCTCTCTTCTCCTTCCTTTAGGTCGGAAGAATTGAACTCAGTCACAATACCTTCGGGGACCTTATCTCTCTAGCTCCTGCTCTTCTCCTTCCTATGCTTCTTATGATGACAATGCCCTAGCCACCTTCACTCGGATTCTTAAGATTGAGGGTCTATGTTAGCAACAACCCCCCTCTCGGGCTCAAATTGTTCCCTAGTTTTCCGAAATTTTTTCTAATTAAGGTCAAGTATTGAAAAATTGGCAAAACTTGCGCATGGGAGTACTCTTGAAATTTTAATGGGCAGGTACGAGAAATAATGTTGGGCCAATATTTTTGGGAAGAATGATGTGTGAAAAATGGTGGAATATTAAATGACATTAATTTTTGAAAAGTTGAATAAGGGGTTTGAAAGATTTTTCAAGGAACCAATAGGCTAGACAGCATCTGTTGTTGTGCATTGTTGTGAAACTGCCAGCGCATTTGGTAAAGGTATATGAAACAAAATAATTAGTGAGCAGAAATGGATGACACGTGACGCACAATCGTTGGTTGCTGTCTGTGCACATGGATTGTCCTTCTTTTGGACGGTGAAGATTTTTCATCGAGAAAGAAATTTTCATCTGGAGATGTACCCATGAGAATTTTCTCAGCGTCCAATACACGCGAAATGAAATCCTCAGATTGTACCTTACAGGCCAAATGTTAAGTCTGATGTTGAGTATCGATCTGGTAGTTTCGACAAAAGCAGCAGTAGTGGGATTGAGACGCCATCTGGTGGTTCAGGAGGTGGTAGTGTAGGGGTTGGGCTAGCAGACGTCTGGACTTCTACAATGGTGTTGAAGCTTTGATCCGTTGGCTTCAACGGCGAAAAACACGGAGGTGAGGCTGAAACTCCTTTGGCAGTCTCTTAACGAACAGATCTGTATTTGTTGACGACAACACAGGTCGTGGTCGAAGGAAGGGTGGTGATGGAGTTAGAAGACTTGCTTTTGTGATATTTTGGCTTGTTGACACATCTCGATCAGGAGACTTCACTGGCTTTTTCGGTGGTGACAACGACGTCAACAGTGAAATTGCAACGTTCTTTGATGGTAGGACAGTGTCATAACTTATTGAATCTTGGAAAGCTTCCTTGAGAAGTATAAGTTCTTCCTCGGTGACTTGATAGTTTGAATCAATAGAGGAATAGCAATTGTTTCCATCAACCCCAAGTGGATGTGTTTCTTCACTCTCTTGGAGTGCTGAAGATGAGATTGTTTGTGTGACATCAAAAACCTTCTGAGGAATTGAAGTTGTGATGGTTTCGCAGTCAGGTGTGTGATTCGTGTGGCTAGAACTGTGCAAGCTCAAAGGTAATATTGGTGAGTCATATGCTTCTAGAATCTTCTATGTGCTTCTTCTTAGGTCACATAATCTCATGGGTATTTGGGATTGTTTCTCTTAGGTTAGGTCATTGCATTCCATTCCTCTTGACAGCTACCCACTTTTTGAATTGATTAGCCAGTGTAGTAAAGAAATTTTCACCAGGGTCCCGCAACTTGAATGTGGAGTAATGGATCAACATCGATGTATCCAAATTTCCTCTGGGATCCCATTGTTGCCCTCTCATGAATCTTAATTTATATAAGACTCTTAGAGAAAAGATTGCACAACCAACTACTCTTGTAGACACCAACAATTTTCCAGTAGGATACCATTCTTGCATTTAGCTAATTGATTATTTAATTCCATTTCCTGAAGCTGTAGATTTAAAATATGTAATTGTTGATTTAGTTGGCGCAAGACTAGCAACATGGGAATGAAAAATAAACGACAAATTAATGACCCAGAAAAAATTTCCAATTAAGGCTAAATATTGAAAACCTGGCAAAACCGACACATGGGAGTACTCTAGGAATTTTAATTGGTAGGTATTGGAAATAATGCTAGGCCATAAAAATTGGAGAGAATGATGTGTGAAAAATGGTGGAATAATAAATGGAATTAATCTTTGAAAAGTTGGAGAAGGCGTAAGAGTTGAAAGATTTAAACAATAGGCAAGACAACATCTATTGTTATGTATTGTTGTGAAACTACCAGCGCAATTGGTAAACGCATATAAGACAAAAAAATTGGTTTTCAGAAAAGTACAGCTAATGTCCACTATTACGTGGAATGAGTGGGCTGAGGTGCTTCTTTATGTGAGCTGAAATGGATGACATGCGACGCACAATCGTTGGTTGCTGTCTGTGCACACAGATTGTGCTTCTTTTGGACGGTGAAAATTTTTCACCGAGAAACAAATTTTCAAATGACCTTTTGAAGAAAGGGTGAGCGGGATTGTGATTTCTATATGGAGATGTACTGAAGAGAATTTTCTCGACTTCCGATACACCCGAAATTAAATCCTCAGATTGTACCTTATAGACCAAATACATGTTTAAAGTTGAGTATCGATCCACTGGTTTCGACAGAAGCAGCGGTGGTGGGATTGAGACGCCATCTGGTGATTGGAGACATCTGGACTACCACAGTGGTATTGAAGCTCCGATCTGGTTGCTTCATCGGTGGCAAACATGGAGGTGTGGGCTGAAACTCCGTTGGCAAACTCTTGACGTATAGATCCTCAGTTTTTGGTGACGGCACAGATCGTTGTCAAAGGAAGGGTGTTGGTGGAGTGAGAAGACTTGCCTTTGCGATATTTCGGCTTGTTGACAAATCTTGATCAAGAGACTTCACCAGCTTTGTCGGTGGCGACAACATCAACACCGGTGAGATTGCGACATTCTCTGATGGTAACACAGAGTCGTAACTTACTGAATCATGGAAGGATTCGCTGAGAAGCATAAGTTCTTCCTCAGTGACTTGATAGTTCGAATTAATAGAGGAAAAATAATTGTTCCAATCAACCCCAACCAAGTGGATGTATTTCTTACCTCTCTTTGAGTGCTGAAGATGAGAATGTTGGTGTGACATCAAAAACCTTCTTAGGAAATAAGTTGTGTTGGTTTGAAAGGCTAACGTTGGTGTAGGAAAGTTCATGATTGAGGGAGGAAACTTCATGGAGAGAGATTTTTTGGAAACGTAGAACTTCTTGGAGAATGGAGTGAATTTGGGAAAGTGAGTCCATGCAATGAAAGCACCAATGTAAGGTACCCAAAAATGAGTAAACATTCAGAACACAATAACTGAAAATAAATTGCTCCTTTCGAGGGGAGGGACTTCCTTTAACAAGAACATAAAAAACTGTGAAAATCCTTTTTCATTCATGGGTTTCCCTTTTACACTCAAGGTGTATATGTCTATATATATATATATATATATATATATATATATATATATATATATATAGCACTTCAAATACATAGTGTGCCAAAATGATAAGGAATCTAATGAGTAACTAAAAGGCAAAATAAAGGAATATAAATGGTGACTCATATGCTTCTAGAATCTTCTATGTGCTTCTTCTTAGGTCACATAATCTCTTGGGTCTTTGGGTTTGTTTCTCTTAGGTTAGGTCAATACTTTTCATTTTTCTTCATAGCAACCCTTGTACTCTAGGTTGAAGAAAATGGATGTAATTACAAATTTTCCAGGGTCACACTTTTTGAATTGAAGGGAGAAAGTTTCACCAGGGGTCTCACAGCTTGAATGGGAGTAACGGATCAGCGTCGATGAGTCCAAATATCCTCCGAGATCCCATTTTTGTGCTCTCACGAATCTTAATTTATATAATACTCTTACAAAAAAGTTTGCACTACTATCTGCTCTTGTAGACTCCAACAGTTGTCGTGTAGGATCCCATTCTTGCGTTGATCTAATTGATTGTTTAAATCCATTTCTTGAAACTGTAGATTTAAAATATGTATCTGGTTATTCAGTTGGGCAAGACTAGCAACATAGGAATAAAAAATAAACGACCAATTAATGACCCCAAAAAATTCCAATTAAGGTTAAGTATTGAAAAATTTGGAAAAATTGCACATGGGAATACTCTTGGAATTTTAATGGGCAAGTACGAGATATAATGCTAGGCTATGAGACCAAAAAATGGTGTATCAGGATAGTACAGTTGGTACCCACTATAACGTAGAATGAGTGGGGGGTGTTCTTTTCTTTGAGCAAAATAGATGAGACGTGACGCACAATCGTTGGTTGCTGTCTGTGCACATGGATTGTGCTTCTTTTGAACGGTGAAGATTTTTCATCGAGAAACAAATTTTCATGACCTTTTGGAGAATGCGTGACCTGGATTGTGATTTCTAGATGGAGATGTAACCAAGAGAATTTTCACAGCGTCCAATACACATGAAACGAAATCCTCAGATTGTACCTTACAGGCCAAATGCAAGTCTGATGTTGAGTTCCGATCCGGTGGTTTCGACAAAAGCAACAATGGTGGGATTGAGACGCCATCAGGGGGTTCAGAAGGTGGTAGTATAGGGGTTGGACTGGAAGACTTTTGGACTTCCACACTGATGTTGAAGCTTCGATCCAGTGGCTTCAATAGGGGAAAACACAAAGGTGCGTGAAAAAATTCCGTTGGCAATTTCGTGACAGACAGATCGAGAATTTTTGATGACGACATAGGCCGTGGTCAAAAGACGGGTAGTGGTGGAATGAGAAGACTTGTGTTTGTCATATTTGGGCTTGTTGACAAATCTTGATCAGGAGACTTTACTGGCTTTGTTGGCAGCGATAACAATGAGATTGCGGTGTTCTCTGATGGTAAGATAGTGTCGTAACTTACTGAATCTTGGAATGCTTCGCTAAGAAGCATAATTTCTTCCTTAGTGGCTTGCTTGTTTGAATCAATAGAGGAAAAGCAATTGTTCCCATCAACCCCAAGTGGATGTATTTCTTTCCTCTCTTTGAGTGCTGGAGATGGGAATGTTGGTGTGACATCAAAATCCTTCTTAGGAAATGAAGTTGTGATGGAGTGAATATGGGAAGGTGAGTCCATGGCATTGAAAGCACCAATGTAAGGTACCCAAAAATAAGTGAACCATCAAAACACAATAACTAAAAAGAAAATGCACCTTTCGAGGGGAGGGACCTCCTTTAAGAAGGAAAAAAAACTTTTATTGACGGATTTGCCTTTTACATTCAAGGTATATATAGCACTTCAAATGCATAATGGGCAAAAAAGATAAGGAATCCACTGATTAACTAAACAACAAAATAAAGGTATATAGAATGGTGACTCATAAGGGATAAAATGGTGACTCAGCGTTGATAAACAAAATTTCCTACGGTATCCCATTGTTTCCCTCTCACGAATCTTAATTTATATAAGACTCTTAGAGAAAAGTTTGCACAACTAACTGCTCTTACAGACACCAACAATTGTCCAGCTAGATCCCATTCTTGCATTCAACTAATTGATTGTTTAAATCCATTTCTTGAAACTGTAGATTAAAAATATGTATCTGTTGACTCAGTTGGAGAAGACTAGAAACGTGGGAATGAAGAATAAACTACCAATTAATGACCCCGAAAAAATTTCCAATTAAGGTAAAGTACTGAAAAATTGGCAAAATTGGCGCATGTGAATGAATACTTTTGGAATTTTAAGGGCCAGGTACTGGAAATAATTTTAGGCCATAAAAATTGGAGAGAATGATGATGTATGAAAAATGGTGTATTATTAAATGGCATTAATCTTTGAAAAGTTGGATAAGGGGTAATAGTTGAAAGATTTTCCATGGAACCAATAGGCAAGACAAAATCTGTTGTTGTGTATTGTTGTGAAACTTCCAGCGCATTTGGTAAAGGCATATGAGTCAAAATGGATGACACGTGACGCACAATAGTTGGTTGCTGTCTATGCACACGGATTGTGCTTCTTTTGGACGGTGAAGATTTTTCATCGAGAAACAAATTTTCATCTGACCTTTTGGAGAAAGGTTGAGCTGGATTGTGAGTTTTAGCTGGAGATGTACCCAAGAGAATTTTTTCAGCGTCCAATACACACGAAAAGAAATCCTTGGATTGTACCGTACAGGCCAAAAGCAAGTCTGATGTTGAGGTACCGATTCGTTGGTTTCGACGGAAGCAACAGTGGTGGGATTGAGAGGCCATCTAGTGGTTCAGGAGGTGGTAGTGTAGGAGTTGGACTTGCAGACGTCTGGACTTCCACATTGGTGTTGAAGCTCCGATTCAGTGGCTTCAACGGTGCCAAACACAAAGGTACGGGCTGAAACTCCATTGGCAGTCGCTTGACATACGTATTCGGAGGTTTTGGCGAAGGCTCAAGCCATGGTTGAAGGAAGGGTGGTGGTGGAGTGAGAAGACTTCACCGGCTATTTCGACGGCGATGGCGACGACAGCGACAATGGTGAGATTGAGGCATCCTCTGATGGTAACACATTGTCGTAACTTGCTGAATCTTGGAATGCTTCGCTAAGAAGCATAAGTTCTTCCTCAGTGACTTGGTAGTTTGAATCAATAGAGAAAAAGTAATTATTCCCAACAACCCCAAGTGGATGTGTTTCTTCCCTCCCTTTCTGTTGAATGGTTAGAGTTGAACCAAAGTACAGGGAATGATAACTTAAAGTGTAGCAGCGCGACATGGTATCTTGTAAGACGCTTGACATGATATCTTAAAGTGTAGCACCTCAGAGGAGAAGTTTCTCAAGTGTTCAAGACTTATGTGTTATATTGCTTTGCATAGGACGCGTGTAAGATCCAGTCACTTCTGCTTTATGACTTTTGTAGTTGAGAGATGATCTTTTAAAATAGATTTGTTTTGTTAAAATCTTTTATATAAAAGCATGATTAAATAGGTTAAGCACAAGTTGTTTTTAAAGAAAGGTTTTGAATCATGACTTGTTATTTTTAAAGTGTAAAATCGATTCATGACTCCTTTGTCAAAGGAAGAAATCGATCTGGGACTTGATGGTTTCAAAAGAACTTGTTTTTGAAGTAAAGAATCGATTCTTGTTTTGGTACTTCAGGTTAGAAATCGATTTCCTCTTATTTATAAAGGTAGAAATCAATTTCATTCTTCTTTGTTAAAGCTAGAAATCGACTTTTTGCTTGATTGTTTTTAAAAAAGAACTTGTTTTGGAAAGAAAATAATCGATTGATGACTTTGTATGTTTTAAGCAGTAAATCGATTTCCTCTTATTTTTTAAAAGCAAAAAATCGATTTCCAAGTTCTTCTTTAAAGCCAAAAATTGATTTTAACATTAGATTGGTTTTAAAAAGAATTTGTTTTGGAAAGAATACAATCGATTGATAGCTTGTTATCTTAAATATCAAAATCAATTTTTGACTCATTTCTTGAAGCATAAAATCGATTTCCCTTCCAATTTTACTTAAGCACAAAATCGATTTATGTCCTACTTGTTTTAAGCAATCAATCGATTCTTCACTTATCACAATAGTGTCAGAGAGTGCTTCAACAGTCATATTTTTACAATCCCTATAAATAGGATTAGAGTTTTCACGATTAATTTCAACAATCCACAAATCTAAAAAGAACAGAACTCTCACCGTCACACTCATTCTCCACGTTCTTCATCTAGGGTTCCAAATCTCTCATCTCTCTCAACTACGTCATTGTTATATTTCTTGAGTGATTGGATCCTAGTTTTCATTTGTAATCGTCTATACTTGGTTGTTGTGAAATCCTGAGAGTTTTCTTGTGTAATTCAATCGGGGAGATTGAATTGTAGCGAAATCCTTAGCGGGGAGCTTGGGTTCTCAATTTGGGGAAAATTGAGATTGGTGTGGTAGCTATAGGGAAGTTGCTTGCTGGTAAGACGTTGAAGAAGTTCTTCTCATATAGTGGTTATTATCAAGTCCAAAGGTTGCACAGCTAGAGGCCGAGGACGTGGGGCTTTTATCCCAAACATCGTAAAAATCACGATGTACTTCTTTCCCTTATCTTTACTTTGCGTTTTCTTTATAATTGTAAACTGTCGGTGCATTTGATATTATCGTGTGTAGATTTCATTATTATTATAATTGTTTCTGCCATTGTCATAGCTTGCATAAATTGTTGCATATAGTTTAAATCCCCTTTTCCGCATTCGATTTAAACTAGCATTGTTATTTCTCAAAAACTAAAAACGATTTCATTTTTAGCATATAACCTTATTCACCCCCTCTAAGGTTATCATTTAGTCCAACAGTGACATCAAAAACCTTCTTAGGAATTCAAGTTGTGATGGTTTGGCAATCAGGTGTGGGATTCGTGTGGCTAGGACTGTGGAATCTCAAAGGTAGTGTTGGTGAGGCAATGGTGTGGGCGTAAGAAGAGAGGGCGAGGGTGGTATTGAGTACTGTTGGAGATAAAAGGAAGTGAATGAGGTCCATGGTGAGGTAGTGGTGTGTGAATGGTGGTGGTGAATGTGGGAGTCCCAAGTTGTGTGAGTTGAGTGGTAATGGCTATGAGGATTGAAGGTGGGGCAGTGAGTCTTGGTTGTTGGTCGAAGGAGGTGTATGAACTCCATGGTGATGTGGTGGTGTGTGTGTTGACAGTTGGAAGGCTAAGGTTTGTGTAGGAAAGTTCATGATTGAGGGAGGAAAGTTCATGGAGAGGTATTTTTTGGAGACGTGGGATTTCTTGGAGAATGGAGTGAATAGGGTAAGGTGAGTCCATGGCAATGAAAGCACTAATGTAAAAAAATAATTAAGTAAACCTTCAAAACGCAATAACTAAAGATAAAATGCACCTTTTGAGGGGAGGGACCTCCTTTAAGAAGAAAATAAAAAAAACTCTTAAAATTCTTTTTCATTGATGGATTTGCGTTTTAAATTCAAGGTATATATATAGCACTTCAAATACATAGTGGGCCAAAAAGACAATGAACTCAATGATTAACTAAAAGACAAAAAAAGGAATATAAAATGGTGGCTCATAAGGAATAAAAGTGTGACTCATATGCTCCTAGAATCTTCTATGTGCTTCTTCTTATCGATATCAGATTCCTCCTCTTTCATTTGTTTGCTCCATAAATTTAACCAAGACCTCATCGATATCAGATTCCTCCTCTTTCCTCTGCACTTGTAGTGGCTCATAATTATCCCAGCTGGAGGAATAATTAAGGAGGTGGCTCATAGGCATCCCAATAGTTTGAATAAGGCTCATAAGGAGGAGGTGAAAATGGGCGTTGACATTGAGGCATATACCAATATAACTTCTCTAAATTCATTTTCGCCTCTGCCTCTCTAATATAATCTCCAAGACTTTTAACCATGATGTAGATTTTTCTCTGCAAAACAAAGTGAACTGCAACGAGCTTTTGGGAAAGTGTTATCAATTTTTTTAAAATATTTTTTTAATAAGATAAATAATTAAAAAAGTTAAAATAAAAACATAAAAAAAGCAATAAAAATCTTTAATGTTTAATATTGCTAAATTAATCCCCAGCAACGGCGCCAAAAAACTTGTTGCGTTAAAAACACACTTAGAGCAAGTGTACTTTCTCGCAGAAGTAGTATAAAAAAATATCGTTTCCACAGAGATTAATTAACAAGTACTAAACTACTTAAAATTATTTATTGTTTAGACGAGTGAATAATTGAGTTGTAATTGAAACAAAGAAATAAAAGTAAATAAATAACAAATTATAAAATGCAAGATTTAATAAATGGAGAGAGGTCTAGGGTCGCGGTTTCACTTGCAAGCTTCGATTCCCCTATGTCTAATTCTACTTGAATTCCTTAGTTTATTTAATTACCAATCCTTTTACTAAAGCTATTAATCCGTTTGGTCATTCGCGATTAATATTCTTTTTCCTAAATTAACCCTAGTTTGGTCATGCTAGAATTTAAATTTAAGAAAAGCATAAAGTACAAAAAGGTTGAATGATTGGAAGACTAAATTAAAGTTTGGTCATTCATTAATTATAGCCCCAATTATCCTATAGGTCCACCAACTAATTGCAGTACGGTCGCTGATCAATTAATTAATTATGAACATGAAAAGGGTAGCTAATCCTAATTATGTGATTAAAGCAATAGGATAATATTAATTGAAATAAAACTAGGAATTCAAAGTAAAAATTAAAATATAAAAAGGTCTCTAAACAAGCAAGATTCTCCTAAGACCCTAGAAGAGGATTTAAGTATCCATAGTGTTCAAGAACAATGAAATAAAATTAAGAGTCATAAATTACAAAGATAAAAATAACCCGGAATAGAGAAATTTCTGATCTTCGGTATTTAGTCTCTTTTTTCTGCTCCAGAGCTCTCTCACGGAATCAAGAACGGGTACCAAAATCTTCACTCCTTCTCTCTTTGCCTTTAGCGTCTTCCGTCTGTCTCATTGTGTGCCGTTTTTCCCCTTTCTCTCAATGTGCGGATCCTTTTATATTTTTATCACCCTTAGGTAGGGGTGGACATCGGTCGGTTATGGCCGGATTCGGGTTGCCGGAGGTGCATCCGACTGAAAACCGAGGAGGAGTTATGGCACCCACTTCTGACCGCTTTCAAAGTCGGTTCTGGCGGGTTGCGGTTCCGTTGGGTGGATATTTTCCGTTTGAAGCTTTTGTAGCTTTTGAACAAATTCGGAGAAAAAAATGGGTCTGGTGGTGAGAAAGAAGCTTGGAAAATCAGCAATGGTGAAAGAGGAGGCTTAGAGGAAGAATACGGACGGTAGTGGGTTCTTTAATGTTTATATGAATAAACAAATACAAAAAATAATTTATTATTTAATAAGTGTTTTGCTTTATGTGTGATGATGAGATGGTGTTGGGAAGAGAAAATTTATTTTATTCTTTCAGAAATGTAATAGTTTTACTTTATGGGCCTTTAAATTGATCATTGGGCTTAAAGCAAAGCCAATTGATGTTGGCTTTTGTTTCTTCTATTATTTATCAGCCCACACATATGTAAATATATATTATTTATTATTTTTAACTTTGAGTTGCATAAAACTAGACTTTCATTCTTTTCATCTTTTTCCACCAATCTGTAAAATATAGAGAAAATTAAGTTAATGATTCATAAAATTGATGATAATTACTCTAAAAATGATTCAAAATTATCTCTAAAAATATACAGAATTGGAGTTTGTCAATTTCCCTTTGATTGATTCTAGTATTGATTTACTCCTATTTTAACTTTTGCGTTTAGGGTTGGAAACACAAAGAAGTACAATCACTAAGTGCTTGATTCGATTTCCATTGCTGTCAGTTGCTTTAGGTACATTTCTCTTCCTCCTCTTTGTATCATTCTAGACTAGTTTTATATTGACAGACACACATGTTCTATTTTGTGTTCTGAGCAAAGGTAATGTAATAAGTGATAATGTGAAGTTAGCATCAGTTTTTGATTAAATGCAAAGTTTGATAGAAATAGAATTTATGTATCTTTAATTAACTAAGAAAAAACAAATATAATAATTTGGAAAATGTCAAGTTTTAAGAATAAGAATGTATTTGACTTTTCTATTGGTTTCACAGTTGAACCTTTTGTAAGGGGCAGCATATTAGATGGAATCTATTAAATGGTTTGGTGAGAGATGGAAAGGTTTAAATTTTGCAAAGCTATATATCAGTTGGGGAAAATTAAATGTGTTACCAAGAATGTGTTAAATTGATTTTGTTCTGTAATAGTCTACATGATACCTTAGCTTATCTGCTCTATAGCTCACTTCGTGGTTCCTCTCAATAATTGAAGTATAGCTCTTAACAAAACAAAAAGAATTGAACTTAGGGTGTTCATTTGACTGATATCACTTGCTGTTAATTTGTGCATTGATTGTCCTTCCGTACTTGTCACCCAAGCTCATGCAAATGGATAAGTCTTGGATTACGAAGCCGCGGAACACAGATGAGTATGTGCAAATGAAGTACCAGTTGCATTAGGTATTGATGGCCACTGTGCAAATGAAGTACCGGTTGCATCCAATGTAGAATTTCAGTGAGATGAGGATGTGATGCAAAATACCAATCAAGAAAGCAATGAAGCCAAAGAATTTTATGAATTAGCAAGAGATGGAGAACAACCCTTGTATGAAGGGTGTACAAATTATTCAACGTTATATTTTTTGGTGAAGTTATATCATATCAAATGCTTATGTGGAATGAGTGACAAGGCCATGACAATGATTTTAGAACTTTTGCAAGATGCATTTAAAGATGCAAAGATTCCAAGTTCATTTTATGAGGCAAAGAAAACAATCACCAAACTTGGTTTGAACTATGAAAAGATACATGTATGTCCAAATAATTGTATGCGCTATTGGAGAAATACGGAAGACGAAGCATGGGAAAATTGTAAAGTTTGTCACACTTCTAGATGGAAATCAAGGGAAAAGCCCGGGGGTACTCAAGTGAACACTGATGACAATAGTATGAAGAAAGTTCCTGCAAAAGTTCTTCGTTACTTTCCATTAAAACCTCGATTACAGAGACTATTTTTATCTTCAAAGACAGCCGAGGACATGATATGGCATGCTACTAATAACAATAATGATGGAATGAATAGACATCCTAGAGATTCTGAAGCTTGGAAACGATTTGACTCAACACACTCTTTGTTTGCATCTGATGCACGAAACGTTCGTCTTGGGTTAGCTAGTGACGGTTTTAATCCCTTTGGTGTTATGAGTTCAAATTATAGTATTTGGCCGGTTATTCTCTTTCCATACAACACTCCTCCATGGGTGTGCATGAAACAGACATCTTTTATAATTTCGATGTTAATTCCTGGAAAATAAATGTCAGGCAATAATATAGATGTCTACTTGCAACCTCTTATCAGAGAATTAAATGAATTATGGACAACAGGTGTGGATGCTTATGATTCTTTCAAACATGAGATGTTTAAATTACATGCAGCGTTAATGTGGACAATAAGTGATTTTCCCGAGTCAGGAACACTTTCTGGGTGGAACACATACACCGGACTTGCTTGCCCATCATGTAACTTTGACTTTATTCCTTGTCGTCTTCCTCATAGTAGAAAGTGGTGTTTCAAGGGTCATCGTCGTTTTCTTGACAGGAGGCACAGATTTAGATTGAACCGGATTCGCTTCAACGGTGAGCAAGACATGCGTAGTCCGCCAAAAATATTTTTTTGTTCTGATATTCTTGAACAGGTTTTCAACATTGATACTACATTTGGACTAAGACCTGAGAATGAAGGGATAAGAAAAAGAACAAGATGTGCGCGACTTGCACAGTGTAGCACTCAACAATGGAAAAAGAAAAGTATATTCTTTGGGCTTCCATATTGGAAAGGTAACTGTTTGCGCCACAACATTGTGATGCACATTGAAAAGAATGTATGTGATAATATCTTACACACTCTGCTAAATGATAGTGCAAAGTCAAAAGATCTTAAAGATATGGGCATAAGACCCGACCTTTGGCCAGATGAAAATGGAAAATATTCTTTAGTTGTCTTTACAATGACTAAAATGGGAAGAGAGCTTTTTTGGCAACTTTAAAGAACATGACCGTGCCCGATGGTTATTTGAGCAACATTTCTAGGTGCATTGACTTAGATAATCTCAAGTTGAATGGAATGTTAAAAAGTCATGACTGTCATATATTGATGGAGCAGTTGCTACCATTAGCCATGCAAACATCATTGCTCAATGAGGTTTCAGCAGTGTTGATTGAGCTATGCTCATTCTTTAGACAAATATGCAGTAAAGTATTTGAAAGTTGAAGATTTGGACAAATTGCATAATCAAATTGTCGTCACTTTATGCCACATGGAAATGTTATTTCCTCCATTTTTCACTGTTATGGTTCACTTGGTTGATCACCTTGTCGAAGAAGCTAAGCTTGGAGGTCCTGTCCATTATCGCTGGATGTATCCAATAGAGAGGTAAAACACATGTGTTAGCTTCTTTTTTATATGTTTTCAATTTGATAATGTAATGGTTATTCTAAACGACATTTGCATGATTTGTATATAGGTATTTATAAATCCTTACCTTTTGTTCAAGGTATTTAGACAATATTGAAACAAGAATGAATAGACCTCCTCGTGTAGACGATGAACCCAATACCATGCAGACTCAGTCATGCATAACTGAACTATTTCCTATAATTGGAAAATTGGTTGGTGGTTCTTCGTATTTTACCCTTACACCAAGAGAAAAGTTACAGGCTCATCGACACGTATTAACAAATTGTCAAGTTGTTGATTATTATCTTCAGTAAGTATTTCTTCACTTAGATTGATTGTTCATTTTCTTTTTCAGTACATCTAATACTATATAATTAAATAGGCAATATAGAACTATTGTGCGAAGGAAACTAAGGACAAAATATGCTTCTGAGATAGACAAAAAGGTTCATAGAGAATTCATTCGTTGGTTCGCCAAAGGTGTAAGTGTTTATGTTATTTCTATTTCATTAATATTTGCAAAGCAATGTGACTAACAATCTACACTATGACATCCAGATTGGGAATAATCTTGACACTCTTAGCATACAAGATAAAGATGTTCTTGTTAGTCTTGCACAAGGTCCTTTTAATCATGCTAGAAGGTTCCCCGCGTTTAATGTTAATGGTTACAAATTTCGGACCCTAGAACAAGACAAGTTTTTTTTTTTGACAAGAACAAGACAAGTTTTTAAAAACTCAAAATAGTGGAGTTTTTGGCATGTTTGGAACGAGAAGTTATTCAAGCAGTAGTGATACTCAAATGAGGTTTGGAGGGGTGCCTTACTATGGACGATTAGTAGACATCATTGAGTTGAGCTATAGTGGCTTCAAAGTAGTCATGTTTAAATGTGAATGGACTAATACCACTAATCCAAGAGGTATGAAGGTGGATAAGTTGGGCTTTACCTCTATCAACTTTGCACGACTTATACATAGTGGAGAACATGAAGATGATGAACCATACATTAAAGCTTCCGAAGCTCAAATGGTCTATTATGTAGAGGATGAGAATGAACAAGGTTGGAGTATACTAGTTCATTTGAAACCAAGAGACTTGTACGACATGTGTGAAGATGAGAATGAAATTGTTTCATCCAATGAGACATACCCATCACAAAATTTGGAACAATTTTTCTTGGATGATAATACACACATTCCTTTGGCAAGAGTAGTTTTAGATAATGAACCTGAAAGTTAAACTGTTAATGAAAATATTGATGACGATGATCAAGATATGGTTTTATGAATGTGATTGATAGTTCATTCTATGTAATATTGTTGCTAACTCTTTTAGTTGAACTATGACATAGTCTGTTTGAGATTGATCTTAATCCTTTTTATGTTTCCATTTAATGGTTTACTTTACTTCGAATTCCTTTTTGATACGGTGTTATGAATTTACCATCCATTACTTGCTAATCTGAATCAAGGTTTTTGATTATGTCAGTAGCTTTATTCTACTTAAATAACATGCATAAAGATACTTTGGATATGAAGGATTACAACATGATAGTTCAAAGTTGATTGTATAATTTTTTTATCTGCGTAGCAACTCCTTTATATGCTGCTTCCTCCCGCTCTAGGGACACAAGACTGTCCTCGTGCCATGCTACATGTGCAGCAAACTGAGCTAGTGTAGCCCATGGGTTCCGTCTGCAAATTAGTTCATGAGTCTCACAACACAAGTTAGTATCTATTGCAACACTTGTTCAATTTCAGATTTCACGCACTTGCAACATTTTAATCTTAAAAGTATGATAATTAATGCACAAATATTAGAGTTGAAAACAAAAGTTGGAAAATTACACACATTATAAGTGAAACCTAGTTTGTCTTTCATCTTCTTCCCTTGAACACACAACATTCACTTTACATTTAAAAAAACACTTTTCCCTCAATAAGATTACTTCTCAATCGAAATCACATTCTTTAAAACTTCAAGATCAGTTATTCCTCATCCCTTGATTTTTCCTTTTGCGTGTTCTCAATTTGCAAAATCTTTTGGTGAAACAATTGAAGACTAACTTTTCTCCATGGTTTAACTAGAACAATCACCACCAAATAACTATGCCAAGTCAAAAATACAAATGGGATTGCCTTGTTCTTGAAAATCCTTTGTTGTATTCAAACCATTGATTACATTGTAACTATCTTTGAACTGCAACCAAGAACATCGAATTTGGAAATCAAAAATCTTACATGGGTATGGAAATTAAAATGGGATTTCAATATGCAATCAACATATAATCTTTAAATCATTCTTTAAACATGGGAATCATTCATGGCATATTGAATTTTAGGGATTTCAAAAGTCGTGAACAGGAATCAAGAACATATAAATCTTTAATTCATGGTATATTGAGATTCTTTTAGGGATTTCGAAATTAAGGATTTGATATTTGGGATTTTCATTATTTGAGCACACTTGTTATAATCTATCCCTAAATCAACAACAACAACAATTAGAAGAATCAAGATGAAATATATAGAGGATTAGAAAGAGATTTACTTACTTGATTTGTCGTTGGAATGAAGAAATTAGTGGTTGCAAGAATGAGAGTTAAGAAAACAGAGATAGGGAACTGAAAGTGAGAGAGATGCAGAGAATGTACTAAAAGCGTGAGACCTTTAGTGAAAGCGTCTGACTTTTTTTTAAAAAAAAAGCGTCAATTTATGGCTTAACCAAAAATGGGTTGGGTTGAGCCAAATTTAGTCAGAAACAAAATGCTATTTTGCACTAAGCCATATCTGGTTTGGTTCAACCACATTTGACAGCAAAATTTCAAAAAGTTTTTCTGCATAATTTAGCTTAGGCACCAAGCTCTGGCTGGGCCAAATCAAGTCAGAATTAATCGATTGTTCTTGAAACCCTTTTTTTATCATTTCCAGCTTTCAATAACTCAATTTAACTAAATTTAACCCTTATCGCCTTTTCTTTTCCTGATAGTGGCTGAGGGTTTGGCCGGTTTAATAGAGAGGACTGTGGAGATTGGAGCCTATGAGGGCTATGAAGGTAATGATAATCTTGATTATTCTCTAGTACAATTCGCAAAAGTCACTATCCTCATTGGGAAACCTTCTTGGAATAATCTTTGGTGTCTAAAAGCTATTCTTAGAAGCTATGAATTAGTCTCTTGGTTGAAAGCCAATTTCAGCAAAAGTAAACTAATCGGCATTAATGTGTCGAATACTTTCTTGAAACAAGCCTCCTTATTTCTCCATTGTCGGACGGAAACTATTCCTTTTAAATTTCTTGGTCTTCCGGTGGGAGCTAACCCTAAGCGTAGGGGTACGTGGAGTCCGGTAATTCAAAAGCTTCAGTCTAGGTTGGTATCTTGGAAAGGGCAAAATTTATCTATAGGTTGCCGAGTTACTCTTATTAACTCGGTACTCAATAGTATACCTTTGTATTTTTTTCTCTTTTTATAAGGCGCCTAAGGTGGTTATTAAGGAGATAATCAAGATTCAACGAGACTCTCTTTGGGGCGTTAAGGAGGACTCAAGAGGAATGTATTTGGTAGCTTGGGATAAAGTTTGTAGAGGTAAAAAGGAAGGTGGTCTTGGAATAAAAAATTTGGAGACTTTCAATATTTCTTTATTGTCAAAATGGAAGTGGCGTATGATGGTGGAGGATAATGCAAGTTGGAGAGGTATTTTAAGTCATAGATATAGGGAACTGTCGGCTTTCAAGTCTAATGATTCTTTGAGAGGTATGAAGAGGGACTCTTTATGGTGGAGAGATCTTTTTGATATTGGTGAGGATGTCTTTGGTGTTGGATGGTATAATGACTGTGTTTGAAGAGGTTTGGGTGGAGGTGAAGGTGTGGAAATTTGGAATCATCATTGGATTGGCCACCAACCCCTTTATATCACGTTTCCTGATTTATTTTCAAGTAGTACAATTAAAAATTTGACTGTGGTTGAAGTGGGAAGGTGGTCTGGGAATAATTGGAGTTGGTCATTCCTCGACAATGTTGCAGGAAATCAGAATGTAATTCAAGAAGCGTCTATTCTGGGCGATATTTTACGCGAAGTGATTGTAGTTCGTGGCCAGAAGGATTGTTGGAAATGGATCCTTGCACAAGACAAGCAATTCTCAGTAAAATTCGCTTATTATCACCTGCAGACCATTTATGCAGAAGCTAGTTTATCAATTGAACTCTCGGCCAAATGCATAACAGTGTAGATTTCTGAAGTACCATAAAAAATCAAGGTGTTCGGTTGGCGTTTATTCTCCTCAGCGCTCCCCGCCCGCAAGTCCCTGCTGCACCATAATGTTATTCAAAACTTTGAGAATGCTGTTTGTGTTTTCTGCAGCAATGATTTTGAGGACCTAGATCATTTATTTGTGGGCTGTGATTTGGCTAGGAATGTGTGGACTAAGGTGGAAGCTTGGTTAGGATTGGAACCTATTAATGAACCATCAGTTGTGCAAAATTTTGCTTCCTTTGCTCAAGTGTTTAGCGGTAAGAATTCTTAGAAAACTCGACACCTCATTTGACTTGCTTCGTGTTGGAGCATTTAGTTGGCACGTAATAATTTAATTTTCAAGGGGGAAGAACCAGGTTTTTTTGGGTATTAAGGAAGAACCGGTTTTAGATTCAATTTTATATCACATTAAGAGTTCATCTTGGACTTGGTTTATTTATGGGCCGGGTAGATGTTCTAGTTACTATTTAGATTCATGGTGGAGTAATGTTGATTACTGTATCAAACATTTGTAATTGTTGGTTTTGAGCACTCCTAGTGCTCCGTTAATTTTCATTCGCTTATAAAAAAAGGACCTAATTAAAAAACTAGATTAGTTCAGCGATCCTAGTAGATATGTATATTCTCCTCCTCACACGTGTATATATGTATATCAAACACACGCGCGCGCCCACACACACACACACAGATATAGATATAGATAGATATATATATATATATATATATATATATATATATATATTCAATACAACATTGTCATCTCTTAAAAATATCATCAAATTTTGGTCCTTATAAAATTTGACTTTTTTACTTTTAGACGCTCATAACGTTTAATAACGCTCCATAACATTAATAACACTCCATTTTAGGTCCTTCTCCCATTTAAAATAATTTTCCTAGGTCAATGTAAAAAGGGGAAATTGTTTACACCACAAAATTATTAAGCATCAACCGAGGAAGGGGTAGCCGAAGTAAAGTTTTTGCCAAATAGGAAAGGGAGTCAGACAACATTTTAGCCAAAAGAAGGCTAGCCGATTCAAAGGCTAACATAAAAGGGAAGCGCATAACACGTGGTTAAGAGAAAATGTAACTAAGAGCAGTGCCCACAGAAAGGCATTGGATAGTGGATAAGACACCCAGAGAGGCATTGGAAGTGGTTACTGGTGGAAAACGCAGAAAATGGCATCTTAGTGGAGGCTTTTAGCTAAGTAACTGCTAGGCAATAGGGTAGTAATTAGTTGTCTGCCATAAGGTAGTAGTAAGACTTTTTTTAGCAACATTCTGACTTATTTTCCCTTAGCCAGAGTACATATGACTTATCCAGATACCTCAATATTGGCTCCTTTTTTATGTATCAATTTGGCTTAGTCATAGTAGATTTGACTTAGCTAGATTTCCCATAAATTCTTCTTTCTTTTTATTCTTCAATCTTCTTGCTTGAACTCTTTATCAAATATTAACTTTCAATTCTTTCGAGGGTTAAAATGTTCAAAAACTCACAATCACATACACAACCTACTTAAATAAAAACTAAATCAAATTAACACTTTTGAGTGTTATATAATAGCAAATTCATTTCAATATATTCTATAAGTGCCAATGTTTTCAAACCAAATTAAAATCTATTTGGCACTTATCAAATTCTCCTCAACTTGTAGCTTTGTTTGTCCTCAACTAAAAGTCCTAATCCAAGTAGTAATTTGAAAACCTTAGATATGTGCAACAAGGATATCTCAACCATGATCATGGTTTTTAATCAATCAAGCTTGTTTTCACCTTAGGACTTCACCAATAATCAAGGTCAAGTGAAAACAATCAATTCAACAAAGATTTATGATCCCCACAACTGACAATATCAATCAAAACGCAATTGTTGTATCATCAGGTAAGTTAACCTGTTACACAATTCATAGTCTTTCAATCAGGAACAACACATTTATCGCCAGATAGTGTATGGTTCTTTCAACTCATTGAGTAGGAAGAGTGTTTCTCTCTTATCATTCACCGAATTCATTTCAACCAACTTTGTAATCTGTCTCCAAATCACTACGCCAGTCGTTTCAAACATGGATCCCTAGGGTCTTTTCAAGATTTTAATGAGGTTGAGCTACAAACAAACTTGGTTTTTCTAGAAAACCAAATATACTTTAAGATTAAAAAAGCAACCAAGAATTCTATTCACTACTTACTATTCACATACTAATTGTACTCACTCGAATATCATATAAGCGCACTAATAAATAACACAACTCTTGTTGTATTTCTCTCTTTTTTTAAAAACATAAAAGATCAATCTTCTTTTGAATAAGAAAGTTTTTTTTTTCTGGATAAGCAACACTTCATTAAACGGAGCACTAGGGGTGCTCAAGCCCAAACAAAAAGATTACAATTTATTTAGACAATGAAGTGGGTTGTTCCACCAAGAGAAAATAATGAAATTAGAACTACAACCCGCTTTATAGATAAGATAGCTCCAAGAATAGCTTTTGATACACCTGAGAATAGAGTCAATATTTGCTTCCTCATTCTTGAAAAAAAACTCCATTTCGGGCCAACCATTGGATGACGATGCTTTATGGAAGGGGTTGTTGAGGCATAGGTACGGCGATTTTGTTTCAATCTTTGTTCATGGCTCTCATCTTGCCTTTAGCAGGGGTCTCAAAGGTTCTATTTGGTGGCGGGATTTGATTAGTTTGAATGCGCATGGTCCCGATGGTCGTTTCAACTCTTGCATAAGGAGAAAATTTGGGAAGTGGTGGCTTAATTGATTTTTGGAAAGACCATTGGTTAGGGAATGCTCCTTTATCATTGGTGTTTCCGAATCTTTTTGCCGGTTGCGCTTATCAATCCGTGAAGGTTGCTGACCTTGCTGTGCGGAACAGAGACTCGTGGAGTTGCAAGTTACCTTGGATGGATCACAGATAGCTTGCTGGCGCTGTCACGATGCTCGACCAGCGCATAGTGACAGCCGGGGTTGCTACTGATTTCGGCCAGCACACGGCAACATGGGAGCCCGGGGATATTTTCTCTATTTTGCAGAATGTTTCTTCGTGGAAGGGGCTCTTGGATTCTTGGATATGGTTGCTGGATTCATCGAAGTCTTTCACGGTTAAATCTTGCTATAATTGGCTTGTTAATTTGAGATATAATAATGGTTTTGTTAATTTGAGATATAATAATGGCTTGTTAATAATGGTCACCTTCCAAAGTGACTATTTTTGGGTGGCGTTTATTCCGTAACTCTTTGCCCACTCGCGGTCTCCTCCTTCACCGTAAAGTGTTAACAAATGTAGATGACGCTTGTTTCCCCTTTTGTAGGTTGCATTGTGAAGATTCTCAACATCTGTTTTTGGATTGTTGCTTTGTTAATGAGGTTTGGATTAAAGTTTATTCTTGGTTGGGTATTGATTTTGGTTCTCCCAATGCTTTGATCGATCATTTTCATTGGATGGGTAATTTTGTTGTTGGAAGAAAGGCAAAGAAAATAAAGCATTTGATTTGGTTGACAACCTGCTGGTGTGTTCAACTCCTTCACTTCCATTTAGTTAGCAATGCTACATTAAACTCCCCAAGGTTTTTAATACCAAGCCCACCATCCTTCTTTGGCTTACAATCAGTGCATTTATAATCTCCTTAGGAGCTTTATAAAAAGAAAAGAAGTAAAGAAAGTTAGCAATGCTATTCATTTAAGAAAGTTGTTTTCTTATATATACAAAAATAATGCCATAAAACCCTTTAATGTCACACCACAAATAATGCCCTGAAATTCTTTTATTTCACACCAAACTTTTCTCCCCAACTTAACATTGACCATTAGCTAAAAGGTTGCTCGCTTATCCTAAAACATAAACTAAGGAGATTTTTTTTTTCAATTCACAAGTTTGATGGTTCTTTTTCAAGAAATAAAATTTTCTTTTAAGGCTCAAAGTTGGGTAACCAAATGATATTATCGTTGGGTTGGCTTTTTCGCTTAGTAGGCTTATAGAAATGAACTGCCCTGATCCTTTCCATGCATCCTTGACGTATGCAATAGCATCAAAATCAAACAAAATCAATTTCTATGAAACAATAAAGATTTAAAATCAGCGTTTGTGTGTTGCACTCATTCATACAAAATGTGTATATCCTGATTTCAAATAATTTCATGTTATTCCAAGTTCAAATACGATTTTGATTCTACAATGTATCAGATTTGACTGCAATGAGTGCAATCACATGATCTTACTATAAATTAAATTTTTTCAAAAAAAACCTTTTTCTTTTTAGTTTCTCAAAATGTAAGCTTGAATTTTCAAAACCACGTGTAAGAAATTACTTTTCAAAAATCCTTTTGAAACCTGGAAATCAATTTATACAAAGGTTAGTTTTACTCAACATCAAAACAATTCCAAATTCCAAATAGAAATTCAACAAAAACAAATCCCAAAACACATGTAATTAAATGCTGAAACAAGGTAAAAAAGTACTGAAATTAAACAACTAAAACATTTAAAGCATGTAAAACAAACTCAGTAAGTTGGTTGCTCAAAGTCTTTGGACTGATCTATGATTTCTTCGCCAAATTCACCTTGAATATGCGTAGCAACTCCTTTATATGCTGCGTCCTCCCCCTCTAGGGACACAGGACTGTCCTCGTGCCATGCTACATGTGCAGCAAACTGAGCTAGTGTAGCCCATGGGTTCCGTCTGCAAATTAGTTCATGAGTCTCACAACACAAGTTAGTATCTATTGCAACACTTTGTTCAATTTCAGATTTCACGCACTTGCAACATTTTAATCTTAAAAGTATGATAATTAATGCACAAATATTAGAGTTGAAAACAAAAGTTGGAAAATTACACACATTATAAGTGAAACCTAGTTTGTCTTTCATCTTCTTCCCTTGAACACACAACATTCACTTTACATTAAAAAAAACATTTTTCCCTCAATAAGATTACTTCTCAATCGAAATCACATTCTTTAAAACTTCAAGATCAGTTATTCCTCATCCCTTGATTTTTCCTTTTGCGTGTTCTCAATTTGCAAAATCTTTTGGTGAAACAATTGAAGACTAACTTTTCTCCATGGTTTAACTAGAACAATCACCACCAAATAACTATGCCAAGTTAAAAATACAAATGGGATTGCCTTGTTCTTGAAAATCCTTCGTTGTATTCAAACCACTGATTACATTGTAACTATCTTTGAACTGCAACCAAGAACATCGAATATGGAAATCAAAAATCTTACATGGGTATGGAAATTAAAATGGAATTTCAATATGCAATCAACATATAATCTTTAAATCATTCTTTAAACATGGGAATCATTCATGGCATATTGAATTTTAGGGAGTACAAAAGTCATGAACAGGAACCAAGAACATATAAATCTTTAATTCATGGTATATTGAGATTCTTTTAGGGATTTCGAAATTAAGGATTTGATATTTGGGATTTTCATTATTTGAGCACACTTGTTATAATCTATCCCTAAATCAACAACAACAACAACAATAAGAAGAAGAATCAAGATGAAATATATAGAGGATTAGAAAGAGATTTAATTACTTGATTTGTGGTTGGAATGAAGAAATTAGTGGTTGCAAGAATGAGAGTAAAGAAAACGGAGATAGGGAAATGAAAGTGAGAGAGACGCAAAGAATGTACTGAAAGCGTGAGACCTTTAGTGAAAGCGTCTGACTTTTTTTTAAAAAAAAGCGTCAATTTATGGCTTATCCAAAATGGGTTGGGTTGAGCCAAATTTAGTCAGAAACAAAATGCTATTTTGCGCTAAGCCATATCAGGTTTGGTTCAACCACATTTGACAGCAAAATTTCAAAAAGTTTTTCTGCATAATTTAGCTTAGGCACCAAGCTCTGGCTGGGCCAAATCAAGTCAGAATTGATCGATTGTTCTTGAAACCCTTTTTTTATCATTTCCAACTTTCAGTAACTCAATTTAACTCAATTTATTTGTTTTCACATGCTTTAGATCACAAAGAAACACAATTACAAACCAAATCAAATAAAATGAGCAAAACACATTCTATAAAGAAAATTCAAATTGCAAAAGAAAGGTTAGAAAGTTTGGTTACCTCCCAATAAGCGCTTCTTTAACGTCATAAGCTTGACGGCTGTACCACTTCTCAAGATGGCGAAAATGACATAGATAACACATTATCCAACTTTTTAAATTTGTTAGTGAAGAAATCCATGAATTTGAGATACAAATGATGTGGCTTCCATGTTTCCTCCAATTGAACTTTGGTGAACAAAACACAAATGGAATCTACAACTCAACAAATCTCATCCTTATCCTCCTTTTCCCTCTTTTGGTGCAAAATTTCATTACATTTAGTTTCCACCTCACTGATTTCCTCATTTGAGCTCCTCCTAATTACTTCATCACATATGATGCTCATAGAATCTTCGTGTTCCTCGGGATTGGTTTGAGTGTTTATGTCGCTTTATTGATCAGCCAATTTCTTAGCTATTTTTCCAACTTGGAAATTAAGATTTTGAATTGAAACATTAATTCTTTTTTGGTTAGAAATGGATACATGCATAAACTGAATCAGAGTGTCCTCCAGAATTTTGCCATGGATATTATTTCCATTCTTGGGCATAGTAATAGCTATTGTAACAATGAGCAGTCATGGTTTCTGGCTACTTTGGAATATCTGAAAAAGAACTAGCTAACAAGAGCAATATCTTTTGACTAGCAAGAGGGGTTAGTATAAAAACAAAAATTATGTACATGAAAGTATAAATACGAACTCACTAAGAGCATAAGATATGTCACGATGCTATTAATATTCACTCAAATCCCTGGCAGCGGCGCCACATTTTGGTAAGAATTTTGCGTGAATCCGTCTTGCCGTCGTCCTAATATAGTTTATCGTATCAGAGTCGTATCTTCAAGGATTTGGTAATACTAATCAACTGTTCACCTATTCTTATGCTAGTGTGAAGTGTAAAGATAAAGTGATTGTTGTTTGCATAAAACATAAATTAGGAATTTAAAAAGGGATGTGGTTCAAATACTTAAAAGTATTGGGATTAGATTTCATCAACTTTTATCTACAAGTATGTCTTTGATCTTTAATTACTTCTATATCAATCCTAGTATTGACTCATCTTACCACTTCATCCAGCAATGTTAATTCCCTAGTCAAAGTTAAAATATCTATTCAACTAGGCAAATGATGATTCCTCACTCGCTTGAATAAGCAATAGCATTAAGCTTAGGTAACAATACTATAACATCAATTCTTCCTAGATATTGAATGATATAGGTGATTTCAACTAGATCAAACACAATAGATAGTTTTCCAACTAAATACTATATCATAATTCATTCAATAGGTGATCAAACTATCAAAAACATTAAACATGAGATGAAAGCACTAAATCAATACATGGACTAAACATAGAATCAACAAAGATCAGTATTCATACATAGGTGAGAGATTGACTACATCTAATCCCAATAAAAGAGATTTAGCTATCCATTTCCATGGAAGCTTTTCAAAGATTCAAGCAAGAATTGAAGAGTAATTTAGTTACCACTTTTCCAAGCTTCCCTAGAACTAATCTTCGCTTCTTTTTAGCCTTGGTTCGTGCCCTTGTATTCTCCTCCTTCAAGATATCAGAATTTCCTATAAAAAATAGAAGAAGGGCCTTTTATAGTGGTGCAAAAAAACAAAGTCGACTACTTTTGACTGAGCCGCGCAGCTTCTGGTTTAAGCCGCATAGTGTATTTGGAGATTACCGTGCCATGAAGAAACCTATTCTGGTTTAGCGAAATCCTCGATGACTATAGTAGGTTATGTATGTGATTGTGAGTATATAATGTAATCTTGCTTATCAAACGAAACGCCAAACTTGGCTAAACTCATGACTATTCAGAATGATTAAGTACATTTAGGCCCCTGAGGAATATGTCATTACTAGGCTAAAATACAAGTTTGAAAAGATTTTGAAGTTTACTAACAAACTTCTTTTCAAGAGAGGCGTAAGAAATGAAAGCTTAAGATATTTTAAGTTTTGGAAAGCTTTCAGAAGAATAAAAGAATGAAGCAGTTCTTAGTTCAGCTCTTTTGGTTTTCTATCTCCTCACAACATGTGTAATAGTTAAATATTCTCTGTTACCTCGATTCACTCCTCAGAATTAATGGTGTGAATATATATGTCTGTAGAGCTTGAAGATATGTCGTTGTGCCCTACTTAGGGTTTTCCACAAAAGGAAAAGCCATTGAAAGCTAGGATAACACTGAGACTAATGTATGCACACAATTATTTTCTGTAGAGATACAAAGGTGCTTGTAGCGCTGGTCAAATTCAAAAATGTCTTTACTAGGATTTCACTTTTGTTGTGACGCTTGTCACGATTACTTCACTATTCTTCATTCCTTTTAATTATAATTTACTATGCTACTAAGTCATTAAGGCACTAGAATGAAGGTACGCCAAATGCAGTCTTCATTAGAAAGAGGTTTGGACCAAATGCATGCTTAAAATATATAGGCTAGACACACTATCCACTACAGAAGCAAAGAACCATAACACGATGATTGTCTTCTGGTACCATGACCATGGTTAATAGATGGTGACGTCATAAAAAATAGATGGAATTTAATCATTAATATATTAGTTCGCAATCCATCTCTATACTTTTTAATAATTAATACTATATTAGTTCGCAATCCATCTACTCAAGAATTTAATAAATAAAAAGTAGACATAAAGGCTATTGGGGAATTGGAAAAAGATCAAGCTAGCAAGCCATTCAGTTCATTCGACCGATATTTCTTAATTATTAAACTTGACTCTTGGCCATATGAATATTACAGATTTAAGACCTATATATATATAGAGGGAGACTACATTATTTATCAACCATTCTCTTTATTTTCTCTACCATTCCCATTTACTAAGAAGAAACATGATTTACTCAAATTCCCCTAAGTCCCTGTTTCTTGTGCTTTTTGTCATTCTCTCCTCTCATGTTTTAGCTCACGATGACGTTTCCAAGGCTTCGACTCTTATTTCAGGTGATCTTCAAACCTACAACTTTGCTTATAGTCAAAGGCATGTGTGTGTGTATAACTTTAAGCGTGAGAATATATTTTAGATTTAATTCGAAGCATGAAAAGGTAATTTTAAAATGAAAAATGAAAAGCACTACACAAGTTAATAAAAGGGTTGAAAAGTAGATTTTAAGACCTTTATAATTTGCTATATATGTGTGTATCAATTAAATTATTACTATTATTATTACTATTATTATTATTATTATTAAAATACTAATTTAAGGGATCCAATTATATGGTGCATATTATTCTCAATCCCTTTAGTATAAATGTTAAAACTTTGTTATTACAAGAAATATATATACATCAATTTCACTTGATCATTCCTAGCTTACATTTAAAACATCTTTTTAAAATGAAAAAAAATGTGTTTTTTTTTTGAACAAATAATTCATAACTTTATATATGAGGTTGACCACTTTATTATTGGTTTGCTAGATATATGAGGTTGACCAATTCTCCAAGAGGTAGTTTTTTTTAAACAGCAAAGAAGTGTATATAATATATATAGTATTTTTTTCTCGACAAAATATATGGTATGTTTTTGAGATACACAAAATACTATATACATATGAGCGAATGTAGTCACAAGCAGTAATAGAGCATAAAATCAAACAAAACAAACTACCTCTCTGAATCAACTACACAGGTCCACACCTTTGTAGGAACAATATAGTCACACAGTCACAAACTCCAATCCCAGCATACAAGTACATACAAGAAACAGTTCACAAAAGTTTCTTATGCTGATTTTTTACTTTTCCAAAAGATGATAATCTTCTTCTGAAATTCTATCCCAGCATGATAAACACCTAGATTTGATTCTGAAGTATAACAGAGTCCATCGACATTTGTGTGGTTGCTTGACACAACCAAGTTCATTCCTACTGGACAAACCCCAAGAAGTAGGACTAGCGTTGAAGAAGTTTTAAGGCATCAAGTCATATACAATTGTATTTTAGCATGGATTTTATTATCCATTACCAAATGGAGGGGAGATTAGTAATTGACAATCCATATCGCTAGACACTGTTAGAATCTACATATAGATACTAATAGTGTCAACCGATAAGTGTTCAATTCCTAATCACTCCTTCGTCTCACCATGGAAAATAAAACCACGCCAAAATGAAATAATATTCAAATTCAGGTTTTAAAACTTCTTAAACCCCAATCCTACTTCATGGGTTTGTCTGGGAAACATGAGTAAGGATCAACTCGGTGGTGTCAAGCAAACAAACTAATTTGTTGGGTTTATTGGGTGGTGTCAAGCAACCACACTAATCCTATTGGGTTTGTTTGGTGGTTCCCAACAACCAAATTAGTCCTACTTATTGGTCATGTTGGAAGATTGTTCGGCCTTTAAAAATCGCACAAGCAGCCTTATGCTCAGTGAAATTCACAAAGGCCATACCTTTGTCCCAATTAGAAATTCTTACATGAATAACGTGCAACATCCACCAACACAATCCATGATTGAGGAACGATCTACTAGTCATCCTGACACTTCTCGGGCAAGCAAACCAACAACTACATTAGGCATCATGACACTACAATCGTGACAAGATTCTATTAGAAACATAAAACGAATAGATCCAAGATACAACATAAAACATATATAGACCCATAAAACATTTATATCTACTATCATCAAACCTAAAGAGAATCAACTAAACCCTAAAGAGAACAAACCTTAGAAATAAGAATGCACCACAAATCCACTGAAAAAAACAGTACAGTGAAAAAGAACATGACCTCCACTGTAAAATTAGAAAACAAAATAAAAAATAGAGAAAAGATTAGAAAGCAAATAGAACAAATAGAGTAAAAATAAATAAAACAAATAGAGTAACTCCACTATAAAGAGAAAAAGGAAATCATATGAAAGAAGAATGAGAGAAAACAACAACCATCGTAGGGGCTTGGGAATCTTTGTTGTCTCCCTCATATACCATAGGTAGATGCTGAATGAGACAACATTCAACGAGGCCCCACCAGGGACATAGCGAGCTCGAGAAGAGCACAACGACAAAGCGATACTGAGAACGAGGGAAAGAGAGGGAGACAAAGATAATGATGGAGAAACAAGGGAGGCAGAGAGAAGGATGAGATAATATAGCGTTTCAGGTTTCTGTGCAAAAGAGACAAAATGGAATAAATAGAGGGTTCCTTGCGTAAATTTTGAGTAAAAAAGATACGACATCGGGCATTAAGAAACGCACGACATGGAATTGGTAGTGTTCTAAAAATTTTAATTTCTTTGAAAGAATCATGCCAAGCAGTACAAAACTATCGATAATTGGTAGCGTGTTAAACGTTTTAAATTCTTAGAAAGAATCCACACCAAGAGTGACAAACAAACAGTGTGTAATAGGTAATGTTTTAAACCTTTTAAGTCCTTTAACGAATCCAAGCCATGCATTTACAAACAACTAACATGGTATTTTAAGCGGGCTGCTTAAATTTATTTACATTTTTGATACCATGGCAGTTGTCTGCTTAAAACCAGCATCGAACTTGAGGCGTGTAACACGCTAAAACGAGATATAACAATTTAAATTACAAAAATGCCACTGTGTTTTTCCTTAACACCGACTTTAACTAATATTGATGTTAAATCACTACCTTATTACTAACTTGTTATTCATGGAGATGTGGCTTTGGATAGCTACACGGAAGATACCATGAATGCTATAAAGTTTGAAGAGACTCGGAGAACACCCCATGATGATGAAAATAGTGGTGAGGATGATGATGAACTTGGTGAGTCACTTTGACCTATAACTTCTATCCTGTGCATATTATTCTTAATGCCTGTAGAATATACAGGTTTGGAATACATATATACATCCATTTTACTTCATCATTCCTAGTTCACATTGATAACACCTATCAAAAAGGAAGAAAAATGTGTTTTGTTGAATGGGAATACATATATACATCCATTTTACTTCATCATTTTACTCATAACTTTATATATTAGGTTGACCACTTTTATTGTCGATGAAAGAGTGAAAAAGTGTTATGTTAAATGTCCAGACAATTTTGGAGATGCAATTGGAACTGCAAATGATATTATTTTCTCAGGTAATAATAACTTATCAGATCTTGCACATATTGAAGATGATTAAATTGACCTATCAATTATATTAATTATATACCTTCATTCCTCAAACAAAAAAAGTAGGCTTTTTTTTTTTCATTTAAAACTTCCGGATTTACGTCATTTTACTGTAAATCCGGAATGTATAATGTGTTCCGGATTTACAGTAAAAGGGCGTAAATCTGGAAGTTTTAAAAACTTGTATTCCGAATTTGTGTCCTTATGACGTATTTCCGGAAATTTGTAAAAAGTATATTCCGAATTTATGAATATATGACGTATTTCCGGAAATTCCTAAAAATTGTGTTCCAAATTTATCATTTAATTTTGTGTTTCCGGAATGCAAAAAAAATGAAAGATTTATTTGATTAATTAAAAACGCCTTCTACATAGATTTAAAATAACAGATTGCAACAACAAACAAAACGAAAACATGATAGAAACTACTAAGCTGATGGAGTTAATCGACGAAGGATCTCAGCGACGGTCCTTCTGCTTTCGACGTACAACTGCAATAGGGATTTATTAGAGATGACATGCCTTTTAGGTGAGTTAAATGTAATTAACTCTTTGTGTTCGTTAAGTCCAAAGACTTTTTCTACCATGTAATAAGGCTTTCATCCGATCACACTGATTTTTTTTATCAAAAAATTATAAAATGAATAAAATTATGTACTGGTGATTAATTAGCTCACACTAGTGCAAAAAACAGATTCTACAACTGAAACTTACATTACAAACTGCCGATTTTGGAAAGAAGAAAAGGAGTAGAATGTTTGAAGTGAAGTTGAAAACTTGTTTTTTTTGTCTAGGGGTCTTTGACCCCCTCCGGTATCTGGGGGAAGGGGCCCGAAATAATTCGGAGTTCAGTCGGGAGGTAAGTAAAGTCTGACTCCAATTTGTTCCATTGCTTGGATTCGAACTTGGGTACTAGCCGAGTCCGCCCCTTAAGATGGAGTGCATTAACCACCTGCACCCAAACTTGGAGCTAAGATGAAGTTGAAAACTTAATACGCTAGTTGTCAATTTTACCATTATAGAAACAATTTAAGTTTGGTTGTATGTGACTTCAAGAAAATATTATCTGCATTATTTTCTTTATCGACTCCGTTTCCAACCGAAATATGAAGTGTATTTTTTCATCGCTTCTAGAGCAAATAATTTAGAAAGTGAACAAAGATATTGCGCGCCAGCACTAAAATCCCAACCCTTGACCAAAAATCGAAATTATATTTTGCTTCAAGGCCCTCACAATACCGCAACTTTCAACAACTCTCACCATAGCTAGACTCGTGTTGGTCTCTTCAGAGGAAGGGTCTCAAGTGTTCAAAGTGGGGCAACCATCCGAAAGTTTGGACTCAAGCCAGTCAGTAAAAATAACTAACAGGTTACCTACTACCCGCCTCTTCCTTCTCCTTCCTTTAGGTCGGAAGAATTGAACTCAGTCACCATACCTTCGGGGACCATATCTCTCTAGCTCCTGCTCTTCTCCTTCCTCTGCTTCTTATGATGACAATGCCCTAGCCACCTTCACTTGGATGCCCTATTCTCTTCCTTCTCCTTCCTTTAGGAGGAATGATCAGCTAAGATTGAGGGTCTATGTTAGCAACAACCCCCCTCTTGGGCACAAATTGCTCCCTAGTTTCCCGAAATTTAAGGTCAAGTATTGAAAAATTGGCAAAACTTGTGCATGGGAGTACTCCTGAAATTTTAATGGACAGGTACGGCAAATAATGCTAGGCCAAAAAATTTGGGAAGAATGATGTATGAAAAATGGTGGAATATTAAATGACATTAATTTTTGAAAAGTTGGATAAGGGGTTTGAAAGATTTTTCAAGGAACCAATAGGCTAGACAGCATCTGTTGATGTGTATTGTTGTGAAACTGCCTGCGCATTTGGTAAAGGTATATGAAACAAAATAATTAGTGTGAGCAGAAATGGATGACATGTGACGCACAATCGTTGGTTGCTGTCTGTGCACATGGATTGTGCTTCTTTTGGACGGTGAATATTTTTCACCGAGAAACAAATTTTCATCTAGAGATGTACCCATGAGAATTTTCTCAACGTCCAATACACACGAAATGAAATCCTCAGATTGTACCTTACAGGCCAAATGTTAAGTCTGATGTTGAGTATCGATCTGGTAGTTTCCACAGAAGCAACAGTAGTGGGATTGAGACGCCATCTGGTGGTTCAGGAGGTGGTAGTGTAGGGGTTGGGCTTGCAGACGTCTGGACTTCCACAATGGTGTTAAAGCTTTAATCCAGTCGCTTCAACGGTGAAAAACACGGAGGTGAGGCTAAAACTCCATTGGCAGTCTCTTAACGAACAGATCTGTAGTTTTTGACCACGACACAGGTCGTGGTCAAAGGAAGGGTGTTGGTAGAGTTAGAAGACTTGTTTTTGTGGTATTTTGGTTTATTGAAACTTCTTGATCAGGAGACTTCACCAGCTTTTTCGGTGGTGACAACGACATCAACAGTGATATTGCAGCGTTCCATGATGGTAAGACAGTGTCATAACTTACTGAATCTTGGAAGGCTTCCCTGAGAAGTATAACTTCTTCCTCGGTGACTTGATACTTTGAATCAATAGAGGAATAGCAATTGTTTCCATAAACCCCAAGTGGATGTGTTTCTTCACTCTCCTGGAGTGCTGAAGATGAGATTGTTGGTGTGACATTAAAAAACCTTCTTAGGAATTGAAGTTGTGATGGTTTGCCAGTCAGGTGTGTGATTCGTGTGGCTAGAATTGTGCAAGCTCAAAGGTAGTGTTGGTGAGGCAATGTTGTTGGTGGAAGAAGAGAGGGAGGGAGTGGTGTTGAGTACAGGTTCGAGATAAATGGTAGTGGATGAGGTCCATTGTGAGGTAAGTTGATGGTGAATGTGTGAGCCCCAAGTTGTGTGAGTTGAGTGGTAATTGCTTTGAGGATTCAAGGTGAGGGCAATGAGTGTTGGTTGTTGGTTGAAGAAGGTGTATGAGCACCATGGTGATGTGGTGGTGTGTGTGTTGACTATTGGAAGCTAAGGTTGGTGTAGGAAATTTCATGATTTAGGGAGGAAAGTTCTTGGAGAGGGATTTTTTTGGAGACATAGAACTTCTTGAAAAATGGAGTGAATATGGAAACGTGAGTCCATGGCAATGAAAACACCAATGTATGGTACCCAAGAATGAGTAAACCTTAAAAACACAATAACTTAAAATAAAAAAACTCTTAACATTGTTTTTCATTGATGGATTTCCCTTTTACATTCAAGATATATATAGCACTTCAAATACACAGTGTGCCAAAAAGATAAGGAATCCAATGACTAAATAAAAGGCAAAATAAATGAATATAAAATGGTTACTCATCAGGGATAAAATGGTGACTCATATGCTTCTAGAATCTTCTTTGTGCTTCTTCTTAGGTCACATAATCTCTTGGGTATTTGGGATTGTTTCTCTTAGGTTAGGTCATTATTGCATTCCATTCCTCTTCACAGCTACCCACTTTTTGAATTGAAGGGAACTAGCCAATGTAGTAAAGAAATTTTCACCAGGGTCCCGCAACTTGAATGTGGAGTAATGGATGAACATCGATGTATCCAAATATCCTCTGGGATCCCATTGTTGCACTCTCATGAATCTTAATTTATATAAGACTCTTAGAGAAAAGATTGCAGAACCAACTACTCTTGTAGACACCAACAATTTTCCAGTAGGATCCCATTCTTGCATTTAGCTAATTGATTATTTAATTCCATTTCCGGAAGCTGTAGATTTAAAATATGTAACTGTTGATTCAGTTGGCGCAAGACTAGCAACATGGGAATGAAAAATAAATGACCAGTTAATGACCCCGAAAAATTTCCAATTAAGGCTAAATATTGAAAAGCTGGCAAAACTGACACATGGGAGTACTCTAGGAATTTTAATGGGTAGGTATTGGAAATAATGCTAGACCATAAAAATTGGAGAGAATGATGTGTGAAAAATGGTGGAATATTAAATGGAATTAATCTTTGAAAAGTTGGAGAAGGCGTACAGTTGAAAGATTTAAACAATAGGCAAGGCAACATCTGTTGCTGTGTATTGTTGTGAAACTACCAGCGGAATTGGTAAACGCATATGAGACAAAAAATTTGGTTATCAGGATAGTACAGCTAATGTCCACTATTACGTGGAATGAGTGGGATGAGGTGCTTCTTTATGTGAGCTGAAATGGATGACACGCGACGTACAATCGTTGGTTACTGTCTGTGCACACAGATTGTGCTTCTTTTGGAGAATGATTGTGCTTCACCGAGACACAAATTTTCAAATGACCTTTTGGAGAAAGGGTGAGCGGGATTGTGATTTCTAGATGGAGATGTACAGAAGAGAATTTTCTCAACTTCCAATACACACGAAATTAAATCCTCAGATTGTACCTTACAGGCCAATTACATGTTTAATGTTGAGTATCGATCCGCTGGTTTCGACAGAAGCAGTGGTGGTGGGATTGAGACGCCATCTTGTGATTCAGGAGGTGGTAGTGTAAGGGTTGGACTTGGAGACGTCTGGACTACCACAGTGGTATTGAAGCTCCGATCCAGTGGCAAACAAGGAGGTGCGGGCTGAAACTCTGTTGGCAAACTCTTGACGTACAAATCCGTAGTTTTTGGTGACGGCATAGATTGTAGTCAAAGGAAGGGTGTTGGTGGAGTGAGAAGACTTGCCTTTTGTGATATTTCGGCTTGTTGACAAATCTTGATCAGGAGACATCACCGGCTTTGTCGGCGACGACAACGGCAACACCGGTGAGATTGCGGCGTGATCTGGTGGTAACACAGTGTTGTAACTTACTGAATCATGGAAGGATTCACTGAGAAGCATAAGTTCTTCCTTAGTGACTTGATAGTTCGAATTAATAGAGGAAAAGTAATTGTTCCCATCCACCCCAAGTGGATGTATTTCTTACCTCTCTTTGAGTGCTGAAGATGAGAATGTTGGTGTGACATCAAAAACCTTCTTAGGAAATAAGTTGTGTTTGTTTGGAAGGCTAACGTTGGGGTAGGAAAGTTCATGATTGTGGGAGGAAAGTTCATGGCACTACAATAGATTTGGGGATGGGCAGCGTTTCTGAGCACTGCTAAATTTGGCGCTGGTGATTCCTCCCCAAATATGGGTAGCGTTTGAGAAGCGCTGCTCATTAATAGCCATAGGCAGCGTTTGAAGGGAGAAGCGCTGCTCATTCACCTAGAGCGTTTAGCAATGGGCAGCGTTTGATAAGGGGAAGCGCTGCCCATTGCTAAACGCGCTAGGTGAATGAGCAGCGCTTGGTGGGAGAAGCGCTGCTCATTCACCTAGCGCGTACAGCAATGGGCACTGCTTGGTAAAGGGAAGCGCTGCCCATTCACCTAGCACGTTTAGCAATGGGCAGCGCTTCCCTTTACCAAGCGCTGCCCATTCACCTAGCACGTTTAGCAATCCAATTAATACAGCCAATTATATGTATTTATAACTAGTTATATATCCAAATGCACCAATATGATCACAAACCAAAACAAACTAGCTAACAAGTTATTATATGTATCCAAAACTTAGCAACTTACAATATTAACAAATTAATATGTATCCAAATCAAACTCTCTAACAATATGTATCCAAAACTAGAAAGCTACTTACAATATGTATCTAATTTAAAACAAGTTAGCAACTTACATATGCTTGAACCAATTCATATGCATGTATCCAAAACTAGCAAGCTACTTACAATATGTATCTAAATTAAAACAAGTTAGCAACTTACATATGCATGAACCAATTCATATGCATGTATCCAAATAAAACTCTAACAATTTACAAAATTACAATCTATCTAAAATCAAAAGAATTGCGAGACATAATGGCACCACTCTCCTCTAAGCTCATCAATCTTTGCAGTAGAGTATGTCTTCCACCGACAATTGGGAAAATACTGAAATTATATAATTAAATAAAATTAGAATTGTAATATATGGTTAAATCAAAATAAAAAAGAGTTTTGTAAAGATACCTATCTGGGGATAACCATTTGGTTGTGGGTAATAATTTCCTTCATAAATCTCATTACGTAATACCCACAATCATTGTTATTTGGTTGTTTCGGACACTACAAAACAAAAGATTAGTTAATTGTTAAATTTTATTTAATACATTGTTTTTGACAACAATAATGTAAATAAATATATGATAAGATTGATTACAAACTTACCTCTATTGGCACCCATTTTGTCTGTGATTGTTCCAATCCCCAATATTCCTTCAAACAACTGAACACAATTGGATATAACAATATTATTAAAAATACATATAGTTAACAACTAAAACAAAGAAATATGCAGAGTGATCGAAATACACACACCTATTAAATATCACAACCAAGTCTGGGTGGGTGTTGAAATGACCATGCACAGAATCAATGTAGTACACTGTATCTGTCTTAGGATTTATTACAAGCAAAATCCAATGATCCCTACAAAATAAAACTTTGAATAAGTAATTGACTAGTATTTAAAAAATGCATGTTATATAAGAATAGATTAAATCTCTCACCCTACAAGACATGGTGCCAAAAACATGGTATCGACGCCTGTATGTTGAGCATCCAATAAGTGTCGAGTGATATAATTTGTAACATCTGTCTTGTTTTGTTTCACAAGGTCGTTATAATTAGACAGATCCTCCCTGACATTACGGAGGTGTGTACTATCTAGACACAAGAACACATATCTCTGTGTCTGCTCCGAAGGGACCAAAATGTTATGATACAAGCACCTACAATTAGAGGTATATGTATACAAATTAAATTAACGATATAATAAAATAAACTTAATGATGTTAAATAATAAATTACATACGTACCTGATATATGCTCTAATACAAACACTAGTTGCCCAATTCATCTGACATAAATTATTAATATCCTGTTTTGGGATTATCAATAGGCAGCGCGTCTAACCCAAAAGGTAGCGCTTGCTGCATAGGCGCTGCCTATTGCGCAGCGCGTCTAACCCAAAAGGGAGCGCTTGCTCCATAGGCGTTGCTTATTGCGCAATGCGTCCTGCCCAAAAGCAGCGCTTGCTTCATATGCGCTGCCCATTGCTCCGTGTTTTAGCCAAAAGCAGCGCTTCTAGCATAAACGCTGCCCATTTTAGCGCCTTTCTTTTTCAATATCTGTTGTAGTGTGGAGAGAGATTTTTTGGAGACGTAGAACTTCTTGGAGAATGGAGTGAATTTGGGAAGGTGAGTCCACGCAATGAAAGCACCAATGTAAGGTACCCAAAAATGAGTAAACCTTCAAAACACAATAACTGAAAATAAATTGCTCCTTTCGAGGGGAGGGACTTCCCTTATCAAGAACATAAAAAACTGTGAGAATTCTTTTTCATTGATGGATTTCCCTTTTACACTCAACGTATATATATATATATATATATATATATATATATATATATATATATATAGCACTTCAAATACATAGTGTGCCAAAATGATAAGGAATCTAATGAGTAACTAAAAGACAAAATAAAGGAATATAAATGGTGACTCATATGCTTCTAGAATCTTCTATGTGCTTCTTCTTAGGTCACATAATCTCTTGGGTATTTGGGCTTGTTTCTCTTAGGTTAGGTCAATACATTTCATTCTTCTTCATAGCAACCCTTCTACTCAAGGTTGAAGAAAATGGATGTAATTACAAATTTTCCAGGGTCACACATTTTGAATAGAAGGGAGAAAGTTTCACCAGGGGTCTCACAGCTTGAATTGGGAGTAACTGATCAGCGTCGATGAGTCCAAATATCCTCTGAGATCCCATTTTTGCGCTCTCACGAATCTTAATTTATATAAGACTCTTACAAAAAAGTTTGCCCAACCATCTGCTCTTGAAGACACCAACAATTGTCCAGTAGGATCCCATTCTTGCGTTGATCTAATTGATAGTTTAAATCCATTTCTTGAAACTGTAGATTTAAAATATGTATCTGTTGATTCAGTTGCGCAAGACTAGCAACATGGGAATGAAAAATAAACTACCAATTAATGACCCCAAAAAATTCCAATTAAGGTCAAGTATTGAAAAATTTGGAAAAATTGCACATGCGAATACTCTTGGAATTTTAATGGGCAGGTACGAGAAATAATGCTAGGCTGTGAGACAAAAAAGTGGTGTATCACGATAGTACAGTTGGTACCCACTATTGCGTAGAATGAATGGGGGGTGTTTTTTTCTTTGAGCAAAACGGATGAGACGTGACACAGAATCGTTGGTTGCTGTCTGTGCACACGAATTGTGCTTCTTTTGGACGGTGAAGATTTTTTATCGAGAAACAAATTTTCATCTGACCTATTGGAGAATGGGTGACCTGGATTGTGATTTCTAGATGGAGATGTAACCAAGAGAATTTTCTCAGCGTCCAATACACAAGAAACGAAATCCTCAGATTGTACCTTACAGACCAAATGCAAGTCTGATGTTGAGTTCCGATCCGGTGGTTTCGACGAAAGTAACAGTGGTGGGATTGAGACGCCATCAGGGGGTTCAGAAGGTGGTAGTATAGGTGTTGGACTGGAAGACTTTTGGACTTCCACATTGATGTTGAAGCTTCAATCTAGTGGCTTCAACGAGGGAAAACACAGAGTTGCGTGAAAAAATTCCGTTGGCAATTTCATGACGTACAGATCCAGAATTTTTGATGACGACATAGACTGGGTCAAAAGATGGGTAGTGGTGGAATGAGAAGACTTGTGTTTGTGATATTTGGGCTTGTTGACAAATCTTGATTAGGACACTTCACTGGCTTTGTTGGCAGCGACAACAATGAGATTGCGGTGTTCTCTGATAGTAAGATAGTGTCGTAACTTACTGAATCTTGGAATGCTTCGCTAAGAAACATAATTTCTTCCTTAGTGGCTTGCTTGTATGAATCAATAGAGGAAACGCAATTGTTCCCATCAACCCCAAGTGGATGTATTTCTTCCCTCTCTTTGAGTGCTGGAGATGAGAATGTTGGTGTGACAACAAAATCCTTCTTAGGAAATGAAGTTGTGATGGTTTGAAAGGCTAAGGTTGGTGTAAGAAAGTTCATGATTGAAGGAGGAAAGTTCATGGAGAGAGATATTTTGGAGAAGACTTCTTGGAGAATGGAGTGAATATGGGAAGGTGAGTCCATGGCAATGAAAGCACCAATGTAAGGTACCCAAAAATAAGTAAACCATCAAAACACAATAACTAAAAACAAAATGCACCTTTCGAGGGGAAAAAAAACTCTTATTGATGGATTTGCCTTTTACATTCAAGGTATATATAGCACTTCAAATACATAGTAGACCAAAAAGATAATGAATCCACTGATTAACTAAAAAACAAAATAAAGGGATATAAAATGGTGACTCATAAGGGATAAAATGGTGACTCAGCGTTGATAAACTAAATATCCTCCGGGATTCCATTGTTTCCCTCTCACGAATCTTAATTTATATAAGACTTTCAGAGGCAATGGTGTGGGATTCGTGTGGCTAGGATTATGGAAGCTCAAAGGTAGTGTTGGTGAGGCAATGGTGTGGGCGGAAGAAGAGAGGGCGAGGGTGGTGTTGAGTACTGTTGGAGATAAAAAGAAGTGGATGAGGTCCATGGTGAGGTAGTGGTGTGTGAATGGTGGTGGTTTATGTGGGAGTCCCAAGTTGTGTGAGTTGAGTGGTAATGGCTATGAGGATTCAAGGTGGGGCAGTGAGTGTTGGTTGTTGGTCGAAGGAGGTGTATGAACTCCATGGTGATGTATTTTTGGAGAGGTATTTTTTGGAGACGTAGGATTTCTTGGAGAATGGAGTGAATATGGGAAGGTGAGTCCATGGCAATGAAAGCCCTAATACAAAAAAATAATTAAGTAAACCTTCAAAACACAATAACTAGAGATAAAATGCACCTTTCGAGGGGAGGGACCTCCTTTAAGAAGAAAATAAAAAACGCTTAAAATTCTTTTTCATTGATGGATTTGCCTTTTAAATTCAATGTATATATATATAGCACTTCAAATACATAGTGGGCCAAAAAGACAATGAACTCAATGACTAACTAAAAGAAAAATAAAGGACTATAAAATGGTGACTCATAAGGGATAAAAGTGTGACTCATATACACCTAGAATCTTCTATGTGCTTCTTCTTAGGTCACGTAATCTCTTGGGTATTTAAGCTTGTTTCTCTTAGGTTAGGTCATTACATTCCATTCCTCTTCATAGCATCCTTGTCCTCAAGGTTGAAGAAAATGATGTAATTACAAATTTTCCTTAATTACAAATTTTCCTAGATCACACTTTTTGAAATGAAGGGGGAAATTTTCACCCAGGTCCCACAGCTTGAACTGGGAGTAACAGATTAGTGTCGATGAATCCAAATATCATCCGGGATCCTATTGTTGCCTTCTCAAGATTCTTAATTTATATAAGACTCTTAAAGGAAAATTTACACAACCAACTGCTTTGGTAGACACCAACACCTGTTGCGTAGAATCTCATTCTTGCATTAAGCTCATTGGTTGTTTAAATCCATTTCATGAAACTGTAGATTTAAAATATGTATCTGTTGATTCAGCTAGCACAAGACTAGCAACGTCGGAATGAAAAATAGAAAACACCAATTATTGACCCCGGAAAATTTTTCAATTAAGGTCAAGTACTGAAAAATTGGCAAAACTGGCGCATGGGAATACTGTTGGATTTTTGATATGCAGATACGGGAAGAAATGATAGGCCATAAAAATTGGAGAGAATGCTGTATGAAAAATGGGGGAATATTAAATGGTATTAATCTTTGAAAAGTTGGATAAGGGGAAATAGTGGAAAGATTTTTCAAGGAACACATAGGCAAGACAACCTCTGTTGTTGTGTATTGTTGGGAAACTACCAGCGCACTTTGTAAAGGCATATGAGACAAAACAAATTTGTTGTATTAGTATAGTACAGTTGGTGCAGATTATTACGTGGAATGAGTGGGGTGAGGTGCTTTTTTGTGTGAGCAGAAATGGATGACCTGTGACGCACAATCATTGGTTGTTATCTGTGCACACGGATTATGCTTCTTTTTTATGGTGAAGATTTTTCACCGAGAAAGAAATTTTCATCTGACCTTTTTGTGAAAGGTTGAGCTGGATTGTGATTTCTAGGTGCATATGTACCCAAGAGAATTTTTTGAGTGTCCAATACTCACAAAATGAAATCCTCAGATTGTACCTTACAGGCCAAATGTAAGTTTGATGTTGAGTACCGATCTGGTGGTCTCGATGGAAGCAACAGTGGCGGGATTGAGACGCCATCTGGGGGTTCAAGAGGTGGTAGTGTAGGGGTTGGACTTGCAGATGTTTGGACTTCGACAGTGGTGTTGAAGCTCTTATTCGGTGGCTTAAATGGCGGAAACCCCGAAGGTGCATGCTGAAACTCCGTTGGCAATCCCTTGATGTACGGATCCGGAGGTTTTGGCGACGGCACAGGCCGTGGTCGAAGGAAGGGTGGTGGTGGAGTGAGAAGACTTATGTTTGTGATATTTGGGCTTGTTGACAAATCTCGATCAGGAGACTTCACCGGCTTTGTTGCCAGCGACGGCGGCGACAACTGTGAGATTGTGGCGTTGTCTGATGATAAGACAGTGTCATAACTTACTGAATCTTGTAAGGCTTCGATGAGAAGCATAAGTTCTTCCTCGGTGACTTGATAGTTTGAGCCAATAGAGAAAAAGTAATTGTTTCTGTCAACCCCAAGTTGATGTGTTTCTATCCTCTCTTTGAGTGCTTGAAATGAGTATGTTGGTGTGACATCAAAAACCTTCTTAGGAAATGAAGTTGTGATGCCAGTCAGGTGTGGGGTTCATGTGGCAAGGACTGTGAAAGATCAAACGTAGTTTTGGTGAGGCAATAGTGTGGGCGGAAGAAGAAAGGGCGAGGGTGGTGTTGAGTACTATTGGAGATAAAAGGAAGTGGATGAGGTCCATGGTGAGGTAGTGATGTGTGAATGGTGGTGGTTAATGTGGGAGTCCCAAGTTGTGTGAGTTGAGTGGTAATGGCTATGAGGATTCAAGGTGGGGCAGTGAGTGTTGGTTGTTGGTCGAAGGAGGTGTATGTACTCCATGGTGATGTACGTGGTGGTGTTTGTGTGTGTGTGTGTGTGTCTGTTGATAGTTGGAAGGCTAAGGTTTGTGTAGGAAAGTTCATGATTGAGGGAGGAAAGTTCATGGAGAGGTATTTTTTGGCGATGTAGAATTTGTTGAAGAATGGAGTGAATATGGGAAGGTGAGTCCATCGCAATGAAAGTACCAATGTAAGGTACCCAAAAATAAGTAAACCTTCAAAATACAATAACTGAAAGTAAAATGATCTTTTCGAGGGGAGGGACCTCCTTTAAGAAGAAAACAAAAAACTCTAAACATTCTTTTTCATTGATGGATTTGCCTTTTACATTCAAGATATGTATAACACTTCAAATACATAATGGGGCAAAAAAGTAAGGAATCGAATCACTAACTAAAAAAAAACAAAGGAATATAAAATGGTGACTAGTATGCTTCTATAATCTTCTATGTGCTTCTTCTTAGGTCACATAATCTCTTGGGTATTTGGGTTTGTTTCTCTTAGGTTGGGTCATTACACAATGTGTCACTTTGACGTCTTTTCAATCAATTGTCGCTTCAAAAGAGGATGATCATGTTATTAACAACGTTCTATGTACGTCTCCATCCGAATTGCCTATCTCAACGATCATGCAACAGATACAAAAACTGAACAAATCCTGGCTTTTAGCACCAAAACCTTCAATGGGAGTGGATGAAGTTTGTCTAGTCCTAGATGATCTTCGAGTAGGAGTAGGAGAAAATTTTGAGGACTTAGAGCCATGAGAAGATGGATTTGATGGAGGAGGAATAGGTTCTACTTCTGTTGTGGGCTTCATATTTTTTGGTTCTGGGTTTGGATTGTTTCTAACGTTGAGGTTTTTTGTTCTGTTCGTTTAGAAAGAGAACAGAGGTGGTTTTGTAGATGAGGAGAGAAGAATGGAGAAAAGAAATGAATTTTTGGTGGAAGTTTGTGTGAAGAGGGAGTGGGTGAAGAGAGAGGTTCCAAAACTAGCCGTTATTGATTTGACTAGGTTCTGTTATGATGGGACATAAATGTAGCGCTTTATCCTAGGGAGTTAACACATAAGTGGTAACGGTTACTTTAATCCATCAACCGTCCCTTTTCAATTTTTTTGTCAAGTGAACCTTCACAGTCCTTGTGAAAGTTGGGGTTTTTGACAATTCCTCTAATCTTAAGGACATTCTAAAATGTGCAAGGCCTTTTTAATAAAATTAAAATTTTTGTTTAATAAAGGCTTCGTGAAAATATCAGCTAATTGATGCTTGGTGTCAACAAAAATTAATTCAACATCTTTCTTTTGAACATGATCACGAATAAAGTGATGTTTAATATCAATATGTTTAGACCTTGAATGTTGGATGAGATTTTTTGATAAATTGATAACACTAGTATTATCACAATAAATGGGGATACAGGAAAACCTCAATGAGTAATCTTCCAACTGATTTTTGATTCACAAAACTTGTGAGCAACATTCAGCAGCAGATACATACTCTGCTTCAGTTGTTGATAAGGCAATTGTGTTCTGCTTTCTACAGGACCAAGAAATTAAAGATTCCCCCAGAAGTTTATATGATCGACTAGTACTTTTTCAGTCAATCTTATCACCAGCATAATCAGCATCACAGAAGGCAGTTAGATCAAAATGAGTACGTTTCTTGTACCACAAGCCAACACCTGTAGTACCAACTAAGTATCTGAAAATTCTTTTCATAGTAGTGAGATGAGATTCCTTTGGTGAAACTTGAAATCTAGCACATAGGCCAACTGAAAATACAATATCTGGTCTACTGGCAGTTAAGTACAATAGGGAACCTATCATACCTCTTTATTCCTTCTCGCATATTGGTTTTCCCTCTTCATCCTTCTCAACTTGTGATGAAGGATGCACAGGTGTTGCCATGGCTTTTGCCTCATTCATTTTGTATTTCTTGAGAAGGTCTTTAATGTATTTTTCTTGACAAATAAAGATACCTTCATCAAGTTGTTTAATTTGTAGTCCAAGGAAAAATCTTAACTCACCCACCATACTCATTTCAAACTCACTCTTCGTAAGATTTCCAAAATCTTTGCACAATTTTTCATTTGTTGATCCAAAAATGATATCATCCACATAAATTTGAACAATCAACAAATCTTAGTCAAGAAGTTTTTTGAATAAAGTAGTATCTATTTTTTTTCCTCTTGTAAAATCATTTTTGATCAAAAAGCTACTCAACCTTTCATACCAAGCTCTAGGAGCTTGCTTGAGCCCATATAGAGTTTTGGTAAGTTTAAAAACATGGTTAGGTTTCTTTTGATCAACAAAACCAGGAGGTTGATTGACATAGACTTCTTCATTTAAGAAGCCATTTAAAAAAGCACTTTTCACATCCATTTGAAATAGTTTGAAATTTTTGTTAGCAGCAAATGCAAGTAAAATTCTAATTGCTTCCAATCTTGCAACTAGAGCAAAGGTCAATACCTTCCTGTTGATTATACCATTGAGCAACAAGTCTTGCCTTGTTTCTCATAACCTTCCATTTTCATCTAGCTTGTTTCTGAACACCCACTTTGTTTCTATGACTGATTGATGTTTGGGAGGTGCTACTAGATTCCACACCTCATTCTTTTCAAATTGTGAAAGTTCCTCAGTCATAGCTTCTATCCATGACTCAACTTGTATGGCCTCATTGATAGATTTTGGCTCAATGTCAGATAGGAGTGCCATTCCAGCAACATTGCTTCTGAATGAAGTTTTGGTTCTAACAGGATCTGAAGTGTCACCAATGATTTGGTCTTGAGGATGGTGAACTACTAATCTCCAACTACGTTGCATTTGAGAAGTTTGGTCAGAATCTTCAGTGGCCTTATTTGAGCCTTGTGAAGGTTGAGAAGAGGTGTCTTGCTCATCCTTCTCAACTGCATTTTCTGTTACTTGACCATCTTCTTTGCTAGTGTTGAGTTCATCAACATCAATCACTTCACCTGTACTGTTAGTTTCACTCAAAATGACATGCTTGCTTTCCTCTACAGTTTGAGTCCTAAGGTTGTACACTCTATAAGCCTTAGATGTTGTAGAATAACCAAGAAAAATTCCTTTGTCAGATTTTGAATCAAATTTTCCCAAATTGTCTTTGTTATTTACGATAAAACAAGTGCATCCAAACACCCTAAAATAGGAGATGTTTGGTTTTCTATTTTTCCATATTTCATAAGGGGTTTTCTCAACATTTTTTCTAATGGAAACTCTATTTAAAATGTAGCATGCTGTGTTCACAGCTTCAGCCCAAAAATATTTTTCAATGTTTGCATTATTTAAAATAGTTCTTGCCATTTCTTGCAAGGTTCTATTTTTCCTCTCAACAACACCATTCTGTTGTGGTGTTTTTGGACAAGAAAAATTATGAGAGATTCCATTTTCATCAAAAAAGTTTTGAAAAGATATATTTTCAAATTCTCCCCCATGATCATTTTTAACAGAAATAGCATTTGTTCCTTTTTCATTTTGAACCTTTTTGAGAAAGACTTCGAAGGCTTCAAAAGCTTCATCCTTGTTTTTCAAATGTAAAACCCAAGTAAATCTGGAGAAATCATCCACAATCACAAAACCATATTTCTTCCCACTAAGGCTAGCAGTTTTAGTAGGGCCAAACAAATCAATGTGTAATAGCTCAAGTGGTTTTTGAGAGGTGATTGTTCCGAACTTGGCCAAACCTCCATGGGACTTGGGCCTGGCCCATTACCATACTCTATCGTGCCAGTATCCGTGCCTGACCCACATCTAATGGTCGGGACTTATCCCCCCAATCCAACGGTGCGGGTACGACACTGAGGTCTATGAATACATGATTCATTCACCATTCCCAGGTACGCACTCATTTCTCCCTCAAATACCTCTTCTCTTCCCTTGCTGACTTAGGCATCGGAGTGCTTGCAGGTACCCCACCCGAGGCACGGGAGAAGATAACCTCGGCCAATCCGAGGTCCAAGCTCAACCATCCGAAGTCAATTTCCCTTCCTCGCGGAGCACTTCAACTCAAGGACATATCCCGTACTCCGGTACCGAACATTGGCGACCGCAGTGGGAGATTTCTCACTCACTTCCGAACTCACTTACTCAGCTAATCATGCCTCCGCGAAGACGACTGTAACACCCCAAAATAATTCAGTTATTTATTTAATTGATTATTAGGGTTTACGACATTTTAATTATAATTAAGTTAATTGATATGTTAACTTATTGGTTTAGGAGTTGGAATGCAAGTTTGAAGAGGTGTGGGTATTAAGCCCAAAGGCCCATAATCATTTTAGGCCCATAAGGTAATCAAAGTTACTTTGAAGACATAGAAGTCAAATTGAATTTGAAGACTTAGTCATCATATTTGACTAAGTGACTTAGTGTTGTTTCCTTTCATTTTTTTATCAAAGTAAGAAACAAAGAAAAGAGAGAAAAAGGAGAGAAGAGGACGTAGCAAGAAGAAGAGAAAGGGAAGGGATTTTGTTGATTTTTCAAGAGGAATTGCTTGGATTAGGGCTTATTTTCTTCAAGGAATTCAAGGTAAGGGGGCTCTCCTAACCTATAATAGGGTTTGTGTTTTCAATGTGTTAGAATAGGGTTTTAGGGGTTTTTGATGTGTTTGAATGAATTTTTGTTGATTGAATATGAGAATTGATTGTTTGGTGATGTCTTTGAACTAATTTGGGTGTGGTTTTGGTGTTGTTTTGTTGAAATAAAAAGTTGTCAAAAATTGCACATTATGTGTTTGTGAAAATGTCTCAATGAGTTGGTGAAATTTTGTGTGAATCGGATATGAAATTTGATGATTGAATATGGTGATATTGATGTTGTTATTGGTGTTGAAATTGTGGTTGTTGAAGGTTAGAATTGGTGGTGAAGTTGAAGTTGGAATGGTTAGGTTTGGTGAAGTGTGGCTTGGTGTGGGTAGAGTGTCTAGGCGCAAAAACTGTGCAGTGTGCATGAAAAATGATTTTTTGCCAACTTGGGCATGGGCCCAAGTGGCGAGCCAGGGCCCCAATGATGGTGGACCCTAGTGGCGCACCTAGTAGAGGATTAGTAAAAGGGGCGGTTTAAGAGTTTGTCCAAAATTCACGAGTGGTTTGGGACGCGGGCACCGTGCCCAAGTTGGTTGCCAGAGCTGTTTGGAGCCCTGTGTCTAGGCGCCAGAATCCTGTTTTTGTGATTTTTTGTCAATTTGGGCATGGGCCCAAGTGGCTATCCAGGGCCCCAATGATGGTGGACCCTTGTGGCGCATCTAGGAGAGAGGGAGTAATAGGGCCGGGGCCAAGAGTGGCCCCTGGGTTCGCGGTGGTTTGGGCGCGGGCACCGTGCCCAAGTTGGTTGGTGCACGCTGCCTGGAGCCCTTGTGCTGGGCGCCAACTTTGTGTGTGCTGCCCAAATTTTGTGCCAAAGTGCAGGCGCCCTGGCAGCGTTGCTCAGGTGCGCCAGTGCTGTGTGCTGTATTCAAGGGAGCTGTCTGGCAGTTTTGCCAGTGATGTTGACTAGGTGTGGGGCCTAGTGTGTTGCCCGGGGCTGCCGGAGCTGCCGGAGTGCAGTTTTGCCGGATTTGCCGGTTTAGTGTGCCGGTGTGTACTGTTTGAGTTGTAAAACTCAAGTGTGGGTGTTTATCCACGGTTGGACTTATAATTTGTCAAAAATATCGGTGTGAGCCTTAGAGTTGTAAAGTGGAGTGGTGTTGGTGATTTTGGTGATGATAAAATAATTATTGGTGATAAAATAATTATTGGTGATGAAACAATTATTGGTGATGATGAGTGGTGCTGATTTTGGTGATTTTGGGTGTGTGTTCTACATTGTTCATGGTGTCGCATAAATCATGTGCATTTTTGGTGATGAAGAGGCTGCGGTCTAGGCTTCGGCAACTTTGGTGATAAATGCCCTCAAGGCTTATTTTTAGGTGATGAATGGATCCACATGCATATGCCCTTGGTGTTGGGTTGCATTTGCATGCATATACATACGCATTTGGTGATGTTTATTGGTGTAGCTGAGTTATGTATTGTGAATTGTTGTGGTGTGCCGGTTTATGGTAGATTGGTGTTTTAATTGTGTTTTTCTCTATCATATTTGATTATCACATATTCTATTATATGTTAGAGACTCACCCTTCTGCTTTCGTGTTGCTTCTTATGTCGGCAACCTGCAGGTGATAGCGAGTGAAGGTTCTACCTTCCTTATTTCCGGTTTTTGGTGTCATGCTCTGATACGTAGCACCCGGGGGGGGCGAAACACTTTAGGAGTTGTATTTTGTACTGTTATTAGACAGTGTACTTTGGTGATGTATTATACATATGTATGAGATATGTATTTATTTCCGCTGCGAGTTGTATATCCGACTGTTATGTCATGACAGGTGTATTGTGAGGGTTCGTCCCGATTATGTGCTATGTATCGTACTACTTTATGTTGATGATTTCATTATGTGATGTTTGGTTTTTGAAACGACGAAAATGTGATATCTCCCTTGTGATGGTTGAGTTTTAAAAAGAAATTTTCCAACTCTGATTTTATTAATTAAAATGGTAGAATACGTAAGGGGGGTGTTACAACGACCACCTACCCAATCAATGTCGGGCTCAGAGTACAAATCCCGGGGTTCAGCCCCAGGCTACTCCAGAAGGTCACGTTCAGACCGTGCTTGAGGAAGTCCCGGCAATTCCCAACTCTGGTCGGCTTCCACCACATGCTCTGGTTCCACAGATCAATGCCATTCCGACATAACTCCAAGCTATCAGTCAACTCCTAGACGTGCTGGAGCAACGCAGCCAAGGGATAATGCAGCAAGAAATGGCTGCCATCGCCCGAGTTACCGCGGCCCAACCTCAACCTATGGACCGACTCCCCCAGTCTCCACCACGGACCGCAATTTTTCGAAGACGTCGAACATCACCTCCCCTAGACGACATCCCAAGTGACACCTCTCCTGCACCGGTTCGAAGGGAAAAGCGACATGGCAAACCCCCTACTCCACCGTCACCGCCGAGGTTAGAGTCTCCTGACAGCTCAGACAACCCTTCGTCCAACTCCTCTTCCTCTTCCCGAGATCCGTCTCCTCGCAAAAAGGGAACTCATAAAGGTAAATCAAAGAAAAAGGACGGAAGATCTCGGGCCAGTCCTTTCATCCAAGAGATCGCCAATTGTCGTATCCCGAAGTCCCTTGAAAAGCCTCCCTGGCTAAATGTGTACGACGGCAGGGGTGACCCCGGCGAACATGTGGACATCTTCGATTTGATGCTCGACTACCGCGACGCCTTGGACCACGTCCGATGCAAACTTTTTCCCCTCTCTCTGAGCAAGTGTGCCCTATGTTATACCCTAATTTTGTCCGCCTAGGTCAAAACCCTAATTCTCAACAAAAATAAATAAATTGAGAAGTGTGGCATTATTTTGAAGAGTGTGAAGAACATTGTGCATACATTTTTTTGAGTTTTTAGGGCAAAAGGGTATTTTGGTCATTTTCTAAAAATTGGATAATTTTTCATCAAAAATCATTGTGCAATTTTAGAGGAAATTATTTGAGCAAGACACCCTTGGTCATATATTTTTTTGCGCATACATGCACGCATTTGCATAAAAATTCAAATTTAAAAAAGGCATCAAAAAGGAATATTCTACAAAAATTTCAAGATGAGATTTTTATGATATTTTTGGTCATGGTGATCTCATAAAATGGCATATTCCTAAGATTCCTAGTATGTGGCCTAAATTGGGTGTATTTTTGTACGATTATCCTAAGAAGAATAATCAAAAATGAAGGGATAATAGAATGGTCATATGATAGTACAATAGTACAAGATGACAACTTGCAAAACTTGGGCACCACTCTCCCAATGTGGTCGACTACCCCCCTTCATTTCCCTCTCATTTTGCATTTTTTTGCCCCTCATCAAAGTGTGTTTCAATCCTCACCCTTGATTCAAAATTAAAATGCAATCCTAGAATGAGATGAGGTACATAATGACCTAAATGCCCCTAAACCTAATTGCACATTATATATACCCTCATATCCTCACCTCTCACAAGGTTTTGGCTCACAATTCACACTCAAAAACCTAGCCTCTCCTCTTCTCCCTTCTTGGCCGAATACACCTCCTCATTCCCTCACCTCATTTCTTCACTTTTTCACTTCAAATCAACATTCTAGTCCTAAATCCTTCATCATCCTTGCATTCTCTTCAAAGATCCATCTTCAAATCTCAAGAATAAAGCTCAAGATTGAAGATTAGAGGGTTGATTCAAGTGGTTTAGTGTTCATTCACCTTATTTCTTTTGCTATTCTAGCTTGGAGTTGAGGTATACTCTCAATCTTAACGTCATCAAAATTTTAGCATAAAAAATGTAGATCATCAATCTATTTTTGCATATCAAGCATTTCTTTGCATTTTAGTGCTCTATTTTTTTGTTGAAATGTTGATATAATTGTTGTTGTTGAATGAGAGATGTGTTTCAAGCATTTTGACAAACACTTTGGGAGGTTTGGATGCTTGAAATGCATCTCTCTCTTGGAATAAATTGTGTGTTTGTGCTATTTTCATTTTGTGCTTGCATTTTCATGAATAAAATTGTGATTTGGGATTACGTTTCAGTTCGCATATTGTAGAAAAATTAGGGTTTGTGTGATTTTAGTGCATTCCTTTGCTTAATCATGTGAATCCTTGCCAAAAAGCTTGATCTATGTCATTTGCTTGCATGATTTTGTTGCTTTCAAAGAATAAAATGAGATTTTAGCTCTATGTTGGTGTCGCATTTCATGAGATAATTAGGGTTTGTGCTTGTTTTTGTTGCTTGCTTTGAAAATCATGTTTGTGTTGATGATTTGGTAAGAGGATTTAACACTTATGCACTTGTGCATATCCCAAGTGTTAAAGATTACCTAAAGGGATTCAACACCTTAATTGTATATGCTTACGCTTGCATTGTTGATTGTTTTGCTTGCAACTTGTTAAAGTTTACACTTTGGTTCTTGATTTGGAAATTGATTTGAATTCTCTACTTCTTTTTTCTTTTGGATGCCACGCCATCCCAACAAACTTTTGTGATCAATATCACCCTCCGATTCTCTTCCTCTCTTCTTCAAGTCATTTCTTTTTCCAAATTATTTTCCAAATTAAAACTTTTCTTCAAATTGTTTTTCTATAGCAATCAAATTTTTTCTAAGATCAACAATAAACCTCTTTGAAAACTCATAAGGAGGCAAGCCGGACGTACGGCCGGTGTTGTCTAGCGTCCTAAGATCGGAGCTGTACAGTTCAAACATCTTGGGATACTTATGAGAATCAAAACAAGTAATTAACAACTTGAACCCTTTTTTAAAAAAAAATGAGTAAGGAATCGAGTCGGATGTACATCCGGTATTGGTTAGCGTCTTAGGGTTAGCGAGCTGTACAGTTCGGGCGAGCCTAAGATACTTGCCAAATAAAAGCAACCAACCTCACAACAAATCTTTTCTTCCTTAATCAAAAAAACATTTTCAATAAGTAGGGGGCACGTCGTCTGTACAGGCGGGGTTGTCTTTGTTCTAGGTCTAGTGGACTGTACAGTCTAGGACCGAAAACCCCTACAATAAAAAACACCAACACAAAGTTTCTCGACTAAAGAGAACTACGTAAGCTTTGAATTCTCCATCGCACCGGGAGATACGTAGGAGCGGGTCACATCCCGTCAAGCACACTTTTAAAAAATAATAAAAAGATTCTTCTTTTCCCCCGTTTTCAAAAACACTTTTCTCAAATAAAAAAGAAGTAGAACAAATTGTTTCAAATCAACTCTGTCAAAACCGCACATCAAGTTAAAGGTTCCCTTTCGGTAGAAAGGAGGTGTGGGATGCTAATACCTTCCCCACACCTAACCGACCCCCGAACCTACATCTCTAGTTCTCAAAGGACCACCCGCCTTAAAAAGGACCCTTTTTCAATGTTTTGGTCCCTAAATAAAAAAGGTTGATGGCGGCTTCACAAATTTTCACGTTGTACGATGAAAGGTCCAATCCGGATCTTTCGGGGTGCAACAGCTGGCGACTCCACTGGGGACCTTCCTTTTAAAACGAGGGTCTGGCCTAATTAACTTGATGTGCGGTTTAATTGTTTTATTTGAATGTGATTGTTCTATTTCTCTCTTTTCTTCTCCTTATTTTTCTTCTCTCTTTCTGATGTTTGAACGTTCTCTTGCATTCTCGTGTTGTTATGTTGCATTCATGTGCATTTGACTCTTCTTCTTCTATGTTCGCTTCTTGTTCCTTCTTCTCCTTTCATCTTCTTTTGTTTATATGCTTAATATGATCATGCATTTCTCCAATCCCCATGTCCCCTTCTTCTTTGCTCCCTTTCTTCAAGGTAAGCTCATGCATCATTCCCCCAATTCTACTATGATCCCTTCTTCTTTGCTCCCTTTCTTCAAGGTAAGTTCATGCATTCCCCCGATTCTATTATGACCCCTCTTCTTGGCTCCCTTTCTTGAGGTAAGCAGTGCATATGATTGTTGTTGGAACCCTAGGTTAGTTTACTTGTTTGTATTGAAATGATATATGCTTGCAAAACCCTAGGGTAGACGACTCTTTGTATGGACTGTTTCTGGATTTTCTTTGCAGGTGGGGGGGTATGTTTGTCGTCGTGCTCCTACACACACGTTGCACTCTTTTTACCTTTATTTTTTTGGTGAGACAGCCCTATACCCGGGCTAGAGCATACCTTAGGCTAGAACGAAGTCATTAGTGGCTGCTCACTGGACGTACGTCTTGTTGGGTGGTTTGATGAACCCACATCACATGATAGTTTTCAATGATAAGGAGGGAGTTTAATTGGAGATTTTGATGAATAAAAATAAGAAGTTTGATGAAAATTTAAGAAGTTGTGAACTTAGGAAGTTGGCTTGTTATGCAGTAGTTATGTTGGTTTTCTTCGTGTTTTTGTGTGCAGGAACTAGATCGAATTGAAGATCGAGTGGTGCAAGCAAGAAGAACAAGTGGTACAAGCCAAGGACTTGTCGTGCTGAGTGGCGCGCAGGTGGCGCTTCACGCGCAAGAAAACAGAATTGGCGTGCTGTGGGGCGCGCAGGAGGCGCGCAAGCGCCAGTCACGTGCAAGAAGGCAGAAGCAGAGGCGCGCAGCTTGCGCTTAAGTGGCGCTTAAGCGCCAGCTGAGCGTGAAAAACGTTAAAAACACGTAAGGCCAGGGGGAGAAGGGGGGTCGACGAATTTTGGAACGTTAGAACGCGAAGAGCACTCATTCCTTCTCACCGGTATTGAAGATTCAAGGCTTGGGGACAAGAATTGAAGCTTCATATGTGTTCATCATCATCTTCATCTTGTAATTCTTCCTTTCTCTCTTCTCTTCTCATGTGTAGCTAAACCCTAATGTTAGGGATGAATTAACTTTGACGTAATGCTATTGTTGCTGGTTTAAAATTATGTTTATGTCGTACTCTCTTATATTTTGTGAATTGAATTTCTATGCTTAACGCTTTCTATGGTTGGAAAACTTGTAGAACGATATTTTATTCAATGATCAAATGGAAGTTTTATTATTGAATGTTTGAAATTCAATTCCTACCATTCGTAGTTTAGGAATACTCTTAGAATTGTTGTATGTTGCGAATCCTCATTGTTAATGCTTGTTGTTAATTGAAATCGCCTAAGGAATTAGGGCTTTAGTTATCGGCAAAGGACTAGTTACCTAAGGAATTAGGAATTAGTTAGAATTGAGGGTTTGATAGCAAAATAAGAGAGAGGTGATCTTTCGAAATTAAATCAGTGACAATAGTGTGAAATCAACAGGCATTCATCCCTAGCGTTCTTCCCATCGTATCTTCTCCTAAGCATTTTAGTTTTCTCTTATTAAAAACACAAAAAGAAATATTTAATTGCTTACTTTAGTATTAGTCGCTCACTCATACCAATCGGAAATTTATTTCAACTTGGTTCGTTTAGTTGCATGTTGTTAACGTAATTGGTAAATTAATTCGATCCTCGAGGACGATACCCGGTCTTACCGGTTTTATTACTTGCAACGATTCGGTACACTTGCCGAAATATTAACATGGTTGCGAAGACTTCACCTAGAGTTTGGCTTTGTTTGAAGACATCATCACTTGGACGTACGTCCCTGGGATCGGTGCTCTCAAATGAGGTCGTTGGCTCTAGGAACCTTATTTAGGGTCCTTCTTTTAGTGCTATCCTTGAAGTGTGTACCCGTAGAAATAGCCATAGACCCTGTCTCTAAGAAACCTTGTAGGACACAAAGGAGCTGCATACCCCTGCACCTGAATAAAGATTTTTGCAAATAAACCGAAAATTTTCAAAAAAAAAATGTATGTGAATTTCTAGCTTTTGAAAAACTGTTATGTTGAAAATATTATTTATTTTTTTCATCATGCATCCATTCATACACTTTGCATGCATTCTCACCAGTGCCGGGGAAATTGTAGATACCAAAAAAAAACGCATTTTGCATCGCATGCATACACATATACTTATGCATCCATTCATTTCATGCATCCATGCATCTATTCATTCAGGCTCTTACACAATAAATATTTAAACAAACAGAAAAGGCAAGCTGGTTCGCCGTCACCGTTACTACACTCGTCTACAGGCAAGGCTCATGGCAGAGAATCAAGAAAGTCCAGACATTGAGATTGAGAGTTATCACTCGGGTCCGGATGATCCGGTTATAGAGATACTCAACCCCGAGCAGCTAGCTCAAGAAAACCGGGTTTTGAAGGATAAGGTAAGGGCTATGGAGGCCCAGATGGTTGAAATGATGGGTATGCTGAGGAATCTGAAAGGTGGGGCCAGTGCTGAGGCCACCGCCGTTGTAAACCCTGATGGAGTTGTCACCTTCATTCCCCCTCCGAGGCCTGTTAATGCTGCAACTACTATTCCTCCTCCGGCAACAGGGATCCCTCATTTTGTCCACTCTCCAGGGGCAAACGGTCAGAGCCATCCAGCTGCTCAGAGGTACCCGTGGGGAATGCCAGTCGGTTATACGCCTCAAAATGTTGAATCCAATCCAGCTGGGGTAACAGGGCCAAGTCAGGCTGCTGTGGTCGTACCTGGTGGAGTTGTTGGTAGACCACAGGTCCACGCTCTTAATCATGATGCTGCACTACAGAGAAATCCACTCAGTCCTACTCCTTGGATCACTACCAATCCTCAGAATGTTGCGTATCAAGTAGGAAGTCCCGCTCAGTTTGGGGGAAATTATTATGGCATGAGTAGTCATCCTCAGGGGCATGTGTTTGAAAACTCTCAGCCCAGAGACCAGTATCGTGTGCTTGAAGAATGGTTAAGGGCTGTGGAAGGTACAGGTGTTAGAGTCAAGGATGCCCGTGATTTGTGTCTCGTTCCAGATATAGTCCTTCCTCCAAAGTTTAAGGCACCTGATTTTGACAAGTACCGGGGTGCTGGTTGTCCATCAAGTCATATAACCATGTATTGCCGAAAAATGGCTGCGCATGCTAGTGATGATAAGCTGTTGATCCACTGCTTTCAGAATAGCTTAGCTGGGGCATCCTTAGACTGGTACATGCAGTTACAGTCTTCCGACATCCATAGTTGGAAGGACCTCTCAGAAGCCTTTTTGAAACAGTACCAGTACAATATGGATATGGCTCCAGATTGATCTCAGTTACAGCACATGGGCAAAGGAGATAAAGAATCTTTTAAAGAATACGCCCAACGGTGGAGAAGTACAGCTGCACAAGTAAAGCCATCACTAACAGAGAAAGAGATGGTATACATGTTCATGGAAACTCTTCCGGCAATCTACTACGACAGACTGATAGGGAGTGTCTCGTCAAATTTCTCAGATATGGTAGTTATTGGGGAAAGGCTTGAAAACGGTTTGCGTAGCGGGAAGATCGCCAACCACTTTGGTAGTTCAGGTAGTTCAGGTGGACAAAGAAAGCCCTCTTCTCATTTCCCTAAAAAGAAAGAGGGAGAGACCAATGTAATTTCCGGAGGAAATCCATCTTTCAGTACTCCACCGCAGACGGTACCATTCTCGGCACCAGTGCAACCTCAACGAGCCAATGATGGTTATAAAGCCCAGAACTACCAGTATAAGAAGCGCGTCAGTTTTGATCCAATCCCGATGACTTACACGGAGCTGTTCAATCATCTGGTCTCCAAAAACCTAATCAACACTCGCTCGATGAAGCCTCTCCAGCCTCCTTTCCCTAGGAGCTATAATGTCAATGCTACTTGTAGTTTTCATGAGGGTGGAATCGGTCACACAGTGGAGGACTGCAAAGCTTTTAAGCACGTAGTTCAGGACTTAATCGACGCTAATTGAATTTCTTTCAAACAGAACAGTCCAAGTATAACTACAAATTCACTGCCAGGACATGGGAATCCGTCGACCAATGCAATAGAAGATTCTACTGGACAGGTGATAAGGGAGGTTGAGAAAATTAAAACCCCCTTGGATGCCATTCACGCTGAATTGTGTCGATTTGAGGTCATTGAGAAAGGATGTTGTCAGGAGAATGGGTGTACTGATTCCCTGTGTAAAGGAGTCTGTGAAGTTTTTAAGCAGATCTTGCAAGACTTGATGGACCGCCGTGTAGTTCAAGTAGTTACTTTTGAAACAGAAGAAAGCGTGATGACCCTTCAGTCTAATAATGGCAGAGAAGTCAGAAGGCCAATTGAGATTTTATATGATTACAATCCGAGGCCATTGGGGATGGCAGAGGAAAGAAAGAGCAGGTGGTTGGCCAAACTGAGAGGCCATGATCCTTGGTCAAAAAAGATCCCTATCTGTGATATTCGCCAGAGCTTTAAGAGTGCAGGGTTGCTGGACCCTAATCAAATCGCTGCCATTGGGGATGGTCCTGGAGCTGAAAAAGGTGATACCAGCCTAGTCCGCCGTTGCTTTGCCGGTAAAAAGTTGAAGAATTGGGAAGCTGCTGACTTTCCCGTGGCTTTTAATTCAAAGTAATAATTTGTAATGCACCCCTGTGGCTCTGCCCAAGGCCATAGGATAAGTTGTTAGGGGCACGCATGTTTTTATCTTCATTGCTATCATCATCAATAAAAAACGTTGTTTTTGAAATTCATCAATAAAATCATTTCCCTTAATTTCATGTGTCTTCTCCGCTTTATTTTATTTTGCCTGTTTGTTTCGCCTTTCATTCTGCTTTTTGCCTCTGCAAATGCAGATCAACAATAATTATCTCTGAAAATAACAATGCCGATGATCCATATTTTGACTTTGATCATCCAATTAATCAAACTGAGGGAGATGTTGAGAACAATTGGGAAGCTCCTCCAGAACTAATGAGATTAATGGAACAGGAAGAAAGGGTCTTTCAGCCTCACGGAGAATCAACTGAGGTAATCAACTTGTGTACAGATGAGAACAAGAAAGAAGTTAAGGTCGGTACCGCAATGAACGACAGTGGTCGTATGAAGTTAATTCAGCTCCTGCGCGATTACGTTGACATTTTTGCATGGTCGTATCAAGATATGCCTGGGTTGGAGACCGATATTGTTGTGCACAAATTGCCAGTAAAGCCAGAATGCCCGCCTGTAAAGCAAAGACTGAGAAGAATGAAGCCAGAGATGTCGTTGAAAATCCGGGATGAGGTAAAGAAGCAGTTTGATGCCGGGTTTCTAGCGGTTGCCAAGTATCCTCAATGGGTTGCCAATATCGTCCCGGTTCCGAAGAAGGACGGGAAAGTCAGGATGTGTGTCGATTACAGGGATCTGAACAGAGCCAACCCCAAAGATGATTTCCCCTACCCCACATTGATATTCTGGTGGACAGTACAGCCCAACACTCTTTATTCTTCTTCATGGACGGATACTCAGGATACAATCAGATAAAGATGGCTCCAGAAGATATGGAGAAAACAACCTTCATAACTCTCTGGGGAACCTTTTGCTATAAGGTGATGCCTTTCGGACTCAAAAACGCCGGTGCAACGTATCAGAGGGCCATGGTGACATTTTTCCACGACATGATGCACAAGGAAATCGAGGTGTATGTGGATGATATGATTGCTAAATCCAAGACTGATGAAGAGCATATTGTGAATCTGCAAAAACTCTTTGAACGTCTAAGGAAGTTCAAACTCAGATTAAACCCAGCTAAATGCACCTTCGGTGTAAGATCCGGAAAGCTACTGGGGTTCATCGTCAGTCAGAAAGGGATAGAAGTTGATCCAGATAAAGTCAAAGCAATCCTTGAAATGCCAGTACCAAAGACTGAAAGGGAGGTCCGTGGGAGACTGAACTACATCTCAAGGTTCATATCCCAACTGACAGCCACTTGCGAGCCTCTCTTTAAGCTGTTGTGCAAGAACCAAGAATCCAAATGGAACGATGATTGTCGGAGAGCCTTCGAGAGAATTAAAGAGTATCTTCAGAATCCACCAATTCTGATGCCACCGGTGTCCGGAAGACCGCTGATCTTGTACCTAACCGTGTTAGACAATTCGATGGGGTGTGTGCTGGGGCAGCATGATGAGTCAGGCAAGAAAGAACATGCTATTTATTACCTGAGCAAGAAATTTACTGACTGCGAGACAAGATACACAATGCTGGAGAAGACTTGTTGTGCTTTGGCTTGGGCTGCTCATCGTTTAAGGCAGTACATGCTGAGCCATACAACTTGGTTGGTGTCTAAAATGGATCCAATCAAGTACATTTTTGAGAAACCAGCTCTCGCAGGACGAATTGCCCGTTGGCAGATGTTATTGTCAGAATATGATATCCTGTACGTCACGCAGAAGGCAGTCAAGGGCAGCGCACTTGCTGAGTACTTAGCTTGTCAGCCTATCCCAGAATACCAGTCGATGCAGTATGATTTTCCCGATGAAGACATCATGGCACTATTCGACGAGGGGAAGTCCCAAGAAGATGAAAGATGGAAGATGATATTTGATGGTGCATCCAACATGTGGGGGCATGGGGCCGGAGCTGTGTTAATCTCTCCAGACAATCGCTTCATTCCGGTCACTGCAAGACTGAGCTTTTATGTTACAAATAACATTGCGGAATATGAAGCATGCATCTTGGGTATTCAGGCAGCCCTTGAATGGAAGGTCAAAAGGCTTGATGTGTATGGTTATTCAGCCTTGGTTATTCATCAGGTGCGAGGTGATTGGGAGACCAGAGATCCCAAATTGATTCCCTATTGTGATTATGTTCAAGAATTGATGGAGTCCTTTGAGGAAGTCACTTTCCAGCATATCCCTCGAAGCGAAAACTAGTTGGCCGATGCTTTGGCAACCTTGTCGTCAATGTTCAACATCAGCTGTGACAAGAGTTTAGCTCACCTCAGAATCCAGCATAGGGATCTGCCAGCACATCATTACTGCACTGCAATAGTTGAAGAGCCTGATGACAAGCCATGGTACCATGATATCAAGCAGTACATCACCACCAGGGAATACCCTCCCGGGGCATCAGAAAATGACAAGAGAACGCTTAGAAGGCTGTCGAGGAATTTCTTCCTGAATGGTGAAGTTCTCTACAAGAGAAATTATGACATAGTTCTCCTAAGGTGTGTTGCGAAAGAGGAGGCCGAAAAGATAATGAAAGAGGTCCATGAAGGCTCATTCGGGGTTCATTCCAGTGGACACACCATGGCCAGAAAAATCTTAAGAGCTGGCTATTATTGGCTGCAAATGGAATCTGACTGTTACAGCTTTGTAAGAAAGTGTCACAAATACCAAATCTATGCCGATCATATCCATGTACCACCTGCTTCATTAAACGTTCTGACTGCTTCTTGGCCATTCTCAATGTGGGGGATGGATGTCATCGGTCCTATCGAGCCAAAAGCATCAAACGGGTATCGCTTCATCCTTGTCGCCATTGACTATTTCACCAAGTGGGTTGAAGCTGCCTCATACTCAAGCATCACTAGCTCTGTGGTTGCAAAGTTTGTAAAGAAAGATCTGGTTTGTCGTTACGGCCTTCCAAACAGGATCATCACCGATAACGGCAGTAACCTGAATAGCAAGATGATGAAAGACCTGTGCACAGAATTCAAAATCCAGCATCATAATTCTTCCCCCTATCGACCCAAGATGAATGGGGCAGTCGAAGCGGCCAACAAGAATATCAAGAGAATAGTTCAAAAGATGGTGGTAACCTACAAAGATTGGCATGAGTTGCTTCCTTTTGCTTTGCACGGATACCGCACTTCAGTGCGTACCTCAACTGGGGCAACCCCTTTTTCTCTAGTATATGGGTCAGAGGCAGTCCTCCCTATTGAGGTTGAAATACCCTCCCTGCGGGTATTGATGGAAACCAAGTTGGAAGAAGCTGAATGGGTACAAGCTCGTCTGGATCAGTTAAATCTCATTGAGGAAAAAAGAATTGCAGCTTTGTGTCATGGACAGCTGTATCAACAGAGGATGAGGACGGCCTTCGACAAGAAAGTTCACCCTCGAGAGTTCAACGAGGGAGATCTTGTGCTCAAAAAGATATTGCCCATTCAGAGCGATCCCCGAGGAAAATGGACTCCCACTTATGACGGACCTTATGTGGTCAAGAAAGCCTTCTCTGGAGGAGCACTAATACTCACCAACATGGACGGTGAAGAACTCAAAAACCCAGTCAATTCAGATTCGGTGAAGAAGTATTATGCCTGAAAGAAATAGACGAAAAAAGAGAAAGATAAGCCAAGTAAGAATTAGCTCGCTAGGTTGAAAACCCGAAAGGGCGACCTAGGCAAAATCAGAGCGACCCGGTGGATTGAAAACCCGCAAAGGGCGATCCAGGCAAAAATTAGGGTCAGAAAACTTGGGCATGAAAATAAACAAGGGCATACAGCACTCCTGAAGGTTTGGATAGAGGGGTGATCAAGGTCAAGGACATAAATGTTTGGCATTGTTCCACAGAGACGGACATTTAGAAACTAGCTTTTCTCTCTCTTTCATGTCTTTTTGCAGTTTAAATTTTCAAATGTATTGAACAGTCGGCGTAACTTTCTGTACGACCGGTTTCCACATCAATAAAGTTCAATTTTTCTCATATCAGTTTGCTTTTCTATTTTCTGCTCAAAATAAACGTTTTATGATGATGGTAATACTGAATTGTAAAACATGTGCATAAATCCTAGAGCATTGCAATCATTGCGAAATCCCCAAAAGTCACGGGAAGGAAGTGATTTCTCAAAAACAAATTAATGTTGCAAGGAAAATAATTGCGCCCATCAAACACTTTAGATGGCAAATCATAAAGCAAACCTGCACCCGGCCCGTGCGCCGCAGCAACTCTAATAAGTTCCCCAGTCTTGTGCCATGAGTGTCACGGGTCGGTTGAACCAGCAAAGAGAAAATAAGTCAAAAAAAAAATGATCAGAAAAAAAAAAGAGAAAGCTGATCAAGAAAAATCAAAAGAAAATCAAAAGCATTTTCACGGCATTCATCAAATCATCGCATCGCATGCACCCGCATCACACGCACTCGCATAACATGCTTTTGCATAACCTGCACCCTTGCATTCATGCACCATCCCTTGCATCAACTAACGTATGCAGGTACCCTGGATCAGTGCGGTAGCATTGACCAACTGAAGAAAGCTAATTGGATTTGCGGATCCCCCTTTGGACCCACGTGTCCCCCAGAAGATTGACTTCACTTCGTATTCGAGCTGCGAGTAAGTCCCTTTGACCTCAATAGGTCCAATCGAAAAGGATAGCTGTGTTGGCCTAAAACATGGCGCAGTCCTAGGGAAATATCGAGATCTAGACTTGATATAGTACCCTCCCCCGGTCGCTCGAAAGACCACCCCTTTGAGCCCACGTGCTCCCCAGGCCCAAGTGCAAACTCGGATCGTTCGCGATTCGTTAAAAGGCTTTAGGCAGCCTCCTTCGCCGGCTTAATGAGGGCCGGCACCCTTTTTTTTGTTTTCTTTACTGCTTTCGCTGGCTTATTGAGGGTTGGCAGCAATTGATTCGAAAAAGAAAAACAAAAAAAGAGAAGAAAAAAAATCTTTTCATTGCATTTGTATCATATTTCAAAAAGGAACAAAAAAAGAGAAAAAAAGAAAAAGGAAAATTCTGGTTTCTCTAAGTAGACAAAATTGGTATAATTTCTGAATTCTTTATTTCTATTTTGCCTCGGAATATGTTTCGGCCAATTCATATTCCTTGTTAAAATCCAAATAAAGAGGGGCAACTGTCATACCCTAATTTTGTCCGCCTAGGTCAAAACCCTAATTCTCAACAAAAATAAATAAATTGAGAAGTGTGGCATTATTTTGAAGAGTGTGAATAACATTGTGCATACATTTTGTTGAGTTTTTAGGGCAAAAGGGTATTTGGGTCATTTTCTAAAAATAGGATAATTTTTCATCCAAAATCATTGTGCAATTTTAGAGGAAATTATTTGAAGCAAGACACCCTTGGTCATATATTTTTTTGCGCATACATGCACGCATTTGCATAAAAATTCAAATTTAAAAAAGGCATCAAAAAGGAATATTCTACAAAAATTTCAAGATGAGGTTTTTATGATATTTTTGGTCATGGTGATCTCATAAAATGGCATATTCCTAAGATTCCTAGTATGTGGCCTAAATTGGGTGTATTTTTGTACAATTATCCTAAGAAGAATAATCAAAAATGAAGGGATAATAGAATGGTCATATGATAGTACAATAGTACAAGATGACAACTTGCAAAACTTGGGCACCACTCTCCCAATGTGGTCGAATACCCCCCTTCATTTCCCTCTCATTTTGCATTTTTTTGCCCCTCATCAAAGTGTGTTTCAATCCTCACCCTTGATTCAAAATTAAAATGCAATCCTAGAATGAGATGAGGTACACAATGACCTAAATGCCCCTAAACCTAATTGCACATATACCCTCATATCCTCACCTCTCACAAGGTTTTGGCTCACAATTCACACTCAAAAACCTAGCCTCTCCTCTTCTCCCTTCTTGGCCGAATACACCTCCTCATTCCCTCACCTCATTTCTTCACTTTTTCACTTCAAATCAACATTCTAGTCCTAAATCCTTCATCATCCTTGCATTCTCTTCAAAGATCCATCTTCAAATCTCAAGAATAAAGCTCAAGATTGAAGATTAGAGGGTTGATTCAAGTGGTTTAGTGTTCATTCACCTTATTTCTTTTGCTATTCTAGCTTGGAGTTGAGGTATACTCTCAATCTTAACGTCATCAAAATTTTAGCATAAAAAATGTAGATCATCAATCTATTTTTGCATATCAAGCATTTCTTTGCATTTTAGTGCTCTATTTTTTTGTTGAAATGTTGATATAATTGTTGTTGTTGAATGAGAGATGTGTTTCAAGCATTTTGACAAACACTTTGGGAGGTTTGGATGCTTGAAATGCATCTCTCTCTTGGAATAAATTGTGTGTTTGTGCTATTTTCATTTTGTGCTTGCATTTTCATGAATAAAATTGTGATTTGGGATTATGTTTCAGTTCGCATATTGTAGAAAAATTAGGGTTTGTGTGATTTTAGTGCATTCCTTTGCTTAATCATGTGAATCCTTGCCAAAAAGCTTGATCTATGTCATTTGCTTGCATGATTTTGTTGCTTTCAAAGAATAAAATGAGATTTTAGCTCTATGTTGGTGTCGCATTTCATGAGATAATTAGGGTTTGTGCTTGTTTTTGTTGCTTGCTTTGAAAATCATGTTTGTGTTGATGATTTGGTAAGAGGATTTAACACTTATGCACTTGTGCATATCCCAAGTGTTAAAGATTACCTAAAGGGATTCAACACCTTAATTGTATATGCTTACGCTTGCATTGTTGATTGTTTTGCTTGCAACTTGTTAAAGTTTACACTTTGGTTCTTGATTTGGAAATTGATTTGAATTCTCTACTTCTTTTTTCTTTTGGATGCCACGCCATCCCAACAAACTTTTGTGATCAATATCACCCTCCGATTCTCTTCCTCTCTTCTTCAAGTCATTTCTTTTTCCAAATTATTTTCCAAATTAAAACTTTTCTTCAAATTGTTTTTCTATAGCAATCAAATTTTTTCTAAGATCAACAATAAACCTCTTTGAAAACTCATAAGGAGGCAAGCCGGACGTACGGCCGGTGTTGTCTAGCGTCCTAAGATCGGAGCTGTACAGTTCAAACATCTTGGGATACTTATGAGAATCAAAACAAGTAATTAACAACTTGAACCCTTTTTTAAAAAAAAATGAGTAAGGAATCGAGTCGGATGTACATCCGGTATTGGTTAGCGTCTTAGGGTTAGCGAGCTGTACAGTTCGGGCGAGCCTAAGATACTTGCCAAATAAAAGCAACCAACCTCACAACAAATCTTTTCTTCCTTAATCAAAAAAACATTTTCAATAAGTAGGGGGCACGTCGTCTGTACAGGCGGGGTTGTCTTTGTTCTAGGTCTATTGGACTGTACAGTCTAGGACCGAAAACCCCTACAATAAAAAACACCAACACAAAGTTTCTCGACTAAAGAGAACTACGTAAGCTTTGAATTCTCCATCGCACCGGGAGATACGTAGGAGCGGGTCACATCCCGTCAAGCACACTTTTAAAAAATAATAAAAAGATTCTTCTTTTCCCCCGTTTTCAAAAACACTTTTCTCAAATAAAAAAGAAGTAGAACAAATTGTTTCAAATCAACTCTGTCAAAACCGCACATCAAGTTAAAGGTTCCCTTTCGGTAGAAAGGAGGTGTGGGATGCTAATACCTTCCCCACACCTAACCGACCCCCGAACCTACATCTCTAGTTCTCAAAGGACCACCCGCCTTAAAAAGGACCCTTTTTCAATGTTTTGGTCCCTAAATAAAATATGTTGATGGCGGCTTCACAAATTTTCACGTTGTACGATGAAAGGTCCAATCCGGATCTTTCGGGGTGCAACACCCTAAAGTGGTATCGATAACTCCCCCCAGCATCAATCTCGGGTTGGACGCAGCTCACTAAGCTATTCTCATCTCGCTTCATGGCATCGAAGGTGAAACCCAAGTCAGAAGATGTGCTACAGGGAATCCGACAAGGGGAAAAGGAATCCTTAAGGGACTACATAGAGCGATACAATTGAATCGTAGACGATGTACATAAACTCTCCGACGGCATTAGGGTCTTGTTCATGAGGCACGGCCTCCGGAAGGGTAGCCTCTTCCAAATCAGTGTCGGACTACGCAAGCCGAGGACCCTTGATGAACTCCTGAGACGAGCACATCATTACATCGATTATGAGGAAGTCGACGCCGCGAACATTTCCAATACAGGTCCGGCATCGGGTAAAGGAAAAGATTCTAAGAACAAGAAGGACTCTGGGTCCGGCACAAAGAAGGGGCGCGACAGACATGTTGAGTATTCCGACCTCAACGCCACTAGGGAAAGGATTCTGGTAGAATGTGCCAACACAGAGTTCCAGGATATGAAATGGCCGGCTCCGATCCCCCAACGCGGGAACACAAATAAAAAGGCATATTGCAGGTATCATAGGAGTAGTGGCCATGACACCGAGGCCTGCTGGGTATTAAAGAACGATATAGAAGACTTGATCTAGAAGGGAAAACTCAAGCAGTACCTGAGGACGGACGATAAGAAGAGGGAAAGGTCTCCCAAGCACTTGCCTCGAAAGTCGAAGGCCGCGATCAACGAGGTGACCAAATCTCCCGCAGACAGCAGCGACTCGGCAGAAGACGCGCCGAGGTCCCAAAAGCAGCAACCCGTCGCTATGGTCATCATGGGGGGCTACTCCATGGAAGTCAGAAGGACTAAACGCTCCATAAAGTAGCACTGGCAAGAAATTCTCAACGTCGGAAGTGGACCGACCTCTCCTTTGATCAAGACAGGCAGACCACCACTATCCTTCACCGATGCTGACCTCCATCGAGGCAAGTCCAACGAGGAAATTCTGTTAGTCATCTTTGCAGTCTTAGCCGAGATCGATAAGGAGCTGCTCCCAAAGTTAAAAATCTTCGAAGGCGACCTGTCTGAATACGAGGGATCCGACCTGTTGGGGTTTAATGGTTCCAGGACTCGGCCTCTGGGCTATCTCAAGCTGAGGGTAACCAACGGAGAAGACAAACTTTCAAAAACCATAAAGACAAGGTTCCTAGTGCTACCTGGCCCCTCCCCGTACCACTGCATCGTCGGTCGACCGACGTTGGGGAAGCTCAATGTCTTTGCCTCCACTGTCCATCTCAAGATAAAGTTCTTCTCGGAGCAAGAGGAGTTGGTCACGCTCCCTGTGGACCTCGACGGGGCAAAAAGGCGCCAATACCTCTGCCTTAGGTCAGAACGGCAAGCTGAAAAACAGCAGGCTCTTACAGTGACCAAGTCCGAAAACTAGAAAGAATAAGAAGGGCGACGGGCCCAACGAAGAGTTGAGGACGACAGCAAAAAGAATGAGCATCAAAATGTATTCGAACTGTCTTCAATAAGAAAAGATCGCAAAACTATGCCTTCAATTTGTATTTTCATTGCTGTGTGTACTAACACGCACGTTACCCGACTCCGGCGACGCCCCTCCTACCCGAGTCGGCCACTCGACGGACAATGGTACGAGGCGAAGCCCATGTCCTTCCTGACTCCGAGCTTAAATGCTCAGTCGAGAGGCGCACACAGGCCCACAGCGACTCAGGTCCACAGCGGCCCTTAATCTTGCCTCGAGCGAGCAGCCTTCCCTCTGATCTCCGAGCTCAAATGTTCCATCAGTGGCTGAAGGAAGAATTCCTCAGCAACTTCGACCAAAGACCTTCCTTCTAATGTCCGAGCTCCGTGCTCCATCAGGGGCCGAAGGGACCTCTGATCTCCGAGCTCCGTGCTCCATCAGAGGCGAAAGACTCCCCTGATCTCCAAGCTCCGCGCTCCATCAGGGAACAAAGACATCCCTGATCTCCGAGCCATGCGCTCCATCAGGGACCATCAAAGAGGACTTACAACAGTTCAAGGAAAGACACTCAGGTAATCCTAATCTCGGCCTCGGCCACTCTCATCTCACCATTAAAATCACTTGCAAACGAAAGATAAATAAATGACGAGATGTTTCAAAATAAAATGAGCTTTCATTAATATTGTAAAATATTACAAAAGGGGAGCCACTGGCCAATATTTACAAATACAAAATATTGTAAGAAACCAGGAAATGACGGTCATTCAGACACCTCCGTCTCGGAGCCGAAGAAGAGCACCTCAGCATCATCTAAAGAGGCACCAGGCACCGGTCTAACAAGATTCCCTTCAAAAACTTCGTGTTGAGGGACCAGCAGATCCATTGGCAATTCCGGGCTCGCCACGGCCAAAAGACTCTTACATCTCTCAAAACCGAGTACGGCCGAATCCTCCATCTTGGCCTCTACAGCACAACATTCGCCCTTAAGTTTTTCAACCTCGGCCCTAAGTGTTGTGACCTCCACCTGGACTCGAGCCTCCTCTGCCTTAGCTTCTGCCAGATGTGTCTGAATCTCCCCCGCTCCTTTTCCCTCATCTTGGACCAACAGCAGTTGAGCCTCAAGGTTGGCAATTTGCTCCTCAGCCGAGGCAAGAGAACTAATGGTGGCCCGGAGAATGCGCTTCTCTTCGCTAAGCTCCGGTATTCTCACGTCCCGACAGTACTCCAGCTTGTCGGCCTGGTCTAGGAGGTCTCCCTCCAGCTCACAGTTGATGGCTTCAGCCTTCCACAATCTCCGCGAGAGTTCTTGAAACAACCTGAGGGCGGTCTCAGCCACCCTGACGTAAGCTTCCTGGTCGACATCAGAAGGGACCTCAGAAAGAATTTCGGCTTCGAACTCAGCAGACAAAGCAAATTCCTTGACACTAAGGGTTTTTGATTTTTTTGAGGGAGATGGGACCCCCATGTTTGCAGTACCGCGTTTCCTTCTCGAACCACTTGTACCCGTCCTCCTCCTTGAAGAACCCGCTTTGAGTGGAACCCCGGCGTCGGGGTCAGGAACGGGACAAGCAGCCAACGCATCTGCAAGAAAAAGACAAAAAGTGACTAAGACACCAGGGTAAGGAAACCAGTAAACAGATTTGCTACGGAATTCCGCATTACCTATCGTTGACTTGAGATCGGCTGCGGACTTGGCTCCGGCCTTGATAATATCAGCAGAGCGAAACCTCAGCCCGGCCTTCAAAAGTTTGTCACCCCATTCCCGAAGGAGTTTATAACTATCAGGTTTTTCACCCCAAAGGGACTTCGGATCCACCGAGAAGGCTTTGTTGAGGTGGTCGTAATGATTTTCGTCTCAGGACAAAGAAAAATGGTGCTTCACCAACTCCGACCCCTCATAATCAGCAATGTCCTGCTTTGCCTTCCTGTTTGCAGCACGGACATAGAAGAAGAACTTCTTTAAGCCTTTATTGGAGTCATTCACCGGAGTAAAATAAGCCCGATATTGAACCCCCCGGAGGCAGACATGACCGTGGCGAGTGGGGTCTTTCTTGTCAGGCTGACGGAACACGTCGAAGACACAGAAAAAGACCCGGAAAGACAGAGACTACCCCAGGTAAATCATCACGTCTTCGAAGGCCTTGACATACCCCCAAGCATTGGGGGCCAATTGAGAAGGGGACACCAGTAGATGATCCAGCACGCCTTGCTGGAACTCGGACAGAGGAACCCGGATTCCCATAGTGTCCAGGCACCTCTTGTAGAAGAAATACCTGACCTCCTTTCTGGGAAACTTGGTACAAGTAGGAAGTTGCCCCGAATTCTCCAACCTCCACTTTTGATCCGAAGGCGCAACCACATACGTCTCTAACTCGGCAAGGTCACCATCGTTCAGCTTCGACCTGACATCTACTACTTTAGAAGAAACCCAGTTATATAGCCTCGGGTCATACAAATATTCCGCGGCGTCGGGCCCAGGGGCTTTAGAATCCCGGACCTCGGGGATGGAATCTTGTGGAGACCTTTCTAGGCTAGAAACTCTCTAATCTTCCGTGGATGAGCTTGGCATTTCAACGTCTGACATCGGGAAGAACTTCTGATATCAGTGTTAAAATCTCAGATCGGAACAGCTACCGGAGGAAATCAAGATTGACATCGCACACAGAGAAATCTCAACTCGCTCAAAGATAACAAGTAAAGAATGAAAAGCTCACGCTGAGTATAAATACCACAGGGGCTCGAAAAACGAACCGGCACATCTAATCAATGCATCTTTTCAAATTCTGACATGGGAAACTGAACCATAATTATGACCCCTGTCTCAGATTCCCCAAACTTCACCTGCTCGACAGGGAACACGTGGCACTACAACCATTGCTCTACCTTCGAAGGAACACACAACAAGCCGAGGCCGAACTCAATTGCACTCCGACCTCGACTTGGGGGGCCACTGTTCCGGACTGGGCCAAACCTGTAACACCCCGAAAAAAATTTAATTAAAATAGTTGATTGAATTATTAAAATAATTTGGAGGCGGGATATAGATAAATTAAAAGGTTAATATTTTATATGCGTAGGAGGTGAAACGAGTAAAGGAGGTGGTGACGTAGAGAGCCCAGTGTTTACTGAGCCCTCAACTTAAACCCTGGGGGTTTAAGCCAAACCCTCATTCGCAGCAAGCAAAAGAAAAACGAAAGTGAGAGTGAGAGAGAGAGAGCACGCGGCGCAAAGAGGGAGAGAAGAGGAGGGTTTCGCGAAGAATTTCAAAAGGGGATCGTTCGTGTTGCTGTGGTTTTGTTCGTGTCTCGTTTGTCGTGTTCCAGAGCTTACGTTATTCGAGGTAAGGGTGGGCTTAACCTTGATAATGGGTTGATGATAATTATGTGTGGGTAGTCTAGGGTTTTGTTGAATTGTTCGTGTTGTTGCATATCGTGTTTTCGTTGAGATTGGTGCTTTGATGATTATTGCACGTTATTGTGATTTGTTTCGTTATTTGTTGTTGCGTGATTGTTGTATCACGATGATGGTGTTGTTATTGTTCGTGTTTTTGTTGTTGCTGTGCGTGGTTGATTGTTGTTGTCGCGTTGTCGAATTGTCGTTTTTGTTGTGGTGGTTGCGGTGTCGTTGTCGTTAGGGTTTGGTGTTTGGCAATTTAGCGATTCTGGACACCGGTTCGGTTTTTCTCAAACTGGCGCTGTTTGGTTGATCCAAAAATTATGAGGTTGATTGTTTTTGAAAATAGACTTAACGCCGGTCGTTTTGGCACTGGTTTCGTTAAATTCGGAGTTGTATAGCTCGAGTTATAGGCGATACAAGTTAGGTTAAAATTCTGGAAACGATTTGGGTATAGATTCGGTATTTCGGTGACTGGGAACGTTGTATTGACCGAAAAATTATGTGGTTTATTTTTCTGGAAAATAGACTTAATGCTTGTTAATTTGGCACTGGTTTGGGTGCGTTTAGAGTTGTGTAGCTCGAGATATGAATTCCACAAGTTAGAGTAAGATTCTGGAAACAATCTGGACACAGGGTCAGTGTTTTGGTTACCACGTTTTCAAAAGAACTCCTTTTCGAACAAATCCAATTTCTTTGAAAACTAGACAAAATTTGCCCCAGTTTATGCACAAGTTTCATGCAATTTGATTGAGTTTTGGTCACTTTGGAATTGCTTGAATTTGAAGGACAGAAACTGTCCTCTTTTGCAACTAGCCTGTGTGCTTTTCGAAAAACTGTACCTATTGGACACTCTCCTTCAAAAACTGAACTTAGGGATGATAACCAGACCCATAGGGCTTTCCAACAAGTATTTATTTGTTGAAATCCGATGTCGTTTGCTATTTTAATTAATTCGCTGAAGTAGGTGCGATGTGCCTAGGCGCTGTGCGCCAGTCTTGTGCGTGGTGTGCGTGCGTTATGTCCGCGTTGTGGAGCCGTCTGGTGTTAATATTTCAGGTGCGGTGCTGGTATGCTCAGGAGAGTTTAGTGGTAGCTGTGATGCTACAACTTGGTGCTATTTTTGGTGAAATCATTTGTTTTGATTCTGGTGATATAGCATTTATTTTAAATACTTGTTATGGTGAGTTGGTGCATAATCATGGTGTCGCATTGTCATATGCATGTTTTGGTGATATAGGCTCTGCCTCTGGTGTTTATTGGTGATATGCCCATCCTGGCTCATTTTGGTGATCGGTACCGCATGCATATGCCCACTGGAGGGGTTGCATATCATCCCGTTGTCTATGAATGTTATAATTTTGGTGGTTCACTGTCAAATGGATTTTTCCTTTGGTATCTGGTGCTGTGATATGGTGTAATTGTATTGTGTTGCTGTAGTTACCTGATGCTAGCATATTTTTATCATCTGCTTATTACCTCTGTTAGACTCACCCCTTCTGCTTGGAATGTTGCTCTCATGCGGCAACGCTGCAGGTGATCGCTAGTGCTCGTGGAGGAATTGCTAGGTTTTGCTTCCTCTCTCGTTTGGGTCTGTGTCAGCTCTGATATGTAGCACCGGGGAGTCGTTAGTTATCGTTTTGAACTATTATTTTGGTTATTAGAAATTGTTTTAATTAATTTTAGAGATGTCTTTAATTGTTAATTCTGGAGATGTTTAAACTGGTTAATATTTCCGCTGCTTGGTGATTTCTTTTATATAAATTATTTTGGAGATTGTTTTTTTTGGAATAAATGGTGTTTTTTTTTAAAATGGTGAAACATGTAGCGCCCTTCGAGGTGACTCTGATAATTGTCTATTTAATTGTAATAGTAAAAGGGGGGTGTTACATTAGTGGTATCAGAGCAGTTCGGTCTGTCCGGCCAAGTTGTCGAGTCGTCGAGTCGAGTAACACTTGAGTAATTGTTACTCGTTTCTGATTATAGTTTCTGTTGCAGTGTTAGGTTGAGATGGCAGGACGGAACGATGCTGCACTCGCTGCTGCTTTGCAGGCTGTGGCTCAAGCTGTGGAGAATAACCCAGGTGCTGCTGGTGATGCTGGGTCGCGCAGTTTGGCTACGTTTCAGAGGGAGAATCCTCCTACCTTTAAGGGCAAGTATAACCCTGATGGTGCTCTGAGGCGCAGAAAGTCAGGTATGGTACTCATATGCTGGCAGAGGAGGCTGATGACTGGTGGTTGGAGGTGAGGCAGAGGTTGGCGACTGTGAATGAAGAGGTCACTTGGGCTGTGTTCAGCAGAGAATTTCTGAGAAAGTATTATCCTGAAGATGTCCGTGGGAAGAAAGAGATTGAGTTTCTAGAGCTGAAGCAGGGTAATATGTCGGTGACTGAGTATGCTGCCAAGTTCATTGAATTGGCGAAGTTCTATCCACATTATGGTGAGGCTGGTGGTGAATTCTCCAAATGCATCAAGTTTGAAAATGGGTTGCGGGCTGATATCAAGAAGGCGATAGGGTATCAGAAAATTCGGGTGTTCTCGGAGTTGATTGACAGCTGCAGAATCTTCGAGGAAGACAGTAATGCTCATTCTAGAGTCATGAGGGATAGGCAGAAGAATTTCTCGAGTCGTGGGAAGCCGTATGAGGTTCCAGCTGGTAAGGGCAATCAGAGAACTGCTGTGGGTAAGAGACCTAGTGGGGGAGATGCTGCTGCTAGTGTGGTATGTTACAAGTGTGGTAAACCCGGTCATAAGCGTCCTGACTGTCCAGGTGATGTGAAGAAGTGCTACAAGTGTGGTAAAGAGGGTCATATGGCGTCTAGCTGTGATCGAAAGGATGTGTTATGCTACAACTGTGGTGAGGGTGGTCATATCAGCACTCAGTGTCCTAAACCGAAGAAATAAAGGTCCATTGGGAAGGTGTTCGCTCTGGCGGGGTCAGATGCAGTGAATGAGATTAGAGGTACATGCTATATTAATAATTCTCCTCTCATTGCTATTATTGATACTGGTGCTACCCATTGTTTTATTGCTACTGCATGTGTTGAGAAATTAGATCTTGTTTTATCTCCTATGTTGAGGGAGATGGTTATCGATACTCCGGCTAAGGGTTCGGTGACTACCTCGGTTGTTTGTGCTAAATGCCCTTTATCGATATTCGGTAATGATTTTCTCGTTGACTTGATTTGTTTGCCGCTGAGCGGAATGGATGTTATTCTAGGTATGGACTGGTTAGTTGATAACCATGTTCATATCAACAGTCATGAAAGGTCTGTGAGTTTCTTTTCTCCTGAAGAGGAAGAGTCTGGTTTGTTGTCTGCTGGTCAGTTGCATAGGGTAATGAGGGAAGACGTCCAGTTGTTTTCATTAATGGCGTCATTGTCTGCTGAGAGCCAAGCGAAGGTTGATGAGTTGCAGGTGGTGCGAGAGTTTTCTGAGGTTTTTCCCGACGAGATTCCGGATGTACCACCAGAGAGAGAGGTTGAGTTTGCTATTGATCTGGTACCTGATACTAAACCTGTGTCTATGGTACCGTATAGAATGTCTGCATCTGAATTGTCAGAACTGAAGAAGCAACTCGAGGATCTGCTTGAAAAGAAATTTGTGAGGCCAAGTGTGTCGCCGTGGGGAGCTCCAGTGTTGTTGGTGAAAAAGAAAGATGGTAGTATGAGGTTGTGCGTAGACTATCGGCAGCTGAATAAGGTGACTATTAAGAACAAGTATCCGCTTCCGAGGATTGATGACTTAATGGATCAGTTGGTGGGTGCTCAGGTGTTCAGTAAAATAGATTTGAGATCGGGTTATCATCAGATCAAGGTGAAAGACGAAGACATTCAGAAGACAGCTTTCAGAACCCGTTATGGGCATTATGAGTATTCCGTGATGCCTTTCGGTGTGACTAATGCGCCGGGAGTGTTCATGGAGTACATGAATCGTATCTTTCGTGAGTATCTGGATCGGTTTGTGGTGGTATTCATTGACGACATCCTAATTTATTCTAAGTCAGAAGAGGAGCATGCAGAACATCTGAGATTGGTATTGGAAATTCTGAGGGACAGGAAATTATATGCGAAGCTGTCTAAGTGTGAGTTTTGGTTGAAGGAGGTTAGCTTTCTGGGTCATGTTATTTCGGGGAATGGAATTGCCGTGGATCCGTCTAAGGTTGATGCCGTGTTACAATGGGAGTCTCCGAAGTCAGTTACTGAGATTAGAAGTTTTCTGGGTCTGGCAGGTTACTATAGGAGGTTTATAGAAGGATTTTCGAAGTTGGCACTTCCGTTGACTCAGTTGACTTGCAAGGGTAAAGCTTTCATCTGGGATGACTGTTGTGAAGAGAGCTTCAAAGAATTGAAGAAGAGGTTGACGACGTCTCCTGTTCTGACGTTGCCTAATCCGGAAGAGTCGTTTGTGGTGTATTGTGATGCTTCCAAGATGGGGTTGGGAGGTGTGCTTATGCAGAATGGTAAGGTAGTTGCCTATGCGTCGAGACAGTTGAGGACTCATGAGAAGAACTACCCTACCCATGATTTAGAACTTGCTGCAGTTGTGTTCGCGTTGAAAATTTGGAGACATTATCTGTATGGTTCGAGGTTTGAGGTGTTCAGTGATCATAAGGGTTTGCAGTATCTGTTTGATCAGAAAGAGTTGAATATGAGACAGCGCAGATGGTTGGAGTTGCTGAAAGACTATGACTTTAGCTTGAACTATCATCCGGGAAAGGCTAATGTGGTAGCTGACGCTTTAAGTCGAAAGACGTTGCATATGTCAGCAATGATGGTTAGAGAACTCGAATTAATTGAGCAGTTCAGGGATATGAGTTTGGTTTGTGAAGTGACGCCTCAGAGTGTCAGATTGGGGATGTTGAAGATTGATAATGAATTCATGGCTAGCATTCGAGAAGCTCAGAAGTTAGATGTTAAATTAGTTGACCTGTTGGTTGGGATTGATCAATCCGAGAATAAAGACTTTGAGTTGGATGCGCAGAATGTATTGAAGTACCGTGGAAGAATCTGCATTCCTGATGATGAGGAGATGAAAAGAGCAATTTTAGAAGAAGGTCATAGGAGTAAGTTGAGTATCCATCCGGGAGCTACAAAGATGTATCAGGATCTGAAGAAGATGTTTTGGTGGCCTGGTATGAAGCGTGATGTGGCGCAGTTTGTGTATTCCTGCTTGACTTGTCAGAAATCGAAGGTTGAGCATCAGAAGCCTGCTGGGTTGATGCAACCGTTGGAGATTCCGGAATGGAAGTGGGATAGTATTTCTATGGATTTCGTGATAGGGTTACCTAATACTGTGAGGGGGCACGATTCGATTTGGGTGATTGTGGATAGATTGACGAAGTCTGCTCATTTTATTCCTATCAATATCACGTATCCGGTGTCGAGATTGGCAGAGATTTATATTCAGGTGATTGTGAAGTTGCATGGTGTTCCTTTGTGCATTGTGTCTGACAGAGATCCTAGGTTCACTTCTGATTTCTGGAAGAGTTTGCAAGAAGCGTTAGGTTCTAAATTGAGGTTGAGTTCAGCTTATCATCCTAAAACTGATGGGCAGACAGAGAGGACCATTCAGTCGTTGGAAGACTTGTTGAGATCTTGTGTTCTTGAGCAGGGAGGTGCGTGGGATACTCACCTTCCGTTGATCGAGTTTACTTACAACAATAGTTACCATTCTAGCATCGGGATGGCACCGTTCGAGGCATTGTATGGTCGGAGATGTAGGACTCCGTTGTGTTGGCATGAATCTGGGGAGAGTATTGTTCTTGGACCCGAGGTTGTTCGAGAGACTACTGAAAAGGTGAAATTGATCCGTGAGAAAATGAAAGCGTCGCAGAGTAGACAGAAGAGCTATCATGATAAGAGAAGGAAGGATTTAGAATTCCAAGCTGGTGATCATGTGTTTTTGAGAGTCACGCCTATGGCTGGTGTTGGGCGTGCATTGAAGACAAAGAAGTTGACTCCTCGTTTCATTGGACCGTATCAGATCACTGAGAGAATTGGTAATGTTGCTTATAGGGTGGCCTTGCCGCCTAATCTTTCGAATTTGCACGATGTATTTCATGTGTCGCAACTTCGGAAGTATATTTCGGATCCGTCCCATGTGATTCCGATGGATGATGTGCATGTGCGGGATAATCTCACTGTGGAGACGATGCCTGTGCGAATTGAAGATCGTGAAGTGAAGACTTTACGTGGCAAAGAGATAAACCTGGTGAAAGTGGTCTGGTTAGGAGCTGCTGGTGAAAGCATGACATGGGAGTTGGAGAGCAAGATGCGAGAGTCCTATCCGGAGCTGTTTGAATCAGGTATGTTTTCGAGGACGAAAGATTCTAAGTGGGGGAGGGTTGTAACACCCCGGAAATAATTTAATTAAAATAGTTGATTGAATTATTAAAATAATTTGGAGGCGGGATATAGATAAATTAAAAGGTTAATATTTTATATGCGTAGGAGGTGAAACGAGTAAAGGAGGTGGTGACGTAGAGAGCCCAGTGTTTACTGAGCCCTCAACTTAAACCCTGGGGGTTTAAGCCAAACCCTCATTCGCAGCAAGCAAAAGAAAAACGAAAGTGAGAGTGAGAGAGAGAGCACGCGGCGCAAAGAGGGAGAGAAGAGGAGGGTTTCGCGAAGAATTTCAAAAGGGGATCGTTCGTGTTGCTGTGGTTTTGTTCGTGTCTCGTTTGTCGTGTTCCGGAGCTTACGTTATTCGAGGTAAGGGTGGGCTTAACCTTGATAATGGGTTGATGATAATTATGTGTGGGTAGTCTAGGGTTTTGTTGAATTGTTCGTGTTGTTGCATATCGTGTTTTCGTTGAGATTGGTGCTTTGATGATTATTGCACGTTATTGTGATTTGTTTCGTTATTTGTTGTTGCGTGATTGTTGTATCACGATGATGGTGTTGTTATTGTTCGTGTTTTTGTTGTTGCTGTGCGTGGTTGATTGTTGTTGTCGCGTTGTCGAATTGTCGTTTTTGTTGTGGTGGTTGCGGTGTCGTTGCCGTTAGGGTTTGGTGTTTGGCAATTTAGCGATTCTGGACACCGGTTCGGTTTTTCTAAAACTGGCGCTGTTTGGTTGATCCAAAAATTATGAGGTTGATTGTTTTTGAAAATAGACTTAACGCCGGTCGTTTTGGCACTGGTTTCGTTAAATTCGGAGTTGTATAGCTCGAGTTATAGGCGATACAAGTTAGGTTAAAATTCTGGAAACGATTTGGGTATAGATTCGGTATTTCGGTGACTGGGAACGTTGTATTGACCGATAAATTATGTGGTTTATTTTTCTAGAAAATAGACTTAATGCTTGTTAATTTGGCACTGGTTTGGGTGCGTTTAGAGTTGTGTAGCTCGAGATATGAATTCAACAAGTTAGAGTAAGATTCTGGAAACAATCTGGACACAGGGTCAGTGTTTTGGTTACCACGTTTTCAAAAGAACTCCTTTTCGAACGAATCCAATTTCTTTGAAAACTAGACAAAATTTGCCCCAGTTTATGCAAAAGTTTCATGCAATTTGATTGAGTTTTGGTCACTTTGGAATTGCTTGAATTTGAAGGACAGAAACTGTCCTCTTTTGCAACTAGCCTGTGTGCTTTTCGAAAAACTGTACCTATTGGACACTCTCCTTCAAAAACTGAACTTAGGGATGATAACCAGACCCATAGGGCTTTCCAACAAGTATTTATTTGTTGAAATCCGATGTCGTTTGCTATTTTAATTAATTCGCTGAAGTAGGTGCGATGTGCCTAGGCGCTGTGCGCCAGTCTTGTGCGTGGTGTGCGTGCGTTATGTCCGCGTTGTGGAGCCGTCTAGTGTTAATAATTCAGGTGCGGTGCTGGTATGCTCAGGAGAGTTTAGTGGTAGCTGTGATGCTACAACTTTGTGCTATTTTTGGTGAAATCATTTGTTTTGATTCTGGTGATATAGTATTTATTTTAAATACTTGTTATGGTGAGTTGGTGCATAATCATGGTGTCGCATTGTCATATGCATGTTTTGGTGATATAGGCTCTGCCTCTGGTGTTTATTGGTGATATGCCCATCGTGGCTCATTTTGGTGATCAGTACCGCATGCATATGCCCACTGGAGGGGTTGCATATCATCTCGTTGTCTATGAATGTTATAATTTTGGTGGTTCACTGTCAAATGGATTTTTCCTTTGGTATCTGGTGCTGTGATATGGTGTAATTGTATTGTGTTGCTGTAGTTACCTGATGCTAGCATATTTTTATCATCTGCTTATTACCTCTGTTAGACTCACCCCATCTGCTTGGAATGTTGCTCTCATGCGGCAACGCTGCAGGTGATCGCTAGTGCTCGTGGAGGAATTGCTAGGTTTTGCTTCCTCTCTCGTTTGGGTCTGTGTCAGCTCTGATATGTAGCACCGGGGAGTCGTTAGTTATCGTTTTGAACTATTATTTTGGTTATTAGAAATTGTTTTAATTAATTTTGGAGATGTCTTTAATTGTTAATTCTGGAGATGTTTAAACTGGTTAATATTTCCGCTGCTTGGTGATTTCTTTTATATAAATTATTTTGGAGATTGTTTTTTTTGGAATAAATGGTGTTTTTTTTTAAAATGGTGAAACATGTAGCGCCCTTCGAGGTGACTCTGATAATTGTCTATTTAATTGTAATAGTAAAAGGGGGGTGTTACAAAACCTCCATGGAACTTGGGCCTGACCCATTACCGTACTCTATCGCGCCCGTATCCGTGCCTGACCCACATCTAACGGTTGGGACTTATCCCCCCAATCTAACGGTGTGGGTACGGCACCGAGGTCTATAAATACAAGATTCATTCACCATTTCCAAGTACGCACTCATTTCTCCCTCAAATACCTCTTCTCTTCCCTTGCTGACTTAGGCATCAGAGTGCTTGCAGGTAGCCCACTCGAGGCGCGAGAGAAGATAACCTCGGCCAATCCGAGGTCCAAGTTCAACCATCCAAAGTCAATTTCCCTTCCTCGCGGAGCACTTCAGCTCAAGGACACATCCCGTACTCCGGTACCGAACAGTGATCATATTTTTAGATTTGAAACTTGACTTCACATGTTTTCAATGAACACATGCTTCACACACTCTATCTTTTTCAAAGCTTATTTTAGGTAGCCCCCTGACTAGTTCCTTTTTGGAACGTTTTGAAATGGTTTGCATGCTTGTGTGACCAGCTCTTTTGTGCCAAATTCATTTGTCATTTTCTGAAGACATAAGGCAAGTTTCTTGAGATAATTCATCAAGACATAGGCTCTATAGACTTTTATTCCTAGATGCAATAAATAACAGTTTTCCAGAAGAGATTTCCTTAATGAAACATTTATCAGACTTAAAAGACACTTTATGACCACTATCACATAATTGACTAATGCTTAAAAGATTATGCTTCACACCCTCTACATACTGAACATTTTTTATTTTAGGAGAAGATAAATTACCAATTGTACCTATACCTTTGATGTAAGCCTTGTCATCATTGCCAAAGACAACACAGCCTCCATCAATCTCTCCAGGGAGAGAAATTTATCCTTTTCTCCTATCATGTGCCTCGAACATCCACTGTCTAAGAACCACAACTTTTTCTTGGATGCTAAGAGGCATTCCTGTTTCAGAAGTTAATTGAGACTTAGGTACCCAGAATTTCTTGGGTCCTTCATAGTTAGTTTTCTTCAAATGATAGTTCTTCTTAACTTTGAAACATGCAGAAATATCATGACCGAATTTTTTACAGTATGTGCATTTCAATCTTGGTTTTCTAGCCTTTGAGACCTTTTTGGAACTTTGTCCAATGTGTCTCTTTCTAGGATCCTCAATCATGTTTTGAGTTGAGATGGCCTTTTCTTTAGTCATCATTGAGATTTTATCCTTGAGAAGGTTGTTCTCATTTTCAAGATCAGACAAAACTCATTTTGATTTTTCATTTATCCTCTCAATGGACAGTGTGGGTTGTTCATAAATCTCAGTGTGTGTGTGTGCCTAAGAGTATGAATGGTTTGAATCAAATGTTCATTTTGTTTTTGAAGATCTTCATTCATTCTTTTAGCTTCATAAAGTTGATTTTTGAACATTACACATTTTTGAGATAAAGTGTTTGAATTAGCTAATAAATTTTCAAAAGCATATTCAATTTCTTTGCACTAAGGACAAAATGGTTTGAAAGTGATTACCTCTTCTAGATCAGGATTTTCCATGAGACAAGAGTTGGTTGATTCAATGTCTGATTCAGGATTGAAGTTCTGACTGGATTGTGAAGGTTCTTCAATGTCTGCCATAAGATAGAAATGAGCAGCCTCCTCTTCCTTTCCTGATTCAGATTCTTCAGAGTCATCCCATGTAGTTAGTAGAGCTTTCTTCTTGGTGTTGAACTTTCTGTTGTCACCTTTGAGTTTTGGACATTCATTCTTGAAGTGTCCAGGTTTGTTACATTCATAGCACACGGGAGGAGTTTTGTTTGAGCTTTCTCCTTTTGATGTATCCTTCTTGAAGAAGGGTTTCTTGTTGTTCTTCCTGAAAGCCCATCTCCTTAATCTTCTAGAGATGAGGGCTAGCTCATCTTCTTCATCAGTATCATCATCATCATCATCATTTTCATCTTCTTCATAAGTTTCACTATGTGCCTTCAGAGCCATTGCTTGTGAAGGTTGGGCAGTTTTTTTGTGAAACTTTGAGTGCAATGGTTTTAACTTTCTTTGGATGAAGTTCATCCATGATTTCTTGTTCATGCACCTTTAGAGATCCTAGTAGATCTTCTATTTGAAGAGTTGATAGATCTCCATACCTTAGGCAAGCATCTCAGAAGTTTTCTGACTTAAGCTTGATTAGTGTAGGTATTCCCCAATGAGTTCAGATCATTTGTAATGGTTGTGAATCTGCTAATCATTTTTGAGATTGTTTCTTGCTCCTCCATTTTGAATGTTTCAAATTTATGAATGAGAAGGTTGATCTTAGCTTCCTTGACTTGATCAGTTCCTTCATGAGCAGTCTTTAATGTGTCCCAGATTTCTTTGGCAGATTGTTTCCCAGCTACTCTCTCATATTCACTTCTACCTAAAGCACGTGTTATAAAGAATTTAGCTTTAGAGTTTAGAAGTACCATGCGTTTATCTTCAGCATTCCAGCTGGCTTTGGGTTTTGGAGTGGTTACTCCTTCAGCATCTGTTGTAGAGGGAACATAGGGACCATCTTCAACAATACCCCAGAGATCAGTATCTTGTGATTCCAAAAACAGCCTCATTTGATCCTTCCAATAGTAATAATGTTCACTAGTGAATCCAAGAGGTCTGTTTGCAGAAGCTCCTTCGGGGAGAAACATAACAGAGTTTGGGTTGTTCATCACTTCCTTCAGGATCTTTCCTCTCACACTGCAAAGTGTGCTCAGCCCTTAGAGGTGAGCTCTGATGCCAATTGAAGTGACTAAGTTACACAATAAAGAGGGGGTTGAATTGTGAACCCTTTTAAAACTTTGTACCTGAAACCTTCTCATACAAATGGTTCTCAAGATAAACTTGGGATTGAGAAGGTAAAGATTAGTCTCACTATCAAACAGCCAATGTATAAAATGATTGATGGATAATAAAGATGGATTAAGCAAACTTTAACTGATAAGATAAAGGTTTGAATCAAACTAATTTGATGATGAAAAGATTAAGTATTAGTTTGGAAAACTGTCTTGTGAAGGTTGATTGAATTAACCTTCACTAGGTTTTGAAAATATTCACAAGTATAAAGCAAATAGATAGTATGGAAAGCAAGTAAATGACACAGTAGAGTTATAGAGGTTCACCCAACAATGGCTACGTCCTCTCCCCAGTTCCCAAGTGAGTATTTCGACTTTCTTTCAAATTGCACTTACACTTGCTTTTGCTCAACCACAAAAGACTTCAAACACCACTTGCTTTTGATCAACACACAAAAGCAACGTGCTCTCTTACACAGCTACACCAAGCCGTTCTTCCTTCTAGAAAACTCTCCCTAGTTTCCTAAAGGATTCCTCTATCAAGTAGATTCTAACCAACACTCACCTCTCTCTAGGTAGTTTGATAGAATACTCACTAGATAGCTTTTTACAATCAAAGGTTTGGGTTTGGGATAGACAATAGCTTGAGAATATAACACACTAAGTGTTTACAACAATGTGTAACAAGCTAACACACACTCTATAAGAAAATCCTAGATTTGTGTAACTTGAGTGTGGGATGAGTAGGATGGATGAACTTTGTGAAGCTTTAGTTGTGTAGGTTCCAATTCACTCTCATGATTTGGGACTTCGAATTCCAGCCTTTAAATAGTCACTTGATTTGAATATAGCCGTTGGAAACTTGAATATAGCCGTTCGGAGATGTCCATTGGTCCATAGGATTGTCTAGATAAACGGTTCCAAAGTTAACAGCTTTTGAAGCTTCATAAGCTGACAGTTGTATTTTCTGCTAACTTTTCAACCTTCACAAGCTGACACAGTCCTTTATCTTCAGAGTTCTGACTTTCCCTTAGCTGGGTTGCACTTCAAAAGCAAATATACAGCTGTACACGAAGCTTCACATTCTTTATACCTTAAACATCTTTTGTTTGGCCTAGGAATAATCAAGGAGTTCCTCCTTCATTTATTGCAAGATTCCAGCAGTAACTACTCTCTGATTTTCAATAAATGAGAGCCAACATGGTGGTCACATTGAGAAGCTTGATGAATATGTTCTTCATATTATGTTCTTCAACCTTCACATTTTTGGATCTTCATCATAAATGTGGGACCACGCTTTTTTTTGAATTCTGGTCAATGTTGCGTTGACTTGGTCAACCCTTTGAGTTGACTTTTGTGTTGACTCTTTGGTCAACAGTCATTTGACTTTGGTCAACCTTCACATCTCACTTCTACCTTTATATTTTTATGCTACCTCTTTGTAGTTCAAGGTAGTTTCACATTTTGCTATCTTTGAGGCTTGTTCTTCACACTTGAAATAAACTTGTTAGATAAACATTAACAAGAAAACTCAATGTCTTACTAAGTTTGTATCATCAAAACATGGAAAGAGATTTTCATTCCAACAATATAGTCGTAAACGCATGACTGTCGAAATGAGTGCTAGTGCAAGCTTCTCAATTTTCAGGTAACACAACTCTACTCCTTTCAAGACTTTGATTGAGGGCGTGTTCGCATTCTTCGGTCCATTTGAATTAAATGACCTATATGGATACAGCACCAATCATCCCGGTGAGCTTCTTGACTTCTTCTTCAGTAAGGTAGAAACCGAGGAATTTTCGTGCTCTGACGCCGAACGTGAACTTTTTGGGGTTAAGTCGAATATTGTGTTTCCTTACTTCAACGAACACTTCAGCTAAATCAGTGATATGATCGACGTCAGTTATGGTTTTGACGATCATGTCGCCCATATAGACTTCCACCATTCAGCCGATTTAGGACTTGAATACTTTGTTCATCCTTCTATGATAGGTGGCTCCTGCATTTTTTAAATTGGATGGCATGACTCGAAAGCAATAATTACCCTTTTGAGTCATAAATGTGGTCCATAGGATCTTGAGATACATCGAGATCTGATTATATCCGGAATATGCGTCCATCAACGAAAGAAGTCAAAATATGGATGAGTTGTCGACTAGCTTTTCCACACTGGGAAGGGGAAAGGCATCCTTCGGGCAAGCTTTATTTAGGTTTGTGTAATATACATACATCCTCCACTTTCCATTGGCCTTTTTTACGAGTACCACGTTCGAGAGCGATGTGGTATATTGAACTTTTTTGACAAAATCGACTTTAATGAGTTCTTCAATAGCCTTCGCTGCAATGTTGGCTTTTTCATCAGAGTCGGATTTCCTACGTTGTGCTATCCAATGTGCTTTTGGATCGATGGGGAGTTGATGTACTGGTGTGAATTCCCCGTCAAGCTTGGCCCTCTTGATTTCCTTTTTCAGTTCTCGGGCTAGTGTGTCGTCTTCTTCATCGTCCAAACTGTCTGGTTCATAACGCGAGTCCAGATCGGCAAGATTCACCTCTATGCAATCATTTTATCCTGAAGTCACAGTGTAGTTAAGTTGATTAGCAACTGCAGTTGCAGAGTTGTATGCTTGTGATGTCCTTTTGCTTCATGGTTGTAAGAGTGAAACTTGTTTTTTAGATGGACCGTGGGAGTGACTATTTCTAGTTTCGCTAAGGTCGAACTCCCCACGATATAATCAAAGACTGAGCTACACGACATTACCAGGAAGAGGGTGCTAGCGACTCTAGCTAATGGCTTCTTTCCATAAGTTACGAATAGGCGAATACACCCAATGGGAGTTGCCTTCGTTTGGTTGAAACCAACGAGATGATCGCCCGAGTAGGGGTGGAGGTTTCTTTCTGAGATCTCTAAAGAATTGAGTGAGTGAAGGAATTGACATCTTCTAAACTTCCTTGATCATCCAATATTTTACGCACTTCATGGTTAGCCATGGTCGCTCGGATTACGATTGGGAGGTGTACATTAGGCTTCCCTTGGACCAGCTCTTCATCTCTAAAGGTATTGGAAAGTCGGCCGACAATGGGTTTTCCGATAGCTGATGATGGGGCTTTCCACGTCGCTTTTCCCCTTCCACTGCCTTCGTGGGATATTTGCTGGCCTTCTGAAGATGAACCTTCTTAAATTCCGATGGCTGTTTGAAAGTCAATGGAGCTCGGTCCCGGTGAACCGACTTGGGTCTTCGAGAGAGTGAGAGGCGGTGCTCCTACTGTGGTCGCCAAAGTACTGTACTGGATACAGGTCTCAGTCAAGTTACAGACCGAGATGCTCACCAAATTGAGAAGCTAGAATACTCTAACTGTCGAATCGAGCTGCTCTTACTCTCTCGTTGATCGACGAAGGGTGCGGTGCACACACTTCTATGCTTAAGTTAGTATAGAGAATAATTGATGTGTGCAATAATAAATGCGTACATATGGCATTGAGTAAAGAAAGATTGTCAAAGCATAAAAGACAATATCAATTATTGTACCAATTAACAAATAAAGAATAATATATATATATATATATATATATATCTTTCTTTCTTTGTACGTTATATGAGATGCTATATACGTACTTTTGTGTTGACATTTTTATATTACAATTGGATATTAACACATTAAAAAAACGACTATATAGGTTTTTTTATTGGTGAATCGACTACATAAGTTATAATCAACAATTGTTACCAGGCTACAATTTTTATATGTAATGACCTGGTTGACCAGAATGGATTACCGGATCACACGGGTTTAGGCTGGTTACATTCCCGATTCTACAACACTACTTTTCATTCAAATTTATCTTCTTGCACGTTTATCATCACCGCAACTTTAAGTTTTCTTTTATCTTTTCACTCAATTTAATTTCACGCACTTTACTTGCTCGCACATTTAGGTTTTCTGCACTCTTTCTAAACTTGGTTAGTAGTTTATCCTTCATTTGCTCTAAACTTGGTTAATAGTTCACATTTACCAAGGACTAATTTGAGTTTCTGGCAAACTTCGACCTTGCAACAGTTGGTTTTTTTGGTAAGCCAACAATTGGCTTTTATATAAGATTATCATTTAACTAATTGGCGTTTTATTAAACCCCCCCCCCCCCCCCCCCCCCCAAAACCCCTATTTTGCCCAAATTGACGAAAATAACCTTACTGATAATAAAAAACCAAACCATCAACTTATTTTCACATAATTCCTAAATTAAAGTAAGTTTTTTTTTAAACTCTCAAGAAATACCTCTTTTTGACGTAATTCCGGAAGCATTTTTTTAAGCTTTCCGGAAACACGTCAGTTTTTTATAATTGCGAAAGACACTTTCAATGAGTTTTGCGGAAATACCTCACAGGTCGTATTTCCGGAAGTAAAAAATGACTCCCGAAAATACGTCCTGTTGACGTATTTCGAGAAAACACATTCATAGTGTCTTCTGCAATTATAAAAAATGACGTGTTTCTGGAAATCCCCTAAAAAACACCTTCCGCAGTTATCCTAACTATACGTGTTTCCGGAATTATTATTATTATTTCACAAAAATTTCGTTTTTAATTTCTTTTTATGGTTTTTTCAGTGGTGAGCAGTTCAGGAAATTTTGAGCCAGGAGAGACTTCATAGACAGCAAGCGGAGATGCAAATCACACTCCTGCTCCTAGTAGCCGCACCAGAAGGATTAGGGTGGTCAAGATAGACGGTCACACTTCTGAGCGTAGAAGGCGTGTCCGTGACCAGGACGTCGGTGGGGCTCAGGTTGATCACGCTGCCGTTTTTGATCACGACCACATTATGGAGGCTGCAGACGCTCCGCAGCAGGAGCATTATCATGAGGCTGTTCAGCAGGAAGCAGGAAGCTGCTGAGCAGGAGCTAGATCAAGGTCCTAGAGACCAAGTTTTGTTGCACCCGCTTCCTATCCACGTGGTGTCGAGGTTCGTATGGGAGAGGTAATAGTTTTAATAATTAATTTAATTTTTTTTATTGTCATTTAATATGTTTTAATTTTTATAATTTATTTTTATATAGGACCGTGGAAAGATTAAGATTGCAGTCCATGGTCAAAAGATTTTTAGGTTTCGACCTGCAAAGCACCACCCACATGTACAAAGATGGTTAGAGCAGGCTCGTCTGTTGGAGCTTGATTCTACGCCTCTTCACCAATTCAATCAAGAGATGATATTTGCGTTTGTGGAGAGGTGGCATTCTGACACTGTCAAGTTTGAGCATTTTCGGGTTCATCTGGATGACTTATGACCCGCAGACATCATATGGAGTCCTTGGGAGGACCACAGGCACTACTTGCGATATTCCACCATAGCTCTTTTTGGAGGTCAGCTGCTATGGGATGATGTGACGGTGCCTTACATGCCAGACAAGGTCCGTTGGCAGTTTGGATACGTCCAGACAATCCCTGATGAGCCCCTTCCGGTTGGTGCCTCACGTCCATCTTCTGCGCCCATTTCGGAGAGATGGTTGTACTATTAGAGCCCGGTGCAACATTTTATCATATTTTCTAGACATGCCATACGTGCCGATGAGTGCGATGAGAGCTATCTCCCATGGTACCTACAGGTCTCCATTCCACGTCTCACTGCGCCTGCGCCTCTGGAGGATGTACCAGATGAGGTTCCAACTGAGGATATTGGCCCACTGACCATGGAGGATAGGCTTGAGGATGTAGCTGCATGTATCCGGCAAGCCAGGGCTATCGAGGGCATTCCACCAGCTTGTTATGAGATTCTGTTGGATGCTTTAGCTGCTTGTGACACTGACCGTTAGTTGTATTTTTTTTTTTGTATTTTATTACAGTACTTGTACTCCTATTTTATCGAATTTGATATATTATGATTCTCGTATTTGTAGTCGTATTTGCTCTCGTATTTTACAGTTTTTGTAAATTATCGTTATTCTATTTACGCGTAATTATTCGTATTTTTTTTAAAACTTTCCGAAAATACGTCTTTGGAGGTGATTTCGGAAAGTTTTAAATTGGGGTTTCCGGAATTATGTCTTTATAAGGTAATTCCAGAAATTTTTTTAAAAAAACAGTTATTTTTTTAAAAAAAATTAGGGGTATTTTGGGAATTTATGGTATTATGGAGGTATAGGGCAGAGAGGGGGCTTGTGTTTAAAAAAAAACCCTAACTAGTTTCGATTCCATAATTCACTTGATTTTTTCACTCATTATTTGTTTCTAGATAATTTGAAAAGCGAGAAGCCAAATTTCTCCACGAACAACTGTATATATTGGTTTGCGGCTTTTATTGGTGTGAATGAAAAACGACGAAGAACCAAAAAGGAAATCTGTGTAGATAAGTGTATTTTTACGTGCAAGCAAAGGTACTTCAACAGCAGCTGCAGCGTTTCTTGGGTGTCTCTAATTTTGGTCATTTTCGAAAAATCCACCGCATTCTAAAGTGATTGCATAATCTACTCCTGTCCTTTCTTTTTTTAGACTTTTTAGAAAAGATTTCTTTGGGTAAAGGCAGCCTGAGGATTCTCTCTTCTTTTTTCTGTTCCTTTTCTTTTTCACTTAAAATTTATTGTTTCAAACTTTATAAGCTAATAAAGTTTATTTTGTCTACGTTTAGTCACTCATAAAATAAGTTCGTTTATTTGTTTCCATCCAACACTTTAATAGTTTTGTGGAATTTTAAAAGAGACAGAAGGTAGTCCTTTTATATCTTTCCATCTTGTTAATGTTGGAATCTGCACAACACTAGCTCTCTTCTTAGTATGGCGGTTGTTGGCTAGCTTCGTGTCTCCATGCTGGGAGGTATCCATTGCAAAGATACTCTTATGCATTAGTATTAGGGCTTTTTAAGAGACGAGGGCAAATAAACAGAGTTTTGTGAACTGAATAATTTCTATCAAACCTAGGGGTTAGAACCCTTATTGGCATCCAAGGAGCTAACCCTACCAGCTGGAGGCCTATGCTGCTTGGAGCATAACTCACTACTTGGGCAGTAATTATTATCGTGATGAGATCTTCAGTTATTATGGAGTCATTGCTTGTGCAACAAGTTGGGGGAATTATGGTTAGTTTTGACCCCTGTAGATTGGAATTTCCATGAGAGGTCGTTCCTATATAACTCGCACATAGTGGTCGGTCTCAGTTAACTATAGGACTTTCGAGGGAGATCGACACTAGATTAGGTCAGTGTTAGTCGTGACCGTAACACAACTAATATTTCACCTGATGTCAACAAGAAAATAAAGTATTTCACTTAAATTAATGACGTGGATGGTCAAATAATGATATGAACCTTTAAATAGTAACAACATGTAAACCTAGGGTGTGGTTGAGCGGTTGGGGCTCATCCTCCCTTAACCAAGTGTCGAGGGTTCGATCCTCACCTTGGGAATGGAGCAGCTTTAAATCCCTGGAACAGTTGTCCCACCCTTCGAGGTGCGTCCAATCCAGCGAGAGGATTAGTCACTGCGTTCGGCCGTGGATACCCTGGTCTCGACAAAAAAACTAGTTACAACATGTAATTGTTTTGGGACAAAATTAGTTGCTTTTCAATAGAAGAATTGCATAAACAAAATAGGATTAGACTACTCTCTATCTCAATCGACTCATTTTAGTCCACCATCCATATTTGTTTGAATCATACTTTAATTACCCATTACAGCATTTAAGTTTTAAAATAAATTTTAAAGATTTAATTTATAAACATTATCCTTGTAAAGATTAGTTATCTATCTGGGTCGGGGCGGGCTTTCTTCCCCCATTCCCGCCCCCATTGTTTAGCGGGGTCGGGTTTTACTCTTCTCATCTGTGCCCCAATCGGTGTCAGGTATCCTCGCGGGGCTTGGATTTCACCCTTAGTAATAGAAAAATTCAAAATTTATTTTTACAATAATTAAAATAATAAAGTCATAATTATTATACAATGTTAAAATAAAGCTAAAAGAATTAAAATAGACTTTCCCATTGAAAATGAGAATACAATTAAAAATAAGCAAAATATATGAAACAAAATGAATAACTATAAATACATAAAACAAGATAAAAACTAATAATTAAAGTTTAGTCGAGCGGATTCGGGGCAGGAGATCTATCGACATCCCCAAACCCGTCCTTGGTCCCGGTTAAAGCGAGTTTTCTCCGTCAAACTCTAGTAGAGTTCGGGTGGGTATATGCATGTTCAGGTTTTGTGATTGGTTAGGAATTTTAAACTTTTTTACACAGATAATTAATTTATCAAAATTAAACACTTTTTTTAATAGAAGAGTAGTAACTCATCAATTAGAAAGATTAATTAAAATAATATTAAAATTGTCAACAAATGTTATTCAAGTTGGTAAGGATTAATCTCACTCCTCATAAATCCCTTAACCAAGTGTCGAGGGTTAGATCCTCGCCTTTTTGCTATTTAGCTTAGTCTTTCCTATCTGTGATCTCTTTCTCTCTCTCTCTCTCCCTATCATCTTTTCTGGGAACAAGACAATATCGGTCACTTCCATGTCCCATCCTTCTTTAAATATTTTATTTATTTATTTTGTATAACAAAATTAAAAGTTTGGACTTTTCTTTGTAAGATTTTATTAATAATAAATAAAATCAAAACCTATAATATAGTAAATGAACCAGTTGTTATAAAATACGACAAAAGAATCAAATTGGTCTCTGACAATTTTTGTTAGAGACAAATTGGTGTCTGACAATTTTTTACGGACACATTACGCGCCGCGAAAATAGGAGTGATGTTACTTGAACCCCACACTCCGTGAGAGTGAGCATAGTGGAGCGTAGTTCCTAGTATCTAGGGCGCATGACGCAATACTGTACATTTATTTTAGCCGACTAAACGGTGTTTAGTTGTAGGCTAGGATCATGGCCGACAGAGATCCATGTGTGTGTGTGTGTGTGTATAACAAAGAAATCAAGAAGCTTGATGACTGGTTCTCTTTGACTAGGCGCTATAATCAGATTGTTTGTATGCAGAGTCTTTACTGCATGTTTCACAATTCACATGCTTCACAACATCCCTAGGTGGTATATCTATAATAGGGGTCCTCACCCCACAGGCTTGACAGGCTATTCAGCTGACTAACTTAGGCATGAAAGTGTCTTTTCAAGGACACCTCTCGGTGTGGAGACGTGAAGCCATCAACCACCGTATGCTGAGGAGAACCACCGTTGTGCAGTTTCCAGCATTAATATTGGGCGCCCACTGTGGGGCTTTAGTAAAACATTCTTAGACCACAATTACTTGAAGCCTTGACCGATCTCATGGTCACCATGAGAAATTGCACAAGGAGATATCCCACTTCTCCCAAGGTGAGCCTCCTATGTGATGCCTTCGTAGAGATTTCACTTTTGTTTTGACGCTTGTTATGATTGCTCCACTATTAATTCTTCATTCCTTTTGATTCCTTGTAGCATAACTTCTACCTTTAATGAACATTTACTATGCTACTAAGTCATTAAGGCACTAGAATGAAGGTACGTTAAATGCAGTCTTGGCCTAGTGGGACTCTTCATTAGAAAAAGGTTTGAACCAAATGCATGCTTAAAATATATAGGCTAGACACACTATGCACTACAAAAGCAAAGAACGATAAGACGATGAATGTCTTCTGGTACCATGACCATGGTTAATAAATGGTGACGTCATAAAAAAATTCCTTCAGCTTCTGAGTATACATACTTCTTAGACAAACCATGGTTATGGTTCTTAGAAGAATGACGCAAGTTCTAAACACTTGAGACAAAACATTAGAACTAAAATTATTTTCTCATATTATTTGTAACAAACATAACAATTAAGGGTCATTGTTTCTAGATTCGTTTGATTCCAACAGACTATAACAAAAGTGTTTCGAAGAATTCTAGAATGATTTTTTTTTTTGGTAATTTTTTTCTCGAAGACTTGAGAAGAATTTTATCACCTTTATAAATTTTTTTTTATTTCATTTATATGCTTTGTTTCTCACTGATTTAAAAATAACAAGATGACACATTCTATTTAATTTGATAAAATGTACGGATATTGTATGTTTTCTTTCTGCTGACATTTTATGTTAGTATTCATGCAATAGGCGTGGTTAGTTCATTTCACTACGTGGGGGATTTTATTTTTGAAAAAAGCATTATGTGGTTGATGGATTGTGAACTTTTTTGAAATTCCAAAACATTAACTTAATGACTTGCATATATATATCCCAATGTCATCTCTCAAGAACTTAATAATTGTTATGAAAGGACTAAAACTAGAGCAAGATTAAGAACAGTAAATGAGAGAATGAGAGAAAAAAAAATATCTCTTGTATATTACTTTTGAAGGTATGTAACTACAATGACATATGAGTCCTATTTATAGGCTCAAGTTGTGTAACATATGACATACATTTGACCTAGACATCCTCTTATTCACAATACTCCCCCTTGGATGTCTATTAAGGATATGCCTTATTAAAAACCTTACTAAAAAAAAACCCAGTGGGAAAAAATCTTAGTGAAGGAAAAGAGTACAACATCCTTTACTTGAGGGCTGCCTTGTTAAATACCTTACCCCGGAAAACTCATTGGGACAAAACCGTGGTGAAGAAAAAAAGAGTGCAGAACATGTTTATTTCTCCCCCTCAACTATGTAATCATCTCTGAGACGACGAAGGCCAATCTTCCGTATTAGCTGCTCAAAAGTTTTGCTTTGCAATGACTTTGTTAGAAGATCTGCTAAGTTGTCACATGAATGAATTTGTTGAATGTTAATATCACCATTCTTTTGAAGATCGTGAGTGAAGAAAAACTTTGGTAAAATATGCTTTGTTCTATCTCCTTTAATATACCCTTCTTTCAATTGAGCAATGCATGCAGTGTTATCTTAATACATAGTTGTTGTCATCATTTTCTCAAAAGATCAACCACAGACTTCTTGTATATGTTGAATTACTGACCTTAACCAAATGCATTATCGACTTGCTTCATGTAGTCCTAAAATTTCTGCATGGTTAGATGATGTGGCTGTTATGGTCTGTTTGACAGACCTCCATGAAATGGCTGTATCACCACAGGTAAACAGATAGCCTGTTTGTGATCTACCATTATGAGGGTCAGATAAATAACCTGCATCTGCATAACCAGTTATATCTGATTTTGATTTGTTTGAATAAAACAAACCCTTATCCATTGTACCTCTAAGGTAACGAAGTACATGCTTAACTTCATTCCAATGTCTTCGTGTAGGTGAAGAATTATTTCTTGCTAATAAATTAACAGCAAATGATATATCAGGACGTGTATAATTAGCAAGGTACATTAGCGCGCCAATTGTACTAAGATATGGTACTACAGGACCAAGTAGTTCCTCATCTTTTTCTCGAGGTCTAAATGGATCTTTATTCACATCTAGTGATCTTACAACCATTGGTGTACACAGTGGATGTGATTTGTTCATGTAAAACCGTTTTAACACTTTTGTTATATAACTTTCTTGATGTACAAGAATTCCATTCCTTAAATGTTCAATTTGTAATCCCAAACAAAATTTTGTCTTTCCTAAGTCCTTCATCTCGAACTCTCTCTTTAAGCAATCTATAGCTTTTGGAAGCCTTCAGGAGTTCCAATAATATTTAAGTCATCGACATAAACAACAATTATCGCAAATTCTTTTCCAGATCTTTTCATAAAAATGCATGGACATATAGGGTCATTTTTATATCCCTCCTTTAACAAATATTCAATGAGACGATTATACCACATGCGTCCAGATTGTTTAAGTCCATAGAGAGACTTATTCAACTAATTGATCGAATAATCTTCTCGAGAGCCTGAATTGTTTGTCTTGGGAAGATGAAATCCTTCAGGGAGTTTCATATAAATTTCCCTATCAAGTGAACCATACAAATATGCTGTAACAACATTCATCATGTGTAAATTTAGCCCCTAACGTGCTACTAGACTAATTAAGTAGCGAAAAGTACTTGCATCCACTACAAGTGAATAAGTTTTTTCAAAATCGATGCCAGGTCTTTGTGAAAATCCTTGAGCAACAAGTCGAGCTTTGTATCTCACAATTTCACCATTTTCATTTCGTTTTCGTACAAAAACCCACTTATATCCAACTGGCTTCACACCTTCAGGTGTTCGAACTACAGGTCCAAAAACGTTTCTCTTACAAAGTAAGTTTAATTCCGCTTCAATTGCATCTTTCCACTTTGTCCAGTCATTTCTTTGTCGACAATCTTCAATGGACTTTGGTTTATGATCCTCATTATCACTCATCACATTAAGCGCTATATTATATACAAAAATATCATCAATGTTGACTATGTTTCGGGTCCATCGTACTCCATTCATGACATAATTTATTGAGATCTCTTCATTTTCAAAATTTTCAGGTACCTGATCAGTCTCTTCTGGAACTGAGTCAACAATTATGTCTGAAGAATCATTTGCAGCTTTTGTATCCTCACTTGGAGTTTTTGTATCCTTACTTGGGCCATTTATCCTTTTAGCGTCTTTTCTTGATTGAGAATTGTTATCTTTAGAACCGATAGGTCTACCACGCTTCATGCGTGGTTGAGACTGATCATTTCCAGTCTTAGATTGTCCAACTGGGACATCAACTTTGATTGGAGCATTAGCAACTGGTATATATGATTTAGTCACTCTTTTAGGATTAGTGAATGCATCTGGCAATTCGTTTGCTAGATTTTGCAAGTGAATTATCCTTTGAACTTCGAGTTCGCATTGTTTTGTACGAGGATTAAGATGACAAAGTGATAATTCATTCCAACGAATTTCCTTGTCCAGTTGCTTATTCTCTCCCCCTAATATTGGGAAAACTGATTCATCAAAGTGACAATCAGCGAACCTAGCTGTAAATAAATCTCCTGTTGATGGTTCGAGATATTTTATTATAGATGGAGATTCATATCCAACATATATACCCAATCTTCTTTGTGGACCCATTTTTGTGCGTTTTGGTGAAGGGATTGGAACATATACCGCACATCCAAAAATTCTTATATGGGATATATTAGGCTCTTTACCAAAAACCAATTGCAAGGGAGAATAAGTGTGATGACTTGTTGGCCTGATGCGAACTAATTTTGCAGCATGCAATATTGCATGTCCCCGAGAAGAAATTGGAAGTTTTGATTTCATGAGTATTGGTCTAGAAATCAACTTTAGACGTTTAATGAGGGACTCTGCAAGCCCATTTTGTGTATGAACATGTGCTACAAGATGTTCAACAACAATTCCAATAGAAATACAATACTCATTGAATGTCTAGGATGTAAATTTAGCAGCATTATCAAGGCGTATTTTCTTAACTGGGTAGTCAGGAAAATGAGCTCTTAATCGAATTAGTTGAGCAAGCAATCTCGCAAACGCCTGGTTGCGAGTTGATAACAAACAGACATGTGACCATCTAGTCGATGCATCGATTAAAACCATAAAATATCTAAATGGTCCACATGGTGGGCGTATTGGCCCACAGATATCACCTTGTATCCGTTCTAAAAATGCAAGAGATTCACCCTCAATTTTTGTTGGTGATCGTCTAATTATCAACTTTCCTTGGGAACATGCAGTACATGAGAAATTATTTAATTGAAGAATCTCCTGGCTCTTCAATGGATGTCCACATGAATTTTCAATTATTTTTCGCATCATAATAGAACCGGGATGGCCCAACCGGTCATGCCAAATCAGAAACTTGTTGTGATTTGTAAACTTCTGGTTTACAATAGAATGTGTTTCAATCGTACTAATAAAAGTGTAGTACAAACCATTTGAAAACGTTGGTAATTTTTCCAATATACTTCTTTCTCCTGCGGTATGTCTCGTGATATAGAGATATTCGATATCTTCTTCATTTGTTGCTTCAATATGGTAACCATTTAAGCGAATATCTTTGAAACTTAATAAGTTTCAACGAGATTTAGGGGAATATGGTGCCATATCAATGTGTAGTTTTGTTCCTCTACGTAACAATACACTAGCTCTTCCGGAGCCTTCAATTATTTTTGTAGTACCAGATATAGTAGTAACATTGGTTTTTTGCATTACTAAGTAAGAAAAATAATTTCTGTCCTTGAGAATCGTGTAAGTTGCGAGACACATATCTCCATTATTGTTGCTAGTGACAATACTCATTCTAACTTAAGATATTTAGAGATCGTGCTGATAACGTATTATGAAAGGACTAAAACTAGAGCAAGAATAAGAACAGTAAATGAGAGAATGAAAGAAGAAGAAATATCTCTTATATATTACTCTTGAAGGTATGTAACTACTGGTGTGTGAAAATACGTGTGCAAGTATACACAGTCACAAGTTATAGTATAAAAGATCGAACCCACAGAGATTGAATCAACTCTTATATGTTATTGTAAAGAAATGCAAATAAGTGCAACTACACTATTCAGATTTTGGTTTTGATTGAAGTTGAAATGTTAAAATAAATGAAAGCAAGTAAATTGTGTAAGAAATCAGTTGAGAATGAAAGTTGAGATGTCTTCACAAGCTAAATCACTTTTGAGTGTATTGTGTTTTCTTGTGGTGCAGTTGCACTTAGTGCAGCTGCATCAGTGTGTGCTGGTCACCTACTTTCTTCAGAGTTTCGTTACAAGCTCTTATGATCCTGTTTTTTTGCGGTAAAGAGTAGGGTTGTCAGTGCCTCTCTCGCCCCCTTACAGATAATCCAATTTGCTAAATAAGTACACTCTTGTATCTTAAGATCTTACTACACTCTTGTAAGGACTATGTTAACCTAAGGTTAGGAATTAACATGGAATTAACAAGCTAACTTCATTAAAACTAGTTTAACAAAAAGCTTTATTAAACACTTATCCTTACTTAGTCCTTGAGTTCTAGTTATAAGCCAATTAAGTGAATATAACTCTACTTGTTCTAAGTAATCAACCTTAAACAAGATTAAGTATTTAAACACAAGAACTAAAGTACTTACACCACTTGAAAACTCAATAACTTTCCTCAAAAGATCATTGGAAAGTTAGAACATCCCAACTTAAGGGAATTAGCTCATGATGAGCATATCAAAGCAAATATAATTGAATGAAAACATGTTGCAATGAAGGAAAGTACAAGAGAATTCAAAAGAGTAAGAATTACAACAATTGAAAGACTCTTGCATATATTTGCTTACAACTAATTTCTAACACTAAGAAAATATAAAAAGAACTACAAGAAAATAAACTTGAAAACTATAAAAAACTAAAATAGAAAGAACAAGAAGTAAGTATGTAAAAATCTATATATCTTTCAAGTGAAGAGTTGAGTCCTTTATATAGGCCTTGAGATTTCCTTCAAGTGAGGGTTTGCTTGGAGACAAAGTTAACTTAACCATGGTTACTTTTCAGAAGTTGATGATGCCATTTGAGTTTTTCATTCAAGTGCAAAGAATGGTCCAATTAGGTGTAGCCATGTGTCCTTTATAAGATGACTCTTCAAATGGTCATATATTGTAGGCACCTCCTTTGAAAGGTTCCCGTGTGACCCATGTGATTTGTGACCAATTATGATGTCATCTTGTGGTGTCTTTATTTTCTTTGTGTTTGAGGTGCTTCCGGTGTTGGCATTTTTCCTCCCTTTCAGGATGGTGCAGCTGCATGTAGTGCAGCTGCATGCGATGCAGGTGCATCCTTTTGCAAGTTGCCATGGTGCCTCCATGTGACTTGTGACTAAGCATGATGTCATAGATATATTTATGCCATGGTATGAATTGAGGTGCTTCCATTGTGGAGTAATTCTGTCTTTGGTGCAGGATGGTGCAGATGCACTAAATTTGGTTGCACTGTGGTAATCTGGTGCAGCTGCATCTAGTGCAGATGCACTGCTTGTTTTCCGGTGCAGATGCATCAACTGCAGGTGCACTGAACAAACACATCAAACATACCAATATATATACAAAATGCTAAGTCATGAGTATAAACCTTGAATGTTGTTTATTTTATTCATACTATTATATTTAACACATATTTTACTTGATTCTAAACAATTATTTAGGTTTAGATGCATAAATAACTCTATATAAAATAGAGTTATCAACTACAATGACATATGAGTCCTATTTATCGGCTCAAGTTGTGTAACATATGACATACATTTAACCTAGACATCCACATACATTTAACCTAGACATCCACTTATTCACAATAATAATTAATATATTAAAAAGTAGACATAAAGGCTATTGGGGAATTGGATAAAGATCAAGCTAGCAAGCCATTAAGTTCATTCGACCGATATTTCTTAACTCTATAAAAAATGTTATGTTATCAATTGTCTTTAATTATTAAACTTGACTCTTGGCAATATGAATATTACAGATTTAAGACCTATATATATATATAGAGGGAGACTACATTATTTATCAACCATTCTCTCTATTTTCTCTACCATTCCCATTTACTAAGAAGAAACATGATTTACTCAAATTCCCCTAAATCCCTGTTTCTTGTGCTTTTTGTCATTCTGTCCTCTCAAGTTTTAGCTCATGACGTTTCCGAGGCTTCGACTCTTATTTCAGGTAATCTTCAAACCTACAACTTTACTTATAGTCAAATGCATGCTTATATATATATATATATATATATATATATATATATATATATATAGAATATTGTGTAGTCAGAATTTGTAACTCTCGGTTATTAATATAACAAGCACAAATATATAATAACTTTAAGCGTGAAAATATATTTTAGATTTAATTCGAAGTATATATAATATATATGAAAAACATTACACAAGTTAATAAAAGGGTTGAAAAGTAGATTTGAAGACCTTTATAATTTGCTATACATATATGTATCAATTAAATTTATCATAAATTATTGTTATTATTATTAATATTATTATTATTATAAATAAATACTAATTTTAAGGGATACAATTATATGGTGCATATTATTCTCAATCCCTTTAGTATAAATGTTAAACTTTGTTATTACAAGAAATATATACATCAATTTTACTTTATCATTCCTAGCTTACATTTATAACATCTTTTTAAAATGAAGAAAAATGTGTTTTTTTGGATCAAATAATTCATAACTTTATATATGATATGAGGTTGACCAGTTTATTATTGGTTTCCTAGATATAAACAATGTACCGTTCGAATGTGTGATTGAAGTTCCTTGCCCAAGCACTCTTGTAGATACAACAGACCCTGCAACAGGAGCTGCAAAATATATCATTTTGTCAGGTTATAATGGCGTATTAGATGTTCCACTTATTTAGAAGATGATCAAATTGGCCTATCATTTTTTTTTGAAAATACAAAAGAATTTTATATATTTATGATAATTTAAGGTACTTACAATTCTTAACAAATAACCAAAGTTGAAAAGAATCCGCCAATACTAAAGACCAATTCTCCAAGAGGTAGTTTTTTTTCTTTAAACAGCAAAGTAGTGTATATAATATATATCGTGTGTTTTTGAGATACACAAAAACATATATACATATGAGCGGATGTAGTCACAAGCAGTAACAGAGCATAAAATCAAAACAAAACAAAATGTAACTCCGAATCAACTACACGAGTCCACACCTCTGTAGGAAAATATAGTTACACAATCACAAACTCCAATCCTATCTCCTGGAAATACATTCCAGGGGGTCACACACCACAAAAAAAAGGAATTGACTAGACATATAACCTTAGTCAAAAACCAATTCCACAAGTAAGACTTGGTCAAAAATAATGTCTTAGAGGGATCTAGAGTTTTATTTGAGAAAATCACCTCATTCCCAGCCTCCCAAAGAGCCCAAAGGACTGAATGCCACATGATGCTTATCTCCTTTCGACCTTCTCTAGGACTGACCCCAACAGAGAGAATAGCAAACCTGTAGGGAGATCAGGCGGGAGCACCACTGCCAACTTTAGCCACCAAAACATTCAGTACCACTATCGCACTACGAACTCATGCACCTCAAAAACAGATGAATCTCCTACTCCACAGGTTCTTCACAAAAAGCACAACCAGTGGCTGCCGGATTAGAAATGACTTACCGATGAAATAGATTAGCCCGAGTAGGGAGCCTCTCAAAAAACAATTAGCAACATCTCTAAGCCCATGGCTCCTATATTCGCAAGAGAGACTATCGTTTGACTTGATGTTTGCCAAAAGTCACCTCCGCAAGTATAACGTAACTGCATAAAAACTCAAAATGTAACACAATTTTCAGCGAGTCATTCTGACCAATAACTCTATGTATTAGTCAAATGCATATTTTAAAAAAAGTAATGTTATTTAGCCAAACTTTTCTAGCCAAAAACCACATTACAACCAATTAACCAAGTTTTTTAAACAAATAACCAACCTACTTTTTCACAGTTTTTAATCAATGACTTAGAAAATTGTGAAAAAGTAGGTTGGTTATTTGCTTAAAAAACTTGGTTAATTGGTGTTGTAACGTTGTTTTTGGCTATTTTTGGCTGAAAAAGTTTGGCTAAATAACATTGTTGTTTTAAAAACTAAGACCTCTTATTTAATTTAGAACTGTTTATAGAAAACGTCATTAGTTTACCCCTTGTGCTTTGTTATCTATATATGTTTATAGAACAGTTTATAGATTACAACTAGATTTAGCCTTGGTCAATGGCCACTTTCATGAGTACCTTAATTACAAATAGCATCTCAAATAGATCTAGTAATTTGTTAGAGAAGATTCTCTCATTTCGAGTTTCAAACATATCCCACGCCCCACTGGTCTACATGCTAGACCATAACAAGAATATTTCTAATTACGATGGTAACCCTCGTCCATAAAAGACACAAAACAAAGTTGAGAGAGTAGAAACCATAGGCTTAAGAGAAAAATCTCAACGAAAAAATAGGTGACTCTAAGCGTATTGACTAACTATGATTCCTTAATACAACAAACAAACATATAAAATTCTAAGCTTGATAATGTAATTCAAATTAAACTCTAATTGTGAAAAGGTAATTTTAAAATGAAAAATGAAAAACATCGCAAAAACTAATGTAATGTTTTAGAGGTAGATTTTAAGAAATTTATAATTTTCTAAATGTGTATCAATTTTCCCATAAACTATTACTCTCCCGTTTAACAACACATCGTCAGTTTTTTACAATAATTTTGTTTAATTTTACTTGTCTTTTTGAAAGTTTAAAGCAACATTAACTATTGTTTTGTTAAAAACACACTTAACTATTTACTGCAGAGGACGAAAATAGGTCAAATGAAATAATATATAGTTAAGGGTATTAGGGGAAAGACAAATAATTCCATCAAATTAAAGGAACTAAATTTATTAGTTTTTTATATATGTAAATAACCTTATAACGAATGTATTGTGAAACATGTGATGTATTCGATCACTAGTACAGTTTAGGAATACAATCCAGATTAAATTTGACATTTTACACCGATTATGCATAGAGTGGCGTAATTTCCACATGTGTAGTAAGTCGGACTTTTAACGCCAATTTATTAAACCCGGTGGCGATTATAAAAAAACAATGCTAAAACTTCTTTATCTTAAAAAAATTATACTATTTTTCAATTTCCCTATTCAACAACAATTGTGGAATAAAAAATATTCACACAATTAAAAATAGAATTTTACAAGAACATTGCAAGAAATAAAAATATAGAGCCAATATTATTAGTAAGTGTATTGCAAGAAATTATATTAGTATACAATATATCGGTCTAAAATATAAAAGTAAACAATACCAAATTACAATATGAAAAATACATATGAACCTAGGTGGATCGTATGTTCCTTCAAAAATAGACCTAGGCATTTATTATCATGCTAAAGTAGAGAACATATTTGGGAGAAGGAATAAACGAGTACATACAAGAAACAGTTCACAAGTTTCTTATGTTCATTTTTCACTTTTCCCGAAGATAATATTCTTCTAAAATCCTATCCCAGCATGATAAACACCTAGATTTGATTCTAAAGTATAACAGGGTCGATCGATAGAGATTTGTGTGGTTGCTTAACACAACCAAGTTCATTCCTACTTGGGACAAACCCCAAGAAGTAGGAGTAGCGTTGAAGAAGTTTTAAGGCATGAAGTCATATTCGGTTGTATTTCAGCATGGATTTTATTATCCATTAACAAATGGAGGGGTGATTAGTAATTGACAATTCATATCGCTAGACACTGTTAGAATCTATATATAGATACTAATAGTGTCAAGTGATAAGTGTTCAATTCCTAATCACTCCTTCATCTCTCCATGGAAAATAAAACCACGCCAAAATGAAATAGTATTCAAATTCATGTTTTAAAACTTCTTAAACCCCAATCCTACTTCATGAGTTTGTCTGGGAAACACGAGTAAGGATCAAATCGGTGGTGTCAAGCAAACAAACTAATCTGTTGGGTTTATTGGGTGGTTTCAAGCAACCACACTAATCCTATTGGGTTTGTTTGGTGGTTCCCAACAACCAAATTAGTCCTACTTATTGGCCATGTTGGAAGATTGTTCGGCCCTTAAAAATCGCACAAGCAACCTTAGGCTCAGTGAAATTCACAAAGGCCTAACCTTTGTCCCAATTAGAAATTCTTACATGAATAGCGTGCGACATCCACCAACACAATCCCAGATTGAGGAACGATCTACTAGTCATCCAGACACTTCTCGGGCAAACGAATCAACAACCACATTAGGCATCATGACACTACAATCGCGACAAGATTCTTGTAAAAACATGAAACAAATAGATCCAAGATACATCATAAAACATATATAGATCCCGTAAAACATGTATATCTACTATCATCAAACCTAAAGAGAATCAACTAAACCTTAAAGAGAACAAACCTTGGAAATAAAAATGCACCACAAATTCACTGAAAAAAACAGTACAGTGAAAAAGAACATGACCTCCACTCTAAAACTAGAAACAAAAGAAAAAATAGAGCAAAGATTAGAAAACAAATAGAACAAATAGAGTAAAAATAAAGAAAACAAATAGAACAAATAGAACAAATAGAGCAACTCCACTATAAAGAGAGAAAGGAAATCACATGAAAGAAGAATGGGAGAAAACAACAACCATCGTAGGGGCTTGGGAATCTTTGTTGTCTCCCTCATATACCATAGGTAGATGCTGAAGGAGACAATATTCAGCGAGGCACCACTAGGGACGTAGCAAGCTCGAGAAGAGCACAACAACAAAGCGATACTGAGAACGAGGGTAAGAGAGGGAGACAAAGATAATGATGGAGAAACAAGGGAGGCAGAGAGAAGGAGGAGATAATAGGGTTTCAGGTTTCTGTGCAAAAAGAGGCAGAATGGAATAAATAGAGGGTTCCTTGTGTTGATTTTGAGTAAAAAAGATACGACATCTGGCATTAAGAAACACACGACATGGATTTGGTAGTGTTCTAAAAATTTAATTTCTTTGAAAGTATCATGCCAAGCATTACAAAACGATCCACATGGAATTGATAGCGTGTTAAACGCTTTAAATTCTTAGAAAGAATCCACACCAAGAGTGACAATCAAACAGTGTGTAATAGGTAACATTCTAAACGTTTTAAGTCCTTTAACGAATCCAAGGCATGCATTTACAAACAATTGACATGGTATTTTAACCGGGCTTAAATTTATTTGCATTTTTGATACCATGGCAGTTGTCTGCTTAAAACCAACATCGAATTTGAGGCATGTAACATGCTAAAACGAGATATAACACTTTAATTTACAAAAATGCCACCGTGTTTTTCCTTCACACCGACTTTAACTAATATTGATGTTATAAAGTTTGAAGAGACTCGGAGAACGCCCCATGATGCTGAAAATAGTGGTGAGGATGATGATGATGAAAGTAGTCGTAAGGATCATGATCAAAATGGTGAGACACTTTGACCTATAACTTTTATCCTGTGCATATTATTCTCAATGCCTGTAGTAATATACAGGTTTGGAATACATATATACATCCATTTTACTTTATCATTCCTAGTTTACAATGATAACACCCATCAAAAAGGATGAAAACCGTGTTTTTTTAAAACAAATAACTCATAATTTATATATTAGATGAATGTCCAAACAATTTTGGAGATGCAATTGGAACTGCAAATTGATGAAGAATGAAAATACTAGCAAGTTGAATGCTTGTGTGGACAAGCAATTGACTTAAAGTTGCTGTGACATGGCAACCAAGAGTTATGCTGCAGCCCTTAGTGGCTTGGGTGCTGCCAGCTCCTCATCATTGGATATTCCTTGATACCAATGATATGTAAATATCTTTAGAAGTTTCTAGTTCTCTCCCTAACTCCCACGTGATAGGAATAATACGGTTGTAATGAAATCTTGCTAGCTGTCAGATTTCCCTAGATTTCATTTCTAGTTTTATTATGCTGCACTAGGTTTTCCTATGATGTACGGTGCACCTTTTTGCTTCCTTTAAATAGTTGTACTGTGTCCCCTCAAGAATTATCAATGAAACAGTACTGCTTTGATCACTCCATTAATTGAATTCTGCTCCTATGAGCATGCTAATTACTCAGTTGAGTTTTTTTTTTACTTTATGATGGTATCAGAGCTCTGATAGCTCTGCATACCTTGCTCAGTATTTTGCCCCTTTCTGATTTCAAAGCTCAAACCTAGAAATGCCTCCAAAGAACAACAATGCTACGGGTTCAGGCCAACCACAGGACCCTGCTGCAGATCAAACCAGCATCTCCTTCGTGCATCCAAGCGATGGACCTGGGTCAGTGACAGTGACGCCCAAGCTCAACGCCAATGGATCCAACTATCACAACTGGGCTCGTTCAATGAGAAGAGCCCTTGGAGGTAAGAACAAGTTTGATTTTATTGATGGAACTGTTGAAGTTCCTGAATCATTTCATCCTAGTTCAAAGCATGGAATAGATGTAACATGCTTGTTCATTCATGGTTGATGAATTCTGTTGCTGAATCAATTGGTCAAAGTATTGTTTTCCTTGAAAATGCATTGATGTTTGGCAAGAGCTCAAAGAACGTTTTTCTCAAGGGGATTTAATTCGCATTTTTGAATTACAATGTGAGATTCATGCTTTAAAACAAGATACACAATTTGTTACAGAATTTTTCTCTGAACTTAAGATTTTGTGGGAAGAACTAGAAGCTTATATGCCTATACCTACTTGTGGTTGTCCTCGCAAATGTGTCTGCACTACTGGATTAGAATTAGCTAGGAAGCATCATGAGATGAGCAAAATCATTAGGTTTTTGACTGGTTTAAATGAGAATTTTGCCATGATTAAATCCCAAATCTTACTAATGGACCCTTTGCCTAATATGAACAAGATATTTTCAATGGTCATTCAACATGAAAGACAATTTTCTGGTAGTGAAGAGGTTAAAACTGTTGTTGCAAATGTTGACTCTAGAAAGGGCTTTGGTAGAGGCAGAGGGGGTTACAACCCTCCTGTTGGTAATAGGAACAATGGCAAGGTATGCACACACTGTGGGAAAGTTGGGCACACCATAGACACTTGTTACAAAAAGCATGGTATTCCTCCTCATTGGCAGAAAAGTGCTTCAAATGCCACCAATTCCAGTGCTGATGGAGGTGAGCAGGTTGAAGAAGCTAAGGTTGGAATCACACAGGAGCAATATGACAAGTTGCTGACCTTACTGCAACAGAATTCTGTCTCACAGCAGAGCACTGGTAGTCCTGCAAATATGATGTTTCTTGATAAGTCTCCAGCAGGTATAATTCCTTTGTTTCCTCTTGCTTGTGCATTGAGTTCCAAGCATCTTGGTTCTTGGATTGTGGATTCTGGAGCAACAGATCACATTTGCTCCTCACTTGATTGTTTTAAATCATATTTTCCTATTAAACCAGTAAATATTAGACTGCCTAATGGTGATTATGCAGTAGCTAAATACTGTGGAACTGTTGAGTTCTCTCAAAATTTTATCATCACAAATGTTCTGTGTGTACCTGGATTTTCTCTTAATCTGCTGTCTGTGCCAAAGTTGTTGATGGCTAATATCAAAGTTGAATTTTGTGGCACTAAATGTGAAATACAGGATTTGAAGACCCAAAGGATGATTGGTTTGGGTGTGATGTTTGAAGGGCTCATATACTTAGAGATTGAAGCTAAGAAGATCAACAACACAACAACAACCTTTCAAGATGGAAGCAGTGACAAACTTCCAGATTTAGCTCTATGGCATTTTAGACTAGGACATTTGTCCACTAGTAGAATGAAATTAATGCATGTAGATTTTCCTTTTGTTAATGTTGATGAGGGCTCAATTTGTGATATATGTCATTTTGCTAGACAAAAGAGACTTCCCTATACCCTGAGTCCTAGCAAAGCCTCAAAATGTTTTGAAATGATACACTTTGATATTTGGGGACCTGTGTCTGTCACTTCCATACATGGCCATAAATATTTCCTAACTGCACTAGATGACTATAGCAGATACACTTGGATTATTTTGCTTAAAACCAAAAGTGAAGTGAGTAATCAAGTCAAAAATTTTGTCAACATGATTGAGACACAACATGATACTAAAATCAAGACTATTAGGAGTGACAATGGCCCTGAGTTTTTAATTCCTGAATTTTATGCTTCCAAAGGCATCATTCATCAAACTAGTTGTGTAGAGACACCCCTACAAAATGGAAGAGTTGAGAGAAAGCATCAACACATCCTAAACATAGGAAGAGCCCTCCTATTCCAATCAAATCTACCTAAGCAATTCTGGTGCTATGCTGTCATTCATGCCACATACATCATGAACAGAGTGCCTAGCCCTGTCCTTCAAAACAAGTCACCATACACTATCCAGAAAGGTGTTTTACCTGATTTGAACTTGTTGAATGTTTTTGGATGTCTTTCATATGCATCCTCACTTCAATCACACAGAACAAAACTTGATAGTAGAGCTAGAAAGTGTGTGTTCTTAGGATACAAGTTTGGAGTAAAAGGATCTGTGCTCCTAGACTTGAGCAACAGAGAAATTTTTGTCTCTAGAAATGTAGTTTATCATGAAAATGTGTTGCCCTACAAGGGCTCACAACCTGTCTCAAAATGGCATTACCTTTCTCCTAATAATTCTGACACTGTAACAGATCTTACTGTGTCTGAACCTATAATTGCAGAACCATATATATCTGAGCCTGTGACTGATGCATCAGTTCCTATTGAAACCACAGAACCACAGAACACCAGTGATAATTTGCAGACAAGAAAATCTACAAGAGAAAGACAAGCACCAACTTATTATCTCTCTGAGTATATGTGTGGCCATTCAGAAGCATCACTCCAACCATCATCCTCAGGTATATCTTATCCTATTTCTGAGTTCCATTCCTATTGCAATTTGTCCTCTGCACAAAAGGATTTCTCTGTTGCACTGAGCTCAGTTACAGAACCTAATTCATATGAAGTTGCTTGCATTGAACCATGCTGGGTTGATGCTATGAAAAGTGAGTTAGAAGCTCTTGCCAAGAATGGAACATGGGAAGTGGTTGATTTACCTCCCAATGTGAAGCCCATTGGTAACAAATGGGTGTACAAAATTAAGCATAAAGCAGATGGTTCCATAGAGAGATACAAGGCTAGATTAGTAGCCAAAGGATACAACCAAGTTGAGGGTCTTGATTTCTTTGATACATTCAGTCCAGTGGCCAAACTCACTACTGTGAGACTTCTCCTAGCAGTCGCTTCTATGAAGGAATGGAATCTACACCAGTTAGATGTCAACAATGCCTTCTTGCACGGGGACCTAGAAGAAGATGTATACATGGAGATACCAAAAGGAGTAAAATGCAGCAAAGACAATCAAGTGTGCAAGCTCAAGAAGTCCTTGTATGGACTGAAACAAGCCAGCAGAAAATGGTATGAAAAGCTCACAACTCTGTTACTGGCACAAGGATATAAACAATCTACTTCTGATTATTCCCTATTCACTAACACTCAAGATGATCAGTTTACTGCCATCCTTGTATATGTTGATGATATTATATTAGCAGGAAATTCTTTAAATGAATTTGACAGAATCAAGCAAGTTCTGGACAATGCATTCAAAATCAAAGATTTAGGTCCCCTTAAATACTTTCTTGGTCTAGAAGTTGCTCACTCTAAAGCTGGGATATCCATTTGTCAGAGAAAGTATTGTCTTGACTTGTTAAGTGAATCTGGTTTCTTAGCATCTAAACCTGCCTCCACCCCATTAGACAGTAATGTCAAGATCCATCAAGATGGGGGAGAACCTTATAATGATCCAAGCTTGTACAGAAGACAAGTTGGGAGATTGCTGTATCTCACAAATACAAGACCAGATATCACATTTGCCATTCAACAACTAAGTCAACACATTCAATCACCAACTACTACTCACTATAATGCTGCTTGCAGGGTACTGAGATATCTTAAGGGAAGTCTTGGCAGAGGGATAATGTTCCCTAGAGACTCTGTGGTACAACTTTCTGGTTTCTCTGATGCGGATTGGGCGAATTGCTTAGATACTAGAAAGTCTATAACTGGTTATTGTTTCTTTATTGGATCTTCTCTCATATCATGGAAAACTAAGAAGCAACAAACTGTCTCCAGATCTTCTTCAGAAGCTGAGTATCGTGCTCTTTCAACTGCCACTTGTGAGCTGCAGTGGCTATTATTCTTACTCAAGGATCTGTGCATTGAATGTGATAGACCCCCTGTGCTCTACTGTGATAACCAAAGTGCAATCCACATTGCTGCCAATCCAGTGTTCCATGAGAGGACAAAGCATTTGGAAATAGATTGTCATTTTGTAAGAGAAAAACTGCAAGAAGGATTATTGAAGTTACTACCTATTTCATCAAAGGGTCAACTGGCTGATTTTTCTACTAAGGCTCTCACTCCTAGTGTTTTCATACCTTTTATTTCCAAGCTTGGCATGATCAACATCTACCATGGTGAAGCTTGCGAGGGGCTGATGAAGAATGAAAATACTAGCAAGTTGAATGCTTGTGTGGACAAGCAATTGACTCAAAGTTGCTGTGACATGGCAACCAAGAGTTATGCTGCAGCCCTTAGTGGCTTGGGTGCTGCCAGCTCCTCATCATTGGATATTCCTTGATACCAATGATATGTAAATATCTTTAGAAGTTTCTAGTTCTCTCCCTAACTCCCACGTAATAGGAATAATACGGTTGTAATGAAATCTTGCTAGCTGGCAGATTTCCCTAGATTTCATTTCTAGTTTTATTATGCTGCACTAGGTTTTCCTATGATGTACGGTGCACCTTTTTGCTTCCTTTAAATAGTTGTACTGTGTACCCTCAAGAATTATCAATGAAACAGTACTGCTTTGATCACTCCATTAATTGAATTCTGCTCCTATGAGCATGATAATTACTCAGTTGAGTTTTTTTACTTTATGACAAATGATATTATTTGGTCAGGTAATAATAACTTATTAGATCTTGCACATAATGAAGATAATTAAATTGACCTATCAATTATATTAATTATATACCTTCATTCCTCAAAACAAAAAACACACACACACACACACATATATATATATATAATACAAGAAAACTGGGTATTACCTGCAGAAATTCTTGAAAAATTCGCAGGAAATCAGTTTCCTGCGGATGTTCCTGCGGATTCTGGTTGGCAGTTATTTTGTTCGTGGATAATTGCTTCCTGCAGATTTATAAATCGGCAGGAAATTTCCGTAGGAGATTCAGCAGGAAATTCCGCAGGAAGTCCGTAGAAAATTCCGTAGGAAACCATGGAATTTTATTATTTCAAATCAGCAGCAAAATTTAGTGACTAATATTCTTATTATTACTACTACTATTATTAATGCCTTTAAAAATGGGTTACGAAGCAAATTGGTAACTACTTGCTTCACAACAACAACCAAGCAAATTTGTCAATCTTTGGTTACGAAGCTGACCAACTGACTTAGCTTCCTCCTACAATCATAAAAAAAACTGTTCTGATTAACTGAAAGTTAAAAATATATGAAACTAAACTAAAAGCAATCCTCGTTTGATCTTTCCCTTTATAAACAACCTTTGGAGGCTGATAGCAAAGGGAAAACCACACTTTGTAAACATGAAGAATATTAGATTAAATTTGCCAATAAAATCTATTGTCAGATTTAACATTCAGTGTCAAGGGTTACATAGAAAGATATGTGATGTCAAAAAGAGAAACTCAAAAACTAGCTACCCTTATATTTTTAAATGTTCAAATACAAAATATGATTCTGTCCATATTAGCAATTAGCAGCTTTTCAGATGCAAGATCATGAATTAGTTTCCTATCTAAACAAAGCTGGGTCTAAAACAACATTAGAGTTATCTTCAAGCCACTGTTACAGAACATAAAGAGAGGACAAAATCGCACACACTCATACTGCGGTGACATGATACGCACACATCAAAAACGCTACTGTCGCTGTCCGCCGCCATTGCAGAAGAACCACAAACAAAATCTTACTAGGGCGAGGAACATACACACGTTAGTAAACGTATATTTTCAATCAATACAAATGTTGAAACCTATTCCACATGATATGCAATTTAATACAAAATCTTGAAATCTATACAAATCTTGAGATTATTAATAATTGTACTAGCTTCTAAAAAGTATGTCATTATAATTTAATGCCAACACAAAACCAAGTATCAAAAAACGGCCAACAAACCTTATGCAATACATAATCAGCACATGTATAACGCATTCACCTTTCAATATCACTGTCTTCAGGAATATCCTTTCGTGCATAGGAGTCATAATGCATTTTACAAATTAATATTCTTCTAATCAATTCCTTCTAATCAGTTGCTTGCAACTTTGCAAATTTCAGTACCTTGTTTAAAATCAACTACTTGCCAGATTAGATGCTAATATCCTTAGAATGTCTCTTATCTGTTTCAATCTTTATTTTCCAGATACTAATATCCTTCTATATTTTACATTGAAACCTTAGGTGAATATAGAATGTCAGGGGACTTAAATACCTTAAAAAAATCAAACCAGACATCTCTTGTATCCTTTGAAACCTTCTTCCATGATGGCTTAACCTTCTTCCATTCCCTCCTCCAAGTTGGTACATATAATTGAAGCAATTTCTGAAACTATCAATTTGTGTTTATCAAACCTATGTAGGACAAAAAGAAAAAGTGATTAATAAAAAACATAATGAGCTAGTATCGTGTCATTAAAAATAACTTGTGTTTTGAAGGTAAACAATCCTAATTCTCATCGCCAAAACTCTAAATCACTCAAAATCTCAACATCATTACCAAAATGCAATTGCTTGGGAATATAGCACGATTAGAGCTCATAATCAGCATTCACAGCAAGAAAATCATTCAGAATTTTAAAGAAAAGGTGTTAGGGTTTTAATTAGGTTACATGAAACCAAGATCCGCAACTGAGAAGACGAGCACGATCAGAGAAGTTGAGAGCATGATCAGAGAAGACGAAACGGAAAGTATCAAAGTTCAATCTGCGCGCTAAACGGAAAGAGAGATTTGATTGTTGATTTCTTGGAGGTTCAATTTCTATTGAACATATGAGTGCGAAATGGAAAGAGAAGTGCATGAGATGTTCGATTGTTGATTTCTTGGAGGTTCCATTTCCATGTTTTAGGTTTGAAGCTTCGATGTATGTGAACGTTTGAAGAAAATGGTGAGCTCCAGAGTGAAGCGAAGGGACGATGAATGATGAGTGAGCGTTTCTGAATGTTAGGGTTTTTTTCTTTGGTGGGTGGAGGGTATCGTAAATCTATTTTAGTTTTTACAAGTGTTTTTTTTTTTTTTAAAAAAGATTTAAAAATTTAAAAAAATATCAGATTTTTTAAATAATTATAAAAGATATTTCCTGCGAACTCCAATTCTAAAGAAAATCCGCGGGAAAATCAAAATTTACCTGCGAACTTGCCTGCCAACCCAAATCCGCAGCAAACATTCTGCTTATTTGGAATTGGTAGGAAAATTCTCAGAAACTACCTGCGGAAAATTTCCGCAGCAAATTCCGCAGGTAATACTGAGATTTCTAGTAGTGATATATATAGATATAGATATAGATATATGGGCTGCTAACTTACACCCACTTAAAAACATGAAGGGGTATGTTAGCAACCTACACCTTTTCAAGACGTAGATATTAATTACAAACATAGACGAAAGAGAGAAAAATTAGGGTAAATTTACAATAGCATCCACTCACTTAACTAGTTTCCTATAGACACATGTATTTGGGTTTTAGTCCAAAATGAAAAGGTGTTGGTTGCTAACATACACCTCCTTGATGTTTTTAAGTAATTGTAAGTTAGCAGCCCCTTATTTTTATATATATATATATATATATGTTTTGTGGTTTTTCTTTGCATGTTTTGTTTTAATTTATACTCAAGTTAGTTTCTTGACTACAGTTTATGTTAGTGCCTAGTAATTAGTCGAGAGGATGGAAAATGTTAGGTTCAAGAATTTGAAGTTTTGAACGCTTGATCTCCTTCCTTAAACTCCTTCATGTCATTTAACTCACAAGCCGAACTACCATTTAGGGACACTCAACGAGGAAGTTGGATTGGCGACGGTTGTTTGATATACTCCATCTTCTTTTTGTTAGATATCTTGGATACATGAGTGTTTGGATAAAATTACATGAGAACACAATTAAAATTATTAGAAATATAAAATTAGATAAAAATTAGTTTAGTGGTAATTAGTTTGTTTGGGAACTGCTAGTTAGTTAAACTTTTCTAAAGCTCTATATATATAGAGCATATTGTAATCATTTTCACTATCTTTTTTCAATATGATTCCTTATGAAGAGTTTTTACCTCTTTTACCTCATGAGTATTCCTATGCTCTCTACCTCCCCTATGGATTCGATCTATGCATGTACGATCCTATGATTCTTAACAAAAATTTCTCAATCCAATTAACTGTATTGCTAGTAAATAATATAGGCTGTTTTTACCTTTGTAGTTATGATTTTCAATGTCTTGTTTTGTTGGTCTTTTGTGTTTTTCCTTTGTTGTATCATGGGTTAAATACCTCTTATCCTCCGCTTAAATAGTAATACTATTATGTTTTTCATTAAAAAAGTACGCATATTACTATACTTGTTGTTGTTGCTGTTAACTAATTAATTCCTCGGTTGACTCCTAGGTTGTTTTTCATTAAAAAAGTATACAAAACAAAGAATTTCACTACAGATTTCATATTCAACTCTAACTGAAATCTTAATCATCCTATGAAAATAATTCTTCCTTCTTATATCTTTTAGTTAATGTCTATTGAATTTTTAATTTACATCCTTGACATACGACATTAATTCTTGACATATCTATTGACAAGTTTAAGATGATGCCTCTAGAACCAAAAGCTGATTGAATGGCAACAACATTTCGTGCAAATTCTTGGATGAAGAATCAAGCTAAAACTCTTTCTGGAAACCGACGATTATTAAAGGACTTTGTTGCGGATGTAAACTTGGCTTGATAGATCAATCAAAATATACAAACCAATCCAGCAAGTTAAAATTAATCTATAAATTAGCATGCAATGATTAATGATAGCTATTACTATATCTATTATATCCTAAATAAAAAGTTTGAGAAAACCTTTTAATTTTTCTGTACTACAAAACATGAGTTTGTTGTATATCTCATGTCTAAAATAATTAGTAAATATAGAAGTATATGTTGTCGAGTTTGTTATTTATACATATATACATTGAATTACAAGTTCTGCAATATATATGGGTATAATTTATCAGTGAACAGAAACCCTGATGGGTGATTTATTAGAGATGACATGCCTTTTAGGTGAATTAAATGTAATTAACTCTTTGTGTTCGTTAAGTCCAAAGACTTTTTCGACCATGCAATTTTGGATAGAAAAGCAAAAGGATTCCTCTTCAAAGTCTTTAGGTTGGAAGAATTGAACTTGGTCACCGTACCTTCAGGGACCTTATCTCTCTAGCTCCTGATCTTCTCCTTCCTGTGCTTTATATGATGACAATGCCCTTCGATGCCTTCACTCAGATGCTTGCCCCTGGGACCATCTCGTGCACTCGACGGGGTAGGTTGAGAGTTAGAAGCAATGATCAGCTAAGATTGAGGGTCTATGTTAGCAACAACCCCCCTCTCGGGCTCAAATTGTTCCCTAGTTTCCCGAAAAATTTTCCAATTAAGGTCAAGTATTGAAAAATTGGCAAAACTTGCGCATGGGAGTACTCTTGGAATTTTAATGGGCAGGTACGGGAAATAATGCTAGGCCAAAAAAATGGGAGAGAATGATGTATGAAAAATGGTGGAATAATAAATGACATTAATCTTTGAAAAGTTGTATAAGGGGTAATAGTTGAAAGATTTTTCAAGGAACTAATAGGCTAAACAGCATCTGTTATTGTGTATTGTAGTGAAACTGCCAGTGCATTTGGTAAATATGAGGAAAAAAAATTAATCTATCAGGATATTACAGCAGGTGCCCAATATTAAGTGGAATGAGTGGGTTGAGGTGCTTTTTTGTGTGAGTAGAAATGGATGACACGGGACGCACAATAGTTGGTTACTGTCTGTGCACATGGATTGTACTTCTTTAGGACGATGAAGATTTTTCACCGAGAAACAAATTTTCATCTGGAGATGTACCCATGAGAATTTTCTCAGCGTCCAATACACACGAAATGAAATCCTCAAATTACCTTATGGCCAAATGTAAAGTATGATGTTGATGATCGATCCGTGAGTTTCAACGAAAGCTGCAGTGGTGGGATTGAGACTCCATCTGGTGGTTCTGGAGGTGGTAGTGTAGGGGTTGGATTTGCAGACGTTTGGACTTCCGTAGTGGTGTTGAAGCTTTGATCTGGTGGCTTAAACGGCGAAAAACACGGAGGTGTAGGTTGAAACTCCATTGGCAGTCTCATAACAAACAGATTTGTAGTTTTTGTCGACGACACTGGCTGTGGTTGTAGGAAGGGTGGTGGTGGAGTTAGAAGACTTGTGTTTGTGATATTACGGCTTGTTGACAAATCTCGATCAAGAGACTTCACCGGCTTTGTTGGTGGCGACGACGACGACAATAGTGAGATTGCAGCGTTCTATGATGGTGAGACAGTGTCATAACTTACGAAATCTTGGAAGGCTTCCCTGAGAAGCGTAAGTTCTTCCTCAGTGATTTGATAGTTTGAATCAATAGAGGAAAAGCAATTGTTTCTATCAACCCCAAGTAAATGTGTTTCTTCACTCTCTTGGAGTGCTGAAGATGAGAATATTGGTGTGACATCAAAAGCCTTCTTAGGAATTGAAGTTGTGATGGTTCGGCAGTCTGGTGTGGGATTCGTGTGGTTAGGATTGTGCAAGGTCAAAGGTACTGTTGGTGAGGCAATGTTGTTGGTGGAAGAAGAGAGAAGGGGGTGGTGTTGAGTACAGGTTGGAGATAAATGGAAGTGGATGAGGTCCATGGTGACGTGAGTTGATGGTGTGTGAATGGTGGTGGTGAATGTGTGAGCCCCAAGTTGTGTGAGTTGAGTGGTAATTGTATGAAGATTCAAGGTGAGGGCAATGAGTGTTGGTTGTTGGTTGAAGGAGGTGTATGAAAAACAACGTGATGTGGTTGTGTGTATTGACTGTTGGAAGGCTAAGGTTGGTGTAGGAAATTTCATGATTGAGGGAGGAAAGTTAATGGAGAGGGATTTTTTGGAGACATAGAACTTCTCGAAGAATGGAGTGAATATGGGAACATGAGTCCATGGCAATGAAAACACCAATGTATGGCACCCAAAAATGAGTAAACCTTCAAAACAAAATAACTTAAAATAAAATGCTCCTTTCGAGGGGAGGGACCTCCTTTAAGAAGAAAATAAAAAAACTCTTAACATTCTTTTTCATTGATGGATTTGCCTTTTACATTCAAGGTATATATAGCACTCCAAATACACAGTGTGCCAAAAAGATAAGGAATCCAATGACTAACTAAAAGACAAAATAAAGGAATATAAAATGGTGACTCATAAGGGATAAAATGGTGACTCATGCTTCTAGAATCTTCTGTGTGCCTCTTCTTAGGTTACATAATCTCTTGTGTTAGGTTAGGTCATTGCATTCCATTCCTCTTCACAGCTACCCACTTTTTGAATTGAAGGGAGCTAGCCAATGTAGTAAAGAAATTTTCACCAGGGTCCCGCAACTTGAATGTGGAGTAACGGATCAGCATCGATGAATCCAAATATCCTCTGGGATCCCATTGTTGCCCCCTCATGAATCTTAATTTATATAAGACTTTTAGAGAAAAGATTGCACAACCAACTGCTCTTGTAGACACCAACAATTTTCCAGTAGGATCCCATTCGTGCATTTAGCTAGTTGATTGTTTCATTCCATTTCCTGAAGATGTAGATTTAAAATATGTATATGTTGATTCAGTTGTTGCAAGACTAGCAACATGGGAATGAAAAATAAACGACCAGTTAATGACCCCGAAAATTTTTCCAATTAAGGTCAGATATTGAAAAACTGGCAAAACCGACACATGGGAATACTCTAGGAATTTTAATGGGTAGGTAGAGGAAATAATGCTAGGCCATAAAAATTGGAGAGAATGATGGGTGAAAAATTGTGGAATATTAAATGGCATTAATCTTTGAAAAGTTGGAGAAGGCGTAATAGTTGAAAGATTTAAACAATAGGTAAGACAACATCCGTTGTTGTGTATTGTTGTGAAGGCATATGAGACAAAAAAATTGATTATCATGATAGTACTTCTAATGCCCACTATTACGTGGAATGAGTGGGCTGAGGTGCTTCTTTATGTGAGCTGAAATGGGTGACACGCGACGCACAATTGTTGGTTGTTGTTTGTCCACACAGATTGTACTTCTTTTGGACGGTGAAGATTTTTCACCAAGAAACAAATTTTCATATGACTTTGGAGAAAGGGTGAGCTAGATTGTGATTTCTAGCTAGAGATGTACCCAAGATAATTTTCTAAGAATTCGATACACACCAAATTAAATCCTCAGATTGTACCTTACAGGCCAAATGAATGTTTTATGTTGAGTATCGATCCACTAGTTTCGACAGAAGCAGCGGTGGTGGGATTGAGACGCCATCTGGTGATACAGGAGGTGGAAGTGTAAGGGTTGGACTTGGAGACGTCTGAACTTCCACAGTGGTGTTGAAGCTTTGATCAGGTGGCTTCATCGGTGGCAAACACAGAGGTGCGGGCTGAATCTCCGTTGGCAAACTCTTGACGTACAGATCCAGAGGTTTCGGTGATGGCACAGACCATTGTCAAAGGAAGGGAGTTGGTGGAGTGAGAAGACTTGTGTTTGTGATATTTCGGATTGTTGACAAATCTTGATCAGGAGACTTCACCGGCTTAGTCGGCGGTGACAACTTCAACATCGGTGAGATTAAGGCATTCTCTGATGGTAACACATTGTCGTAACTTACTGAGTCATGGAAGGCTTCGCTGGGAAGCATAAGTTCTTCCTCAGTGACTTGATAGTTCGAATCAATAATGGAAAAGTAATTGTTCCCATAAACTCCAAGTGGATGTATTTCTTCCCACTCTAAGTGCTGGAGATGAGAATGTTGGTGTGACATCAAAAATCTTCTTAGGAAATGAAGCTGTGTTGGTTTGGAAGGCTAAGTTTGGAGTAGGAAAGTTCATGATTGAGGGAGGAACGTTCATGGAGAGAGATTTTTTGGAGACGTAGAACTTCTTGGAGAATGAAGTGAATATGGGAAGGCGAGTCCATGGCAATGAAAGCACCAATGTAAGGTGCCCAAAAATGATTAAACCTTCAAAACACAATAACTGAAAATATAGTTCCTTTCGAGGGGAGGGACCTCCTTTAAGAAGAAAATAAAAAACTGTGAACATTCTTTTTCATAGATGGATTTCCCTTTTACATTCAAGGTACATATATATATATATATATATAAAGGAATATAAAATGCTGACTCATATGCTTCTAGAATCTTCTATGGGCTTCTTCTTTGGCCACATAATCTCTTGGGTGTTTGGAATTGTTTCTGTTAGGTTAGCTCAATACATTCCATTCCTCGTCACAGCAACCCTTGTCCTCAAGGTTGATGAAAATGGATGTAATTACAAATTTTCGAGGGTTGCACTTTTTGAATTGAAGGGAGAAATTTTCACCAGCGTCTCTGATCAGCGGTCGTAAGCGGGTCAAAATAATTAAAAAGGATTTAAAATGTAGTACAAGGTGAGAAACCTTGGTTGTCTCATAAGGATCTCTAATACTAATACTAAGATTACCACAACCAGGAACTAAATTAACAATAAAACAGGGGGTTTGTTTATGAAGAAAACGATTTCTATTGGGGGTTTTATCAAATTAGAGAGACAATCGATTCACCGGTTTCCGGGTGCTCGTCTTGGATTTATCATCGCTTCCAAATAATCGTGCAAGACTCGTTCAAGGTTTCAGTTCCTAATTGATATTAAACTAATCAAGCATGCATCAACTAGTTTATACTAATTCTCATCGTTTTAAAAGCATGCGTCAAAACAGCGTGTTCAATCAATCGTGATGGTGAACAAGCGCCACTAAACACAACTGATATCATAACTGAATTCAATCAATCCTCAATCAATTCCTACTCGAATTAAATAAAACAAGCGATTAAATAACTCGAATAGTTAATAGTTGCAAAAACAGATTCACATATAAACAAGCGCCATACGTAAACGATTCGCATATTGCAAGTAAACCGAATCTGGGTAATTAAGCATCACAGAAAGACGAAACTTGCAAACAAATAATTCAAATGTGGAATTGATAGAGAAGAAAGGACTGAAAACTAAAAACAAATTAGACGAAATAACATTAGACACCGAACCTCAAAATCCGTAAAATGACAGTCTTCCATCGATGAATCGACTTAGGAGTTTAGGCTTCCATGGAGGCTAGAGCACAAAAGTTTTGTAAAGTTGTATGATAATGCGTAAGTGATAACTCTATTTTATATAGAGTTATTTGCGCATCTAAACCTAAATAATTGCTTAATTCTAAGTAATAATAAATAAGAAATATAACTAAATAAATAAAATAACAACATTCAAAGTTCAAAGAAGGGATATGTTCATGATTAAGCATTTTGCATATATTTTGGTATTTTGATGTGTTTGTTCAGTGCACCTGCACCAGAATACAATAGTGCACCTGCACTTGAAATAGACAACAATGCATGAAGCATTCTTGGACCACCAAAATGCACCAGCCCTTAATTGATGACATCATGCTTAGTCATAAAGGCACATGCAACTTGTAAAATTCGGCGTCTACCATAAAAAGTTAGCTTTGAAGAGTCACTCACCTAGGGACACTTGTCCATCCATTAGTGGACCTCCCTTTGTGTTTTGAGTGTAGAATTCAAATTGCTTTTTGGAAGATCAGAACTCAACCCTAACTCAACTCTCAAGTTAACTTAACCCTCAAGGAAAACTCAATTTTTGAAGGCTATAAAAGGACCCTCATTTATCATTTGAAGACACACCTCAAGATATCAATAAGATACCTTAGATTAGTTTTAATTTTCGTTTTCTCTTGTAAGAAGGCAAGGAAGAACTTGACAACTTCTTTCTTTACTTCAATACAATTAAGTAGTGCTAGCTGAATGCAGTGTAGTTGATGCACCTGCATTGCTTGGAGAATACATGCAAAGGAACTTCAACCCATGTAACTTCTACCTTGTTGTTTTCTTTTGTTGTGAATTCAATTATATGAATTTGATCCATTCAGTTTATATATGTCTTGCAATGTCTAGCATGAGCTAAACTCATTTGATTGGGATGTTTTAACCCTTATAATGATCTTTTAATAAGTTATTATGTTGATATGTGATGTGTGCATTTTAGTTCTTGTTTTATACTTCTTTCAACACTTATTTTGAGGTTGATCACTTAGAATAAGTAGAGTTATAAATACAAACAAGGTTTATAACTAGAACTCAAGAACTAATATGGGTAAGTGTTTTAATTAAAGGAAACTTTGTTAAAACCATGCTAAGACCTAGACATAGGATAGCATAGTCCATAGGGTGATACTGTGGGTACTTAAAATACAGGAGTGAACTTATTTAGCATGCTTAGACATAAGAAGCTTGTAATGAAACTCTGAAGACAGTGACTGAAAAGCACACTTCTAATGCAACAGCATTCAGTGCACCTGTATCACATATAAACACAAAACTATTGAAAGTGACTTATTTGGTGAAAACATCCCAACTATCATTCTCCACCGATTTCATTCATCTTATATAACTTGTTTACATTCTGTTTGTACACCACCATCCATTATTTGTTATTTGTTTATTCAACACTAATCTCTCTATGTATACAAGCATAAAAATTAATCCAATCCCTGTGGATACGATCTCATCTTCTCAATATTAATTGTTGTAGACTGTGTACACTTGCCCATTACCTTTTGTCACACCCGAAAGAGAAGGTAAAAGACGGTTGCTCCAGCCAAGTCTATAAACCTAAAACGAAAAACCTAATTCCTTAACGGTTTTCGAGCTCAGCAAAAGAATTGTAGCTCTATTCCTTAGCTTTCCAACACATGCATGCATGCCTCAATCGGATAAACACAGCAAAAGTTATGGCCTTCAGAGTAGACAGGGGTCAATATGCAATACAAACAAGAATTAATCAAGAAATTACTATACTGCTCAAATAAGACCCAAAGTCTTGAAACGTGCTAAGACTTAAAGATTAGGAACAAAACAAATTAAAAACACCAAATGCAAAGCTATAAAGAGTGCATTAAAATGGACTGATCAAATTCCCCCGCACTTCTATTGCACTCCGGGCAAAACACCCAAAACAAGACATAAAAAACAATACATGAATTTCCAATCAACCCAAAGAATGCAAAGTCATAAGAGAGGTGTTTTTACTAGGCTTCAAGGAGAATGACAATCAGGGATAGCACTTAATTACAATCAAGGCAAACAAGAGAATAGAGCACTAGAGTGAATCATAAGTGATGAGTCCTTGCAGGATATGTATTAGTAATGCTCTTTATCACTCAAGTGTCTAGGCTTGTGTTTACTCTTATATGTATAATAAGCACATCAATCAAAGTTAGCACTACCATATGTTTGACAAGCTTCTAACATCCACACTTAAGAACACATGCACATAAGATCAAAAGGACTTTATAAGGGTTGTAATGGGGCCAAGGTCAAGGTGAGATAATCCTAAGGGGGAACTAGGCTAAAAAGAATCAAAGAAGATAAAGAAGCAATGAAAATCAATTGTAGAATGAGCATGAGAGGGTCCAACTTCAACAAGGTATGATGAATTTCTCTATTTTGATATACTTCTCCGCATAACTCTCTCCACACAATTTTCACTCTTCTTGAAACAAAAATGAAAAGATATATACACTTTTCATTTTTTTTCTTTTTTTCTTTCTTTCTTTCTTTTTTCTTTTTGGGGAGTATTTTTCTATACAAATGTACTTGCCAAAATTTCTATTGAGAACTCATGAACTAACCCAAGTGAGAACCACAATTGCAATAATTTGGACACCCCCACACTTATGGATTTGACAATTTTCAATTCAAAGCTCCTTTACCCTCTAAGATTGGGCAATAACATTGTTTTTCACTTTTGGGCTTGTAATGAGCTATAAAACAAAGAATGAGATAAAAGGCTCAAAGGGGCTTACACAAAGGGATAAATTTAGGGTAGACTTATTTGGTAGTAGCTAAAAAAAACAGAATTGCCTAGATCATTTCAAACATGCATGTGAACAAGTGTTTCAGCAAGAATCAAGTCAAGTTCTAGAGTAACTAACAAACATGGCTGAGTCACACACAAGAAACGAGAGAATGGCAAAATGTAGTCCATCCAATAAAAGGCTCAATAACATTTATTTTATTTTTATTTTAATAAGGAGAACTGAAAAACATACCAAAAATTAAAAGAAATAGACAAACTACGAAGCTACTAAAAGACACCCCCCCACACTTAAATCATATATTGTCCTCAAGTCAAACATTAGTGTAGGTGGGATGTTCCAATTAGAGTTCTCTTATGGTTTCATCTTCAATTGCAGAACTCTCTTGGAATAACTTGATACGCTTTCTATCGACTTTGAAAACTTTGTTTGTCGCCTCACTTTTTATTTCCTCTACATCAGAGAAAAAATGTTAGTAATAACAAGAGGACCAATCCACTTGGATCGATGTTTCCCAGCCATAATTTTCAGGCGGGGTCTGAACCATAAAACTCTATGCCCAATGGAGAACTCCTTTCTGGAAATCATCGTATCATGCTTAGCTTTCAACACTTTCTTGGCAGGAATGCTCGTCAAGGTTAAACCAATGTCACTCCTATCTTTCCTTAGGATTGGCGGCTTCTCTTCTTGTTCAGATTTAAGCCCTGCTACGTTAGTCTCATGAAGCTTCCCTCTCCCCTCGGAATATGTAAAACTAAAAATTTTAGAGGGTGGTTCAAGCTCTAAAACAAAGGGTTGCTCAATGGCAGCAGCTACATCTACAATGTCGGCTATCGGAAGTGTGTCAACCTGCAAAGTATCAACTAAACCATCAAGCAATTCAATTTTACAAAGGGAAAGCTCTTTCATGGGGTGTTTCTTAACATTAAAGATGTTGAATTTTTCAGTGGTATCACCAAATTCCATGGATAGATTCCCTGCATGTACATCAATTTTGGTTTTGGCAGTCCTCAAGAATGGTCTACCTAAAATGATAGGCGACCTGCTGGACTTAGTTTCTTCCTCCATGTCTAGAATGTAAAAATCTGCAGGAAAGATCAAATTATTAACTTTAACAAGAACATCCTCAACCAGTCCACAGGTCGAGCATTGCTTCTATTTGCTAGCTGGATGGTAACACCTGTTTTCTGCAAAGGTCCAAGAGCAAGAGAGTTAAAAATAGATGTGGGCATTACATTGATTGAAGCTCCTAGATCTAGCATGGCATCATCAAACTGACCGTTGCCTATGGTGCATGGAATGGAGAAAGTTTCTGGATCCTTGCACTTCTGGGGCATGGGCAACATGAGGGCATAAACATTATACCCCATGTTGACTTTTTCAATTCCTTTCAGTCTTCTCCTTTTCTTGTATGTGAACAACTCTTTCAAAAATCTGGCATATTTTGGAATCTGCTTAATTACCTCAAGAAGGGCAATGTTGACATCCACCTTCCAAAAAGTATCTAAGATCTCACTATCCCTATCTGCCTCATCTCGTTTTTCAGTCATTGATGCTCTTTGAGGGAATGAGAGTGGTGGTATGTATTCCTCATGATCAACAGGTTCAGGTGCTTTTCTATTTTTAAAAACAACAGTTTCAGGCACCTTTGGAGTGTCAACAGCCTTCCTAGATCTCAATGTGATAGCACTAACATTGGGATTTGGCGCATTCGGATTAACCACAACTTGAGCAGAAAGTTGGTTTACCCCCCAAGCTTGCATATGATTAATTGTGGTAGTCATCTGTCCCATTTTTGTTTGCAAATTCTGAATTGAGGCATCTGTTCTCTGTTGGAACTGGAGATTCTGGGTAGCCATCTGCTTAACTAGATCCTTTAATGAAGGTTCAGCCATGGCAGCAACTTGTTGTTGTGTAGCTGGATTTCCCCATCTAAGGTTTGGATGATTCCTCCAGCTTGGGTGGTACCTGTTAGAAGACATATCAACATTGGCTTGAGGGTTAAATATATTAGCTGCATATGCTTGAGGGGTATCAGCATTAGGATCCTCTTGCAGTGTAGGACAAGAATCTGTGGGGTGCTCTAGAGAGGTGCAAATACCACAAACCCTTGCTCTTTGACTTGTTGCCAATTTTTTTACCAAAACTGTAAGTTCATCCAACCTGTTTTCTAAGCGCTTATGATCAGCGGCCTGTATCTCATTTACTTCGCTTGTTAGAACTGCAAAATTGCTTCTAGTTGTAAATTGTTGGGAGTTAATGGACATATTCTCTATTAAAGCTCTTTCATCTGTTGGGGTCTTGTCTACAAGTGCACCTCCACTGGCAGCATCCATAATATTTCAGTCCATGGGCAATAAACCCTCGTAGAGATATTGGATGAGTAGTTGCTCAGAGATTTGATGATGAGGGCAGCTTGCACACAATTTCTTGAATCTCTCCCAGTATTCATGTAAAGACTCAGTGGAGTTTTGTCTAATACCACATTTCTTTTCTGATTGAAGCTGCTCTGGATGCAAGAAAGAACTTCTCTAGGAACAACTTTTTCAAGTCATTCCAATTTTCAATAGAACCTGGTTGGAGGTAATACAACCAATGCTTGGCTACATCTTGGAGTGAGAAGGGGAAGGCCCTCAGTTTAATGTGTTCCTCTGCAACTCCCTGAGGCTTCATGGTTGAGCACTAAACTTTAAGATGTTTGTGTGGATCATCACCTGCAAGACCACTAAACTTTGGCAAGAAGTGTATTAAACCAGATTTCAATTCAAAAGGAACAACAACATCAGAATAATTAATACACAAAGCATTGTTAGTAACATCAGGTGCGACAAGTTCCCTAAGTGTTCTACCAACCATGTTAACAGAATCAATATCAGAATGTTAATCAAAGAGATTATGACTAAAAATGTTATCACTATCACTACCACTAGCTTCTATATGATCCCTAAGTCTACGATGCAATGTTCTCTCGATTTCAGGGTCAAAAGAGGGCAAGTTAATAGTATTGGACCTGGTCATGCACTGTATGCAACAAGAATTAAGAAAATACAACAATTCTAGAAATACCAACTATGTCCTAATGCTAAAATGAGTGCAGAAAGTAGAAAACCAATAAAATCTAATCAAACAAAATTAAAAACAGTACTAAATATCTAAATAAATCAAAAGAAAAATACGCAATTTTTTTTGTATTTTTCGAAGATATGAAAAATTAAAACATTTACTTAAAAATAGAAAACGAGCGAATTGGAGATTTTTACGCTACAACTCACATTTATGGAAGTCCGATTCCTTGATTTATTTCAGATTTGTTGGTAAAATTTCGGAGCAATGGGAGAAGATCACCTGAAAACCTTTTTTTTTCACCTAGTCAGCAACAAAACTGAACGGGTCTGAAACAAAAAGAACTTGCAAAGCAAAAAAACTCAAAGACAAATGTTAGTGGTTAGTAAGGTCCTGAAGTTGGCAATCCCTAATTAGAGATCCCCGGCAACGGCGCCAATTTGACCAGTGGTCGTACGCGGGCAAAACAATTAAAAAGGATTTAAACTGTAGTATAAGGTGAGAAACCTTGGTCGTCTCACAAGGATCTCTAATACTAAGATTACTACAATCAGGAACTAAATTAACAATAAAACAGGGGGTTTGTTTATGAAGAAAACGATTTCTATTGGGGGTTTTATCAAATTAGAGAGACAATCGAGTCACCAAGTTCCGGGTGCTCGTCTTGGATTTATCATCAGTTCCAAATAATTGTGCAGCCTTCCACCAATGAATCGACTTTGGAGTTTAGGCTTCCATGTAGGCTAGAGCATAAAAGTTTTGTAAAGTTGTATGATAATGCGTAAGAGAATGTAAAAGACGGCTGCTCCAGCCAAGTCTATAAGACTAAAATGAAAAACCTAATCCCTTAATGGGATCTTGAATAAAAGCCCGTTAACAAACTAAAATTCGGCGCGAAACCCGTTTTACATTAAACTGCTTCGGTATTTCGCCATTTTTGCCTTTAAGACTTCCGAATTGGTTTTTGTGCTCAACAGAAGAATTGTAGCTCGATTCCTTAGCTTTCCAACGCATGCTCGTACATGTCAATCGGATAAACACAACCAAAGTTATGACTTGCAGAGTAGACAGGGGTCCATATGCAATAAAAACAAGAATTAATCAAGAAATTACTATACAGCTCAAATAAGACGCAAAGTCTAGAAAAGTGCTAAGACTTAAAGACTAGGAACAAAACACAAATAAAAACACCAAATGCAAAGCTATAAAGAGTGCATTAAAATGCACTGATCAAATTACCCCACACTTAAGCTTTTGCACTTCGGGAAAAACACCCAAAACAAGACACAAAAAACAATACATGAATTTCCAATCAACCCAAAGAATGCAAGTCATAAGAGAGGTGTTTTTCCTAGGCTTCAAGGAGAATGACTTTCAGAGATAGCCCTTAATTACAATCAAGGCAAACAAGAGAATAGAGCACTAGAGTGAATCATAAGTGATGAGTCCTTGCAGGATATGTATTAGTAATGCTCTTTATCACTCAAGTGTCTAGGCTTGTGTTTACTCTTATATGTATAATAAGCACATCAATCAAAGTTAGCACTACCATATGTTTGACAAGCTTCTAACATCCACACTTAAGAACACATGCACATAAGATCAAAAGGACTTTATAAGGGTTGTAATGGGGCCAAGGTCAAGGTGAGATAATCCTAAGGGGGAACTAGGCTAAAAAGAATCAAAGAAGATAAAGAAGCAATGAAAATCAATTGTAGAATGAGCATGAGAGGGTCCAACTTCAACAAGGTATGATGAATTTCTCTATTTTGATATACTTCTCCGCATAACTCTCTCCACACAATTTTCACTCTTCTTGAAACAAAAATGAAAAGATATATACACTTTTCATTTTTTTCTTTTCTTTTTTTTCTTTTTTTCTTTCTTTCTTTCTTTTTTCTTTTTAGGGAATATTTTTCTATACAAATGTACTTGCCAAAATTTCTATTGAGAACTCATGAACTAACCCAAGTGAGAACCACAATTGCAACAATTTGGACACCCCCACACTTATGGATTTGACAATTGTCAATTCAAAGCTCCTTCACCCTCTAAGATTGGGTAATAACATTGTTTTTCACTTTTTGGCTTGTAATGAGCTATAAAACATAGAATGAGATAAAAGGCTCAAAGGGGCTTACACAAAGGGATAAATTTAGGGTAGGCTTATTTGGCTAGTAGCTAAAAAAACAGAATTGCCTAGATCATTTCTAACATGCATGTGAACAAGTGTTTCAGCAAGAATCAAGTCAAGTTCTAGAGTAACTAACAAACATGAGTGAGTCACACACACGAAAGGAGAGAATGGCAAAATGTAGTCCTAAAAGGCTCAATTCTCACCAGGGACATTGACTATCACAAATGATGCAAAATTTAGTGCTCATATCCAACTTATAATGCCAAGAGCAACAAGAAATCAATCAAATCATGTCAAAACACCTGTTGTCTTAGAATAGTAACATCACTCACAACTTGTACAAACCAAGAACTCATGGAAAAACATGCTAAAATAACATTTTTTTTAAATAAGGTGAACTGAAAAACATACCAAAAATTAAAAGAAATAGACAAACTACTAAGCTACTAAAAGACACCCCCCCCACACTTAAATCATACATTGTCCTCAAGTCAAACTTCAGTGTAGGTGGGATGTTCCAATGAGAGTTCTCTTATGGTTTCATCTTCAATTGCGAAACTCTCACGGAATAACTTGAGACGCTTTCCATCGACTTTGATAACTTTGTTTGTCGCCTCACTTTTTATTTCCACTACCCCATGAGAAAAAATGTTAGTAATAACAAAAGGACCAATCCACTTGGATCGATGTTTCCCAGCCATAATTTTAAGGCGGGGTCTGAACCATAAAACTCTATGCCCAATGGAGAACTCCTTTCTGGAAATCATCTTATCATCTTGAGGTAGGTGTAGTTCGACTCGTCTGGTTCATGAATTGACTCGATATATATATATATATATATATATATATATATAGTATTATTTTACCATTTTTTATTTCAATATGATCTCTCATTTTTCATGTTATGCATTTTGTGTTTCTAGAGCAAAGTTTTTTGTATATTGGTTAGTACAATTTATTTAGCATCAATTATTATATCGTTATACTATTCTCAAATTGGTTTATTATTATTATGCTTATTTATATTTTTTATTAAACACATGACATAGGTAAACAAAAATGTTATAATTATATTTATAATTTCAATTTGGTAATATAAGACTCTTAAAGAAAAGTTAACACAACCAACTACTTTTTTAGACACCAACAATTGTTCTGTAGGATCCCATTCTTGCATTAAGCTAATTGGTTGTTTAAATCCATTTCATGAAACTGTAGATTTAAGTATCTGTTGAATCAGCTAACGAAAGACTAGCAACGTGGGAATGAAAAATAAAAAAGACCAATTAATGACCCCGAAAAAATTTTCAATTATGATCAAGTACTGAAAAATTGGCAAAACTGGCGCATGGGAATACTTTTGGAATTTTAATGGGCAGATACGGGAAAAATGCTAGGCCATAAAAATTGGAGAGAATGTTGTATGAAAAATGGGGGAATATTAAATGGCATTAATCTTTGAAAAGTTGGATAAGGGGTACTAGTTGAAAGATTTTTCAAGGAACATATAGGCAAGACAACATCTGTTGTTGTGTATTGTTGTGAAACTGCCAGCGCATTTTGTAAAGGCATATGAGACAAAATAAATGTGTTGTATTAGTATAGTACAACTCTGGTGCAGACTATTACGTGGAATGAGTGGGGTGAGGTGCTTTTTTGTGTGAGCAGAAATGGATGACACGTGACGCATAATGGTTGGTTGCTATCTGTGCACACAGATTTTGATTCTTTTGTACGGTGAAGATTTTTCACCGAGAAACAAATTTTCATCTGACCTTTTTGTGAAAGGGTGAGCTGGATTGTTATTTCTAGATGGAGATGTACCAAAGAGAATTTTCTCACCGTCCTATACACACAAAATGAAATCCTCAGATTGTACCTTACAGGCCAAATGCAAGTCTGATGTTGAGTACTGATCTGGTGGTTCCAAAGGAAGCTGCGGTGGTAGGAGTGATACGCCATCTAGTGGTTCAGAAGGTGGTAGTGTAGAGGTTGGACATGCAGATGTTTACATTTCGACAGTGGTGTTAATGCTCGGATTCGGTGGCTTCAACGACGACAACCACAGAGGTGCGGGCTGAAACTCCATTGGCAATCTCTTGACGTACGAATCCGGAGGTTTTGGAGACGGCACAGGCCGTTGTCGAAAGAAGGGTGGTGGTGGAGCGAGAAGACTTATGTTTGTGATATTTGGGCTTGTTGACAAATCTCAATCAAGAGTCTTCTCCAGCTATTTCGGCGGCGACGGCGGCGACAACGGTGAGTTTGCAGTGTTCTCTGATAGTAACACATTGTTGTAACTTACTGAATCTTGGAAGGCTTCGCTAAGAAGCATTAGTCTTCCTGTGTGACTTGATAGTTTTAATCAATAGAGAAAAAGTAATTGTTTCCCTCTCTTTGAGTGTTGGAGATGAGAGTGTTGGTGTGACATCAAAAACCTTCTTAGGAGTTAAAGTTATGATGGTTTGGCAGTCCGGTGTGGGATTCGTATGGCTACGACTGTAGAAGCTCAAAGGTAGTGTTTGTGAGGCGGTGGTGTGGGTGGAAGAAAAAATGGTGTGGGTCGTGTTGAGTACGAGTTGCAGATAAAAGGAAGTGGATGAGGTCCATGGTAAGGTGGTGGTGAATGTGTGAGCCCCAGGTGGTATGAGTTGAATGGTAATGGCTATGAGGATTTAAGGTTAGAGTAATGAGTGTTGGATGCTGGTTTAAGGAGGTGTATGAACTCCATGGTGATGTCGTGGTGTGTGTGTTGACACTACGCCAAAAGTAACTTTTAATATCGGACATTCAATAGCGCTTAATACAAGAAGCGCTATTATATATGACACAGAGATTTTATATACGTTTCATAGGGCAGGTGCTATGGAAAGTCTTAACTTTGACAGCGCTTATTGTAGAAAGCGCTGTTAAAGTGTGTTTCATATTTTTAAAAAGAACGATAATAGCGTGCGTTTGGGGAGGCGCTATATCATATATGGAACTTTAATAGCGCTGGTCAAACAAGCGCTAATAAAGGTATAAGTGGGATTAAAAAAAAGTGAAACCGTCGTCTAAGTCTCATTATGCCTCTCGACTATCTATCTGCTCTCTCATATGAGCTCTCTACTTGCCACTACCTTGACCCGTGATGCTGGCCGCCTCCCCCTGCTCTTTCGACCGGCAACCCAGCCTTCCTTCTCCGACCACCACACCATGGCTGGCGCAACATCCTTCTATTCAGGTTTGTTTCCCCAATATCTCCACCCTAATGTAGATAATTTCCTCCAATTTCTCTGCCCTAATTTTTAGTTCATATCTTTGTACATCAATCGAATTGGACCGGAAGAGCAAGCAATTGACAATTGATATTTTCAATTGTTGGGTCGTCAGAGAAAAAAGGAACAAAAACTGTAAAAAGATGAGAACGTGAGAGATGGGGAGGGGTTGAAAACGGAGAAGAAGGAAGGGGAAACTGACAATGAGAAAAAGACATGAATAAACCATACGATGGTGAGAAAGAAGAGAATAGACGAAGAATGAAGAAGGAAGCGGGAGAGAACGTCGTCGGCCGGGCTTGGAGACAAAGGGAGAAAAACGAAGAAGAAGAAGTACACCGACATCTGTTTTTCCGTTTACGCTCCTCCTTATGAGTTTGTCTTGATGTTTCTGCTCCCTCATTTCCTTATGAGTTTGTCTTGACTGGTTTAAAGGTAACACTAACACAATTGTCACAATATGGTAAAATGATTCTCTAACTTTATTGATAGTGTAATCATAGTATATATACAGATTGAATGAAGTAAATGAACTAAGCCTAAAATAAATGAAGCTAAAACTAATACATAGTAAAATTAACATTTACAATATCATTTACACAATAAATATATCATCTAACAGCCCCCCCTCAAGCTAAACAATGAATATCTTTCATATTGAGCTTGGAGATGAACTGCTCAAACTGGGATGGATGTAGAGGCTTAGTGTACACATCTGCAAGTTGAGCCTTTGTAGGAATAGGCAAGAGATGAATGGTACCATCTTGGACTTTATCACGAACTAAATGACAATCCAACTCTATGTGTTTTGTGCGTTCATGAAAGATAGGACTCTGGGCAATAAGAATTGCTGATTTATTGTCACAAAATACAGAGACAGCAGTGGAGTGAGGCTGATAAAGATCCTTCGGAAGATACAAAAGCAACTGAGTTTCTGAGGTAGTGATGGCAAGAGCACGATACTCTGCCTCAGATGATGATCGTGAGACAACACTTTGTTTCTTTGATTTCCAGCTGATCAAAGAAGAACCATAGAAGATGCAAAATCCTGTTGTAGACCTTCTGCTGTCAAGGCAAGCAGCCCAGTCAGCATCACTGAAAGCAGTGAGTTTTCTATCAGATTCAACAGCAAAGAAAATTCCATGACCAGGGCAAGACTTCAGATACTTCAACACATGTAGAGTAGCCTCCATATGAGGAATGAGAGGGTTAGCAATGAACTGGCTAAGTTTATTGATAGCATAACATACATCAGGCCTTGTATTTGTCAAATAGATGAGCCTGCCAAGAAGGCGTCTGTATTGAGTTGGATCCTCCATAGGATCACCAACATGAGCACTCAACTTCTAATTGGGAACCATAGGTGTGGAGACAGGTTTGCAAGCAAGGAGCCTTGCCTCTTCAATTAATTCAAGAGCATATTTTCGTTGGGAAACAACAATTCTAGAGCATATCTTCAAGACCAGTAGTTGAACGTGCAACTTCAAACCCAAGAAAAAATTTTAGAATGCCTAAATCTTTAATTCTGAACTCATTGTCCAGAAGCTTTTTAATTCTGTGAATTTCATCCAAACTGTCACCTGTCAAGACAACATCATCTACATAGATGAGCAGAATAGTAATTGTTGAATCTGAATGTTTGATTAAGAGAGAGTAGTCATGTTTTGATTGAACAAAACCCAAGGGAAGAAGGAAAGAAATGAGCTTAGCATTCCATTGTCTACTTGCTTGCTTCAAACCATATAGTGACTTTTGAAGCTTGCAAACCTTATTAGGAGAAGAGTTAGGAATGCCTTGAGGAATCTTCATGTATACCCCCTCTTGAATATCACCATGAAGAAAGGCATTATTGACATCCAATTGATGGAGATGCCAATTGTGAGAGGCTGCCAGAGTAAGAACAAGCCTGACAGTTGTCATCTTGACCACAGGAGAAAATGTCTCAGAATAGTCCACCCCCTCAAGTTGAGTGAATCCCTTGGCCACTAACCTAGCATTGTACCTCTCTATAGAACCATCAGCACGATGTTTGATCTTATAAACCCATTTGCATCCTATAGGATGTTTGCCAGGAGGCAAATCAGTAATGACCCAAGTAGAATTCATGTCAAGAGGTTGAATTTCTTTTTGCATAGCATCTAACCAACATTGATGTTTGGAAGCTTGAGCAAAAGTCTTGGGTTCAATATGAGTGCTAATGGCTGAAATGAACATTCTATGGGAAGCAGAGAGATCAGTATATGAAACATAGTCAGAATAGGATATTCAATACCTGAGCATGATTGATCAACAGAAGAAATAGAGAGCATTCCACAATGAAAATCTTGGAGGTATGAGGGTTTGGTTTTGACTCTAGTGGATGTTCTAAGAGGTGTAGGAGGTTCAATGGTAGTTTGAGGTTCTTGAAGGTGTTTATGGGAGGAAGAGGAGGAATCAACAGTGACCGTTTTTGGTAAGTCAGGTGAAGTAGGTGGTGGGGAGGGGTCGCATGATATGATGGAGGAAGATGAGTAGGAACACATATCAGTGAGGACTATTTTAGTAGGAGGGATTGATGTAGATGTGGATGGTGTTATGGAGGATGAATTGGAAGGATAAGGGAAAATATTTTCATAGAAAGACACATTCCTAGAGAGAAAAATTTCATGATTGTGAAGATCAAAAAGAAGGTAACCCTTGACACCTTGAGAGTGACCAATATGGATGCATTTTCATGCTCTAGCAAGAAAATTTGTTCTGTGAGCAGAGAGAGTGGTGGCATAGCAAAGAGAGCCAAAGACTCTTAGCGGGGACAAATCTGGTGTTTTATTGTAGAGAAGAAAATAAGGTGAGTTGCCATGGAGATTTGTTGAGGGAATACGGTTAATGATGTGAATAGCATGACATATAGCAAAATCCCATAATTAGAGGGGTAAATGAGATTGAAACATAAGAGAACGTGCAACACTTAAAATTTGTGATGCTTACCTTCAAATATACCATTTTGTTGTGGGGTTTCTACACAATATTTTTGATGAATAATGCCCTTAGCAAGATAAAATTCTGGAATGGCAAATTCAACACCATTATCAGATCTAATAACTTTGATGGCAATGTTAAACTGTGTTTGAACAAAAGCAACAAACGGTGTGAGGTGGTTTCTAGTATCAGATTTTGCCCTCATTAGCTTAATCCAAGTGAACCTAGACTTATCATCAACAATAGTTAAAAAGTATTTGTTTCCATTCATAGATGGGGTGGCAAATGGACCCCAAATGTCAACATGAATCATATAAAAAATGTGTAGTGAAGGTGATTGGTGAATTGGAAAGGCAAGTTTCTTTTGTTTGGCATAATGGCAAGCATCACATATTTCATTTGATATAGAAGGCATATTACAATGTTGTTTTTGTATGAGGCTGTAAACTGTGGGGGAGGGGTGTCCTAAACGATTATGCCAAATATCTGTATGAACAGAAGCAACAGAAACAGAATTACAATGAATGGAATTAGACTTAGCTGAAAAAGAAAGGGGTGAGATCTTCATTGTGTAAAGCTTTCCATCTCTTTTAGCATGGCCAATCACTCTCTTGGACCTGTAACACAGCACAATCACCATCAAATAGAGTTTGACAATTAATAGTATCAGCAAGTTGTCCAACAGAAATGATGTTATAATTGAAATTAGGCACATAATAGACATCATATAGAGTGATTGTTGGAGTTAGATAGATGGTGCCCTTTTAGTGTGTATATCTTGTGTCTCTAGAAGGTAATGTGATGAGCAGAGGTTTAATAGCAAAGAATGTTGAGAAGAACTCAATGCAGGAGCATATGTGGTCAGTAGCTCCAGTGTCAACGAGCCAAGTGACAATCCAGGCAGCAAAGGAAGGGTGTATACCTAAAGGTGCAGTGAGCACATTGTTTACACTGACCATGTTTGCTGTAGCTGTGGCAGTTGGAGAACTGGCAGGAAGAAGAGACAACAGACTCTGAAGTTGCTCTGCAGTGAGATTAACAGGTGAAGAAGCAGGTTGTGAAGCAGTAGATGATTCTTCTACAGAAACATTATTCACAGCCTTGGCATTGTGCTTAAAACCCGGAGGATAACAATGTTTCTTCCAACAAGTGTCCACTGTATGATTAGTACGATTGCAGTGAGTGCATAGTCGATTACCACGCGGAGGATAGGGCTTTCCTTTTGCCATGAGCCATGGAAGGAGGTGTAGAGGTTTGCACAGCTGCAACAGAGATTTCTGGCACAACTGGAGCTCCAATTTGACGTTCCTGTTGTAAAATCATGGCATATGCCTTCGCAAGTGGAGGAAGAGGCTCCATAAGCAAGATCTGAGATCGCACAGCAGCAAAATTATCATTCAATTCTTGCAGAAACGACATCACAGCATCACGTTCATAATCAGAAACAGTCTTCGCGACGTGGCAGCAACAGGTGCCGGGAGGAGCAAGACAAGCAGGAATTGGACGATAATTGCAGAGTTCATCCCATAGAATACGCATTTTGGTGAAATAAGCAGTGGCAGAAGTCTCACCTTGCTTCAACGAGAAAATGTCGTAGTGAAGGTGAGTGATGCGAGTGTTATCACCTTGAGAGAATCGGTTGCGCAATTCCTTCCAAACATTGTAGGCATCGGTGATCTAGAGAATACTGGAGGAGATCTCCGTAGAAACGGAGTGATTGATCCATGATAGATTCAACACATTGCATGGTTTCCACAATGCGAATTTTGGATCGGAAGCGTCAGGGCGAAGAATTGATCCATCCACGAACGAAAACTTGTTCTTCATCTCCAGCGCCATAGTCATGGCCTGGATCCAGCAGTGATAGTTCAATCCATCGAGCACCGGAGTGACGAGAACGAGAGAGGGATTCTCATTAGGGTGGATGTAGTAAGGATCCGAATAATCATGAGGTTTGGAATTACACCGGCGAGGAGTTTGCAGCGATGATCAATTGGAATGATCGGAGTCATCGCATGAAGATCCAGAAGAAGAACCTTTGTTAGAAGCCATGAAAGCTTGAAACAGAAAAACGATTACGAGAGGGAAACGAGAGAGAAGTGTTTGGAGAGAGAGTTTTTCACTAATACCATGTCACAATATGGTAAAATGATTCTCTAACTTTATTGATAGTGTAATCAGAGTATATATACCGATTGAATGAAGTAAATGAACTAAGCCCAAAATAAATGAAGCTAAAACTAATACATAGTAACATTAACAATTTACAATATCTTTTACACAATAAATATATCATCTAACAGGTTTGAGAACTCCTGGCTTGAGAAAGATAATCTTGAAGAAGTGGTGGTCAAAGGGTGGGGTGTTGGTGAAGGTTTGGATCTTGTAAACAGGTGGAAAGCGTGCACTGAGGAGATGAATGTGTGGGGAAGATCTCTTAGACTTCATTTCCGGGGTGACATTGAACGTTGCAAGAAAGAGTTAGAGGCTTTGCGTGTTCTAGACTCAAATGAAGCTGCTATCCGTTACAATGAAGTCAATCAAAAGTTATCTCGCCTCTTAGCACAAGAAGAGGCATTTTGGAAGCAAAGAGCAAAGGTGTTGTGGCTAAAAGAGGGTGATTCCAACTCTCATTTTTTCCATGCATGTGCGTCGGCCAGGAAGCGCATGAATGAGATCCGTTCTTTGACCAGGGAGGATGGTTCGCAAGCTACTACTCAAGAGGATATTGCTACCACAGCCAGGGACTACTTTGATAATCTTTTTGCGGCAAATAGCTCTTCTTTCTCGCAGGTTGTTGATGTCATTCCTACAATCCTCTCCCTTGAGGCTAATGATACGCTTATTAGGGAATTCACAAAAGAGGAATTTGGGCAAGCACTCCAGCAAATGCATAAGGACAAAGCACTAGGATCGGATGGGTTGAACCCAGCTTTCTACAAGCGTTTTTGGCACCTATGTGGTGATGAGGTTTATCACGCAGGACTTGCTTGGCTTGAACAAGGGTACTTTCCTTCTCACTTGAATGATACTAATGTTGTTCTTATTCCGAAAAAACAAAATCCCTCTTCTATGAAAGATTTGCGCCCCATTTCCCTTTGCAGTGTTGTTTATAAAATTCTCTCTAAGGTGTTAGTAAATCGTTTGAAACCACTTCTTTCTAAGTGTATCTCTCAAGAACAATCTGCTTTTGTTGCAAATAGATCAATATTGGATTATGTCATGGTAGCTATAGAAATTATTAATCACATGAAATGCAAGGCTAGTGGTTGAGAGGGGGAAGTCGCTTTCAAAATTGATATTAGCAAAGCTTATGATAGAGTCAGTTGGGAGTATTTAATGGATGTCCTCCTCAAGATGGGGTTTAATGCTAGATGGGTGGGATGGATGATGATGTGCCTAAATTCTGTGGAGTGTCAGATTATTGTTAATGATGATAGTGTGGGTCCTGTGAAACCTGGTAGGGGACTCCGTCAGGGGGATCCTCTATCACCATACTTATTTATTATTGCAGCAGAGGGTCTCACAAGGCTCATCAGAAAGGCGGAAGGGAGAGGGGACTTGCATGGTATCAAAGTGTGTAGGGGTGCCCCGGTCCTTACACATTTGTTATTTGCTGACGATTGCTTTCTCTTTTTTAGGGCCAATGAAAGGGAGTGCAGGGTGATGAATTAGCTTCCGGTCAAGCCATCAACAAACAAAAGTCAGAAATATTTTTTAGCAAAAATACCTCTAGTGATACTCGGGCGCTGGTTTTTAGTATTTTGGGTGTGACCGAATGTCTTGGTACCGGGAAATATCTTGGTCTTCCCTCCATGGTGGGGAGAAAGAAGAAGGCTATTTTCAACTATCTTAGAGACAGAGTGTGGAACAAAATACAAGGTTGGACTGGGAAGCATTTATCTAAGGCGGGCAGAGAAGTTCTTGTCAAGTCTGTGGCCCAAGCTATTCCTACATACTGCATGAGTACGTTTCTCATCCCTAAATCTCTAGGGGAAGAAATGGAACGCATGATTAATTCCACTTGGTGGGGATCTAACAGAGCACAAGGAAGAGGTATTAATTGGCTGAAGTGGGACAAATTAGCTATGAGGAAGGAACATGGAGGATTGGGTTTTCGACATTTCCAGACCTTCAATTTGGCGATGCTAGGAAAGCAAGGTTGGAAGATACTCACCAACCCAGATGCTATAATTTCACGAGTTTTCAAAGCTAAATATTTCCCTAGAGGGGACTTCTTGGGGGCACCTATTGGCCACAACCCAAGCTTTGTTTGGTGTAGCATCTGCGCTTCCCGGGTAATAGTCGGCGGAGGGTTACGATGGAAAATCGGTGACAGCTCAAATATCCGAATATGGGACGATCCATGGCTTAGAGGTAATCAAAGTCCTTATGTCTTGTCAGGTATGCATTCATCTCCACACTTGAAGTATGTTTCCGACCTCATTGATAGCAGTAATAATCAATGGAAGGAAAGCATTATTAGAGAAACTTTCAATGATGGTGATGCTAACGCCATTTTGAGGATGCCACGAATTGCAGCTGCTGAAACCGATGCTATGGTCTGGGATTTAAGTAGAAATCGGGAGTATTCGGTGAAGTCCGGGTACTATTATGCCATGGAGCATATTGTTGAAAATCATCATCTCCGGGTGGAAGGTAACTGGTCCGAAATATGGTCTCTCAAGGTTCCACAGAAGCTGAGAATTTTATTATGGCACATCGTTCGCGGTTGTTTACCAACCCGTGAACGTCTCGTTGAAAAGCAAGTTAATTGCTCTCCTATTTGTCCTATGTGTAGTGAGGTCTTTGAGAACGAATGGCATATTTTCTTTGGGTGTAGGAAGGTTCAACAGGTGTGGGAAGCTGCTGGTTTGTGGGATAATATTGATGAATTGTATGAAACTGTGGCTGGTTCTGCAGAGATGGTTTTTCAGCTCCTGGACGTCTTGGACAGCAACCAGAAAGTGGATTTCGCAGCAGTTATTTGGAAGCGCAGAAATGATATGGTATGGAACTCCCACGATAGACCAATTCTTGTTGCTTTACATGAGGCACGTACTGTGGTCGTGGACTGGACAAACTCACGGCGCAACCACCAGCAGAGTCTGCCATAGCAGGCGCAGACTGTTTCCTCGGTGCAGCAACAGTGGCGCAAGCCGAGAGCTGGGCGCATCAAATGTAATATTGATGGGGCTTAGTTTGCGAATGAATCCAGATGCCACTACAACAGATTTGGGGATGGGCAGCGTTTTTTTTAGCCATGGGCAGCGTTTCTGAGCGCTGCTAAATTTGGCGCTGGTGATTCCTCCCCAAAAATGGGCAGCGTTTGAGAAGCGCTGCTCATTAATAGCCATAGGCAGCGTTTGAAGGGAGAAGCGCTGCTCATTCACCTAGCGCGTTTAGCAATGGGCAGCGTTTGATAAGAGAAAGCGTTGTCCATTGCTAAACGCGCTAGGTGAATGAGCAGCGCTTGGTGGGAGAAGCGTTGCTCATTCACCTAGCGCGTATAGCAATGGGCAGCCCTTAGTAAAGGGAAGCAGTGCCCATTGCTAAACACGCTAGCTGAAGGAGCAGCGCTTCTCTCACCAAGCGCTGCTCATTCACCTAGCACGTTTAGCAATGGGCAGCGCTTCCTTCTACCAAACGCTGCCTATTGCTAAAGACGCTAGGTGAATGAGCAGCGCTTCTCCCTGCAAGCGCTGCCCATTGTATAATTTTTATTTTTCCTTTTTTTCTGTTTTTATGTATTTTCCTTTTTACATTTGATAATTTCCTGGTCATATATAGCCAATTAATACCAATCCAATCCATTATATACTAACAACATATATATAAACTAGTTATATATCCAAATGCACCAGTATGTTCACAAACCAAAACAAATTAGCTAACAAGTTATTATGTATCCAAAACTTAGCAACTTACAATATTAACAAATTAATATGTATCCAAATCAAACTCTCTAACAATATGTATCCAAAACTAGCAAGCTACTTACAATATGTACAAAAATTAAAACAAGTTAGCAACTTACATATGCATGAACCAATTCATATGCATGTATCCAAATAAAACTCTAACAATTTACAACATTACAATCTATCTAAAATCAAAAGAATTGCGAGACATAATGGCACAACTCTCCTCTAAGCTCATCAAGCTGTGGAGTAGAGTATGTCTTCCACCGACAATCGGGAAAATACTGAAATTATATAATTAAATAAAATTAGAATTGAAATATATGGTTAAATCAAAATAAAAAAGAGTTCTAAAAAGATACCTGTCTGGGGATAACCATTTGGTTGTGGGTAATAATTTCCTTCATAATAAAATAGAGGTATATATATATAAATTAAATTAACGATATAATAAAATAAAATTATAAATAAAATTATTATACATTTTAAAGATCATAAAAGTATAATAAATAAAATCTGATATGGTTTAAAGATCAGTGATCTCCCCCTGTGACATAGACTCTGATATGGTTTCCTGATTCACAAACAAAAGTATAATAAATAAAATTATTATACATTTTAAAGATCATAAAAGTTTCAAAACAATATTCAAATTTTGGAAATACTTACAATTCTGTCGGTCACCTCCTTAGTTTTGGGATCTACAACCTCCCCATCCTTTTGTCTGGCTGCTACCCACAAAAAATGTCGCTCAATGCTTTCTTTGGTAGGATCTTTCCCATTCTCCTCCAACTATATTTAAATTTACCAAATGTTAAGAAATTATAAAGCCTATGATGTAAAATAAATAAAATTATTATACATTGTTATTGTTATATTTATCTATCCAAAATAAATAAACAGACAAGAAGATGAAAACTATGTAAAATAACTACTTGGAAATAGACAAAAAGCATATGATGTAAGTCTAAATTACCTTGAGAGCTTGAGAGCTTGAGAGAGGAGGAGAGCTTGAGAGAGTATACCTGAGTGAGAGCTTCAAGTGAGAGAGCTAGGTGATGGAGAAGACCCAAAAATAAATATTAACGCTAAAACGTGCGCGAGGGAATGAAAATGAAAAAAAACCAATAGGCAGCGCTTATAAGTAAGGAGCGCTGCTCATTGCTCATATGCGTCCTCCAATAGGCAGCGTTTGGCAAGAGAGCGCTTCCCATTACTCATATGCGTCATCCAATGGCAGCGTTTGGCATGAAAGCGCAGCCCGTTGCTCATATGCGTCCTCCAATGGGCAGCGTTTGGCATGGGCAGCGTTTGGCAAGGGAGCGCTGCCCATTGCTCATATGGGTCCTCCAATGGGCAGCGTTTGGAAAGGGAGCGCTGCCCATTGCTCACATGCGTCCTCCAATGGGCAGCGTTTGGCAAGGGAGCGCTGTCCATCGTTTCGGGTTTTTCTCTTTGGCTAGCGCTTTTTTAATAAACGCTGCTCAAGGTAGCGACTTTTTTTCGCACTTCTGGCGTAGTGTGCGGTTTTGGTATTTGTCTTCGTGATCATTCCGGTAAGTTTCTTGGCGCAAAAACTGGCTGGTTTGAAGGTTTCCTTATGCCTTCTGAAATAGAAGCAATTGGCCTCTTGGAGGCTTTGAAGTGGCTGGTGCAATTGAATTTAAATGGTGTTGATTTGGAGCTTGATTGTAAGACGGTGGTGGATGCTATAAAGAGTAGTTTTATTTCCATGCATGAGTTTGGTTCAATTATTTCTCAATGTAAACATCTATTTCATAATTTAAATAACTGTGCCATCAGTTAAATTAGGAGACAAGCCAATTGTCTGGCTCATAGTTTAGCTAGGGCAGCTCAATTTTTTGCTAGTCACCATCTACACGAGTCTATTCCTCATTGTATTTCGACAATTTTAATTAATGAAATGGCTTGATTGCGTTTGCTTCAAAAAAAAAACAACAATTGTTAAGTATTGGGTTAAATATGTTTTTAGTCCCTATAAATATAGCAAATTTTGTTTTTAGTCCCTGTAAAATATTTTGGGCATTTTTAGTCCCTACATTATTTACCGTTTGCACTTTTGGTCCCTACTGTTAAGTTCCACTAACGGCGCTGACGTGGCAATGCTTAAGTGTCATGTTTTAATGAGTTGGCAACTAAGTTTTATTTCCATGTCATTATTTTAATGCCACATAAGCTACTAAAAATAATAAACAAACTAAAAACCAAAAATTAAAAAAAAACAAAACAAAAACATTTCCCAGTAACCTTCCTCTTCTTCAACACAACATCATTACTCCTAATCCCTAATTCCTCTTTCTCATTCTCACCCTTAATTCCCAGCATTCAATCATCAACGATTCACTCTAGCATAAAAATTCAATCGTGATTATTATGATTAGCTTGAAACATATCAACAGTCAAAGAGTAGATTCTGCACATTATTCATGTCATGGAGTTGGATAACGATTAAAAGCTTCTGAAGCATGAGATGAGAAAGCATCAACGGTCAAAGAGTAGATTCTGCACAAATACATGAGCACATATACAGGACTTGTTATTCCTCCGCCATAATACAACATGAAGATGGAAAAACAATCAACATGAAGGAGACACATTCAACATGAAGATGGAAAAATAGATCTGAAAAACAGAAATTTAAATCTGGAAAAAAAATAGATCTAAGAACTGAAATGAAACTGAGAAAAGCATGAAGATGAAGATTTAAACAACAACTGAAAACGGTATTGGAAATCTGAAAAATAAGAACAAATCGAAAATGGGTTTTGATTTTTACAAAAATGGGTTTAAAGGGAGAATATTTCGATTTCAATTTCGTTACTTTTCGATTTCGTTACCAATAGCAGCAATTTCATTTCCAATTATGGGAGGATTTGAGAAAGAAGGAAGAAGAAGATGCCATAGGAAAAAGATGAAGTTTTTTTTGGAGTAAAATGATGAAAATTTTTTTTCATGCAGACTTGGCACATTTAAATGACGTGGCGGCATCCAACATAGCATACCAACACATTAAAAAATGCCACGCAACCCAAGCCACGTCAGCACTGTTAGTGAAAACTAACGGCAGAGACTAAAAGTGCTAACAGAAAAATAATGTAAGGACCAAAAGTATGCAAAAAAAATAATAGGGACTAAAAACAAAATTCGCTATATTTATAGGGACCAAAAACATTTTTAACCCTTAAGTATTTACATGCCTATTTTTCTAAGAATGAGTACTCCACAATAAAATTTTAATCTTATTGTTTGCATTTAAGTATGGTTACTGTGGCTGTATGAAGTGGATAAAAATCTGGCTTATATGAGTTGCTGTTTGAGTTAGAATAGATAATAAATACTAATTGTGGGAGAAATTTATGAAATAATAATGTCTTATTAACCATTTATCTTTAGATTAAATTGTATTTTGATTATTAAGTTTGCTGGTTTATCATTCGGTTAAATCCTCGGATGTTTACGAACTCACATTGTATCATTAGTGCGTAAAAAAAATAAGTGGTGAAAAGAAATTAAGATTGTCAATTATGACTGTGGGCCCGGTTCATAGATAAGAGGTGATAAAAAACTCTTCTGAGTTTTTGAGAAGAAAGGTTATGTGAAAGTAAGGAAGAATGCATGGCCTTTTGAAGCTAGTTGACGCAATTGATACATCGGTTAGATTCGGTTTTGCTTTTATAAAGGTGTGAGGTTACTTTTGCATATGCAGAATTATCTGCATTCCATTTCAGTATCACTGTTTCACATAACTATCCATTCAATCAAATGAACAGGCAAAATAACTTAATCTGAAAGTAACCGGAAAACAAACACATTTATTTACATTAGTTAGTATCATGAGTCTACGATTTGAAGTAGAATTCTGGAACACTAGGAGGAAATGGTGAAGCCTCTGTTTAGGAATTTTAACTGATTTTTTTCGCTTGTCTCTGTTCAGAACTTAGTATCAGTAGTTTGAACACTCGAAGAACGAAACTGACTCCAAGAGAGGTTGACAAGTTATATCTGCACAATGCTTGCAATTTTGCTCAAAAATGGTGGTTTAAGCGTCAACTATATTGAAGTTGTGGCTCTCATACCTAGCAAGTTAGCTTAATTAAGTTGCATTTGTATTATCTCATTTTTTTAAAAGTACTTGTTTCGGATTGGGCCAAACTTCTCATGAAGCTTGGGCCCGGCCCATTACCGTATCCACCATGGCCGAATCCGCGTCTGAGCCATATCCAAGGGTCCGGATTCGTTCGCCCGATCCAACGGCGCAGATACGGCGCCGTACCCTATAAATGCAAGGGTCACCCACCATTTCCAAGTACGCACTTGTTACCTTCTCAAATACCTCTTCTCTTCCCTTGCTGAATTAGGCATCGAAGTGCTTGCAGGTACCCCACTCGAGGCGCGGGAGAAGACCACCTCGGCCAATCCGAGGTTCAAGTCCTACCATCCGAAGTCAACTCTTCGTCCTCACGGCACGCTTCAATCCGAGGTAACAAACCGTACTCCGGTACCGAACATTGGCGACCATAGTGGGAGTACATTCACTCCTGTCCGAACTAACATCCTCAGTTAGCCATACCCCCGTGAGGACAATCGCCCACTCGATCCCAATCTCGAGCTCAGAGTGCAAATCCCGGGGTACAACCCCAGACCACTCCTGAAGGTCATGTTCAGTCCGTCCTCGAAGAAGTCTCGGCGATTCACAGCCCTGGCCGACTTCCACAACCTGTTCCAGCTCCACCAATCAACGCCATCCCAGCACGACTCCAAGCCGTCAGCCAGCTCCTCGACGCGCTGGAGCGACGCAGTCAAGGGTTTATGCAGTACGAGATGGCCGCCGTCGCCTGAGCTGCCGCAGCTCAACTCGAGCCCGTGGACCGACTCCCCCAGTCTCCACCTCGGACCGTGGCATCTCAAAGACGTCGAACACCACCTCCTCATGCCAACATCCCAAGCGACATCTCCCCGCCGATTCGCAAAGAGAAGCGGCGTGGTAAACCCCCGACTCCACCATCACCACCGAGGTCAGAATCTCCTAATAGCACAGATAACCTTTCCTCTAACTCTTCCTCTTCGTCCAGGACCCTTCTCCCCGCAAAAGAGGAACTCACAAAGGTAAGTCCAAGAAAAAGGACGGAAGCTCCCGAGCAAGTCCATTCATCCCCGAGATCGCAAACTTTCGAATCCCAAAATCCCTGGAAAAGTCCCCCAGGCTGAACGTGTACGACGGCAGGGGCGACCCTGACGAGCATGTTGACACCTTTGACCTGATGCTTGATTATTGTGATGCCTCAGACCACGTCCGATGTAAGCTCTTCCATCTTTCCTTGAGCAAATGTGCCCTAAAGTGGTATCGTGACCTTCTGCCCAGATCACTCTCAGGCTGGAAGCAGTTCACAAAGCTATTCACGTCTCGCTTCACCGTCTCCAAGGTGAAACCCAAGTCAGAAGATGTGCTGCAGGGGATCCGGCAGGGGGAAAAGGAATCTCTAAGGGACTACATAGAGTGATACAAATAGGTAGTAGACGATGTACACAAGCTCTCCGACGACATCAAGGTTCTGTTTGTGAGGCACAGACTCCGGAAGGGTAGCCTCTTCCAGATCAGTGTCAGACTGTGCAAGCCGGGAAGCAACAGGCACTCGCTATAGCCAACCCGGAAATCAAGAAAGAACAGTAAGGGCGGCGGCCCAGGAAAGGAATTAAAAAGACAGGAAACTGAGCATTAAACTGTACCCGACCTTAATCCTTGTCTTCAATAAAAGAAAGATTATACAAGTATGCCTTCACTTTCTATTTTTATACATGAACTAACACGCAGGTTCTCCAATTCCGGCGAAGCCCCTCTTACCCGAGCTGGCCACTCGACGGATAATGGTGGGAGGCGAGGCCCATGTCCTTCCCGACTCCGAGCTTAAATGCTCAGTCCAGAGATGCACCAACGCCCACAGCGGCTCAGGTCCACAGCGACCCTTATTCTCACAACAAGCGAGCAACCTTCCCTCTGATCTCCGAGCTCCAATGCTCCATCAGTGGCCGAATGAAGAAGTCCCCAGCGGCTTCGACCAAAGACCTTCCCTCTGGTGTCCGAGCTCCGCGCTCCATCAGTGATGAAGGGACCTCTGATCTCCAAGCTAAACGCTCCATCAGAGGCGAAAGACCCCCTGATCTCCGAGCTCCGCACTCCATCAGGGGATAAAGACTCCCCTGATCACCGAGCTCCGCGCTCCATCAGGGGACAAAGACCTCCCAAATCTCCGAGCTCCACGCTCCATCAAGGACCAAGGAGAAATTACGACGGTTCAAGCAATGACACCCAGGTAATCCTACTCTCGGCCTCGGCTCCGACTATTCACATCTTACTAAATCAATTGCAAACAGAATAAGTAAATAACGAGTTGCAAAAGAAACTAAACTTTCATTGATATTGTAAGATATTACAAAAGAAGAGTCGTCGGCTAATATTTACATTCACAAAATACAAAGAAAACAAAAGACCAGTCTTCATTCAGGAACCTCCGTCTCAGGTCCGATGAAAAGCAATTGAGCTTGGTCCAAGGGAGCGTCGGGTACCGGCTTCACCAGATATCCCTCAAAGGCCCCGTTCTCGGGAACCAGCAGATCCATTGGCAGATCCGGACTCACCATGGCAAGAAGGCTCCTACATCTCTCAAAACCAAGCGCAGCCGAATTGTCCACCTTGACCTCGGGAGAAGAGCAGTCGCCTCGAAGCTTATCAACCTCGGCGTCAAGAGCGGCGATCTCCTCCAAAGCACGGACCTCCCTCGCTTTAATCGCCGCAAGCTGAGGAACCTCCTCTGCTTCGTCTGCCTCAGCTTTGCCCAGCTGCAGCTGAAGCTCAAGGCCGGCGATTTGATCCTCCGCCGAACCAAGGGAGTTGATAGAAGCACGGAGCAGGCGATTTTCTTCTATAAGCTCCGGAATACGGACATCCCAACAGTACTCCAGCTTATCTGAACGTTCTAGAAGATCCCCTTCAAGCTCACAATTAATGGCTTCAGCCCTTTCCAACCTCCTAGAAAGCTTAAGAACTTCTGGGTCCGACTCCAATCTCTCTAGCTCTTGGAACAACCTTAGCGCGGTTTCAGCTACCTTGAGACAAGCCTCCAGGTCGGCGTCGGATGGAACCTCGGAGGGGAGCTCTACTGCAACCTCGGCAGGTAAAACCAGCTCTTGGGCACTAACAGTTTTGGATCTTTTAGGAGGACAAAGGACCTCTGTGTCTACAGTGGCCCATTTCCCCCGGGAGGAACCTTTGCCCGTTCTCCCCTTGGAAGAGCCATTTTTGAGCTGGACCTCGGCAGCAGGATCGGGAACGGGGCAAGTTCCCAAGACATTTGCACAAAAAGACAGAGGTTAAGACGACCGGGGCAAGCAAAAAGATTTAAACAAACTTCGCGAAATTCTACGTTACCTAGCAACGACTTCAGCTCATTAGCGGACTTGGCTCCGATGATGTCGTCACAGCAGAATTTTAGCCCAATCTTCAGAAGCTTGTCGCCCATTCCTCGAGGACTCTCAAACTCTCTGCTTCCTCGCCCCAAAGTGACTTCGGGTTCACAGAGAAAGTCTTGTTGACGTGGTCGTAATGATTCCTGTCCCAAGAAAAAGAGAAGTGGGGTTTTGCCGGCTCCGACCCCTCGTAATCAGCAATGGCTTGTTTGGCTTTCCTATTTACAGCTCAGATAAAGATAAAGAACTTCTTAAAGCCCTTGTTAGAATCATTCATCGGGAGAAAGTAAGCCCGTTTCCGCCTCCCACGGAGGCAAACGTGACCGTGGCGAGTGCATCCGTCTTGTCCGGCTGACGGAAGACTTCGAAAACGCAGAAGAAGACTCTTACTGATGGAGTCCGCCCGAGGTAGGCCATGACATCCTCAAGCGTTGGGGGACATCTGAGAAGGGGCCACCAGCAAGGGATCCAGAACGCTCTGCTGGAACTCGGACAGTGGGATCTTGATGCCCATTGTGTCCAGACACCTCTTGTAGAAGAAATAACCGATCTCCTTTAACGGTAACTTGGTACAGGCGGGGAACTGCCCCGGATGCTTCAACCTCCACTTCTGATATGATGAAGCAACAACATACGCCTCCAACTCGGAAATTTCAGCAGTAGTAAGCTTGGACTTAGCGTCCACTACCTTCGCAGAGACCCAGTTGTAGGAGCTCGGATCGTACCTGTACTCCACAACATCAGACACCACCGTGTTAGAATCACAGACCTCGGGTGCTGACCCCTGTGGGGACCCCTCTAAAAGGGATTCTCTCTGATCTTCGGCAAATGAGCTCGACATCTCAAAAGTCTGGCCAGAAAGGGAACTTTTGATCTCGAAACCAGAGCGTCACGTCGGAACGGTTGTCGAAAAGTAATAAGAATGACCTCGCGCGAAGAGAAAATTCAATTCGCTCAAAGACAACAAATGAAGATAGAGAGCTCGCGACGAGTTTAAGTACCACTGGTCCTCGGAAGAGAAACCTCGCGTCTAATCAATGCGCCTGATCAGTTCCTGACTTGGGAAACTACACCGTAATCATGACTCTTGCCTCAGATTCCCCAAACATCACCTGCCCAACAGAGGACACGTGGAGCAACGATCAGAGCTGCCAACAAAGGAACTCGCTTCAAGCCGAGGACGAAGCAAATCGCATTCCGACCTCGACTTTGGGGGCCACTATTCCGGATTGGGCCAAACTTCCCACGAAGCTTGGGCCCGACCCATTACCGTATCCACCATGGCCGAATCAGCGTCTGACCCGTATCCAAGGGTCCAGATTCGTTCGCCCGATCCAACGGCACAGATACGGCGTCGTACCTTATAAATAAAAGGGTCACCCACCATTTCCAGGTACGCCCTCGTTACCATCTCAAATACCTCTTCTCTTCCCTTGCTGACTTAGGCATCGGAGTGCTTGCAGGTACCCCACCCGAGGCGCGGGAGAAGACCACCTTAGCCAATCCGAGGTTCAAGTCCTACCATCCGAAGTCAACTCTTCGTCCTTGCGGCACGCTTCAATCCGAGGTAACAAACCGTACTCCAGTACCGAACAGTACTTAATAGTTAATACTTTCAATTACATGCTGCTTTTTATCCTTTTTATAGATTCTGGAATTTTCTCGTGATGGTAAAAAGACAGTGGCAGTGGCACAAATAATAGGCACCAAAATAACATCTCTTGGAAAGGTATTGATTATATTATGTCAATTTTCATTATATCTGAATCTGAATATGGGATTTGTTATTTGACTTTTTTTCCCCACCCTAGTTAGTAGTTTAATTCATTCTATAAATGGGCTCTATGTTGATGCGGACTGTTCACTGACACGTGCAGGAGACTATAGATCATGAAAGGCTGAGGCAGTTTGGCTAGGTATGTCTTGTTCTTATTTTAAACACCTCTTGCTTTCTAGTTCAATAATTTAATTACATTCTATGTTGAACAAAGAAAGGTTGCAAAGGTTACAAGCTGACAAGATTACTAAACATTGGATTGGAATCTGTTCTTCCATTCGCCTAGAAAGGTCCTGTAGTAATCAACTTACATGCCTTGTTTATAGAGTGTGAACTTATTTGCAAGCAGATTTTTAGCCATACTAGAATACAAGCTTGTATTTTACATTGCAGATTGTTTTTTACATACAAAATAGCTGCAACGCATGATTTGATTTCACTTGTGTTTTGTTACAAAGGCATAACTCTTTTGCACACTTGTATCGGGTTGTGTTGCTTTCAAATTTTGATAATAATTGCTTCTGATTTGTGTTGGAGACTTAGCAGGGGAAATGAGCATGCAGCTTTTGTAACCCAGTTTTCTCTCTTGACAGCACTGTGGTTTCACTCTTTAATAAAAATCATCAGAAGTTTGATAGTTTTTGTTGAGGTTGCAACTTGCTAGATTAGGTGCTCAAATGTTCTATTTCTATTTGATTCTGTTTGTATCTTTGCAAATTATTGGGCGTGTTATCCTGAAATGCCATTATTTTTTTATTCTCATTTAGTTCATTTTCCCAATAACATAATGTAATATCCAAATTTCAGACTAGAGCATACATCTCATTTAGCTCATATATTAGAATTTTGTATATTTAAAAACATTGAACTATTCTAATTTATATTTTGCAATCAAGTATAAAATTGGCTTGATCATGTCAGATATCTATTTTATTGAATAATTTATTTGATTGTTTACGTAAACAGGTGATTATTATTTTTTGACAAAAAACAGCTGGTTATTTTGAAGGTTAAAAAATATGACACATTTAATAGCGCTTCCTTGAGAAAGCGCTATGAAATGGTTGCTTATTTTGCCAGACAAGTTAGAGCATATGATAGCGCTTACTTGAAAAAGCGCTATGAAAGGTGTATCTATAATATAATATGTTCAAATTTACAATAGCGGACACATAAATAGCGCTTAAAAGCGCTATTAAAGACCTAAAAAAGCGCTATAAAAGGTCTTTTTTGGTGTAGTGTGATTGTTGGAAAGCTAAGGTTGGTGTAGGAAAGTTCATGGAGAGTGATTTTTTCGAGACGTAGAATCTCTTTGAGAATGGAGTGAATATGGGATGGTGAGTCCATGGCAATGAAAGCACTAATGTAATTGTAAGGTACCCATAAAATAATTAAGTAAAACTTCAAAACACAATAACTAAAAGTAAAATGCACCTTTCGAGGAGAGGGACCTCCTTTAAGAAGAAAAAAAATAAAAACTCTTAAAATTCTTTTTCATTGATGGATTTACCTTTTAAATTCAAGGTATATATAGCACTTCAAATACATAGTGGGCCAAAAAGATAAGGAGTCGAATGACTAACTAAAAAAATTAAATAAATATAAAATAGTGACTCAGAGGGATAAAATAGTGACTCATATGCTTCTAGAATCTTCTATGTGCTTCATCTTAGGTCAGATAATCTCTTGGGTATTTAGGCTTATTTCTCTTAGGTTGGCTCATTACACATGTGTCACTCTGACATCTTTTTAATCAATTTACTGGTAGGTCTGCCAGCCTCCAGAGACGTATTAACAACGTTCTATGTACGTCTCCATATCCAAATTGTTCATAGACTATTTTAAAATATTAACAAAATATTTATAACACAGTCATGCATGTACTTTTGATATAATCCTCTCTTAAGTTGTTCCAAAATTTTCAAATAAAACCATAACAACTTGTAGTTTTCAATAAACTCACAATTTGGAACCACTTATTAGCAATCCAAATCTTCACAATAAATTATGAAATTCTTACTATTATTTTATCACTACTTTCATGATAATGATTGGAATATTTTTCCTAATTTTCGATTAGTAATAAATTTCAGATAATTGCATGCAACCAAAAACATATGATAACATTGCTTTAAAATATATAAGCATTAATATTTTTTGAGTTCAAGTCACTTACCAAGACTCTATGCTTATCTCTCTCGATCAAAACTCATATAAGACTCATATCATGACGTCAAGAAAGCCAACAAAAATGCTTTTGGGTTTTAAAAAATTATTACAAAACAAGGATGAGGAAGATAATAACCAGATTAAGAAAACATCCGACTTGATATTTCCTCAACTAGGCTTGACCATTCTTTTGATGAAGACACCAATAAGTAATCCTTTGTAGATTCTTCAAAGTACTACAAGGGAGAGAAATCACAAACATGTATATATCTATATTTTCAATTATATATAAAAATAGAAAATCCAAAACTTTGCTTTCAAATTGTTGGAAATATTGAATGAAAAATAAATATTTTAGAAATAATAGGAGAAGAAAAAGGTATGACTGCCTCTAAAGAAAATTTCGTTGGACCTCTGATGCAACCCAATATCCGATTTGCTCCCCCAGGTTTTCACAACAGTGGCAAGATTCGTGCACTCGAGGCCAGATTCATTTTGGAGCCTCACTAACAATGCCCAAGATAACATTGGAAAACAAGTTAATGAAAACTCTTTTATTTTCCATCTGTGTGATTCTGAGAGTAATACCTCATGGTGGTGGTGATGAAGAGGTGAATTCGAGATCCGAGATGACACGTCTGAGATCTGAGATGATACGTCTGAGATCCGAGATGACAAGTCCAAGATGGTTCTGGCGATGCTCGAAGCTCTAGTGAGAAATGCAGGGTGGTTTCCACCTGCAAGCACTCCGACGCTCAAGTTAGTCCATAGTAGAGATGGAGCGTATGAGAGGAGTGGAGAAAGCAAACAATTTCTATGAGTGAAAGTTGGTATATATAGTGGAGTAAATGATCTTACTCTAGAAGCTTTCCAATATAGTTGGTATTACAGTGGCCTCCAATTCAATTGCACATGCTGTGGAATCGAATTATGAACAAAGTCTTCCTTGTCAAAAGGAAACAGACCTGGCTAGACAAAGCTACGAAAACTTTGTTAACCTCAAAGAGAGAGTGTATCCTTTACTAGTTAGAGACTTCTATCACAATGCTCCACTAGATGATTTCAAAAATGGAATTGTTACCTACGCTTGTGATAAAGAAATCCATCTCACAAAAGATCTCTTTGCCGAAGCTCTTGACATTCCTATTAAAAATAGGAAAATCTTTGAAGCTGATTGGTTTGAATGCTCTCCTTTACATTCAAGTATTCTCTAAAATCCCTCATCTAATGGATCCAATGGATCTTCTTGAGTAATCTGAAGTGCAGAAAATATTCAATTATATCTCAAGAATGTATTATTCAAATATAATTTATGTTAGAAGAACATCATGTAAGAAGGCTTTGAGGATGATCCAAGGAAGAAAACAATTAAGTAACAAGCACCTCACTAGTCAAGAAGACTCTCCTCAGTGATATAGCATGAATATATCGAAAGACACAACAAGCATCTTAACATGAAATGAATGATGATGAAAAGAAGACACATGAACAAAGATTAGATCAAATGCTTCTCAACACGAGAAGGTATGTTCTTCATTTAAGGAAGAAGTCTCACAAGCAAATCTGCAAGACAGAGAAATGCAATGATCAAAGGGGATGAACTTCATAAGTGATATGAAGCTGAGAAACTCTATTCAGTAAGAAGACACTCTTTAGAAGCATATTAGCAACAGTAAGAAACTTCTTATGACATAGCAATTTTGGCAAAAGACTTCTCAAATTGAGAAGATGATGACTTAGACACATCCTCATAAGATGATAAAGCAAAAGGATTACAAAATAAGAGTTTGAGATATTTCTCAAGCATCTTAAGGAAGAATAAAGTCAAGTGGGCAAGGTCCTATTGTCTTGAAGTGACTCATGAAGTACGTATCAGTTAAACAAAGTATAAGTGCTTATGCACTATTGAAAGATATCATCCTTATGAGCTTAGTTCTTCGGCAGATACATGTCAAGCTAAAAAGAGTGTTTAGAAGATACAAGACAACTAGATCAAACTCCTTGAACACCATATGAACTCATAAGATCACGTGTTAAAGACACAATCAAGGTAAGACCAGAATCTAACAAGATACAACTTATCAGATAATGGTTAGTAACCTAGAAGATCTTTAGAAGATGTTCAGAAGACTCTTCAATAAGGCACTTCAGAAGATAGAGTTCAAAAGCCACCTCTGAATACATGTTCAGAAGACACATTCAGAAGATACATCAGAAGCTATGAAAGAGCAACAATGTCACCAGACCAATTCTTCATAAACAACACCTACAATGACTGGCTCGTATACTATTTGGAAAATAGTGAATTATCACTTTGTGTGAGGAGTGGATGTAGCCCACATGATTTGGGTGAACCACAATAACTCTTACGTGTCCTTTATTATTTTTCTTTAGAGTTTACAACAACACATAGCAACCTGCTCATAAAGTAAATCTTCCTTCTACTCCATTGTAGGAACTATCCTACAATCTCAAATTCGAGCTATCCTCTATCATCACCCAACAACCCTCTTATATTCCCACTCAAGCTACACACTGATTGGCATCTACCGGGGAGTTAGGAATATATTGCACACTGATGTAAAACATGTATCTTGTATGATCTTAGCTTAACGTTTGGCTAAGCATTTATTTAAGATCATCATAGAAATATGCATTTAATATTAGAAATAATGCCTTAGTGTTGCGCACATCGACGAAATTATGACGTGTACATCAGTAGAGATGGGTATCATAAACATGCTCTTAATGATGAGACAAGATAAAATCATAATAGAGTGTTTTCTTGTATGACCATGTGATAAAGAGATGACTAACACTTAATTTTAGTTAAAATTGTTTATGAGCACGTTAAGCAACAAATTGTTGCATATTAGAGTAGCGATGTACCGTGCAATACGGATTTGCAATCAATTCGATCATGGCAAATGAAATTTCAATAACCGATTCATTGAATGTTTATTAAGCCAGATATTTTCAATCGAAAAATTAAACCTGGATGTCGAGTGCCGAGTTGAATTTGTATTAGGAAATGATGTCGGCTAACACCTCGGTTGGCGCATTGATGCCCTAGGATTGTAAACACACCAATAGATAGTGTACTTAAATAAAATTTTATTAATCAAGTTATAATGTTACAAGACTTTCCGGATAGCAATTTGTCTATCTGGTTATCGCGTTTCTGTGTTTTCTAAATCCCTTTTTTCTTGCCCGGGCTCCTCCTTTTAAAGCCTCCATTTCCTGCAACCGTCTCGACAGTTGTCAAAGGGGGAGCCTTCTTTCCCGCTCATCAGGTCGGTTATTCTCTCTTATCTTTTACGCAAGTTTTCCCCGATTTAAGTGTCATCAGGTCGAGCTTGCGTGTCCTAGTTGGACGGTCTGTCCAATTACCCAGGTCCACAACCCCCAACCTCGATTTATTTAAGAGCAAAGAGCTTAAGAGTTTGTTGCGGGCTACAGATGACGCTTGGGTTTTGTCGTGTCGAACTACCTTATGCCTCTGCTTTGACCTTATTCTTCATCTGTATCTTGGATGTTGAAAACGTCTAGGTGCATTGACTTGATGCACGTTGTTCAAGGCCTTGGGAAATGCGCCTTTCTCTTTTATGTCATTTCAATGCTTAAAAGAGGGAGAATTGCGAGACACAAAATGATTTGATGTTTAACCTTTCAAACACATTGCAGCGCATCAATTTCTCACTCGATAGGCCTATTGATCTTGTTAGCATGGTTTATTTAAAGCTTGAGAATTCAGAAGGAAAAATACCTCTTTTATCTTGTCGCGTCTCTATCCTCTCCTTGCTTCATCCCTCTATTACTAATTGCTACTCGACAGGAAGATCGTTAACTTAACACGAGGTAATTCCTAATCTCTATCTCTTATTCTCTTTTTAAGTTATGCTTCTTCTAGCCTTTTAAGATATTGAGATGGTCGAACTGTGGGAGTAAGACGAGAGTGGGAAAGAGGTTGTTGAAGTTCCCTCCAATTTAAAGCTTGTCTTATAAGAGGCTCAACCAAGTTGGGAGAGGTATAAGGAGCAACGGAATAAAATCCCTCTCTCAAAGGTTGTAAGCCTTTTTGGCTTGTCTTCTAATTCTTCGGAAGACAAAGATGAATGTGACTGTGCTGCTTCTTATTTCTTAGAAACTCGAATAATCAACAGACTCGGATAATCTACATATTTGACCAAGGAGTCAATACAAAAGTTTTATGCTGGGAAAATATTGTCCTCCACTGGTCAAGAGGAGGATTTGATCATTGACTGTTGGAAGGTGGAGAAGCCTGTTTGTTTGGCGCGACCTAGAGGGGTATAGGATGAATCAACTTATATGTATGTTTGTTTATTCGATGACTCGCATATTTAGATGACACTTACTCCGTTTGAAAGGTTGCTGCTAACGGCTTTGAACGTCGCCCCTACGCAACTTCATCCAAATTGCTAGCAAGATCTTGCTTACGTAGCAGCTGCCTTATCGGATGATCTGTTATGACAATAATTTTATGCTCCTGAAAATATGGTCGTAAACGCATGACTGTCGAAATGAGTGCTAGTACAAGCTTCTCAATTTTCAGGTAACGCAACTCTGCTCCTTTCAAGACTTTGATTGAGGACGTGTTCTCATTCTTCGGTCCATTCGAATTAAATGACCTATATGGATACAGCACCAATCATCCCGGTGAGCTTCTTGACTTCTTTCTTCAAGGAAAATTCCTCGCTCGGTAAGGTAGAAACCGAGGAATTTTCCTGCTCTGACGCTGAACGTGAACTTTTTTGGGGTTTAGTCGAATATTATGTTTGCTTACTTCAGCGAACACTTCAGCTAAATAGTGATATGATCGACGTCTGTTTTGGTTTTGACGATCATATCGCCCATATAGACTTCCACCATTCAGCCGATTTGGGACTTGAATTTGTTCATCCTTGTTTGATAGGTGGCTTCTGCATTTTTTAAACTGGATGGCCTGACTCGGTATAGGAAACCTCAAGTCCAATTGACCAAAAAGAATCTCAGGCCCAATGGACTCATGAAACCCTAGAAATTAAAATATACTAATAAATATCAAATCCTAATAAACTAATTAAATTCCCACTTCCATGCAATTATCAAATAAATTGATAAGTGCATTTACAATATTTAATACCTAGAAAATAAAACATAATCATAATTAATCTTGTTGATTTGGCAATGAATGCGTCATAAATGACTTGGATCTTCTAACTCCTTTTTTTTTGCTCTACCTGCCTTTCTTGATTAGCATGTTTGCTTGGTGAGCAAGTTTGCTTGATTGACAAGTTTGTTGACTCCATGTCCTCATCAAAAAAATCGACTAGCCATTATAATGACTTAACAAGACTTTAAAACCCAAAAACTAACTTAGGAAAGACCAAAAGACACCTATAATTATTTTAATAAAATAAAATACGAAAATTAAAAATAAAATAGAAAATATTGGTTATCCAATGATTAGGAGCGGAATATTTTTCTTTTTTTGTATGATTCCTTACACATGCTGAGGGCACTTAGGATCTCATCAGGAGAGGTAATAGTTTTAATAATTAATTTAATTTTTTTTATTGTCATTTAATATGTTTTAATTTTTATAATTTATTTTTATACAAGACCGTGGAAAGATTAAGGTTGCAGCCCATCGTCAAAAGATTTTTATGTTTCGACCTGCAGAGCACCACCCACATGTACAGAGATTGTTAGAACAGGCTCGTCTGTTGGAGCTTGATTCTACGCCTCTTCATCAAATCAATCACGAGCTGATATCGACGTTTGTGGAGAGGTAGCATTCTGATACCAGCTAATTCCACCTTCCGTTCGGAGAGATGACTGTGACGTTGGACGACTATCCATGTTGCTCCATTTGCAGGTGACCGACACATTTTTGCAGCCTGGCCAGGGATTTACTGAGGAGGATGCCATCTCGGCCAGAGTTGAGTTGCTGGGTCTAGATAGCAAGTCTTGCTGGGAAGTGTTGCTTCACCAGGGGACCAAACTTCAGGTTCATCTTTTTGGAGGTGGCCTATCGTGCTAACATGGAGCTAGGCTTTTTTGATAATGCTACACGATGCTATATGTTGTTCTTGTTAGGCTATACCATCTATGCCGACAAGAGTCACACATATGTGCCTGTCAAGTGACTCAGACTGATTCAGTCTTTTGATGACTATGGCCAGTGGGCTTGGGGTCCAGCTGCCTTGGATGTTTTGTACAGGCAGCTGAATGATGCTTCTTTCTGGAAGACGAGGCAGGTTGGAGAGTACACTTCTCTGCTACAGGTAATGATTAATTACTTTTATTTATATAATTACTTATTTATTTATTCAAATTATTCTTTCAGTGTTGGATTTTTGAGTATTTCCCAACCATCGGGGATCGCAGAGACCGCAGTGCTTCTCCTCGTCCACGTTGCTGCAGGTGGGCGATTAAAAAGAATGACGCTGTCAAGTTTGAGCATTTTCGGTTTCATCTGATGACTTATGACCCGCAGACATCATATGGAGTCCTTGGGAGGATGACAGGCACTACTTGCGATATTCCACCATAGCCAGGGACAGAGCCAGGATTGGTGGACAGCGGGGGCGAGCTCAGCGAGATTAAAATATCCAAAAAATGCATATTATTGTTTAGTAAATAATAGCATGATAATATAATATTTTGTGGGCGATTTTGGACACAAATTTGTTGTTGATGTAAGTGACGTAGAACGTAACACCATTTTTTTTTACTCAAAGGAGTTCAAGGCTTTTTTTTACCCAACGGAATTAAAGGCTTAAAAGCCAAAAATCTGAAAACATAGTCATAAAAATTGAAAACCATAAAGTCCTCGAAGCACTGTTAAGTTGTGGAGAAAATATATACTATTAATTATCCTTTTTTGACAATTATATACTACTAGTATTAGTTATCTTTTTTTTGATAGCACTAGTATTAGTTATCTATTCTAGTGTAAAAGGAAATTATATAAACACAGGAGGGCTGGAGCCACGGTACCAATACATGTAGCTCCGTCCCTGACCATAACTCTTTTTAGAGGTCATCTGCTTTGGGATGATGTGACGGCGCCTTACATTCCAGACAATTGTACTTCAAAAAGAATTTAAAGTCTTGAAGTTTTTTTCAACCCTAGTGAGTCTCCGGATGTAACTCACCTAAACTTTTTATTTTAAAAAAAAATATATTAATATTACGGTTAGATGAGCCATTCCCGGCAAAGTATGCTCGATATCGTTAATTTCTGTTGTAAGTTTGTAGGACCGAAGAAGTGACCGTGGACCCAAAATGTCTTTGGTGTATTATGACAAGATCAGAGAAGGATGCTTTTGTGGGTCAATCAAAGCATTACTCCCCCGCTGGCTGATGAGTGATGATCCCAATCTTATGCTACAAAACGTTGATTCAGTTTGTACATAAGAGCAACATTCCAAAACTATAGCTTCTTTTTGCTATTTAGCTTAGTCTTTCCTATCACTGATCTCTCTCTCTCCCTATCATCTTTTCTGGGAAGAAGACAATATCGGTCAGTTCCATGTCCCATCCTTCTTTAAATATTTTATTTTTTGAATTTGTATAACAAAATTAAAAGTTTGGACCTTTCTTTGTAAGATTTTATTAATAATACATAAAATCAAAACCTATAATAATATAGTAAATGAACCCGTTGTTATAAAATAGGACAAAAGAATCAAATTGGTCTCTGACAATTTTTGTTAGAGACAAATTGGTGTCTGACAATTTTTTACGGACACATTGCGCGCCGCGGAAATAGGAGTAGTGATGTTACTTGAACCCCACACTCCGTGAGAGTGAGCATAGTGGAGCATAGTTCCTAGTATCTACGGCGCATGACGCAATACTATACATTTATTTTAGCCGACTAAACGGTGTTTAGTTGTAGGCGAGGATCATGGCCGGCAGAGATCCATGTGTGTGTGTGTGTGTGTCTATAACAGAGAAATCAAGAAGCTTGATGACTGGTTCTCTTTGACTAGGCGCTATAATCAGATTGTGCAGAGTCTTTACTGCATGTTTCACAATTCACATGCTTCACAACGTCCCTAGGTGGTATATCTATAAATAGGGGTGCTCACCCCATAGGCTTGACAGGCTATTCAGTTGACTAATTTAGGTATCAAAGTGTCTTTTCAAGGACACCTCTCAGTGTGGAGACGTGAAGCCATCAACCACCGTATGCCGAGGAGAACCACCTTTGTGTAGTTTTCAGCATTAATATTGGGCGCCCACTGTGGGGCTTCGGTAAAACATTCTCAGACCACCATATGTTGAAGCCTTGACCGATCTCATGGTCACCACGAGAAATTCCACAAGGAGATATCTCACTTCTCCCAAGGTGAACCCCCTATGTGATGGTACCCCACACACCCCCCCCCCCCCCCCCCCCCCCCCCCCCCCCGGCCGCCGCCGCCTAACAACCCATTTCAAGGATCCCCAAAGAGCCATCCAAGAGATCCTCCCCAGAACCAGCAGGGAAGCACCATAAGAGCTCAGCGAGAATGAAGCGTAGAGATAGTCCATACAACGTGCAGTGGTAGTAGGGAAGACGTGCGAGAACAAGCAAATACAAGTCCCTCAGTCTGACGCCGAAGAAACCCTAAACGCGGAAAACAGAGCCTTGCTTGAGCGCCATGATCCAAGAAGAAAATTCATTGCTGCAAAGCGCCTCTTAAGAACTTCCCCCACGACGAAGACATTGGGACAAGCATCAGAGAGAGAAGGCATAGACATTGATCTCCATGCTCGAGCCCTAGCCGCTCCTCCAAAAGAAGTTCCAATAATAACTCTACCTTCAGTAACTTTGAAAGTTACTCTTCAGCATATCACTCAACAAGCCCAGCCACTGAGGGACAGGCCGCACAAAAGGACCTGTTCACCCAGAACGAGGCCTACGCTGCATCCCTTTGCATCGAGGATCTTGGCTCCTAGAGTCCCAAGAAAATTCCAAGGGCCAATTATCAAGCCTTGCGATTGAAGATCCGACCCCAGAGAGTTCCTTACACTTTTCAACTCGCTGATGATGTTCCTCAAGGCCTCAAAAGGATTCAAGTGCAATAAATTTCCCTGCCTACTAGATAAGTCAGCGCTAGGCTGGTTCTCTACCCTACCAAGAGGATGCCTCAACTCATATGAAGATCTAAATAAACATTTTAGAGCTCGCTTCGCATCCAAGATCTTGGTTCCCATGCTCCCAAGAAAATTCCAAAGGCCAAATATCAAGCCCTACGATTGAAGGTCTGACCCTAAATAGTTCTTTACACTTTCAACTCACGAATGATGTTCCTCATGGCCTTGGAAGCATTAAAGTGCAAGACATTTCCCTGGCTACTAGATAAGTCAATGCTAGGCTGGTTCTCAACCCTACGAAGAGGATTCCTCCTCTCATATAGAGATATGACCACAAATTTCAGTTCTCGCTTCGCCACCGACCGAGCTGTAGTGAAGAGTACCACAAGTTTCATCGGCCTACAGCAGAAATCGGATGAAAGGTTGAAATATTCATGGACCAATTCAACACAGAGATCGGGATGATCTAAAACTTGAATTTTGTGGTAGCCTTACACGTAATGATCGCCTGCTTGAGACCTGGGCCCTTCTCAAATTCACTTTCCTGAAGGCAACAAGTACTCAAAACAAGCTCAAGCACCGAGCATTAGGCTAAATCAATATGGAAGAGCTCGTCGTGACCAAGATTACAAGCCCAGCGAGAACAAAGGAATGGCCCTGGCTCACGATCCCCAACAAAGAAGGGAGGAAAAGGGAGCTTGAGTCGGAGAAACTCAAAATGATGGATTCACACCCTTCACTATAGGGACGGGGAGGCTCTTCCAAGAAGACCAAAAAAGAAATTTGATAAACTATTCCCCTTAGTAGGAAAGTCCCTAAGGTGTGGATCGTACGAAGTACTGCGAGTAACATTGAGTGCATGACCATATGACTAATGAATGTCAGACCCTTAAATACAAGATCGAGAACCTGATGAAAGACGAAGATTTTGAAACGTATGTAGACAGAGGCAAGAAAAGGGAGCCAGACATACAAAAATACAACCGAGGTAGGGGAAGAGGTGGATCCCCTGCTCACAATAACCACCAGCAAGGTGCAGCAGCCACTCAAGGAAACAACCCCCCACATACGGACAACGGGATCAACTTGATCCTGGGCTTTGTTGGAAGAGGTGACAACATGACAGCCGAAAGAGATACATGCGCGCTGCCAAGGCAATAAACTCCATAACCTTGGCGATAGAGTCACTCCCTCCGGTCACATTTACACCAACCGGGGGGGGGGGGTTAATTGAATTGTGACACATTTTAAAACCAATTTCAGATACAAAATTCTTTTAGAAGCTTGTTTTTACTATAATGATGTTTTAACTTAAGATAGTAGTGTTTGGAAGAAATTAGATACTATGTTGTATGAAAATATTGTTTTGAAGAGTGTTGAAAGCTATGAAGAAGAATAGTAAAGAACACACAGAATTTATAGTGGTTCACCCCTATCCACTGGGCCTACCTCCACTCCTCACAACCTGTGCGATTTTCCACTATTTTCCAAATAGTTTACAAGCTCATCACAGGCTACAACACTGATAGTTTCCTTATCACAACCCTATCATATGTCACACTAGTTTTCCACCAAGTTTTATTAACTTAAGATAGTTTCCTTATTACAGCACTATCAACTGTCACACTAGTTTTCCAATAAGTTCTAGCAACTAAACCTGTATGAAACCTCTTAGACTTCTTCTCAAACCCTTCAGAAACCAATGCTATGTTTAGAAGGTACACATATACAAAATATTTTTAGTTTTGAACTAGGATAAAATAGCTTAAACAAGATACATAAAACAATTGACATCAAGCTATGAACACACTCAAGATAGTCACATATGAAATTGATTTGGAGTGAGTGTGTATGGAGAGCAGATATGTTACTCACGACCTCTTTGAGAAGCTTCTGAATAATAGACCAAATATGCGTAGTATCTCTCTTTTCAATGAGGTACTCTATGTATTTATAGATTGTATGAACATCGGGTACACTACTGTAGGTTCTGTACACTGCTTCAAGTATCCGTTGGAACCTTTGGAGTGCGATACTCAAGAATAAGTATTTGTGTAGTCTTCAATGACATAACCTTCTTCAATCTTCTAAGGCCTTCTTATATCTAGATATATTTGTTTGACAAGAAATTATTTCTGTTGTATATTCTTGAGAAGCTTCGGAGGGACCTTCTAAGCTATGCCTTCTGAAGTAGCTTTTACGGTATCTTCTGAAGAACCCCCTGAGCATGTATACTTTTATATTTAGACTATATCTCACAGAGTGTTTTCCAAGAACCATGTAATTTGTGACAAAGCTTGCCTCTTTAGCTTATTTAAAAGCTTTTGGAAAATATTCATTGATTGTATCTTCTAATCACCTCTTTGAGCTTCAAATTATTTTCTAAAGTTTTAACATATCTTCTTATGATGTGCTTTGACCAGCACATATTCTTCTTGAGATGAATAGATTTGTTCTTGTCTTAATGTGTCACTCAAGAAGATTCATTAGACAACTAATGAATCATAAAGCTTAAAGATCTTATCAAAACTATTTGTTCTCATGAACCTTTAGGTAAGGGATTTTGCCTCAACAACAGGGTACTTTGACGTGTTGATCCCCTTTTAAGCCATTCTCACTACAACAGATTTGGGGATGGGCAACGTTTTTTTTTTGCCATGGGCAGCGTTTCTGAGCGCTGCTAAATTTGGCGCTGCTGATTCCACGCCCAAAATGGGCAGCGTTTAAGAAGCGCTGCTCAATGGTAGTCATAGGCAGCGTTTGCAAGAAGAAGCACTGCTCATTCAGCCAGCGCGTTTAGCAATAGGCAGCGTTTTGTAAAAGGAAGCGCTGCCCATTGTTAAAAGCGCAAGGTGAATAGGCAGCGCTTGCAGGGAGAAGCGCTGCTCATTCACCTAGCGCTTTTAGCAATGGGAAGCGCTTCATATTACAAAACGCTGCCTATTGCTAAACGTGCTAGGTGAATGAGCAGCACTTCTCCCAGCAAACGTTGCCCATTGTATAGTTTTTTTTTTTTTATGTATTTTCCTTTTTATATTTCATAATTTCCTGGTCATATACAACCAATACCAATCCAATCAATTATATACTAACAACATATATATATATATATATATATACACACTAGTTATATATCCAAATGCACCAATATGACAAACCAAAACTAACTCTCTAACAATATGCATGTATCCAAATCAAACTCTTTAACAATATGTATCCAAAACTAACAAGCTAGCAACTTACAATATGCATGTATGCAAATCAAACTCTCAACAATTTACAACATTACAATCTATCCAAAATCAAAAAAATTGCGAGAAAAAATGGCTCCACTCTCCCCTAAGCTCATCAAGCTGGGCAGCAGAGTATGTCTTCCACCGACAATCGGGAAAATTCTGAAATTATGTAATTAAATAAAATTAGAATTGAAATATATGGTTAAATCAAAATAAAAAAGTGTTCTAAAAAGAAATCAAAGACTTCGATGTCTTCCATATTGTCATTCTTCCTTTAATAAATACAAGAAAACAACAAAAGTACTTGAACAAGTGGAAGGAACAATGTACTCCAACGCATGCGAACCACGCACTAGAACGAACACTCGAACCAGGACGAACTCGAAAAATGAACGCGAAGCTCCGGCAAAACAAACTCCGCAAAACCTAACAAACAATTCGCATATTCGATTTAGGCATATTCGATTTTACTTTGCTAGTTTCATTCACCACACATATACAAGTTATTGAAGTACCCATGCTTCAGAGATTGTCTCTTATCTGTGAAGTCTGGTTACGTTAAATGGTATCATAACATATAACACCACAATCACTGGGTTATTCTTGGTCAAGTATAAAATATATAATATAAAAAAAAGGTGATCTATTTCTAAAAAATAGTAATAGAAGAATTTGCATAACTTATATTTGATAAGGTAGAACTACAAAAAATGAAAGAATTTATGCTGTCAAAGTAGTAATAGAAGAGTTCTAGACATGCATAACTTATATTCAAATCAAGAATACAAAGCCTACCTAAAACAAAAAGTAGCACTAGTGCAAAATTGACTTTAGAAAGCACCATTTAGCATCGGTTGTTGGAACAGCCGATGCTAAATGTACACGCGGTGGCAATTTTGCAATTAAGTGGAAGTTTTCAATTTTCACGGCTACATTTAGCATCGGTTGTTTATACAACCGATGTTAAATGTGTATGTCTAACGCATTTACCATCGGTTCTCGCGTTCTCAATTCTCTCTCTCAGTAATCCTACGCTCTCGCTCTCCCACTCTCTGAACCTCCGTCTTCTCTCTCTAAGGTCACTGCTTCCTCTGTCTTCTCTCGCTCACGCTCGCCCCTCACTGTCGCGGTTCTGACTGCTCCTCACCGTCGCATTGTTGCTCTCAATCATATCGTCGTGAGCTCGCTTTCCTCTATCTTCTCTGATTTGGACGTTCATCTACTTCATTCAAAGGTAATCTTGAGATCTGAAATAGTATTCTTTTTTCTCTTCTTACAAAGCTTGGAGATCTCAAACCTTGCAAAGCTTCTAGCAATTCCTTTTTAATCTTGGAACCCTAACTTGTGTGACCAATTTAGGGTTCAAAAGACGGTTTTAAACTGTTATGTTTCATGAAATTGGGTTTACGATGATATAGACGAGGAAAAATATAGGGTTCAAATAAAAGGGGACCTTTTCAACACCTGTTGATTGTTCTATAAGTTGTGTGTGCAAATTGACCATATCGTTGTAATTTCAGGGGTTGTTCTCAGCATGCACTTATTTTCCAAGGATTTCTGTTGATTAACTAAGTTGTTCTTCTGTTTTGATGATACTATCTATTTTTTGTGTTGAAATTGCTCAACATTAAGAAGCCTGCATAAAATAAACTAAATGTTGATGAAGATGGATTTGGCAAATTGGCTATTCTGCTATAAAGGAAGCTGCAGGTAATGATACTTCTTCAAAAAAGATTGCCATAACTATTGTTAGCAATTATTCTGCTTTGGCTTTAGGGATTGTGCAATTTATTTTAGGGATTGTGCTTCATCATTTAAATGTTTCCTTTTGATTACAGGGTCATTTTAATGGCAGGAAGGAAGAAAGGAAGAATGGGCAAATGCTTATGCTCAGTACGTTTAAGTGAGCTTATGCTTTCATTTTTTGTCTTTGTACTTTAGTCTATTTTAATTTTAACCTCAGTATCACATTTACTTAATATTGTGCCTATTGATGGAAATCTGTGCTGACAATATAAAGGAATTTTGATGTTTGGGGCTGGCTGCCAGACAATAACATTGTGCCTATTTCAATATTATAGTGATTTGGTTAATGATAAGTATTGTTGTTTTTTCATGTTCTCTTAAAGTTACTAGTCTTGCTGAAATATTGCATTTTTATGTTTGAATTTAAACCAATTGTGTCGGTGCTATTATCTTTCAGTTGAATTCATACCATGCTCAATGATTTAGAAGCCATAAGATGAAACTAATTACTATCAGTAGCAAAGTATAGAGTAGTGGTGAGCCAAGGTGTTATGAGCTATGCGGTTCACTGGCAGTCAAGTAACGATGCCTCTTGGACATACAATTGAGCATGAAGAGGTATGCACTTATGTAGGAACAGGTAAAAGTGCATATTGATTTGTATTAACGATGCCTCTTGGTTATTATTTTCATTTTTCATGAATTTTTTTGGATGGCTACTTGTTGTTACCATGTTACTATCTGGTCATATTGTTACATTACATGACATCTGTTGTTGTTCTAGTCTTATACAATAGGAGAACATCGAAAGATGTGTGCGGCAAGCTCATCTAAACCATTTTATTGCTCTTGGAGTGGTTCTTGTGTTCTGGATTTATGGCTTTATGCAGTCTTGGTGCATATGGCAGCTTTGGTGGATTTTCCCTTTGTCCTTCAACGTTCATTATCCTTAAACTTATGTCTCACCTCCTCTCACGGAAACTTACTCAAGTAGGGTAGTTAGATACATTAGAGTTCAGATTTCTGAGTATCATTCAAGTGAGTTTGTTTTCATCAAAACTTGTGAGAGAATTTGTAAAAAAAAAAAATAATTATTTTGTACTATTTAAACCAATTTTTTGACCATGATTATGATCATATTCCATAATACACAAGGAAATGCTTGACTAGTCAGTTTAGAGTCACAAATTTTGACTTTGTAATTAAAAGTCTAGGAAAACATTACATGGATTTCCACAAAATTTTTGTCATTTCCATTTTATGTTTTATTTGGAACCTCTTTCCACAAGATGAGGACAACTAATTGTTTAAATGTTGTTTGTAGAGAAAATGCCACAAACAGTTTGCAAGACTCAAAGCTGGCAGAAAACAATGGTTATTGTACAATTACACAGTAAGCTTCTTTCATTGCCTGAGTATCAGCATCATTTGGTTTAATTAATCCAGGTTGGCCACCAGATAACACTATCACTTGCATGCCATGACAATATTTTGCAAACTTTAGATCAATCAAGGTGTGGAACTGGATATATGATAGATAATGACTATTTTTTACCTCTAATTGTTCTCCACAACAGTTCCTTGAAGTACTCTAGAATGTACTCAGTTTCCTGCTCTCTAATTGTTACACACTTTTTCTTCTTCTCAGGGATTAAATGTTCAATAAGGTTCATCAAAATTTTTCCGGATGCACTCTGTTTCATGCATATCACTAAGTGAGGCATCGTTGGCTGCACTCGCTGTCTCTAAGGATTTGTGTGTTCTACTGTGTGCACATTTCAAATTAGTTCGAGGATTTCTAGTTATTTAGAATATGAGGAACATCTACTTATTTCTTAGTTGGCTTTCATTGTTGGCCTTTCTTGGTAACTATTCTCAGAAATTAACTCATATATTTGTATGAAAAATAAAGATAAAATTTTGCTTTGTCTTGACTTCTTTGCAGTGTGTCCCAAGTAGTTTGATAAAGTTTATATTAGTTTTTTACCTTTAATTGGTAATTTGGTACTAATAGTGTCATTATAGTATGAAGTAATGTAATGCTTATAAGTTACTGTAGTCAAAAATTATTATTGAGTTGCTTGAGTTGTTAATGTTCTGTGTTATTATTGACATGGATATGTGTTTGTTTATGAGTTGTTAATGTTTTGAACAATTGTTATTTTGTAAGAGATTATGTTTAATGGAATTTAAAGTATCTTAGGAAAGAGATCCTTTGAACAATTGTTATATTGTAAGATATATTTATTATGTGTTGATGACTAGAATTATCGCTGTATATAACAGATTAATAATATGTCGGTATGGATAAAAACAAAAAAAATAATAAAATATTAATACATTTAGTATCGGTTATATAGAAAAAACGATACGAAATGTACTTACTTAGGTACATTTAGTATCAGTGTTTCTGTATAACCGATACTAAATGTACCTTAGTAATGCATATAGTATCGGTTATACAGAAACACCGATACTAAATGTACCTTAGTAATACATAGTATCGGTTATACAGAAAAACGATACTAAATGTACTTACTTAGGTACATTTAGTATCAGTGTTTCTGTATAACCGATACTACATGTACCTTAGTATTACATTTGGTATCGGTTATACAGAAACACCGATACTAAATGTACCTTAGTAATACATATAGTATCGGGTGTTTATGTACAACCGATACTAAATGTACCCTAACAGTACCTTAGTAGTACATTTAGTATCGGGTAAAAAATCGATACTAAATGATCGTACATTTAGTATCGGTCGATTTAGTATCGGTTCCACAACCGATACTAAATGTGCAAAACAACCGATACTAAATGTCAAATATGCACTAGTGTAGGTATCAATCTTAGGTATCAAGAATACAAAGCCTACATATCAATGCAATATCTATGAAGAAATAAATCATCATGGTTTAATCAAAACAGTTCTTAGCAATAGATTTTTAGAATCATTGTTGTTGCCAAGACTAAATTTCATCACAAGTTAGGTATCAATCTTTCATTTCAAGCACAACTAAAAGAAAAGGAACACATAAAAAAAATAGGAGAGGCAATTTCAGTTTTAAATAGTCACTCTAGTAGCACATTTTCCATAATATAAAGCATGATAAAAATGCAGTAAGACAACTGATTTTTTCCTTGCAAATTCTACTTATGATTAACAAAGCCTTGTGTAGATAGATACTAAACCAAACAAAACAATGCAATATCTATGAAGACATAAATCAACATGGTTCAATCTAAACAGTTTTTAGCAATAGATTTCAAGAATCATTGTTCTAGCCAAGCCTAAATTTCAGTACAGGCAAGGTACCAATATTCATTTCATTTCAAGAACAACTAAAAGTAAAGGAACACATTCAGTTTTCAATACGATCCACTCTAATAGCACATTATCCAAAATAATTAGCATGATATTAAGCAGTAAAACGACAACGAAATGGGTTTCTTTGTAATGGGATTCTTTGAGTCAAAAACACAAACACTTTAATGCAAACCAAGAAATGGGTTTATGTCTTACCTTCAAAGATTCTTGGCTTGAAGATGCTTGAACACTAACCAAAACGAAATGGGTGTGTAAACCAAAACCAAAACGCGTGAAATGGTTGAGAGAGAGAGAGAAACAAAATGGTGAGAGAGCAACAAAGTGAGAGAGAGTTGAAAGTGAGAGAGCTAGGTGAGTACGTTAATGGAGAAGACCCGAAATAATAACGTTAAACCACTATAGGTACGCGAGGGAAGGAAAAAGAAAATAAAGCAATAGGCAGCATTTATTTGGAAAGAGCGCTGCCCATCTTCTTAGTAATAGGCAGCGTTTGGCAAAGGAGCACTGCCCATTGCGCAAATGCGTCCTCCAATAGGAAGCGTTTGCCAAGGGAGCGCTGCCCATTGCTCTCCGTGTTTTAGCCAAAAGCGGCGCTTCCAGCAGAAGCGCTGCCCATTGCTCTCCGTGTTTTAGCCAAAAGCAGCTTCCAGCAGAAGCGCTGCCCATTCCCTGATATTTTAGACCAAAAGCAGCGCTTAAATCAAGAGCGCTGGCCAATAGGGCGCCCTTTTTCTCAAGATCTGGCGTAGTGTCTCTTTCTTAAAATGGTAGAAGCACATATCCTCACAGTTGAATCCAGCTACGTGATGAACAACACCTACAACATTATCATAGGAAGGTCTATCATCAATGATCTAGGAGAAATATTCTCCACACAACACTTGGCAATGAAGTTTCCTCTAAAGGATAGATAGAAAGCTAACATACATGCAGACCAACAAGAAGCAAGGAAATACTATCTCAACAGCTTGAGGACATGAACTCTGAAAAAAGACAAGGAAGAATCCTAGGGGGTCAAGACAGATCAATATGCTATACTAGAAATTGACACTCAGTGAGAAAATGAACGATGACCCATCCTAGTCGATGATATCAAGAAAATAGTAGTCACAGGACCCGAAAAGAAAGTCAAGATCGGGATGCAATTGCCCTAAAAGGATGAGTAGGCCCCGATTCAAGTGTTGACCCCGAAACCAAACTTATTCTCATAGGGTCTCGATTACATCCCTGGGATATACACTGAAGTAGCCAACCACCGACTAGAAATCGAGCCTTAGAGCCAAGCCGATCTCCCAAAAGAATAGAAAGATGGCAGAGGGGAATGGAAGGCCACTCGTGAAATAAATAAAGTACCCCACGTGGATTTTCTTGGTGGTACTAGTTAATAAAAGCAACGGGAAGTCGAGGATGTGCAGCGTTTTTAGAAATCTGAACAAGGCCTGCCCAAAAGACGCACCCACTACGAAGTATATATACACTGGTAGATGGAACAACAAGATACTGATTGCTGAGCTTAATGGATGCCAACTCCGGTTACAATCAGATCTTAATGCACCTACAGGACGCCCCAAAGACTCCTTCTTTGACTGATATGGCCAACTACAACAATGTAGTCATGCCTTTCGACCTTAAAAATGTGGGTGTGACAACAAGGTATTCACAGATCACCTTGGCAAAAACATAAAAGTCTACATGGGCAACATGGTAGTAAAGTCGGACGAGATTCCTCACAACGAAGACCTCCTAGAAATATTTCAGATCAGGAGGAAGTACAAATTCAAACTCAATCCGAAGAAATGCTCCTACGGAGTCCTTGGCGGAAAATTCCTCAGATTCATGAACCTTTAGATGAGAAGTCTGAATTTAGATTCACGTATTATTCAGATTTCACAGGGGGATAGAGGTCAATCCAAATAAATGTCGAGTAGTAATTTAGATGAGAATTCTAAATTCCATAAATTAAGTACAAAGGCTTGGTTGAAATGTCGAGGCCCTATCAAGATTCGTGGTGAGGTCGGCCAATCTTTCCCTCCCATTCTACAAAGTGTTGAAGAACATAGCCAAATTCAGATTCAAAGCCAGCAATAATCAAGCAGAATATGAATAACTCCTAGCCAGGATCCAATTGTCTCTTGAACTCGGAGCCTAGGACTGCATGACAAAACCGATTCGCAGCTGGTGAGGTGTCCCTCCATGTCGGGGGACACTATGAAGCACGAGATGAAGTTCTACCGCTTGTTGGTACTCGGCCTAAAATCCAGATTCCAAGAGCTATTGGTGGAACGCATTCCCAGAGCCCAAAATACGAAGCCTAATTTGTTGGCAAAATTTTCCAGCATGAAGACGGAAGGGCAACACACGTTCGTAGTAGTGCATACACTCGCTAGTCCAAGCACGAACCTGAAGTCCCTCAATTTTATATAGGTCATCGACTTGTGGATAAAAGAAATGAAAGCCTATCTCATGCTCGGGAAACTCCCAGACGACAAGCCACGAGCGAGAAGAATCAAACTCCAAGCTCCTAGTTACATAATGATTGTGGGAAGACTATACCAACGAGGCTTCGTGCAACCACAACTGATAAGTGTGGGCCTAACAAAAACGAAATACGTCATGGAGGAGCTCCATGAAGGAATCTGCAGGAATCACTGTGGAAACCTAACTATGGCAGAAAAAGTGCCTAGAGCGGGGGTACTATTGGCCCACTCTCCAAACCTAACTATGGGATTATCACACCACCCATACTCGGCCATGCAAGAAACCTCTTTATGGATCACATACGGAATGAAGGCAATGATACCGGTCGACCTCGGATCTCCTTCCCTCAGAAGGGAGATGCATGAGGAGGTGTCACAAGATGAAGAGCCTCGGGTTGAACGAAATATGATAGAAGAAGCCAGAGAACAAGCCCAGCTTAGAGAGATCACAACCAAACAAAGGCTTGCACAACACTTTAGCAAGAAGGTATCTCTGAGAACCTTCGGGATAGGTACCCTCATCCTTAGGAAAACTGAGAATACACAGAAAAATACTCAAGAAGGAAAGTTTGGAATCAACTGGGAAGGACCATTCTAGATCAGTGAAGTGCTGACGAAACGAAGGCACAAATTAGAGGAGCTCTCTGGGAAGCCGATTCTGAGGCCGTGGAATGCTACACACCTCAAGCACTATTTCAATTAAGTTGAACATCGTAACAAGTGATGTACTGCTTTTACTCTTCGAACCCTTTTTCCCAAAGGGTTTTTAGTCAATAGAGGTTTTAATGAGGCACACACTTTATTTTATTTCCAATAAAAACAAGCATTCATTCTTAAGCTTTTTCTCGTTTAAGTTAATATTGCAAATGCGTTGCTAAGGCATAGTACATGCCAAGTCTCAAGAAATTTAGGTTGTCCGATCGTCCTCAATGAACGCAGAAAGAAAAGGTCGAAAGTGATCCGGTCCACCGCCTTAGGCACCAAGACGCCCTCACCGAGAGTCCTGCTCTAGTAAGGGAGATCGGAGGGCCTAAGGGCGGAGAAAAGATCAAAGAAAGACGTGCGGGAAACAAAGATCATGAGGTGTGAAGAGAAACACCAAAACTCAAACACTTTATAGTGAGGAGGGGAAAAAACTGCCCCCTATTCAACGCGATCAAGGAAAACAGTCAAAAAAGGGTTTCCCAAGAAAGAAAAGTCGTCAGTCAAAAGCTGACCGATCGCACCACCAACAGGCAAAGATCACGAGGGCGGAATAGCCGAGGCCTGTGCGAATAGAGCTCGGACCCACCTGTGACACCGAAAATACATGCCACCAGATCATGACAGTATCGAGCCCATGCTCGAAAATTACATGCTCGAACAAGACGAAAACTTGAAGCATGAAAAATTAAGTCTACCGATCCTAAGAAACGTGCTCGGAACCGAGCTCTCAATAAAGGATTCAAATAGGTACTCTCGTGTTTAACTTTGAACAATTTAAGTTGGGGATATTTCTAAGATAAAGAGGAAAAATTCCTGGGCAACACCGGTCCGTGTATGAAACGAGAAGAAATAAAAAACACTCTAGCTACCCCACTCGGCTGCCAAGTCATGTGCAAAACAAGAGGGAGAATAAGTCCTCGGGCTACACAAGAAAGGTATAGGGAAGCATGCAAGTTCCAAAAGAACCCACTTTTCATTAATAAGGTCGAAAGGCTGATGTCATTACAAGTGCCTCAAAAAAGAGGTCTTTTCATAATACAAAAATAAAAATAAAATTTCACAATGATAGGGGCATCCCCCTCATTTCCTTCAACTTGAGAGTCTAGAGCAACCTCAGATACACCACTGGGAGTCATCTCGGAAGCTGGAAACCCTACATCTGCAATGGTATTGGGGGACTCCTCATTTCTTACCTCCTCAACAACTAGCTTAATACAATATCCACAATTTGGGCATCTCGAACTACCTTAAGAAGATCCATGGGAGATAGATCAAGATCGGAGGCTAAGACCTGCACTTGGGCCTTTGCAGACTCGAAGCCTTACTCAATAGCCAACGTTGCCTGGGTTTCGACCTTGATGATTTGACTGCGGAACTCAGCCTCCTAGGTAGTCAAGGCCTCCTTCTCCGAGAGCCACTGGTCTCTCGTCAAACTCAGTCAGCTTCCGCCTAGTCGAAGCCAAGTCATGGGACAAGTGCTTCTAATTAAGATCAAAATTCTCATCCCTTTTCTTCTAGAGGCCCCAGACTTTGACAACTTTGTAGCCCCTAAATACCTCTAATTCAGCAAGCTCTTTTCTGATCTCAGTCTTCTCATGATCACGCTTAGTAATTTGGGTCTGTAAAAATGAGCCCATGGCAGCCACCCAAAGGGCGTAAGAGATAGCAACTTCGCACACCCCGAGCTTACCAGCAACTTCCATCTTGGCAACATCCTCCTTTCCAATGAACTGGTGGACCATGAAATTGCCATTGAGTGTTGTATTCCACAGGGAATCGCTGGGCACGGGCCTAGAATCAAAGAACTCCTTCAAGTGCTCGGATCAACGAGATCCTTCAAGATTGCTCAACTTAATACCTCCATGATATGCCCTAGCTTCTTTGGAAGGACGGCCCTCGAAAGGAGAGGGAAGATCACGAGCGACATGGGCTGACCTCTTGCCAAATTTGGGCTAGGGAGTCCTCTCCTTAGTGACAGGTACATTCTTCAAGGAAGACGAAACAGAGCTTGGACCTCCAGAGCTACCCCTTCCCGGAGCAGCAGAACCACCAGCAACAGACTTTCCCTTCTTGGTAACTTCGAGTCGATCTCCAATAGTGGCTCAGTCCATGTTTCCATTGTGTTGTCTGTTAAAGAAAAAAGCAAAAAAACAACACTTGCGTATCAAAATACAAGTCAATAGCAATTAAAATCAAATTGGGCTCACCCGTGAAAGATATCCAACCATACAGTTAATACCAAGCTATTAGTGTTTTGGTATCAATCTCAGACAATTCCTTGAGGCTCCTACCATAAGCTTGGTTTTCTGGGAAAGCTTCTCAAACTTGACCTCTTTAATGGGTCGAGGAAACTAAAGCCTATAAAAGGGACAGTGTCTTTCACCCTCTCGAGTCCAAAAAGCTTTGTCTTAGCACCAAATTGGACCCGAAAGAAATTTATTTTCGAATGTTTGATAGGACAATCAACCAACTTGAGGAAGCCCCGACATAACATTTGGTTGAACGAGCACCACTTGAAGGGGTAACTTAGCTTCAACTGAAAAAAGTAGAAGACGATGAGAGCTCGGGAGTGAAAATCCCAGCGCAAGCAGGCGATCTTGAAGCCTCCGATGAGTGCCCAACTATTGGGATGAAGCTGCATAGGAGCGAGATTGAGCAATCTGATCACCTCTTGTTTGAAGGTGGTGAAAGGGAGTTGAATTCCGATCTGATCTAGCATCGCGTCATATAGATACACGTGGTCAGGAAGATCCTCAAAACGACCAAAATTAAAACTCTCATCGGGCTGGCAGAAATCAAGATGCACTCCCTTCTTGTAGAGATAATCCCAAGAAATGTGGCGCATCGATCTGCAGAGCACTTCAATATCCTCCACTCTTCGGTATACCAAATCTATGTCCACAGAAGAATCGACCTAGGATTAGTCAAGAGGATGGCTAATGGTACTCTAACCTTTCTTCGGTTTATGGAGAGACAACATAACCTCCCCACACTCAACGTCAAAAGTCGTTAACTCCTCCGAAAAACCTACGTTCACCAAAGGTATATCGCCGGCCGGTACAAAAGAAGCCTTTTCGGCAACACCCCCCCCCCCCCCCCCCCCCCCCCTGCACGTTGAACGGAAGGGAGAGTCCACCAACAATGAAAAAGAGGTAGAAGACGAGGAAAAGAACATAGTGGGTTCCGCAGGAAATATTAAAATTAAGGGGAAAGGGTTCGGGCTCCATAAATAAGAAAAGAAATGAATAAATAACGATCAAGAATATATTAACCCGGAAAAATATAAAAGCTTCAAACTTGGCTTATGGAGAGCGAGATTTTGTGTTACTGCCACGACTAGCGCTGTCATAGTCTAGTGTCGAGCTTTTTTGGAAATCTATTGCTAAGCCAATACCGACCTCTGCTGGCAAAGGGATTGGATCCAATATTGAGGAGTTGATCTTATACTAATACGAAGAGTACTCGTTGTTGGTCTGAGTCCTTGGGACAGAATAAGAGGACTACCTTACGTAGCTCTTTCTCGGAACTAGACTCACACTAGGATAAGAGGTCGAAACTAAACCCTAATCCCTCCCAACATGCCCAACAAGCAACGACTCCATTAAGGTCGAAGACCTCGCCAGGTCTCATTAACTTCTCTCCCTGGAACTTCAGCCTAAACAAGTGTAGACCTCCAGCAGATAGGGTTTTCCATTATTGAGCCACCAACGTCCCTGCGCAGTAAAGGAAATCTATAAAAGGAAGCATTTTTATATTATATGGTTTTGAAAACTTGTATCCAATAAAAACCATGTTTTAAGTTTTTCAAACCAAATTTATGTTTAAATTCAACCATTGCTTTTAAATGTCTTTGGTGTAGTTTTTTTTCCATTTATTAAAGTATAATTGTAATTTGAAATCAACAAAAGATGTTTTTCTCAATAAATAAAAATAAACACTAATACAGTAAAGGGATACAATTTTTGTTAAATTGGACTTTCTACATCAGTTATAGAGCGGTTTGTTTGCACAAGTGTTGTAAGTTGGACTTTTCACGTTGGTTACCTTATATATATATATATATACACACGAATAATTAAGTATATTTTATACTAGTATTTAGCCACCCCAATTATGTTTTATTTGTCTAAGGAGATAGAACAATAATAATAAGTCCATTAGTTTTAAGTCTCATTAATCTATTATTAATAGAAACAAATATGGCGATTTTTGTTAACTTGGTGATTTTGATCCTTCTCTTTTACTTTTGACAATTTAGGTCCCTATTTTTCTTAATTTTTCTATTTTTATCCTCAAAAATCATGGATTATTTGCAATTTTGGTCCTTTAAAATCTAGATTTTTGGGAAATGGGGGACTAACTAAAATTGCACAATCCATGTTTTTTAGCGATCAAAAGTGCAATGAAAAAATCAAAAGGATCAAAATTACCAAATGAGATAAAGTCAAACTTTTTTTATGATGTGTTGTTTCGTGATTGACTGACGTTTAAAAAAAAATCTACAACGACAATGTATATAAATTAAGTCTAACTCACACACACAAATATATGTATATATATATATATATATATATTAATTTAATTTTGTATTAAATTAAGTCGTTTTTGACCACCATTGGCCAGGGTCCTGGATATGCCACTGGATCTTGGTTTGGAGCAAGGCTAGCAATGTGGGTGACTCGCACTTGGGGGGAGATTGTTGGGAATTCAAGTCTGAGTAGTTAGTCCCACATCTGTAACTTATCCTCACAAAACATTTAGTAACATCTAACATAACATTGTATTTGATGTTTGCATCGCGCTAAAACAAGACATTACATTTTATTTACTAACATCGTATAATCGATGTTAGGCAATTTGGAACAAAAATGCCCCTAATTTTTAATAAAAAAAAAGTTTTTTTTTACATTTTTCCAGATTTATACAAAAATTCGGAATGTTAAATTTAAAAATTTCCGAATTTATGTGGTATATTCGGAAAAAATGAAAAAATGTATTCCAAATTTAGGGTAAATTTCAGAATTTTCCGGATTTATGGGGTATATTCGAAAAAAATGAGAAAATGTATTCCGAAATTGGGGTAAATTTCAGAATTTTCAGAATTTTTTATATTCACGTAAGAGAGAGGTTAACGAGAGAGAAGTTGAAGAGAACTATCAAACTTCTCCTACTTGTTGGTTTGAAGAGAAATGAAAGGGAGATAGTGGTTTAATATTTTTCAACTTCCTTATACACCATTGCTTTTAATTATTAAAATTAATTTTATAGATTAGTCAAGATTTTTTTTGTCATATCATGAATATTTAGCACCTTTGTCTTTCCTAATTTTCTTCTTTTTCTCTTGTTCCAAACAACACCCTAATCTACTCTATCTTTCACCTGTTTCTCTCCTCCCTTTCCCTCTCTCTACTCACCTATTTCTCTCTTCACAACTGCTCCTCAAAACCAAAAACATAAAAAATGTTAATCTAAATTGGATTAATAATTTTTTATATTAATCATTTTTCCGATATATATATATATATATATATATATATATATATATATATGAGAAATACTTTTCGGGCGAAACGAAATTCACAAATACTGGCAAATTTATTGTTTAGACGGATATTTTCTTATGTAATCTATCTACAAGACATGCTTATAATCATGAATATGCACTTATTCGAAAATGAGTTTACACATAAACATAGCAGTTAGAGTAAATTATTAATGGAGGAACAAAGTTAATGATTTTTTATTCTGGGTTCTCAACATTGATGTGTAATTCTCCAATGGTTATTTGCTCATGGATAATTGATGTCAACAAATGTTTGAAAGTACCAATACTACTTTTTTAAGTACCATATAGTTTTGTGAAAAAAAAGAATCATCTTATTGTCCACAAAATTTTCCCGTGTAGTTATTAAGGTATAGTAGTTTAAGTAGCAATACTAGGTATGGGAGATAGAAGGAGGCAGAACAGGAGCGACGGAGGTAAGGGTGTTTAAGCAAGCGGTGCTGGCGGTGAATGGAAGGTCGTGAGTAGGAGAAAGAGAAAAAATCCCGTAACAATCAGAACGGATGTAGCTTCCATAGGCTATGTCAGGAAGGAGGAAACGGTGACCTTCTTTTTCTCAGAGTTCCCTGACTCTCATGGTGCTAGGGAAATGCTGAAGGCATTCGGTTTCTATGGGGAGATTGTGGAAGTCGTAATCCCGCCGAAGAGAAACCGTTGGGGAAGGAGATATGGCTTCGCAAGCTTCTCGAATGTACGTGACCCAAAACTATTCGCCGTCAAACTTGACAACATCATCATCGGAGCGATCAAAATCCATGTCAACTTACCAAGATTTGAAAGAATAAGGCAGGAGGAGAAGGATAGGGGCATGAATGAGGAGAAGGCGAGGGGACAGCAGAAGAAAAAGGAGGAGGAGGAGGAGAAGAGAGAAAACGAAGTCAGAATGATTACCAAACCTGCGAGCAACACGGTGTGGAGAAAGGTTGAAGATGGGGGTAGAAAAGGTGGGGGCGACGTGAAAGAAAGGTGGGAACGAAGCAAGAAACAAACAGGATTCATGAATCTTAAATCGGCAGAAAGAAACGTGGTGTACTACAGGAAACCAAACCTCTGTGATTTATGGTACAATGCATCCAACGACGATCTCAACAACTTAAAGAAGATGTATGTAGCAAAGGTTAGGCTCGCCGGCAATGCTCACATGGTACAAGAATGGTTCAACATGCAGGGTTTTTTTGCCATTAAGGTAACTCCACTAGGCGCCAATCTAGTTCTATTGGAAGAAATGGAGGACGGTATCCTACCGGCATTAGTTGAGGGCGCTGGGGAATGGATCGATGAACATTTCGATGGAATAAGGGGGTGGAGTCCGGCAGAATTGGACAAGGAAAGAGTGGTGTGGATTCGTTGCCACGGCATCCCCGTTCATGCTTGGAACAACGAATTCTTCTCGATGGTGGCTGGAAAATTCGGTACGTTCCTAGGTGTTGACGAGAACACACGAAAAAAGAACTCCATGGATGTGGCAAGAATTCTCCTTCGAACGAATTGGTACGACGTTTTCAACTTAGTGATAAATGCCAAGATCAATGGTGAAATGTTTTGTATAAAAGTGCTCGAGGAGTGGTGCGGTCCTATGCATTGGGACGGTCTCTCTCAACCAAACAAAAGCAGCAAGCCCAACAGTGATGATGAAAATGATAGTAGCGACGACGACGACGGGCCACATCTCTTCGTGGCGGAGGGGGAGGGTGAGGGATTTTCCGGTGAAGAGGATGGAGACGAAGAAGAGGAAGGAGGCAGGAACCAAAAGCCACTTGAGATTCACGAGGGTAGGCTTGTAATTTCAAACGAACAAAACAATCATGAGGAGAAGGGGTATGAAAGTTTCAAGGAGATGAATAATTATGAGGAAGATGATAATTTTGATGTTGGTGTTAATGAGAATGCAAAGGGAGGGACTGGTAATGATGGAGTGTATGGGAATGATGTAATAGTTAAGGAAGGGGTAGTGGAAGAGACTCAGCATGAGAAAATGGGGGTGGCTTTCGATACAAATGCAACGGATGGGGATCAAATAAATATGGAAGGAATAGAATCGGTGCATGAGGAAAGAGAGGAGATTGCGGCGCAAATAGTGGCTGAGGGGTTAAGTCAAAGGTCTCAAAATGTGGAGAAAAATATGCTACTTAAATCACCATCAGTTGTGGAGGATTGTGGCTCAGGGACCCACGGTATTGATGATGTTAACACAGAAATGGGCCAAGGAAATAATGGTGGATTAAAAAATGCTTTGGGCCATCAGATTGATTCTTCAATGACACTGGGTGGGCCAGCAACAAAACGAATAAGAAGGAGAATGGTGGAAAATCATAACAATGTTTTTGGGCTTAAAAAATACAAGAAGTTCATTGGGCCGAAAAAAACAAAGAAGAAAAAAAAGAAGATAGCGAAGAGGGAGCCTCAGAACGAAAAAGAAGACGCAGAACACAGCCTCAACAAAGATAACAGCATCACCATTGGTTTTATCTCTGAAACAGCAAGAGAATTAATTCCCACAATGAGTTTCACTACAGACGGTCGCAGCTCTAGTCACACCGGTTCAGGGAATTCCTCATCTAGCTTCTATAGAAAGTCTATGAGTAGTCAAGCACCATCTTCTAAGGGGGAAAATAACGGCGACAAAAGCATTGGCGATGCATCAATTGGAGATTCTGATATTCGACGCGGTAATGCTAGAATCATGGCAGAGCATGAGATCTCAATAGCTAATAAGGTATGGAGTTTTGCTAAAGGACATCTTGGGGTGATTGGCAAAAGCAAGGATGATTTGTATTTGGGCAAATTAAAAGAGATGGAGGTTAGGGACCAGATTGCAAAGGGAAGGAAGGGAAAAAAAGAGGTGTCTCAATGAAGGTTGCAACTTTAAATATGAGAGGGTGGGGGGCGCCGCAAAAAGGAGGCGCCTTAAGAAATTGATGATGGAGGAGAAAATAGACATGTTCATGATACAAGAAACAAAGTGTAGTGATCTCTCCAAGAGAAATGTTAGCAGTATTTGGGGTGTCTCTAATTTCGATTGGCTAAGTAAAAACGCAAATGGTCAATCGGGTGGGATGCTAACCGTATGGCAGGCAGATATATTGGATCCTATGTTTACTTTCTCAGGAGAGTTTTTCATCGGTTTATGTGCAAATGTAAAGGGGAAAATTTGTTACTTAGTCAATGTGTACTCCGCTTGCAACTTGGCGGGAAAGAGAAGACTATGGGAAAACTTGAGGCGATTGAAAAGGGAATTCGAAAAGGGGGAATGGTGCATTGCGGGGGACTTCAATGCAATTATCTCAAGAGACGAGAGAGTGGGGTGTGTTGCCATCTTAAACAACAATGAAATGAGAGAATTTGAGACATTTATTGAAGACATGGAGTTGTTGATGTACCGGCGTTGGGGAAGAAATTCACATGTTTTGGTGCCGACGGGAGGGCAAGTAGGCTTGATAGATTCCTTGTCACCGAAGGGTTGATCTCGGCTTGGGGAATTAGCGCTCAATGGATTGGAGATCGCGAAATTTCAGATCATTGTCCGGTGAGGCTCATAACTTCAAAATTAAATTGGGGGCCAAAACCATTCCGGTTTAATAATTGTTGGTTGGAACACGAAGGTTTTAAAAGTTTTGTTAAAGAGTGTTGGGCATCATTCCGGGTTACGGGAAAAGACTCATATATTCTAAAGGAAAAATTGAAGTTGTTGAAAGAAAAACTTAGGTGTTGGAATCGTGAAGTATTCGGCATAAAGGACCTCAACATTGATAAGATAGTAAAGGAGTTGAATGATATAGAAAAATTGGCAACGGAAGGAGGTAGTGTGCTTGATGTACAACGCGCTCAATTGAGCAATGAGTTTTGGAAAGAGATACATGCAAAAGAGAGCTTGCTTGCGCAAAAATCAAGAGTAAAATGGTTGGCCGAGGGAGATTCTAATAGTAAATTCTTTCATGCTTGCATAAGAGGGAACCAGAGAAGAACTCAGTTGCTGAAAATAAAGGTCAATGGGGAGTGGGTGGAAGATGTAACGGGTGTGAAAATGGCGGTAAAAGAGCATTTCCAAAGCAAGTTTGTTGAAGACGATTATTGTAGACCAAGTTTGGATGGCGTAGGTTTTAATCAAATTTCGACGGAGGACAATACTATGCTAATGGCACCATTTTCCGTGGAAGAGATCAAGGAAGCGGTGTGGGATTGTGACGGTAATAAGAGCTCGGGGCCGGATGGATTTAATTTCAACTTTATGAAAGCTTGTTGGGATATCATTGAAACTGAGATGGTAAACTTCTTCAAAGAATTCCATAGGGAGGCAAAACTTCCAAAGGCGGTAAGTGCTTCTTTTCTTGCACTCATCCCAAAGAACAACAATCCTCAAGATCTTAGTGAGTATAGACCGATTTCTCTTATCGGAAGCCTATACAAGATACTTGCTAAGGTGCTTGCCGGAAGAGTGAAGTTAGTATTGAAAAATGTTATTTCGGATTGCCAAAGCGCTTTTTTGGCGGGTAGAAATATCCTTGATGGTGTGGTGGTGGTAAACGAAGTAATGGATATAGCAAAGCGGACAAAGGAGAAATGCGTAGTGTTGAAGGCTGATTTCGAAAAGGCCTATGACTCGGTGAGTTGGGCCTACTTGGACTACATGTTGGGGAGGTTGGGCTTTGGGGAGAAGTGGCGTACGTGGATGAGGGTATGTGTTTCATCTAACTCCATCTCGGTCTTGATAAATGGGGGCCTATCCGATGAATTTGTAGCGCACAAAGGCCTAAAGCAAGGTGACCCTCTAGCTCCTTTTTTATTCTTGATAGCGGCCGAGGGGTTGGCGGGTCTTGTAAGGAAGGGGGTGGATTCCAACAATCTAAATGGCTTTAAAATAAATGATGATCTATCGGTCAACCAACTTCAATTTGCGGACGACACGATATTCTTTTGTGACGGTGGGGAAAAGAGTGTTTGGTGCTTAAAGGCAATTCTAAGGAGCTTCGAGATGGTTTCGGGACTCAAAGTCAATTTTGGCAAGAGCAACGTCATTGGCATTAATATGGATGAGAGAGTCATGGAAGGGGTGTCTCATTTTCTTGCGTGTAACATAGGCACATCATCTTTCAAATTCCTAGGGATCCCCGTTGGAGCAAACCCAAGAAGATCGAGTACTGGCAACCGGTGATTGATTCCATAAAGGCTAGATTAAACATGTGGAGGAGTCGTCAATTATCCATTGGCGGTCGGGTAACACTCATTAACTCGGTATTGGCTTCCTTACCATTGTATTTATTTTCTTTTTATAAGGCACCAAAGAAAGTACTAGAGGAGATAAAAAAAATTCAAAGGAGGTTTCTTTGTGGGGGGGGGGGAGATAGTAGGAAGATGGCGTGGGTGAGGTGGGATGTCGTTTGCTTACCGAAGGATAAGGGTGGTCTCGGAGTAAAAAATTTGGAGGCTCTCAATATTGCTCTCTTAGCAAAATGGAGATGGAGGGTGTTCGCGGAGGAAAGAAACTATTTATGGAAGAACGTTCTTGTGGAGAGATACGGTTTGTGTGGGAGATGGCCGAAGGAAAATGAATATAGGAGGGGGTGGGCGAAACACTCAATTTGGTGGAGAGATTTATGCTTGTTAGGTGAAGGAACAAATTTGGAAGAAGAATGGTTTGATGATCTAGTTAAAATAAAATTGGGCAAAGGAAATTTAATGAGATTTTGGAAGGATTGCTATTTTGGAACGGAAACTTTGGAAGGTCTTTTCCCAATTTTGTTCAGCTCCTGCACAATGCAAAATGCTACTGTTGAAGAGATGGGGGTTTGGAGGGGTAATCAATGGGAATGGTGCTGGAATTGGGCCGAACAACTCCCTGCAACCGAGGCACAAAATCTGTCATTCCTGAAGGAGGTGCTCTCGGGTTTGGCTCCAGTTCAGCAGGTGGCTGATTGCTGGCGCTGGCTGCCAAACCCCGTGGCTGGTTTCTCGGTAAAAACATGTTACGCTGTGCTGGTTTCTTTGTTGGCAGGTTCAGGTGCTGCTGGAGGCGAACCGTTTATCGCAGCGTGCTCGAAATTATGGAGGAATGATGTCCCTTCAAAAATGCAGATTTTTTCATGGAGGGTATTGCTAAACAGAATCCCTTCACGCGAGGCACTTCTAAGGAGAGGCATTTTGCAGCAAGAGGCCGATGCATGCTGCGTTTTTTGCAGCAACGAAGTCGAATCAGTTACTCATTTGTTTCTACAATGTAATATGGCGACCTCGGTTTGGCATCAAATTGAGACGTGGTTTGGGGATACGATTGGTGGCGGTGATGACATGGTGGAGCACTTCATGAATTTTGGCAAGTTGGTGAAGGGGAAAAAGCGTCGGGGTGTCAAGCATCTCATATGGATAGCGACTATTTGGAAAATATGGATGGCGAGAAACAATGCAATTTTCAATGGAGTCTTGGAATCTCCTTCCGAGATAGTTATGGGAATCAAACTATGTGCTTGGAGTTGGTTCAAAGTAAGAAAAGGAAGAACTTGTAGGATAGAATGGTCGGATTGGTACCATTGTCCCAAAGGGTGTTTCTCTCTATTGTAATTTGCTCTTTGATGACATTGTAGAATTGGGGTACTCTTTTTCCCTTCGGGGGTCTTTTTCCCATTGGGTTTTGGCCCTCGAAGGTTTTAACGAGGCCCCCTAGGTGTAAGGGGTTGGTGCACCCCTTGTGCGCCCCTTAATACATTTACTTATCTAAAAAAAAAATGAATATACTATAGCGGAAAACAAAGACATACAAGCATGCTTCTATATAATCAAGAACAAAACCATGACCTTGATAACCTTAGGATCTACGACATGTTGATATATCAAGAATTAGATAAATACCTGGATCCATAGCAAAGAAGCGGAGAACGGATCCTTACGAGAAGAGAGTGAGTGAAAACGAGCAACAACTACTCGTCGGCTTTATGGTTCTTCCTCAACCGGGACTCCTAATGCCTTAGATTCTCTTCAGATCGGGAGAAGAGAGTAAACATGTGTATTGTGCAGTTAGTCCGGTATATCGGGGACCATAGCCTACTTATAGTGTGACAGTCTATTAGAGTTCCCATTATCCCTCTAGTGGGCTATCACTGACATCCACTCATATTGGGCCCATATCAATAATAATTAATTAATTATATTATTAGAAATCCAATATAGCCTTTTACTTATTTTTATCACATATCAATCAAGACTCCTAATTGATAAATAGCTAATATAATTAATAAAAGAATATTTGCCCATTTGTGATATTGGAATAAAATATTTCAACAATATTCTTGAGTGGATTATTAGTGCCATTTAGTTTGATCTTTCACTTGCCTACTTGTGTCCTATAAATAGGACTTATTCTATTATAAACATATACTTGTGATGAGCATAATGGAAAGACTCTCTCATTCTCGCTATTCTCTTATATGATGTCTCATATTTGTTCTTACTCAAGTAAAGGTTATTTCATAATATGTTATCAGCTGGAATCTCTACCATATGATTGATTGCATAATCATCTTGAGGATTTATTGCAAGAATAAGTTTTCTTCTTTATCTATCTTCTCCTAAGGTAATACGTATCAACACATATCCTTTATAACACATTATCTTCTTCTTGATCTATCTTCCTCTTCCCCTTGTTCCTCTTCTTCTTCTTCTCACTATTTTTTATCATGATCTTTTTACTGTCTATTTATTTTTATTTTGATCTTGTTTATGTTTTATATCGTTTTGCATTTATTTATCATTATTGATGAAAATTTGTAAATCCATTATTGAAGCATCCCTAAAGGATTGAACAAATAACTGTTTCTATGTATCATTGTTTACGAAGGTTTATGACATAGTTCCTAAAAGAACTTAAAATTTTAATATCTAAGCATCCTTGAAGGATTGCTCATAGTATGGTTTTTGTTCTTAATCATTGAAGAAGTAATGTGTTATAGTTCTTTAAGAACTAATGATTTGGTAATCCAGTTCCTTGTAGGATTGCACAAACAATTATTTTCTTTAGGCTTAAATATTTGATCCCCCTGCAAATATCCTATTTTTCCATTTACCCCCCTGTAAAAAAAAAGTTTTAAAATCAACCTTGCAAATAATAAGTGTTTCTAGTTACCCCTCTGCAGGGGGTAACCGTAAACTTTTTATATTTTGCAGGGGGTAACCGTACATGGTTTATACCCATTATACACTACATAATCTAACAGGGGGGTGACCGAAAACTGTTTATATTTGCAGGGGGGTAACCGTAAACTTTTTTTTCACAGGGGGGTAAATGGAAAATGGGTATATTTGTAAGGGGGGATCAAATATATAAACCTTTTCTTTATCATTGTCTGCGAAGATTTGTGATAGTTGCTGAAGAACTCAAAGATAGAAGAATATTCAAGCATCCCTGCAGAATTACTCTAATCATGAATTTTTTTGTCAATGTTTAGATTTTGTGGTATAGTTCTTGAAGAACAATTGATTACGAAGTATATTTTTCTTTGATCATCATATATGAAAAATTTGTGATCGACTTCTTGAAGAACTCGACTTTTACACAATGATTGTAATCTATGAGATCTATTTGATCTTAGTATGTTTTGAAGCAAAGGAAATTAAGAGAAAGGGCATATAATTTATGTCTATAATATTCTCATAAATTAGCAAAATGAGAAAATATTTTCAAAAGTATTATGAATCAACATTATATGATATGGGGATTGAAAAATACTCACAAACCATTCAATAAATTGAATTTCATTCCCAGAAGTGAATGATTCACATTATAATTTCGGTACAAGAAAAGTTGTAGTAATGACCATTGATGTAGTAAATTATCGTTATCCTATTTAAGTGACATTTGTATCATTTGTGATTGTGACCTTTGTTATTCTGAATAATGGTGTAGTATCTTATGGAAAAATGTAAATTTTCTTCTTTCTTATGCTTAGAATTCCAAATAAAAATGTTGCTAAAAAGGGGAGAATAAGAAGAGTTGATTGTATGACTAGATCCTATAAAACTAGACACTCTTATGTTCTTATTTTCCATCCTAACTTTTTACTATCTTCTTGTATTTCATATATTACCATGATATTATAGCATATACGAAATAACATGGTTCATACCTATTCAAAAAATAAATATATATTTCTGAGTTTTACAAACAAACAACTGAATAGGTTGAAATAGTATGTATAGTTTTTACAGTTTTGTTTATTGAAGAAAATTGTGTGTACCCAATTTTTTTGTATATAGATGGTAATATTTGTTATGCTTAGTATTTTTATATTTTGTTATTTGTATGATCAAAATTTAATACATTATTTTTGTTTAAATAAATATGAGCACAGCTAAAACTATGCTATAGGTAATCAAACCTAAAGTTTAGTAGTCGACATAGTTTTACTATTTAGTCTACGTTTAGCAAGATTATCTTCAAGTAACAATGACATCTCATATTGATATTTTGTAAGGACGAAAATATTTTTTTACAATATAATGAGTTTTATCTGGCATTTGTTTTGAATGCATTAAATATGAAATTGTGTACATTATCTAGTTATGACCAAAATTCATATGGTAGCATGTGTACTTGTTATCAATTTGCAACCAGAAGTTTGCAAAATGTAATTGAAGGCTACAGAAGAGCTAGTGTATTGCTAATTACCTAGAGAACCATGTTTTTACACATTGTAACATATTATAATCCTTCAAGTCTCATAAAAATTTATTAAATTTTAAGGATATCCGTCCAAATGTTGAATATCTTTATAATCCTTCAAGTTCGCAAAATGTTCAATATCTTTATATAACGAGACTTACTTCGGATAAAAGAAGTGTAGTGAAAAAGTTGTCTTCTTTTTCCTCTGATTTGTACTACACTTATATATGTGCAACTGAAGCATATGTCTAGTAAGGTTTTTAGTGAGGCATATCCTCGATGAACATCCATGGGGGAGTGTTATGAATAATATTAGTGGATGTCTACTAGCTTTACTTCTTCTTTTCATTACTTCCCTTAGTAGTGACTTTTATGGTTGTCCATTCACTTGCTAATCTACCCCCTATAAATAGGGCTCAATCTTATGTGTAGAAACACACTTGTAAAGAGAATGAATAATACAAAGAATCATCTTCTCTCCTTCTCTTGTCCTTCTTTAAGCTATTGTTTTGATTCGTTTTATAACACGTTATCAGCACGAAGCTCTACTATATGATTGAAGGCATAGTCATCTAGAGGATCTATTGCAAGAATAAGTTTTCTTCTCATCTTTCTTTTTATTCTTCTACTTCTTCATCTTCTTCTTATCACTATCATTTCTTTTTGATCTTGTTTATGTTTCTATCTCATTTTATATTTTATCTCATTTTCTATTTACTTATCGTTGCTGATGAGAATTTGTTTTATAGTTCCTGAAGAAAAATAAATTCATTATCCAAGCATCCCTGAAGGATTGCACAAATAATTGTTTCTATGTATTTAATGGTTTATGTAGTTCCTGAAGAACTGAAATTTTTTAATATACAAGCATCACTGAAGGATTGTTAATGATTTGGTAATCTAGTATCTTTGTAGGATTGCACAAAGATTAGTTTTCTTTATCAATGTGAAAATTTGTGATAGTTCTTGAAGAACTCAAAGAAAGAAAATATTCAAGCATCCCCGTAAGAATGCTCAAAGCATGATTTTTTTGTCAATGTCCAGATTTCATGGTATAGTTCTTGAAAAACAATTGATTAGAAAGTATATTTTTCTTTAATCAACGTATATGAAAGATTTGTGATCGAGTTCTTGAAGAACTTGACTTTTACACAATGGTTGCAATGAAAATCAAGAGAAAGGACATATAATTTCTATCTCAAATATTCTCATGAATTACCAAAGTGAGAAAATATTTCTAAAAAATATTATTAATCAAGATTATGTGATAATACTGATAAACCGCTCAATGAATTCAAGTTCATTCCCAGAAGTGAATGATTCACATATAATATTGGTACAACAAAGTTTGTGGTGATGATCATTGATATGGTAAATGTTATCATTATACTATTTAAATATATTAGTATATGATTTGTAATTATGATCTTCCTATTGGTGTAGTAACTCATGAATTTTGGAAAAAAATGTAACTTTTCTGATCTCTTATGCTTGGAATTCCATATAAAATGTTGCAAAAAAAGGGGGGAATAAGAAGAGTTGATTGTATAACTAGATCCTAAAAAACTAGACACTCTTATGTTCTTATTTCCCATCATAACTTTTTATTATCTTCTTATAATTTCATGTTACCATAATATTATAGCACAAGTGAAACAACATTTCAAATTGCGTGTCTCAATTTCTTTATGTATAAATGGTGTTTTTTTGTTAAACTACTATGTGTGGTTTATACGGTTTTGTTTCTTGAAGAAAATTGTGTGTCCCCAATTTTTCTGTATATATATGGTAAATTTTGTTATACGCGTACTTAGTAGTTTTTATAATTTATTTTTAAAATGGTCAAGGTTTAATACATTATTTTTGCTTAAAAAAAATATGAGTGCGGTTAAGAATTTGCGATGTGAACCAAGAAGTTTGATATGCACATATGCAAAATAAAGTGTTGTTTCAAACCTAATGTTTAATATTCGACCTAGTTTTATACGTTTAGCAAGATTATAATGAAGTAGCAATGACATCCCATATTGATGATATGAAGGAGTAAAATATTCTTCAATATAATTGAAGTTTTATCTGTCATTTTCTCTCAATGCCTTTTAACTATAATGCTATTGATTAGCTAGCTTAAAATAGAGTTAAGTTTGATAGCTATTTTAAGTTTTTAGAATATAATTAAGATTAAATATTTCGATTTTATATTAGATTGAGTAAATTATCTAGCTATGACCAGAAGTCATATAGTAGCATGTGTACTTCTTATCAACTTCCAACCAAAAGTTTACAAATGTAATTTAAAGCTCCGGAAGAGCTAGTGAATAGCTAATTACCTAGAGAACCATGTTTTTACACATTGTACCATATTATAATCTCTAAAGTCTCATGAAAATTTATTAAGTTTTAAGGATATCAGTCCAAATGGATATCATATTGAAACAAGAAAGGAGTATGTTGAACATCTTTAGATAATGAGACATACTTCGGATAAAGTGTAGTGGAAAAGTTGTCTACTTTTTCCTCTGATTTGTAATACACTTATATATGTTCAATTGAAACACATGTTGTTGTAAACTAGAAGTTTACATATCATAATAATTTTGTTGTTGGCAAGATCGGTTGGACCATCCCGAGTATATAATGATGCGAAAAATGGTTAATTTTTTAATGTGAACTTGTATTGAAGAGCCGGTAGTTTCTTCAATCTACTAATTTTTGTGTTCACTAGTTCCCAAAAGCAGCAATTTGAGAGAATAAGTCTTTCGTAATTATAGAACGTATATAAGGTGATATTTGTAAACGAGTACACTAATCACATGGACCATTTAGATATTTGTGATTTTAATTGATTCATCAACTATATATATATATATATATATATATATATCTTCAACCCACAACCGGAAGTTTGTGAGATTGTTTGCTCCACTAATTTGAGTAAGAGGTTATTATGTGAATTACCCTGAAAGCATCTGATAAGTGTTGTATGATATTGGACATCGCTTAGTACACGTTCATTCATAAAATGGTCTTGAAGAACCATTCATTAGACATCTAAAGTTAATTATATGACCAATACTTATGAGATAAGAACTTCCAATTTGTACTTGGGAACATGCACTTTTGCACGTTGCAATATTGATTCGCATCAGGCCAACAAGTTATCATAACTCTTCCCCTTTACATTTGGTTTTTGGTCACGAATCTAATATTTCTCATCTTAGAATTTTTGGATGTCTAGTGTATGTTTCAATTTATCCACTCACAATGCACTATGATGAGTCTCAAATAATTTTGGGAATATATTAGATATAAATATCCATGTATTATAAAGTAGCTTGAGCTAACAATTGGAGATTTGTTTATAGTCCAGTTTGATTATTATCATTTGAGTTAAATTTCCCAACATCTGGGGGAGAGAATAAGCAGTTGGAAAAAGAGATTAGTCGGAATGAATTATCATTGTCTCATCTCGATCCTCAAACTTACAATGTGAACTAGAAGTTCAAAAGATAATTCATTTGCAAAGTTAAGCAAATCATCTATCAAATGCATTCACTAATCCAAAAGATCTGACCAAATCATTTATATCAACTGCTAATGCTCCAATAAAAAGGATGTTCTTGTTGGACAATACAATATTGAAAATGAGTCTCAACTGTGCCTGAAGCGTGGTACACCAATCGATTCCAAAGATAAAAGTCCTCGAACAAGAAAAGGAGCTAAAAGGAACGATGGTCCAAGAGCGGATATAGAAACTCTAAAAGAGTCTTCAGACATAATTGACATTTTAGTTCCAGAAGAACTGATCAGGTACCTGAAAAATTCTGAAATTAAAGAGATCTCAATGAATTATGTCATGAATGAAGTACAATGGAATCGAAATGAAGTCAACGTTGACGATGTTTTTAAATATAATATAGCACAAAATGTGATAAATGATAGTGAGGATCATGAACAAAAGTCTATTAAAGATTGTAGACAAAGTGAGAATTGGCCAAATATGAAAGATGAAACTGAAGCAGAATTAAACTAGCTTTACAAAAGTTTTTGGACTTGTAGTCCAAACACACAAAGGTGTGAAATCAGTCAAATACAAATGAGTTATTGTGCAAAAACTAAATGAGAGAATGGTGAAATTGTGAGATATAAAGTTCGACATGTTGCTCAAGGGTGGATACAAGAATTATTCAGTACTTAATTAACCTTGTAGCACATGAAGAACTCAATTTTCACAATATGAATGTTGCTACAACTTATTTGTATGACTCATTTGATAGTCATAATTATTTGAAGATCCCTGAAGGATTTAATATTCCGATACACACTTTTCTGATTCTCGATATGATTACTCAAATTGAATCAATCCCTCCATGAAATAATATAATTTGAACATATATGGTATAATAGTCTAAATTTATATTCTAAATGAGGGATACAAATATGACATCACTTGTCCATATAGTTTTATGAAAATATTTGGAAAAGAATTTGCTATAACTGATGTCTATGTTGATGATATAAGTATTATCGGAACTCCTGAAGAGCATTCAAAAAAAAACTATAGACTGTTCAAAGAAAGAGCTCTAGATGAATAACCTCAAACAATATCTGATGGATTTTGAGATTGAACCTATAGTTGACCTCTACATGGAAAATCCCAGAAGGATTCAAGATAAAAAAGAAATATCTTCAAATAAATTCTTTTGAAAAACAAAGTCTCATATTGATCTGCCGAAATTGTGTATATTAAGTACACGAGTTGTGAGGTAAGAATATATGAAATATATTAGTCCCGAAGACTATGAAAGCATGCATGCATATTACCAAATGTTGTATCTCTTGATATGATAATATTATGTGAGAATTAGTAGTAATATAGTTTATTACAAACCAAAATACATTAGAACAAAGTGGGATGCATCTTTCATTTTTGACTATATCCTAATGAATATATCATATTATGTAACACAAATTAACCACGCAGATATAAAGTATTTTCCTGACTAGATCAAGTCAGATTACAAGTCAGCTATTATCTACATGTGGTGACATTGAAATATCTTTATGATCTACAGAACAATCTATGGTTCTTGCTTCTTCATTTCATACTCAAATACCAACAATTCAAGGAAGATGTTCTGAAGATAATATTGTCCGCAAAGATCCATTAAAAGAGGATATATTACAAGTGACAGAGTGAAGTAGATTGTTCCATATGCACTCAAGGAGAAAGTCCAGATGTTGGAATTCATATTCTTTTTGTGACGCTGCAATCAGGGGGAGAAAAACTGCACTCTTTTTTCCTTTGCCATGGTTTTGTCCCACTGGGTTTTCCTAGAAAGGTTTTTAATGAGGCAGTTCCCCCTGAAAGGATATTGTACTCTTTTTCCTTCAGTAGATTTTTTTTCCCACTGGGTTTTTTCTAGTAAGGTTTTTAGTGAGGCATATCCTCGATGGACATCCATGGGGGAGTGCTACGAATAATATTAGTGGATGTCCACTAGCTTTCCTTCTTCTTTTCATTACTTCCCTTAGTAGTGACTTTTATGGTTGTCCATTCACTTGCTAATCTACACCCTATAAATAGGGCTCAATCTTATGTGTAGAAACACACTTGTAAAGAGAATGAATAATACAAAGAATCATCTTCTTTCCTTCTCTTGTCCTTCTTTAAGCTATTGTTTTGATTCGTTTTATAAGAATATAAATATATATATATATATATTTAACGTCAACTCACAACCAGAAGTTTGTGAGATTCTTTGCTCAACTAATTTGAGTAAGAGGTCTTAATGTGAATTACACTGAAAGTATATGATTGATAAGTATTGTATGTCGATTAGAATTGATATTGGACACCACGTAGCATACGTTCATTCATAAAATGGTATTGAAGAACCATACTCTAGACGTCTAAATTAATTATATGACCAATACTTATGAAATAAGAACTTCCAATTTCTACTTGCGAACATGCAATTTTGCATACTCTAATATTGATTAGCATCAGGCCAACAAATTATCACAACTGTTCCCCTTTATATTTGGTTTTTTGGTCATGAACTAATATTTCCCTTCTTAGAATTTTCGGATGTGCAGTGTATATTCAAATTTCTCCCAATGCACTATGATAGGTCCTTAAAGAATTTTGGGAATATATATTGGATATAAATCTCCATGTATAATAAAGTATCTTGAGCCAACATCTGGAGACTTGTTTATAGTCTAGTTTGATGATTATCATTTGATGAATTAAATTTTTCAATATTAGGGGGAGAGAATAAGCAGCTGGAAAAATAGATATGTTGGAATGAATTATCATTGTCTCATATTGATCCTCAAACTAAACAATCTGAACTAGAAGTTCAAAAGATAATTCATTTGCATAGCTTATCAAATCATCTACCAATTATGCATTCACTGATCCAAAAGGTGTGACCAAATATTTCAAATGAGTCTCAACTGCGCCTGAAGTGTAGTAGACCAATCGGTTCCAAAGATAAAAATTCTCGAACAAGAAAAGGAGTTAAAAAGTAAGATGGTCCAAGCGAGGATACAGAAACTCTAAAAGAGTCTTCAGACATAATTGACATTTTAGTTCCAGAAGAACTGATTAGGTATTTGACAAATTATGAAATTAAAGAGATCGCAATGAATTATGTCAATAATGAAAAATTATGGAACCGAAACGAAGTCAACGTTGACGATGATTTTACATATAATATAGCGCTAAATGTTATAAATGATAGTGAGAATTATGAACCAACGTCTACTAAAGATTGTAGACAAAGTGAGAATTGGCCAAATTGAAATATGAAATTGAAGCCGAATTAAACTGGTTTTACAAAAGTTTTTAGACCTGTAGTCCAAACACCTGAAGGTGCGAAACCAATCAGATACATATGGGTTTTTTTTGTGCAAAACAGAATGAGGATGGTGAAAGTGTGAAATAGAAAGCTCGACGTGTTGCTCAAAGGTGGATGCGAGTATTTTTCAGTACTTAATTAGCCTTGTAGCACATGAATAGCTCAATTTTCACAAGATGAATGTTGCTACAACTTATGTATGACTCATTTGATAGTCATAATTATTTGAAGATCCCTGAAGAATTTAATATTCCAATACACACTTTTCGGATTCTCGATATGATTACTCAAATTGAATTAATCCCTCCATGAGATAATATAATTTGAACACATGGTATAATCGTCTAAATTTATATTCTAAAGTAGGGATATAAAAATGACATCACTTGTCAATATAGTTTTATGAAAATATTTGGAAAAGAATTTCCTATAACTGATGTCTATGTTGATGACATAAGTATTATAGGAACTCCTGAAGAGCTTCCAAAAACTATAGACGGTTCAAAAAAAGAGCTTTAGATAAATAACCTCAAATTATATATGATGGATTTTGAGGTTGAACCTGTAGGTGACGTTTACATGGAAAATCCCAGAAGGATTCAAGATAAAAAAATATATCTTTAAGTAATTCTTTTGAAAAACAAAGTCTCATATTGATCTGCATAAATTATTTATATTGAGTACATGATTTGTGTGGTAAGAATATATGAAATATCTCAATCCCGAAGACTATGAAAGCATGCATGCATATTACCAAATGTTATATCCCTTGAAATGATAGTATTATGATAATTAGTAGTAATATAGTTCATCACAAACTAAAATTCATAAAAAAAAGTGGGTAAGATGCATATTTATGTTTGGCTATTGTAATGAATAAATCATTTTATGTATGTTACACAACTTAACAATGCAAATATAAAGTATTTTTCTGATCTAGATCAAGTCAGATTACAAGTCAGTTATTATCTACATGCGGTGACATTGAAATATCTTTATGATCTATAAAACAATCTATGGTTCTTGCTTCATAATTTCATGCTCAAATGCCAACAATTCAAGGAAGATGTTCTGAAGATAATACTGATAACAAAGCTCCATTAAAAGAGGATATATCACAAGTGACAGAGCGGAGTATATTGCTCCATATGCACTCAGGGAGAAACTCAAGATGTTGGAATCCATATTCTTAAGTGACACTTCAAACAGGGGGAGAAAAACTGCACTCTTTTTTCCTTTGCCATGGTTTTGTCCCAATGAGTTTTCCTGGAAAGGTTTTCAACGAGACAGTTTCCACTAAAAGGATTTCTGTCCTCCTTTTCCTTCACTAGATTTTTATCTCACTGGGTTTTTTCTAGTAAGGTTTTAATGAGACATATCTTCGATGGATATCCAATGGGGAGTGTTATGAATATTAAGTTATTTAGTGGATGTCCATCTTTATCTTCCACTTCCCCTTAAGTCTCATTCTTTAGTGGAAAGACTCTCTCATTCTCTCTTCTTCATCTCTATTCACTTATATGATCTCTCATATTTGTTTTTACTCAAGTAAAGGTTATTTCATAACAATAACCAAGCTTAATATTTAACTGTGTTTGTTAAAGCGAGAGTAAAAGCATACTGATGTTTAAATCATTGAGTAAATTTATTTTGGTATAAATCGGGTATTGCGCAACTGAAGAGACTAATCTCTCGTGCCGGTTAGGACCACAATGTGCAGTAAAACTCTCCTAAAGACATCAATAGGTGGCAAAGTTATCCCTTAAGAGGTTTAACACTACTGCATGTCAATCATAGAGTAAAACTAATATATAGATCATAATATTTCTTTATATAAAGACTTTAAGAATTTTATTAGTATGTACGTCACTTTAAAAGTATTTTAGATAGTCAACTAATTAATTTAAAAGTTGACATTTTATAAATATATTTGACTTTTAGTTTTATTATCTTAAAAGTCGCACATACCATAATTTCCGACTAGTTAATGCTATAAAAAACGTTACATTAAATCAATAATGACAGTGAACACCGATTAAACTCAATTTTAAATGATAATAAAAGCTAAATAGAGATGTACAAGATACTCACTAAAAAAACGCATGCCATATGGAAAATATATAGAAACCGTGTCAATTAGTTGCCATTGGTGTTGGAATTTCACTACGATTCTACTATATATATACATGTCTAGGTCTTTCTTTCTGAGCACTGAAAGACAACACAACCAATTGAGATAAGAATCAAAGCAAAGCCAAAGGCTGCTGTGCACCTAGAAAGAAACAAAAATGGAGGAGATCTTGTCGTGGTTTAAGATTCTTTCTTTCTCTGTCATAACTCTACTATTTGTGATCAAGGTCACTTTTTTGTATTGGTGGAAACCTAGAAAAATTGAAGAACATTTTTCCAAGCAAGGAATTAGAGGTCCTCCTTATCGTTTCATCTTTGGTAACCTAAAAGAAATGGTGGGGATGATGATGAAGACTTCTTCTCAACATATGTCCTTCAATCACAATATTCTTCCTACAGCCTTTCCCTTCGTCCATCACTGGAAGAAAATTTACGGTACTTGCATTTTTTTTTTGTTTATAATCACTAGTTTCTTTCACTTTTCTCTAATGAGTTTTTCGTGTTGTTACCCTTAATTATATTGTAGAGAATTACGATTTTTTTATAGGCAATGTTAGTGGGTGTGAGGGAAAATGTTAGTTTTCCGTGTTTGAACTCGAGACTTCCTTCTTGCACTAATTTGGTGCACTCATTCGATAGAAAATTAGAATAATTGTGAAAAATGTAGAATCAATTACTATAATTTTGAAATTTTAATGCTTAATTAATATCATAATTATATCACCATTCTTATAAATATATGCATTTATATATGCAAAACATTATCAAAAAAATCCCACTCTTCCTTTATTGTTTTTGACCCAATCTATATATTAAAAAAACAAGAAAATCCCCTCTTCCTATCAATAAAAAGTTTGCATTTCTTTTATGAATAGTTTTAAGACCCTCCTAATCCCCATCATCATTTTCCTAGTTATATGAACCGTTGAAAAAAATGCAAGTACCCATCATCGCTAGGAGGGTCTGAAAATTTTCTTTTATGAACCGTTGAAAATTTCTTAATGAATATTCTTCAGACACTCTCCCCCTTATCGGAAAGAATCTTCAACTGAATTTTCGATTGCAATCGTATTTGTTTCCTACTGTGACCCCTCTCTGCAGAAAGGATGTGAGTAATACAATTTTTGTCCACATTCTTAGTTCCCTTTTTCTAAGTAACTGACCCTTTTTTTTATAAAGAATGACCGACCCTTTTAAATTTGAAAATTTTTAATTAAATATTTGAAGTCTGAAATTAATTTTATAACGTAAAATAGCAAATTTTAATTATTGATTATTAATTTAACGGTTGACATTCCAACGTATTTATTATTCACCATTGAGATTATAAATGCATCCTTTTTAAATTAAATTTCAAAGGAACAATTTTATTTTAGGTAGTTCTCAACAAAAATTGAATAGTTAAGAGTAAAAAATGAATAAGAAAATAGTAAAGATGGTGAGTAATAGAATAGCTAAAGAAAAACAATAAGAGGGCCATAGTTGTGATGCTCTTTATTGAATGTTGGAAAAGATTTACTAAAGCAGAAAGACAACTTTTATAGTTTGAGTGGTTGCCAATTTGGGTAATTCTCCGTTTGTGTTGGGTTTGGTGCAATGTTTTTAAAATCGGGTTGGAGAATGCCAGTAAAATCTCTGAGTCGTTGTTTAATTGATTCACTTAGTTTAATTATAATTGAACTAGATCTTTAATAAATAAATAAAAATAAAAATGTATTAACTTTTGAGGGAAAAATAAATAAAAAAACATTTTTGGCGGTCCAACCCATATTAATTAACGGTTCAATCCGATCTAACCTTGTTTCAAGTGGTTCAAACGAACTGCATATCAGATGATGTTAAATCAACCACCGGACTAGGCGTTTTCCGGTTCAATCCGATTTTTACAAAACTCGCTTGGTATAGTTTTTACATTTGATGTATGTTATTTTGGTAATAAGTGTTATGTAGGGTGGGCTAGCTCCTTAAGGAACTTATTTTCTTTCCCTTCATGTCACTAGTATTAAGGAGGTTCTTAATTATTGTAAAATAGCTTATTTTGACAAAAATACTCTCTCTATAGTTAGAGTTAGTTGGTAAAATAGTTAATATAAAGTATTTCCTTCTTCTCAAATCTTGATGTTTTAGCTTTCAAATTTTGTGTCGAAGCTTTTGATGATTTACAAAACCCAATTTTAAATCAAACAGCAATTTTAATTGAGTGCTTAATAATTACTAATGGTAAAATATTTAATATAAAGTATTTACTCTCTCTATTTTCTTCGAACTGTATTCTTTGTAAATCCAACGGCAATTTTAATTGAGTGCTTAATAATTACTAATGGCAAAATAATGATCTCACCACACTTATTAATGAAAATTTACACTATATATCCTGAAAGTTTATGAACTTTTGAATTTCTAATGATGAATTCACAGTATCTTAAATAATTATCCCACCACATATTGATGATTTCACTTCCATTTGCACATAATTATAATTATAGTTATGTATTTACCAAAGCAGAATTGTGGAGAACAAAAAATTAAGTTGAGTTATTTCCATTTGTATTATATTTAGTTAATGTTTTCTTATTTAATGTGTCATTTGTTAAAACATTAAAATTTTTGGGATGGAGAGAAAAATTGATGTATTAATTAAAAAAGGTGGTATAGAAAAAGGAAAGAGTAATTAATGCTCTCTTGAATAATTATAGACAAACATTTTTTCTAAAGTTGATCATAATCATTTAATAAACCTTAAAAATAATTTTATTTTTAATATGAAAAGACGCCATATCTTTTTTTGGTATAACCGGATATCTTTTGCGCGCAACTGCAAAGACTAATCTCTCAAATCGAGTAGGACCATAATGGGCGGCAAAAACACCTAATCTTTGTTAAAAGGGTTGGATTTTCTCACTATAATTATAAAGCTCACTTCTATTTTTTAAAAAAATTATTTAATAATGTGGAATATTAAAGCTTTGATTTTCGACAGCAATAAATTTTTGCATTACATTTCCCACTTCTTAAGGTGTGAAATTAGTTATTGTCAAAAAAATAAAAGGTGTGAAATTAGCCAGTTTATTAATCAAGATGTTTCATTATTTTTTGTAAATAAAGGGCCAACATTCCTTGTTTGGTTTGGACGCACGGTTCGAGTAGCCATCTCTGATCCCAACCTCATCAGAGAAATTTTGATCACAAAAGCAGATATGTATGACAAAAACGAAGCTCCAACACTTGTAAAGCAGCTAGAAGGTGATGGACTCCTTACCCTTAAAGATCAAAAATGGGCTCACCACCGAAGAATCATCTCTCCCATTTTTCACATGGAAAATCTCAAAGTAATCAACTCCTATAAATTTTACTATATCAATTCAATTTTTTTATTTATATATATGAATTTATACAATACATTAATTACTCTAAAATATCATCAAGCTAGCTACCCTTTCTATTGATTAAATAATTTTACTCTTCAGTTAATTTGTTATAATAATAATAACGGTATAAAAAAAATGTTTCTAACGATAAAATTCGTGTATATAATTTTTAGTCGTTGATACCAATGATGGCAACAAGTGTGATTGAGATTCTGGACAAATGGTGGGCAATGGCAGAGAAAGGTGAGGTGGAAATTGAAGTCTCAAAATGGTTTCAAACACTTACAGAAGATGTCATTACAAAAACAGTATTCGGTAACACCTATGAAGATGGCAAAGCCATTTTCAGACTACAAGCCCAACAGATGGTGTTAGCTTCTGATGCATACGAAAAAGTGTTCATTCCAGGCTACAGGTAATTAACAATAGGGGGTTAATACAAGTTCACATAACTAGGATTCGAGTTTAGTTCTTTTCTCTGTCTCTTTGTCTTTTACTTTTATTAGCGCATTGACTCGTGCGCTGCACGGGGTAAAAACTCTAGTTAATATAAAAGAGTTTTTCGGTGAAATGTGTTTCTTGAGAAAACATTGTTTAAATTGAAGGTAAGTATGAATTAAAAAAATATGTAGTAAAAAAGGTGATTGCAAACTTAAAAACTAAAATAGAGTGTGTACATATTTGTTACGAAATTATTATGTTTTCACAAAATCGGTTATTGAGTAATGAACTCCGAGTATGAACGGTTAATTTTTTTTTCAAACACTAAAGTACCCTAAAACATGCTGCTTAACATCACACTTTACGTATTTTGTCACGAAATGGGAGCTCAAGACTCCTTGATGTTTATATTGTTATAAGATTGTAATAAAAAAAGGGTGGTTATTACAAGTTGACATGTAATTATAGTAGGGCTAATATATAAGGTGATTATTAATTGACTCACTACTTTTAAATAATATGTCAACTTGTTATTAGTAAATAGTGTAAAACATTTTTACAGCAAGTGTGTGTATATAAATTAAATCTTTTATTAATTATTAGCTTTAGTCTTACTTTAGCTATCGTTATTTTAGATTCTTGCCAACGAGAAGGAACATAAGTGCTTGGAAATTGGACAAAGAAATGAAGAAATCACTGGTGAAGCTCATCGATAGACGAAAAGAGAATGCATGTAAGAATGAAGATTTGAAGAAACGACAGAAGAAGGATTTGCTTGGGATTATGATCCATGCTTCAAACACAAACTCAACCTCCTCCAACTCCAATGTGAATTTCAAAGTGGATGATATAATAGAAGAGTGCAAGACGTTTTTCTTTGCAGGGAAACAAACCACCTCCAATTTGCTGACGTGGACTACCATTCTGTTGGCTATGCACCCACAGTGGCAAGTCCGGGCACGTGAGGAGCTCATGAGTGTGTGTGGATCACGTGACATTCCCACCAAGGATCACCTTGCAAAGCTCAAAATAGTAAGTACATAAGTCGATTTTAATTTATTTTGCTTTATTTAATAATATTTTTTAAAGATATAATTAATTTAAGTTTTAATAATATTTTAATTTTCATGGAACAAATTTGTCTTGAAGGATAATTTAGGAGATATAATTTTTTTTTATTTTGAGAAAGTTAAATGAGATTGCTTAATTTTCAAAAGAGATATGTCCGTTTGTTATAGCTTATTTTGAAGAATAAACACTTTGTAAAAAGAATTTAATCTATTTTAATTTGTTTCCATCCTTTTGTTAGCTTTTCAAATAAATAATAATATAAGATAATCTAAAAATTGTATCAAATGAGAATCTGTTCTGAGTAGCTAAGAATGATTTTTTTTACATCAAGCCAATAAGGTAGGTTTTTTGTTTGTCACTACTAAAACAATTAGAAATTTGACTGAAATTTATAGACAAAAATTGGTAGAATTTATCTTTAATTTCATATTTACTTTTAATTAAGTATTAGTGATGCCAAATTTAGAGTAGAGTATCACTTATGTTGGCATGTTGCTATGTGATTGGGGGCTATTATTAATCAAAGTGGCACTATTGACCGTTTTACAAGTGTTATCTCGAGTGGGTATCTCGTTTTTCTTTGTGTATCCTAACCGATACATCTTGTCTTAAGTTTTGTTATTCATAAATTTGTTTTGCTTAAAAAAATAACATTAAATTTAGAGGCTAATTTCATTTTTTTCGTTCCTCGCTTTTTCGTTATTTCAATTTTTTCTAGTTGTTTATATATGAAATCGCGTGGAGCCCTATGCTTTATGCAATCATATCTCTCACATCTAGGAACTTTGATTTCCGACAAAAATCATGTTTTGCATTTCATTAACCAATCAGTTTTTTTGGATAGGGTGACTTTTATATGTGGTGATTTTTGTGCTTTTAGGGCTTTTTGTGTAGAGAGAAGAAGAGAAACAAAAAAAGAAGTGAGGTCATCATCCTTCCACGTCTTTTGTGCTATTTTTCTCACCATAACATACAACCCAACTCTTAACTGTTTTTGCTTTCATCTTTCTAATCATTTTCACCTTTGGAATAATTTCACTTTTATAAAGTATGTTACTAACAAATTTAATTTACCCTTTTTCATGAACATCTTAACTTAAGTGCTGTATTTTTGTTACAGCTGAGCATGATCGTGAACGAGTCCCTAAGGCTCTACCCTCCAACAGTAGCAACAATAAGAAAGGCAAAAGCTGACGTGGAACTAGGACAAACCTACAAGATCCCCTGTGGTACAGAACTCCTGATCCCGATATTAGCAGTTCATCACGATCAAGCCACGTGGGGACCCGATGCTAACGAATTCAATCCTAACCGTTTCTCCGAGGGCGTGTCCAGTGCAGCACGCCATCCATTCGCCTTCATACCGTTTGGTCTCGGTGTTCGCGCTTGCATTGGAATGAATCTTGCAATTCTTCAAGCTAAGTTAACCCTTGCAATCATGTTGCAACGTTTTAGTTTCAGATTGGCACCTAGTTATCAACATGCACCAACGGTTCAGATGTTGCTGTATCCACGGCATGGGGCACCAATTATTTTTCAACCTATATAGCTAGAACCACAAAATGATTGTCTCGTGGGATATTATTGATTGGTATGCATTATGCAAACTAATTATTGAATTGAATCATCTTTGTGGATATATGTGGCTTCAGTTTGGGGATTAAAATCCACCATATTATTTACAACTTTTGACTTAACTTTTCAGAGTCGTACAAAACTATATAGGAATTCAAAATTTTAGTGGGAACTAATATCAGGTGTTTTGTTATCTTCTTAATTTTTCAAAAGGAATATAGCGGACTCTGTTTTTGAAGAGAAATAAAAATAAAATCAATCGTGAAGCCTAGAATTAAATTTAGTTCAATGTTGTTTCTATGTCTCATCAAATGGAACCTTCTATTTCTTTATAGAACCGAAGAGGACCCTCTTCAAATGTTTCTTCAATACCAAATTCAATAAAATTCTACCAAATTAAGTAGCCAAATACAATTAAAAATCTGTCAATACAATAACATAATCAAAAGTCTTAAGAGTGTGGATTGAGCCTAACTCAACCCTACAAAACCGGCTTGTAAGGTGGGGGATGCCTCCCACTTATAAACTCTTTTTCAGGCCATATCACATTCAATGTGGGACTCTTAACACACCCCCTCACGCCCAGAACCGGACAACTGGTGCGTGGATAATAATGGTGGGTGGCCCGATAGCGGGTAGCCCAACGGATCTTGGATTGGCTCTGATATCATCTTAGAGTGTGGATTGGGCCTAACTCAACCCTACAAAACCGGCTTGTAAGGTGAGGGATGCCTCCCACTTATAAACTCTTTTTCAGGCCATATCACATTCAATGTGGGACTCTTAACAAAAAGTCATACATAAAACTTGAAAGCCACTCCAAATCTCATCTGAAGTCATAACGGAATCTGCCAATACATTAAACAATAAAATTTCAAAGCTATTCTAATATAATCTGCCAAAACTACAAAACTACTTTAAAATTATAATTGGGAACAGTTAATGAGGAGTGTATGGTTATAGAAGAACAATAATTTATACACATTGCATCAAGAACAATAATTTTGATAAATAGAGTAGTCATGCACTGTATGGTTAATCGTTTCTAAATAGAAAGACAGTTTATGTCATATAGAGTAGTCACGAACAATAATTTATATACCTGAAAAATCATCTATGTCATATAGATTGTAAAGGAATCATAAGCAGCTTGAAAATCATAATACAGATTGAAAATCATTTATGTCATATAGATTTGCGGTTTGGTTTGGTTCGGTTTCTGTAATCAAAACTGCGAACCGAACCAAACCCCACGGTGCAGTGAAAAAAAACCAAAAACAAAACCAATAAAAAGTGGTTTTATCCAAGCCACAGTGTCTTTGTAGCTTGCCTCGACTTAGCTTTCAGCCTCAGCCACTTCTCATTGCCTCAGCCAACAACTTAAGTTGTTTTGGGTGTCAACAATTTTACTAATAAGTATATCATAAAATTATCATATCAAGTCATCTGGCATTTTGTAATATATGCACATTCTTTTGTAGCAGTATGTTATGGCTTTCGAGACCGATATCTTTTTGAACTTCTTGATACACGTCATATACTCAAATATGCGATCTGTAGGTCAAGACAAACCTTTGTTTTTTGAAAAGTATTCTTTTTTTTTTTGAGATTAAACGGTGCTCAAGCCCAAGAAAACGATTACACGGGTATCAATCTAGGAGTAGAGACTCCAGTTACATCATCTTTGACTAGACCTTCAACACAAGTAGGCGGAGTGTTAAAAATTTGGAGACCCTCTCCCAACGTGCACCCTAAGTTGGCCAAGCCATCAGCCACTCTATTGGCTTCACGATACACATGAACAGTACTCGTAGTAGAGAAATCACTAAGCAACCTCCCTATAACATGCCCATCAGCATTACCACACAAAAACCCCACGATAACCTTCGAATCCAATTGAAGCTCCACCACCCTATACCCCAATGCTGCTGCTAGTGAGAGACCCTCCAGCGCTCCCCATAACTCAGCCAAGTAACTAGACGCGACGTGCAAACGCTTGCTGAAACCACCCACCCACCCAGCCACCACGAAAATCCCTAACAACACCACCACTGCCTGCTACTTCAGTGTCAGCCTTCCAAGCTCCATCTGTGTTAACCACCACATGCCCCTGCGTGGTAGGATGCCAAGCAACATTAATCTGCTGCCTATCACTCCCTGTAGTAGTGACTCGAGAAACTCTCCCTTGATCATAATCACGAGCATAATTGAGGACAATACTCGCAGGATTCATTGGGCGCATAAAATGCTCCTCATGTTCATGCTTATTGCGCCAACTCCATAGAAAGAAGCACCCAATTGCCCAAACATCACACCCCATCAGATTCTGATTTATCCGAGGCCTATTAGCAATGTTAATCTCGAGCCAGTCATAGATATCCACACCATAAAAACGAACCCGCAACGCTACCGGAATGAGGAGATTCCAAAGCTGCGATGCAAGGGGACAATCGCGAAGCACATGAGCGAAGGATTCAGCAACATTGCAATTGTGGCACAAAACATTCTCAGCGTTCCAGCTGCTGCAATAATCCTTGGTGGCCAGCTTGCCATGCATAATCTGCCACGTGAAGCATCGGACTCTCTCAGGAACTTGTAATCTCCAAACTTTCATCCAAACAACATCCTTCAGTTCCGTATTCACACTTCTCAACCTAGCATACGCATCAGACACAGAAAAGTCACCAGAGTCAACTCCAGGCCAGTATCTAATATCGGCACCATCCTGGAGGAGAGGTGCTGGATGCGCCAGAATACGTAACACAAGATTCTCCAGCATAAGACTTCGCAATAAGCTCACATTCCAAGCCCCATCATTGTTTGCAAAATCCTTAACCTTCCTATCAATGAAATCCTGAGGAATAGAATTGACCACATCAATAAGCTTAGTGTGGCCATCAATCCACCTATCCGTCCACATACTAATCAAATTACCATTGCCCAGAGACCAGGCCTCAGTATCAAAAATAACTTCCCAACAACTCCTTAATTGCTTCCAAAGCTTTGAATCATTAGTCTTGGAAATAAACTCCCCTGTGACATGCTTGCCCCTCCCATATTTCCCTTCAAGGACCTTGAAACACAATTTGCCACTTCCCCGCCAAAGCTCCCAGGCCATCTTCATTAAGCACGCTTGGTTCATGGTCTTGAGATCACGAATTCCCAAACCACCGCTATCCCTCGGTAAAGTTAGAGTTTCCCAATTAATTAGGTGCAACCTCCTCTTGTCTTCCATATCACCCCACACAAAGCCACGCTGAAGCTTCTGAATATCATTTAGACAACTCTTTGGGATTGGTGTTGTCATCATAGTGTAAACCGGAATTACTTGAATAACTGACTTTGAAAGAGTGATTCTCCCCGCAAAGGATAAATGCTTGGCCTTCCATCCTGACAGCCTGTCTCGCACCTTATCAAGGAGATAGTTGAAATCTTGCTTTCTCGGACATTTGCCTAGTAAAGGCACTCCTAAATACTTCCCCATAGAATCAGAAAGTTTGAATCCTGAAATCCGGGCCAAGCCTGTCTTCACGTCTTGCTTCACATTCTTAGAGAAATAAATAGAAGTTTTCTCCAAGCTCACCATCTGGCCAGACATACCACAAAAAGTATTCAAAGTATTGGTCACGCTTTCCATATTATCCTCCGTTGCCTTGGCAAACAATAGAAGATCATCCGCGAACATGAGATGAGAAACATGAGGACCATTCCTACCTACTCTGATCGGGTCCCAGGTACCCAACTCAACCTGCTCAGCAATCAAATGAGTTAACCTATTCATACACAAAACAAATAGATATGGTGAGATAGGGTCCCCTTGGCGGATACCGCACTGAGGGGAAAAGAAATCGGATCGGTTCCCATTCCACATAACATTAGTGGACACAGTGGAAATAGCCTGTCTGGTGATATCAACAATGTGGGGTGGTATACCAATCTCCTCAAGCACCTCAACAATAAAGCTCCACCTAATACGATCATAAGCTTTGGCCAAGTCAACTTTAACAACAAAGAAGCCATTTTTGCCTCTCATTTTATTCATGCTATGCAAGAGATCCTGAGCGACAACAATTTTCTCATGAATGCTATGGGTAGGAATGAAGCCCGTTTGATAAGGAGACACTAGGTTAGGCATATGCGGCTTTAATCTGTTTACAATAACCTTAGTGATCACCTTGTAGCTAACATTACACAAAGATATAGGGCGAAATTGCGTGACGAACTCCGGCTTGCTAATCTTGGGAATCAAGCACACATCGGTCATGTTGAAGGTGGCCATCTTAGAGGGATCACTCCACACCTGCTTAATAAAATTTGTAAAATCAGCGCCAGTTAGCCCCCAATTAGACTGATAAAACCCGGCTGGAAAACCATCAGGCTCCGGAGCTTTCCAAGGATCCATCGCGAAAATAGCATTTTCAACCTCACGATCCTCAACCGGTCTTCCAATCACTACAAGAAATTCGCTGATTTGCCACGGAAAAATCCGTCGCAAATACAGGAAATTCCGTCGGAAAATGACATTTGCGACGGACAAAATTCCGTGGCAAAATCGCTCGTCGCAAACTGTTTGCGACGGACTTCTCCGTCGCAAATAAACCTGTCGCAAACCGTCGCAAATGTCCGTCGCAAAGCCGTGGCAAATGTCCGTCGCAAATCCGTCACTAATCCGTCGCAAATCTTAAAAAAAAATAAAATTAAATCATACATTCAAAATGTTGTTTAATAGTGATATCTATACATATTGTTTCTGTGTATAATAGCAATTTAGCAAGATACAAAGGGGATAGAATAGAGAATAGTGAATACAATAGTACACTAACACTTTCTAATTAACACTTAACAGCAAACAATAGTACATCAATTAGCAAGTTTCAAGGAGGTTTTGTTGACATAAATAAAAAAAGAATATAATAGAGAATAGTGAATACATTACTATCACCCCCTAATTTGCTACATGACCAAGAAGGTAACCCTCTGGAATTCCAAACAAGTAATAACAACCTACATTGATGCAAGACACTAGGGCCTGCCACCCACTTCCAATAGCAACACCTGTAAGAATGATTTAAAGATTGTAAATAGGATAAAATAGCAAAGAATTCAATTCCATAGAACAAATAGTAGTCAATCAAGAGCAACCCAATTCCCATAGTTATATTCAATTCACAAATAGTCCTCTATTATGCCCAAGTGCTTTAAAACACTGATTCATATTCACTTAGACTAAAACCTTATTCCCACAAGTTCCTCAATCACTAATTTCTTTTTGATTATGATTGACCCCTTTTAACATGAAGCAAGTTCCTTATGACAGAACTTCAGATTAAGCATGTGATTAATATGATAATGTTTTGATATATAAGCAACATGCAGAAAAAATTGTCAACAACAATGTATTATAATGCAAATGTTCGAACAAACAAATGAAGATATGAAAATTTCATAAAGCAAGAATTCTCAGCATCCAAGATGTTTCCAAACATAATTCCTTTAACAAACAATGAATACTAAGTTGTTATGCTATAAAATAAAATCTCAAGCATTAGGTATCAATCCCTTAAATAAAACACTATTTTCTTTTTTCTACTTCTAACATGGTCCAATCACAATAGTCTCCAACAAAGAAATTTTTATTTACAAGTATTGAAAGTATGCGGAGCAAATCAAAGTTGTGCAATGTTTCCATCTTTGGCAGATAATGCAACAAGATATATGGTGATATTGAGGCTGATGATGAAAATGATGTTTTAGGCATCATTAAGTCTCAATACATGCAAACTAGACACACACTATAATTAAGACTCAAAAAAGTGATAAAATATAACCATCATTGGCTCAAAAAGCATGGTCAAGGGTTTCTAAATTTTATTTAGACAACATATGTTTCATGTATGGCTTAACACCTTATAACTACCAATCCAATGGTATACACCAAATCCTCAATTCAAGCTGATAAGCAGGAAATTCAGAAAGTTAACATTCAAAATCAATCGCACCCTTCAAAAAGATGGGGTATCTTTGGAAATTCTAAGTCAAACGATGTGACGAGCATTCTGATGCATACATGAGATAATCATTCAAGTTTTGAATCAAACTTAAAGTATTTGCAATTGTAACTATCAACAACACACACTCATCAGTACAAGATAGAGCCAACAAAATGTGATTCATATGAAAGATTTCTGGTCTTCATGGTTCTTATAAAATAATCAAGATAGAGCCAACACATAACTATTTTCTTTTCTCTCTCTCTCTCTCTCTCTCTCTCTCTCAAGAACTATGTGTTAAAGATTTTGTACCCAAACTATCAACAGCATAAAAAATAGAACATGAGTCATAAAACTTGAATATCACAAAAATCTCAAAAAGCAAGTATTGAAAGGGAAAAGGTTACCAATTTGGAGTGAGTACTTGCTTTTCTGTAAATGGCAGATGCCCCAAGTCATGTTCTACAACCTGGCCAAATGCACCAAATTACTATAAAATAATTAAAGAAAGCGCCATATCACCACTAAATTAAGAAAGCAACAATGAGCCCAATTACTTACCAAACGAATCAAGCGATCATAATAAAACACAAAGTCGTGCTTCGTTGTCTGAGCATCTCGTATCAGGGTATGCATACCCCGTATTTGCATAGCAGCAATTATCACAATGATTCAACTTTCATATGACAGAACTTCAGATTAAGCATGTGATTAATATGATAATGTTTTGATATTTAAGCAACATGCAGAAAAAATTGTCAACAACAATGAAATTATAATGCAAATGTTTGAACAACCAAATGAAGCTAATTTAGTTCTTACCTAATGCATGCATTGTATTCTAGCTTCTCTTCAATCTTCAATGACTTAGAAACTTGGTCCCATTACTGAAGGAAAGCAAAGGAATTGTAGAGACAACTCTAAAGCAAATCTGTAATGATAGTAATGTTAACACATAAAAAAGCATCAGTAAAATAATCTCCAATCTTTAGGAGCACACCAATCTGGGTGAGTGTTCCCAAGTTCAACAAAAAACTTAAAACCAAACTCATTGAACAGTCTACATTAACAGTCTACATAAAACACCAGAAGAATCAAACAATGGAAAGTAACAGTTCTTGATCTTCATCCTCTTTATTTCTGGATCAAAAAAATGCCTGCACATTGTTTTTTAAATTAAAACAACACTGACACAATAAATAAACGCATTCCCCAATTCCCTAATTCCCTAATTCTTCTATAACTAATCTAGAAGAATCTATATCATAAAACAAGGACACAATAAATAAACGCATTCCCCAATTCCCTAATTCCCTAATTTATCTAAATAAACTCGTTTGTTTCGAAGTCTGCAAAGATTAATTAAAGGGGCCGCATATCAATTCTATTATCCAAAACAATATCATTAGGTGAGGTGGGTCAAGGGATGCTTGCAAAAGACAAATAATTGAGGAAGCATAAGAATAAAATAAAGACCTGGAGAGAAGAATAAAATAAGTACCTGGAGTTAAACAAATTGAAGGCTCAGTGGTCTATCTTAAACATGCACAGGTTGAACACATATAACTCATATCCAAATTTATGTCGAAGGAAGTTGTAAATACTTGCCATTTGAGCAAGTTGTTCCTTATTTTCTTCATATCCAATTAATTTTTCATTCAATTGTCTCGAGAGCTGAATCAAAAAACAAACCAAAAAATATTTATATAAAGAATTAAAGAAGCCAATATCTATAAATGAGACAAGCAATCAAGGCAATCTGTGAATATGAGACATCAAGTTAGCTTTTCACATGTTATACTGTGAACCCTATAAACCTCCACTTTCTGCACCTTATCCCCATTAATCTTACTCAAAAACTCACTATACGGAACACTCACAAATGACATCGTAGCCCAAAAACAGAAGAGAAAAAACGTAGTGGTCAAATCCTAAGTAAGCAAATGAAACAAGTTACCCAAACTAGCTCAAATCACAGAATATACCAACCAAAAATGTATTCATCAGACTTATCATTTGAGCCACACAAATAGAATTATAATTTATACCTGCCAGGGCTCAAGATGACAGGACTGCTTTCACACTTGAATCTCTACGATTGCTTTGACGCTTGAATCTCTGATAGCTTTCACGCTTGAATCTGTGATTGGAAGGGAGAAGAGAAGGGTTATGAGATTAACTACATCTAGCAAATTAAATTAGAACAATAGAAAAGACAAACACAGATTCTAGTCATCCAATAGCTCATTCAAAGACAGAAAAATACCAGCTAAACAGAAATTTCAGCATTGAATTAAAAGCAGAAAAAATTACTGAAAACAGTAACACCAGAGACAGAATGCAAAACCATAAATATCGAGTACAACATCGAGATTTTTCTTGACCTCGAATCCAGACTATTTTGATACACAAGCCAAAGCAAAGTAAACAAACAGAAAAACAAACAAATCACAATCCAATCTTTAAAATCAAAGACACTCCAACATAAACATACAATAATCATCGAAAAACTACTAAAGAAGAGGCACTAAGGGTATCAATCCTTTAAACCACTGCAAGTGAGGTCTAGATCTGTTCTAAACAGAAGTTACAAGGGAACCTAGCCGTACCTAATCTGACTCAAATTGAATAAATTCATTCAACCTATTTGTTATGATCTAATCAGATAATAAGAATTGCAAGACAAAATTAAATGATCATCAATCATACCAACAAATCCATGGGGAGAGAGACTCAAGCCTCGAATCTGATTGGCACTCATCAATTTAATTGAGGGGTTTTAGACGTCCCATCCAAACTACTCTGCCTAATCAAATTCACACGAGAAAGCATCAAAGGACTTTCATCAAACACCTTATCTTCATCTCTCTTACTCTTCTCTTCCCAAGAAGATCACAAGACTCTCCACCACTTGAACCTAAAGCCTTGTTACATCGAAGCTGAGCAAGAGTTCCAGGCTTCAAATACTTCTTTCCAGAACTCTGCAACTGTTTTCCCCCTTTCCCTACCTTCAATCTCTTCTCCTTCGGGGATACTTTACCCATTCTTCTGCCTCCTATTTCAAATCAACAACCACAATTCACCTGAAAATAAAAAGAGAATACATCAACAGCAAAATCAAAATCAAAATAGAAATTGAAAACCTAGGATAAGAAAAATGAAGAGAGCTCACAAGAGGAGTTGAAACCCTGAATCAAGAACAGGGAAAAGATGAAGAGAGAGGAGAGAGAGAGAGAGAGAGTGAGTGAATGAAAGAGGGAAATTAGTGGGTTCGGGAAGATTGAGTTGGAGACGCGAAGATGAGAATAGATGGGTAGATGGGTAGCGCCATAGCGGCATTGCTAGGTCAATTAGTGGTTTTCGAGCTTCAAGAAAAGGAGGGAGCGAATAAAACAGAGAAGAGGTGCAGCAATGGCGGGAGACGGTGAAACGGTGGAGAAACAGTGGAGGTGAAATGGTGGAGGCACAAAGGAGAGGGAGAGTCGAAGAGAGAGAACGCGTCTGTGGCCGTGGAGCTCGATTAGCGAAGGAGGAGGACGGAGGAGGGTAGACGTCGACGGAGGAGGGCGGAGGAGGGTGGAGGTCGGAGGAGGAGAGTGAGGGAGAGAACGTTCTGATTTTTTTAGGGAGAGAACGTATACTGATTTTGCCCAAGTGAGGGAGAGAACGTGCTATTATAATTTGATTTCTGGGTTGCGACGGGATCTCCGTCGCAAATTTGCTGCCTTTTCCAAGTCCGTCGCAAACCCGTGGCAAACTCCAGCGGGAAATTTCGCGCTCCTATTTTTAACACATGTCGTCGCAAATCCGTGGCAAATTACTGATGGTATAAGCTCCGTCGCAAATGTTGGTGGCTAAAACAGGTTTTTCTTGTAGTGAATGTGGCTGGCATCCTCACTATTTAATTGCTGGAAATCGAAACGCGTGATGTGGCTAATGGGCTCAATCTGGTTCTCCATGAACAAGTTTTTGAAGAAGCGAGTAACATGAACTATAACTTGAGGTCCTTCATGTGCTACCCAACCAAGCAAGTATAAAAAAAGTTACATGCATTTACCATAGATGATTATATTTTTTGAAAATCAATCTGAGGTCTTTGTGATAACCCTTAAGCATCAAGCTGAACATTGCATGTTATAATAATTTCATGATTCTCATTTTATTCTCACACGAACTTTTTCCCATGCAATTGACTTTACACCTTCAAGTGTTCAGACTACTGGTCCAAACATGACTTTGTCAACAATCCTTAATAGACTTTGAATCATGGTCCTCATTATCACTTATCACCTTTTTTTTAGATTATCACTTATCACATTTGGCGATATATTATATGCAAAAACAATGTCAACGTTAGCTCAATTTTGGTTCTATCGTATTTCATTCTTGACATAATTTATTAAGATCTCTTTTTTCATGAATAATAGGTATGTGATCAGTTTGTTCCGGAACTAAAAATTAATTATGTCTAAGTACTCTTTTAGAGTTTCTATATCTTCACTCGGACCATATTTTTTTAGCTATTTTTCTTGTTTGAGGATTTTATCTTTGGAACCGAAGGATCCTCGCGCTTCATATGTGGTAAAGACTAATTTACAATATTTAAATGCCCAACAAGGACATCAATTTTTATTAGAGCGTTAGCAGCTGGTAATTAATTTGCTAAACATTGCAAATGAATTATCTTTGAAACTTTTGTTTCACGTTGGTCTATTCCAATTAATATCAGATTCCAGTTACTTATATATTCCCCTAATATTGTGAAAACTAATTCATCAAAATGAAAATCAGCTAACTAAGCTATAAATATATTGCCAATTGTTGGCTTAAGATATTTTATTATAGATGGTGATTTATATCCAATATACACTCTCAACATTCTTTAAGTATCCATCTTAGTGCAAAGTAGTTGAATAATGTAAACATACACAACACATACGAAAGTCTTAGATGGAAAAATGTTAGAGATTATTATTGATCAAAAGCCAACTGCAAAGGGTAGGACCCTGACATATTTTTGGCATGATGCAAATCAATGTATGTAGCATGCAATATTGCATGTTCCTAATTAGAAAGATTCCTCTTTACAGCCAAGGATGTGATGACCAGCTCATTTGATGGTGGAGATGAGATGGTCAATACTCGGTAAGGTCTGCATATTTTGGTGCTATGGACTTAATTGATAACACGCAACTTAGAGTGCCAGGGACTTGGATGAATATTTGGAGACGTAGAATCCTGCAAAAGTGAAGCTTTTGATTTGGAGAGTGGTGAGAGTTTGTTTAGCATCTCGGTGCAATCTGCATAGAAGGCATGTGTCGTGTGAAGAGAAGTGTCCCATGTGTGAGAATGGTGTTGAAGATGGATGACATATTTTCCTAGCATGTCCACATGCAGTGGAAATTTGGGAGTGGTCTTGGTAAAGACCTGAAAATGTCAATGAGAGATGCTACCAATTTAAATGTCTATTTTTTTAATTTTCTAGAATCTGTGTCACAGCACAACAGAAACATGTTTGCCATGGTGCTCTAGGTACTTTGGAAGCGAAGGAATGAGTCTTTTATAGGCACTGAATTTTTCCAGAGAATTGGACAAGACATCAGTTTTCGGTAGTGAATAGCGTCAATTATTCCTACCTCAATACATAATTAGGTGTTATTCTTTCTCATTGTAAGACTATAAATGCTCAATGTGAAAGCTATAGTATTAACTACAATAGAAGGAAAGCGAATCTAGTACTCAAATTCAAGATTTCAGTCCAACTTATATTACCAATATTATTGCTAACGAAACGATATGAATTTATTTGATAAAAAAATGGAATTGAACAGGAAAGAAAAAGACTAAAAGAGTATCAAACTATCAATATCCTCATCATCATCATGGATATTGACTAAAATACATTACATTCATTGCTTGGGATAGTAATAAGGGTAGTTGTTCATCCCCACAGGTTGAATCGGGAACCCATATTGATCTTTCTCCGCCGCAACTGAAGGATAAGGAGAGGGTGCACTGGATTCGCCTCGATAAATAGCAGCAGGATATGGTGCAGCACTTGGTGGTACTGTTTGGGGCTTCTGCTTCTGCACATATCTTGGTAACTCTGGCATTGGAACACGAGTTAAAGGAAATGATGGAAGACCAGGTTCGGTTATGCATGAAAAATCCGCAGATTGTGCAGTTGCAATTATATTTCTCCCCATAAGAATCTTTTTTGGGAACTTTACAGCCATTTTTGCAGCCTCTAGATTCTTGTACGTAACAAACCCAAACCCACCACTATCATTGTCATATGCAACTGCACCTTCCTCTATTTCACCATACATACTGAAATAGTTAAGTAGCATATCAAATGTGATTTCTGGTGATAATTTTCCAATACAAACCCTCCTACGCCAAACAGGAGCAGGAACAATGCTACTTTTTTTCTCACAAACTAGACGACATACAGGAAAGTTTGTGTCAATTATCTTGGTAGGTGCTCTTAATGCATTTTGAGCTGATTCCATCTTCTTGTAAGTGATGAATCCATAGCCACAAGATTCTGAAGTTTCTTGATTGTAAATCACACTTGCTTCCTCAATTTCTCCATGCTCCTCAAATGCACCACGCAATGTTTCTGAAGTCGTATGCCAGGCTAAGCCACGAACTAAAATCCTTCGATGAACAAGATCTGCACTTGCAATTCTTTTTATTTCTTCTGCGTTTGAACGATGTTGGGATCCTAGTTTAACTAGAAGATCAACCAGCGTAGGTCGTGCGAGAGGTTCGATGAGAAGGCGAATCTCTTCTTCGTTGAAACCATTGCCTGATGACTCATCTAGCTTTCTCTTCTTTGAATCCTCCATTTCTCTTTCTCTTCTTCTTTAATCTCTCTTCAGTTCACAAACGCACTCTTTGTATTACTTCCTATTTAACAAGTTAGGAGTTAGTTAATTCCTATTTTCTGTTCGGTTAGTTGTTAACAGCGGTTAGCTTGTTAGAGGTAGTTAGTTTGTTATAGTTGGTTATCAATTCAGTTATTAATCAATTCCACGTCTTAAGCATACCCCTTCTCATTTCAGCTCACTGGTCACGTTTAAATCTACATTATTAATGAATAGGATATGATAAATCAATAAAATAAGCTTATAAATACTCTATTGGCTCAACAAACAAAAATGGATTCTAACCACCACAATTGTAAACTAACCAAGGTTACAGCACAATAACCTTAGTCACTTAACAACAACAACAACAACAACTGAATGAGTGACTAACTGTACTCCTATGTGCTATATATGGCAACACTATGCCATTGCACTGTCATAACATCTATTTGGATTAACTACAATACTTCCATTTATTCCAGATATTCGAAAACAAACAACTCTCATTGCATCTCTTATCTTCTCAAACCTGTCACTCTTAATAGATTTGGTTATCACATATGCTAATTGGTCCTTAGTAGGACACTACACTAGTTTGAGCATCATCTTGTTGAAGCAATGGGTCTTTTACAGGCACTGAATTATTTCCAAAGAATTGGACATAGACATCAATTTTCCGTAGTGAATGGCGTGAACAATTATGCCTACCTCAATACATAATAAGGTGTTATTCTTTCTCATTGTAAGACTGTCAATGTTCAATATCAAAGCTATAGGATTATTAACTACAATAGGACAAATATCTTGTTGTGTTTGACTGCAAGAAGAATCTTGTCTTGAAAGTTCCTTAGTCAAATAATAGGACTTTCAAGATTGGGATAAATGTGCTAGAGCAGCAATGAATCAAGTCTACGGCTGAGGAGGTAAACTGGCTTTGGCATAGAAGATATGGACACCTAAATTTTAGGAGTCTAAACCAGATGCAAGCAAGAGGCATGGTGAGAGGTCTGCCAGAAATTAAAGTACCAAAGGAGCTATGTGAATGGTCCTGTGAGGGAAAGAAAGCCAAAAAATCCTACAAGACTAATATTCTCGCAAGAGCAACTGTGAAGCTTGAGCTGATCCATCCAGGTTTATGTGGAACTTTTAAAGACTCATCATCATTGCGAGGTAACTGCTACTTTATCTCTTTTATTGATGATTTCACTAGGAAGCTTTGTGTTTATTTGATTAAAAGAATAAGTGAAGCATTTGAGGTGTTTAAGGAATTCAAACTGTTGGTTGACAAGCAAAGTGGGAATTCTATAAAGTCACTCAAAACGATGGTGGAGGTAAGTACACATCAGTTGAATTTGCAAAGCCGCAGCAGATGAGGAAGAGATGTCATAATATGAGAAGATATATGAGAGATGAGAATAAAGAGTCATAGAGATCATTAAATGAGAAGTCATAAGAGAGATGAGAGGATAGAGGGTGTCGACACATTTTAAGTTAATTTTACTGCCATTTATATTTTAAATTACGGTTATCATCACCCCAAATTAGTGTGATACTTTTTACTTTGTTTATAAATTAGAATAATAAAATTGAGAATTTGTGAAATTAACCATAGTCAATTTTCGTAGAAACAATCTTTACTTCTTTCTTACTTGTCACGACTCTCATGCTCTCAATTTGCCACCCTCTCGTTTTACCAATGTCACTAAGGAGTATCTACCATCACATGTGGTACTCTTTTACCTCTCTTAAAGATTCAAACCGGCGAGCTGAAGCTAAAACACACAAGCAATTATAGGATAAAAGAATAGGTGGCTGCTCTCTTCTATTTATTTTAGTATCCATTATCCAGTGTGAAGTTATGCAGATGAGGATGATTTTTTTTTTATCAAAGCATGACCTCAAAGAATGCTAAGCAACAAAATAACTTCAGGACAATGTTCTTTTGAAACGAAGGGCCCCGGAAAACAACTAGTAGCACAATGTTTGTTAATTCCTTGCAGAGTATTCAAGCACTGAAAGGAGTAAAGGTGGAGTAAAAGAAGAGACGGTCAAAAGAAAGGGTGAAGAGGGGGAAATCTTTAGCGGTACAGTCACTGCAAATCGTTGGATCTAAGATCCAGAAATACAATCACAATCCAGATCCAATGACTCTACATTGGCTGCACCGGTGCTGCCGCTGTATAGGATTCAAGCCCACATCATAAGAATGTCGTGGTCATTTCAGCTCACTGGTGAGGCTAAAATCTAGATTATTAAATAGGATATGATAAGTTTATAAAAACTGTAATGGCTAACAAAGGACATAACTTTTAGTGATGACCTATAAAGCACCGACACAAAGGGATAACGAACACAACACGGACACGTAAACACCGGTTTTAATCTAAAAAATATAAGTAATTGATGTGTCAGAGTCCGACACGATATGTGTTGGACACCGAAAACGTCTTCAACCTGAGGTGTCAGTGCTACAAAGGTATGCTCTAAAATTCAAAGCGTCCTTATCCAAAGAAGGAAATATATCCAACCAATGCAGCTTCTACTCTCATCCTATACTATAGTTGCAAAAGAAATCTGTTGTACAATGGAACTCCAAATAAAAACTGTAGTGTATCTCCCACAATTAAAAAACTAAATAATACAAACTTCAGAAAATCATATATCATAAAGAAAACAAGGAGCTTGGGAAAAGGTAACAAATACACAAATCATGCGGAACAATTTCTTTGCGAACCGCAAGTCACGATCGAATGATTGGAAGAACCAGGTTTTAAAAGCAATTCCAACTTCTTTGCTTGTGTAAAAGATGACAAACCATGTAATACCCTGATAAAAAAACAGAGTATGTGAGGATAGCTACTTAATTAAGATTTAATTGAAGACCTTAACATTTTATAACAAAGAATATAACTGTCAAACAAAAACAGAAATGTAACAGCGCACTCTGACAAACACTATATTATTGATCCATTTTCTAAAAATTCAATTTAATAGCCTCGTAATTACGAACAAAATACTTTATTACTAGAGTTAAAGGTTTCCATTGGTTATTAAAATCAAAGTTGAAGTGCTTAGTTGGTAAGTTTAGTAGTGATCCTCAATTAGCTACCTTTTGTAATATTACTTATTTAACTGAATATTACAAGAGTCTTCGGTAGAAAAGGAGCCTTTTTTTTGTAAGAGAGTAGAAGACTTTTAAAGCACATAAAAACGAAAGGATAGGAACAGGCAAGGCATTCATTGTAATAATTTAATATCATCATTCAAGAAAGTTCATGGAAATAGAGTGTACCAGGTAGAAGGCTTGTGGTGCCCAGAACAAGAAATCTAAACTGTCATTCGATGTAATACTTATTCTTGAACGGTGCAAGAAGCTTGCCAGACTGCTTTTGAATCTCACACCCAAGCTCAACCTCCATTAAACGATGGTTTTCCTTTGAGCGACTCATTAGAAAATTAACACTTAACTCATCACCTTCACCCACATGTGTAGGAGGACTTATGAGAAAAACCTGTCCAATGATTAGAATATATGAAACTAAATTACGACATCGATCAAATAAAATGTCGATTCATCACAGAAAGTAAGAATATTAAGCCTCAGACTCTCCTTCTGTTGATAAAATTTCTAGGTTATATTTTAACAATAGAACAACCACTTTAAGGAACTTAAAATGAGGTACCATCTTCTCCCTCAATCATGTTCAAAATTCAAATTGCTCTTAAAATAAAGAATGGAACAGGACGATAATTAAAAAAAAACTACTTCAAGGACAAATCAACCATCAACAAATTCATGCTGCACAAACCTGCTGGCCCCAGTGTGTACAGTAGTCTACACTAGGAGCAGTAGTTAACTCTATCTCATTTTCAGCTGGATCCTCCTTTCTTCCCTGTTAAGCAAGAGAGGAAAAAATTAAGATTTATGATATCTGATAGCTATACTTATGTTACAAGGTCAGAGTAGCTTACCCGAAAATGCACATCAAACCACCCTCCAAATCCACACAACTTTGTGTTTTCCAGGGTTATTGACACAGAAAATTTTGATCTGACTTTCTCTATGTCAGCCACTGTCGCAGTCAAACAATCGATTTCCTTTATTATACCAGCAGTTCCTATGACTTGATGTGGATGAAGGTTGTTCCACAATGATGTCTACAGAAATCAAAGCTAGCATAAATTAGTTGCACACGAAACAGATAATTCATTTAGATTAGTAATGAAATCATGAGAAATTTGGGAGAGCTCATAGCTCCCATCGAATATTAGAGAAAATAATAGGTACAGGGAGACTGCATAAAACTACAGGTACATGGAAACTGCATAAATCTATGTGACAAACCACTGAGAGTGACGGGTATCATAGTTTTCAAGAGCACACAATAGCACTGCAATCATAACAAAAAGACTAAAATGCTCTTGCTTTTAGGCGCTTAGGTTTATTTTTTTGGACCTTCTGGTCTTTTCAAACTGTTTAGGGATTTTGATTTTCAAAACCTCTCCTCTCTTCCCTTTCGTGCCCTCTTATCTCCTCTGCGAGACTGCAGCGTCTCTCCTCTCTGCACCTTCCCTGCGATGCAACGCCAGCGCGCCTAGTGGTGACCCCAGCACAACCTTCTCTCCCATGTTCTCTGCGCAACCAAATCTCTTCTTCTGCCTTGTTTTTTTCTCTCACCTAGACTTCAGAGTAGCGGGCATAATGCTACCCGCTACAACGCTATAGCATTTTGGGGGTCATCTGCTATATTATCCATCATTGACTACATGGATGTGAATCTAAAATAGACAATAAGAAAAATAATTTAGTTACAATTCAAATGCCTCATTAGTAGCAACAGAGTTTGACATCCCAGTGATATTTAGAATATAGTTACATCCATGTAACTAACAGTAGCACACAAACTTGCACAAACAAAAGAGGCAAATCAGAACAGAGAGATTTGCACACAGAAAGAAGGTTGCGAAAGAAGCTGGGAGAGATGCAGGGACAAAGAAGGCTCTCCAATTTCTGGGATAGACTTGTGTAGATAGAGATATTTGGGAAGCAACTCTACAATGGGGAACGCTCTGCTGCTGTGTTGCAAAGAGACAACGGTGATTATATTACATGGCTTTGGGAAAGACCTTATGCCATGCAATAGACTTAAAAACACCCAAAACAAAGTTGAAGTTTGGTTTTTTAAACCATCTCGTAAACTAGGACCACATAGACAACCTAAACACCTGTCACCTGCTATCCCAATTTTGTGGTGACTGCTCTGCGTCACTATCAGAGATTAATACATAGATTCTAACACAATTCAAACAAAATACAGTTAAATATAAGAGTTGATACTTGATAGACTTCCAACCATGACCAAATTTTTATTGAACTACAACTTAGAATTACATGTAAGGTAAAAGGTTACCACTTGCCTGTAGATAGTATTTCCTTTGCTCCTCTGAAAAAGGTTTCGTCAAAGTGCTCATATCAACACCATAGCAGGTTTTTGTTTCATCCACAAAGTTGTGCCAATCCTCCATAGATGAATGGTAATCACCCATTTTTTGTTCTACTATCCCAGTCCTGATAGGTGCCATCCACATGCGAGCAAGACTAGGATACCTGCAAAATAAACTTTCTTAAATGACTAATTGGAAATGTGACACATAGCCAATAGCCAGCTAAATATTTACCCACACAAATAGTTTTTTAAATAGTGTATCGAAACAAAATCAAATATTTAGCAACTGAAAAAACTTCAGTAGATCTCAGTGAAAATCCCAGTTATGAAAACTGGTTTTGATGTAGCAAAATACCCCTTTTCTCTTTTCTGTGAAAAAAATGGTTAGGAGAAAACTTACATCACTCCAGTTGGTTTGAGCCAGTGGTCACGAGCATATATAACCGAATCAAACATAGATTCACGCAAAAGAAAATAACCCATCCATTCAGAGATAATCACATCAACTGCAAGTCATACACAAACCAACATTTTAAGGCAATCACAAAGATACAATACACCAACCAACATTTAAGACATACACACTAACTAACTACCAAACTAACCTTTCTCTGGCAATGTAATGTCCTCCATTGAGCCCTCAATTACTTCAACTACGTTCTCAAGATTATTCGCTTTAACAAGTGCTCGCGCGTGTTCAGACATCTTAGTAGCTTCCACTGCATACACTTTCCTTGCACCAGCTTGTGCTGACCAAATAGCAAGAATGCCACTCCCTGTTCCCACATCCAAAACAGTCTTTTCCCCAAAAATCAAAAGCACAAGTTACAATTTTTCCTTTCACTATTAATTAACCCTAAAACTCAAGCACAATACTGATTCTCTGTTCAGTTATCTATTCCTATTTTTTCAATGTTTATTACAGTTGTAAACTCAAGTTTCGATTTTTTTCAAAATTCCATATAACCTAAAACGGATAATGAAGGAATGAAGAAGGGGCTAACCTTGTCTTTGAAGTGATGTTTGTTTTCAAAGATGGAATTAAAGTAAGCGTCCATGCGAACACGGTCGGAGAGCATCTCTTTTTGGTGGTAGAGGAAAGAGTAGGTGCAGAAGTAATTAGCATAGTCAACCTCTTTAGGGACGGCGGCGCCTCGGCCACCACCGGCGGCGTTTGAAGAGGTTCCCATGGTTTTGGTAGCTCTAGCTTTTCACCCGTTAGAGTTACTTTAGGGCAGGAGACTGCTTTGGCGGTAGGGTTTGGGTTTTCGCTTCTCTACGGTTTCGAGTTTTAATCCATCAATCAATATATCAATATATTTTTTTTTTTTTTGGTTCGGGACCATCGCCGGCTTCCCACGCAGTGTCTGAACGCTTTCAACGAATGACTAATCTGCGCTCGCGCGTAGAGACTCTTAACCATTGTGTTGGCCAACATCCTATTTTGACGTGGGGGGAATTGAACACGGGAGTAAACCGGATCGACCCCACTACGTCGCAGAGGGAGCCCTGGACCATGGGCTAGGAGTGTTGGTTATATATCAATATATATATTACTATTAATAAAGTGGATTCTAAAAAAAAACTGTCATTTTGGTGTCAGATTTTTCTGACCAAAATGCTTTTATTGTGATGATAACTACCCACTAACACAACAGTACACTTTCACCGGGCCCGTCTTTCCCCCTTAGTATATATATAAAGGAAACTTTTTTATATCCTCCACAACACTCTGCGTCATTTTTATTCAATTCAAAATAATATATATTTATAATTTAAATAGAAGACTTTAATAATAATAATAATGATATATATATATATATATATATTATTTGGTGATTTGGTGATTACTCTCATACCCACTCATAGTTTGGTGTGTTTGATACCTTCTAGGTAAAACTAGGTAAAATTGGTTTAAAGTTTTTTTTTAAAATATTTAAATAGAAAAAAGAGGTGTCATTGAGTATTTTGCCTAGTTTTGGATGTTATACCCAATTTGGTCCGTGACTTTTCAAAAATGTTCAATTTAGTCCCTGACTTTTCACCAGTATCAATTTTGTCCCCAACATTTACAAATCTGTGTCAATTAGTCCAACTTAGATTCTGATTTAAGTCAAAAGCAGATTTTTGTTTATTTTATTTTCAATTCATCTTCTCACGCACGTTTCTTTCTTCTCTCTTCCAAAAAACTCTTCCCATTCCCGCGTCACTGTTCACCATCATCTTCACTCACGACCAGACTTCACCGTGACCCTTCCGTTCGTCGCCGTTCGCTTCTGTTGCGCCGCCGTTCGTCGTCGTTCAACGTCGCAACATCATCATCTTCCATCGCGCACTCTCTGGTTCTCGTTTTCAGAGGTTAGTGTTTTTCTCCCTTTGAGAAAAATCAGTTTTTAGTTGTGTTTTTCATCTTCTCTTAATTGATTCTTGCTTCCATTAGGCCAAACATTGTGGTTTTAGGGTTTATTTTGTTTTAATACTTGAGTTTAGTTTGTTAGAAATATTGATTTTAGGGCTTTTTTAGTAATGTGATTTTTTGTTCCATTTTCACTTCCACATGTCCTATTTTCGTTTCTAGTTTGAATTGTTGAAGCTGTATGTCAGTTGAGCACCTCATAAAGACTGTGTTTATTTGTTGAAGTTGTGGTTTTTCAGTTGAGAACTTTGTATTTATTTTGTGTTTTGCAACAGATACATTGATTTGGTTGTTTGTTTAAATCTTTTCTCAGAATGAGTTCACTCATTACCGATGATGAGCCTATTTTGTTGATTTCAAGTAGCGAAAAGGTACCCGGTGATGAATCAAGTGATAGTGATCATAGTTGGAAGTCTGAAGAAATGAAAGAACCGACAAGCACCGATGAAGATGATGTTGACACGTCAAAGTTCCAACAATTTAATGAAGCTGCCAAGTTTGACAATGTTAATTTGGAATTGAGGATGGAGTTCAGCAATTTAAAATCATTCAAGCAAGCTGTGAAGGAGTATACCATCAACACTGGGAGGCCCGTAAAATGGGTTAAAAATGATGGAGACAGGGTAAGACCAAAGTGCCAAGAATAAGAGTGTAAGTGGGAGATTTATTGTAGTGAGAACAAGGGGAGAGGAAGCTACCAAATGAAGACTTTTAATGATGAGCACATTTGTCACACCCACCCAACTCTGATTGGGTATGGTTTAAATTAACCATATTATTTTGAATAAAAATGATGTGGAGTATTGTGGAGGCTATGAAAAAGCTTCCTTTAGATATTTATTATTATTATTATTATTAATATTTGTTGGACTATATGATAACCTTAGAGGGGGGTGAATAAGGTTATATGCTAAATATGACTTCTTTTGGATTTTCGAAAAATTAACAATGCTAGTTCAAATCGAATGCGGAAAATGGGATTTAAACTATATGCAACAACTTATGCAAACTATAACAATGACAGAAATAATTATAATTATAATTATAACGATAATCAAATCTGCGCGTGATAATAGCAAGTGCGACGACAGTTAACAATTATAAAAGAAAACGCAAAGTAAAGATAAGGGATAGGATTACACCGTGATTTTTATGAGGTTCGGGATAAAAGCCCTACGTCATCGGCCTCCGGCTTTGCAACCTTCGGACTTGATAATAACCACTATATGAGAAGATACTTCTTCAACGTCTTACAAGCAAGCAACTTCGCTATAGCTACCACGCCAATCTCAATTTTCCCCAAATTGAGAACCCAAGCTCCCCGCTAAGGATTTCGTTACAATTCAATCTCCCTGATTGAATTACCCAAGAAAACTTCCCAGGATTTCACAACAGCCAAATATTAACGATTACAAATTAAAACTAGGATCCAATCACTCAAGAAATATAACAAGATGTAGTTGAGAGAGATGAGCGATTTGAAACCCTAGATGAAGAAAGTGAAGAAAGAATGTGACGGTGAGTGTTTGCGTTCTTTTCTTTTTGATTTGTGTGTTGTGTATTTGATCGTAAAAACCCTAAGTGCTATTTATATGGATTGTAAAAATATGACCGTTGAAGCACTTTTTAACACAAATTTGATAAGTGAAGAATCAATTGATTGCTTAAAAGAAATAGGACATAAATCGATTGATTGCTTAAAACAAGTAGGACATAAATCGATTTTGTGCTTAAGTAAAATAGGAGAGGAATCGATTTTGTACTTAATGAATCATGTAGACAATCGATTGTTAGTTTTAGAAAATCAAGTTCATAAACAAGAGGAAGGCAATCGATTGTTAGCTTCCAAAAGACAAGCAACAAATCGATTCTTTTCTTAAAAGAGGCAAGCCAAAATCGATTGCTAGCTTTAAAACTAGCAAGTCATGAATCGATTGCTTGCTTGAATAGAATAGGCTAGAAATCGATTTTGCACTTTAATGTAGCAAGTCACAAATCGATTTTTTTGCTTTTAAAAAATAAGAGGAAATCGATTTAGTGCTTAAAACACACAAAGTCATCAATCGATTGTTTTCTTTCCAAAACAAATTCTTTTTAAAAACAAGCAAGAAACAAATCGATTTCTAGCTTTAACAAAGAAGAATGAAATCGATTTCTACCTTTATAAGTAAGAGGAAATAGATTTCTAACCTGAAGTACCAAAACAAGAATCGATTCTTTACCTCAAAAACAAGTTCTTTTAAAACACTAACTCATGAATCTATTTTCTGTAAAAAACAACAAATCATTATTCAAACTATTTCTTTAAACACTTTGTGCCTAACCTGATTAATCATGCTTTTATATAAAATATTTTTCCAAGACAGTTCTATTTCAAAAAATCATCTCTCAACTACAAAAGTCATAAAGCTTAAGTGACGAGATCTTACACGCGTCCTATACAAAGCAATATAACACATAAGTCTTGGACGCTTGAGTAGCTTCTCCTTCGAGCTTCTACACTTTAAGATATCATGTCAAGCGCTTTGGTTCATGCTCTGTGCTTTGGTTCATGCCCTGCGCTTTTGGTTCTTGCCCTGTGCTTTGGTTCAACTATAACCATTAGTAAACAGAGTGTAATTTGTTATCATACAAAACAAAGAGTGTGTGACCTTGGATCAACAATATTAATATAATTAATATATATCAATATCTATATTTATATATCTATAAAGAAAGCTTTTTTAGAGCCTCTAGGATGCTCCACTTCATTTAATTTATTTTTTAATTTAAATCTCAACATGTTTTTTCCTTAATAAATGTTCATTCAACCTTTATAACTTCCAATTCTCAATATTAAATCTCACTTTATTATAATTATTAAATATTGAAACTTTTTTTATTAATTACTAAGTTGTCCCCTAGAGTGCTCTTTAGTTTCCTAATTATTAAGAACCTTAAAAGTTGCCTTTAGAAATCTTTTCAATTGGTTTTTAGTAACGTGTAACACTAAGATTGGAATTATTGGTCTATCAATAAAATTTACAATTTATGTAGTTGGAGATTTTGAAATTCATCATAATTATAGAAGTTGATAATAACAACTATATGTTTAAGTATAATATAATATAATATAACCAATCTGGATTTGGCTTATGTTACTAGGTCTTTTCCTTAGTAAGTCTTACTAAATAAATAATAGTCATTTAGGTTTTTTCCTTAGTTTTTCTTACTAAATAAATAAGTCATTGGATTCTCAAACTTTTAATAAAATTTAGTCTAATGGTTAGTATTGAATAAAGGCATTGTTGTCACGGTTATTATGTTGAAACGAAAGTTTGAAGCGTGATAGTAACGTTTTGATTTTGTTTCCATATCTGAAGCGAAATTTTAGCCAAAAATAACTTCCAGAAAACAGGGATATTGATTAACCATATTTTTATTTATTAGATAACTTACCTATATACCCTTTTAGTAAGAATTACTAAATATTTTTTTAGTACCGTTAGTCATACTCAACCAATCTATACCTATATATATATAATTAATTGAAAGAAACTTCACTCTTGAATTGTGAGTTTTTCTCCATTTTTTTATTTTAAAAAACTTTCTCACTTATTGATTTCTCTTAATTCATTACTTGATATTTTGATTTTGGCTGCCTTTTGGTGTCTCTAAATCATTATGATTAACGCTAATTAACTTTTCATTTTTTACATCACTTTTGTTTGGTTGTTACATCACTTAGGCAAATTTCTTGGTTTTTAGATCAATAATATTCAAGCTTGAAGAAAGCCATTGTATCTTCAACTATCTAAGCATGAATTAATTCTCTGATGTGCTGAATTGTGCATTTTAATATTTCTACTAGTTAGAGATATTAGAGTGTTACACTAAGAGTGTTATTGGAACTGGTGATATGACCGGTTTGAGCAAGTAATTAGACCAAACATGTTTTAGATCTAATGTGACTCAGTCGTTTTGTAGTCCAAATGGTGGTTAGGTTGATTTTATAAAAAGAGATTATTTGATACTACAAAATGACATTGTTTTGTTGATTTCATGGATTTTACATAAAAATAAAATTAGAAACGACACATTTTCCCAGTTGTAATGGTGTCTAATGTATGTTAAGATTCTTTCAAGAGTCTAATGAAATATAAAATTTATAAATGTCATGATTTTTTGATATTTTTAATGGTAATGTGGTTCAACTAATGACCTACCCATTCGACTAGCTACCCACTAACCCAATACCGTTGCAACCACCGCGATCGTCGCGCCCCGTAGCCTACCCCCTTTAAGAGGCATTGAGCATCAAATTGATTTGCTTCCAAGTGCTTCTTTGCCCAATAGGCCTCCTTATAGGAGTAATTCGGAACAAACAGAAGAAATAGAAAGACAAGTCCAAAAGCTTGTGAATAGTGGTTGGATTAGGGAAAGCCTAAGCCCTTGTGCCATGCCGGTCATCTTAGTCCCCAAAAAGGATGGATCTTGGCGTATGTGCACCGATTGTAGGGCCATTAATAACATCACAATTAAATATAGGCACCCAATACCTAGACTTGATGACATGCTTGATGAGTTACATGGTGCTTGCATATTTTTCAAAATTGACTTAAAAAGTGGGTACAATCAAATAAGGATCAAAGAGGGAGATGAATGGAAAACCGCTTTTAAGACCAAATTTGGGCTTTACGAGTGGTTGGTCACGCCTTTTGGCTTGACTAATGCCCCGAGCACTTTTATGCGTTTGATGAACCATGTCTTAAGAAATTTCATTGGAAAATTTGTTGTTGTGTACTTTGATGACATTCTCATATATAGTCTTAATATGCATGATCACATTGACCATTTGAGAAGTGTCTTCAATATTTTGAGAAGTGAGAAGTTGTATGCTAATCTTGAAAAGTGTAATTTTTGCAAAGACGAACTTACATTTTTGGGATTTGTTGTGAGTTCACAAGGTGTTAAAGTTGACGAAGCTAAAATCAAGGCCATCAAGGATTGGCCTACACCAAAGTGTTTAAGTGAAGTGAGGAGCTTCCATGGCTTAGCTAGTTTTTATAGGCGCTTTGTGTCTAACTTTAGCACATTAGCCGCTCCTTTGAATGAAATTGTTAAAAAGAATGTGTCTTTTAGATGGGGAAGAGAGCAAGAAGAGGCCTTCAATGCTCTCAAAGATAAATTGATGAATGCCCCAATTTTAGCGCTACCCAATTTTGCAAAAACTTTTGAACTTGAATGTGATGCCTCCAATATAGGCATAGGAGCCGTGCTACTTCAAGAAGGCCATCCCATTGCCTACTTTAGTGAAAAGTTGAGTGGAGCTAGTTTAAACTACTCCACCTATGACAAAGAGTTGTATGCTTTAGTGAGGGCATTGCACACTTGGCAACATTATTTAATTCCCAAAGAATTTGTTATCCATAGTGACCATGAATCCTTGAAGTATCTAAAGAGCCAAGGAAAGCTTAACAAGCGACATGCCAAATGGGTAGAATTCCTTGAACAATTTCCTTATGTCATTAAACATAAAAAGGGGAAAGCAAATGTAGTGGCGGATGCTCTTTCTAGGAGATATGCTTTAATCACCACCCTTCAAACTAGGTTATTAGGTTTTGACCATTTGAAAGAATTATATGCCTTGGATGATGATTTTACCTCTCTTTTTAATGCTTGTGAACTTATGTCTCATGATTCATATTATAAGCATGATGGGTATTTGTTTAAAGGAAATCAATTGTGCATCCCTAAATGTTCTTTGCGTGAGTTACTTACTAGGGAAGTGCATGAAGGGGGATTAATGGGACATTTTGGGGAGCATAAGACTTTAGAGATGTTGCATGAGCATTTCTTTTGGCCTAAAATGAGGCATGATGTGCATTTGATATGTTCTAGATGCATTGTTTGTAAAAAGGCTAAATCCAAAAGTATGCCTCATGGTTTGTATACTCCCCTCCCTATACCATCCTCCCCTTGGGTTGATTTGTCTATGGATTTTGTATTGGGTTTGCCTAAGAACAAGCACGGGCATGATTCTATATTTGTAGTGGTTGACCGTTTTTCCAAAATGGCCCACTTTATTGCTTGCCAAAAAGTTGATGATGCTTGTAACATTGCTAATTTATTTTTCAAGGAAGTGGTCAAGTTGCATGGTGTTCCCAAATCCATTGTATCGGATAGGGACTCAAAATTTTTAAGTCACTTTTGGAAAACCTTATGGGCTAAGCTTGGTACTAAGCTTCTATTCTCTACTACTTGCCACCCCCAAACGGATGGCCAAACCGAAGTAGTCAATAGGACCTTAGGTACCATGCTTAGGACCATTTTACACTCTAATTTGAGGACATGGGAGGAATGCCTACCTTTTATTGAGTTTGCTTATAATAGAGTGCCTCATAGCACTATATCTTACTCTCCATTTGAGGTAGCATATGGTTTTAATCCACTAACCCCTCTTGATTTAATTCCTTTGCCCATAAGTGATGATGTGCTACACAAGGATGCCAAAGATAAAGCCAAATTTGTGCAAGAGCTACATGCCAAGGTCAAGGAAAATATTGAGAAAAAGGTTGAGCACTATGCTAAGAGTGCCAACAAAGGAAGGAGAAAAATGGTTTTTGAACCCGGTGATTGGGTTTGGGTTCACTTTAGGAAGGAAAGGTTTCCTTCCCAAAGAAAATCCAAGCTCCAACCTAGGGGTGATGGACCCTTTCAAGTCTTGGAGCGCTACAATGATAATGCATACAAGATAGATTTGCCCGGTGAGTATAATGTGAGTGCTACTTTTAATGTCAGTGACCTTTCTCCCTTTGATGTAGGTACACATGAGCACCTTGAAGATATTGAAGATTCAAATTCGGGGTCGAATTCTTTTCAAGAGGGAGGGAATGTTATGGACACAAAGGGCATGGAGATTCAAGACTTGACACTTGGACCAATAACAAGAGGAAGAGCAAGGAAGATTAAAGAACAATTTGAAGCTCAAATGATTAATTTGCTTAATGATAGCAAATGTTCTAAAATTGTTCCATGCCTTTTCAATGCTCTTATAGTTAATATTTCATAGAAATTTATAATTGTTATAAGCCAAACATTTTTAGGCATGTTATTTCCCTTTCATAAAAGCCTAATTGTGTAAGGCCTAGTTTGGGCTTGAATTTGGGCTTTTAGTTGTTATGTTTGCTTTTTAGTGAGCCCACAACCTATTCTCTATAAATAGGTGGGGTTTTGCAAGTTGTAAGGACCTTTGATCATATTTTTAATTTGAGAGGAATTAGCATAAGTGCTCTCTAGGGTTCTTTCTTGAACCATCTTTGGGATCTTATCAAGAGCTTAGGTTTTTGTGGCGATCCAAGCATGAGAATTATCATCTTTCCATGAAAGATGTGGCTTCTCTTCATCTCATAGATTCATCCCTTATCTTTCCATCCTTTTGATTTTCTTCCCTTTTCTTGTTTATTGTCTACAATATTTCTTTGATTATGGAACGATCCTCTATCTTTGTTGAATTAGTAACAATAATTCACATCAGTGGGCTATGCCTTGGAGAAATACGCTGATTGTAAAAGTGTTGGGCAAAATGGTCAACTACAAGCTGTTAGAAAACAAGATTAGAAGGGAATGGATCAAGCATGGGACAATAAAACTCACTGATCTTCCTGACGATTTCTACATGGTTCATTTATCCTCTATTGAAGACTACAAGCATGCCCTGTTTGAGGGACCTTGGAAAGTAGCTGACCATTACCTCATTGTGCAAAGATGGAGACCTCTATTCTCTCACTCAGCTGCCCTAGCTCAAAAAGTGGTTGTTTGGATAAGGATCCCAAAGCTACCTATGGAACTTTGTAATGATAAGTTCCTCACCAGATTAGGGTCAGCTCTTGGAACCATGTTGAAAGTGGATAAGTTAACATCCTTACACTCAAGAGGTAAATTTGCTCGAATATGTGTTGAACTAGATTTGGAGAAACCTTTGGCTTCACATTTCTATGCTTGTGGTATCAAATTGCTGCTTGAGTATGAAGGACTACATTCTATTTGTTTTAGATGTGGTAAGTATAGCCACAAGAAAGATAGCTGTCAAGAATTGCTAGAAGTGGACACTATTGATCCTGCTACCAGTCATTTGGAGGTATCTTTTGTGAACTCTTCTAAGGAAACCACCTCTGGTCACATGGCAGAGTCTAGTCCTAGTAATATGGGTGTTGAACAGATTGAAAATTTGAATGTGACTAAGAAGGTAGAGGAGGCTAAGGTTAAGGATCAAGAAGAACTTATGATGGGTCCTTGGAACATCCCTAAATACATAATGAAAAAGAACAATTCTTCTAGCAATGGAGGCCAAAAGAAGAAAGAAGGAGTTAGAACTACTTATGGAGAAAATAGGAAGCAACAAGAAGGTTCTGAGAATCATATGGAGGACAGTGTGCTGAGGTACCACAGGTAGCTGAGCAGATTAACATTGAGGAACAATGCATAGAAAAGACTATGCCGGAGCAGGTTCCTATTCAGAAGGCAATAAAATTGTTCAGGCAACTCCAACAATCAACATGGCTATTGACAAAGAAATATCCCTTCTACTAGCCAACAAATGCTTATTGAAAACAAAAAGAAACAGGAAGAGAGACATATCTTAGAGTATATGAAAACAATGTATAAAACTCATGGTGAGAATCTTCTAAACAAATTTAGAAGTGGTGAACCTATTAGAACAACTTTGGGTCACATGGATGATCAAGACAAGGTGAGAGCAGAGGCTCTGAGAAATGCAAAACCAGTGAGCAACATGAGTGTTGCAAAATCTAGTAATGAGTAGAGCTGGCAAAATGGGCTGGGCCCGTTGGGCCGGGCCGGGTTAGCCAGGATAAACATAGGGCTTGGGCCAATAAAATTGAGCCCGTTTTTATATCCGGGCTTTTTAGCCCGGCCCCAAAAAGTCCGAGCCCGAAGCGGGCTAGCCCATCTGGGCCACGGGTAGCCCGTAGGTCCGTACGTTAAAAATAATAAGGTTTTACTTATAGTGTATTGCTTCCCAAAATTAGGAATCCAAAGGCTAAATGGCTAAGTATTGAAAAACACGATCGCACTGTAGTTCCCTAAATTTGGTTTCTGCCTAATGTGTTTTGAACCCCTTCTCATTTGGCGATGTTTCCTCAATTTCACCCCTAACTATATGTTTCTGACTGTTATAAACTGTGGATATTGGCCATTGGAACATCTATAGATTTAATTTTGCCGTGCTTTAAAGAGAGTGGCGTTAAATTATACTTCTACATTAGAGAATACCCAAAAAAATACTTCTACATTGGCTTTAAACTTCTACAGTGGCACACCTTGTATTTTTTATTTTTAATAAATAAATTATTTTATGAGCATCACGTATAATGCGGGCTAGCCCGAAAAGCCCGTAGCCCGCATAGGGCCGGGCTTGGGCCACAAAGGTTGAGCCCGAATTTCACCTTGGGCTTTTTGGCCCGGTCCATAAAAGCCCGAGCCCGATATGGGCGGCCTGATGCGGGCCGGGTAGCCCGTTTTGCCAGCTATAGTAATGAGGACAGTATGGTCCAGCAGATGGGAAAGGCTACTTGAAAAGAAAAAGGTGATGTGCTACCTAAGGAAGACTGTGAGGAGATGGTTCCTCAACAGAAATCCCCAATTAATTAATGAATCTCATTGTTTGGAATTGTCGTGGTACGGCTTCAAAAGGCTTTGCTGGACTTGTTAAAGACATGAAACATGACTACTTTGCTTCATTTATTGCCTTACTAGTGACTCACACTAGTGGAAGTCAAGCTAGAAGCATTGTTAAAAGAATTGGCTTTGAAAATCATTTCATCAAAGAAGCCAGAGGGCAAGCTGGTGGAATTTGGCTCCTTTGGGATGCTGCTCACTGGAATATTAAAGTTCTCAAGGACTCTAATCAAATAGTGCATGTTGAGGTTCGTGTCAGCAACAATAGACCCTGGTTCCTATCTGTTGTTTATGGTAGCCCTCATTACTCTCAAAGACAGACACATTGGGATGAAATTTAGGAATTGCATACTGAGACTAATGGTGATTGGTTCCTATCTGTTGTTAATGCTATTTTAAAGAATTGTGAGAGAGTTGGCCCCCCTATTACTAATTCTCGTGGTGTTGAGAATGGGTTTTAGAGAACTCTAGATAACTGTAATCTTATTGATATGGGTTTTAGTGGTGACCCATTCACTTGGGCTAGAGGAAAATACTAGGAAAAAGCTAGTCTGAGCTCTTAGTAATATAGACTGGCACATTAGATTCTCTGAGACAGAAATCACGCACTTGCCCAAGCTTAAATCTGATTATGCCCCCTATTGATGAATTTTGATAATAGAAGGAGCACTAATAGAAGAAGATGTCCTTTCAGGTTTGAAGCTGTTTGGCTCACTCACCCTTCCTTCAGTAAATTGGTCCAAGATAATTGGAGATCTGAAAACTCTAATGTGTCTCACCAACTTAAAGAGTTGCAAGAGATTTTGAGAGAGTGGAATCATGATGTTTTTGGTAAACTCAAAAGAAAATTCTGCTGAAGAAGCTGAAGAATATTGATAGAAGACTTCAACACAATTGGAGTGACTATCTCCTTAATAGTCAGAAAACAACTTGGAAGGAGTATGAGGAAATTCTTGGTAAAGAAGAAATCTTATGGTATCAAAAATCTCGTGCCAAATGGATTGAATATGGAGACAGGAATACCAAGTATTTTCATGGTGTTACAGCCTTCAAAAGGAGAAAAAAATTACATTTCTACTCTTCAAAATAATCAAGGGACTTGGATCACAGATTCCTTGGAGCTTGAAAGCGTTGCTACAGATTATTTTAGAGAATTATTCAACTCCAATGAACCTCTGGCTCCTTATGTTCTTGAAGGGTATTTCCCTGAGCTTGATTCAGTGTTGCTGAATGATCTTAACAGAGGTATTAACAATGAAGAAATTCACAAAATGGTCAAAAATATAGGTGCTGATAAAGCACCAAGTCCAGATGGGTACCAAGCTGTTTTCTTTCAGAACCAATGGCAGGTGGTTGGAGAAGCTTTTTGTAAGCTTATTCATGACTGTTGGGACAATCCCTCCAAAATCAACGAAATTATTTCTACATTCCTTGCCCTTATTCCTAAAGTTCACCGTGTTACTAATATGAAGCAGTTTAGACCAATTGGTTTTTGTAATGTTTACAAAACCATTACAAAACTGATCTTTAGTAGACTAAGGGAAGCCCTTCAAAAGCTCATTGGTCCAGCTCATGCTTCTTTTATTCCCAAGAGACAAATTCATGATAACATCATTATAGCTCAGGAGATTTTCCATTCTATGAGAGACAAAAGTGGCAATATGGGGTTGGATGGCAATCAAAATAGACCTTGAGAAAGCCTATGATCGTCTCAGATGGGAGTTTATTCAAGACACCCCAGAAGATATTGGTATACCTCAGGAATTGGCTCAAAGAATCTGGTATTGCATATCTTCCTCTACTATGAATGTGTTATGAAATGGGGATGTGCTTGAGGAATTCAATCCTAATAGAGGCATTAGGCAAGGAGATCCCATTTCTCCTTACCTTTTTGTGCTTTGCATTGAGAGACTTTTTCAAGTCATAGAGCAAGAAGTTGGTGATAATAATTGGAGAGTTGTTCAGGTCTCAAGAGGGGGGCCTAAAATCTTTCATCTTACTTTTGCTAATGATTTATTACTGTTTGCTGAGGCTAACATAGATCACGCTGAGCTTATCAGTCAAACTCTTCTGAATTTTTGTATGAGTTCAGGTCAGAAAGTAAGTCAAGAGAAAACTAGAGTGTATTCTCCAAGAATATGCCTAGACTGCTTAGAGCAGATATTTGTCAGGTGTTAGGGTATAATTCCACTGATGATCTTGGTAAATACTTAGGAATTCCAATATTCCATAAGAAGGTGGGATTTAATACCTTCAAGTTGGTGATAGACAAGGTTAAACAAAGACTAACCAATTGGAAAGCTAGAACTCTTTCCTTTGCAGGAAGAGTGATACTAGCTAAATCAATTATTTAAGCAATGTCAGTGTATGTTATGCAATCTACAGTTCTCCCTAGAGGTGTGTGTGATGAAATTGACAAGCTCTGCAAAAGTTTCATTTGGGGAGATAAGGAAAATCATAGGAAAGTTCACCTGTTGAGTTGGGATAGGTTTTGCAAGACTAAAAAAGAGGGAGGGCTAGGGCTGAGATCAACTAGGAATGCTAATTCTGCCTTCTTGGTGAAAGCTTTATGGAATTTTTGTATGAATCCTAACAGCCTATGGGTGAAAACCATTAGAGTCAAATATAAATGTGGTTGGAGGGACTTTCCCATCAATGATACCAAAAGGAAAGGATCTAACTTCTGAAATGGTCTAGCTAATACTTGGAAGGTGTTCAGAAGAAATCTTAGTTGGCAAGTTGGTGATGGTGAAACAGTGAGATTTTGGAGTGATAATTGGATTGCTGGAGGTGAAGGGCTTTATTCCTATTGTGCTACCAGTTTGGATAAAGATATTGTAGAATTGCCTATCAGTCATTATGTTAACAATAATGGAGACTGGAATATTGATTCAATTGTTAATCTGCTGCTTAGTGACTTAGTTGAGAGAATTGCTAATTCTAATACTCCTTCTATTGCTAATCAAGGTGATGAGTTCACTAGGGGGAACCTCTAATGGTAGGTTCTCTACCAAATCTGCTTATGCTATTCTCCAGAATCAGCAAAATAGTATTGTAATCCCTAACACTACATTTCAGACTATTTGGAACTGGAGAGGTACAGAAAGAATCCGTACCTTATTGTGGAAGCTTAGTCATGGTACTCTCCTCACGAATTCTGAAAGACAAAGAAGAATGATGGCTTCTTCGAATCTTTGTCCCAATTGCTACAATCACGAGGAAACTCTATTCCACTGCTTCAGAGATTGTAGGAAAAGCTTAAGTGTGTGGCTAAGCTTCAACATCGAAAACCAGAGACAATTTTTCAATGAGCAGAATTAGAATAAATGGTTGGAAGACAATTTAAAGCAACAAAAGAATGATAGAGGTGAACCTTTCTGGGAGATCACTTTTGGGGTGATTCTTGACACGATTTGGCACAACCGTAATGACTGGGTTTTCTCTCAAAAGCATTCCTCGGTTCAAACGTCGATTATCACGATTAATAAACAGATCGAAGGGATCATTGCTTACATTAAGAAAAATAGAAGGCTGAATTTGAACATTACTCACTTGGATGATGAAGATGATGATAGGGTGCAGTGAAACCTCCTGCAGAAGGTTTCTGAAAGCTTAATTGTGATGGATCCGTTTCGAATAATGGCCGAACAGCGAGCTGTGGTGGTGCGCTGCGAGATTATAGAGGTAATTTAGTGTTTGCCTTCGTTCACCGCCTTGATCCTTGCTCTACGGTGGATGCAGAGCTTTGGGGTGTTGTTAACGGTTTGGAGCTCGCTTGGAACAAAGGTTACAGGAAGTTAATTGTAGAAACTGATTCCTTGGAGGCTTTTCAATTATTGGAAGAAGATGGTGGCTTCAACCATAGCAAGGCTGAGATGCTGAAGAGAATTGGGGAGATGGGGAACGAAGATTTGGAAGTCAATTGGAAGAGAATCTCGCGTGATATGAATGTTGTTGCTGATTCGTTAGCTAGGAAGAGTAAAGAGATCAGGGATGATTTTATAATTTTTGAGGATGTTCCGGACTTTTTAGTCCAATTACTTGTTGCTGATTTGGGTGGGTCTGCTGACCCATCTGTAATTTAGTTTCTCGCTGGGCCCTTTTTCGCACAAAAAAAAAAGAATTAATTGATTAGCGACCGTACTACAATTAGTTGGTGGACCTATAGGATAATTGGGGCTATAACTAATGCATGACCAAAATTTAATTTAGTCTTCCAATCATTAATGGCCTGTTTGATTGTGTTTTGTTTTTTAGCTTTTAAAAATTGTTTTATAAATCAATTTTTGAAAACTGTTTTTAGGAAAAAAAAGTAAAAAATCTTGTTTGCTAATCTATTTTTCAAAACTTTTTTAAAGATGAGAAGAATCAAAAACTTGTTTGGTTTAATTTGTTTTCAAAATGTGTTTCATGGATAAAAAACTTAAAACTTGTCTAGTATAATTCTTTTCATTATTCTTTTTAATATGTTTATTTTAATTTGGATATAATTAGAAATATTTTCATTAATATTTATTTTATTAAATAATAATAACAAAATAAGAAGTGTACAATACATATTTAGCTTAATTTAACTTTTAGTCTCTGATATTATGAATATATAATTTTGGTTTTGCATATTCTAATTGTGCAATTTTTGTCTCTCTATTCAACTTTCATTCATTTTATAACCAAAATGCAGTTTTCATACTCCTATATCCATTATATTTACAATTATACTAAAAAGCGAAGAAAAAGTGTCCATCAAGTAGGGATGGAAATGAGTCGAGAGCTGAGTCGAACTTGGTTCAGCTCGGCTCGACTCGATAAGAATTTGCTCAGCTCGTAGCTCGACTCGAGTTCGACACGAACATTTTTTTCACTACTCGACTCGACTCAAGCTCGCGAGCAGCTCGGTTCAACTTGCAGAAGTAGAAAGTTAAAAAAACTCTTTTTTGTTTAAAAACACCAAAAAGTTCTAGATTTTTGACATTTCAAAATAGCAATTTATTAGTAGTTTTGAATGAATGAATTACCTAATTAAAAATACAAATACAAATATAAATATAATTATAATATTTTTGTTTACCTATCTCATGAGTTTAATAAAAAAAAGCATAAACAAGTATAATAATAAAAATAATTTGGAAATTATATGATGATATAATGTATAATTATTTTTATCATAGTTTTTTTTGGACAAAATTAACATAGTTTTTGAGAATTATTGTTATGATTGTTGGTTTAAATTTTATCACATTACCTAAAAGTTAACAATATAGAATTAACGAGAATTGGTTTTAATTATAAAACACCTATCCAATCAGATTTTTTAGTTTTTTAATTTTTAAAAACTGAAAACAGTTTTTAAAACTGTAATCAAACAGGCCCTAAACCTTTTTGTACTTTATGCTTTTCTTGAATTTAAATTCTTGCATGATAGAACAAGGGTTAATTTAGGAAAAAGCATATTAATCGCGAATGACCAAACAATTAATAGCTTTAGTAAAGGGATTGGTAATTAAATAAAATAAGGGAATTCAGGTAGAATTATACATAGGGGAATAGAAGCTTGCAAGTGAAACCTCGACTCTAGACCTCTCTCCATTAATTATATCTTGATTTTTATTATTGCTATTTATTTCTTTTTATTTTGGTTTCATAACAACTCAGTTATTTGTTCGTTTAAACAATATATAATCTTGACTAGTTTAGTACTTGTTAATTAATCCCCGTGGATACGATAATCTTTTATACTACTTCTACAAAAGAGTACACTTGCTTTAAGTGTATTTTTTACGCAACAGGTTCTATAGTAGAGCATCTTAGAGGTTAAATTAATAGATGTTGAGAGGTTAATTTGTAGAGAAATCCTAGAGTGCAAGGAGAAAAACTCTGGCTATCTGTTTTTCCCTGTTTGACTACTGACCTCTGTATGAAGTCTTAGGAATCCCTTAATTAGTATTCCCCACTTTTGTTAAGCTAAAGCAAAAGCATGTCATAGCATCAGGATCTAATGCAATGTTGGAGCATTTCATGATGCAACAGAGGACTGTCTAGGAGTTCCAAAAGCAACATTATGAAAGAGAGAAGTAGATGTTTGCTGAGAAATTTCATATGTAAATTGCAAGGAGAACCACCCAAGTTTCCTAATTGGGTGTTAGAAGAAGATTTGATAGAAGAGGAATCTGATAATTAGGAGCTTGAGCCTAAATTGCCTAAGACAAAGAAGGCTCCAGAAGGTTGGGGGTAAGAAGAGGAAGTAAGTGGAGGACATATTTGAAAACTTGTTTAAGACTGAGGATGAAGGATCCTTTAGTGATGAGGACAAGGAAGAAAATAGGAGGGTAATGAAGGAAGTTGAGGAGGACAGTGAAGAGAATGACAATTTAGAGGAGAGTGACGAAGAAAGCAATGAGACTGAGGAAAAAGTTGCTGATAAAGTCATTGTTGAGCAAGATTCGGAAATCAACACCAATAATCAACAACCACCAACCCCAATCTCATCACCACAAACATCATCAAACCACTCTTCACCATAGAAATCCCCACCACCACAATGGCAATCCCCACCACCCTCTAACTACCACCTAAAAACACTTCCCCGACAAAACAACCATCCTCTCCACCATAACCCTGTCCCGCACATTGACAATCACCACCTAAGAAGCCTACACCACAACCCACTCCACTACCCCCAACCTTCCTAAGAAAACAAACAACAATCACCACCACCACAAAAACCAACCTAATTTAAAACCTCAAGCCAAGTACCAAAAAACCCACCATCCCCAGTCATTACCCAAGAACCACCTTAGCAAGAAGTTCCAGGTGAGCAAATCGAAGCTGTATAATTGGATGCTACAACATCTCAACAAAAGAAGGATCCTGCAGGAACTGCTATGCTAGTTAAGAAGAGGCTCAAAACAAAAACTATGGCAAAGAAGGAACATGGTGTGAATCTAAATGCGATTGAAAAGCCGAAACCTGAAGAAGATTCTAGAGCATATCAAGCAAGAACTGGGTTGTAGCAAGCTGATGCAGCAGTTGAAGAGAGCACCATGGTTCAAGAGCCCCCAACTAAGAAACCCAAGGTGTATGCTAGCATGATCAAGAGGGGAGCTACAAGAGCCAACACCTGAAACAAAACATGGGTCCCTCTTAGTAAACCCTGTTATCTTGTATTTTTTTGGTTTCTGTTTCTTTTCTATGTGTGTCTTATGTTTTTAATAACATGCTAGATGTTGTAGCATCTATAATTGCATCTAGCAGCAGTTTAGGAATTGTGTTTCTATTTTGTTTAAGTGTTTTAAATTCTGATCTGTGTTGTCAGTCTTCTCCCTTTTGTTAATGCATGTTGCATTGGGGACACTACAAGGTCTTAGGTGGGGGGAGGACCTTTGTTGCATTTGTTGTTTAAATCTTTAATGAATGCATGTTTAGTTCTAGTTTCTATTTGTTCAGTAATAATATTGTGTTTTCTAGCTGGGCTAGCTTGATGATGAATAAGTGCTTGAATAGTATGAGACCTTGCTTTAATTGGGATTTAATTGCTACTGCTTTTACGATATTACCTTAGGCTTAGGTAGAAACTCAATTAGCTAGAAACAATCTGATGCTAAGGTTAGTCTTGGTCATCCAAGACTTTGCCAAATTCTGACTAAAAAAGAGGGATAAAAGCAAACTAAGTTTGGGGTAGATTTTGCATGTAATAGGGGATGGTTATTAATAGAAAAATGGTCAGTGCACTAAGCTAAAAGGCTTATGCTAAAATGGTCAGGGCATTGGAGAATTGTCTACCCGTTTGAGGTCATAGGTTATTATGGAAATGCCAACTCGATGTCACCCTTTTGAGATTGATTGACTACTAGGAAGGTAGACACTCCTTTAAGATCAAGTGTAGGATTAAAATGTGCACTAACCAAGTAGTTAGAGCCCTTGGTCTATCATTTTAAAGCCTCATTCTTGTGCTTAAATTGTTAACTCTTCCCTTCTTTTTGAAACCTCTTTGGCAAAGTCAAAAGAAAGCCATTCTTTCTAAGGCTAGGTGAAATTTTGAAACTAGTTGGGAACTGAACTAAGCCTAGTAGGTCACACACTCACAATTGAATAGTAGCAACTTTGGAATTCTTAAAAAGCTTGGTGTATATTTGAAATGTGTTCTGAAAGTTAAGCTTATATTTAAAATCTGTTATGAAACAGTTGTGCAGCTTGATTATGCGTTTGGGTTTGTGTTTGTTGTTCTTTGTCAAGTGTCATTGCTTGAGGACAATCAACAGTTTGAGTTTGGGGTGTGATAACTATTATTTATAAGAGTTATTTATAGTTTAAAGGCTTATATAATTCTTTGTTTAAGAGTAATTTTGTGAATATATTAGTTAGATCACAAATGATTTCTGGTTTGTGATCATTTGGCACTTTGGTGCCCCATTTTGTGTCTTAAAATGTTTATTAGAGTGTTGCAGCATTGTGATGCGACAATATTGGCTTTTCTGCGAAAGATGAGAAAGAAAGTACTTAGGCGCTGATTTTAGTGGCTGTTGTTGACAGAAAGGACAAACACATTCTGATTTCCGGCACCAGTACTATGATGTTGCGAATATTCTTTTTTGCACGTGCACTTCTACAAATAGGCACACTTAATGACAAAAGGCACCTCCTTTAGGGTTATTCTTGGATCACTAAACTCTAATACTATAAAAAGAGGTTTGTCTTCTTCATTTTGCGTGCTGGCTTGAAGGAGGAAAGTATTGACCTAACCTTCTTGTTTCATTTCAAGTTCCAACCACCATTATTCCCCAAAAGAGAAATTCTGCACAGCAGTGCTGGGACCAATGCAACAACATCACTGAAGTTAATCTATCTCAGAGTGTTGTTGTTTTGCGGCGTGTATTCTCACCTTTTTAGCTCGACAGAGTTGAAGGCTTGACAATATAGCGCTTTTTTGCATTCTACTCTCTGTATTTTAGTAGCATGGCTTTAGGTTTATCCTTTATGCTTTCTTTAATGTTTTTGTTGCTCAGTATGAGCTAAACACTTGTAGTTGGGATGCTAATATTTTAGTGTAACTGTTCTGCTTAACATTTTTAACCCTTGCGTGATAATATTTTCGACTTGTTTTAAAAATGGCTAGCTAATCTGAGTACTTGTTTATAAATTCAGAAAAGGTTAATAAGCCAAATTCAAGGGTTAATATGGATAGTATTTATTAAAGGTTACTTTAATAATTCTTGTTTAAAGCTAGACATAGGAGAACAAAATACCTAGGGTGATATTGTGGGTGTGTATTAGCCAGGGGTGAACTTCATTAGAGCTTAGACATAAGTTCTTTTAATGACGCTCTATAGAAAAGTGATTGAAAAGCACGTACTAGATGCTACAACAAGTAATATAGCACTAAGCCATTCTTATGAAGTTGCATAGTGAAAGACATTCCAATTTGTTCTCACTCTGTATTTCCAACAACCATTTTCTTTTATTGTTGTTGATGATAATATTGGGTTCCAAAACTTGTTTTGTTTTATTTTATTTTATTTTATTTTATTTTATTTTCATTCACTAATTTGCAAACCAAATTAAGCATCGATTAAGCTTCGATCCCTGTGGGAACGATCTCTATTTACTACTTTACTACTTGTTGGACTGTGTATACTGGCACATTTACTTAACAGAACATCCTCCAAAGCGATAAAGTCTTCCCCTTTTGAGAGCTAAGGAGTTATGCTTCACCCATTTTTCTCAATTTCTTCAATTTTATGGGCTTCATTTCCCATTTATACTTTTCTGGTGCCTTTCTCTTCTTACTTTGTTGACCCTTCTTAACTAAAATATTTTGAGGAATTCCAAGTTTTTCTTTTCCCTTATCAATAGTAGATTTCCTTCGTTGTACTTCTCGAACTTGCTCTGTTTTTGAAGATGGAGTGGGTGCCTCTTTTTCCATGACAATGTGAACCTTTCTTTGAGATGAGGAATCAATGGCACTATTTTTGGACGAGGTTCCATACTTCATTCTCGTAGAGCATCTAGGATTCCCACTAGGAGTATGCTTAAACTTTGTTAGGCGCAATTCCGTGGGTAAAATAGAGACGGGAATCTATGTAGATGAGGGAAGAGTAATCTTCACACATTGTATAGTTCGAATAGGTTGCATAGGTTGAAATGGAGAAGGAGGTTGAGTCGGAGTAGGCCCTAAGTTCTTTGTTCTTGCCATTTGAGTTTTAGTTTTAAAACAGTGCGCAAGGGAGTGAAATTTCAAAGCAACATTGAGAAGGAATGAGAGAGATGTTTTAACCAGTTTGATTTGGGTAAAGACCCGTAGTAATGGATGCTAATTTTGAGGTTGTAACCATTGGTATGAAGTGATTGATGGAGATGAGAGAGCGTGTATGAAGAGCCATTAGTGCAACAACTATTTCTCTATTTTTTTGATTAAAAAAATACTTAAAAAAAACAAAACAAGCACAATGAAAGAAAGACTCTTAACATTAAATAAAGCATAAAAACAAGGAAAAATGAAAAACATATTGTTTGTTTTTATGATCATATGAAACTGACGATCCTTCTCATGGTTGAGAAGGTTGAGGGCTATGACCCTTCGCATAGTTGAGAAGGTTCTTCAATGATATGCAACATGTTTTTAATGAAGCTAAACTTTTCCTCTAAGCATCATCCATGTTGTCATGTTTGTCTAGTGAAGCATTTTGGTCGTTATTTCGGTCGTTTGGTCTCACATCTACAATAGTTACATATTCTTACACATTAAATTCGGGGTAGAGAGGTAACGGAAAAAAATGTGAGAATAAAAATGGTAAGAGGCAACCAACATAATATGGCACAAGTGGTGTAGATACTTGGGTCACTTAATCATTTGGTCTTGGGTTCGATCACTAGCTGGTGTGTATGGAAAAATATTTGTTGGGAGAGGTCAACCCCGTTAATGGATCTCCGATACCTCAAAGGATTAGTCTCCACAACGCTGACAAAATATAGCTTCTATAGTAGTCATAAGCTCATACATAATAATTTCCAAACACTTGGAAGTACTTAAAGAAAAAGATAAACTAAATAAAATTGATGAAGAAAAAGATAAACTAAACAAGTTGTTTATGAGCCAGCCGATCGAAATAGCGGCAAATTTTGGTAATTCAAAATAGGGAACCCATGTGTAAATATCTTTGCTATTTTCATTCATATTTCGATCTCGTTCAGATAATAGTTCGAGAAAGAATCAAGTCATTGTATATTCCAAAAATGAGTGAATGTGCTTGCAAGTGTGATGTATAAATTGGTATTGTGTGGCTTAAGAGCTCTAAGTTTCAGCCTGCACCTTTATAAGTTGAGGCGCTATCGATTTATTCCTGTAATTTATCATGTTATAGCAACAAATAAACACAGACTTAACACACATATGCACGCATTTGAAGCAAACTGAAAAATGTGGATATGTGAAGTACAGCTGGATTGGTTTTTCTTCTGCGTAAAAAAGTTCTCCGCTGTCAATTTTACTGTTTGGATAAATTTGGCAATTCACTAGTCATGATTCTTTAACTTCACTATGCATATATGTTGGTTGGTTTCTGTTTGGGCTCTATGTTATCGATTGACTGAATGAATTATATGATCTAGGTTGCAAATTTTGCGTATGTCAGCAGAGGAGGAATCACAAAAAAGAGCAATGGAAACTGTGAACAGTTCAAAAAGAACACATTTCTGGGAGGAGCTTTTAAAAGACAAGTATGAAGAGAATAACGTTGAGGAGTTTAATGCTCTCTGTCCCTCTCTCTGTGTCTCTATCTAGAGTCTAGGCAAAGGAAAGCGAAACCGCAAGCTGGTATATGGTGGTGGTTTTGGCCATTTTCTTATATTAATTTGCAAAAAAAGATTATTGGTTCTTGTTATTTATATGTTTATGGTAGATTACATTCTACAGTGTCAATTTAAATATTGTTTACTCCCTATTTTTGCTTATGGCCTTATTATAGTATCGTGGAACTTGTTCCCTTTTCTTTTCCTCTCAATTTATGACATGTTAATGATTTATATAACAAGATATTGGCATTAGGATTTTGTGTGTTGTGGGTAGGAAGTTGTACAACTCCAGTGGTTAATTTTTCCTTATTAGTTTCCTTTTCTGGTTCTTTTTTAATGTGTGTTTTTTCATTAACCTACTATAACAAGCTAGTATCTATTATTTCTTGGTCTGGAAGATGTGAGCTCTGATGATGAAGACGACAATTATGAAGCAGAGCTCACTGATGGTGATTCAAATTCCAATGGAACTACTTCTGTTAGAAGGCCTTATAGAAAAAAAGCACGTGGTGTGTTTCATTACTCAATTAATTTTGATTTCTTTAATGGACCTATATTATTTGGCCCTGTCTGTGATGTAAACATTCCTAAAAATCAGTTAACAGCTGATAGCATGCAGCCACTTCCTCTGATGTCATGTGAAGGAAAAACATTCAGAGTGCTTGGTTTTAATCAAAATCAGAGGGCTGCATTTTTGCAAATTTTGATGAGGTTACTTTCTATTTTATCTTTATGTATTAAACTGAAGAAATGTTGCAGGCAATGTCTTTGGTTTTTCTCATTTTGTGTTAGTTATATTACAGGTTTGGGGTCGATGATTTTGATTGGAAGGAGTTTACTTCCCTATGAGCTGGCTTGATTTTTTCTTTTCTCATGGTACTTTAACATCAACAGGAGTATTATTGACCTTTGTGAAATAACACTGAAAGATCTTAAATATGATATCTTTCTTTGATAGTTTTTTTGATCTAAAATAAGGTAAGCATAATGTTCAGATCACTATCATTGAGTACTTTTATCATTGTCTAATTGTTTCCTGAAAATTTGAGCATCATATTATTGACTACTTTTCTACTTGGTTTGCTTGCAGTAGACGCACTCAAATAGGGAGAGCACTTAATTCTTCCTAAAGGCTTGTTATTAGTATTCCATGAGCCCAGCTTGTGAAGACCACCCCTGGACCCCTGGACTCGATAGGTGACAAGGAAGTTGATCTTTTATTTCTGGTACTGCAAGGTATCTTCTATAACATTACCACCAATTTGAGCGAGTAGATGTTTTTTTTTTTTTTCTAAACTTTCTATTGCTTTAAAAGAGTAAGTGCCGATTTGGTCATCGTTTTAGATGTTTTTGTAGAGCACCTTGTGGTCTTGGTTTCCCTTGCCTCTATTATTTTTTTCTTTGTTGAAGGATCACACAAATGCAGAATTTTTTAGTATAAAATGTCTTTTCTACTCTTAAAACCTTACTTACCATTCTTTATGCATTTGACTTCAGATGCTTGTATGGTTAACGCAAGAACTTGTGATTGACAATAACATGAGGAAACCCCCTAAAGTGTTGCCAAAGCTGCGAGTGACAACTCTTTTGAGTAATAGGAATTATTTTTCTTAATGAATGATGACAATTACAAGGACTACAAGAAAAGATCAAATTGGTTCCTATTGACCTTCTGAGCAGGCCTGCTCGGTACACGGAGAAAGTCTACCCTGAAAACAAGGTGTATAGCTTTCGGATAGAGGGAAATAAATTACTTAATACTCACCTCATTGATCATCACTTTCCTCTTATGTTATGTTAGATAGGTGCCATAGTTGGACTGTTGGAGCATAATGGGAAGGTCTTGGTCAATTTAGTTGGGTAAGTTGAATCAAGAGCCTTAAAAAATTTTCTTTTCAGTTGCTGGTTTTTAGCTATATTACTGTCGCGCATATAATCTGATGGATCATGCATCTATAAGCTAGTATTTACTTTATTTCTTTCTAAACATGCAATGAGATGACCATACCCTTATATTTTCAGTGTTCATGCGATACAAGCCCCACCTCAGTGTTGCCCTTGCTTGATGTATATTTTTGCAGAAGTTTTTTCAATTTTATTTTTCTTTTGATCTTTTGTAAATATTAGTTAATCTTGATAATTGTTAAAGCTTAGGATTTAGTTATTATTACTATCTTTGATATTTGTTATTTTGCCGGTGTATCGTATCATATACCTTTGTTTGATATTAGCCAATTGAATGTTGAACTGCTAAATTAAGTTCTAGTTTGCTAATGATGCTTTTGAAGCAAAATCTAGTACTTTGATATAGAATGTGTGTTGTTAGGTTTAATGAATTTGATGCTACCCATGGAGTCGAATGCAAGGGGATCACCAAAAAGCTAAAAAGAAAGTAAAAAAAAAAGTAAATACTTTTAAAGTCGGGCGGCTAAAAGTTTGACTTAAAAGCATTTTTAAAGTCAGACTAGCGCCTGACTTTAAAATATATTCACAGAGATTGGTCTAGACCGAACATTAGTAATTAAAGTCAGGCGGTTAAAAGTCTGACTTAAAAAGGAACATATGAAGTCAAGCCATCGCTTGACTTTAAAGCTCCCGACATACGAAGTCGCCTTAATAGAAGTCACGCTGGCGCCTGACTTTAAAAGGCCAATTTGCCTGACTTTAAATCCCTTTTCTGCACTAGTGAATAATGATATTAAGTTGGTAATTTCATAAATACATTTGAACTATTGGCTTCAATCCGGATATGCCTAACGAGTTACCCTCTTGGCTCACAAAAGATGATATTGCTTATTTTGTTGCCAAATTTAAGAAATCTGGTTTCACGCGAGGCTTGAACTATTACAGAAATTTTAACCGGTAAAATTATCAATCTCTGTGTAGGTGCTACCTTCAATTGTTTTCAAAAAATCTGAATTCTAATGATATATGTGAGTTAAATTATCTTTATTGCAGAAATTGGGAGCTCACAGCACCGTGGGGTGGAGCAAAAGTTATGGTGCCAGTAAAATTCATTATTGGTGAATTGGACATGGTATACTCCTTGCTAAACATGAAGGAGTATATCCATGGTGGAGGTTTCAAGGAAGACGTGCCGAATTTGGAAAAAGTGGTCGTACAAATTCTCAGTAACTACATTTACCAGTTCATCAAGAAATTCTGACTTGATCATTTATGAAATAATCGTATTGCTAAGTCTATCTCCGGATTTTAGTTATAGTTTGTATTTAAATTACGCAGAGGTTGCTAAATAACTTGATTGCGTGTGGTGGATGTTCTTTTCAGTTCAATTTTCTTCCTTATCGGAGTTTACTATTTATAAATTAAATTTTATTTTATTCTCATATGGGTTAACAATTTTTCAACCGATCGATCCTCTACTAATTATTTTTTAAAACAATTATAATCAAAAGCTTGGTTCGGATGAAACTGTAACTACTGTTTAATAATGCCATGACTTAATTAAGGTTTTATGTAAACATCAGCTAATTGATGTTTAGTATCCACAAAATCAAGTTCAATATCCTTCTTTTTCACATGATATCTAATGAAATGATATTAATATCAATATGCTTAAACTTGGAGTGTTGTATGAGATTTTTAGACAAATTAATAGCACGTGTACTATGACAAAATATTGGAATACCAAAGCAATTTAAAGAAAAGTGTTATACCCCAATTTTGTCCGAGTTTCTTTTTTCCTTTTATCACAACAATATTTTATCACTGCACTTTTGTCCGACTTTGTCAATGTTATTCGAGTTCGATCAGACATCTCTTGATTGAATTGGGCCTATTCTAATAACTTGGGCCTATGAATGTGGATTGGGCCTAATTTTAACATTTGTTGCTTATTGGGTCAAACTTTATATTTTGTTTTAATTGGGCTTTATTTTAGCGCGTCGTTTGGTTGGGCCCAGTTGGCATTCTTGGTTTCGGCCCAACTTCTTTTTTGTTAAAAGAATATAGGCAAAGGTTTAGTTAAATTGGGGTTTAGAGTTCTTTTTAAATAAATAACTAATTAGTCAGAAAAAAATTTAAAAAAATTAAAAACAGATATGAGAAGATGAAAGAAGTAGTGAGAATAAGAAATAATCGGAACTAGTAAGAGAATAGAGGAGATGGAAACAAAAATCTGAACCAAAAAAGAAGAAGTACTAGAACTAACCCTTTGTAGCTCCGACCACCATAAGTGGTGGTCGTTTCTCCCAATCGCTACCGTCATCCCTTCGTTGGCCACGAACCACCAACATTTTGTTTCCTCTCGTCCCTCTAAGTCGCCGCCGCTGTCATCAGGCCATCGTCCATGCACCCTTGCCATCGTCTTATCCGATCTCTCACCGTCGCAGTACAATCCTCACAAACAGCAAAATGAACGCCCAAGACCACCAACAACCACCGTCGTGAGCTCTGTTGTCGTCCCTTTCCCACAAACTCTCTCTCTCCCTCTCTCTCTTGTCTTCCCTTCTCTTTCCTCTCTCTCTGGTGAAGATTTCACCCTTCCCCCTCTCTCTCTCCCTCTCCAAAAACTCCTCTCTCTCTCTCTCTCTCTCTCTCTCTCTCCCTCTCCCTCCCTCCCGATATGGTATTTGCGGCGCATGAATGAGAAGAGAAGAAAACTAGGGTTTCTGAAACCCTTAATTCCCTATTTATACTGCCACTGTCTTGTTTTAATTTTAATTTTAATTTTAATTTCAGATTATTATTTACACCCTCTAATTAAATATATGCGTCCCACCTCACTTAAGCCCAGTTTACAGAATCCCAAAACGTGGACTGGGCTTCTGCTAATCACACCTGTTCTGGAGTGGACCGAAGGCCCAATCCAATCAAAGAGCTGACCAAAAACGGTCCAAAAGCAAGCAAGAAGAGCATATCAGATCTCGACGGTCAGGATCCACTTACGTTGATCCAACGACTCCCCACGATTCACTGACTCTATAAATAGGGGATTGACCCCACTTGTCAGGTACATTATTCACCCTTACTGTTACTCTACCAAACTCTACCCACTGACTTGGGCGTTGGAGTGTCATTGCAGGTACAACCTGAGCTCTGGATACGACTAGCAGTCAATCAGGTCGACAGCCCTTATCAGCATCAGGTCGACCGCCTTCATCAGCATCAGGTCGACCGCCCTCATCAGTATACAGATCGACTTGATACCTCAGTCACAACATCAGACGACCTGTCCCTTGACCAGCTCTACAGGCGATCTCAAGGTACAGATCAACACCCCTCTGTTTTAATAACATACCCCCTACGCAAGCCCATTATTCAGAGGCCCCCAGATCCTCAAATAAAACATACTAGACTCACAAACTACACCCCCAGTTTTAATAATATGACCCCTTCTGATTTATGCACCCTTTTTTTACAAATATACCCCTTTCTTTCTTTCTTTTTTCATTTTTTCTACGTTTTTCCACAAAAATGAATACATTCTCTCTCAAAAAGCAAATAGGGGGTTAAGCCAACCGCCCAGACATGTTAGCCAACGATTTAGGACGAATGAACCGTACGGCTCAAGAGTTCTAAAATCCCTGTAAATTACTAAATAAACATTTTTTCCAACAAAAAAACAAATAGGGGATTAAGCCGACCGCACGGACGGGTTAGCCTCGTCTTGAGACGAATGAACCGTACGGCTCGAGAGTCCTAAAATTCCTATTCTAAAATCAAACCACCACACATCAAACCATTTTTCAAACTTCAAAAAGCTTCATTTTCAGAAAATAGGGGACTAAGTCGACTGTACAGTCAGGCTAGTCATTGTTCTAGAACGAATGAGCTGCACAACTCAAAAGTCCTAAAATCCCTATATTAAAAAACACCAACCAACAAACCTTTTTCTACCCAAGAACTACGTAGCTTTAATTTTTCCATCGCACCTGGAGATTCGTAGGAGCAGGGGCCTACTCCTGTTAAGCACAAAAAACTAAAATTTTTATTATGTCTTTTTTCTCTTTGTTAAAGGGTAAAATAATCGTCAAATACAACTAATTAGAAGATAACCCTCCACGCATAACCTACTTCCGAACCCAAATCTAGTCTCAAGGACCTTTATCCAAACCTAAGGGATTTTCCAATATTTGCCCTTAAACTAAACTTTGGTCGCGGCTTCATTTTTGAACCTTCTAAGAATCCTCTCCCGGATTTTTCGGTCGCTACAAAAAGTCTTCAAGTTGATTCTGGATCCATAAAATTTGAGAACAACAACCAGCAACAGAGACATACTCAGCTTCAGTTGTTGAGAGGGCAATTGTGTTTTGCTTTCTGCATGACCATATGATGAGCGACTCCCCAAGCAGTTGACAAGAGCCACTTGTGCTTTTTCTTTCCAATTTGTCTCCAACATAGTCAATATCACAATACTCTATAAGTTCAAAATATGTTTTCTTTTTGTACCTAAGACCAATGTTAGGTGTTCCAAGAAGATAGTCCTACTGAGAAGGCTATGTCTAGTGTACTTGCAATGAGGTACAATAGAGAACCTATCATACCTCTGCACTACTTTTCAAAAACAGGCTTACCCTTCTCATCAATTTCATTGCTTGTAGAAGGATGCATTGGAGTGGTCATTTGTTTGGCTTCACTCATCATATACTTCTAAAGAAGGTCTCTCATATATTTTTCTTGAGAGATAAAGATACCGTTCTTATGTTGCTTAATTTGCAAACCAAGAAAATACCTTCGTTTACCTACGAGGCTCATTTCAAACTCACTTTTCACTAATTTTCAAAAATCATTGCAGAGTTTTTCATTTGTTGCTCTAAAGGTGATGTCATCAACATAAATTTGAACAATTAATATTTCATCTTTGAGAGTTTTTCTGAAGAGTGTGACATCAATTTTGCCTCTAGAAAATCGATTTTTGATCAAAAAAGTACCAAGCTTCTCATACCAAGCTCTAGGATCTTGTTTGAGTCCATAAAGGGCCTTAGTTAGCTTTCAAACATGATTTGGATGCTCTGATCAATAAAACCAGGAGGTTGGTTCACATACATCTCTTCATTTAAAAAAGGTTTAAATATGTATTTAGTCCCTGCAAATGTCCCTGTTTTTCAATTTAGTCCCTGCAATTTTTTTTAAATACGTCCCTACAAAATAACTTTTTTTTGAATATGCCCTTCCGAAAGTTGGAATTTTAAATACGTCCCTGCAAAATAGCTTTTTTTTTAAATACGTCCCTGCAAAATAACCTTGTTTTTGAAATACGTCCCAAAAAAATTTGTGATATTTTGCAGGGTCATATTTAAAAAAAAGGTTATTTTGTAGGGATGTATTTAAAAAAAAAGCTATTTTGCAGGGACGTATTTAAAAACTTTATTTTGTAGGGACGTAATAAAAACAAAGTTATTTTGCAGGGACGTATTTAAAAAAAATTGCAGGGACTAAATCGATAAACAGGGACATTTGCAGGGACTAAATACATATTTAAACCTTTAAAAAACCATTTAAAAAGACGTGTTTGACATCCATTTCCAAATGTTAGGAATCTTTGTGATCAGCGTAAGCAAGAAGTATTTTAAAGGCTTCTAACCTAGCAACAAAAGCAAAAGTATCACTATAGTCAATAGATTTTTGCAGGTTATAACTTTGAGCAACAAGTATTGCTTTGTTTCTGATTACCTTACCACTTTCATCCGTTTTGTTCCTAAAGACCCATTTTGTGCCAATGACAGATTGGTGCCTTGGAAATGGAACTAAATTCCAAACCTTGTTCTTCTCAAACATACCAAGCTCCTCTTGTGTTGTTTTTAAAACTGTGATAGTGAGTAGAGAAGAGTGAGATGAAACTTAGAAGTCTTTCTTCTAAAAAAAACCAACAATAAAGAAGGTGAGATATTTTTGAAGTTTGCTTTTCAAAGGTAAGAGATAATGTTTGTGTTCAGGACTGGGCCAAAATCCAAGCACTTGGGCCTGGCCCAATCCGCGCGTGCTGCTGAGGGCAAAACCGGACTCTACGATAGCAACTATCTCCATCCAACGGTCCAGGCTTGTCCACCCAATCCAACGAGTTAGGTACGGCACCGTGCTCTATAAATACACGTTCAACTCACCGTTTCCAGGTACGCACGCTCATTTCTCTCTGAATACCTCTTCTCTTCCCTTGCTGACTTAGGCATCAGAGTGCTTGCAGGTACCCCACCCGAGGCGCGGGAGGAGACCACCTCGGCCAATCCGAGGTCCAAGCTCAACCATCCGAGGTCCACTTCCCTTCCTCGTGAAACTCATCAGCTCAAGAATATATCCCGTACTCCGGTACCGAACATTGGCGACCACAGTGGGAACTCTCACTCCCTCATGGTGATTTCGGGTGGCTCATCCGTTTCGACCACGGAAACCAGAAAGACCCTGAAGCGCAAATGGAGAGAAATCGCCAGCTTGACTTCTAGCCCAACAATAACCCGGCCTCATCCAGGAAGCCTCTCTTTTTCTCCGACGAAGACTACTTGTATGGAGAACAAAACGAGTTCATCCCTCTCATCATCTCGGCCTCCATGCTTGACGTCGAGGTGAAGCGAATCCTGGTAGATCAAGGAAGCTCTGCCGACATCATGTTCCAAGACCTCCTTCCCAAGATCGGCTTATCCCTCGCTGACTTGAACCCATAACTCGGGTCTGACTTATCCGGGCTTGGGGAGGAACGAGCCCAGCCTTTGGGATACCTTGAGGTCATGGTGACTTACGGCCGCAAGAAGCTCGCTCGGACCATCAAGACGACGTTGGCCAAGCTTGGTGCCGCCGATTCCATACCCTGGTGGGCGACGTTGTAACCTTCTTGGCCGACATCAACTTTGCTGAAAGATGCCAGTACCTTGCTCTCAAAGGCACCCAGCGCCAGCTGTAAGAGCTCCCCAAGCTACCACCGATCGCTTCTCAAGTACACCTCACCGAGGTCGATGCCCGCTACAACCCGGATAGCTCCGAGGACGAAGACGATGACGAGTTGGCTAGAGAACTCAAAAGGAGGATCAAACGGCCCAAGCCCTAGGGCGAATTCTTTGAGGTGCCTCTAGGTGACAACCCCGCGAAGGCTGTCAAAGTGGGGGCCGATCTCAGTGAGGCTTCCCGAGAAAGCTTGATCGCGTGCCTACGAAGAAATACCGACCTGTTTTCCTGGTCCACCTCCGAGATGCCCGGAATCCCTCTAGAAGTAGCATGCTATCACCGGGCAGTCAACCCCGACGCTAAGTACGTGGCACAGCGACGCCGAGCTCAGAGCGAAGAAAAGGCCGAGGCAGCAGCGAAGGCGGTGGCCGGCCTCCTATCGACAGGCTTCATCAAAGAAGTAAAGTATACCACCTGGTTGTCCAACGTAGTGTTGGTCAAAAAGAGCAACGGGAAATGGAGAATGCATGTGGACTACACCGACCTTAACAAAGCTTGCCCGAAAGATGCTTTCCCCTCCCTAGAATTGACAAGCTCGTGGACAACGCGTCCGGATTCCGACTTCTGTCTTTCCTAGATGCCTACTCCGGCTACAACAAGATTGCAATGAATCCCCCTGACCAGGAGAAAATGGCTTTCATGACAAGCCAGGGGAATTACTGTTACAGAGTCATGCCTTTCGGACTCAAGAATGCTGGGGCCACTTACCAGCGTATGATGAATAAGGTTTTCCGCAACCAAATTGGCAGGGTCGTTGAAGTCTATCTCGACGACATGATTGTGAAAAGCAAGGCGGATGAAAGGCACCTGGCCAACTTACAGGAAATCTTTGACGAGGCAAGGAAAAACAACCTCAGGTTCAATCCTGAGAAATGTACTTTTGGCGTCAGAGTCGGAAAGTTCCTTGGTTTTAACTGAAAGAGGCATCGAGGCAAACCCGGATAAGTGCAGGGCCGTGACCGACATGCGCTCCCAACCACCAAGAAGGAAGTACAGAAACTAATGGGCATGATCACCGCCCTCTCCAGGTTCGTGTCCAGGGAGGTCAATCGTTCGTTCGCCTTTTTCAAAGTCCTGAAGAAAGGCGTAGAGTTCAAATGGACACCCGAATGCGAGAACGCCCTCGCCGAACTCAAGCAAATATTGTCCGAACCCCCAATACTGCTGAAACCAATTGAAGGGGAAACCCTCTATCTCTACCTCGCCATGACCGAGGAGATGGTAAGTGCAGTCCTCATCCAAGAAACAGGGAAGGGTAGAGACCAGTTTACTTCGTAAGTAAGGTGTTACAGGGGGCCGAGTCCCGGTAGTAAAAGATAGAAAATGTGGCATTAGCCTTGGTCGTGGCGGCCAGAAGGTTAAGACCCTACTTCATGGCTCATCAGATCGTCGTCAGTACGGACCAGCCAATTCGACAGATTTTACATCGCCCTGACCTCGCGGGAAGGATCATCAAGTGGGACGTGGAATTGTCTGAGTTTGGCATCAAGGCTCAAGTCCTAGCTGACTTCGTAGCAGAAATGACGTCGTCTATCTCCGAGGCCAATCCTTTGCAATGGAAGCTCCACGTCGACGAGTCATCAAATTCGAAGGGTAGTGGAGCCAAACTCATCCTCGAGAACTCCGAAGGACTAATGATCGAGGTCTCCCCCAGCTTCGCCTTCGCCACTTCAAACAACCAAGTAGAATACGAGGCCTGCATTGCCGGGTTTAAACTAGCCTCAGACTTCGGAGCAAAAACCATTGAGCTGAACACGGATTCGTTGCTGGTAGTATCCCAGGTTAAGAAAGAATTCATAAATAACGACCCCATCTTGCAGCGGTACCTAGCACCGGTGCGAGAGTTACTCCTCCGTTTCGAGCGGGTAGAACTTAAGCATGTACCTCAGGCTGAGAACGCCCGAGCTGACGTCCTAGCCAAGCTGGCCAGCACGAAGCCAACAGGCAATCTGAGAAGCATCATTCAGGAAAGCTTGGCGAAACCAAGCGTAGACCTGTCTCCGACCGCGGTGCCCGAGGTCAACGCAGTAACAGAAAGCACTGGTTGGATACAACCCATCAAAGATTACATTGAACTCGGTGTCGAGCCTGTCGACCCCAAGGAAGCCACCGCAGTCCGGCGACGTGCAACCTCTTACTCCACTATAGACGGGAAACTCTTCCGGCGTGGTTTCTCGACCCCCCTCCTGAAGTTCGTTGAAGGAGAGGAGGCCGAGTATCTGCTAGACGAGATCCACGAAGAAGTCTGCGGACAACACCTGGGGGCCCGAGCCTTGGCGAAGAAGGCCCTCAGGGCAGGATACTACTAGTCGACTATGACAAGGGATGCGTCCGACCTCGTCAGAAGGTGCGACACCTGCCAACGATACGCCGACATCCATCACGCTCCACCAGCCGAGCTCTGTTCCTTGTCGACAACGTGGCCTTTCAGTCAGTGGGGAATAGATCTCCTCGGACCTTTCTCACCTGGCCGAGGCGGGGTCAAGTATCTAATTGTCGCCGTTGACTACCTCACAAAATGGATCGAAGCAAAACCACTAGCCTAGATAACCGCCAACAACTGCATCAAGTTCGTAAAAAAGAACATCGTGACCCGTTTCAGGGTTCCCTCTGTGGTAATCACTAACAACGGAACTCAATTCGTGGATAAAGGATTTCGAAAGTTGATGATGGATCTGAGCATAAAGCAACACTTCACCTTCGTCGAACACCCCCAAACCAATGGGCAGGTGGAGTCGGCAAACAAGGTCGTTCTCAAAGGATTGAAGAAAAGACTAAACGGAGCCAAGGGAGCACGGCCAGACGAACTACCATATGTCTTCTGGGCATATCGTACGACTCCGCACTCCACCACCAACAAGACCCTGGGACGGAGGCCGTCGTCCCTGTGGAGGTCGGAGAATCCACTTGGAGAACTCTGTACCCACTCAGCAATGAGGCAAACGACAAAGTTGCTAGAGAAGAACTCGACCTCGTACAGGAAGTCTGAGATAAAGCGCAGCTTCCCGAGACCAACGTCAAAGCTCGGATTGCCAGACGGTACAACCAGAGAGTCATTACCCGAGACTTCAACGTTGGGGACCTCGTCCTCAGGCGAGCTGATGTCGGCAACAAGAATGCTCGCGAGGGAAAGCTCGCTCCTAACTGGGAAGGACCCTACCGAGTCGCAGCAAAAACCGGGACAAGAGCTTACCATTTGGAAACTCTCTCCAAGGAGCCAATACCCCGAACCTGGAATAGCTAAACAAATGTAACATTCGGACCAATAGCGTCCCTGAATAAAGACATCTTTAAAGCAATCATTCTGTTTTCCTCATTTGTTGGACTCACGGCGACACCAGCTCCCGACCAGCAACAACCCCCCTCTCGCCCGAGTCCGACACCTAGCTGGCCAGTCGGCGGACAACGGTACGAGGCAGGCCGTCAAAGAATGACACACCCGTCCCCCTCGACTCCGAGTTTAAATGCTCAGTCCCGGGGTGCGCCATGGTCCACAGTGACCCCGAATCTGCTCTTCACGAGCCAGCCTCCTCTTTGGTTTGGCTTAAATGCTAAGACGGAGACCGGAGGAAGAAGTCCCAAGCGACTTCGACCCCCGCTCTTTGAGCACATTCCTTCTCCTGGACTCCGAGCTTCAATGTTCAGTTCAAGACCGAGGAAGAAGTCCACAGCGGCTTCGAACCTTCTTGACTCCGAGCTTAAATGCTCAGTCAAGATTTACTGGATTCCGAGCTTGAACGCAGTGAATTGATTCCGCGACCTTAAGCGTCGGAAAGAAGGGACTCACCCGTTGCCATTCCAGAAGTAGAGTGAAGGAAAAATCCGGATTCTTCAAGCCAAGCCCGACCTTAGCCAATTCGACCTCGACTTTGGGGGCCACTGTTCCGGACTGGGCCAAAATCCAATCACTTGGGCCTGGCCCAATCCGCGCGTGCTGCTGAGGGCAAAACCGGACTCTACGATAGCAACTATCTCCATCCAACGGTCCAGGCTTGTCCACCCAATCCAACGGGTTAGGTACGACACCGTGCTCTATAAATACACGTTCAACCCACCGTTTCCAGGTACGCACGCTCATTTCTCTCTGAATACCTCTTCTCTTCCCTTGTTGACTTAGGCATCAGAGTGCTTGCAGGTACCCCACCTGAGGCGCGGGAGGAGACCACCTCAGCCAATCCGAGGTCCAAGCTCAACCACCCGAGGTCCAAGCTCAACCATCCGAGGTCCACTTCCCTTCCTCGCGAAACTCTTCAGCTCAAGAATATATCCCATACTCCGGTACCGAACAGTTCGGAAACTTTATTATAAATGTTAAGTACTTAAGAACAATGCTTTGAGTTTACCACTTTAGGAAAGCACTAGAGAAGGAATGTAAAACTGTGTGTAGTTGAGAAATGAAAGCAGAGATGTCTTCTAAGTTTTTTAAATCCTTTTCCAAACAGAGAGTTTTAAGTGCAGTGTATAAACAACTTAAGGAAAGTAGTAAATAAAACGAAGATATATAGTGGTTCACCCAAAACCCAGAGCTACATCCACTCCTCACACCTAGTGAGTATTTTCATTATTTCTCAAATAGTTTACAATTACAACTTGCCTAGGCTTAAAGTTCTTGTGGTAGTTTTCTTGACACAACTACCTACTATTTCACACCTAATAGAATCCTTTTGATCTATTAGGTGGCTTATGATAGTCTTCTCACTAGCTATAGCAACATATGCTACTTGAGAAGATACTTCAGGTTTTACAATAGGTGTTTGTGGGATTACAAGAGCTTGGTTGATGAAAAAGAGGTTCAACAGAATCTTAAACACAAGCTAAAAGATAAATACGTAGAAATAAAATGAATCACTGTGACTATAGTGTAACTGAGTATGGTTGAGAAAAGGCTTGACACTTGAGATGGTTGGCAGTTAAATCAATGTGCTCTCACATGACCTTCAAGCAATGATCCATGGTGTTATTTATAGCCAAATATATGAGTTATATCCATTGGCCACTCAATTAGAGACGTTGGTGGGTTGTAAGAGAAAGTACGACAGGTTTTATGCTTTTCTGCAGAAGACAATACTTTTACAACGGTCATCGCTCTTCTGTTCTTTGAGTTTTCTCAACTTGATGCTTCTCAACTGACTCTTCTAGACTTGATATTTCTCGTCATGACCCTTCTGATCTTAATCCTTTTTGTTTTGAAGCTTCTCAACTTGACCCATTTGATGTATACTCTTCTGAACTTTTTACTCTTCTGATGATGACCCTTCTCATGTTGACCTTCCTCATCAATGACCCTTCTGATCTTGACTCTTCTCATGATTACTCTTCTCGTGTTGACCCTTCTCATACTTGACCTTTCTCATGCTGACCCTTCTTATGTAGTAGACCCTTTTTGTCTTGACTCTTCTCATCTTTTCCAAGATTATTTTTATTTGTTATTTATGTCGACATTCTTAAGGCTAATGTTCTTGATTATCTTCTTGTCATTGCTTTAAATCTTCTCATGTAATGCTGCATAAAGCAAATATCTTCTTGAGAGTGGCTACGATTTCCTATTCTAAATATTCACTCAAGAATCCAAATGAAATCATAGATATTAAGCTTCTCATCAAAAAAATTTCTAACCATCAAAGCTCTATTGGGATTTTTCCTCAACACCCCTATCCGTTTTGGTAGGGCGGACCTTGGAAAGCGAGGGAAGATTTCCACTTGCGGGAGGGGCCAATATCTTGCTTGATTTGGGTCTCAAGTGGCTGCCACATTCTTTTGGGAAGGAGGAATAGAGCTCGAACCTCTAGAGACACCCATTCTCGAAGTCGCAACAGTGCTCATGATAGATTTTCCCTTCTTGGCAACTTCCAGCCGGGCTCTAACAGTGGCTAGGCCCATGTTTCCATCTAAATTATCTGCAAAGGAATAGGGAAAAGATCCTCATTTGTGTAAATAAAATGAAGCACAATCGCAATCGACATCAGATGGGGGCACACCCATAAAAGACATCTAACAATGCTGTTGTTACCAAGCTATCAAAGTCTTGGTATCAATCTCAGGCAACTCCTCAAGACACCTAATAAAAGCTTGATTCTCGGGAGAAAGCCTATCAAACTCGATCTCTTTGATTGGACGAGGAAATCGGGTCTAGTAAAAGGGACAATTTTTTTCACCCTCCCGAGTCCAGAAGAGCTTGACAAAAGCATCAAACAACTTAAAGAAGCCTCGTCCATGCATACTATGTCGGGTAAATCACGTTCAACTATAAAAAGTAGAAGAAGATGAGGGCCCGAGCGTCAATGTAATAATATAAGCAAACGAGTTCAAAGACTTGGATGAACGCCCAATTGGTGGGATGAAGCTGCGACAGAGCAAGATGAAGACACCCGAGCACCACACTCGAATATGGTGAAGGGAAGTTAATTATGATCTGATCTAGCACCACATCATATAAAAACATGTGATCGGGAAGATCCTCGAAAGGACAAAAGTGAATCACCCTCTCATCAGGATGTAAAAATCAATGTGCGACTTCTTCTCATAGTGCTCATCCCGGGAAATATTTGGACCAAGTTTTAGAGAGCCTCGATGTCCTCCTTGCTTCGGTACCCGGATTCCTTGTCCACGATGGGATCAACCCTAGAGTAATCAGGCGGATGACAAATGGTAGTCGAATTCTTCTTTGGATTGTGAAGGAACAACATAGTCTCTCCCGGGTAAGCCATCAATACGCCACGGGATTCAACACTCAAAATCCTCAAATCCTCGAAAAGACCTTCATTCTTCGAGAGGGTATCACCGGCCAGAACAAAGGAGGGCTCTTCCGTAACCTCCTCAACTCTTACAGGTTGGCGGAGGGAAGACTTCGTCAATGAAGAAATAGTGAAGGAAGAAGAGGACAAAACAATAGCAACATCTGCGGAAATTTCAACATTAAGGGGAGTGGGTTCAGGCTCCATGGATAAAAAAATGAACTGAATAAATAAGGGGGAAGAAGAGAGTAACCCAGAAAAAGAAAAATTCTTGAAACTTGGCTAATGGAGAGCAAGATTTTGAGAAAGTTGCGGGAACCTTGCAATGGGTAGCCAAAGAAATTCACAAAGAAGAGGAAAGAAGGAGAGCTTCTCTCCCGTTTGGGATTACCGCCTGATGCGACGCCCAAGCATTCAATAAGGCCTGCCAAGAATCTTTCTTTAGAAGTGCAAACGATCCCACTGCCCCGGTAGCTTGGCTTGGTAACGAACAACTCGGAACATTCTTTTGACTTTTGATTCTCTGTGAAACAGATGTTTAAGGGGCCAATATTACGATAATGACTAGCTCCGACCTAGTCTAGTGTCGAGCTCCCTTGGAAAATCATCACTGAACTTGTACCGACCTCTGCCCTCGGTTTGATAGGGCCTGAGTTCTCATAGGTACTATAGTCTCAAAGGAACAGAAAGAACATTGCACAATAAGTCTGAGTCCCTTGGACAGTCTTCGAGGTCCACCACTAGTAGCTCCTCGAAATAGGATACACCCTCAGATTTGAGGTCAGAACTAAAACCTAGTTCCTCCCAATGTGTCGAACAATTAACATCATTATGAAAAAGATCTCGTCATGATCTCATTAACTGTTCTCGCGGTAACTTCCGCCTAAATAAGAGGACATCTTCAATAGCTGGGGTTCGCCTCCGGGCCTCAATGGCTCCTGGATAGTACTTCAATAAATAGGAGTTCTCACCCCACATGTTTTACAAGCTTTTCAATTGACCTAAACTCTGTTATTGCTCTTCTCTTATCTTTATCCCTAGTACTTACTTAGGCATCAGAGTGTCTTTGTAGGAACACCTCCAGGCTTGGAGTCGCGAAGCCACGGAAGTTCTATTGCGTAAGGTATTAGGATTATGATAATTAATAGAATTCAATCAAAAACCATAGGAGGATTTCATAATATATTCAATTCATTATGCATAAAGGTTAAATCAGCTAAACTCATTTTCAATGCTTTTAAATCAAAAACCCACTAAACATTTTATTGCCTTATTATTTTAATTTATTGTCAAACAAATCCAATTCAATCCCTATTCGATTTAGTAATTAATCTATTAAATTGATAATAACCACAATATTTGAGTTCGACACTAAGTCTTACTAATTTTATTACTTTAAATGGTCCGGCACACTTGCAGTGATCCTATAAAGTTTTTAGCGTCGTTGTCGGGGATTGCCAAATTTTTATTAGTTTAATCTTTAATTGCTAAATTGGATTTTATTTAGTTTTTTTTTTAATTTTTATCTCTTTATTACTACCATTCCCTTGATTCTATCAAAGCCAGTGAATTTTCTATAAATCGTGGAATCCACACCACAGTCACTTTGTTGTGATTTTTGTTGATGACCTCATTTAAATGGCAATAGTGAGACCCACTGTTATTGTGAGCCATACACCTCGTGAGATTTTTGTGGAGGAAATCATCTTAATGGCAATTGTGAGGAGCCTTGTTTCACTTTAGATGTGTAACAAGAAGAATAAGACTCAATAAAATAAGAATCATGTGAGAGTAAGAAAGATGTGGAAGAACAAAGAATTGAACTGGAGGATCATCTAGTTTGGAGGGAAGCTCAAAATTCTCAACCATGGGAAGGTGTGGAGACCTAAAAAGAAATCACCCAATAAGTCATTTTCCTACTCATCTTTCGAGCAACAAGGAAGATAGGAATGAAGACCTCGATCGATATTTAGACTCATTCTACGCCTTGTTCCTTAGCCTCCATCTTGAGAGGATATGGAGACATTTGCAATTGCACCTCAAGTTCATGAAGTCCTTGCCCCAAAAACGAAAGAAGAATGATGATGTGTTCTTTGTACCATATATTCCACCTTGGAATTGCAGCATCAAGCTAGTGACGGTAAAGAAGCGCTTCTTGTACAAAAGAAAGGTAGCTCAGTTGGCGAACTAAGGGACATGAAGGAGTTGCAAAGTTGCAAGAAGGAGGTCCAGGGTTCAAACCCCGAAAACTAACATTCTCCCACCCCCACTAACATTTGCTTATAAAAAAAAGCGCTTCTTGTTGGGAGGCAACCCAAAGTTGAGGTACCCATGTATTTTATCTTTCTCAAAACTATAAAATATTTGATTTTAGTTTGTTATATTCAATTGGTTTTGATTAGACTATCATGTGTTCTGTGAGTAGTTGCAAACCCCCTGAATGCTATTTTGTCCTCAAATTATGTCTTTGTGGGTTGTTGGGTGACTGTGTTTGAACACTTGTTTGCATTTAAATTCCTCACAGATCACCATTCAATACGTTAAGTCACTTAATTTCCTTTCCTTATACTCTCATTTAAATCCCTCACCTTATACTCTCGGTGTTTTACTTATCTTTTCCTTTCCTCTTAGCACAACCCGAGAAATTAAATCACTTAATTTCAACAGAAAACGGAACTCAACCATAGCTAATACTGAGTGATTCTAGGCCTTGGCTTCGGACTCATGACTTCCCTCCACCAAATGTGCTATTAAACCTCTTGGGATTGTCATCCCCCTCGTATCTTATGAAATTTTCTTAGACTCTTTGGTTTACTTACTCGATAAACATATCGAGTATAACTCAGTTCATAACAATAAACTATCATTGAATTAATTCCATAAATTTTTTGCATGATAATGATTCAGATCGTAGCATAATGGCAACCATAAAAACATGGTATTAGGTAGTTTTTTTACTCATGTTATGAAACGATGTTTCTGACATTCAATCATGTCATAAACAAGTCAGACATTGCGATTCCAATCAATCATTATTCCGCAACAATTCACTCAACATGCATCTATACTCATGGATACTTATAACTCAAACATATCAAACCAACCAAAACATGCAACATGTTAATTTCAGTATATACTCATTCCATTAGTGAGAATTAAACAAGCACACATCTTAAGGTAAAGACTCACTGGTAGAAACCTCAGAACCGTCGGCGACTATTTTGTGATTCTTGAAGGTGGAAATGATGGAGACACCACGATCGGAGATGGAAGACCGATCGATAAGTCAGGAAGACGCCACAACCAGTTATGGAGGTTCCGGTTGATAAGTCGGGATGAGCGCCACGGTAAACCGATAAGCTGAGATAACGGCTCACGAAGAACCAAAGAGTTGTGTCTCTAAATTTTTACTCAAAATTTAACTTCTTTATTTCATCAAATGAATTACAATATATAGATAACCTCACATCCAATTGACCCAAAAGAACCCCAGACCCAATTGGCTCAATGAAACCCTAGAAATTAAAATATACTAACAAATATCAAATCCTAAATTTAATGGAAATAAACTAATTAAATTCCTACTACCGTGCAATTATCAAATAAATTGATAAGTGCCTTTACAATGTTTAAACATAATTCTAATTATTCTTGTTCGTTTGGCATTGAATGCGCTATAAATGACTTGGATCTTATAATCCTTTTCTTGCTCTGATTACTTTGCTTGGTTAGCAAGTTTGTTGACTCGATGCCCTCATCAAAACTCCACTAGTCATCATAATGACTTAACAAGACTTTAAAACCCAAAAACTAACTTAGGAAAGACCAAAAGACACCTATAATTATTCTATTAAAATAAAATACGAAAATTAAAAATTAAATAGAAAATGTTTGTTATCCCATGATTAGGAGCTGAATATTTTTTTTCTTTGAAGGATTCATTCCACATGCCTAGAGTACTTAGGATCTCATCACTCACCTATGGTTGTTGTTCCCTACTGGAGTTGGACTTCCACTAAATACAATTCACCAAAAACTAGCTCTGAATCTATCACATCAGATGTTCCTAGTTCACATGTAATCCCTCAACTTCGGTTCTTGACTTTCCTTCCATGTGCAATACGAAAAGGGTGATGGAGAGGAGTTTGCATATTCTGCTTTTGGACAACATCGGTGGCCTGTATTGCAACATGCAGAACTAAATCAATACTCAACTAAAACTATCCCAAAAAGTGCCTATTGTAAAGAGAACTTTGTCTAGTTTCTGAAGTTTTAAGTCCCATACTGATACAATAAGTATTTAGCGAGATATAGCCGAAACAATGTGTCTAGGTCAAAATTGTCATTGATTCAAAAATAGAACTTGTAAATAATATTTCTCCCTCGATACTTAATGAAATCAGATGGTTCGTTTGCCCATTTTGATTTTGTCTAGTTTCTAAAGAAACAAAAATGAACTTCAAATGAGGTATGTGTAGTTAGTTACAAAGGAAATACGGGAAACTGCTCAAAACGGTTTTTTTGCAGAATTTGTTGTGAGTACTCCCATCACCAAGAACCACGAGTTTAAGCTCCAAACCCTATAACCTAGCTTTCTTATACCAGTTATGAGCTTCCTCTAGCTACACTTGAGCTTCCTACTTCACATTGCAGCTCTCCTAGGTACTCATTGAAATCCCTAATCTAACATACAAGTTCCAAAATGAAGACATTGACTTCCCAAACTAACATGCAAATCGAAATGAGCCCAAGAAAGAGATGAAGATGAAGTGTCCAGAATTTGTTGGCTCAATACCAAGCCCATATGATGTTGATGATGAAACAAGGAAGGAAATGAGAATGGTTTCTATGAGTGGAGGTGAATTTAAGAATGTTGAAGTGAAGGGTTTCTCGCCTCTCTCTCTTGAAGACTCCCTTCTCTCTCGAAGCTCTCTTTACTCTTTTGAAAGGGAAGGAGGGTTATGGTTTAATAAGAGTTGTTTTAAAAACAAATTATAGATTTGCCCATCATTCACAAACACTCAATTATTTTCACAAGTCACAAACCAACACTTATAATTATATATGTTGAAACCAATTAACAATAACTCCGTAATATCAATCGAAGTAATTACATAATTCAATCATACTAATAATCATAAGAAATATTCAAGTCTCAAAATCAATTTCACAAATTCGATTAGTCATTAACGGTAAAAGTAATTACAATTACTTTGGCTGTTACAGTGAACACTCAGTTGTCCTAGAAAATTTGATTCCCAACAAACTAAGAATGGTGTAAAAAAGAAAGCGTTGGGCAATCATTTAATTACTTTGACATTCTCACAATCTGTGAGCTTTTAAGCCTAAACACTTAAATTCTTGATTTGTAAGTGTCGGTGCATGTGTATTTCTTCAGAACTTGAACACTTGAATTCTTGATTTTATAAGTGTCGGTGCATGTGTATTTCTTCAGAACTTGAACTTGTGTTGATTTAGTGTTGCTTTTAACTGCATACATCAGCCAATTTTCTTTGGCACCCTTGAGCCTTGTTGACAACCCCTAATTCATAATATATTCGATCATAAACCATATATATATATTCTTTTATTATGCTTAAAGTTGAAATCAATTGAGCTCGTTCTCAATGCTTTTAAATCAAAAATCCAATAAACATCTTATTGCTTCATTATTTTAAATTCTTGTCAAAAAATTCAACGCAATTCCTATTCGATTTAGTAATTAATCTATTAAATTGATAATTAATCACAATCATTGAGATCGACACTCGGTCTTACCAATTTTCTCACTTTCAACGATTCGGTATACTTGTCGTAATCCTGTCAATGCCCAACTACTTTCCAAGATTTCTGGTAAAAGACTACTGGATAGCCATCTCGACCTGGCACCTTCCAAGGCGCCATAATAAACACCTCGTTCCTTATTTCACAGTCTCCCACTGGGGAACCAAGCTGAAGTAACACATGCTCCTCAATCTTAGGATAAGATAATTGAGTGTGATATTAGTCATACACATTAATATCAAAGGCAAAAAAATTTTGTAATAAGCATTCACCAGTCTCTTGAGTAGGCCCTCATCAACAGACTCCATCTCCGAATCCTTAGTCCCTGATGCATTCTGATAATTGGTGAGAAACGATTAACAGGGGGTGTAGAAAGAGGAATATCGGGTGGTCTAGTAGTCTGTCCGATAACAGGCCCAATAGCCTTACCCCTGCTAACCCGTTGCGAAGGCCCATTTAAACTTATGTGACCCATATGTGTTTCACGTGGGTTCTCAGGCCTTTGACTTTGACTTTGTCCAGCTTCAACTTTGCTTCTCTCATTAACTGCCCCATTTTCATATGAAAACCCGAAAATACCTTCCAAAAAATTAACTCCAACGGATTCACCTGCTGCACAGGTAAATCCGTTTTGAAATAACACAAAGACGGATTTAGGTAGATCCGTTTGGGTTCAAAAACTGCTTAACAGATGTACCAACAGTTAGGTATATTCGTTTTTGTAAAAATTACAAGGCGGATTTATCTTTTAGTAAGGTACATCCGTCTGTACAAAATGTAGAAGACGGATTTACCTGTTAATAGGGTAAATCCGCTTTGAATTTTTCGAAAACGGATTTACTTGTTAACAGGGTAAATCCGTATTCTATATTAAAAAAAATTAAAAAAAAAACATAAAATACCTCTATAAATAATAAATATGGATTAGTTAGTTACAAAAAAATGGTACCAAAATAACTACATGAAATGTCAATCTAAACCATCTGCTAAGTCTACAACGATGGGCGGATTATTGGGTGGGGGCATGACCGGAGCTTGAGCAACCCATAGGGGTAAACGGCCAGTATACGGATCGAGCCATGTAATAGGTTCATCTGATGCATGATGCTACCATTGAGGAGCAACTAGAGGCAACAGACAGCCATACGAGAGCGCAACATGCACCCAATGGTTACTGTTCACGTGAAGAATAGATACGATGTTGCGACTCTTAGATGAAGAATAAGTACCTTTCAAAGGCCAATAAGTAAATGTCTATCGCAAAGATAATTGAACTAGGAAGACATTATATTTGGTAGATATAATGTAACCCATTTTAGGCAAACTTAGCCAATTTTCCTTCGGTTGAAAATCGTAGCCGTCAACAAATAGGAACTCCTTAATAACAGCAAGCCTATCAACCTCAAATAATTCAGAATATAGCTCAAAAAGGGAGCTTATTTCTTGGATTAGTTCTTGTCTAATTAAATACCAACTATCTTCCCCAAGACCAAGACCAACAGCAACTGCTCTGTAGCCACAATTACCATCTGATTCAACATCAATAATATTTACAATAGAAGAGTGGAAGTGAAGAGGAACCCACAGTAATAGTAATTTAGTAGTTCCCAACTGTGTTAATTTACTTGAAGCCCGCTTTGAAACTTTAGGAGAAGGAGCCTTTGACTTTAAAGACCGCTGTGATAAATTAGGAGAAGCCCCCTGTGACTGTGATAACGGCTGTGATGATTTTTTAGAAGTCCCGGATTCTTGAGTAATTTTCATCTTCTTATCCACATGCTCCCAATACGAAGGATCGCACTTCACATCAGAGAACTTTTGCTTTTTCTTTTTTGGTGCACCTTTTGTTTTAAATTTAAATGGTGGTGGAACCATTGAAGAAGTGGTAGGGAATGCAAGCTCATCAATATGTTTCTTGAAGACAAATTTTTCCTCCAGTGTCATACCATTATATCTTGCCCATATCTGCTCCATAGAGTAAGTATTGTCACATTCAGCATATTTTTCTTGGGAGAAGTGACATTGCCCGGAAGACCTATAGGCGTAACGCTGCCTATAGAAGACCTATAGGCGTAACACTGCCTATATATTTGAGGAAGAGAAGTGACATTGCCCGAAAAATTTTGCTTCAAAACATTAAGACTATTTTTTGGGGCAACCCTCAATGAAGTGTGCGCATCAATAAACAACTTCTGCTCCTTCGTTAATCGACCAAAATTTGTCGACCCGACCGAGGTAGTAAGCAGCTCATGTGTGTAGACCACACCTAACCTTCACACGCCAAACCCCATCACGAACTATACAAGTAGCTCTCAACTTAAACGGTGAGTTTCCCTTCTAAGACCCGATGACTCTAGAATCATTACTGAAAATCCCATGCTTCTCGCAACCAAAAGTAACTTTATCTCTAGTCCCCCTTTTAACTCCAATACGTCTCCCAACGTCTCTAACCCAATCAATAACATCCTCGCGTGTAGAAAATACCTACAAAATAGAAAAAATTTAGGTACTTGATTAATTAAATATCTATCCACATGTTTCAAAGAAGCAGACCGAGAAATTAAATATACTGTCTCCGTTCTGAATGACCCCGTAATATCTATGAACGGAACCAACTGTGACTCTGATTCCGGATCCATATCTGTTTCCATTTTAGGACAAAAATAAGACATAGATGGATAAATTAACAAAACAGATTTACCTGTTAGGTACGTAAATCTGTTTTTGATTTTCTCAAAGAGGATTTACGTCCTAACAGGTAAATCCGTTTCGTTGAAAAAACAAAGACAGATTTACGTTTCTGATATGTAAATCCGTTTGGTAAAAAATGGCTGGCGGATGTACGTACATCTGTCCAGACAAAAATTACCTTTAAAACGAAAGTAAACGGACAAACTTACTTCCGTTTTGGTCAAAATGGAAGTAGGTCCATCCGTTTACTTACGTTTGATGCTTTATTAATTGCGCTTTTAATGCTAAACGGATTTACCTGTAAATCCGTTTTTAGATAACGTGGGCCCCACTAGAGAATCTTGTCCAAAGTCAAAATTGTGTAATAATAAGAGAGATATTTTTTGGTTTTAGTAATGATGTGGGGGTAGATGGGTATGGGATGGGGTATAAAAAAACCCTTTTCAAATTGCTTCATATAGGACATTAAAATGAAACAGGAAAATTGTGCCAACTTTTATAGTGATATCCAACACCTACACAAATATTTGAAAATTAATTTGTTTTATTCAAAAACTCAAATTATGTAAATTATGAAATTTTGAACGATGGGACTGTTTTTCAGGAAAAACTTTCAGATTCAATTTTATTATCAAACTTGACGTGCAAGCATTTATTTAAAAATTAAAGCATGAGTTTTATTTTCAAGAGAATAACATGAATGTTGAAATCAAGTCATTTCTTAACAATATCAAGCCATTAATGTGGTTGATTTAAAAATAGAATATAATGATTAACATATAAATCAAAGTGTATCAAATCAAACGCTATGTAAGATTTGGATCGGATGGGGGTTTTAACATAAGCTATGGCCTGCTCTTGATACGCTATAGCATAGAGCTTAAAATTGGGGAAATAACAACTTGATTTTCATCTTTTTTAAGTCCTTGAATGTAGGGATCTTGAATGAAGAAATCATGAACAAGGAAAAGAAAATTAAGAAGGAAAAGATTTTATGCTAATCATGCTTTTATTCACTTCGATTTTATTTATATATATGAATGAATACCCCTTTGCTTCTTGTTGAAGACCTCCTATATATTCCTTTTCTCTTATGGCTTTTCACTCAAGGAAGGTGAAAGGTTTGAGGATGTCTAAATCGTTTGTGTGGGTTGCTGGAATTTTCCTAGTTATATGGTGCTTCTTCTTCTTCTTTTACTTGGAATATTTCACAGAAGTTGGTGAAAGGTTTAGGATTCCGGGTCAATTTCAAAGGTCAAAAGAGGACCATAGAGTTGACTTTATTGGGTGTGATTTGTTTAATGGTAAATGGGTTTGGGATGAAAGCTACCCTTTATATGAGTCTAAAGATTGCAGCTTTATAGATGAAGGATTTCGGTGCTCTGAGAATGACAGACCTGATTTCCTCTACACAAAGTGGAGATGGCAGCCTAAACATTGCAACTTGCCCAGGTACACTATTATTAATTAGTGTTGTTTTTTCTTTTTTTTTTAAGAAAATAGCACACGGCAATAAACTCATGATACCTCCGAAATAATACGATTCAATTACTAATACTCGATAGTGAGAGTTATTCAATAGCTACTTATTCAATAGCTATTCGTCAAAAAAAAAAATTACTAATACTCGAATTGATGCTACTTATTCAATAGCTATTTTCTTTGTAAATATGACACTTATTATAGGATAGTGAGAGTTATTATAGGATGGAGAGAGTAGTTTTGCTTAAAAATTTTATGTTAATAAATCATCAAATATTGTATTAGTAGTACTATTAACAAACTTCCAACAAGAGTTGGTACGAGCGGTAACTAGGTTGTATGCTACCAGGTTTGAATCTTAGGTGTGACAAAAACTCTATTGAGAAGGGAGAACCACACGGATCGACAAAGTTGAGTACACGTAGCCAGCCAGATTCTCGATGTAGATTAGTGATCAGCAAAACTGATTACACACCAATATAACGATAACACAAAAAGATTAACAAGCTGCTAGCAAAAATTATTAATGTTTGTTTTAGTTGTAAACAAAAACAAAAATAAACGGAGTGCATGACTTTTAATTTCTTTGATACGTCATAGACTCAGTCATAGTGTGTGTGACTTTTTCTTTGGTTTGATGAAAGATAAGATGAAGTAATCTAACTTTGAACTTTTGAGTGATGATGAAATCCCAGATTTAATGCAACAATGATGTTAGAGAGACTACGAAACAAGAGGATAGTGTTTGCTGGGGACTCAATTGGAAGAAACCAATGGGAATCACTATTATGCATGTTATCATCTGCAATCCCTAACAAGGAATCAATCTATGAAGTAAATGGAAGTCCAGTTACAAAACACAAAGGGTTCTTGGTGTTCAAATTCAATGCTTTTAATTGCACTGTGGAATACTATAGAGCTCCATTCCTTGTATTGCAAAGTAGGCCTCCTCAAGGAACTACTGAAAATATTACAAGAACCCTTAAATTGGATCAAATGGATTGGAACTCTTTCAAGTGGAGAGATGCTGATGTTTTGGTTCTTAACACAGGACACTGGTGGAGTTATGAGAAAACCACCAAACGGTAATCCAAATGCATGCAATCCTCCATTAATTTTAGGGTTAAATATATTTTTATCGCTATAAAATTTAGGTTTTTTTGGTTTTAGTCATTCAAAAATAATTCATCAACTTTTGGTCCAAATAAAATTTGAGTTTTGTGCTTTTAGTCTTTCGTGACTTTTAATAACGTTTATAAAAGGTCAAAAAACGCTATCAAAAGTCATGAAGCGTTATTAAAAATCCTGAGGGACTAGAAGAAAAAATTCAAATTTAATATGAACAAAAGTTGGTGAAATTTTTTTGAGGCACTAGAAAAAATACCCAAAGTTTATTGGGCCACAAAGATATTTAACTTTTATTTTTATCACTCTAATATATGACATTGATCCACATATTTTCTAATGAAAAGGGTTTAAAAAAATTTCTTTGATTGTCAGGGATTGTTATTTTCAAGAAGGCAAGGAAGTTAAATTGGAAATGAAGGTAGAAGATGCATATAAGAGGTCTATTGAGACAGTATTGAAGTGGGTACAAGATACAGTGCATCCTAGAAAGACTCAAGTTTTCTTTCGTACTTATGCCCCTGTGCATTTCAGGTTTGGTACTTTTACCTTCATTCTAATAGGTTAAATGTGACTTGTGTTGCTCTTTGAGTATGAAATGTTTTATGAATTCGGATTTACGCATTCACGTAGTCAGTAACTCATAGCCGTCAAATCAAGTTTGGAGGACTACAATTTTAAGCTCGAAAAATCAGCTTTAAAAGCAAACTCAAATTAGAGTTGTCCGATCTTGATCCAACGGCTTTCGAGCTGCTAACTGTGAGAATATGTGAAATTTCTAAACAGCCATTAAAAATGGAACCAATCATGAGTGACAATTTGATAATTTCTCTGAACTCAATTATAAGCGAAAAGACCAAATTTGACATTGAATAAAGAAGTTAATATAAGTTTCTTGATGTAATCAAAATATTAAGTGCATTCCCAAACTATTTTCTTCATTTAATCTCTTTATAGAAACTTGCTTCGTGATAACATTAAATGAATGGTATTTCTGTGCAATGTATGATGCAGAGGTGGAGATTGGAAAAAAGGTGGAAAGTGTCATTTGGAAACAATGCCAGAGCTTGGGTTCTCATTTGTGCCTGAAGATAACTGGTCAAAATTCAAAATTGCCAATGCTGCATTATTAGCACAAACAAACACTTCACAAGTTTCGAAGTTGAGGGTATTAAATGTAACACAAATGACAGGTTATAGAAAAGATGGGCATCCATCTATATATAATGCAAATTCTACATCTCCACTTCATCAAGATTGCAGCCATTGGTGTTTGCCTGGTGTTCCTGATTCATGGAATGAGTTGCTTTATGCATTGTTCCTCAATGCATAACAATTGATGTTTGTCAAGAGATTTGAAATGAGAATTGTGGTTTCTCACATTTTATCCTTTTACACCAGCTGCAGTGACCACTGAGAATTTTTTTTTGTCTCTAAGACTTCAACTTTAGAATATGGTTATAGTATCTTACGACTCATATGATTTGTGTCCCAATTCGATACGAAATCGAACAAGAATGGTATGTAATTTAGCGTGTATCTCTGCACCTGAATCCCATCATGAATCCCAATTTTGCTATGTTGAATCTAACTTCATGAATTTTGTTGAATCTTACGATATGCATTTGCCACAGCTAAAATGTCTGCTCAAGTGGTGTTTTATGGAAATTTTTCTCACAGGGTATATAATAAGCAAATATCAATCTTTCTAAATACCACAAATTAGATCGATTAACAAACGAACCTAGCACACTATGTTTTTGGTCTGCACTTCCCTCCTAAAAGGCAGTTTTTTTAAACTTTCTGCCTATTAATGATAACAAATTGGTTCCCTCCTACACTATTCTATTATATCTGGCTCACGTTGTCTAAGTGACAGATTGTTGGATTATTTATTTTGGACTAGCATTGTCAAATTAATTTTGGCCTAATACTCAGATTAATTACATGTCAAAATAATAGTGTTATTCTAATCCCAATTAATTATTATTGTTATTGTTAATATGATATTATTTGTAATGAATCAATGTGGAAGTATTATATTATTTTGAGTGGAATTACTCTGATAACTAAGTAAGTGTCACGACCCAAAATCCCCAATCGTGACCAACGTTTGGACTTTGACTCTTAGTCTGATAAGCCTAAGAAAAACAACTACCGAAATTTCGACAGAATTTTCTTTGTATTTCAAGCATGCATTCCCAAAATACTGAACATTAGTTTTACAACTACACATCACCTGCCAAGTTTAAAAATAACATACTACATTTTTGATAAATTTAAAGACAGTATACATTCCCAAAAGAAAAGTTTCTATAGACTTTCCTATAGCAGCAGAATGTACCAAAATAGAAAAGATAAAAAATATAGTGCCGCCATTCAAAGAGGCCTACCAAAATATCAACATTGAAAACTTTAGAACTGCTACTAAAGATAAAGAAACGGTAAGCCACAAAGACTTAGTGAGGGAAAAACAACCACCATCAACTAGAAAGGAAAACACGCAAGGCACGGTTGTTTTAACAAAATTCATAGAACCAGGCTAAGTTTATAATCGTCATAATCTCGAAAAAATATAGAATATCAAATATCAGTCCAAATAAATCACACGTGAGAGATTCAAGAGACAGATCCATCTCGTTGATAACCCTCTCCACTTAAGGGTGGCCTCCCCTTCGGGGCAGCTTCATATAATAGTTTTCTCTTTAATCACATCATATCACCACTATAGGGGCGGCTACATCTTGTTGACACCCCTCTCCCCTAAGAATGACCTCCCCTTAGGAGTGATGCCGCCTAACAGATAACCATCTCCACCCAATGTCATATAACGAGGTGCAGCTAGACCATTTGATTCACTTACTGTTACAAGGTTCTGACATTAATTCTCAAAAACATCTCACAATCATAATTATGTCATTTGTATATGCTAACACTCGATAAATAACCAAGTAAGTTAAATAACATCAATAGTCTTGAAAAGACAATCTAGAGAAGCTAAAATAATTTCCAAGGGTGTGTTTCTCATTTAAAAATATCTAATAGCTTTAAAATATCAAAAGAATAAAAATACGGACCGTAAAAATAATTAAAATGTGTGACAATGAACGTCATCCACCCACAGTTATGAAAAGTTAACTATTTAGCTCTCTACACCTCCTAGAGAGTAGACGAAGCAACAACTTGCAAATCTTGACATAAAAGGTTTTCAGAATATTATTATAGAGCTCTACTAATCATATAGAATCATAAATATCCCAAAATATCTATCCTAAATCTTGAAACTAATTTTAATCACAAAACTAATGTGTCAAGGTGCACTTTTTTGTTGTAATAAAGAGTAGTGAGTGATGACCTCAAAGAGTAACATTGAAGGTATGAGTACCTTTCTCCTCTTTTAGAGCAAAAGCTCTAATCCCAAAATACTACCCAAGAGCACTCAAGAGAGAAATGAGAAGACTTTTATTAAAAATGTGGCTCAGAGGTGTGAGGACGGTTCAATTAGAAATGAGAAGAAAGGAAGAGAGAGTCGTGTAAACAGAAATGTAACTAAATAGAATGTATTTCATTGATTCCAAAACAGTTGTACAATTGGTATTTATCTTTAATCTTTAAATCTAAAGCGGCTTGGCAGCCTTAGGCGTCAAATGCCTTTTTTTTCCTTTGTTTTTTTTTGTTTTCTTTTTCTTCTTTTTGTTGTTTAGTTTGTTTCAATTTTTCTTCTTTTATGTTTTAATAAGGTTCTACCTTTTTTTCTTTTTTATATTTTAAAGAGTACTTTACGGTCTCAAAATATTTTAGATGTTCAAATATATTAAGTTTATTCTTCAATAATCGATCGGATGAAAAAAAAGATTTAATTTTATGACAACATGCATAAAGTGATATGCTAAACAGTGTGATTTGGTCTACTTTATGGTTCAGAATACATTTTAATTATTCAAATACACAAAGTATGTTCCTCGATAGCTGGATTGGTGAAAAAATCTTGACAAGATACGTAAGGTGCTTTATAGTTATAATTTAATTTTTATTCACGAAAACTTCAACCACATTTACAAAAGAACATCACATCATATTCTTTCAATTTTCTATATTCGAGTACCACGTTGAATTATTTATATTTGCGGCAACTTCAGCCACATTTACAGAAAAATTCCCATCATCTTTTTTCAACTTTGTATAGTTTGCTTCTATTTTATTGGTGATTTTCATCCAACCCTACATGATATTCACGTGTTTCAATTTCTAATTGTGTTGTATTATTTTCTTTCTAATTATGGGTTAAGTTTTAATATTTACATTTGATAAATATGAAATGTTTAATTATTTTATTTAGGCTTTTTCTTCCTTTTATCTATTAATGTTTTAATTTCAACGTCATTGTTAATATTCTTCCAACTTTCTATATTCGTGTACCGCGTTGCAACATTTACTCACGTAGGAACTTCAGCCACATTTACAGTACAACCCCATCATCTTTTTTCAACTTTGTATAGCTGCTTCTATTTTATTGGTGATTTTCATCTAACCCTACATGATACACACATATTTCACTTTCTAAGTGTGTTGTATTCTTTCCTTTCTAATTATGGGTTAAGTTTTTATATTTACATTTGATAATTATGGATTATGTTATTAAAATTTTTAGACATTTTCATCCTATTATCTATGGATGTTTAATTTCAACATCTTTGTTAATATTCTTTTTTAATTTTATAATATTCTTATTTAATTTATAGTTATAATTTAATTTTTATTCACAGTTATTTGACTATATATTTTACAAACCAATACCGTTGGTCCACTGGTACAAGCTACAATTGGATATAGGGTCGACTCGATGCTCCTGAGTTCAATTCCCGCAGTGGACAAGCTCTTTGTACAGTTAAAAAAAGCATAAAAAAATTATTACTCATTTACATTTAGCCAACCCCGTGCATCACACAGGATATGGGGCTAGTATTTAGTTCAAGCTACTAACATAATTCTTAATCAGCTGTTAACTACATGCCTAGTCAGCAAACTAACTAATGCTTTAATTAGCTGGCTCATCATCCAGCTTATTGGTTGACTTGAGAATACACTTGTTATTCCCTATCAAGTCGTAGGGAGAGGAAGGGAAGAATTTGGGGGTGGCGGTGGTTTATATTCCAAGCTTTGCAGCCGTATCAATGGATTGGGCTGTTAATTTGGAATTTGTCTTTATTTCCCTGTTAGATAGAGACATATTGTAAAAGCTGCTCTATTCATATTTAGATTAGGATTTATCAATTTACCTTTTAAAAACAAAGTTAATAAGCTTTGCAAAAAAATTTAAGATAAAATGTTTTAGATTCTAAAAAATTCAATCTGTGCAAGGATTTATCTATAACAATTTAAAATGTTCAAGAAGTTGACTTTTTTAAAAATAAAAATAAAAAATTAATGATAGGAGTGTCCAAAGGATGTCTAAGAAGTATTCAAGTAAAAAAATATATTATTTTAAGATTGGCACGGTAAAGTGTCTGACACGTATCGTGTCGATGTTTCACGAGTTTCAGTATCCGACACACAAACATGTAACACGGTATTTAGAAGAGGTGTCTCGGTGACTTCAGAGCAACACTTTGATTGTTTCCAGTCTATTTTAAGTCTTATAACTGTTCTGAATATGTAAATAATCCCCACCTTGCTTTAGATAAATATTCAAATGAAAGTCGCACATCATTCCATAGTTCCCTTTAGTTACAAGCTAAACTGCTGAACTATTCAACCCTTTGGTTGTCATCATCTTATTACAAAGCTGGAAGAATAACAAGCCATTTTGCTTTCATAATCTTTGCCATGAAAAAGAAAACGAAGTTTTGATGGAAGACACAAGAGTTAAAATAATTGCTGCTATATCAGTGATTTCACTGATCATTATCATAATTATTGCTCGTGTCTTTTTGAAGCTCTCAGAGGCTTTCTTTCTCATCTTTGGTGCTGGTATTGCTGTGATCCTCGCAATCTTTGCTTTTCTACTAGTCAACATAAGCAACAAACGTAGAAGGAGGCTTTTGGAGTCACAGTTGAAATCTGAAGGCCTGGAACTTAGACTAGATTACAGTTTCTTGAGAAAAGTTGCAGGGGTTCCCACAAAATTCAGATACAAGGAGCTTGAGGAAGCAACAGATGGGTTTCAATCTTTGGTTGGACGAGGTTCATCTGCTTCAGTTTTCAAAGGTATTCTTAAAGATGGAACTTTAGTTGCTGTGAAAAGAATTGAAGCTGAAGAAAGAGGTGAAAAAGAGTTCAGATCAGAAGTTGCAGCTATAGCTAGTGTCCATCATGTCAACCTTGTTAGACTATTGGGGTATTGCAATGCTGCTTCATCACCTAGGTACTATTGAAATTTTCAAAAATAACTTAATTGTCCCATGTTATCTAGATTTTAGAACGCGCTTTATCTTATCTTAGAGTATTTTGAGTTATCTCATAGGATTCTGATCGTTCCTAAAGCCGAGTAGGTTAGTCGGAATTGCTTCTGATAGTAGCTCTGTTGCGTTGTTCCGGCGAGAGAGTGGTACATGCACACTCCGACGCTCAAGTCAGCCAGGGTTTCAAATTGTGGTTGCGGTTGCGGTTGCGGCAGTTGCGGTTGCGATCATTTGCAGTCGCTGCGATGCGTATTGCAGTCGATGCGACGTGAAATAATTTCATATTCGCACAAAAATTTAAAAAAAATCCTATAATATTTGTAATTCTTTATATATCTTTTATTTATAGTTTTTTATATAAACTTTCATTCATTTTTAAGACATTAGATCATTAATCGTAGTGAAACGAACGTTATCTAAATAATAAGCTTTCTATAATCTAGTAGGAAAAAAAAAAGACTAAACAAGTCACAAATTTTGACAAAAAAAAAACAAGTCACAAACCCACCCACACTTCTCAACCACACACACAAACAGATCACAACACAACTCAAAACCCCACTCAAAACCCACGACACACACACACACAAGCACTCAAAACCCACGACACACATACACACACATCAGCTGCCAGCATTCAAAACCCCACTCACGCTCACAGACCCCACCCCACGACACAGTCACACAAAATCAGGATTCAGGAGCAGCAAAACAACAAATTGAGAATAAAATAGAACCAGATCAGAAGAGAAATGTTACCTGAAAGTGAGATGTAGAGTCTTTGAGAAGAGAAGAAAGGAAAGTAGAGGAGAGGAAGGAAGGTAATCGGTTGATGTAAATCTGATTTTGCTTCTAAATGAGTAAAGTGGAAGAAAAAGAATAGTAAAAAGGTAAAAGAATCTCCTTTTCAGTCTGAGAAATTATATTTTCTGACTACTAAGTAAGTACAATAGAGTACTGTTTGAAGCTGATGTGGTTAAAACAAGGTCGTTGAGGTGCTGTTGCGGTTACGATGCGGTTACGATGCGGTTACGTTGTGGAAAAACAGGGATTGAAGATCACAACGCAATTGCGGTGGGATGCTGTTGCGGCCACTCCCGCAACCGCAATATTGCGGCCGCAACACCTGTTGCAGTCCGCAATTTGAAACCCTGAAGTCAGCTTAGAAGAATAAATAATAAATGCGCACCTAATACATTGATTGGACAACGTATTTATCGGGAACTATGCCAATGATATAGGTTGGTCTGTCAGGCGCGTGAGGCTGAGATCGTGTCTCAACTGTGCGATGAGATGCTCGTAAGATCTCCACTATTGATGGATATTGGGGCACGTGGATCTTGCACGAATCATGGATATGAGCCTTAAGCCGCCGGCCCAAGTCCGGAATGAGGCGCGGCCCAGTCCATAGAACAGATTCAGACTTCATTACTTAATTATTATTATGATTAGTTTTCTTATTCTCGTATATCATTATAAATAAGGGCTAGTGGTTAACCTTTTTTGCATTATATCATTATGATCAATATCAATCATATTTTAAAGTCTTATTCATCTTTCTTCCATCTAAATCCTAAAATTTTAACAGGTACCTTGTTTATGACTATATCTCAAATGGGTCATTGAATTCTTGGATATTTCCCAAAAGAGAATCACAAAGATATCAACTTGGTGGGTGCTTATCATGGAACTTAAGGTATAAAGTTGCAATTGATGTTGCAAAGGGACTTTCATACCTTCACCATGATTGTAGATCAAGGATTTTACACCTTGATGTAAAGCCAGAGAATATACTCTTAGATGAGAATTATAGAGCACATGTTTCAGATTTTGGTCTGTCAAAACTTGTTGGTAAAGATGAAAGCCAAGCTGTGTCAACAATAAGAGGAACAAGAGGATACATGGCACCAGAATGGCTTATAGAAAAAAGCGTTTCAGATAAAACAGATATATATAGTTATGGAATGGTTCTTTTGGAAATAATTGGTGGTAGAAAAAATGTGTGTTTAGTTGAAGATGAAAAAGACAAGTCAAAAAGAAAATGGCAGTATTTTCCAAAGATTGTGAATGAGAAAGTAAGAGAAGGGAAAATGATGGAAATTGTTGATCATAGGTTAATGGAATGTGGTGATTTAAATGAAAGGGAAGTGAGTATAATGGTTTATGTTGCTTTGTGGTGTGTGCAAGAGAAACCAAGGTTGAGACCTAGTATGGTTCAAGTTGTTGATATGCTTGAAGGTCGTGTGATAGTTGAGGAACCACCAAATACTAGAATGGTTCTTGTTGATTTACTATGTCTTGATGAAGATAGTAATAATAACATTACAATGTCTAGTCAAAGAACACAAAGCATTGTGGATTGTAATTCTACCTATTCGTTAGCTAATACTGTTATGTCTGGAAGATAATTCCTAGCTTGATCATCTTATGTAACTAGCTTGTTCATATTTTGATTATGTTACTTGATTTGTTTTATGTTATTATTATTTTCTTAATTCTAATGTGTAAGATTTTTTTGGTTTGTTAGTGTTACGTATGATTGCACTTGGTATCTGTAAGTTGAGATATAAATATTTTTATTCATACCAATTTGCTGACTCTTCTAATAAAAAAATCCCACTTAGGTATAGAAAATATGAATATTATGTCAATGGTGGCATTTTGTTGTGCTGTAAACTATCTACCAAGCTAGTTCCATTTGACTAAATCCTTTTGTAAAACAGTTGACTTAAATTAATCAATCAAAAAACACATATTTCTAGGTAGAGGAATAGGCAAGTAAGTTAAGACCAAATCCACAGTAAATAGGATAAATTCATGAGAAAATGCTTGAATAAGACCCGATTCAATATCCACTTAGTCCGAACATTTGAAAATATGAAACATCTTCGATACTGTATAAAAATGAAAATAACTTATAAGACATTTTACACGTATTATGCTCTTCACGGTTTTCTCTCTTGCAATTCCACATCTCAATATTTCAAAGATTTGGATTTCTAACATTTGATATATTAATTATAAATTATAATTACCAATGATCAAGAACTATTCTGGAAGTTGGTCTCGGTCAATGAAGAAGAACATGGATGCTACTAAGGTTTGATGTCTGAGTTGCTCCAAGTGTTGTTCAAAGATGCGCTCAAAGATGTTGTTTTTGTAGATGTGGTCGTCCTTTTGGCACTCCAAGCTTCTGGGAGTGCGTCGAACCGTCGTCCACATTCCTAGTGGGTCAGACTAACCCGAAACATTTCTCCTTAGTGAATTTGTGCTTCTCAACCTAGGGCAAACTTGTAATTCTTCACATTTCCCCCCAGCATATCAGGATGGATAACCGGGTTCGATGTTTTGGAAGCAAATGAGGTCGTTACACTCTGGTTGGCGGTATCTCTGAGTATGCGATTGTGTGGAGTTTGAATATGTTAGTAGGTTGCGTCGTCCTCCAAGCGCCAGAGATAAGTGATGAACTCGATTGCAGTTCAATTGCAGGATTAGCTAAGTACGATTTTTTAACCGTTAGATCTTGTGGTGATGATTGGTTATCAACTATTGATCTGATAAGTGGTGCTTGGGCTTTCTCCATTGATTGAAGATCCATGCTATTATGGCCATGTATATGCGGGCATGTTTTTGGTGCTGGGGAATTATTACTCACTAGGGTAGCGCTTGTTGGGTTTCGCTCTTTCGTATTCCCTCGTCACACTATAAATAAGGGATGTTCTTTCCTCATTTGTACATGTTTGTCTAGAAACCTCCGTCTTTTACCTTTTGTCGACGTAGATTATTGAGCGAGGTTTTGAGCTTCCAGTGATTTTGTTGGCGACTTCCTGACCATTCTGCTATCAGTCCTCCTCGACTCACCGGTTACTTTTTGAATTCTCATTTTCCGTCCTTTGACTTTCCTCCTAAACTCCTTGGCTGGTCACCTTGGCTAGGCATGTTGCGACATCGGCCGACCCTTTAGTGGCGAAGCCTTACTGCCATGTGTGTGGGCTTCTTAGAAGGACGAGTATGCAATGCTCAAATTTCACGTTGGTATCCTGAGTTGCCCCGCCGAGGTTAAGCTTCCAGGTTGGAAAGCGCCGCAGTTCCTTAACATTGGCAGAGAGGCTCTGAGATGGTCTTTTGGGACCGCACCTTGCATGTTTGTTTCCCTGCTGAGGTGTACTTTGAAGGTGCTTAGTGAAAAATTTATTTCTTGAAAGTATGCTCTCTTCATGTAGGTCGTGTCATGGCCATATCCAAATAAGTCTCGACTAGGGTTCCCCTCGCTTGATCGGCTAGAGAGGAAGAAACTTACACTCGGCGTTGGATCAATATTTCGATGAGCGGTTTGCCAAGTAGCTCGGCCTGTAGTACGTAGTCCTGTTTAAGACACTAATAGCCCCAAGAGAGAGGCCGACGAGCAACAAGATTTCCCAGAATTGGATGATGACTCAGTAGAGATGGTGGATGAGATCGAACACGGGGTTTCTGAGGGGTGCAGTTCTAAGGGGGCGTCAAGTGACGATGTTGGCGCCAAGGATAATTCCCCTGTTGATTGTGATTAAGTTGATGAGGAGGCCCAAAGTATATTCAAGCAGATACATCTCGAGTCGTGAGATTTGGATAAGCATAAAAATCATGTTGGTATTAAACAGGCGAGCATTGGATGATCTGAGGTGTTTCTTCTTCAGAAAACATCAACCACTGTCCACCGGAGAAACTTGGCTTTTATGTTTATTCAATGATGCTTTATGACATATGTGCCCGACCTCCATTTACTGAGTTCGAGCAACTGGTTTTAAAGAAATTATGCCTAGCGCCGACTCAACAAGATTTCCCAGAATTGGATGATGACTCAGTAGAGATAATGGATGAGATCGAACCCGAGGTTGCTGAGGGGTGCAGTTCTAAGGGGGCGTCAAGTAGCGATGTTGGCGCCGAGGATAATTCCCCTATTGATTGTGATTAAGTTGATGAGGAGGCCCAAAGTATATTCAAACAGATACATCTCGAGTCGTGAGATTTGGATAAGCATAAAAATCATGTTGGTATTAAACGAGGCGAGCATTGGATGATCTGAGGTGTTTCTTCTTCAGAAAACATCAACCACTGTCCACCAGAGAAACTTGGGTTTTATGTTTATTCAATGATGCTTTATAACGTATGTGCTCGACCTCCATTTATTGAGTTTGAGCAACTGGTTTTAAAGAAATTACGCCTAGCGCCGACTCAACAAGATTTCCCAGAATTGGATGATGACTCAATAGAGATAATGGATGAGACCAAACCCGAGGTTTCTGAGGGGTGCAGTTCTAAGGGGGCGTCAAGTAGCGATGTTGGCGCCGAGGATAATTCCCCTGTTGATTGTGATTAAGTTGATGAGGAGCCCAAAGTATATTCAGGCAGATACATCTCGAGTCGTGAGATTTGGATAAGCATAAAAATCATGTTGGTATTAAACGACGCGAGTATTAGATAACCATAAAAATCATGTTGGACACAATCTCGTCATATAATGCAATTATTTGAAGGCCGGCGCTCAACTGCCTTAGAGCCATCATCTCCTACGCTCACCTCTGTGCAAATACCCCACGACAGTAAGGTAAACCAATAGGTTGCATGAAGATTATATGAGGCCAGCATGAGTTAGAAAAGCGGAAGATCCAGAGACTCTATCCAAGGTGACTGTAACCTCCTGGAAATGAAGACCACACAAAGGAAAGCGAGACTCCGAAAAATGAAAAAACCCACATGCAAACGCTCAATCCCGACTTTGACATGTGACGAAAGTAGAAAGACGAGAGGAGTATGTGGTCTGTTGGCTCAGCGCTTGGTATCAATGTTTATGATGAACTTTGGATGGCTTTAGGATAGACAACAATTCTATTGGAAAATGATAATGTCTCCTTGGTTGGTGAGCTCATTAGCGCAAACCATGAGTGGGATATAAATATAGTCAGATCTAACCTCTCCCCTCGTAGTGCTACTGAGACCCTTAAAACTCCTATTTCTTGGACCTCCCCTATTGATAAGTTGTTTTGGCCACACTAAAAGGATGGCTCCTATACTGTAAAGCCAGCAAATAGAAGACTTCAAGATCTGCCCCAATACCTTACCTTGGCATCTTAAGGTTCCTCTAGGTTACATATTAACTTGTGGAAAAAGATTTGGGGTGCTAGTTGACTTGAAAAACTAGAACACTTTAAGGAAGCCATTTTCAAGAAGATTATTGAGCATCTATTCATTCTTTCCCATGGATTAAGCCCCTTTAGTTTGGCATACAACTTATTGCCCCCTTTAATATTGGCCTTTCTAGTATTCATCAATGGATCTTTGAGGTGCTTTGCTATGCTAATTCTCTACCTTGTGGTTTCTTAGATTTCTCCTTCAGGATTTTCTATGCGTTGTGGTTATTTGGAAGGCTAGAAATGAGGCTACGCTTCATGATTGAAACCTAGACCTCTTGAGGTTCTCTATCAGATCAAGTCTTAATGCTCTGAGTTCTTAAGCTCAGTAACCCAAGACTCTAGGATTAAAACTAGAAGACATTGTTGCCATAATCTAAAGCTTTGGAGGCCTCCTTGCCCTCCTTTTATCAAAAATAATTTTGATGTGGCCTTTGACCAATCGACTCGTAAAGGGTGTGTGAGGATTGTTTGTAGAGACGAACGTAGTACTTTGCTAACAAACTCTTATAAAATAATCTTTGCCTCCTCTCTATTGTTTTCTAAAGCTCTGAGCCTTCGGGAAGCCATGGTTCTTGGTCGTAACTTGCATTTCCCCTCTGTTATCTTTGAGTCTAATAAACAGCCCTTGGTGGAAGCATGTAGAAGAATCATTATTAGGGAAGAAACTAGGGAATTTTGACGGATATTAATTAGCTTAGATCTATCCTTGAAAATTGTGGTTTTACTTGGGTTGCTCGAGAAGGTAACACTGTTGCTTGCACCACAGCTGCTCTCACTTAGACGAGCTCATTTTTAGGTAACTGGGTGCTCGATCCCTCTTAGGCTTTGAGGCCAACTATTTCCCATGGTTGTGCCCTAATCCATGCATGATGAAGCCCTTCCTCCTCTCTCATTAGTTCGCGTTTCTTGGCGGATCTTGTTTGTATATTCATATTCTTCAAGCCGTGTATTTTGAGCTGGATTTCTTGAGCATTCTGTGGTTGAAGTTGGGATTGTGTTTATGAGATTTAGATCTAGGGTTTACTTTTCCCCTCTTTGTACTTTTTCTACTAGATAGATCACATGTACTTCATTTGTGTTGGATTTTAGTTTGATTTTAGTTTGATTGTACTTTCATTGACTTGGTCAATTTATTTGCGCCGGTTTGTTGGGCTGTGCCCATTGCTTGGGCCTCTGGACCAGTCACTAGTGCAAAATCTTCTTTAAGAAGTACTATTTGGAATCAGTTGTTTGTATAATCGATTCCAAATATAGACGCGGTGGCAATTTTGCAATTAAATGGATGTTTTTATAAAGTTTTTATACATTAAGAATCGGTTGTTTAAACAACTGATTCCAAATGTGTGTTTTTGGACACTTAGAATCGATTGTGTAAACAACAGATTAGGAAAGTATTAATTTAGAATCGGTTTTGTAGATACCCAATTATGAAAATCCTAAAAGTTTCACACTCCCTCTCTCATTCGCGTTCCCCTCTTTCAGTAAAATACCCTAACTTTTCAGTTCCCTCTCTCACGCAAAACACAGTTACCTTTCTCGCTCACCCTGTATTTGTTAATCTCACGCAATAATCTGTATTTGCTCATCTCTCAGGTTAGTTTGCAATCTGTTCTCTCACCGTCATCGTCGTCGTTTCCTCTCTATCGCACTTTGTTCATCTCTCACTCCATTTTCCTCTATCTTGCTCGCTGGCTCTTTTCCAATCGTGAGTTACCATCGCCGTTCCTAACTCGCCCTCACCGTCGCGCTTCCTAACTCGCCGTCACCGTCGTTCTGGTTCGCATTTCTTTAGGTACCCTTTTTTTTAATTTCTAGGGTTTTCTTTTTAGTTTGCAATCTGTTTTTCTTGTTTGAATCCATATTATGGCTTTGAGACATAATATTATGAGCGAGAGATTCTTAGGTTTCAGCTGCAAGAACGGGAGCATCAGAACTTGAAGGGTGTATGTCTGTGAATGTGCTGTTAATTAAAGTTTACTTTGCTTCGTTCAATAAATTTGCTGTCAAAGGAAAATTCTTTTTAAATGATTTCATGAGTGTAGCTATGTATCAGCACCTTATCTGCTAACTTGGTTAAAGGTTTATGGTTATGGTTTATTTTTGATAATTTATCCGTGTCCTTCATTTCAGGTCATAGAAGTTTATGGGCATATGCTGAATTTCTGTAAAAAATAATAATATTATGGACTCTGAAGCAAAAGGACAAAAAAAATGATACTTTGGCTCTTTGGCTCTTAGAATGAGATTTAATTACCATCATTGTAACAGCCTATGTAAATAATATTGTAGTTTTACATTTGGTGAATATTGTAAAGTTTGTAATAGTTACCCTAGGTTAGTTACTAGTTACTATTGGTAACTAAGGGTTAACCATAGTTAGGCTTGTTAAATTCTGTTTAGTGTCTAACTGCAAGTTGTTAGGCAGTTATGAAGATTGACTTGTATAAAGCCTAATTGTAATTCATTTTCACCATCAATGAGAATAATGGATTCATCATCTTTCACTCAATTTTCTCTACTAGTACCCAACAAACTGGTATCAGAGCTCGCAAGGGCCAGATCCAGAAATAACAGCTTCATGTGAAGAGAAAGATTTGGGCGAGGAAAGATCATTCGAAGAAGAAGAGTGTGACGATTTCAATCGAGCATAATCCATTACAAGTGGATGCAATCAAGAATCATGGCGGAAAGGGAATTTCTTCAACCATCAATCCCTAAGTTCGACGGACACTTCAACCCGGGCGCTTCTCATGGAGAATCTTCTCCGATCGAAAGAGTATTGGACGGTCGTAGTCTCAAGGATTCCAACTCCACTGGCGAACGAGACACCAGATCAACTGAAGGTCATCGAAGACGCAAAGCTCAAGGATTTGAAAGCGAAAAACTATCTCTTTCAATCCATTGAGCGAGGAATCATTGAAACGATCATGAAAAAGGACATTGCAAAGGAGATTTGGGACGTGATGAAGTAGAGTGAAACGTGCACAACTTCAGGCGCTAAGGCAAGAATACGAAATGCTTCATATGAAAGATGGAGAAACTGTGAACGAGTTCGTTGCAAGAACCCTAGTTGTGGTGAACAACATGAAGGCGCAAGGGGAAACCATGGAGCAAATCACTGTGGTAGAGAAGATTCTACGCTCTATGAATGCCAGGTTTGAGCATGTTGTTTGTTCCATTACTGAATCTAAAGATGTGACAACAATGTCTGTGGAAGAATTGTTAAGAAGCCTATTAGTGCATGAAGCAATAATGAAAGGGCACAATAAAGAAGAAAGAATAGGCCTTAAAATCCACTGTGGGAGGAAGAACTTGTCGCAGAGGAAGGGGAAGAGGCCGTGGAAGAGGTAGAGGAAGAACTGGCAGTAAAGAATCAATAGAGTGTTACAAATGTCACAAGCTTGGACATTACCAATATGAATGTCTAACTTGGGAGGATAGTGCAGGAGTAAATTTCACTGAATTTGATGAGGAAGAAGCTATCTTGCTGATGGAAATGAAGAGTCAAGAAACAGATCAAGGAGTGTGGTTTCTTGATAGTGGTTGTAGTAACCACATCACTGAAGTTGATAAGAAAGAAGATATGTTACTAATGGCAATGAAAGACCAAGAAATAGATCAAGGATTGTGGTTCCTTGATAGTGGTTGCAGCAACCACATGTGTGGAACAAGAGAAAGGTTTTCCAATTTTGATGCTCCTTTAAAGAATTAGTAAAATTAGGAAATGATATAAGAATGGCAGTCAAAGGGAAGGGGAGTGTAAAGTTGAAGATAGAAGGAATAGTTCAGATCATTTCTAATGTATACTATGTCCCAGAATTGAGGAACAATATATCTTCTAAGCATTGGTCAACTTCAGGAAAAAGGGCTGAAAGTGGTCTTTGAAGACAATGAGTGCAAGGTGTTTCACAAAGAAAAAGGGCTCATCATCACCAACAACATGACCTGTAACAGAATGTTCATGATTACAGGTCATGTTGTTCCACTTAATGCTGGTGTATCTTGTCTCAAAACTGAGCAGAGTGATTTATTTCACCTTTGGCACTGCAGGTTTGCTCATCTAGGCCAGAAGGGCTTGAATACTCTTGTGGAGAAGGAGACGGTCAAAGGACTTCCTAAGCTGCCAGATTCAACAATAGTTTGCGATGATTGTCAAAAGGGAAAGCAACATAGAGAGGCAATTCCTAAGGAGAGCAATTGGAGAGCATCCAAGGACCTGGAGCTCATTCATTCTGACATCCGTGGTCCAATCACACTAGAATCCAATAGCAACAAAAAGGTACTTTATAACATTCATTGATGATTTTAGTAGGAAGGGATGGGTTTACTTTATATCTGAGAAGTCTGCTGCACTAGAGATTTTCAAAAGATTTAAAGCAAAAATTGAAAAGGAATCAGGTGAACTGATTAAGTGTCTTAGGACAGACAGAGGTGGGGAGTCCAATTCATTAGAATTCTATGAATTTTGTAGTAAGGAGGGAATAAAAAGACAGTTGAAAGCTGCCTATACCCCACAGCAAAATGGGGTGGCAGAGAGAAGAAATAGAACCATAATGAATATGGTAAAAAGTATGTTGAGTGAGAAGGGAGTTCCCAAGGAGTTTTGGGCTGAAGCAGTCAATTGGTCCACCTATGTACTAAATAGAAGTCCCACTCTAGTTGTAAAAATTTTGCACTCCGCAAGAAGCTTGAAGTGGTGAAAAGCCCTCTGTGAGTCACTTTAGAATATTTGGATGCATAGGTTTTGTTCTTACACCTGATGCACATAGAAGAAAGTTAGATGACAAGAGTGTGAAATGTGTCCTATTGGGTGTAAGTGAAGTGTCAAAAGCTTACAAGTTGTACAATCCTGTAACTAGAAAGATTGTAATTAGTAGAGATGTCAAATTCATGGAAACTGAAAAATGGCAATGGGACAAGAAAGGAGATGCAAGCCAAGTCACTGAGATTGAATACTGTGATGAACAGGATCAATCAAATGCTGAAAAGGAAAGAAATGCTGATAGAAATGTTGTATCTGATGCTGACAAAATCACTGGTTCTGCCTCATGTGAAGAACAAGCAAGCACTAGTCACAATGGGGAACAAGAGCATGAAAATGAAGAGAATGAGGAGAATAAGAGGACAAGGAAGAAGCCTGGCTGGTGGAATGATTATGACACTGGAGAAACAGCTCTGTTTGAAGAATCATGCCTAGCAGTGATGAGTACTTCTGATCCTACTAATTATGAAGAAGCTGCACAGAGCCCTATTTGGCAGCAGGCAATGGATGCTGAGATTTGAGCTATAGAGAAGAATAACACCTGGAAGTTAGATTTACCTACTAATGTTGTCCCTATAGGTGTCAAATCTTCAAAACAAAGTTAAAGGTGGAAAGGTTGGTGGCAAAGGGGTATGCATAAAAACATGGGATAGACTATAATGAAGTGTTTGCATCTATGGCAAGGTGGGACACTATCACGTCTATTCTAGCAATGGCTGCCATGAACAATTGGGAAGTATACCAATTAGATGTTAAAAGGGCATTCTTACATGGTGAACTAAGTGAAGATGTCTATGTAGCTCAACCTAGTGGGTATGTGGTCAAAGGTGGAGAAAGCAAGGTGTATAAACTTCAAAAACCCTCTATGGCCTGAAATAGGCCCCCAGGACCTGGTATAGTAGAATAGAGAGCCACTTTAGCAAGGAAGGATTTGCTAAATGCCCACATGAACACACTCTCTTTGTGAAAAAGGGATCTGGTGGCAACTTACTGGTGGTTAGCATATATGTAGATGACTTAATCTACACAGGCAGTGACAAGAAAATGTGTCAGAAATTCAAAAAAGCAATGGAAAAAGAATTTGAAAGGTCTGATTTTGGAAGAATGAAGTTCTTCCTTGGAGTTGAAGTAACTCAAACTGAAACTAGTGTGTTCATTTGTCAGCAGAAATATGCAAATGAAGTTCTCAAGAGGTTTGGAATGGAGAATAGCTAGTTGGTAGCCAATCCCATAGTGCCTGGGCATAAGTTGTGCAAAGATGAAGAGGGCAAACCTGTAGATGTTACTGGATACAAACAGATGATCGGAAGTTTGATGTATCTCACAGCAACAAGATCAGATTTAATGTATGCAGTGTGTTTGGCAAGTGGATACATGGAGAGGCCAACTGAGACACATCTAATTGCTATGAAAAGGATCCTGAGATATGTAAAAGGCACGACTAACATGGGAATTCTGTACAAGAAACAAGAATAGAGTGGAAACAAGTTAATTGGCTTCACTGATTCTGATTATGCAGGTGATTCTGATGACAGAAGAAGCACATCAGGCTATGTGTTCATGATGAGTTCTGGTGTTGTAAGCTGGGCTTCTAAAAAACAACCTGTTGTCACTCTATCAACAACAGAAGCAGAGTTTATTGCTGCTTGTGCTTGTGCTTGTCAAGGGGTATGGCTTAGAAGAATTGTGAGTAGATTGGGAATGGAACAAACTGAAGCAACATCTCTATACTGTGATAATTATTCCACCATTAAGCTCTCCAAAAATCCTGTGTTGCCTGGGAGAAGCAAACATATTGATGTTCGCTTTCATTTATTGAGAGACTTAGTTGCTGAGGAAACAATTGAATTGTTGTATTGCAACTCTTCTGATCAAGTAGCAGACATTATGACAAAACCGTTGAAGCTGGACTCCTTTGTGAAACTCCGAAGAATAATGGGGATGTGCACCCTAGATGAGTAGCTGGTGTGAAGATAATCTACACTGCTATTAGCAGTTTAGATTAGGAGAGGCAATGTAAATAATATTGTAGTTTTACATTTGGTGAATATTGTAAACTTTGTAATAGTTACCTTAGGTTAGTTACTAGTTATTATTGGCAACTAAGGGGGGTGTATTGGATTGAGATTTCAGAGGATTTTAAAAGACTTTTTTCTGTTAGAACAATCCTGTGGTATTCAATCAGGATTTTAAAAGACTTTTAAAAAGTCTCACCAAATCATGTGGTATTCCTTTGAGACTTTTTACAACTTAAAAAAAATCCATTGGTATTCAAAAACTCACAGATTTTAAAGGATTGTTTTACTAGATGGATTTTGTGGGACTTTTTAGTACAAATTCCAAATCCAACACCCATCAAACAATCCCACTCAAAACCTTGAGACTTTTTTTAACTCTCTCGTTCTCTAGCTGCAGACTTTTCCCATCGTTATTTTTTCCCTATCATTTTATCATTCCCATAGCTAATAGTTTCCAATCGCTGGGACAATTTTTCTCCTACGAGCTCTTCTCTGCTTGGTTATTTCAAAATTTTGAATCATATTTATCCACTGCCGTTGAAAGGTTGGTTGCCATAATTTTCTGGAGAGAAGGGAGAATTGAAGTGTGGATTTTTTTTTTCTCTCTCACTCTCATGAAGATGACTGCCATCCTTGTGCGATTGAGGAAAATGAAGATTAAAGACCATTAATTAAGCAATTTTAGGGTGTATGTATCTATTGAAAGACTACCAGATTCCTGATGATGGCTTTGATCCATTATTGTCGTAGTACACAATAGGGTAATTGAAAGATTTGATTTTTATTTATTTGTTTCTTCCTTTCATTCTAAAGAAACAGTGAGAGACGAAGAAGAAATAGCAAAGGTAAATCCGTTTGAAGTATCTCAAAGAAGAAAGAACAGTGAAACAACGATTCTGTTAGCAAAAAATGGTGAATAAAAACCAATAATAGAAGAAAGAAACCCAGCTTTAGAAGAAAAAAGTCCAGGAAGTCTTGCAGAGTCCACAAAGTCTTGTAGAAAGTCCATTATTAAAAGTCCTGCAGAATTCTAAAAATCCTGAAAATCTTGCAAAGTCTTTTAAAATCTGTGAGACTTTTTTCAGCTAAAAAAGTCCTTTAAAATCCTAAACCAATACACCCCCCTAAGGGTTAACCATAGTTAGTCTTGTTAAATTCTGTTTAGTGTCTAACTGCAAGTTGATAGGCAGTTATGAAGATTGACTTGTATAAAGCCTAATTGTAGTAATTCATTTTCAACATCAATGAGAATAATGTATTCACTGTCTTTCACTCAATTCTCTCTACCAGTACCCAACAACCTAATGTGTGCGTCTGTTTATTTTATTTCAATGACTTGTATGTTGTGTGATAAAACGGTGTGATCATGTTGAGTGTTTTTATAGTCCATTTATCACGCTTAAGTTATAATGCATCTAGTTTAACTACTAAATTCATATATTATAATGGCTAGTTTTTAACATAGAAAGGAGCATTTTGTTACTCTGATTGAAGGGTGCATTCTACCTACATTTCTTCTAATAATGATAATCTTCAAAACCAAAAGAGACTATTACTGAATCAATAATGCTCCCTCATGGAGTTAACTAACATGAATTTTGCGTCATGTTTGTTTTGTTGTTAATGTAACTATACTCATAGTAAATGTAGAAGGAACTATTATTTTCATTTTAATGCCTGAGTCTTATTATTTCTATTTTAATGCCCAAGTCTAGTAACTGACCCTATACATGTCTGACATGAAGCAGTTACTTGGAACATAGCCATGCATGGATCGTCGTTGGATGCAAAGTAATTGTATGAGTGATGAGTATGCGAAAGGAGTTGGAGAGTTTCTAAATTTTGCTCAAGCAAAGCTTCCCAAAACTATTGTGAATTATTCTTGTCCTTGTGTTATATGTGTGAATTAGACCTCACAACCACTTGGTGTAATAAAGGACCATCTCTTTGTTCACGGTATCTGTATGAGTTATACGGATATGGCTGGTGAATCAAAAGACATCCCAAGTGTTTCCAGAAGTGAGAAAGTCGATGAAGATATGAATGACTGGATGGACGATATGATCTGTGACATCGGTCCTGAATCTTTTAAGCGGACGCATATGTATAAAGGGTCAAACCATTTGGTATCTTGTGTAGAATACCCTTCTAGTGCTCTAATAACATCATAATATAAATTAATTATAAAACTTCAACCCGTAATTCCAATACTAAAATGTAAACCATGATAATAGGTAAAAACATACCTACAAAAAGGTGCTTTGATAATTGTTTGAGTTTTTTGATTCATATGTGATCAACTGAATCTTCTAAAGTGATAAAGTACAAGAAATATTTAATCAACTATAAAGGATATTATGTGCTAGGATAGCACCTAAGGAGAAGGTAAATTGAAGCATTAGAAACTAAGAATGAAGACCTATAGATAGTGAGAAGATAGAAACATCATGTCAGATATGATAGCCTATAATAGGGTGTAAGATTGTATAAAAGAAGGGACGGCGAGGCAGATACCAACGACGATAAGGGAGAAGAAGGCTACGTGTTAGGGTGATGGAGAGAGGGAAGATGGAAGATCGCATAAAAGCAGTGCGAAGCTTGGGGAAAATAAAACTAAAATAGATAAATATAAATTAATAATTATTCATAAGCAAAATTAAACGACTCAAAAAGTACTTTTGATTAAGCATGATCTTAAATGAATCCAATTTAGTGTAATTATTAAAGATATATTTAGATCATTTTTAGAATATTTATTATCAATTATATAAATCATTAACCTAATTTGTTCTTTATTTTCCAGAAAACAAGAAAATATAAAAACATTAAAAAGTCTATTTTTAATGCCACTTAAAAATATAAGAGACTTGAAGAAAATAAGGCTGACCCATGACAAATTGGCTGAAAGAAACTGAAGCAACAAGGCCCACGGCCTATTGAGAAAAGAGGGTGTTGAGTTAAAAAGAAAGGTAAAAAAAAGAATTAAAAGGAAAGGAACCCGTGCAATAATCATTAGAATAGATAGTTGAACACAGGATCCACTGCTGAAAGATTGTATCTAATTGGAAGTTGTTTAGGTTTAGGGTATTATAGTAATTTGACATATTATTTTCTGGGGTGGGCCGTGGCCCTCCCCAATCCTAACAAAGATCCACCCCTGCTTTGCAGTGAGGGTTTTATAACATAAGGACAAAATTGTCTATTTGTATAGTTAGCCTTCCATCTCCCTTCTCTTCACCATTGTTGACATCCAAATAAGGGCAAGGTTAACCCTCCCCTTCTCCTCACTTCACTCCCCTCCCCTCCCCTCCAAACTCCCAAACAGACCCTAAAAAATTCAAAACTCTCTCTCTCTCATGTTGTTGTGAACTCTTTGGAGAACGCTTTCCGTTTTTCTTTCTCTCTCTTCTTAGCTTTTGAAATTTTTTCAGAGCTTTTACATTCTAATTGAAACTTTGTAAATTATTACGATTTATCTTGTACGAATTTGAGTCTTGAATTGCCTAAAATGTAGGTTGGTGTTCAAGAGTAGCTTAGTCATCCTAAAATGACAAAAAGGGACTTTTGTTACTAGAACAATAAGTTCTAAGCATTCTACCAATAGAACTGTGCCATAAATAGTGGAATCAGGAAGAGTACGTTACCAATCTCAATTATAGATATGTTTAAGAATTGAGAGTGATTTAGAATACTAAGCCAATTATTTAGTATTTGTTACTAAAAGGGTAAAACGGTAATTTACCATAAAAAAATTAAATAAAAAAAATTTGGGAAAAAATTTTAAAACAAAAAAATAAATATTTTTTTGGGAAAAAAAATTGTTCATTAACCACAGATTTATACCACAATGATTAGATGTCACTAACCATAAATGTGCATAGCAATGGTGAGATGCCACTAACCATAAATATGCATAACTGTGGTTAGATGTCACTAACCACAGATTTGCATAACAATGGCTAGAGTGCATCAAAACCAGCCTGGAATAGAGAAGAAGAAGAATAAGAAGAAGAAGAAGGTGTGCGCGTGAAAAAGAGGAAGAAGAGATCGTGCGTGACTGCATGTGTAACACCCTAAATTTAAATTGTCATTAAAATCGAGTACGTGTTTCATATTTACAATATCAGAGGTGTACCGATAAACTTGGATTAGCTATCGGAATACAAAGCTCCCAATCGGCTCATAATCTACATAAATCCAAAACTTTAACGATGGTACATATCCTAATAAAATATAAACATCCTATACTAGATCCTTCAAAAGGCATGTTAGAGTCTTCATGAGTCCATTATATGTCCTCGACTTGAAATACCGCTTCGACTTGCTTGCTCGACTAATCTGAAAACCACAACAAATAAACAGTGAGATTTAAGAAAATCTCAATGAGTCCCTCTCTGGTATAACACCATCCCTCTTCCTATACCTATTGTATCTTTACTTTCCTATCATTCATCTAATTGGGACTTTACCTCCCATTCATTTTCCTCTATTGAGACTTTACCTCTCAATAATTCCTCTAATTGGGACTTTACCTCCCAATGATCCTTTTTCCTATATTGAGACTTTACCTCTCAATGCTCCTCTAATTTGGACTTTACCTCCCAATGCTCCTTTTATTGGGACTTTACCTCCCGATGCTCCTCTTTACATATCAATCAACATTCATATCATTCAATCATTTACATACTCATTAATTCATTCTAGTTAATAATCCAAATTTAACCAAATTCATCAAGCTCATACATACAAGTTACTATGAAATAATCAAGTAATTCCACAAGCAACTTATTGACAGAATTTTCAGCAAACATACAGCTACTTTGGTGATTTAATTAACATATCAAACGATATCGAAATCTAACAAACGACCACTCTTTAGAAAGCTTAGAATGTGTAGTTTATAAATATAATTTTTACTTATTTGTTTGTACGTCCAAACAGTACAGTTTTCGGAAATAAGACTTAGGGGTACTGATACAAGACAGCACTTTTTGTTCAACTTGCAATCCAGTTTTATCCATCAATTCTTAATGAAATTTAGTGAAACCAGTGCCTACTTTGTAAGAAATTCAGTATAGTTTCCAATGGAGCAAAAACCAACCGCAAACGATATCTGTGCAGAGAGTTACAAACAAAATACCAAAGTTATACCCATACGGGTTGGAGGACAGCACTTCAGTTTTTCATCAAATAGTTTATATGCATGTGACTACATTACCGATTGATATTCTAGGTACAAACTCAAAACTCAACATAACATTCAATTAACTAATCATCAATCAATATCGAAATTAAAGTGAGGAATTAACATGATTTCAGTTTTAATTAGCTAAAAGAAGAGGTGAAGAACTCACTTGTGAAGTTAAGATTCAACAACAATGCAATGCTTCCCCTAAGCCAAATGACTTCAAGCTTCAAGGAACAAATCTAAACTTCAATGTCCTAACTCCAGAAATGCATTGTTCAAGACTCTTCTTTGGCTACTCCTACCCTCAATACAACCTTCCTAACGCTCAAATCAAGGTTCTAATAACACATGCAAGTAATACAAGTTGACCTTTGCTCCTTTTTCCCTTATGCAATACGAAATGGAGAGATGGATTGGGTGTAGAAGAATTTCTGATTTTTGGCTTCCTTCTTGAGCTATAATCGAAATGTATGAGCTAAGGAGTTAAAATGAGAAGTGATTTCTAGTGGTGAGGGTGAATGAATGGGTAAGGTTTCATGATTCCATGAGTTTCTATGTTCTTTCTCTTCACCCTCTCTCTCGCTACCCCCTCTCTCACTTCTCTTCTTTTCCTCATTTTCATGAAATGATTATATGTTTTATGTTGAAAATGAGAAAGTGGTCATTGTGTGAGTGTGAGTGTTGGTTTTGTACTTTCAGCTGAAGTGGAAATGGGTCAAGGTGAGGGTTGGATTTTATTTAGAAAATTTGGGCTTGGGTCAAACTAAGCCCATCCGTTACTTGCACCCCTACTATTCTATAACCTATACCACTTTTATTTAATCAAACAAGTACAAAATGCATACTAATAGATCATTTAAGCAATTAAAATCATCAATCAACGACTCAATCAACAATTAACCAATACAATTAGAAATGATCAACTAAAATAATTGCAAAAAATTATTTTGGGATGTTACATCATGCGGAAAAAGAGGAAGGGAAAAAATACCTAAGACAAAGCGACGTCGTTTTGTGTATATACAGTTTAAGGGAAAAAAAATACTCTGTTAGTGTGTTCTATTGGATTCGAACCCAGGACCTCTTGTGTAAAATTTGGGGGTATTACCACTAAGCCCAAGATGTTTGAGTGTTCCTAGGAACACTTTTTAAATCTGCCTCTGCACTATCTCTCACATCGACTTTTCACACTCCATACCTCCATCTCTCTCACTCTCTTACACTCTAGGTACCCCAATTTCCCATCACTCTCTTTATCCATTTCTGCATTTTCGTGTTTTTTTTTGCATTTGGGGATATTTTGGCACTCATAGTTGGCGATGAGCTCATGTTGTCGGGTGCAGGGCCAACCCAACACGTTTAAAGGCCTAAAGAAAACTTTCAGGTGAGGCCCTTTAAGTGGGAAACCATAATATCTATTATTGGCCTTTTAAAAAGCCGAAAAAAATAAATTTATAATCACCACTTGTGTATGATAAAAATAAAATTGTAAATGAGTAACATTTATAATTCTTATCCAGTAATGTAACAAAATAGATTCTTTTTGACAAACCGTGCAAAAATAAATTGGTCTACTCACAGAGTGTCTCAACGTTTTCAACGAAAGACTAATCTCCGCTCGTGTTTACACTACTAGAAATCTCGGTATTACCTGCAGAATTTCCTGAGAACTTTCCTGCAGATTTTCTAAATATGCAGAATGAAGTTTGTTTTTTATGAAACACAAAATGAAAGGCACTTGATATGAATCGAACTTGTGACTCTACGCGATATGCAAGGGTCTTTACCACTGGACCAGCATTCCATTACTAAGTTTAGGTTGTGCAATAATATGAAAACATTTAAAACATCTGAAAAAATTTAGTATTATTTTTCGAATTCGCAGGCATTTTTTTAAAATCATTTTTTTTTCTAAAAAAAACTTGTTAAAAGAAATAGACTTGTCAAAAAAAAAAAGCTTCTTCGATACAAATATAAATCACTCTCAGTCATCGTCTTCTTCAACCCTAAACAGAAGACATTGCATAATTTCTTCAGCAGATCCAGAAATTGAAGCTTCGAACAACGAAATCAACCTTGTGAACCTTCCCGTGCTCTACGATTTCACTCCTCAACCTCCACCCTCGCTCATGTTCCGCGATTTCTGTCTTCAATGTCCACCTCGTTTCAAGATCGTAACGCTGTTACTCTAGCTTCTCTCTTTGCTCGATCGATTTCTGCTGCTCTAGCTTTTTTGATTTGTCAACGATTTCTCTCTGCTGCTGCTTTGTTCTACACAGGTTTGGTTCTTTTCAGATTTCTTCCATATTTCTCTCTTAATCTCGTGCATTAGGGTTTTTTTATGCTTTTTTTCTCTTTTGCCGATTTTAACAAATTGATTTAGGTTTTTTCTTTGATTTCCATTGATTCTCAGTTTTGTTTTCTCTTTTTACGCGTTTGTTTTTTCTTTGTCAGATTTGAACTATGTTAAAGTGTTTTCTCATGTGTTGTTTCTTCATTATTCTAGGGTAGGAATTGAGATTTCCAAGATTGAAGCCCAGTTTGAGCATTCATCTAGCTTCTAATGTCTTCGATTTAGATTTTGCATCAGGATTGAGTTCTATTTGTTGCATCCTGAACGATTTTGTTTGCCTTTGCAGTTTTTAATATTCAAATTTACTTTCATAATGCTATGCTAGGGTTTTGCACAATTAGTATTCACATTTATTTCTACAATTTCCGTCAAACACTATTATCCTGCACATTTTTGTCAATCTGATGAAGCATAGGACAGCTAAGGACAGCTGAATTGTGAGGGTGACTGCATTCTCTTTTGGGAAAATCCTATCATAAGAATTCTGAAATTGGTGTCCATAAAGCCATTGCAGATGTCATTTTAACATTAACTTGAAGTGTTTTTGATTGGTAGTATCTATATACACTATGTCTGTACAAGAATTATGTCATTACTATTTCATATACAGATGAAACTCTTCATCATAGTGAGTTGATAGGCCTAAAATTGGGTCTGATTTATGAAGAATGCACTTCTGGAATTTGCAAAGGTGATAAGTGCAAAAGAGCAAGTGGTTACTAGTACCTTGCATCACATAACTTTAGAGGCAAAAGATGATGGGAATAAAAAGGTTTATGAAGCCAAGGTTTGGGAAAAGTCATGGATGAACTTTAAGGAGGTGCAGGAGTTGGGTAATGTAGCAGTTTGCATCACTTTGTAATGTAGCAGTTTGCATTTGAATAGACAGAGTCACATGGCTTTTTGGTCACAGCTTTAAGTTATTTTATGCCTTCCCTTATTAATTGCTTTAGCTTGGAATTTTACTCTTGCAAATCTGTGGAGTTGTACTAGATCCTTTTTTCTAGGTGCTAAATAATGTCATTTTGATTTTCATCTTTGAGGTTGATGAGCATAATTTGAGATGTTTCACATAATATAGTAAATGAATTTAGTTAATGTTTTAGATATGAATAGAAAATGTAGTAATATTAACAATGGAGGGTGAACTTTTTTTAATGGATTTCTTAATTTCTTATGGAGGATATGCCATTGTTTTGCTTTTTTAATTACACTTATCAAGAATGTGACATTACTTAGCTTGATAATTATACAGAGCAAAATGCATGCAGAATAACTTGCCAGTATCTTCTAGCGGCAGAATGCCTTCGAGAGGCTTAGGCTGATATGTGAAGCAAGCCTCTGTGAAGATGTAGCAATAAATACCATGGAAACAACTCTAGCTTTGGCAGAGCAGCACCATTGTTTCCAGCTGAAAGCAATTTGCCTCAAGTTTGTGGCCACCTCCGAAAATCTGAGAGGTTTGTTTTTCTTCTCTAAACTTCCACTTAATCGTTCACTGCAAGATGAGTGTAATGTTAAGAAGTTTAACAACAAAAGGTCTGAAAGATGAATGCCAGCTTGATTCTAAGTTGGATTTGTCACCGATTGTTGTCCTTTGTCAGCTTGTCACTATTAAAGATGAACTAAGTTTAGAATGACAATACTCAATTATTCATCCATTTTACTTCTGACATTTATGATTGACAATGTTTAATTGTTCATCCATTTTTCTGTTGCTTTGATATTGATGAATGACAATGTTTAATTGTTCATCCATTTTGCTTCAGCATCAGGAGAACCTGTTGCTGAGGTGCTTGGACCATTATTAGCAGCATTTGCAGTCCTGTTCTGTTCAGCCTCAGCAGATTCTGGTTCTTTTTGGTACTTGTCATATGCTTCATAATCATCAACAAATCATTTAGCATCCGACTTTGCAGTCCTGTTTTATTGCATGGAACTTAATCAATTGGTAAGTCATTTTAATTAGTGGAAATTAAAATGCTACAACATTAGTCATAAAATTTAGAATTTGTCAAAAAAATATAAAACAAATTTGTGTAGCTTTCAATTAAATTGCTTGCTTGTTTGAAATCAGCCCTGGAGTGTACCTGAAGTCTTGCACCCACTTTATGAGTCATCCATGCTACTTGCTCAGAGAACAACTATGGTTGTAAGGCTATTCTTTCTGCTTTCCAATTTTCACTACACACTTGTGATGCTTAGTAATTAGAAATCATAAATGAAAAAGCTTTGTAAACATGCCTGGTATTATATTATATTATGAAGCCAATGTTTGGGAAAAGTCATGGATGAACTTTAACGAGGTGCAGGAATTCAAGTTTGTTGGAGATGCATGCACCTGCTGAGTAATGTGCTTAGCTAGCTAGGTATTTCATTACACTACACAATTACTCCTGCCTGATTTTTGTAATATGAAGTGTTTAGCTTGAATGCAAATCCGCAATATTACTAAGATTGAATTAAAACCTGTATCTTGAGTATTCATGAGATCATATATAGATAATATGGAATATTAAATATGCTGGACACCATCTTCATTCTGTCATAATGTTGAATAATTTGATATCCTCCTATCATATCCTTCTAATTACTCCAAAAGTACAATATTAAAGATGGTTGTTAAAGCATCATTACTTTTTTGTCTTTTGTTATCATTGTACCTTCTTTGTAAGCTTGATAGTTTTTTATACTCTATAAAATACATATTCTCAAATTACTGTCTTTATAGTTTGCTAACATATGGCAATGACTGCTGGCAGAGTTTTGAAAAGACTTGTCATTGGATGACCTTCAATAAACAAGCTCTGATGCAAAGGAAGTGTCTTGGCTAGCTGCATTATCATCCAAATGGATACTTAATTTAGCAAATTATTGCTTCTTAATTATCACTATTTCTATACATTTGTAAAACCTCATAATGATATTAGTGATTTCCTTTGTAATGCTATTATTTTGTAAGAAAAAAGTCTTTTGTATAATTAGTTATGTTTTCTTTTATTTGCTGACTTATAATTATTGATATTTATAGAAATCTCTAATAATAATATCTAGGGGAAAAGCCCGTGCGATGCACGGGTTTATTTATAATGTTTGCAACTTGTAATATTATTTGATACTTTTTAATTTTGTAGTATTTATTATAATTGAGATAAACGAAAAGGGAAAAAAACGAAACTTCAAATCAAGAATTATGAATAATCAATACAAAGGAGAAAAATATTTTTTTAAAAAAATAAAAATATCAGAAAAATTCACAATCCAATAATCAAGTTTTCTTTAGCTTGGTAATGTAAAACCTTGAGCGGAATTCAAAGGACATGAAAATAGTTTATGTTGCATGGCAATATACTATCATTAAAATTTAATTTATTAATAAAACCATTAAACCAATAATTTAATAAAATTATAATACATAATACCTCGAATAATGAAATTTGAGAAAGAAATCATTCGCAAATCAGTTTAACCATTATATAATTGAAGTACTTTCCGTCAAAAAAAAATAAAAAATTGAAGTACTATGTAACAAAAATAATAATTTATAATAATCACTTAAAAAACAATGGATTTTTTAAAACAGTATATTTTTATTATTTATATTTTCATCTTTTAATACGTGAAAAGGATACACAATAATATTCAACTTTGAAAGTAATATCTTAATTATTTATACAGTTTATCATTTAATAGATATTGTATTATGGCAATATAGCAAGAAAATTAAATAAGAAATAATAGAAGTTATAAAAGCAGCTTATATAATCTCAATATTTACAATTTGTAAAAAAAACTCAATATTTACAAATAAACTTAATTTTTAATATTTTCTAAAATAAAAGACAACTGAATTGAAATTAAGGAAAAATGTAAGTGGCTTTGTGTAGAATATATAGATGAAAAACATTTATCATGATAAATTAATAATGGAATTCAATTTAGTTTTTTCATAGCATAGATTCTTGTATAAAATATCTTAAAGACAATGTCGACATTGTTGAGATTTTATGCATGGTATTTTGAAAGAAAATTTCCACAGCTAAAGGATGAAGTGACATAACTATTAAAATAAATTATTGAAAGATGAGTCTAAAATAACTCAAATGACAAATATGGTGACTAACACAATTAGAATAACCATTTAAACAAAATAATAGAACCAAATTAATACACGCGGTAACCAATTATTAGAATCATTTGTTTTGAAACTAAATCAATTGCAAAAAAATCATTCACACTCATTAATAAAAATTGAATAAAAGTTCAATAAAGTAAAAGAGGGCTATTAAAATAAAATTTTAACTTATCGAACTAAACTAACTCTACGGTAGCCAACCCTTAGAAATATTTTTTCTTTCTAAACGTAAAAGATAAAATAAACTTTCCCAAAAATATTGAATAAAATAATTAATAAAATACAAAATTAATACTTACTATTAAATTTTATATTAATAGGAAAACTAAAGTCTCCGTATAAATTATAAATAAATATAAATATAAAAAATTCAGGAACATTCTAGAGCCTCCATTCAAAAGCGAGTTATCATTTGATAATTATGGTTAATTTCAAAAGCCTAACAAAAGTTCATTTTTAATTTTTTGACATTAACTACCATTATATAAGGTTAAAAATATTCCATTCTAGTGACATTTTAATTTTCTTTATGTGAGTTATCATTTGATGTATGATAATAAATAATTAATTAAAAAAGAAAAAGATCAAAATTTCAAATTAAGATTTTCTTTATTTGTCTTTTCCCTCTTGGATAAATTTCCACCAAGGGTCTCTTCGTAAATACCGGGATCATTCTCTTCTCTCACAAATAATTGTCTATTGGAAGATGCATCAAGGAAAAAGATAATATATCAAAACCATTAGAAAATACATCTCCAATAGAAAGCAATGTGTGCTATGAAATGATTTATTGTGGATACAACCCAAAATTTCTATTAAATATTTCTTTAGCGAAGACTGTGAATAAAATTCAAAGCAACATCTGAATTACAATTCCACCATACAATCAAGAAGATTATAATTAATAGTTGAATCCAAGAAGAGTTACTTGCTTCTATTTACAGAATATAAAAATATGATTAGGAAACTTCAAACCTATAACAATTTTAGTACTGAATCAACAATCAATAAAAGCTTAACAAAAAAAGACAAATTCAGATAATAACAAATTGGAACTCGAACTACTGCAGCAACAAAAAGTGATGTAACAACAAAAGAAAGTGTTTTAAAAATGAAAAGATAAGTGGTGACCACTATTCTCAAATTGTTTAAGTATTTATAGTATATCTGAAAGAAGATGTTAAGTCAAGAAAAATGAAAAGATTGGCTATTATATTCTAACTAAATTAATTAATAATGAATACTAATAAAAATAATAATTTAGAGATATCAAAAGGCAACCAAAATGAAAACATGAAGTAGTGAATCAATAAGGGATAAACTTTCTTGAAAAAAGGTGCAAAAATGTTAATTCAAAAAACGGTTATTTTAGTTATATAATATATATACAACAATAATCATTTTTCTTCATTGTGTAATTGTTTTATGTTTAATTCTTTATTCCATGTATTGTTTAGTTCATATTAGCCATAAACGTTGGCATTTTTTTGTTGAGAATGCCCTCAGGCTTGATCAATTATATGTTAATAATCAACAATTATTTATATATATGACCGCTTGTTTTAATGTATTGTCCAGTAATTTTTATTCTTTTAAAATAATAACATTAAAATTAAAGAATAATAATACTATATAAGGACTGATAATTAAATGGTTAAAACTTAATTTTTTTTGGTAACACAAAAAAAGACACCTATTATATCATTTAAGTAGAAGCTAAGCTTCTCATGCTTCCGTTTGCAAATAATTAATTGTTAACAAATTATAAATAAATATAAATATTTTTATCTTTAGTAAATAAGAGAGAATTGATGTAAAGGCTAAAATACTTATTTTTTGTGTGGATTCAATGGGAATAATGATTCAATGTTTTTATTAATTTATATTAATTATAATAATCATATTAGATGAAATGAAAGGTTGCCATGACTTAAATATTGTTGGAGGAATTTTAATCACTGTGGCATTCAAAACAAAGTAAATGAGAAGAATGGAAATGGTTTTTTAAAAATAATTTAGTGATGAAAAAATTGTAACTGTGTATATTATATAGACATATAAAATGAGTAGGATAGTATAACTCATAAAAGGCTTATGTAAAATTTGGTAAAAAAAAGTCTTATAAAATAAAACTCATAAAAGTTTAATTATTGTTATTAGTATAGGTTTCACTATTTATATTCTACCTCAAGAAAACTTATTTCATTAAAATACATTAATTATAAAAGTTTGGAATATATATTTTTAAGATAAAAATAATATTTGCAATATATATATATATATATATATATATATATATATATGCACTTTTTGTTGGTTAAACCAACTTAACTACAAATGATATCTGAATATTTATCTAGGTATATAACCATTTTGAAGATAAAAAATAAGTAAAAACTCATCACATGAATTTCGAAATAATGGATTATAATTTATTAAGCCGATAGGTAATACTAAATTGTTCATAAAATAAAAAATAAACAATAAATAATAGAAGAATATGAGGAGCATCTCCACTATAAGTTGATATTCAATTTAAATATAATTAAAAAGAATATGAAGAGTATCCCCACTATAGGTTAATTAATAAAAGAAAAAAGTGATATTAATTAAGACAAAAAGAATGTTGATATTTAAATTGAAAAATAAAGGAAAATGATGTGGAGCATCCTAGAGGTTCAAAAAAAGCTTCATTTAGTAATTAATATAGATATAGATATACAGAGTGGAAAAAATGTAACTTTCATCAGATGCCTAAGCAAGGTTGTGCTCATGTAACTTTCATCAGATTTTGGCTTTCCTGCAGAATTTCATGTGGAATTCCTGTGGAACTTCCTTTCCTACGGAATTTCGTGCGAAAAGTTTGAACTTCCTGCGGGATTCCTGTGGAACTTCCTACGGATATTTCCTGTGGAACTTTCTGCGGACTTCTTGCGGAATTTCCTGAGGATCAAGGATTTCTAAATAAATTCGAAGTAACGTGACATATAATGCTACCACCGTACCATGTTATTTGACCTCAATGGTTGTGAATTACTGACTAAGAAAACATCAATAGTCTAAAATTCACGAAAATTATATCATTCTTTGTTAATATGAAATGGTAGGGGTTTCTTCCAACTCAACCAAGGTCTTGGATTCGAATCCACCCTTGGGCATGCAGCAGTGTTAAATCTCTTGATGGAGAGTTTTTTTGCCCATGGTGGTCCTACCCGGCTCGAGGGATTAGTCTCTGCAGTTGTGCGCAGAGGATGCCCAGTTTATACTCAAAAAAATATGGCCTTGTTACTTCATCTCTCTTCTATTAACTGATAATGAGAAAAGACAACCACATTAGTGTTTCAAGGGTCTAGTAGGAAAAAATATGAATGCTTCATTGCTGTTGTAAAACGACAATCAAAATGGGCTTATTATTATTATTATTATTATTCGTTTTTTAGCTAAAACATCAAATAATATGAGACAAATGGAATACCATCATTGTTGAAATAGTTATGCATCAATGGTTGGGTATTTAAGATATACTAGCGGTATACCTGTGCATACGCACGGGTACCGTCATGTTCTTTATATGACTTGACTTAATTACAATTTAATTAGTCCGAATATAATATATATATATATATATATATATATATATATATATATATATATTTCTCGTTGGAACTCAAAAATATTTTTGTATAAGTGACAAAAATTTATGTTGTGTTTTTTAATGACCCGTATTTTTTAATAGTTTTAGTATATTGGTATATTATAGTTGTTAGTAAAAAATAGACAGTAAATTTATAGTAATTTTCAAAAATTATAATCATCAATGACAAATATTTATCCCGTATTTTTTTTATATATCAGTGATAGTTATTTGTATTTTTTGGGTATTAGTGACAAATATTTGTTAGTAGTTTGAATAGTCATTAATAAGTCTTCTTGTTTTTTCCTAATAGACTAAAAGTTATTTTCGAATTTTTCCTAGTGGTTAAATTGATTTGTTTAGTAGATTATTATAGTACATAGTTGAAGATAGATAGCAGATTTAGAATAGTCTTGAAAATTATAATTATGAATGACAAATATTTATCATAGTTATTTGTCTTTTTTGAGTATAAGAGACAAATATTTATTGGTGGTTTTTTTTTTTTGGTATCGGACCCTCGCGGGCGACCCACACAGTGTCCCAATGCTGTCAACGAAGGACTAATCTGCGCTCGCTACTTGGGGCTCTTAATCATTTCGCTGGGCAACACCCTATTTGACATTTATTGGTGGTTTGAATAGTCATTAAGTAATCTTGTTTTTTTCTAAAAGAGAGAAAATTATATTTAATTTTTTTGCTAGTAGTTAAAAATAGATAATTGATCTATGGTAGTCTTTATATTTTATTCCAACTTTTTCCTTTTCTCTATTCCTTCCTCTCTCTTTTTAATATCTCTACATTTTTTTTAATTTTTCAAAAAGTAACTTTTTAGTTTTCAAAAAGCCACTTTTCGGTTTTGGAAAATTGTGCATATCTTTTGGTAGTAAATTACTAAGTTACCCCCAAGTGAAGTGTTGATAATTTTTTGAGTGATGGGTCTTTTTAGTAAAATTGGTGGTGGTTGATTTGCTAAGAGTATAATAGATAGATAGATTTTTTTTCTCATTTTTTGCTAGTTTCTTCTTCCTTCCAATGAAGTGTGACATCATATAGGTCACTTTATGACATTGTACGAGTCATGTTTCTCTTGTCTACTTTAAAAGTTGTGACATCATATAAGTCATTCTTCTTTGTTGTTTTTTACTTTATCCTGGATAAAACTATTTTTGTAAAGGCATTTGCATTGATGTATGATATATCTTATTGCTAGTACACAATCCGAAAGTTTATTTGGTAAAAAAAATTTATATTAGTACTCTATGTAATAACTGGACAAATTTTGTTGAACTCTTTTTGAAACCGCTCTTTCGAAATTTCAGGATGCATTTAAAAGTGTGTTTACTCCAGGGTTGCGTCTTTTAAAAACAGCTCTTGCGAAATTTCAGGATGCATTTAAAAGCGTATTTACTCCAAGGTTGCGTCATTAAAAACTTCTCTTGCGAGAATTCGTAAGGTTGCGTCATTTATTCGTCAGCATTTTGTATTGTTGAACATAAATATCTGAAGGCTACTCCAGGAAAGTCACACAATTGAGAGGTTGCATACCAAGAATAAGCAAGTCGGAGTTGCATTGTGAAGCTCTCAAACAAACAAGTTAATATAAACAAGCAAGAATTAATCATTTTTCTTTTCTTAGGCCTCACTCGTATTTGTTGCATCTCATTTTTTTTTTGTGAAATATGCGTTGATCTTCAACTTTTTCTTTGTTTATCTATTTATATTGTTTCAGTTCAAGCCACATATACCCATCAATGGAGGGTAAGAGGTGTTTAAACATTGTAGTTGATGGCAACATCGCACTGCAACCTTATCGGCATGACATTGCTTCAATCTACCTTGAAAATATTATCAGGTTTATACAATTCTTACTCCTTGCATCATGCATGATATTTTTGTTTGCTTGCACAAATTCTATTTTGCTTTGTAAACAAGGGCATAAATGATGAAATTCACGAGTCATTCTTAGTTTGGTGAAAATTACTATCCTATTATGGTTGGAATAAACAAAAGTAGTATTTTTCTTCTTCTTGGGTGGAAGTCCTATATTATTTAAGGCAAATTGAGTTTTAACCAAAAATAAAGGCAAAATGAGTTTTTTTCTTTTCATTTTCTTGTTTTTCTATTACCAAGAATTTTTAAGACTTGATGTAGGTGTGAATATAGTCTAACGAATAGTCAAATGACTTTAAATATTGGAGTAAACCATTTAAAAAAGAATTGACTTGTTTCAAACCCATAAGAATCTTCAGTCAAAAAAAAAACGATACGACCCCAAATTATATTTTTTTAAAGTTAAATTTCAGCCCTAAGTACTATTGAGTTTTTTTTATTTCTCTTCACATTTGATCACAAAAGTAAATATTAGCCAACTTTAATAGGATCCAAACATTTGAGTTCTGTGTCTTCAACCAGTAAGAGAGTGGGTTTCAACTTAGTTTACAAAAAAATATCGTTATTATAACTTAACCAAAAAATTATATAATAGAGTATTAATACCTCTATTTATCGAAAAATAAATAAAAGAGTATTTCTCGTGATTTTTCTCGAATCACATAGATGCGTTATATTTTCGTCCTTTATTTTTTAAATCTGTGTCAGTTTGGTCCTTTTTTAACATAAAGGACCGAAGTGAGAAAAAAGATAAATTACCACTTCGACACATGTTTGAAACATAAAGGACCAAAGTGATCAAAGAAAAAGATAAATGACCAAACTGAAATTTTAGTCAAAGATGAAAGACCAAAAATGCAATTTGGGTTTTTTTGTTTATCCGAACGTCGTGGCTCAAACACCTTCGATTGACCCGGACATACATCTATTTGACATATCCAATACTTTGCTATGAGTAAAAGATTCACAATTCATGTATGATAGTCCTACTTCGATGTGTTTTTAAAAAAAGTATGCAAACGAGTTTTGCCTTACAATGCATCTCTTGTTGTTTCAGGAGGCTTATCTTGGACTAGTACTTTATAATGCAAACACCGAATTAGGTAAACTTATATCTTTTGGTTCATTTTGGTTCCAAGTTACTCCCTCTGCTTCACGTAGTTATATTTACTATACTTTATTTGATTTGATTTGCATTCTACTTTGTATTATTAATAGTTAGATTGTGAGACAGGCAAAGTGTTTTCATTATTATTGTCTTTAATAAGCACACATGATTTTGTCAACAAAAAAAAATAAGCACACATGAATCATAAACTATTAGTTAGCTTCTTCTTACGAAAGGGCTTTGAGGGTCAAATCCTAGTAAATATGTTTCTGTATTCAGTTGATGTAGGCTTTAACATCCAATTTATAAATTGGACAAAAGATGCAAATAAATTTTTAGAAAACCTCTCAAGTTTGACTTTTAATGGAAACAGTGTAATCAATGCACCATGCCAGAAGGCCTAGCAGAAGTTCAAGTGGTACGTGAATACATTAACTTTATCATTTTTTGATTGTTAATTTAAATGTCTTATATATATATGATATCTGCATGCAAACATATAAAAATTGAAATAGTTAACAATTGGAACTTTGATTGAAACAGATGTACCCCAAACCATCTGATATAATGCCAACACTAGATTACTACACTACAGAGAGGCATTCGATTCTTGTGGCTCCAGGTGATCCAACTCCCAAAAGGACAAGGAAATCTTGTTGGCCAACGCTTAAAGGCTCGTGAAGTTGATTTTTTGGATGTATCTCAAATGTTTCATTTTGTAGCATACTTAAACATATATTCTTAAATTTGTTACAATCTTAACCACCTTACTATATACCTTTATACTATTCATATTAATTATGCTCATGTTACTACATGCACTTAAAAGTATCTTTATATGTGATAACTTCGAATTCTCTTCCGTTTTTCAGTTATTTTTAACTTGGTAAGAGTTAGAATGGATTAGAACATATCATATATGTCTATATATATATATATAGAGAGAGAGAGAGAGAGAGAGATATTTTGCACTATGTTTGGTTCATGGAAACATCCTGACAAAGAAATGGGTTGTAATAGTCAAAGTAATTAAACCTTACTTTAGTTATTACATTGGTTATTCTTATAATTACTCTGTTTTACTCATGATTTAATTGATTGTTTGATTTATTGAGATTGAGTGATCCTTAAGATGTTAGAATTATAATCGTTTCTTAGGATCTCACTCTTTTGTAGAATTAAGACTACTTAACCAAGTATAAAAAAGGAAGGTGTAAGTATGAAACTGAATTCATTATTCAGCCCACTTTGCTACTGTAAACCAGCCCAATTAGTCACAAATGACCAGCTGATCACAAAACAAAGAGAGATTGCTCTCATTTTTCCCTCTTTTCAATTTTGAAAGAAAAGAGTAGTAAGAAAAGGAGGAAGAGAGCAGCGATAATAAAGAATGGAGAGAAAAGAAGAAGGAACTCAAAGAAAATGGAATTCTACACTTTTTTTCTCTCATTTTTGGAAAATCCTTTTTATCTTCACCTTCCTTCTTCAACTTTTAACATGGTTCACTTGGCTTTGCATGGAACAAAAATTAGAGCTTACATGGGAGATTAGAGACATTGTTGATAGGGGTTTTAGAAGTTACTTGGGGTTGTGGAAGTTACTTGATTAAGGGTTTAGTTAGTTGGAGATTGAACAATTAAGTTGAAAAGTAAAGGGGTGATGTGTTATTCCTCAAACCCGTTTTTATACCATTCTGATGTTTTGGTCGTAACTTCCTACACAAACATTTTATTGTGTTGGTTTTTTCTCCATTAGAAAGTAGACTAAATTTCCTTCACAATGGACACTGGAATCACATAATTTTATTAAGAATTAATAGAGAAATTGTGGTTACAAACTTCAGTTAGTGACTTTAAACTCATATATATGTGTAGAGATTAGATTGAATTTGTTTTTATTGAGCTGGAAATTAAACTTATAATATTTTTAAAGAGGATTTGTTTATCAAATCGGACAATGTTTTGGTATTTTTATAAATTTTCCAAAGTTAATGTGTAGCTGCAGAAAAACTCTGCTTTATAATTGTCCATATGTATGATATGTTTGAGATAGATTTGTTTGGAAATGAGTTGGTTTCATTTCATTGATTGAATTGCTGAAAACATTTGAGGAGTTCTATCTATGATGCTATGTGAAAATAGAAGTATGTTATAAGTGATGATGCTAGGAAAATTGATTAACTAATAATATGTCACATTGTTTGACTTGTTAGATGTTGATATGTTAAAAGTGATAGAATGTGTGTTATGTATGAGTTGTTATTGATTTTCATTGATAGATATATTTGATTGATTGTCTTGACTTGTCATGAAGTGGTTATGAATTGGATTAGTGTATATCCCTTCTTAAGAGAACATGTGAGAAAAGAACTACAATATTGTGTGTATATATATTTATGTGTGTGTATTATACAAATGAACTAAATAAAATATGGTTAGCGTACTTGGAGAGGGAAGTCATGAACTCGAGTCCAAGGTCCGTATGAGCACCCTTCTAAATTTGTTGGGTGGAAAGTTTTCCATTTAATTGGTATTATATGTATTTACCAAATTCTGATTGTGATTGCGCTATTCAGAAAAAGATTGTAAAAACTAGTGGAAAATAGGCTTTTGACATCTGGATTTAACATTAGTTAAATCTGAGCTGATGTTAAAAATGAACACGGTGGCAAACTTGTAAATAAATATACTTTTAACATCAGTTACTTAGCAACTGATGTCGAAAGTGAGGAACCGGTGGTAGATTTGAAAATAAGTGGTGGACAGAATTTTTTTTAACATCAAGTTGTTTAGCGATCGGTGCCGAAAGAATTAAATTTTGTAACTTTAATATTCCAATCAATTGTCAGAGTGCTCTAAACCCTTCTCTCTTGGACAAGCTTTCAAACCTAGCTCTCTGAAACCTAGATCTCAAACTGGCGGCGACCTTCTTTGTGAGCCACCGTAGAACCATTAGCACCACCTCAATTTTAAACGTATGTTCATCCTTGCATACGAGTGGATCTACAACTGCGTATAAGGTGCCTTGGGAACATATGCATCTGCCGTGGGAAATCATTCACCATCGCGAACGAGGTGCTTCTACGACTACGTCGTCGCAACACCTCTAACCTCCTTCTCCTTGAGCTGTTGAAGGTATTTTATGCATCCCTCTTTAGTTTCCTTTGACTGAAGATTTGTAGTCATTCTTTAAATGGATCGATTTAGGGCACGCGAATGATTGAAAAGGTATGATTACATCCCTAATTTCTCTCTATCTGAAACTCATCTTCTATTTTTAGATAAATTTGAAAATGGATCCCTCTAAATTCATTTGTTGGTGTTAATTTTTCAGTTTATGGTGTTGGCTGATCTGAGTTGTTGGTGGACATGTCCTGCCAGGTGAAGCCGCACATGTGCAAACTGCAAAGTAAGAGAGAAATTTTTTAGTTGTTTGTGTTTTACTCCAATAGTTGAGTATGAATTTGATATAATTTGATATAATCTATTTAGTATTTGGCTCGATTCTGTTTGGATTGCCATTCGCTTGTTGAAATTAAACATTTGGAAACTAATAATAGAGATTTGTTGGGATTTCCTAATTCTCATTGCTATATTAGTTTCCATGTCGAAAATAAATTTGTTGAACACTTTTTAGTTCTATCCAAAACAAGTGGCAAAAGCCAACAAGGGCTTCCCGCAAGTGACTTTATATGAATCTTTCTTTTTGATTGTTAATTATATGGGGTAGAATCTTCACATTCACATGATGCATGAGTATAGTGTGTTATACACTTAAAGTGTTTGGGAAATTTCCTAAGACAGTGATGGGATCATTGCTACTCGTTTCTTTGAATTTAATGGTTTGAGTTGGGCTGATTGTGAATTATCATCTTTTTTTTTGTGTGTATGTTAATACAATACCTCTTTTATATCAACTTATAACTGAGTTCTGCAATTTTGTTTTGCTGTCAAATAAATGAATCTTTCTTTACACTATTGAATCGTCCCATGGGTACCTTCTAGTTATTTTATAAGCCAGTAGCTTTTTTTTTCATGGTTGAAATACTAAGTTAAGATGTCACTACATTTTAAAATTTGCAGTGCAGATATCTATGAATGTCTGGCAAGAAGATTAGGTGTGATAACATGGAGAAAAATTTCGGTATTGGAGCAGTTCTTTATGATCAGCAACTTAAAGCAGATCATTTGCACTACCATGAGCTCGTTATGATACAAGTTTTATGTTCTATTCTTTATATTGTCTATTCTTGTAGGTTGTAGCTAAATGTTTTACCTGAACATATTGATTACTGTAGTGTGTACAAATCATATTTTCCTTAAGATGCTTTGTTCACCTCCTTTCGTTGGATACAAGTTTTATGTTTTATTTCTTTATCTTGTCTACCCTTAATGTACTCTTTATTAATATGAGAATGTATATATTTCGCACTCTGGCAAATATGTTGTCACTTGTTATTTAGGTTCAAAGGGATCATCACAAGGTTTGTTGCAGATTTGATAGAGATATGCTTGGTACTTGGACTTAATGCAAAGTTTGGTGTTTGCTTAGGTTATGTTTAAGTAATTTTTTGGAGAAAATGTATTATGGAAAACTACTAAGTTGTATTTTGTTGTTATCAAGTTTTTGTAATATATCCCAATTATATGATCTTGTTTTGAGTATTTGGGATTGTGCTAGATGGATTTGGTACTATGTATTTGAGATTGTGATGTTGCATCTATTAATTATTTTAGTATGTATTGTTGCATCTTTTAATTATTTGAGTATTTAGGTATGCCGTTGAGAAAACCATTTTTTTTAAAAAAATAGTTTTAACATCGGTTCCTAAGAGCCTAATGTTAATAAAGGAGCTTTCAACATCAGTCTCTACAGACAACTCTCTACAGACAACTGATATTAAAAATACTTTTTGCATCAGGTCTGTAACTGATGTAAAAGGTGACTACTTTTAACATCACTTGAAATTGAATTCATTATTCAGCCCACTTTGCTATTTGTAAACCAGCCCAATTAGTCACAAATGACCAGCTGATCACAAAACAAAGAGAGATTGCTCTCATTTTTCCCTCTTTTCAATTTTGAAAGAAAAGAGTAGTAAGAAAAGGAGGAAGAGAGCAGCGATAATAAAGAATGGAGAGAAAAGAAGAAGGAACTCAAAGAAAATGGAATTCTACACTTTTTTTCTCTCATTTTTTTAAAATCCTTTCTATCTTCACCTTTCTTCTTCAACTTTCAACTTGGTTGACTTGGCTTTGCATGGTACAAAAATTAGAGCTTACATGGGAGATTAGAGACATTGTTGAGCTTAATGTGTAGCTGCAGAAAAACTCTGCTTTATAATTGTCTATATGTATGATATGTTTGAGTTAGATTTGTTTGGAAATGAGTTGGTTTCATTTCATTGATTGAATTGCTGAAAACATTTGAGGAGTTCAATCTATGATGCTATGTGAAATTAGAAGTATATGTTATAAGTGATGATGCTGGAAAAATTGATTAACTAATTATATGTCACATTGTTTAAGTTGGTACATGTTGATATGTTAAAAGTGATAGAATGTGTGTTATGTATGAGTTGTTATTGATTTTCATTATCATGATTGATAGAAGTCGTTGATTGATTGTCTTGACTTATCATGAAGTGGTTATGAATTGGATTAATGTATATCCCTTCTTTAGAGGCCACGTGAGAAAAGAACTACAATATATATATATATATATATATATATATATATATATATATATATATATATATATATATATATTTATATAGATACCTATATACATGTGTGTGTATGTGTGTATTATACAAATGAGCTAAATAAAATATGTTTAGCGTACTTGGAGAGGGGAGTCATGAACTCGAGTCCAAGGCCCGTATGAGCACCCATCTAAATTTGTAGGGTGGAAGGTTTTCCACTCAATTGGTATTATATGTATTTACCAAATTCTTATGGAGATTGCGCTATTCAGAAAAAGATTGTAAAAGATACCGTTTGACGTATATGTAAGGCACGATCAAAGGACTCATTGAGATTTATTAATCTCAATTTTTCCTATTGTGGTTTTTACAAATTAACAGGGTAAGCCTAAGAAGAATGAAGAAAAGGCTATGTAGTCTTGCTACTTCACTTGAAGTGTTGCTGAGAATTCAAGACTTAGTTTTCTTGTTTAGTTTACTATTTTGAATTGGGGAAATTGATACTTAACATTTGGATTATGAGATCAATGTGTACAAATTGTGTTGTTTAGGAAAAATATGTACCTTAGATATAGATTATGTGGTCCTTGACTCTTGAGAGAAACCTTATCAAGTTTCAATTTGAGGTATTTGTTGTTATGGTTTTATCACTCATAACCTTATGATGAGTCGTTTCAAATAATTAAATTTCACGTGTTTAAATCAATATATTTGGTTGCGTATGTCTCTGATTTTTGTAAACTGAACTACATTCTAGTTTTCGTTGACGAGTGAAATTTTAGGATGTTACATGGGCGGTCTTCCAAAATTTTGCTTACTATCATTTATTAAGATGGCAATGATAACCTTGTTCGGAAAATGTAGCAATGAGAAAGGGAAATTCTTCTATAGATAGGTGAAACGTTTACTAACATAACACACACACACACCCAAAATATAGGTTTTAATGTGTTTTTCTCTCTCTCCTATCCTCTCTCTCATTATTTTCAATATAACTTTCTAATTATATCATATCTTATATAAAATAATTATAAATCATATAAAGAGAATTACAGTAAGTTTTAGATTTATTTTTTTTGCTTGTGCTAGCTATCCAGTGTTCACCAAACAGTTTGTTGTCCAGTACTTACCTGTTTGTCAATCAAACAGACCCATAGAGTGCGTTTGATTTGCTAAAAAGCAGGGGACTGGACTGGACAACTTAGTTGCACCTTGTTTGAATTGAAAAATTGTTCATGGTACTGGACAACAGTGGGGGCAAGAGACTGGAAAAAACCCCCAATTTTTGTCCCTCACAAAACCACCGTACAACTTTCTGTCCCACAATACAACTTTCTGTCCACCAAAAAATTGCAATTTTTTTTATTTCATACTTAATAAGTTTTTCTATCCTATCTCTCACCTCTATTCTCTGTCTCCCCTGCTATGCCTCTCTCTCATCTATCCTCTCTTCCTCTCCCTCTCTCATATCTCATTCTCCTCTCTCTCTCCCTCTCTCTCTCTCTCTACATTTCAACTCTTCTATATATTCTCATTTCATTACCCCTCTCTCTCCCTCTCTATCTCATCTATCCCCTCTCTCCCTCTTCGGCTTCTCTTATCTCATTCTTATCTCTCCTTTCTTCCTCCCTCCCTTTACATCCCATCTCTCTTCTTTATATCTTCTCATATCATGACTTCTCTTTCCCTCCCTCGCTCTCTCTCTCCCCCCTCTCTCTCATTATTTTCACTATAACTTTCTAATTATATTATAATATATGTTACTTAAAATCATTATAAACCGTATAAAGAGAATTATAGTAAATTTTAAATTTTTGTTGCTAGTGCTAGCTTTCTAGTGTTCACCAAACAGTGTTGCACTATTGTACTGTCCATTCCAGTACTTACTTGTTTGCCAATCAAATAGACCCATAGAGTGCATTTGATTTGCTAAAAAGCAGGGACTGGTCTGGACAACTTAGTTGTACTCTGTTTGATTCTAAAAACTATTCACGCTATTGGACAACAATGGGGGTAAGGGACTGGACAAAACCCAAATATTTGTCCCTCACAACAACTCTCTGTCTCACAACACAATTTTTTGTCTACCCAAAAATTACAAAAAAAATATTATTTTTATTTCATACTCAATAATTTTTTCTCTCCTATCTCTCTTCTACTCCTATCCCTCTCTCTCCTCTATCCTCTCTCTTCCTCTCCCTCTCTGATATCTCATTCTCCTCTCTATCTCTCTACATCTCATCTCTCTTCTATAAATATATATATATATATATATATATATGTATATGTATTCTCATATCACTGGTGCAAAATCTTCTTTAATAAGCACTATTTGGAATCGGTTGTTTGGATAACCGATTCCAAATATAGACGCGGTGGCAATTTTGCAATTAAATGGATGTTTTATAAATTTTTTTATACATTAAAAATCAGTTCCAAATGTGTTTTTGTGGACATTTAAAATGGGTTGTGTAAACAATCGATTAGGAAAGTATTAATTTAGAATCGGTTTTGTAGATACCCGATTATTAAAGTCCATTTTTCACGAAAATCCTAAAATTTTCACACTCCCTCTCTTCTCTCATTCGCGCTCCCCACTTTCAGTAAAATACCCTAACTTTTTAGTTCCCTCTCTCACGCGAAACACAGTTACCTCTCTCGCTCACCCTGTATTTGTTCATCTCACGCAACAATCTGTATCTGTTCATCTCTCAGGTTAGTTTGCAATCTGTTCTTTCACCGTCATCGTCATCGTTTCCTCTCTGTCGCACTCTGTTTTCCTCTATCTTGCTCGCTGGCTCTTTTCCAATCGTGAGTCACCATCGCGGTTCCTAACTCGCCGTCACCGTCACCATCGCGGTTCCTAACTCGCCGTCACTGTCGCTCTGGTTCGCATTTCTTCAGGTACCCCTTTTTTTAATTTCTAGGGTTTTCTTTTCAGTTTGCAATCTGTTTTTCTTTTTTGAATCCATATTATGGCTTTGAGCCATAATATTATGAGCGAGAGGTTCTCAAGAACCTAAGGTAAATTTGTTATTGTTTTAAATGAAGGGCACCAATAACTAATAAGACCCTATATGCTTTGTGAATCACTAAATTTATTGTGCTAAAATGGACTTGACTATTAGCATGCTTAGAAATTGTATGATGGCCTAGGATTCCTAGAACCCTTGCGAAAACTCTGTTTATTTTATTTCAATGACTTGTATGTTGTGGATAAAATGGTGTGATCATGTTGAGTGTTTTTAAAGTCCATTTATTACGCTTAAGTTATAATGCATCTAGTTTAACTACTAAATTCATATGTAAGTTACAATGGCTAGTTTTGAACATAGAAAGGTGCATTTTGTTACTCTGATTGAAGGGTGCATTCTACCTACATTTCTTCTAATAATGATAATCTTCAAAACCAAAAGAGATTATTACTGAATCAATAATGCTCCCTCATGGAGTTAACAAACATGAATTTTGCGTCATGTTTGTTTTGTTGTTATTGTCACTATACTCGTAGTAAATGTAGAAGGAACTATTATTTTCATTTTAATGCATGAGTCTTATTATTTCTATTTTAATGCCCAAGTCTAGTAACTGACCCTATACATGTCTGACATGAAGTAGTTACTTGGAACATAGCCATGAATCGTCGTTGGATGCAAAGTAATTGTATGAGTGATAAGTATGCGAAAGGAGTTGAAGAGTTTCTAAATTTTGCTCAAGCAAAGCTTCCCAAAAACTATTGTGAATTATTCTTGTCCTTGTGTTATTTGTGTGAATCATACCTCACAACCACTTGGTGTAATAAAGGACCATCTCTTTGTTCACGGAATCTGTATGAGTTATACCAGACGGATATGGCATGGTGAATCAAAAGACACCCCAAGTGTGTCCAGAAGTGAGAAAGTCGATGAAGATATGAATGACCGAATGGAGGACATGATCCGTGACAACGGTCCTAAATCTTCAACCCGTAGCTCCAATACTAAAATGTAAACCATGACTAATAGGTAAAAACATACCTACTAATCATGTCTTTAATTTGTTTGGTTGGTCTGCGACCGAAGGAACACATCCACACCACAAAAAGGTGCTTTGATAATTGTTTGAGTTTTCTGATTCATATGTAATCAACTGAATCTTCTTAAGTAACAAAGTACAAGAACTATTTAATCAACTATTAAGGATATTATGTGCTAGGATAGCACCAAAGGAGAAGGTAAATTGAAGCATTAGAAACTAAGAATGAAGACCTATAGATAGTGAGAAGATAGAAACATCAAGTCAGATATGATAGCCTATAACAGGGTGTAAGATTGTATGCAAGAAGGGACGGCGAGGCAAAGAACAATGACGATAAGGGAGAAGAAGGCTACGTGTGTATGAGATGGAGAGAGGGAAGATGGAAGATCGCGTAAAAGAAGTGCGAAGCTTGGGGAAAATAAGACTAAAATAGATAAATATAAATAAATAATTATTCATAAGCCAAATTAAACGACGTCAATTGATTCTGGTTTGAGACTGAGTTTGAGAGTCATAAAAAAGGCAAGAAAATTTGTATCTCAAAAAAGTCAAGAAAAATTATAATCATTATTTTCAAGAAAACAAACTCCTCTAATTTTTTCACCAAAAAAAAAACTCCTCTAATTCTATCCTCTTCCATTTTAGAGAGACAATTTCTTCTAGCAGCTATCAATATCACTGTTTTACACCCTACAAATTAAATGAATTAGAATTGTTAGAAGCCATCTGCTATTTTATAAAGAAAATGAAGAAAAAGCATGTTATAAGAATTAGAATTATTCACACAATTGGGAATGGTGTGGGTTAACAAGTATGCTAGTTCATTTATATTTTGCAATTGCAGTTTAAAATGGATGCGAAATTTGGAGAGTCGTATTAAAAAAAAAATGTTATAACGGTGGCGTTAATTGATTGGAAAATCTAAGAAAAATTTAAATCTTAAAATGGACTTTAGTGTATATATATATATATATATATATATATATATATATATATATATATATATATATATATATATATATATATTGATAAGCAAATGTTAGTGGGGGTGGGGGAATGTTAGTTTTTGGGGTTTGAACCCTTGACCTCCTTCTTGCAACTCCTTCATGTCCCTTAGCTCGTCAACTGAGCTACCTTCCGGGGACACCTCTCTTTTATATTTAACTGATTGACTTTAATGTCTATACGTTAGCAATGTTCCTATAATTTTTTTGGGTACAGCATAGAAAAAAAACAAAAAGGAGAGACTAGGAAAACCCAGCATCAACTGCGAGCAGACTCAACTCCAGAGGGAGGAGAGCTCCAAAAGCTAATACCCCTCAAATGCCTATTAATTAGCATATTTCGAAAGGAAGTCCGCACAAGAGTTGGCTTCACGGAGAACATGATGAATCTCCAAACCCGAAAGCATATCCACAAGGGACGTAATCTTCAACAAAAGGGAGGCGTAAGCATGAGTCATATGAAGATCCCGATCAAGGATGAGCTCAATAGCATCACTACAGTCTGACTCACATGTAGCATTAGATATGCCCAGCTGGAGGAGAAGGGACAATCCATGAAAGATAGCAAACAACTCTGACATAAGAGTGTCACCTATCCCGTCCTTAGACGCAAAACCTCCAATCTAATGACCGTATTTATTTCTAACAAGTCCACCTGACCCCATTTCACCATTTAGACAACAACTCCCATCAACATTGAGCTTGAAGAAACCAGGTTTGGGATGACTCCACATAATGCCAACTCGAGGGGGAGAATGGTTAGAGGAGTGATGCTGGTTGATGATCTCCACATGCATGAGGTTAATATGGTGAATGACGTGATGAATCTTCCACGAGCGATCACCGAGCAAGAAATTGTTCCTCCATCTCCACAGCCACCAAAGAATCACGAGAAAATGTAGAGACATATCACCCTGGAGCATATGAAAAATCCATGTAGTAAAAGTGTTAGCTTGAAATCCTTGCACATCCATGAATTGAAAATGACGCCAAACTTGCACAGACAACAAACAGTCACGAAAATAGTGCATCAAGTCTTCACTTGCCCCAGTTGAACACTGAGTACAAATAGGTGACTCAGCCATGTTGCAACGGTGTCTCAATTGGTTAGTGGGAAGAGCTTGGTGTATACAAAGCCAAACAAAATGTTGAAGCTTAGCAGGAGCCTTCAACTTCCAAATCCAACGCAGTCATCATTTCCCCACAACCTGTTACGAGAGGTGAGCCACTTGTAGGCTGTATACACGCCATTACCTGTAGCTGACCAGACCCATTGGTCATTCACATCAGGATTAAAAATACTAGGGGAAGTGGGAATCCACCAACCGCAGAACAGAAGTAGGAATCATAGTCATGAATTTCTCCCAAGACCAGGAACTAGTTGTACACACATCCTTTATTCGTAATTGAGTATCTGAGATGTTGACAAAATCAACCAAGTGACAAAGGGCCCCCCTACCAGTCCAATTAGAATACCAAAAGGAAGACTCTTCATCACTGAAACGTTATCTAAAACCTTCATTTAAAGCTTCAACTGCTTTGAGAATACCTTTCCAGATCAGGGAAGAATTGTTGCTCTTTTGAACACACCAAATAGAAGCGTTTTGGAGGTATTTGTGACTCAAGACTCTGACCCACAATTTGTATGTATTATGAATAAGACTCCACACAACTTTTCCTAGCAAAGCCAAATTAGAAGTTCTGGTTTCTCTAATAGCTAGGCCCCAATGTCTTTTAGGAGATGTAACTATTTTGCACTTCACCATGTTCCTTTTTCTTTGGATGCCATTTCCACCCCAAATAAAGCTTTTAGTAATCTTATCCACACTGTCACATACCTATTCAGGAAGATAATGAAGTTGCATGGTGTAGATAGGCATAGTAGTAGTAACAGATTTGGCCAATCAAGCTCTCCCAGCTTTGTTTAGGAGGTTGATTTTCCAAGATGCCAAACGCCTGTGCATCTTCTCAAGGATATGAGTATAAATCTCTTTAGTAACCTTGCCTTGAATGAGAGGAGAGCCCAAGTAATGCCCTAAGTTAGCAACAAACCGGATAGAAAATACGTCTGTTAGTTGTCTTTTTCCTCTACCTGGTACTCTCTTAGAGCACATGCCCTTGGACTTTATCATATTCACTTTGAGTCCTGAAGCCGAGAAAAACTCATCAAGAGTTTCCATCACCACCTGAATTTGTTGAGAAGTAGCCTCACAAAAGAGCAAGACGTCATCAACAAACAAAAGATGAGTCAAACTCGGTCCATTTTTGGAAACATGAACCAGTTTCCAAGACCCATATCTACCTTATTCTGAAGAGACAATGCAAGTTTCTCCATACACATAACAAAAAAGTTAGGGAGACCGGGGATCCCCCTAACGAAGACCCCTCGAGGGTTTAAACTTCTTAGTCATAGCACCATTCCAAAGAATAAAGAAATTGCTAGCACGAACGTAACTCATGATAAGAGAGGGACGAATACGGTTAACAAGCACCTTAGTGACGACTTTATAAATCACATTACATAGACTGATGGGTCTAAAGTTCTTAACACTAGTTGGGTTGTTCTTCTTAGGAATAAGAACAAGTAACATCTCTGCAAGCTGATCATCAATTACTCCAGTCAAGAAAACAGACTTGACCAGGGACCACATATCATCACCAATAAGGTCCCAAAAGTGTTAAAAAAAGAGGGGTTGGAAACCGTCAGGACCAGGGGATTTGTAAGATTGCATACCAAAAAGGGCTCCCCTTACTTCCTCTTTATCAACAGGTGCCAAAAGCATTTCTTTCTCATCGTCACTATGGCAAGGTAATAAATTGCTGAGGGGAGAGTCTGGAGAAATTGAAGTGTCAGCCTGGAAGAGACTTTTATAGAAATTGATGGCATGAGTTTGTAGAATGGCTTCGTCGGGATCCATCATCAAGGTGTAAGCCTTGAATCTTGTTTCTTTTTCTCCTGATCACAGTTTGAGTATGAAAGAACTTATTATTTCTATCCCCAAGTTTCACCCACTGCTCTCTGGATTTTTGGAACCAGAGGAGCTCCTCCTGCTTGAGAACATTTTGGTAAGCTTTATTGAGAACCGCTTCTTTAAGATGTAATCTAGCAGAGTCTATGTGCTCAAGATGTTGCTGCACATATACTTCAAGTCACTTTCTAGCTTTCTCTTCCAACGAAAGATATTCCCAAAGACCTCTATATTAAAAAAGTTTTGGAATCTTCACGGACCATAGCGAGGTTAGTATGAAACTGATGATTCCCTTTCCCCCAAGCATTCCTAACCACCTCTGGAAAGTCATCATGAGTAAGCCAAGCAGCTTGGAAGCGAAAGGATGCAAATTATTTTCCGGAATGAAGTCCCTACATCTCAAAAGAAGGGGGCGATGGTCAGAGTGATATCTCATAAGGTTCTCAACATAAGCCTCCGGGAAAAGGGTGCGCCAATGAATGTCCCCAAGGGCTCTATCAAGTCTCTTCGAGATTTTAGGAATATCTGCTTCTTGTCTGTACCATGTAAAATAACTCCCAGTGGCACCTAGATCAATAAACCTGCAATTCTCAACCATGTTAGCAAATTTAGAAGAACTAGTGATAGGATACTCACCTCCACGAACTTCAGAGGGAAGGAGGATCTCATCGAAGTCTCCCATGAGTAGCCAAGGACGATGACTTTGCAATTCGTGGAGATAATGCCATAAGAACTCTTTATTACCATAAATGGGACTTGCATAAATAGCTGAAAAATACCATGCATTATTTGCAGCTTTTAAGGAAATAGTAACTGACTGAAAGTAAATATCAACAATATTCATATAAACAATCCCTAGATTTAAGAATCCAAATACCACTTGTATGACCAGATACTTCAGAAATAGCACAAGCATCGTAACCAAGATTGGACCAAAATTTAACCACCCTATTGTAAGGACAATGAGTTTCCATAAGTACAACAATAAGGGGTCGATGTCTTTGAATGAGGACACGTGTGTGTTTTTTACCCTCCTTAATGACTAATCTTGGGCCAACTGTAGACTTAAAAGTATTATCCTTTCTTTGTCTTTTCTTGAAACATTTTTGCGCCACACAACTAGAAGATCTTTCACCAAAATTAATGCTTTCTTTCCCTTTTGAAGACCCATTACGTGAAACAAATTTGTTTGCTGCTAGGGACAAAGCTGAAAATTTATTTGATTGATCAATAATATTCTTTTTACCTTGTGGAGCATGTTTCCCAAATGATGAGGTAATTTTGTTTTTTTTTATAAGCAAAATTATATAAAAGGGGGTGCAAACGGGCACCCCAACCGTTACATATACAAGGAGCCTGGTGTGTGAAAAAGATGTGTAAGTGTACACAGTCACATACAAGTAATAAAGTAGAAGTAAAGTATCGTTCCCACATAGATTGTATAATTCTTAATGTATTGTTGTGAAGACATGTAAATTAATGCAACTATCTACTCACAAATTTTGGTTTTTTTGTTGAAGTTGAAATGACAATAAACAATAGGGAGGAAATCAGTGGAGAAATATAGTTGAGATGCTTTCATCAAATAACTCTCTTTTAAGTGTTAAGTGCATTCGTGTGGTGCAGGTGCACTGGATGCAGCTGCATCAGTTGTGTGCTTTTCAGCTACTATTTCAAAAGTTGTTTTACAAGATTCCTATGTCTAGGTGTGCTAAATAAATTCACTCTTGACCTTGAAGTACTTGCTGATTTAATCCTAAGGGCTATGTTATCCTATGTCTAGGACTTAACATGGAATTAACAAGCTTCTTTTATTAATCAAGTTAATAAAGGCTTTATTAAACACTCACCCCTATTGATTCTTGATTTCTAGTTATAAACCATGTCTGTGAATATAACTCTACCTATATTTAAGCGATCAACCTTAAATTAGGATGGATGTAGTATAACACAAGAATCAAAATGCTTACAACACACAAATGACACTTAAACTTCCTTAAAAGATCATTATAAGACTAGCACATCTCAACTAAATAAAATTAGCTCATGATAGACATTGCAAGATGCAAAGAGATTGAATAAAACATATTGAGGTGAGGGAAATTATCAAGAAAGAACAACAAAGTAGAGTTTACAATATTGAAGCTTTCTTGCATGAAGCAATGCAGGTGCACTGATCTTCTTTCTATACCTATGAAGAAGAGAAGGGAGAAGTCGTCAATTCCTTCCTTTTCTCCTTGCTACTATCTAGGAAATTAGAACTAAAAACTTGAAAATAAAAGTACAAGAAATTCTAAAAGTGTAGAAATGTGAAAAAGAGATTCTCTATTCAAAGTGAGAAGTGGGGATCCTTATATAGCCTCAAAAAAGTGAATTCCTTGAGGGCTAAGTAAACTTGAGAACTCAACCATGGTTATTTTTCAGCCTTTGAAAAAGCAATTTGAGTTTCATACTCAAATATCAAGAGTGGTCCAATTAGAGCTTGCCATATGGTTCATGAAATGATTTCTTCAAGTGGTCATCCATTGTGGGCGCCTCCTTTATAAAGTTTCCATGTGCCCCATGTGATTGTGGATCAGCTATAATGTCATTTGGCGGTGCCTTTGTCTTCTTTTGGTTTGAGGTGCTTCCGGTGTTGGCCTTTTTATACCATTCGCAGAATGGTGCAGCTGCATGCAGTGCAGCTGCATCATGTGCAGGCGCATGCAGTGCAGGTGCACTGGATGATTTGGATGAAATCTTTTACTTTATGTATTGTGTTCTTCCAATGTAGATGTTTTATCTGAAAATACTCACAAACATATCAAACATACCAATATCTAGACATCATGCTTAATATTGTGAATGACCACTTGCTTTATCCTTTAATGTTGTTTATCTAATTTCTTCTATGATATTTACTTAATTTATACTTGATTTCAACAATTATTTAGGTTTAGTTGTATAAATAACTCTATATAAAATAGAGTTATCAGAGCCTCATTAAAACCTTGTTAGGCCAAAACCCCATGGGAAAAAGACCCAAGGAGGAAAAAGAGCACCCCAGGAAGAGTGAGGCAAAAGCCAATTAATTCTAAAGAATTCATACAATCAAAAGGATTCTCCCACCAATCAGAAATCTTAAAAGTTGAGTTGCGCCCTTCTCTGCTAATAAACCAAGTCCATGATAAAGACATAACATGGTTAACAACCACCTGTGGCTTAAAAACTTGACCTTTGAAGAGAATATGCAGGGCCGGCCCAACCTATTTGGAGGCCTAAAGTGAACTTTTTAGTGGAGCAAATAACATAAATGCGAGAAATATTAAAAAAAATTAAAACATTTTAAAGTGAGGCAATACAATAGAAACTATAGGCTTTATAAAAATTCAAAAATGAAATAGAATTTTATATTGACAATATTTGTAATTTTTTAAATTTAAACTATAAAATAGCATACTATTTTAATAATCAAATATACGTATTGCTAGTTTATATATTTTATTTCTATAAAAATGTTTATATTTGTAAGTTGATGCAGTGGTAAGGTTTTGGCTAATTATTACTATTGGACCTGTGTTCAAATCCCTACAAAGATAAATATGTTAATGTTTTTCAATTTTAATAACATGCAAAACAAAATTTTCAAGAAAAGGAAGCCAATAGGATTCAAACTTGCGACCAATTGACTACAATAGTTCCACCAACTGTGCTATACTGATTTTAGGAAATTGAGACCCCTTTTTAATATATGACACTTAATTTGAGGCCCTTTTTAGGCATACAAAAAGTTATTTTTTTGAGGCCCAAAGCCCTTGCTTTGGTTGCTTGGGGCTTGGGCCGGCCCTGAGAATATGGTTCCTGTAGCGTCTAATTACGTGTGTTTAATTATGAAGTATTAGGAAATAAGTAAATGTAAGAAGAAAATAATTGACAATATATAAATTAATTTGTCCCAAAAATAAAGTATTACTTGATAAAATCCTCAAATAAAATCGTCTAATAGTAAAAATCCATAAGTAACGAAAAGCTTCAAATCGGGCATTTAGTAACTAATCCCCAACTAAAATAAAATAAGGCATGACTTAGTCATGAAATCTACTTGTCCGCGAACAACTAACCCAAGCTAATAGAACTCCTCTCTTAACGATGCCGAATCTTCAAGTCTCAACGTCCTCAGCAGCTTCGGTCTCAGTCTCTGAAAACAATACTCTAATGAGATACGAAATCCCAGTGGAATAATACACACAGTTATAAAAGGAGTACTGTTCTCAGCCGGTGCGGTAACCGGAAAAATCGACCATGGTACCCGCGTTCTTCAAAAATAATCTCTAAAACTAACGAATAGTTGAATAACTCGTTCACAATAAAGTAATAACTTAAAATATCAAACAAGAGACCATCCACTAGAAAGCAGTATGACTTCACTTCCATAATAGTAATAATAAATAAATAAACAAATCACATCTCATCGTAATAGGGAGCACCGGCTCGTCAAATAAGGGTTACAAGACCTATCTGTGTGGAGCACCAGCTCGTCTAATGTGGGGTCCCAGACCCATCCATATGGAGCTTGAAGCTCGTCTAGTTTGGGTTACAAGACCTATCTGTGTGGAGCACCAGCTCGTCTAATGTGGGGTCCCAGACCCATTCATATAGAGCTTGAAGCTCGCCTAATATGGGGTCCCAGACCCATCCATGTGGAGTTCAGAGCTCGTCGAATATGGGGTACGACCTGCCCATGTGGGGCTCGAAGCCCATCTCAAACACGCAAATAAATAAGCACTGGCCAATGAATTCACTAGTGTCACATAAGTATCCTCTACCCACCTATTCAAGTACCTGCACAGTAGCTATTTCAAACCAGACTATTAACACACGGAGAATTACAATCCTAATTAATAATATTCTACTAAAGTCAGTGTGGTTGGGTACCCTTCGGAGCACATATCAACACATCCAAGGACTGAAAATTTAAGAACTCAACAACTTCCAATAAACATGTTAATTTCCAAATGAGTTTAACCATTCGGTCAAATAGCAACTACATGATCATTAAAAACGGTACAGTTGATGAAAACAGCAAAAATCATTTAGAATATAATAACCTTCTCAAGCAATTATATGTAGTGTAACACTAACAGGGGTGTTATTTTAACAGTGAGATAGATATATATGCTAGGACTAACCCAAATCAATTTCCAATGAATATAATAATAGTCTAAAGCCTATAATTATAGTCTGTATCATTTACTAAGTGGACGATCAATCATACAAGGAGGACTCAAACAATGCAATAGTAAGTGTTCTTGCCATATGGTTCTAAGATCGTGTACCGTAAAATCCCCAATTTAACAGATACATGTTTTCATCAAAATAGGTTCCAAAACATAAATTGCTGTTCGAAAATTGTCAGTTCTTTTATGATCCCAAATTCACAAAACAATGTACCATGGAAGAGTTTAAGGGGTGTGAATACTCACCCTTTAGATCAATTAAGCCTACTGCTACAAGCTGCTTTTCTTTCTTTTCTACGTTTCCTCAATCAACTAGTGCAGCCGTCAATACTCTTTCCTTGCTTCCTCAATAGCAACACTGATCCCTTACTCCTAGGTTTAGGTTTTCAACACTTTTAAATCATAGGCTTTTATGTTGGGCCCCCCTAGTGGCATTTTCTATTTGGATCCGTAAGCGTAAAAAGTAAAGCTAATGGCATTTCTTTCCCTATGCTTTACAATATTATTTTATTGAACTCAATTAATTATTTATATGCCCACTAAATAAACAAACAATAAATATCACTCTTTTAACAAACCTTAATTAATAAAACTATGAGGAAATCTCCTATGGTAATTAAATAATTTACCAAATGAATTTCTTCAAATTCTAATTGATCTTGTTTTAAAATTTTCGGATGTTACAGTTTCGATGTAACCATATACACCAAATGACCACCATCCAGATCAAATACTTCAATCGACACACCTTGTTGGATACAAAATGCAAACCATAAGCTCGAAAATGCTCCACACCAACTAGAGTATCTAAAATTTCCAATCCCAACCAATTCTGAATAACAAACCAAACTAACCTGGAACACCTGCACACAAAAAAAATAGATGTGAAATTGACTCATCTTGCTCAAAACAAAAAGGGCAACACACATCATGAGGGTTATTGATAATGCCCTTAGAAGTAAGAGAATCACGAGTTGGGAGCTTCCCTAGAAACAACCTCCAACCAAAAACGTCCACTTTAGTGGGAACAGATTGCTGCCACATATCATCAAGCGCACTTTGAATATCACTTCCCAGCCTATCTTGGTGCATCAAATTCAACAATAACACAAAAAGATTTCACTGAGAAAGAATGAAGGTTTTCAAGCCTCCACCACCAACGATCTTGCTCTGAAATGACAGGATGAAGTGGGTGTAAAGTGGCCAACATCAAATCTTGATCAACTCTTTCCTTTGCAGACAAATCATGACACCATTCCAGATTCCAACACCATCTGTTAACAATCCAGTGGCCATGGTCCAAGATACTACCATGTTTAAGGTTTGCCACATCAAAAAGATTAGGGAATAAATCCTTGAAAGTCTCATTGCTAGACCATCTATGTCGCCAGAAAGAAATCAGATTCATCTGCCCCAGCATAGGCGTAATTGCAGATTCAAAGGCTCCCTGCCACGAAGGATTACCATTTTCCAAAAGTAAAAGGTCTCTCCACCAAATAGAATCCTTAGTACCACCTCTAGGCAAAGGAACCTCAGTGAAGATATGCCTCAAATCACCATACCGGTGTGACAGAAGCTGCCACCAACTTGTACTAATGTCGTTGATGCATCTCCACTTCCACTTACTCAAAAGAGCCAAGTTAAAGGCATCAATATTCTTCACCCCCAAACCCCCGTCTTTTTTGAATTTACAAACTTTATCCCAAGACACCCAATAAACAGGTCAACCCTCTCTATTGCCCCCCCAAAGGAAGTCTCTCTGAATCTTGACAAGCTCTTGAATGACAATCTTAGGGACCTTGTAAAAAGAAAACATGTAAAGTGGAATACTGTTGAGTACAGAGTTAATGAGAGTCACTCTACCCCCAATAGACAAGAAACGACCACTCCACAAAGAAAGACTCTTCCTCACCTTATCAATAATTGAAACCCAAGTATATCTTCTTCTAGGATTGGCTCCCACCGAAATACCCAAAAACTTAAAAGGGATATTAGCGGTGCTGCAGAACAAGAAAGTTGCACCAGCCTCCAAAAAGTCATCCTTTAAATTAATGCCATATAGACAACTCTTATGAAAGTTCACCTTCAGCCCCGAGACCAATTCAAAAATTCTGAATATAGACTTTATACACCATAGATTATCCCAGGTGCCCTTGCCGACCAAAATAGTGTTGTCAACGAATTGAAGCAACGAATAACTGAGACTATTATGAACCAGATACTCAGCAAAAAAACCCTTCATGCACCGCTTTCTGCACCATACCTGTTAAGCCTTCAGCAACAATGAGGAAAAGGAAAGGAGATAAGGGGTCCCCTTGCTTAAGACCCCTGTGCATCTCAAAATCGTCAGTTGGACTCCTGTTGACAAGAACAGACATTGAAGAATTGTGTAGACAAGACATATTCAAGTTAGTCCACTTCAAACCAAAACCCATACGACCCATCATATACTCAAGAAAACCCCAAGAAATAGAGTCATACGCCTTTTCAAAATCGACTAGTTCATTAACAACCAACATCCCATCCAAAATCAGCCTACCCGAGATAAACACCGATTGACAGGAAGAAATAATCCCAGGCAAAACCTTTTTCAATCTACTGGCTAACACTTTAGCTAAGATTTTATAGATGCATCCAATAAGACAGATCGGACGATACTCTTTAAGATCTTGAGGATTCTCCTTTTTGGGAATAAGAGCAAGAAAACAAGCCGAAATATCTTTTGGGCATCACAACACTAGCATGAAACTCCCCTAAGAAATCCAAAATGTCCTCATTCACTACCTCCCAGCAATTCTTGATGAAATTAAGGTTGAAACCATCAGGCAATGGGCTTTTATTCCCGTCACAACTCCACACTACCTCTTTCACCTCCTCCTAAAAAGGATCGATGAGATTACGATACTCTTCCTCACTGATCTTTCTGAATTCAATACCCCCAAGAGTTGGCCTTTGAAAAATCTCCTCCACATAACTAGCTTCAAAAAATCTTTTCACTTCTTGTTTCACCTCCTCCAGCTTCCTCCCATCCCTATTCAAAAAAACAATCTGATTAGCTTTATGACGATTCTTAATGCAAACATGTAAAAACTTAGAGTTCTGATCCCCTTCTCTGATCCAATTGGCTCTAGATTTTTGTTTGATCATACTCTCTTTGATATGTAACTGCTTCCAAAAAGACGAGGAAACCTCCTTAAGCTTAGCCACATCTGCCAACGCACCCCACCTGAGCAATACCCTGATCAAGCTCATTAATATTAGACACGAAATTACTAATACTAAGATCCATCTGACCAAATACCTCCTTATTCCAAACCTTGAGCTTACCTTTCAGCAACTTGAGTTTCTCTTTTATAACATGCCCCTTTTTACCCCTTACCGAAAACCCTTTCCACGACTGCTCAACTAACCCTTTGAAATCAGGATGCTCTAACCAGCCATTAAAAACACAAAATGGCTTCGGGACCCAATCTTTGGATGACCGTAACAGCCAAATAGGACAATGATCAGAGATGTCTCTATCCCCCACCCACTGGTCGTTAATCTTCCAAGAAGAAATCAAGCCATTAGAGATTAAAAACCGGTCCAACCTACTTCTGGATGAACCATCTGGACTAAACCATGTAAATTGCTTCCCATATAAAGGGACATCCACCAAATCCATATCAGAGATAAAGGAATTGAAATCTGTCATGTCCACCCTGCGAAGATGCACACTATTACCTTGACGTTCGTCCATAGACAAAATCACATTAAAATCTCCCACTACACACCAATCGCCTTGATCACCTTGGTGTTTCACAGCCAGAATGCCAGCCAGGGGTGGGAATAGGCCAGGCCAGGCCAGGCTTTATAAGGCCTGAGCCTGGCCTACTTCGAACAGTTTAGGCCTGAGCCTGGCCTATTACCTGTCATAGGCCAATTTTTAAGGCCTGGCCTGGCTTGTAAGAAGGCCTGATGAGGCCTATTAGCCTGTTTACAAGCCTTTTTAATGTGAAGTCCTGAGTAACTCAATAGGCCTACAACTAAATTGGCCAATTTTATGAAGACTCAAGCCTTTTTTTCTTTCATTTCTTCCACATATAGTACAAGAAGCTGACAGTTTAATAATTCAACTAATAAACAATAAAATAGGCATCACATAGTAAAGACACTAACAGTGTATTTTAATTGACATGAACATGAATACCAATAATGTATCCAATGTATCCAAACCAACAAAAAAGGCCAAACCAGAATACTATCTCCAATGTATCCAAACCAGCAAAATAGGCCAAACCAAAATAATGTGTCCAACGCAACAAAAGAAGGCAATAGAAATTAAAAAAAGGGCTATTAAGATCTGTCTAGAACAGCAGAATGGGCCAAGTAATCTTCACATCAAATCTTCGACAAGTAATCTTTACATCAAATCTTCAATATAATTTCTTCTTGTTGCTCAACCACCTTAAAAATAACATATTACTTGTCATTATATAGGACAATATCCAATAGTAATCATACAACGAAATATAAAACTAGCTGATATAAGAAAATACTAATTTTACCTTTGACTTTCTCTGCAAACCATACTTGTGACATAGCCAATCCCCTCCACAAATGAGTGCCTCAATGGATTCTCCATTCAATTTAGAACGATGTTCATCAATTACTCTTCCTCCAGCACTAAATGTGGACTCTGATGCCACAGTTGATATGGGAATTGCTAAGATATCAGCAGCCATCTTTGACATAATCTTATATTTTAAGCTATTGCTTCGCCACCATTCCAATGCACAGAAAGAGCTGTTATGACCTTCATGAACATAAACACCTTCCTCAAGATAGGAATCTACCTCAGATTTCATTGGTGGGACTGCCTCCTTTTCTCGCACAAGAGTCATGATGTGGTCAAACCCAGTGGTTACCGAAGGTTTAGGTATGCCAGAAGATGAAGAGTTGTTGCTAGCATTATTTAGTACTTCAATGGAGGATGACTCTTCAAGACTTTGTGACTTATACTCCTCATACAATTGTTTCAATGAAGTACGCACCTTTTCTATATTCTCATTTGCAACTTCAGTAGGTTTATATATATATATATATATATATATATATATATATATATATATATATATATATAAGGAAAACATATATCAACCACGTGAAATTTGCACCTTGGATCCAATGGTACAGGTACAGGTTCATTAACATTGCTTTGAGCAGCAGTAGGAGCGATAGCAGTATCGGAAGTAATTATTCCATTGCTTTCAAGTGGAGCAGAAGCCATTAGATAAATCTGCTTCACATAGTATACAAAATAAAATAAATTAATAAAATAATACATTAATTTTTACATGAGTCAAGGCAAAATTGGTAATAATTTAATACAATAAATATGTGCATACAGTAGCATATCAGAAAGAATAGAAGAGGAAAAGACCAAAAGAAACAATACATGGAGAAAAAACATTAATAAAATACATGTAGATTGTACTTACAATAAAATAAGAAGCTAGATGTGGTCCTGGTCCTTGGGTAATCCAAACACTTAGAAATAGAGAGTCATAATACCTATCCACATGATCAATGAGTATATTAAACAAAAGGAAAATAGTAACCAAAGTAGTAGCCGCAAAACAAGAAGACAGTAAGTAACAAAAGGAAAATATATTATTAGTTTATCAAAGCATGTCTATTGATTTATCAAATGAAGGTAAAAAACAAGAAGATAAAGACAAAGGGAAGAGATTCATAAATTGCACAAGAAGATAGAGACAAAAGCAAAAGATTCACAACATACACTTACTGTTTTTCACTTCTTGCTATAGACGTTCCTCTTCTTCCTTTGGTCACGCCGTTCCTCTTCTTCCTCTGGTCTTCAGTCTTCCCGTATTCCCCTTCTTTTCAACGTTTAGGGTTCCCTCATTAGAAAACCTATACCAAAAATGTGTGTTTTTCAAATTTAGCAATTAGGTTATGTGTTGTGTGGACCGGCTGTCGTTGTCTTTGGGTTGGGCTTGGGCCACTAACTTTCATATTTTATTAATTAACTATTTACTAAAATATTTAGTTCTTATATTTAAAAAGTTTTTTATTTTAATTATTAAATAAAAATGTATTTTATATAATTTATAAAAATATTATATATACATGTATATGTATAAACAGGCCGCCCTGATAGGCCTAATAGGCTTTTTGATAAGCCTAAGCCTGGCCTATTTAACTAAATAGGCTTTATAAAAAGCCCAAGCCTAGCCTTTTTACTAAATAGGCCGAGCCTGATAGGCCTTAAATAGGCCAGGCCGTAGGTCCCTGTAGGCCGGCCTGGCCTATTTCCACCCCTAATGCCAGCCCACACTTCCTTTTTACCCGCTGTCAATCCCAGAGCGTAAACATTCACCACATATAACAACGAGTTCTACCACAAACAACATAACCCTGCAAATCCAGAGCCACTAAAGCAACTTTTAACCTCGAATAAACCTGCTTTCCAGGACAAAAGAATACCCCCAGAATTACCCACAAAAGGCTTGGCAAACTACTCAAAACTTTGATGACCCCATAGGCTACGAATCATAACATCATCCAACGTCTCCCTCTTAGTTTCCTAGATACAAACAATATCAAAATTACCTCTTTTGATGAGAGCAACCACTTGTCTCCGCTTGGCGCTATCACCCATCCCTCTGTTCCTTAGCTTCTGGATCCCTAACTTCCCCTGCATAAATTAAACCAACAGAATCTGGGCAGACCGCCTCCACCCCCAACTTGGGTGCCATATTCCAGATCTTCTTAACAGTGGCCTTACGATGAAGAACCCAAAAGCTATTATTACCAATCTGAATGCATGAATAGGTAGAGCCAACACTCAGAGTCTGTCCCCCGCGACTCTTAACTTGAGAATGGGACTGACTCTTTAATACCTCCTCTGAGTTGCCTAAAAAAGTTGCACGAACCACCTCCATAGCCTCACCTTACGAAATGTAGGAGCCATTAAAGAACCATTTGTATTGTTAAGAGAACTTGAACTCTAATTTAAACCATGATCGGAATGAGTAGCATAAGCTACACTCATGGACTTTGGGATTGAAGGAAGATCATGGGACTTAGAAGAAAGAATTGGTCCTTGATGTGATGAAACCATAACAACCCCATCTTCCTTAGATAAAATGGGAGGTATAGACCCATTAACGCGTCCCATAACTTCAACTGACCCATGAGTCGCCTGAATAACATTATCATTGGATGAGGCGATAACACCATCGCCCACACTACCTGGCACTCCTTCACGCGCCATCTTTCTCTGGCTCGACCCAAGAGGGATAAGAGATTCACTCACATGAGAAAAAGAGTCACTAACCTCCAACTCAACTTTAGAAGTAGAAGCCTTAGTCCCACTTTTTGATACACTACCCAAGTTTCCGCCCTCAACCTTAGTAGGGAGCGCCTCTACATCGCCCAACTCCTCCTCTAATGTAAACTCTGGCCAACGAAAACCTGCCTCTGAATCCTCTTCATCTGAGCTAGACTTGGAAACCTTTTTATCATCTGGAATCCTCCACTGCATAGGTCGACACCAGTCCTCCACCACCCTAATCTCAAAGACCTCCTCATTAATCTTAACTTTAAGTACACTATTAACAGCCACAAGGGACTTCGTTTTCACTAGAATGTGAGCAACATCCATAACTATTTTCTTTTCTGTATTTTCATCGGAAAACACATAGGAACCAAAGGGCTCGACTAAAGAGGAGAAAAAATCCAACGTCCAATCGTGAGCCGGAATGCCATAACACCTAACCCACATCAAGCGCTCCTTGTCCATCTCCCCTGGTTGCCAATGCCTGATATCCTTAAACCATTGAGCCAACCAATCTCCTGCCTCATCGACAAAGCTTGGAGAACTCCATCTTCCCGGCCTTCTAACAGAACCAAATTTGCTCCAAGAGGTGTCACCTTCGCCGAGAAAACACCTTGCCTATAAAACTCATCTTGAATGAAGTAGGTTTTTCCCGGATATAAAACCTCGCCAACCTTGGCAGCACTTAGTTTCGAAACAACTTCAGCTGAAGGGTCAAAGTGGAGATCCATCGCACTACCTGCTAATCTAGGTAATTTTGTTGACTTTTCTTCTTTGTGAAACAACTAACCACTCCCCATGTGTGGGTCCAATAGAATTAATATTCCCCTCATTATTGCATTGGAAATTATCTGAATTTATGGAATTGATATCTTTTCCATCAATGCTAGACAAAGAGACGTTATGGTTAGTAGTGGCAACTTTTTGCACGCCTTGTCTGGTGGCGGCTGGAACAGGTGTGGGAGGATTTGCCATCGCCGGAGTAGGACAATTCCTAGCCATATGACCGTAACAACCGCACCCACTGTAGATTAGATGAAGACCTTCGTAAGCGACTTTGTACCAAGTACCTCTAACATATATTCTCCCAACAACCGATTGGCTCAGATCAATCTCCACACACACTCTTGCAAATCTACCTCTCTCCACAGTCAAAGTATGCTTGTCGACCTTAACCGGAGTGCCAATGGCTGAGGCCATAGCCATCAAAATACTTCCATCATAGTACACCAGGTTCATGCTAGGGAACCGGACCCACACCATAGTCTTTTCAATTTTTGTAGAGGACGAGACAAATTCCGGGCTCCATTCCGAGACTGCCAAGTAATGATCAAAGATCATCCACGGACCTCCAGAAGCAACCTTCTCTCGATCATCTGAAAAATCGAACTTGACCATGTAGTATCCATTATCCACATCCATGAGATCGAAATCCCCTATGAGTTTCCACATAGTTGAGAGTTTTAATTTCATGGTTCTATATCCCAACTTTTTACCAAGTAGTTTAATAACAAGAGCCTCCTTCCATGGGCTACATAACTCATGGAAGATTCTATCATCAATATGTACTCTCGACAAAAGTCGGTTGCCTCCTTCATGATCAATTTTCACCAAGCCTTGTGACACGAAATCGGTTTTCTCCCTCGGCGGTGGAGCCTTTTTGTTTCCTAAAAGTTTGTCTCGAAAAGATAACTTAGGTTCTTCTCCTTGTTGATCAGGCCCTCCTCCATCAGGCGGATCATCTGGTGGTGGTGGTGGAGGAGGTGGTTGTGCGGAGAAGGTGAAAGAGCCATTGTTTAGAGTCATCATAGATAAAACTGCATTACAAGATAACAATGAACGCCCTTCAGTTAAGTGAAGTGAAGTGAATTGGTATGGTTGAATTGTCACTCTTCTTTTAAAATTTTTAAATACAAATGTGAACTAAATGATTCAATGAATAATTGATTATTAGAGTTGAATGCCACATTAGTAAATTAGAAAATTACATTTATAGTTACATGTCAGCATTGTTTGGCAATTACCAAATGTATTTTATATAGATATAGATATAGATATAGATATATATATAGATATAGATATAGATATAGATATAGATATAGATATAGATATAGATATGTGTTTCATTTGTTTCATAAATGTCGAGTGACTTGTTTGGTGAGGAAAAGTGTCGAAGATTGGTTGGCTTGGCTTTTGATTGATTCTTTGGAGGGTATTGGTCATTATAAGAAGTTCTCTTTGATAGTGGGCAGGAAGAAGTTAAAACAATCTCGTTTGGTTGGTGGTTATGTGGAATATTTGGTTACACCGAATAATATTTTGTTTAAGGGCGACATTTTCAAGGTTTCGAATATTTTAAATCATATAAAAATATAAAATGTGTATCATGGGGTTGATATATTAGTAAAGTGGGTAAATCTTCATGTCACAGTCACACTATTTACATGCAGAGTGTCGGAGTGTCGTGGTGAGATAAACCACTAGTGTGTCTTATTTATGTCTATAATCTATTTCTCTCTTTTGTTTGGGTTAGAATACCTCTAATGTTATGATTCTAATACAATTTTATACTTATTATACTTATAAAAAACATTGCGTTAAACTTAAAACTTTGTTAAATCAGTAATCAAATGAGTGCTTTTAGGGTGATGAAACAAATCAAATCCCTCACCGCTGAACTGTTAAATATGACCGTAGGACGGTTAATATTTAATCCTAATTGATTTAATCTTAACCACTTATAACATTTTATACGATATCTTACAGTTAATTTTAATGTTTTAACGGTGAAAAATTTAATTCGCTCTCCCGCACTAGAGACACCCCAAATTCCAAACGAAAAGAGAAAAAAAACTCAATGAAGAAAACCCCTTTTAAGTTTTAGCCATTTCCACATCAGATCATGGTGGCCCCCCCACCTTGGGATATCAGATCTCCCACATACGAATCGAATCCTCAGGTGTTGTTGTTCTCCCAAAGAGGCAGACATGGTTTGTCTCGTAGGATCCTCGTCAACAACACGTGGCACTGACAATCTTATTTGGATTAAGATCCAACGGTTGAAATTAAATCCAATAAATAAACTGAAAAATCAATTATCAAGAAAATACGTTTTGTGCCTTTGTGTGTTTTATTTCGGAAAGAAGAAAAAATAAAAAATAAATATAAATGTAAATACATAAATTAAAACGAGGAAAAGACGGAGACCACACCACAACGAAGAGCTTCGGATTTTATCGGAGCCACCACTGAGGTTTGTGTCCATAGAAACTGGAATCCATCCCCTCTCTCTCTTTCTCTCGTTTGGTAACAATCTAATGGCCCTTCTCTTTCCTTTTTATTGAAATAGATTGATTTTATAGCTTGAGGATTTTGTTTTTTGGTTATGAAATTGTGGTTGATGATTTGTATGTTGTGCATATATTGGATTCATTTTTATTTATGCTCCTCTTCAATATAATATTTACGGATTATTACTGCCATGTTTTATTTTAATTTATTTTTTCTGGGGATATTCTTGTTTTTCTCTGGGGTATTTTGCCTCAAAGCTGAACTAATTCTTACATTGAGGTTAATTTTAGGTTGATATTAGGTTAAAATTTAAAATGTATACTTCCTTCAATGGGTTTTCTTTTTGTCTAACATGAGAAATTACTCCATGGAACTCTTGAAGATGTTATCACTTATCATAACCGGGCCATTTAATTGAATCTAGGTATTGTTTGCAAGTTGTCAATTGAGTTAAGGTTTTGACTGCTAAATTTGAATGTTTGTTCAATGCAGCTTTAAATTTGCTTAATAGGTGTATTCATTGGAGGCTAACATGAGCTTTGCTGCACCATCACTTGGTTCTGCTGGTAAGTTTTTCCCGGAATCCAGCAACTTTATCTTTATTATGCAGAGCCGTCGCAAAAATATCTTTTAGTGAGAGAAATCTAAAGCAAATTTTTGATGGAGATTATTTTCTTTAATCGGAATGCTTTAGGGTTGACCTTTTAGTCACTATAGGTGGTCTTTTTGTTTTATAAAAACTAATGACAATTTTGTTTTTTGGTGAGTCCAAAGCTAGAGATTTAGTAGCCTTATCCTTGTGCCGGCCTTGGGATTATGCATGTGACTTGTGGGTGTAAATTATCCACTTGGAGTTTTGTGTGTGTTAGTAGTATATGGGATTTCTTTGGATGGATAAGTAGTGTAGACTATTGTGGAGGGCTGGGAAGGAAAAATGACATCCTATTTTTCTTTAATTGTTGTTATCAGTCTTCATTTACCTTAAATCTTTAATCTTTAGTATGGCTCCAAGGTTTTAAACACCGGTTGCGAATAACAGAGAATTGTGAAAATGTGGCCGATATAGTCGCTGAGACATCAAAAACTTTGATGTGGTGGCCTAGGTCATGGTTGCAGACATATTTTTGATAACATTCTATGGCTCTGTTTCAGCTGGTAGATCTGCTGCAAGAGCATTTGAATATGGAAGAACCTATGTTGTCAGGCCTAAAGGTAAACACCAAGCAACTATAGTTTGGTTGCATGGCCTTGGGGATAATGGTTCCAGGTGATAACACATTTCCTATTGCTTCTTTCTTAAATTAATGTGTCTGAAAATCATGGTTTATAGAACTGGAACGAACCGGGCGGTTCAACCGGTTCAGCCGTGAACCGGGTTCTTTCGCGGTTCGGTTGAGCCATATAACCGTTTGGCATGCGAACCGGATGTAGAACCGGTAAACCGGGAAAAAACCGCACAAACCGGTGGTTCACCGGCTCACAGCGGTTTAAGAGGAAAAAAATTTAAAACTGACATTTCAAAAAAAATTGGTCTTTACAAGCCAATTATTTTAATAGTGGTGCCAGCTGCTACCCACACATGTTTACAAATCCAATGCTTGTGAGCCTTTATTTATAGAACCCATTCTCCCAATTTCTTCCTTTTGCTTCCGATGTGGGACGAGGATCACAAGTTAACAAAAATAACTCTTCTCAAGCCAACGCCATCAAACCAACATAAGAGGGAAAGTTTTTTCTTTATCAATGTCTGATTCTATGAAGCGCAAGATAACAAATCATTTGCAGGTGAATCAATTCATTTCTTTGGTTTACTAGATTCGTTTCCAATTGAATTGATTCATTTTACATAAAACTTTGTACATGTTTTCTAAATAAACCCCCTGTGAATCAATTCATTTATCTGGCCAAGACTTAGATTGTGAGCAACACTAGCACTGCACTTCTGCTTAATAGAATCAGACATTCATAATGGGAAATTGCCAATAATACTCACTCTTCTCCTCAATGTCCAAAACGAGATAACAATGGAAAAGATGACAAATTAATAAGCTAAGAAAATTTGAAAAGGGAGTGTGTTTGAAGAGAGGGGAAATTGGTAGAGTTTCAACGTCGAAGACACACAAAATAACGGTGAAATATATATAATTAATCCTTTTAGTTAATATTCAATCCTATGAAATATATAATAAATATTTTGTCTTAGTTTATAATTTATTATATCTAAAATTTATCACTTAATATTCCAAAATAATCAGTGTTTTTACCGGTTCACTAACCGGTCCGGTTCAAACAAGGTTGAATCATTGAACCTTGAACCAGTGCCTTCACCGGTTCAATGACCGGTCCGGTTTTCTAAACATTGCTGAAAATTCTTTTATTCTTGGGAGATATGCTTTCATGCTCTTTTAATTTTCAGGCTTTATTGATAATTGGTTATGCAACCTAGATAGTTATGAATTGAATGAATGATATCTTAAGTCTTGGTCTTTTACTTGTTAACTGCTTTTGTAATTTCGGTACTTCTGTAGCATATTCAATTTTTAACACCTTTCATTAAATTTTAAATTGTTATTTGTTTCATTGAGTACTTTTCTAAGTCTGTTTTGTAATACGAGTGAAGATTACTTTTTTTTTTTGGATAAATAGATAAGGGAAATTTACACCGACCTCCCTTAAAAGTGCATTTAAATAACAAAGTCACTCCCTCGATTTTCCCAAAGGATGCTCATCTACCTTCACATTGACCCTGTTTAACTATAGAAAAAAACAAAATCCTTGATAGTTATCGCTCACAATAGTGTCTCTTGTTTCCTTTTTGCCCAAAGAGCCCTGACTCTGTAACACACAGCTTCTTCTTTCATTCTCACCCACAAGCAAAACAATAGCTATCGCTCTTGGTTCTCTTGCTGACCGGTATGAGGTCATGTCTATTCTCCATTTGATTGGTTTCACTTTCATTGTTGAGTCATGTATTTTGACAGTATAAGTTATGTTTTCCTTCTTTCTTCGTTCTGCCTTTGATGTTTGTTGGAATCTTGGACGACATCTCTTCCTTGATAGTTATATGTTTTGTCACTAGTCGCCACTAGTTATATATTTGGAGTGAACAATATATCTAGCATCTGCAAGATGTTGGACAGCAGTACCTTATGCAGATATCCCATGTGCGTATATGGTTTTATATATTGATTTAGGTTTTAGATGCTTTATTCTCCAATATTTGCTTAGCTGGTTCTTAGTTCCATACTTCCATTATTCCGCAATATTGGTTAGTACAATATTGTTTTATTCTGCAATATTGTGTTCTAGTTGTTAATAATAATTCTGGTTACTTGATATGGGTTGTTAGTAAGTTGTCTATTGGTCAGCTGTTTTATACCGGCTATTATCATTTCACTAGTAGCCTAGTACCGTATTGATACTAATAACACAAACGAGGAAAGTTAGTGTTCGTTTGAAATTGAGTGTGAGTCTCTATTATTTAAACAGACCTAAGGTGTTAACTCACTATGAGATTGATCAATGTATGTGTTATACTATTTACTGGTCCCTCAGAAATAAACAATGGCTTTTTTATTGCAAGAACAAAATTCCAAGCTAGTTCTGTTGTTGTTATAGGCTGGAATATACAATTGACATAACCAAGGAAATTAGAGACTCTGGACTTTCACAGACTCCCATTGCAACCACAAACTTGGCAAAAGCCCCCTAGCTCTAGCTGCTTAGAATCACAAATAAAAATAAACTAACTAACAACTCTAACCAACAAACATTGGGTTAACTTGCGTTCTATCAGCATGTGTTCTATTCCCTTCCTTTCTGACATAACCTGCTTAATCACGAGCCTCCTCCTGGCGATACTTCCCCTTCCCAAAACATGTACCTTTCTCAAGGTGAGAAGTAGGAAAGGTTGCTTGCAATGAAGTCATCATTTCCCCAGAATTTTACGGTCCGGAAGAGCTTGTCATGTGATCAACATCTCAGTTTCATCCTTATCCTTATAATAATGCATGTCCAGTACATCCTGCGGTTAGGTCTGCTCCTCCTAGTTCTTAGATAAGATAGCTGGCAAAGGCTGAGGTTGTGCACTACCAGCGGCTGCCTTCTTCAAAAGGTAAACATGAGTAACCTCTGCTGGGTGCAGGCAGGAATAACTTAAATGCAACGCGTCCAACCCTTTCTACCACTTTATAAGGACCATAAAACTGTGGTCCCAATTTCTCATTCGTCTTTTTGGTTAGGGACCTCTCACCCTATGTGGCTGACTCTTAAAGTAAACGTAATCATCTATTGAAATTTGACCTCTCTTCTCTTGTCAGCCCGCACCTTCATATGTTCTTGAGCTATCGCTTATTAGTTCATTGACTATATGCATGCCTGGGAATAAGTATTTTAAATAGTGTCATAGAGCTCTCGAAAGAGGCCATTGTTTAGGATGAGCTGCGGAAAAGCATCTCATATATGTCTTTAGGCACCTACTCGCCATTTTCGTTTGAGGGTGATAGGTTATCCTATGCATTAGTTTTGTTTCTGTTAATGGGTGACATAGTGCAATAAAATGGGCATGTTTTCTGAGGCGAACCACCACCTGTCAGGACACCAACCTAACGGTCACTAGGAAAATAGGAATTTGACGCAATAAAGAATCGGAAAAGGAATGAAAAAGAGGATATGATTGATATGGTATGAATACAATTGGAGAGATAAGGCTCCCCCGCCCTCCGGCCTCACCCGGAAACCGGTCACGACTAAACTGATAGCAGACCTTTAGTAAAAAAGGTATACTATAGGAAGAAGGGGAATACAAATAGTAACTAGAGGGGTATTAATGTAATTACAGGGGGTAAACAGAATGTATAAATAGGCACTGTTGCATTTCAGTTAGTTAGCTTATCATTTGTAGACAGAAAACAGTTATAGTTCTCACTGGAACTTAAAACCAGTCGCACTCATGTATCATTGATTCATCACATTCAATAAAATTCCCCTTTTGAATCAGTTGATTCCTATCAACTGGTATCAAAGCGCGTTCGATTCTAGTGGAATTTCATGGTGCGCAAGAAGAACGATTCAACCACGATGGACCCAAGAATTGAACCACGATTCACATCTCGTTGTTGCTCCTTGTGTTGGGTGCTGCCACCATCCCAACACCTGTTCCCTCCACTTAGTATTCCTCATTCTTCCCCTAGGACCACCGCCCCCTTGAAAACTAGACTTGTCCTCAAGTCCGGGCGTAGTTACTTCTCTTACTCCCTTGAAGTTCATCTCTTTTAGTAAACCACGAGGAGCAAGATCGTGGAAAAAATTTGAAGCACGCATAAGTCCAATCCCATCAAAATTCATAATCTCATGTGAAGTAAGTCTAATGAAAAAATTAATGATGACGAAAGGAGCACTAAATGTGGTGCTTAATTCTCCTATTGTGGGAGGCAAATTTAACTGACCCATAAAAGATTGCCAAGGACGGGTAAAAGGCAAGTAGCTTTTTGAACTTCTACCATGTAATTGGGCCCCATGTGAAACCTCTTGTGCAAGCCTATGGTGGAGTTTGAAGGGTGTCCACATGCGCTCATATTTAAAACTAAAGAAAGAAGCTTGGGCTTGGCCCATTTTGCCATACCATTCGGTCAATGCTGAACTTTTGAGGGGGTGGCTCACATAATTTCTATTCTGAATATGCCCATTGCCATTCCATAGTCTTGGCCTAGATTGGAACCTAACCCGTATCGCATGTAGCAAAACATCGATGTCCCCCTCTCTGTCGTCGCTGCTAATGTCATGGGCCTCGACCCGCACCAACAACCTCGACCCACGGAGCAAAACCTTCCTCATGATTTCGACGGTGTCGGGCGACTTCAAGGAGGGCAGAGGCTCTGCCAAAACTAGTTGCATGTTCCTTATCTTCTCCTTGCTCACGTTCTTGCTTCCTCCTCGGCCAACGGGTTCGCTCCGTTCTAGCGGTTTGGGTGGGGGTTGTGGAATGATCCCCATGTCGTGCTTCTCTTTTCTCAGCCCTACGCATGGTCGCGTGTGACTCCTTCCTCTTGCGACCACATTGTTAACCTCTAAGATCTTGTTCTGACCAGCGTCGAACTTCATCACCACCCATGCTTCCGCTTCAACCTCTGATATTTGGTTCTTGGGCTTGGTTTTCTTTGATGTCTCTGTTGCGACGCCCGTACCCACTACTATCCCCTCTTGTTTTCTTGCGATGTTCATATGGGAGATTGTTCCCACCGTTGGTGGTTGTTCTTGTTCCTTCTCGACCCAAGAACGGGTTGTTTCAAGCTTTCCTTCGTTTTCTTCAATACCCACCTCTGGTGTCTTCTCCATTGTTCGCTTGTTGACAGACCCATCACCGTTGTTATTTGTTTCCCACTTCTTGCTGAGTTCTTGAATGGCTTTCAGAACTTTAGCAAAATGTGTTGCCAATTCGCTAGTCTTGACTTGAATTCTGTCATCAATCCGTTTCTCTAAGGCTGTAAGCTTCGCGTTCTCGCCTCGAGTCATGGTTGAGATCTGGCAGCGCTGGCTTCCTTCGAACAATTCGGCAGGTCGGACCAATTGTTAGGACACCAACCTAACAGTTACTAGGAAAATAGGAATTTGACGCAATAAAGAATCGGAAAAGGAATGAAAAAGGGGATATGAATGATATTGTATGAATACAATTGGAGAGATAAGGCTCCCCCGCCCTCCGGCCTCACCCGGTCACGACTAAACTTTAGATATGATCAAAGATACTCCACAAGGGGGGTGGAAGCCTTTATTTATAGGCTTCCAATACACGGGGGAATAGGAGGGAAAGGCCTAACAAATTAATAACTATCAACCAAGTATAACAAACTTTCCTAACAACCCAACAAACTACCATAACTTAACTAACTCACTTGGAACCCCCACTTATACAGGGACTAAGACCACCACGTAAGGCAACAGTTTCAATTTTATTCGCGTACTTCTCCCTTCATCCATCTCAAGCTCTGCCTTCGAACCACCCCCTCCCATACACTCTCCAGCACAGCTTGGGTCCTATCTACCATCTGTTGGGCCCATGCAACCTACTTTATCACAGCACCCCACCCCCGCCGCCCGCCGCCCCCCCCCCCCCCCCCCAAAATCAGTAAGCATGAGCTACTATTGGCAATAAAAGCCATCAAATTAATAGAATTCAAGATTCCAATAGGATTAACAAATAGTTAATAGAGTCAACTTGTTGTTTTGGCATGCTTTTAATGATATGGTTCTAACTGAAGTCAGAACCCTGATTTTATTTCTTGCTTTTGCAGTTGGTCCCAGCTATTAGAGGCCCTTCCGCTTCCAAATGTAAGGACAGAAAACTTTGAATTATTAAAGGGTTAACATATATGGTTATGCCAAGTTGCTTTTCCTAGTCATTATTAAGTTCACTTCTATACTAATTACTAACCTAAAACCTCATATCTTTGAGTTTTGTGATGCAGATTAAATGGATATGTCCAACTGCTCCTACTCGGCCAATCTCTATATTTGGTGGATTTCCTTCTACTGCTTGTAAGTTTGATTATTTTGTAGGCTCTGATTGTTGGCATCGACATTTAGCATTCATTCAAGGTTAACATATAATAAATTAACTGCAACTTTAATATCTCATAGGGTTTGATGTGGGAGAAATTTCTGAGGATGCTGCTGATGATCTAGAAGGTTTGGATGCATCAGCTGCACATGTTGCAAATTTGTTGTCTACAGAACCTGCAGACAGTAGGTTTTTTATATGAAATTTATTCTGACATATTTATGATTTTGATGTTTGATTTTCATAAAACTCAAATTTATTATTGTACACTAGCACTGTTTTCTCATATTCAAAGTCTTAAATTACTTATCAAATTAGGTTGGCCTGATCTCTTTGTTCAGACAATCAAACATGATGAACTTACATAGAGAAGATAGAATAGAATAACGAAATAAAAAGAACATAAGGACAGAACATTTTGCATCATTCTATTAGATAATTAAATGGAAACTTCTAGCTTCTGCCTCCCATGTTTGGGTTTCAAAGTTGTCCATCATGATCATCTCATCAGTATAGTACAGTTCTAAATCTGCAGAAAAATAATGCAAATTTGGTCCACATAACTTATTTTGATTATTTACAAGAAGCACATGGCTTATCATTTAATAATATATGTAAGTGGAAATGAATATACTTATATAATCTAATGATAATTTTTTTATATATGGTAAAACTTCTCAAAACCTTGCTACATTTATACATAACTTTGATACTATTTTGATGTTTGTGTTGCAGTTAAGCTTGGCGTTGGTGGGTTTAGCATGGGAGCAGCTACTGCCCTTTACTCAGCAACCTGCTTCACTGCTGGAAAATATGGAAATGGCAATCCTTATCCGGCCAACATAAGTGCAGCTGTTGGTTTAAGTGGTTGGCTTCCATGTGCAAAGTATGCCCTTCTAATTCAGTCACCACCTCCCTCAAACGATATATTTGTTCAATGAAATTGTTAAATTTTTGTTCTTGTCTAGGACCTTGAGTAACAAGTTACAAGGGATAGATGAAGCGACAAGGCGTGCTCAATCCTTTCCCATTTTGCTGTGTCATGGAAAAGGTAATAGTATCTATAAAGTTACATAAAAAGAATTGATATAGGAGATTTAGGTTAATTTTTGGTGACATGTGCTATTATTGTATGTAGGTGATGATGTGGTTCCGTATAAGTTTGGTGAGAAATCAACAAAGGCTTTTAGTTCAACTGGATTTCAGGATGTAACTTTTAAAGCTTATAATGGGTAATAAAAAAAGTCCCTCTAAATTTTTTGTTTCAAGTTTTATAAAATCCTTATCCCCTAATACTACAAGTTTCTACATATAACAGGCTTGGCCACTACACAATTCCAGAAGAGATGGATGAGGTTTGTGCTTGGCTAGCATCAAAATTGGGCCTTGAGGGGAGTTCTGCTTAGTTAGCAAGATTGGAAGCAAATTGCGAAAAAGGAATTATTTGCGGTTTTTGTCTACTATAAATTAATGTTGTCGCGAATTTGCTTAGGGATGATATATCATCCATATCTCAATTTGTAAACACTTTGAAGCATATTTACGACAGCATGCTATTGTAACAGAACTACTAGGTGGGTTCTTAGGCATGGCGAGCATATGTTGCTAATGTGTTCTGCCGGGGGAGGATTCTGCAATCACTCGCGTTACATTGAGCTGTGTCGCATGGGATAGTTTTGTCAATTAGCTAAATGTTAGAAGGATGTATTGGATTGGAAGTGACATTTTTTGAAGTTAACATTGTTTTCAATGTTGTATTTATGAATGGGCACTTTCTATTTTGGATCACTGATCACCTTACAGAATCCTCCCAAAACATTTGCAAAATGCCATAGCCTCACCCGGCTACAAAACTATCCCATGGCCACAGACTACTGATTTCTCCTTCGCAGTACCTCTGCCCTTGTCAGCCAGCATCCCGCTGCGCAATCGTCTAGCCATCATGGATCTTGAAAGAAGGGAATATGCAGCTAAAGCTTGCGGGGTTGCATGTGATTTGCAGTTGAAAAGAGGTGGAGTGTAACGATGTTGAAAGCAAGGTTCGAGTGGAAGGAATTAGAAGTAGTTTTGATGTTCATTCTCGACTCTTATATCTATTAATTGAATCCAAAAACATTCCAAAATCTACAATGGTTTGAAATAAAAAGATCCAATGGTGTACGCATATAGTGACTGCACTTAAAATTGACCGCAATGGGACTTGGAAATCTGTCTTGCATTTCATAATTAAAATCAATGAATCCGTTATTATTTTTCACACTATAGTTTTGATTTCTCCATTGTTTACATATGCTCCATTGTACATGATCGAAACAACACTAGAATTTTAATTTGGAGATTTTTCATATAATTCCACCAAAGAGACTGGCTTAAACATTTTTAAGAATCTTTCATATGTCCAACAGTTTACTATCTTGGATGTCATTTACATGTTCAGATCCCCAACAATCCCTCCAAAATAAGAAAAAACCTAGCACAACAAATACACTAAGCCCAATATACAATGACTGGTACACAAAAATCAATGCACAGTCCTTAGCACACAAAAAACCTTTAGGGTCGGTTTGGTTGAAGAGAAAGAGGGAAGAGAGAATCTTTTCTCTTTTCCCTCTTTCTATTGTTTGGTATGCTCTCCTCTCTTTCTCTCCTCACTTACTCTCTCTTTCCTCTTTCGCCTCAAACAAACACTTTTAGTGCAATAAAAAGTCATTCTCTCTTCTCTCTTTCTCTCTCGCTTCAACCAAACAATAGAAGATCATTCTCTCTTCTCTCATTCTCTCTTCACTTTCTCTTTCGCTCCAACCAAACAGACCCTTAGACACCAAGTGAGATTTGTGTTAGGTGGAATCATGTTTGCATCCAATTATGCAGTCAGCTCATATGGACCGTCTAATCAAGATCAACCGGTTTCTATGTTAACCGCAAAAAATCACATATTAAATAAAACTTAAAATACAAATCGTTCGATCAAAATTGGAAAGTCGGTATGCATCTAACCGTATGCAACGATTACTGTATCTAATCCAAACCCACCCAATGAACCAAGGAAAGCAAAAACCTTCCAAAAATTGAGAAATTTAGAACACAAGAGTCTCCAAATCAAGTGGACAACTAATCGAAGGTGGACCTAAAACACTTGGAAATCAATCAATCATTTAACTTGTTGTGTCTCTTTAATGAAAGAAACATCATCTGTGCTAGAAAAAGGTGACAAAAGACGCTTGTCTTGTTCATCATCTAATTCCATTGATGATCCACGAGGTGTTGCGGTTGAAAGAGATTCTGTAACATCATCTTCTGCAATCAAACAAACAAACATTCACAAAAATATATATAGTCAAGCAAAAGAAGTTTACATATGTTGTTGAGATAGAAAAACCAGTATGAACAGCACAACAACACAACAAGGATAAAAGTAAGGAACAAATTAAGAATATACGCATGCGCACCTGAACATCCATGGTATTCAGGTAGTTGTTTAACTGTAGTTACTTGAATAGCTTCAGGTAGTAGACAGCTGCATAAAGTACCTGAGATTTTCACCAAAAGGTAGGTAGCATTTAGGATTGATTATGCTCATTGTGTCGTGTCGGACACCGATACCGACTCTGAAATATTAATTATTTCTACATGTTTCTACGTGTCCGTGTCTGTGTCAGTGTTTCATAGTAGTTCAGAAGAATGGATTAAACCAAAAAAGTAAGGAATATAAGAAAATTTGCTTATATATATATATATATATATGAGATCTTGTGACATACATACATACCTATTTTAGCAAGTCGATTGACCCAAGCTGGGATCCGTTTCGAAGTCAATCTAAAGGAGAGATCATCGGTAAAATGATTGCAGTTCTTAGAAATAAGGTGATAGGTATCTCCATGATACTCACGAGCCATATTCTCAATAAATGTACGAATCTCAGAACGGTGGTGAATATTATTCTTCACTTCCCCCAAATTCACAGAACATCTGTATATAAATCCAGGACACTTCCTTGGTTCCACTTCAAATACTCCACTTGATGGGTAATCATGTGCTCCAAATCCATACTCCTTACCATGCACTATATATATATATAACAATGATCATATTATCAGTGGCGGAGCTAGAATAAAAATTTCGGGTGGGCCGCTAATGAAAGATGCATGAAAACTCAAAAACGCAAAAACAGTTGTGCAGAAACGCAAATACAATTAAAATAGATAAATATAAATTGATATTATTTACAAACAAAATTAAATGACTAAAAATGTAAATTTGATTTCACATAGAAACTCAATTGAAGTTGTTTATAAAAAGTAATTTTAAATTTAAAATGTTGATGATATTTTTTTCGAAAATTATCAACCATTTATTCATAACTTTTAATTCTAATATGAGAGACGTGATACAATTTCTACTTCAAAATATATATATAAATACCATACATCTATTATATATAGTTAATTAGTTAGTTACATATCACCTATATATCGAGTAAAATAAATAATGGTATATTTTGCTTCTATATGATATATATATATATATATATATATATATATATATATATATATATTGACATTAAAATCAAAACATCAAAGAAAACTTCAGCATAATGGTACTGTGTGCTTCAAGTATTCTCTAGGTCTTCGGTTCGAATCCCAGATTTTATTTTTAACTGAGTCTAAAAATATGGGTATATTAGTAATTTCACATGATTTTTTTGGGTGGGCCATGGCCCACCTGGGCCCTAATGTAGCTCCGCCACTGCATATTATTAACATCGATCATGCACGATATCATATGAAAAATGTGTAATTAGGGTTTCTAATTGAAACCATTAACAAACTTTTCTACGAAAAACATGCATGCATGCATGCTCCTACAGATCAAAGAGACATATAAAAAAATGTAAAAGAGAGAAACTGAAAATGATGGATGAACAAAACAAATAAATAAAACGAACCTTCAATGCCGGAGTGAAAGATTCCAAATCCAAACCAATAAAAATAATTGTTGAGAGGTGTAAGATCGTAAACATTCAACACCACATTATGGGTGGTGCTTTTTTGATTATTATTGTCGTTGCCTTTTGCAGATTCTGAGGTAGAATTGGAGCTTCTGTTATTTGTCTCCATTTTTGATGGATCTATCCAACTCTACCTCTATCAAATTCCTGGGACAAAGCAAAGACAACCTTGTAAATCTCCAAAAACACTACCAATTAATTTAATTTAAATTCTTATATTACATTATTTCACTCAACCTTAATGTTTGAATGAGAAACCCGAATTATGCTCTCTGCAATTCATTCCCCCTTTCTTTTTTACAATAATAGTGTAATTTACTTTTTTTATGTGTATAAGAGTTTTACACTATCTACCAATTACAAGTTGACACGCCATTAAAAAGAAGTTAGTCAATAGGCGACCACCTTATATCTCAATCGTTACATAAATTTTTATTGGTTGTGCTTGTAAAAAAGTTTACACCCATAGTGAATAGTAATTAAACTCTTTTTTAACTACAAAGTTAGTCTAAGTTTTGTAAAAATTAGCTTTTAGGGAAGTTGTACATCTCGAGTACTACTTAATTTTGCTACTCATATTTTTTTTTTGAAGCAAACACACTTAAGCCATTTCATTCATTAAAATTGTTGAAATACAATGAGGAATAGTCTCATGCACTTGGTGACTAGCAAAACATTGGGTTGCTCTAGCTAGGCTATGAGTCACACAATTGGCTTGTCTCCGAATATAACTGATGGAGCAATTGTTAAATTATGAAGTAAACGTTTACAATCGGAAATAATCGAACTAAACTCAAGCATAGATGTGTTACCACCTCTAATAGCATCCACTACACTCTTGCAATCAAGTTCCAAATCAACACCATTAAAATTGAGCTGCGCCAACCATTTGAGAGCCTCCAAAAGCGCGACGGCTTCCACTTCTGCTAGAGGCAAACAGCCATCAAACCAGCCCGTTTTAGCACCAATAAATCTACCCTCATGGTCACGAATACAAATACCAAAGCCACGTCTTGTTTGTTGTTTGAACAAAGCACCATCGATGTTGCATTTGAGGCGCCCAACACTCAGTTTCAACCAATGAGCAGTGGCCCGAGTCACATTCTGCTGTTGAACTTGCAGCGTATTCTGGCCAGAATTCTAGTGGCTACACCAGTCAATAATCACGCTGCGAGCGTCGCAAAAAGCCCCCGGAATTTGTCTTTCGTTGGAGTTCCACACCTTGTCATTTTCCTCTGCTTCCAAATGCACCAAATACCTGCTGCAAAATCAGATTTTGAGTTGCTGTCAAGAGTTTCCAACAACTTGAAAAACATTTCAGCAATGCCTTCAACGATCTCATACAAGCCATCAATAACAGACCATAAACCAGCATATTGCCAAACCTGTTGCGCGCTTGGGCAGCCAAAAAATATATGCCAATCATTCTCAAACACTTCATTACACATAGGACATAGGGGTGAGCAATTTACCCGTTTCGTGAGGAGTCTTTCTCGTGAGGATAAACACCCACGAACTATACGCCAAATTAAAATCTTCAATTTATTTGGCACCTTGAGATTCCAAATGGCAGACCAATTACCTTCAACACGGAGATGGGAGTTATCAACTAGATGCTCCCTAGCAAAGTAATATCCGGATTTCACCGAATAAGCTCCGTTTCTACTTAGATTCCAAACCACCCTATCATCACCAAGTACTGCAATCCGTGGCATACTAAGAATGGCGCGGGCATCCCCTTCACTAAAGGTGTCTTTAATAAGGCTTTCCTTCCAAGCATTTGTGTGACTATCAACTAGATCAGAGACAAAAGATAAGTTATGAGTTGAGCGCATACCCGAAGTGACAAAAGGGTGATGATTACTACGAAGCCATGGATCGTCCCAAATTCGAACATTAGAGCCGTCTCCAACTTTCCATCTCAATCCTCCACTAACAATAGCCCGTGAAGGGCAGATGCTACGCCAAACAAAACTTGGGTTGTGGCCAATAGATGCCCCCAAGAAATCCCCTCTAGGGAAATATTTAGCTTTGAAGACTTTTGATATTATAGCATCTGGGTTAGTAAGAATTTTCCAACCTTGCTTCCATAGCATCGCCAAATTGAAAGTGTGGAAATGGCGAAAGCCCATACCTCCATGCTCCTTTCTCATAGAAAGCTTGTCCCACCTCAACCAATTAATACCTCTTCCTTGTGCGCTATTAGAACTCCACCAAAAAGGGTTTATCATACGCTCCATTTCCTCCCCTAGAGAATTGGGGATAAGAAAGGTGCTTATACAATAAGTGGGGATGACTTGGGCCACTGATTTCACTAGAACTTCTCTCCCTGCCTTTGATAAATGTTTGCCTGACCAACCTTGAATTTTGCTCCACACTCTGTCTCGATGATAGTTGAATATAGCCTTCTTCTTTCTCCCCACCATAGAAGGAAGACCCAAATACTTTCCGGTACCAAGGCAATCTATCACGCCTAGCAAGTTAGAGACCATAGAACGGGTGTCAACTGAGGTATTCTTGCTAAAATATTTCAGACTTTTTGTTTGTTGATAGCTTGGCCCGATGCTAATTCATAAGTAGCCAGAATATTGTTCATCACTCTACATTCTTTTTCATTGGCCCCTTGCTCGAGCCAAGCTAAGCTCGCATGGTAGACTTCATCTCCACATAGATGCCAAAAACGTTCATAGAAGGAAGGATTTAGACCATCCGGACCTGACGCTTTGTCCTTATGCATTTGTTGGAGAGCTTGACCGAATTCCTCCTTAGAGAAATCTTGAAGCAGCACTTCATTATCTTCAAAAGATAGAATGGTAGGTATCGCGTCAATAACCGGGGGAGAGAGAGGGATTATCAGCCTGAAATAGATTCTCAAAATAACTCTTTGCGGTGGTTGCAATATCCTCTTGGCTAGTTGCCTGAGTTCCATCATCCCGGTCCAACAAACGGATCTCATTTTTGCGTTTTCTAGCCGAAGCTACGGCATGGAAGAAACGCGAGTTACGATCACCATCTTTTAACCACAGAACCTTTGGTCGTTGTCTCCAAAAGGCTTCTTTTTGCGCTAACAATCGAGAGAGCTTTTGATTCACATCATTATACCTTACGATAGCATCATGAGAGTCTTCATTCCGGAGGGCCTCTAACTCTTTCTTGTATCGCTCAATATCCCCACGAAAACGAAGTCTAAGAGATCTACCCCACACGTTCATCTCCTCGGTGCAAACCTTCAATCTATTGATAAGATCTGAGCCCACACCAACACCCCAACCTCTTTCCACCACTTCTTCAAGACCATCTTCTTCCAACCAAGAGTTCTCAAACTTGAAAGCTCTCCTTCTTCTTCTACGCCCATCACCAAAGAGAAGAAGCAATAAAGGACTATGATCGGACCGATCTATAACAGTGTTGCACAACCGGTAATTTGGAAAAGAGTGGAACCAATCATGAGTAGCCATGGCCCTATCAAGCTTACGTTCTTTAAAATCCTCCGTGCCCCTCCCTTTACTCCAAGTAAATTGATGTCCCTCCAATAACAAATCAGTCAATTGACAATCCGTCACCGCTTCACGGAAACAACGAATCTTCCAAAGAGGGTGATCGCAGCGCCCCATTTGAGAGTAAATCATTGAAGTCGCCAATGATACACCAGGGGAGAGAGGTATCCGTGGCAAGAGTTCGCATAATATCCCAAGACTCTCTTCTTCTTTCTGTTTCAGGACAGCCATAAAAACAAGTAAGTCTCCAAACAGGACGATCAATGAGAGAGACCTTAATATTAATGAAGTGTTGGGAATAATTAATAATCTCACAATCAAACGGTTGCTTCCACAAAATGGCAAGCCCCCCGCTTCTACCAATACTACTCACCGCAAAAGAAGAGTCATACCTAATCAGACTCGAATAGCTTCAATTTTACTAGCTCGTACCAATGTTTCACACAAGAAAATGACATCCGGTTGGTACGTCCGGACGAGGTCACGCAAAGACAGAACTGCGCTTGAGTTGCCCAGGCCCCGGCAGTTCCAACTGAGAATACTCATTGATCCTGGCAGGCCTGCTTGCCAGGTCCTATCGTTAAAAAGGATTAATTTTGACATTGTTGGTAGAATTACTTGTAGCATCCATGCAAGCTTGTTCCTCTTTCCTACGTCTCTTCTTATCAATTTCAGTGACATCCTCCACTATTCCTTCCCTCTCCTTCATTATTTGATTAGGTGAAAAAACTGACTCACCCCCATCATTATTGCAAGCTGTAGTCGTATTATTGGCACCTTTAAAGAGCTGACATGGATTTTTAAAAATGTCAACAACATTCTGCGGGATTAAAGCACCTTCCATAACTGAATTTGGAGCATTAAAAGAGTTATAATTGGACGGTTGTGACCATTGATTGCGCCACAAATTTCGCCCCCATTAACTCCTCCAGCCACCGTCTCCTCCCTCAACCGACGCGCTCCACCACCACCGGCGTTGAATCTGGTCTCTGCACAGAGGTCAGGTCCCCACCCACGTTCACCGGAGTCTGCGTTCAGCGTCAACAACAACGGACAGAAATCATCATTATGGCCCAGCAAGCCACATAAGTAGCAAAAATGTCCCAGTTTCTGATAAATGGTTTGCAGATGTCAATGAGAATTCTGAGGCGCATGAATGACCTCCATGAACCAGAGGTGTTCTTGGAATCGTACTCTAGTAGCTCTCCCATACAATTAGTCAAGCTCCTTCCAACAGCTTCTGACATAAAACCAGGTGGTAGATCGTGAACTTGAACCCAAAACGGCACCGCAAAGAGGGGCAACTGATTAGGCAACACACCTTCTTGCATAGAACTCAGTATGAGGAGATGTTTATCGAAAGACCAAGGGCCACCCTTCAACACTCGTTGCACATCAACATGGTGGTAAAATTGAAACATGTATAGACCCATCTCTAGTTCTCTGATCATTATACCTCTGAGGGGACGCTATATGCCAGCCATTCTATCTCTCATTACTTGAAACCTGATGGGCCTATCAGTAAGAAAACGGCCAACTAAACATAAGGACAGATCTTCGACTGCACCATCACCTTCCTCCTCCGAAAGTGGAACCACCACATCGGATTCTTCAACGACGATAGTCATACATTCCATCTCATGCGTTGGGAGAGCCATGAATGGAAAAACGAGGGGCAGGGATCAAAGACATTGCCTGCCAAAGAGAATATAGTTGTTGGAAAACAAATAAAACCACTAGGGCAAGACTGTTCACAGAGGAGAAATAACCACTTAGGGTAAAAACAAAGATTCCTTTAGGTTAGACAAACATGGTTTCTATTCAGTACACCGGCTCTGCGTCAAAATTTATTTCGTTCAGAGCATCGTTACTGCATCAAAAATCAGTTTGCACGGATAGAAGGAGCCTTTTTAGTCAAAATTTCTTTCGTTCAATGAGTGACTGTCAAGAACTACAAACCCAATAACGTTTACGTTAGAGGCAAAAGTTCGAACATTGGTTTTGCTCGAAACCAGAACTATGGTTTCAAAAACCAAGCTATGGAAAGGACCCAAATAAGAAGGGGTCGAAGGTTTGGTAAAACTTCTTAGGCTTATGGTGATAGTAAGAAATTGGTCAAATATAATGATGAGGACGACCTCATGACAGATGTGCTTTCCGGTTTCGATGATGATTTGCATGATATTTGTGGAGTGGTCTCGGTCTTACCTACAGATTATGCTGAGAAAGTAATGGGAATTGAAGAACTCAAAGGCTGCTTCGAAAAGATAGATGAATTTGAAGGAAAAGCTCCCGTTCTAGTAGGATGCATGCCAACAGCTTCAGTACTCCCAAGGGAAGAACCACAAGCCTGAAATGCTGCAATTTTCGAACCACCAACTGATTGTATAAAGACTCACCTCAAACCCTTGTTCATTCAGATACGGATTGATGGGTTCATGCTGGTTAATAAGGTGCTCATTGATGGTGGAACAACAATTAATTTAATGCCTGAAGGAGTCATGGAGAGGCTTAGAAAGACTAATGAAGACTTGATCCCTAATAATCTGCTGATTACGGATTTCAATAGAAAGAGTTCTAAGTCTAAATGTATATTGCTCTGAACATTCAAGTGGTATCTATTTCTCGATACACTATGTTTGTCGTGGTTCCTTCCACTTCCAATTTTAATTTATTGTTGGGAAGAGAATGAATTCATGTTGTGGGGCAGCACCTTCCACTCTACATCAAAATATGTTTATATGGAATGATCTCGATGAATGTCAAAATATCGAAGTCAATCCAACTTCTTTCAATACTCCTGATGCAAAGGTGTTCAACAATGATAAGATTTTGGTGGTTGTGCATTCAAAATCGAGCAAAGGTTTGATCTCAAAAGACAAGCTAATGAGTTGAACCGTTGACTATGGTTCTTAAACCACATGTTGGTTTCGAATAGAGCCATCAAAACATTGGCCAAGGTCGTGACACAGCTGAATGGGAATTAGTATGATGGACTCGAGCTTCATCGCTTGAACTTTGGCCTATAAGAGCAGCTTTTGAGGCTGAATGTGTGATTACCAGTTTCAAAAGTGAACCACTCGAAGACACTAATGGAACTGATCAAATAGAAGATGCTGCAAAAGAAGTTTCCAATACAAGTTCAGTTGAGGAACCTCAGGTAAATACTCAAACCTCTACTACAATAAGTAATAATAGCTTGTTTGAAATTATTGTTGTGCCAAGGGCAAACATTCCTTGTTTTGAATGATAACAAATTACAAGTTACTGATAATTTACTTGAGGTAAAGCGCAGGAAAAATATAAGAGCGCAGGGTGTTGAACAAGAGAGCTTCGGAAGCTGACTCAAAGTTGTAGAAGCTCGGACGAAAAGCTGCTCAAGCATTGAAGACTTATATCACGAAAAGCTGCTCAAGCATTGAAGACTTATATCGCTTTGCGTAGGACTCATGTAAGATCGTATTACCCAAGTCTTATAACATTCGTAGTTGAGAGATGATGATTAAAAATAAAATTGTTTTAAAAAGAATTTGTTTTTGAAGTAAAGAATCGATTCTTGATTTGGTACATAAAGCTAGAAATCGATTCCCACTTATTTTTAAAGCCAATAATCGATTTCTCTCTTGCCTTGGAAGCAAGAAATCGATTTCCCTCTTCCCTTTTAAGCCAACAATCGATTTCCCACTTCTATATTGGTTTTGAAAGAACTTGTTTTGGAAAGAAAACAATCGATTGATGACTTTGTGTTTTAAAAGCATAAAATCGATTTCTTGCTTGTTATTTCAAAGATGAAAATCGATTCATGGCTTGTAAGTCACAAGCTGAAAATCGATTTATGGCTTGTAAGTTACAAGCTAGAAATCGATTCATGGCTTGTAAGTTACAAGCTAGAAATCGATTTATGGCCTATTTTTTTAAAGAGAACAATCGATTCATCTCTTGTAAGTTCAAAGAAGTAAATCGCTTCCTTGCCTATTTTTGGAAAACAACTTTCAACGGTCATATTTTCTTAAGTGATATAAATAGAAAAGCAAGGGTTTTCACGACACACAAAGAGAGAGAAAACGAAAAACATTTCACAGAGCCGCAAAACTTGAAACAACGTGAAACCAAAACTTGAGAACGATCCCTTTCAATATCTGATCATCTTCTTCGGTTCTCAATCAAATTTCTAGGGTTTTCATCATCATATCATCTCTCTCAACTCTTATGGTTATTTTGCTTGATTAATCGATCATAGTTTCAATTGTATTCATCTTATCACTTGGCGTTTGGTATTGTTGTGAAATCCTGGGAAGGTGTTTCTTGGGTGGTTCGATCGGGGAGATTGGATCGTAGAAATCCTAAGCGGGGAGCTCGGGTTCTCAATTGGGGAAATTGAGAGGTTTTGTTGTTGCTGTAAAGTGGCGTGAGTTGTAAGACTTTGAAGAAGCATCTTCACCATTATAGTGTTATTTTCCCAAAGTCCAAAGGTTGGAAAGCCGGAGGCCGAGGAGTAGGATTTCAATCCGAACCTCGAAAAATCGCGGTGTTCTTCTTTCCCTTATCTCTTTACTTATTTATGCCCCATTATTCTTGTTCTTGTTATTATTGTTTGGTTTTCTATTATAGCGTTAACTGTTGAATTGTTATTATAACTATCTAAATTGAAATTACTGTTGAATTGTTATTACAACTATTGAAATTGATATTTTTGTTAGTTGTTTTGATTTGCACTATTAGTATACTCATTGTTACTGTGCTGCAATCTCTATATTACAGTTAAGTGGATTTTGTGTTACTGTAAAATTCATCATTGTTGCTATATCTCTATAATAGCTTGCGCAAATTGCTAGCATATAAACCTTTTCCGCATTTGTTTTTTAAACTAGCATTAAACAACTTTGAAAACACAAAAAAGAATGATTTTTAGCCTATAACCTTATTCACCCCCCCCTCTAAGGTTATCGTTTAGTCCAACAATTGGTATCAAAGCAGGTAACTGCATATAGAGCTTAACATCTCGCATTTTTCTGATCATGGGGTCTTTTATTAAAGAGGGGATGTCTTTTAATAGGCCACCTTTGTTTGATGGAACTAATTACGACTACTGGAGTAGTCGAATGAAATGTCATGTGCAGGCTATAGATTTCACGTTGTGGAGAATCATTATAGATGGACCGCTCACACCGATGAAGATCAAAATTACAAAACCAGGTGATACTGCTGCTGGTGATTCTACAAAAACTCAAGCAACTGGTAAAGCTGAAGAAGTACCTGTTGAGGACATCTATACTATTGACTTGAGCGAGTTAAGAAAGTCCGAACTTGACAAGATCTCTCTGAATGCCAAAGCTATGAATATTCTACATCTAGCACTTTGTGAAGAAGAGTATGGAAGGGTAAAAGGTTGTCAGACTGCAAAAGAAATCTGGGATTGTCTAGAAGCAACTCATGTAGGTACAAGTCAAGTGAAAGACACCAAAATCAGAGTTCTCACTTCTGAGTATGAAGCTTTCAAGATGAAGGAAGGTGAAACTGTCGCTGCTATGCATCAAAGGTTGAATTTGATTGTAAACAACTTGAGAGCACTTGGGAAAAAGTATTCTACAAAGGACCTGAATGGGAAGATACTTGCTTCGTTAACTGGTGAATTTTTTCCTAAGACTTGTGCTATCACTGAAGCCAAGGATATTGGTACTTTGCCTACCGAAGACTTGATTGGGTCACTACTAGCTTTTGAGGTGGTTTTGGGTGCTAAGAAAACTCAAGAAAAAGAAGCGGTAAAAGAAAAGAGGTCTCTTGCTCTTGCAGCTGCGAAAAATTCTAAAACGGGAAAGAAAGTGGTTGAATCTGATGAAGAATCTGATGAAGAAGACATGGTTATGCTTGCCAAAAAATTCAAAAATTTCATGAGGTTCAACAAGTTAAGGAAAGGTGATTTTTCTAAGAAGCCCGGGTATTACAAAGGAGACAGTCAAGAGAAAGGAGACGACCAACCAAGATGTTTTGGATGCAACAAACCGGGTCACCTTAAAGTAAATTGTCCAAAGCTAAAGAACAAATACCCAAAGAAGAAAGCAATGAAGGCTACATGGGATGACACCGAAACTGAAGGTGAAACGGAAGATGAAGAGGAAGTTGCAAATGTCGTTGGTCTTACAGCAGATTATTCTCCGAATGATACATGGGACAATCTAAGCAGTGACAGTGAAATAGATGAAGAAGTGACTGCTTCAAAGCTTGCTTGTCTCATGGCCAGTGACGCAACTAAGGTAACAAATTCTAACCATTCTTTTTCAAATTTCGATGATTCTTGTGATGATGAAAGCAGTTGTCAAGATTTGAATGAAGCTTTTGAAGCTCTTTATTATAAACATGAAAATCTTTTGATAAAATCTAAGAATCTGAAAAAGAGCAACAAAAGCATGACTACTCAAATCAAGACTCTTGAGAATGAAGTAGCTAAGTTGAAAAATGAGCTACAAAATGCTAAACCTTTCAACCTTGAATTTCTTGAGCTTAAACAAATTTTTGAAAAAATTAAGGCTGAAAATGAAAATTTAAAAGAGTCTTTAAAAAGGTTTGAGGTTGGTGAAAATACCTTAACCAAGTTACTACACTCTCAACATGAATATGCTGATAGAAGAGGTATTGGTTATAAAGGTAATTCCAGCCTCTCTAATTTAAAGAAAAAGGATTTGGTATTTGTAGCTGCTTCTTCAAGTAATAAAACACCTACCTCTTTCTCTTGCACTTATTGTCAAAAAGGAAATCATAATTCTCTTAGATGCCCTATTCGTAGATTATGTGAGCTTGGTACTCTTATACCTGCTTGCAAGAAACCAAGGTGGATTGTGAAAACAAACCCCCTGAGAACTAACCCCCATGGACCCAACAAAGTTTGGGTACCTCGTACTAGCTTTTGATGTTATTTTCGCAGGTATGTCAGTCATCCAAAAAGAAAAATGTGTGGATGGTTGACAGTGGATGTTCAAGGCATATGACTGGTGATGCTTCACTCTTCTTGAAATTGAGTAACAAAGCTAGTGGATCTGTGAAGTTTGCCAACAATGAAACTGCTCGAGTTATAGGTAAAGGTTGTGTGGGTAAGGAAAACACAATCAAAATTAAAAATGCTTTACTGGTTGATGGTGTGAAATTTAATTTATTGAGCGTAAGTCAACTATGTGATAATGACTTTGATGTGTATTTCTCAAAAAATAAATGTGTTATTGTTCATGAAGCTTCAAATTTTCACATTGTCGGTTTTCGTGAAAACAATGTTTATTATGTTGATTTTGACACTGTTAGTGATGATATTGTATGCATGCCTTCTCTACTTGATGATGTGAATTTGTGGCATAGACGCTTAGGACATGCGAGTATGGAACTTCTATCTAAATTATGTGCAAATGAACATGTTAGAGGCTTACCCAAGCTTAAATATGAAAAAGGACAGTTATGTGATGCATGTCAATTGGGTAAGATGCATAAAACTTCTTTCAAATCTAAACCAGTTATTTCTACCAAAAATGTGCTTGAATTGTTACATCTTGATTTATTTGGAGAAATTGATGTTGTAAGTCTAGGAGGAGCCAAATATGTTTTTGTAATTGTTGATGATTATTCTAGATACACTTGGGCTATTTTACTTGCTAAAAAAGGTGATGCTTTTAACGAGTTTGCTAAGTTGTGCAGAAAATTACAGAATGAGAAAAACTTAGCTATCAAGGAGATTAGAAGTGATCATGGAGGAGAGTTCGAAAACTCTTCATTCAAAACTTGGTGTGAAAAGTATGGAATTCATCACAACTTTTCAGCCCCAAGGACTCCTCAACAAAACGGCGTGGTGGAAAGGAAAAATAGGACCATACAAGAGATGTGTAGAACAATGCTAAATGAGCATAACCTTCCTAAGTACTTTTGGGGACACGCTGTTGATACAGCTTGCCACGTGCTAAATCGGGTGTATCTAAGGCCATCGCTTAACAAGACGCCATATGAGCTGTGGAATGGTAGAGCTCCAAACATTTCATACTTCAAAGTTTTTGGAAGTAAGTGCTATATTTTAAATACAAAGGATAAATTGGGTAAATTTGATGCTAAATCAACTGAAGGTATTTTTATGGGTTATTCAAGTCATAGTAGAGCATATATTGTTTATAATAAAATTGATAAATGCATGCAAGAGTCAATACATGTTTCTTTTGATGAGACTAACCCTCTTGCAAAGAAAGTTGATGATGAGGATGAGTTTGTTGAAGTGATCAAAAGCAGAATGCTTGAACCAAATAATGAAAGTGACAAAGAAAAGGAGGTGCAAGCAGAACCTCAAGAAATAGTTGAAATGGAACGAGAGCCCCAAGACACTGATGATCATCTCCATGGAAGAACACATGATGATGTGCCCAAGACATGGAAATCAGTTCGAGATCATCCCATGGAGCAAATTATTGGTAGTCCATCAAAGGGGGTAACAACTCGTTCTTCTCTTAATCTTTTATGCTTTCATAGTGCTTTTGTCTCTCAAATAGTTCCTAGTAACATAAAAGAGGCTCTAGGTGATCCAGAATGGGTTGTGTCAATGCAAAAAGAACTTGAACAATTTAAACGAAACAAAGTTTGGCATTTAGTTGAAAAACCTGTTGATAGAACTATCATAGGGACTAAATGGGTTTTTCGCAACAAACTTGATGAAAATGGTATTATTTTATTAAACAAAAGTCGTTTAGTTGTTCAAGGTTATAATCAAATTGAAGGGGTGGATTTTGAAGAAACTTTTGCTCCAGTGGCCAGGTTGGAATCCATTCGTATAATACTAGCCTTTGCTAGTCACATGGATTTCAAGCTACACCAAATGGATGTCAAAAGTGCCTTCCTCAATGGATTTTTAGAAGAGGAAGTATATGTAAAACAACCCCCTGGTTTTGAAGATTTTGAAAATCCAAATTATGTTTTTAAACTTGACAAAGCCCTTTATGGATTAAAACAAGCCCCTAGAGCTTGGTATGAGAGACTAAGCAAACATTTAATTGCAAACGGTTTCAAAAAGGGTAAGATTGATTCTACCTTATTCCTTAAAACCAAAGGCAAACATCTTATTGTAGTTCAAATTTATGTCGATGATATTATTTTTGGGTCTACTAATGATGATTTGTGCAAGGAGTTTTCTGACATGATGACTAGTGAATTTGAAATGAGCATGATGGGGGAGTTGAACTTCTTTTTGGGACTTCAAGTGAAACAAATGAAAGATGGAATATTCATCAGTCAAACTAAGTTCTCAAAGGAGTTACTAAAGAAATTTGGCATGAGTGATGCAAAGGTGATTGGTACTCCAATGGCGACTGCAACAAAATTGGACAAGGATGAACAAGGTAAACCAGTTAATGAAACTATGTATCGAGGTATGATCGGTAGTCTCTTATATTTAACTGCATCTCGACCCGATATTATGTTTGCTGTGTGCTTGTGTGCTCGATTTCAAGCATGTCCAAAAGAATCACATTTAAAAGCTGTAAAACGGATTCTTAGATATGTTAAGGGAACCACAGACTTCGGATTGTGGTACCCGAAATCGAGTCACTTTGATTTGGTCGGTTTTTCTGATGCTGATTTTGCTGGTTGTACCTTAGATAGAAAAAGTACTAGTGGAACCTGCCATTTTCTAGGCCCTTGTTTGACTTCCTGGTCTAGTAAGAAACAGAACAGTGTTGCTTTGTCCACCGCTGAAGCCGAATACGTGGCGGTTGGAAATTGCGTCGCACAAGTTTTGTGGATGAAACAGACTTTGGAAGATTTTGGTTTGTTATATGAAAATGTGCCTGTCTTATGTGATAACACTAGTGCTATCAATATTGCAAAGAATCCCATCCAACACTCTAGAACTAAGCACATAGAAATAAGACATCATTTTATTAGAGATCATGTTTCTAGGGGGAGCATAGAATTAAAATTTGTAGGCACCAATGACCAACTAGCTGACATATTCACGAAACCTCTAGCCGAAGCTCAATTTTGTAAAATCCGGAGAGAGCTAGGTATGCTTGATTTTTCCAGTTTGTGATTACGCGATTATGTGCTATGTGATTCCCTCCTTTTTGATGAAAACAAAGGGGGAGAAATAACTGCTATATAATTGTTTTCTGCTATGTATGTTTATTTTTATAATTTTTTTTGCTTACGCTTAGGAGGAGCATATGCTAATGTTTCGTGTTTATCGCCTCCCTATGCTAAGGTAATTTGTTATCATCAAAAAGGGGGAGTTTGTTGTGCCAAGGGCAAACATTCCTTGTTTTGAATGATAACAAATTACAAGTTACTGATAATTTACTTGAGGTAAAGCGCAGGAAAAATATAAGAGCGCAGGGTGTTGAACAAGAGAGCTTCGGAAGCTGACTCAAAGTTGTAGAAGCTCGGACGAAAAGCTGCTCAAGCATTGAAGACTTATATCACGAAAAGCTGCTCAAGCATTGAAGACTTATATCGCTTTGCGTAGGACTCATGTAAGATCGTATTACCCAAGTCTTATAACATTCGTAGTTGAGAGATGATGATTAAAAATAAAATTGTTTTAAAAAGAATTTGTTTTTGAAGTAAAGAATCGATTCTTGATTTGGTACATAAAGCTAGAAATCGATTCCCACTTATTTTTAAAGCCAATAATCGATTTCTCTCTTGCCTTGGAAGCAAGAAATCGATTTCCCTCTTCCCTTTTAAGCCAACAATCGATTTCCCACTTCTATATTGGTTTTGAAAGAACTTGTTTTGGAAAGAAAACAATCGATTGATGACTTTGTGTTTTAAAAGCATAAAATCGATTTCTTGCTTGTTATTTCAAAGATGAAAATCGATTCATGGCTTGTAAGTCACAAGCTGAAAATCGATTTATGGCTTGTAAGTTACAAGCTAGAAATCGATTCATGGCTTGTAAGTTACAAGCTAGAAATCGATTTATGGCCTATTTTTTTAAAGAGAACAATCGATTCATCTCTTGTAAGTTCAAAGAAGTAAATCGCTTCCTTGCCTATTTTTGGAAAACAACTTTCAACGGTCATATTTTCTTAAGTGATATAAATAGAAAAGCAAGGGTTTTCACGACACACAAAGAGAGAGAAAACGAAAAACATTTCACAGAGCCGCAAAACTTGAAACAACGTGAAACCAAAACTTGAGAACGATCCCTTTCAATATCTGATCATCTTCTTCGGTTCTCAATCAAATTTCTAGGGTTTTCATCATCATATCATCTCTCTCAACTCTTATGGTTATTTTGCTTGATTAATCGATCATAGTTTCAATTGTATTCATCTTATCACTTGGCGTTTGGTATTGTTGTGAAATCCTGGGAAGGTGTTTCTTGGGTGGTTCGATCGGGGAGATTGGATCGTAGAAATCCTAAGCGGGGAGCTCGGGTTCTCAATTGGGGAAATTGAGAGGTTTTGTTGTTGCTGTAAAGTGGCGTGAGTTGTAAGACTTTGAAGAAGCATCTTCACCATTATAGTGTTATTTTCCCAAAGTCCAAAGGTTGGAAAGCCGGAGGCCGAGGAGTAGGATTTCAATCCGAACCTCGAAAAATCGCGGTGTTCTTCTTTCCCTTATCTCTTTACTTATTTATGCCCCATTATTCTTGTTCTTGTTATTATTGTTTGGTTTTCTATTATAGCGTTAACTGTTGAATTGTTATTATAACTATCTAAATTGAAATTACTGTTGAATTGTTATTACAACTATTGAAATTGATATTTTTGTTAGTTGTTTTGATTTGCACTATTAGTATACTCATTGTTACTGTGCTGCAATCTCTATATTACAGTTAAGTGGATTTTGTGTTACTGTAAAATTCATCATTGTTGCTATATCTCTATAATAGCTTGCGCAAATTGCTAGCATATAAACCTTTTCCGCATTTGTTTTTTAAACTAGCATTAAACAACTTTGAAAACACAAAAAAGAATGATTTTTAGCCTATAACCTTATTCACCCCCCCCCCCCCCCTCTAAGGTTATCGTTTAGTCCAACAATTATGACCAATGCAGAAAAAGAAGGAGTTTCGAAAGATGAAACATCTAAAGAAGAATAGGTTGTTGATGGCCACTTAGATTGCGTCAATGATGACTAACCACTTGGGCTCGAAAATGGATGGTCAGATGAGGTAGGTAAGTTAGAGGCATAGGATCGACTTGGATGAAGAAGGTGAGAAACCAAGACCAACCTTTCTAAGCGCTCTCTTAGAACCCAACATGAAGGAAGCAATCATTAAGATCTTGAAAGAGTATAAGATTGTTTTGCTTGGGACTACAAAGAAATGCTAGAAAGAAGTTTGGTAGAACACAGGTTACCTTTTAATCCAGGGAAGAAACCTGTCAAAGGTTTACACCTGAGGTCATTCAGAAGATCAAAGCAGAGATTTAGAGGTTTCTTGAAGCTAAGTTCATTCGAATTGCCAGGTATGTAGAATGGATTTCGAATATTGTGTCTGTTGTTAAGAAAAATGGCTCTCTTAGGATTTGTATAGATTTTAGAGATTTAAAAGCAACTACTCCGAAAGATGAGTATCCTATGCCCGTAGCAGATATGCTAGTCGATTTAGCATCGATCAATGAGATATTAAGTATAATGGACGGTTATTTTGGATATAATCAAATTTATATTGCCGAAGAAGATGTCCCTAAAACGGCCTTTCGATGCCTTAGCGCCTTAGGCACATTCGAATGGGTAATGATGCCCTTCGGTTTATAAAATGTCGGCTCGACATATCAAAAGGACATGAATTAAATTTTCCTTGAATTCATAAGCACATTTATGCAAGTATATATTGACAATGTTGTGGTCAAATCTGCCTCTAAAGTAGATCATTTGGAAAACTTGAAATTATCATTCGAAAGAATGAGGTTGCATGGATTGAAAATGAATCATGTTAAGTGTTCATGTGTAACTGCAGGAAAATTCATTCGCTTTCTGATACAAGAAAAAGGAGTGGAGGTAGATACGAACAAGACAAAAGTTATCATGGAGACCCTCCCTCCAAGAAACAAAAAGGAACTACAGTCCTTCTTGGGCAAAATTAACTTCCTTCGAAAATTCATTCCCAATTTTTCTGGAAGAACCCAAGTGCTTTCACAACTCTCGAGGATACTTTAATTTTGGTGCCATATTCTTATCTAATATGTAACGTATCCGATACTTCTAGATACTTCCCTAATATGTCATAAGTATATATCAGAGTAGTACTAGAATGTTTTTCTTATTTTTTAAAAAAATAAAAGCTCCTATATATTTTTTTAAAATAATAGTTCCTGTTGGAGATGCTTTTGCATAATTAGTGCTTGATAGGAATTGCAAGCAATGAAGGGGTTATAAGGAACCAAAGTGTGTGCAGCAAAGTTGTGTCTTTCTTTCGACTGACTGTGCATGGAGTACTCTTTTCCTCTTTGAGTTTTTTTGGTATGGGTTTCGCCCTCAGAAGGTTTTAACGAGACCCCTTGTACTTATCTGGGTTATACCCCTTTACTCCTTTCAATATAACTTTTTGCTTATTAAAACAAAATTAGCATTCTTTTCAAGATTGTGTTCTTGTTCGTATTCAGTGTTCCATTTGTCTAAGATTGCAATTGTGAAAATATCCACTTTATGAGAGAAAAACAAAGAGTTCCACCTTAAATTCTTAATTGGTTACACTGATGACTGATATAAATTGTTTGCAGATTTACTTTCTTGATTGAATGTTGAAATATTTAGTGTTCCATTTGCTTTCTACATGTCTGTAATGTTGGAAGTATGTTTCATTTGAAATATATAACGTTGGAATATTTAGTGTTTGTTTTAGTTGTAATGCGGTTTATTCGTGGTCATGCCGAATCCCCCATGTCTATTGTTTCTTTTCTGTTTTTTATCAATTGATTTGGGAGTATTCTTTCCTTCTTGATATTTTTTCCCTATGGAAGGTTTTAACGAGACTCAATATCTATTTCTTTTGTAGAAAAAAATTTGCTTTCTACAAGTTTGTGAGATTCCCCTTATATGTTAAAAAGGGAGACATACTTCCTAAATGCCCGCCTATGTTGACCTGATATTTTTTATAGGCAATGTTAGGGGGATGTCCGTTTACCGCGTTTTAACTTGTGACCTTCTGCTTGCACTCCTTTAGCATAATTCCTTCCTGGGTTGCTTTTGAAGCGTTGATTCTTCTGCTTTCCAAACTTGTATTTAATATCTTTTGCCGAAATATAGTAGCTTACGGTCAACAGATAGGATTATGTGCTCTTCTCCTTCCTTTGAAATAAATTATAATGCTTGCTTTCATTGTAAATATTTCTTTCAAAGTAATGTTGTCCCTGAGAGGCGACCCAAGTGGTGGGCTGGGGATATTGAAGGAGTTGACTAACAAAGTGGTTGGTGGTTCGAACCCCATTGCCCGCCTATGGTTAGCACAGAAATTTTCATATTTATAACTCGATAAAATTACGATTTGTAGTCTTTATGTGGATCTTGAATTTTTCATTTCACTCCTCGTTTGTTGCTTCATTGCTGATCTCTTTTTCTTTTGTTTGGGAATTATGAACCAAAATGTAGGGTCTACTTTGATATAAATAGATGGTCTTATGTATGAAAAGTAGTCTTTTCTTAATTTCTTTTGCTTAATGTTTTTTATAGTGATTCCGTGATGAATATCAAACGAGCGCACTGAAGCTCATGGGAGAATTCTAATTTTTAAATTCTCTTGTTATCTATCTTTTAATATTGTAAGCACGCATTTTCTCTCTCCTTCTATATATTAAATAAGTGATCGAGATTTAAATTTAAATTTTGCTGATGATGTTCATAATTCTCATTCTTATAAAGTTTCAGAGATTTATGTACAGAGAGGAATTGAATATGTGCCGACATTCATAATTCTCATTCTTTTAAAGATGTAGAGATTTAGATCGTAATTTTGCTGATTTTTCATATTAGTTTGGAAAATTTTAAAGATTTGCAAAAATTTGAATTTTGGAAATCGATTTGGAGAAGTTTGGGGAATATTTTTTCTTGCTTTGTGTTATTGTTTCGTAGTTTTTTTGTGTGTCATTTTCTATGTTAGGTTTTCATCTTATCTATTTTTCTTAAAAAGAAGATGATCATGTGTAGAATGAAGAAAGTAAACATGGTGACAGAAATGAGTGTGTTTTTTAATAAAATAAATAAATAGATATGAATCAGATTATGAATTAGTGACTACTGGCATATTGAATGACATATGTGTGTCGCCCACTACTGGTTGCATTAGCAATCCTAGCGACGTGAGGATGCCGACTCTTGAGTTCGAACTCGTGTGTGTGTAAGTAATATTTATTTGTCATTTCATCTAAATAATCAAAAGACATGTATTCACCGTAAGAGCCACATCACTCACACAACGGCCAGTTATGTGTTTTCAAAAGGGTAAATAGTTAGTTTGGTCCCTGAATGTGTTAGAGACTGTCATTATAGTGTTTGAATGTATCAAAATTGCAAACAGCCGTTACTTGTGTCTTTTGTTAGAAATTTTGAGGACTAAATTGACCATTACATTTGAGGATCAAAATGATTAAAAAGGGACACATTTAAGGACCAAAATGGCATACTAAAAAGACATCTGAGAATGTGTTTGAAATTTCGATACACTCATTAATTATAATGATAACATCTCACACATTCAAGGACTAATATGGCGTGTTTGAAATGGAAAGGATAAAAAAGACTACCATGCACATGTTTTAAGATTTTTGTTTTGGTCACCGCAGAAAGACTACACCAAACAACAAACACCAGCAAAATCAAGCCCAAACAAATGGGCCAGCCCAGAACAAACAAGCACACCATACACCAACAATAAATTAGATGCATTTTAAAAAAAGTATTACAACCTATACCCCAGTTTTTCCCCTCACCCTCAAAAACTTATTTCAATGGCTCACAAGCTGACTTTTTTGATAAATAGACTTTCAAAAAAAGGCGAGCCTTATTTGTTTAAGAAAAAACCTAACTCTGTGTAGGCTGGGTCGTAGTCTCCCGTCGATCGGTCCGACCTATTCCCATCACTATGTTTAACAGTGTAAGGTGTAAGACCAAAAAGTTGGCTGCACTAGGACACCGAATAAAATACAATTAAGCGAAACTATCCAAAAACTAAACAAAGATCTGTGGTGGCAAGGCCACAATGAATCCAGAGAGAATACAACACCGATCACTCACCGACGGCCACCGCTACGACCCCCAACTCTTTGGCATTCAACCCCGCACACTAACGCATGTCAGCGGCATCTCTGCTCAGCATGGTTCTCAGCCCCACTGGCGGCGGCGAGAGCCATTTTCCCCAATATTTAATCGCTCCTCTGCTCCCAACTACTTGCTTCTGCAAACGCTCTTACTATTGCCATTTTCCGTTCAATAACACCAATCTCAGTTGTTAAATTATCCAACACGACAATGTAGCCTTCTCTAAAAAATTTCTCCTTACTAAGGCCTCAGAGCTTTGAGTTATTTAATTAATTATCGAATTGTGCTATGGGATTTATTTAATTTAGGGTCATGCCTAATTTCGCATTTTTGCTTTGTATTTTGCCTTGGTTATTCCATATCGAGTTAAAGGCTGTGATTAACATTATGTGCCCAAGTTCCATTCATAGAAGTAGTTAGGGGTGTTCACGTCTTGGTTGGATTGGTTTTGACTAAATCTGTTGTCAGAAACAATCTGATTTATTTGGTTTGGATTTTCAGTTTTTTATTTATTTATAAAATCTGAACAAAATCAATCTGATATTAATTGGGTTGATTTGGACTGGCCTGACGGCTTAACGTTAACTAAAGTTGTAAAACAAAAAATTCTACAAATTGAAAGTTGTTAAGCTAGGGATTCTCTCACTGTCAAAAAAAAAAAGCTAGCTGATTCTCTCCAAAGGCAATATAATAGATGGTGTTTACCACTATTTTCCAATTTATTTATATTTCTCAACTCTCATAACAAAATTCACAACACAGTATATATATATATATATATATATATATATATATATATATATATATATATATATATATATACGAGGAGGAAAAAGTAACAAATTGAAAAGAAGAGGCTAGAAGAAAGAAACTCTAATGTGAAAGTCAGAGGGGTGTCGTAATATACATGTGCAAGACAAACAAAGAAATTTTAAGTCACCACAAACATACAAATCTATGTGTTTCAGAGAGCTTTGCGAGTTCAACAATGGTAGAAAGTGCCGCTGGGAGAGTTTGGTGAAGAAGGCAGAAGTGGTGAGCAGGAAACGTGTTAGGTCGAGTAAAAAGCAACCCTGATTTACTTCTTTCACACCAACACACTCCAAAATGAACAGTTATTCAACTCAGTACTCAAGAGACAACACACTTACTACTGTTCATCATCGTGGGGAAATCATAAGAAGAGAAGATGGTGTCTTTTTCTCAGGTCCAGATACTATTTTATGCAGGCTCAACGACAACAACACCTTCGTTGCTTTGAAAGATAAAGTAGAGTGTAAGGTTCAAGTGAAGGGTGATGACCGAGAGTTTAGTAGTATTACTTTTCGCAAACCCGCTCGTGGATCTGATGGTCGTGTTTACTGGTCCTCCATGAATGTTAAGACCGACGGCGACGTACGAAACATGTTGAACTAACATGAGGAGTATTATAATCTTAGTCCTTTGGAGCTGTATGTGGAGACTCAACAGAGCGTCAATGAGATTATACACCTGCAGGACAACCGTCACAATAGATAAACGTGTTTCTGTTATAATAATATGTATTTGTTTCTATTATGTTTTACTTTTTATCTTTGGTCGTGTTGTTGTTTCAATGTAATCCGCTTTTGCTTCAATCAAAATAAATTTTTAAAGTAACGAGTACTAAAGTCCTTGTATAATTAGAAAGGTTCTTCCTGTATAATATAAGGGACAATGATATCCTCCCAGCTAATAAAGCCCCTCTATAATGAGATAGGGTCTTCCTCTCTAGTGTCCCGATTGTTCTGAAAGGGTCTCGAGATAACGTCATCAGAAGTCGATGCATCCAACCTCCTCTGATACTCTTGCAGCTTTACAACATCAGTCTTCCTCCGCTTCTACCTCCCAACACGTGGACCCAATACATGGCCAATGGTACCCCGCACGCAAATGTTGGGGAAGTATTCAAAAATCTATGTCTAAAATTCACAAATAAACAAACTGGTTAAAAATAACATCTACAAATAAACAAACTCGTTATAAAGCATATTAGAATAGTAAATATTACTATGATCAGCATTGCATACCACCTAACTAGCAGCTATCCGATAAAGTTGCATAGTTCAGCTAGTCATACAAAAATGTCAAGCAAGCTGAACTAATTTGCTTGACGTCCTCTAGTAATAACAACAATAACTTTGCCTCCACTCTGTCTCTGGTCTTGCTACAAAATATGGTCTTCTCCAATAAAAGCAATAATATTGCCTTGGCAGTAAGAATTTGTTAGCCCTGTTCTGCATGACCTTTGCAGGCTGCCAATACCCATTCAAATCGGAAATATGCCCCCTGCTCGCTATAGTCTCCTCTGTAGCTTTAAGATGAGTAACCCCCAAAAAATTCACAGCCAGCAAGATGGTTGTGTCAATAGTCATGGGATTTGGTGGGGTTTAGTAGAACCTGCCTGTCAAGGGTAAACGAAGAAGACATGGCACATCATCCAAAGTGATTGTCATTTCACATAATGGTAGGTGAAATAAACCAGTCTCTGGGTGCCATCTTTCAACAAAAGTAGATATCAGCTCATGGTCAACAATGGGGAGAGCTGAACAGACGAGGGGCCCTAAACCCGACTGATCAATGAACTGATAAAAGCCAAGGGCATGTGCTAGAAAGGCCAAGTGTTTATTAATTTTGCTGCCATGTGCAGATATTTTCAATTTTTCTCGCAACTGAATAAATTAAAAACAAAACAATTATTAGAGTACATGTATATAAGAAGACTATCTGAAAAAATAAATTAAACTATTATATAGCTTTTACCTACCCTCTGAGACTTTTACATGCTACATGAGCCTCAAATCCAGTAAGCAGTGAAGAATTCATAGGTCCAACATACTGCTGGTCCTCCTGTCCAAGATGCTCCTCCTTCTCATCATCATCAGAATTCCCCAAAGAATCAGCTAGATAATGAGCCGAGTAGTCTTGATGGTATTCTTGACCAGGCCGCTGCTCCTCCTCCTACATGTCCTTCTCAGGAGCCTGATCTATACAGTAGATGTCACCTCGTCCCCGAGCCCGTCTATCTCGGTTAGAAGCATGCCCCGCTATTCTCACCCGAGTGCGTGTACTCACCAGAGTATCTTCCAGTTCACCAAGTCCAGCAGAATGTGACGATCCACCTTGCATTATTAGGCCCCTCCTCGTGTCTAGAATTATTCCATCTCTACCTCCGGTAGGTGCCACTGTAATTAAAAAATTAATTAAATTAAAAAAAAAGTGAAACTACAGATTTAACATAAATATGTTAGCAATTTTTTGAAAAGTATCAACTATGGATTTAACGTAAATCCGTTACCTAAATTTTGAAAAATAATCAACTACGGATTTACCATAAATCCATTTTGGAAATTTGCAAAACAAAAACGGATTTACCACCCCAAACGTAAATCCGTTAGCAATTTTTGAAAGGCAACCGAAACTATGTAAATCCGTTGTGAAGTTTTCATTATGAAAATGGATTTACCTATTGTGAGATTTTATAAACTCAAATGGATTTATGTAATTTTTTGGCGTCGGGTTTATGTAATTCCGTTTAGGTGAAATTTTTGGACTTGCTCTTTCTCTCAAACAGAAGTATGTGACAAATGAGAAGAGGTTGAGGGTTTGTGTTAAGGCCGGAGGGTATTTTTGGCTTTTCACTATGGGTGTGGAGGTATGGAGTATAGTGGTGTGCAACCCAAAAAACAGATAGTAACTCTGTAACTAATAGTTACTCTAACTATTCCGCCTTTTACTCAAAGTAAAATCCCTAATATTAAAACCCTGCTACTTTTTCTTCCTCACAGACGCTGCTGTTTCTTCAGCTCCTTGCATTTATCGCAAGATAACGCAAGCCTCTGTTTTTCCATCAATAGAAGAAACTGCTTCTTCTTCTTCATCTCACCTCTTCTCTATACTTGGTTGGTTATATTAACCTCTGTTTTTTGTTCTTTTGTTTATGACCATCTCTATTGTTTTATCTATTCACCATTGTTTTAGTTCATTCATTTTGCTTCTTCTTTTTACTCTTTAGTTTTTGTTTCTATTAACCTATTTACTGTTTCTTATTGTGTTTTTAATTCTTTTGGCACTTTTTGTTGAACACTTGTGTTTTGGAGTTTGTTATCTAGAGTTATTACTTGTTAAGTTTTGGTACTTTGAATTATGTGTCACTTGTTAAGTTGTGGTACTTGAATTATGTATGACTTCTTATTAGTATTTTCAATTGAAGCTTACTAGTGGTCTTTTATATGCATATTTATGAACTATATGCACATTTGTATAAGTTTGTAAAATATGTGTATATATGATTCTACGAGTTACGATTCTTATGTCTCCTCCCAAATAATGATTTTTTCTTCAACAAAAATGACTTTTTTTCTTTTTGTTTCTCTTGGTTTACATATCATTACTCTGTTAAATCAATATGCTTAGGAATTATCATTTTTGTTTATACTCTTTGTGTTCTTAGTTTGTTCTGCTATTGAGAAAGTGTTATGATCCCTGTTATGTATCCTTAGCTTAAAATTCTAAAAATTAAGGAGAATAATTCACTTTTTCCCCTCTTCCACTTTGAAGGTTTGTTGAAAAACTTCACAAACCAAGAGTCCAAAAGTAGGGAGAGCTTAGAAAGTGAGTCTCAAAGTCTGAATCCAAGTAGGGTGAGGTGACTTGCTTTGCTTCCATTCATGCCACGATGCTTCACAACAAGTCCTTCGTTAGGAAAACCAAAGATGGCAATGCCATGGAGTTGCTCCTCTCTTATTTCCTCTTAAACCCTAACCTTACCCTTTTCTTTTTACATTGCTGTTTTCTTCTGAATAATTTGTAAAGTTTGGTTTTTTGAATGATCCAAAACTTGTTTTATTTATGAGTTTAACTGGTAAGAACAGTTGGTCTAATGATTTTTTACATTGTCAAGGGTCAACCGATTAGAATTTAAGATAATCATTTTTCTGACTTGTCAAATTCTGATTGGTTGCTGGTGTGAAAAATCTTAGTACTCTAAGAACCCACTACATAGCTCATTTACTTATTGTCATATTTGGGAGCAGCAAGTTAGAGAGCACTATTTGCGAGATGATATATATTGTGGTGATCCATTGTGAAAAGTTTGTGATCCTTGGTGCTCGCCTAAGTGCCTCCGCTTCACAATCCTCGTTGTTAACACCAATGTCGTTCTCAATCAAGCTTCTTCTATTGCATTGCTTCCACAATCATCGTTGTTTAACAAAACAATATACATAGGTTCAGAAACAGGACAACACCAGTGGCTTAACTTGTAACACGGTTTAAAAAAAAACCAAAACTCAGTCAAGTGACATGAAATTTGTGCTCAAACTGGAAAAAAAAATGTACCAGATTTTTAACTCAACTTGCAAATATAATATCTCTAATCATAATTACTGATAATCAGTCAAACAAGTGTGTAACTTGAAGAGAATTGTGTCTAGTTTCTAACAAAACAAACCACATAAATATATGACATATATAGAGATCACAATCAACCGAAAACTGAAGCTATACCAAAATGAATTCATACAATTTTCAGCATATTAACATAAGCATTTCTCCATTTTGGTTATAAACAAACAATGCACCAAGAATCAACTCAAACCATTACTCTAACATAAAACCCTAAGAGTATTAAAAAGGGGATTGAGAGGAACTCAGTTGTTGGATAAACTTTCAGAATATCAAGTTAGTTGCTTAAACAAACAAGTGAAATGAGCTCCTAAAACTCCTCTTCAACAATACAAGATTCAAAACCCTCCCTATGATGCTTTAAGTTCAAATGGAGCTGCAACGTATACGATTCCAATCTAGACCTCCTAAATCCACATGCAATTCACAAGAGAAGAATATGGAAGGAGGTTTTGCAATTCTGTTTTTTTATGGCTTTTGGAAGAATGGATTTCAAAAGTAACGTTAAGAATGAAATGAAGTTGCTGCAAGGAAACAAGAAAGAAGGTGGGGCTTTGGGTTTGCAAGTGGAGAAGAAGATGAACTTCATGGTTTTTCCCCAAGCTTCCTTTTCTTGCTCTCTCTCTCTCTCTCGAATCCTTTCTCTTTATCTCCTTAAGGTTCTCTCTGTTTTTCATACTGAAAAGAATGAATAAAGGCCCTAAAAATCCCAAAAATACCCCTCCACCAAAACCCATCCTCCCACACTCTTCCTTTCTCAAAATCACACACCCCACTCCTTTCTTACCACTAACCCTCCATTTCACTCTCTCTCTCTCTCTCTCTCAAACCCTCTCACTCTCACTGACTCCCATTTGCCTTGCCCTTCTTCTCGCAATCTAAGGTACCTCCATTCACCCCCTCTCTCTTTTCATTCTGCGTTAATTTTTTTCTGATTTTCTGCACCGTTCGGTTCACTGGAATTGTACACGTTCGATGATAGTCTACTGTACCGTTTGGGAAAATCTAGTTCTGCACATTAGTGCCAAACCTGTACAGGAGGGGCCTGTCGAACTAGTGTATTTTTTTGATGTTGGAATACTTGCGTTGCTGGTTTTGTCTGTTGGTTTTTAGTTGTTTGTTTGGCCAGATATGAAATTTTTAATTATTATCTAGAAATCTAATGTAAGTTAATTATTTTGTCTATTTAATCTATTTATTTGTGATGATTAGTTAAATATTTAAAATGATTGATTGTTTTTAATTGCAGAATCATATCAATATTCCACAGAATGTGTATTAGTAGATTCACTGTTATCTGCTGCCTGAAAATGCTGTCCTAGAAGCTGACAATAGCTCAGTCTTCCTAGCTGTTCTCTAGAGACGTACCCGTAATACGGGGACGTCGAAAGTGTGGAAGTATCTATGACGTATCTTCTTGATGGTCGTTAAAAATCTGTCAGGATATTGCATGAGGAAGCACACACTCACTCACACTCATCAGACTCGGCTGATTTGGAATATAGGACATTCCTTGCAACATATGTCTCCGGTAATGAAAGTAGTGAGAATAGGGAAAAAGAGATCTCAGTTAGTGGACTGTCACCTGGTGAAGATGGCAACCGAAATATTGTTGATTTTTATTGGAATGTACTATTTTAATTGGGATGTTTTATTTTGACTATTGAAGTGTTGTCTAAACATGGATATGTCAACATTATATCTTGGAAACGAAAGGAAACATTCTTACTTGTTTAGGCCACTCCCCCTCTCGAACCTTCTTCTCTGCTTTCACGATGATGAAGGACTGTCAGGAAGGCGTCATCTGAGAACTGGGTTGATGTCAACTCCATTTCAGAAGGGGAGGGTGTTTGTGGAGGTGAGTGTGAAAGAGGTAGATAAAACTGAGACTCTATTTTGTAATGGATATCATCGAACATGAGCCGTTGATTTTAATTTTTGAGCATAAACCTGAGCCGTTTAAATTCTATCAATTATGACACGCTTTTTAGAGGAAATGTCATCCACTCCTTTTTCTAACACATTTGACTGATTGTAGGCTGTAGATACAAAGTGTCGGTGGAATTTGATCCATTGAAACAATCAAAATATCTGATACAAGTACGACAACCTGGCGTCGGACAAGTACGGCAGTCTGACGCCGAAACTTATAACATTTCAACACGTTGGGGGTGTCACAAGAGATCAACCACAACACAATTCGGTACAACAGTGACCAATGAAGGAAGGTGAGTGGGGGAGTGGGATAAGCATGGGCCACGAATAAATGAGGGAAGGTTATTCCCATTTTGGCTTCAGCTGAGTAGTTTAATGAAATGGGCTAATCTCTTGTTGGGTTGGGCTAGATAGTTACTACAGTTTTCTAGCTGCACCCTCCCTTCTAATACACACAACTAAATGGTAATAGTCACTCAACCACATGCCATAATTAATTAAATCATGAAAATCAATTAAACAAGTGTGAAATAGATAAACAACTTTAAGAAAACATCAAAACAATTTATCAATCATCATATTTACACACAAATCAAAGCAACACATATTACCATGAAACATTTCACAATCTCATATCATTAAGTAAGGTATAAACAACTTAGTTAGCACGGATACCATTAAACCATAACAATTGCACAAATAAGTCTTTAACCTTGACTTCCATTGATCCTACTTTTGGATATCTCATTGACCTATTAGGTTGAGTTTCAAGGTACTACAACCACCACACATAAGTAACAAAGGGTTATGATCATAACGAAGTTTGTAGAGCACATCTATATATTCTATATATGATTCAGAGAATGCAATTGTGAATCTGCCAACCATCTATCAAATTTTTTAGTTACTCTTGTCTGCCCAACACACTTCCTAGACCAAGTGTAGCTACCCCCAATAGTGGACACTTCATCCAAATTACAAGAATCCAAAACTTTGAGAAATGATTAGCTTAGTTTGGTTCAAATTACCTCCATATAAAGTCGGAAATATACTTTTAGTTTGGTTAAATTCCGTCACTTGATTATAGTGAAAAATTTATGCATTAGCGTAAAAACAACCATAATACTCCCTCAGGACCTGACCTGTTTATAAGCAAAAAGACTTTTTAGGTTTATTGAATAATTGTTGTATCTAGTCTATAATATATGCCTGATACAACAATTATTCACTGAATCTAAAAAATGTTTTTTTACTGATAAATAGGTCGACAGTGGTACCTAATTATTTAAAACATTCCTTAGATAATTTAACCAACACTGTTGGCCCAGTGCCATAATCTATCCTGGGACACGGGGGTCGACCCGGTGCTCCCGGATTCGATTCTTGCAGTATACAAACTCTGTGTTGACCAATGCGAAATTTGATTCTAAGCACGAGCAGATATTAGTCTTTCGCCGAATTGCGTTGGGATACTCTGTAGATAATCAAAATGGTCCAAACCAAAAAATATATAAAAAAGACAAAAAAAGTTACAAATGGAAACTTATTTTTGTTAATTGTCAATATCTTATTCATAAGTCTTTAACCTTGACTTCCATTGATCCTACTTTTGGATATCTCATTGACCTATTAGGTTGAGTTTCAAGGTATTACAACCACCACACGTAAGCAACAAAGGGTTATGATCATAATGAAGTCTATAGAGCACTTCTATATATGCTTCAGGGAATGCAATGTACATCTGCCAACCATGCATCTATCAAGTTTTTTAGTTACTCTTCTCTGCCCAAAACACTTCCTAGACCAAGTGTAGTGTAAAACCCTGGGCCTTTTTCTTACTTAGTACGCTACCCACAAGTGTACATCATGACCTTCTCTCCCCCCATTGAGAGTGTTTGCCTTCCGTGGGAATCGAACATGTATCCTAGGGGCTTAAGTACAAGTTCAATGCATTCCCACTACCAGCTCAAGCAGTGGACAAACCCTGTGTTGGCCAGTGCGAAATTGATTCTAAGCACGAGCAGAAATTCGTCTTTTGTCAAATTGCATTGGGACACTCTATAGATAGCCAACAATGGTCCAAACCAAAAAAATGTATAAAAAAGACCAAAAAAAAAGGTACAAATGAAAACTTATTTTGTTAATTGTCAATATTTTAGTAGATAGACAAAGGACACTGAATATCTTATTCATAAAGAATAGCTTTTGTATATAATATCTTGGTTATGTATTTATTCTCCCAGGGACCATGTTCTTGGCAACTTTCAGCAGAAAAGGGAATATTCAGAAGCAACGGCTATATTTTTGAAAGTAATTAATGTCGTTGGATGTGGAGTCTCCAAAGTATTATTGGAGAGTGGTGACATGCTCCCTTTTAGGAATAGTCCCAAGTTCCAGCTAAGAGAAAGAATGAGATTTTTTGGGTGAAATGAAAGAAAGTTGAGAATAAATAGTGGATTGTCTAAGGTTTTGGTTAATTATATATCATTTTTAACTTAATTAATGTATCGAAAATATTCACCATGTCTGGCTAAAAATGGTGATTAGGATTCCTCCTTATCGAACCTACGGGGGTGAACCGGCCAGAATTGATATTTGATGCTAGTGTAGATTTGACCATTCTTTCCATGTCAGCAATTGGTGGATCCCTCAAGAAATGCAGTTTCCCATCGATTAAGGGGCCGTTTGGATAGAACTTATTTTGAGCTTATGTAAAACAACTTATGCAAATAAATAAGCTTTTATGTATTATTCATAAGCTTGTCAACACGACCACTAAACTATAATGAATAGCATTTATGTACCTTGTACTATAAATATAGTCTTTTGAGGCCAATGAAAGGGATCCAGATTCAATTCTCTCAATACAAATCTTATTTCACACACACCACACACATATCTAGTGTTCGGTCCTTTCTCAACAAGAGAAACCGACCGTAACAAAAATACTTAAACTAGAAAGAACTACATAGTTACCAAAGTGACCCAAAGACTATGTTTTTACGAAAAGAAATTCAAACTATCTTGGAAACCACTTGATTGAGTGTTAGAAATTTTGTTGGGTGCTTTGGGCGAACTTATAAATTTGTGCCCTCGTAATCATTAAAATCTTATCATCCCTGCATTTTTTAAGAACATCAATAATCCTTAATACTCTCTCCGTCTCAAAATAATGGTCGTTTTTGCTCTTTTCACGCATAATAAGAAAAGAACATAAAAGAATGAGAGAGAATAATATTTTTACCAAATTATCCTTATCAAACATTGGGAGTGATGAATATAATAACTTGGGAGTGATGAATATTATTTTAATTAAAGGGTACACACTACAACAAAAAAGGTGTTTACCGGCCATTAATTGTCGACCAAAAGATAATTGCCGATAAAGTATCTACTCATATTATCATACACCGACATTTAATAACAATTGCCACTGAAACTATTTTTTTTTTAGAAAGAAAACTAAGCCCACATCATTTTCTTTCGATTTCAGATCTCACTCAATCACGCTGCTCTCTGTACCATGCTCTTCTTTCTCTCATGAACCCGCATCTCACACTGCTCTCAATCTCGATTTATTTCTCAATCTTCATTTCACTCTCACTCTCAATCTTCATTTCACTCTCGATTTCACTTTGGATTTCACTCTCAATCTTACTCTCGATTTCACTCTCAATCCCACTCTCGATCTCACTCTCGATTTCATTGCTCCTCACTAATTTCGATCTCACTCTCGCTCTTCTCCCACGCTGTGTCTCAATCTTGATTTCAATCACCGGTCAAAGACATCAATCACAAATCGAAGAGTTTCTACATGCACAATTGGTAATTTCTCTGTTGAACCCTAACCTCTTCTCTCTGTTTCGATTGATTGAATCAATTGTGTATTTGATTAGGTTTCTCAATTTGTGTATCAAATTTGTGCAACAGTTTGTGTATCAAATTTCCTAACCTAATTCCAATTTCAGTTTGACCTAAGATGCAATTATTAATTATTAATTATTAATATAGGTCTATACGTCAATTGCATCAGAAATATATGGGTAAGATAAATATTAGTTTCTATTAATAATTGATATTAGCTTTTCAAATGTGTGGCTGTTTATACTGTACTGAAAAAAGCTTTTGTGATTATCATGTCCAAGAAGTATGCACAAGCACCAGGAATGTCTATATTGGATACTTGTTTTGAAGGTAGTGTTAAAGGAATTTCTATTATTGACTTTGGGGAAATGGCATTCATAATGAAGTACACAGTTAATTCCTTAGTCATGCTTCAATTCTTTTTTTCAGATTCGATTATTGATGTATGTTGTGTTTCTCGTATAGAAATAATATCTTGGAAACATACTTTTCATTGAAATTCATGTAGAAGCATTTTATTGATTTAGCTTGATTTGCTATGCCTTTTAATCCTCTTATCCATATTTTTAGCATTTATAGTTGGGATCCATTTCTTTTGATTCACATTCTCATTAGTTTGTTCTCATATTGATTGATAGATATATTTGGTTTTATGGTTTGAATTATAATATGATTTCTGCCTGCTTCAGTTAAGGAATTATAAGTCCATGGGATAAATCATAAATTATATGGTTTATGCCTGTTGCAATAGGCCCATAGGATTAGTCATAAACAATAAATGTGTTTCATTATTATCCCATTCCCATGACAAAAAAGGTGTTTCATTATTTGTTTTCACCATTGGAAACTATTGATTTATGATTTATATGAATGTGACTAAAATTTTACTAGAAACTGTTGTATGATGTTATATGATTTATTGACCCTTGCTGATTTTGACCTTAATCCTTGCCGATATATTCGGTTTGGTGAACTTGAGTATTCGAAGCATCTAATCTATTTGCTATTATGATTAGTTTTGGGTTTGAATATTTCTGGAAGTCTAGAATCTAGTTTTGAAGTTGATAAATTTTCTGAAATTCATCATTAGAATAGTGGTGTTAAGTAACATTTCTAGATGTAGTGATGATAATGATATATCTAAATTAACATATTTATATCCTTAAATTTGCTTAGGATATTGTTTAGCTGTTTAGAACCATCATTGTAGTCAATTTGTTAAAGCATTTGAAGCATGTTAGTTTACCTATCTCAATCATTATTGAAAGTATTTTGAATTGTTTATTGTTAGTTAAAGAGGAAATAATTCTTCAATAACCATGGACACTCAGAGTAGCAAAATCTGGATGGATTGTGATAGACTTAGTAAAGAATATTTGGATGGTGTGGATAATTTTTTAAACTTTGCCTTTTCGCAAAATGACGAAGAAACAATTCAATGTCCTTGTCAGAATTGTGTGCTACATTATCCAGTAAATCGTGCAGAAGCTAAAAACCACCTTGTTGTTAATGGAATTATGCCATCATACAATACCTGGTTTTGTCATGGGGAGTCGCTAAATATGCCTAATTCTATTGAAGAAAGTATCTGTAGAGAAGAATCCTTAAGGGGTGATGATATGGTTGAAATGATACGTGATGCTTTTGGAAGCTATGCCCATTTCGAAAATAGTGAAAGCAATGATATGGAACCAAACTTTGAAGACAATGCTACTAATTTCACAACAAATCAATCGCACCAAACAACAAACTAGAAATCTGCATAAACTCAAGTTGGTAAGTACCTTTTAAATGCAAATATTTCCTATTTAGGTGAATACTTGTGCTACTGGAGCTAATGTGTTTGTAGTTACTAAATGTCTAATGGTTTTCCCTTTTTTAATGTATGCAAACCTATCTGCTATAGACATTGTTAATAATTTAGGGCTCATTGCTCCTAACTTGCATATTGCTAGATTTTAAATCACAAATTTACTTGGTTGAGTAATTTTAACATTTGCAGGTATTATTGTTTGTCCCTTAGTGTATGTAGATTTTTTGTCTTGGTTCTGGATGTCTATGATTCAATATAACCTTTAGTTTCTCATTGATTGCAGAGTAGGATGAGCTAAAGTTTTAGTGAATGATGGAGAGAATAAAAGTTTATTGGTTGGCTAGTTGTTTGACTTAGCAGTGACATTAGTTATTAAATTTGAGTGATGTAATTTTTATACTTAGTTGGCAATTGTTATTTTGACTTAGCAGTGACAGTAATTATTAATAGATGCTTGACTAATTGTTATATTATAGTGAATCTAATGAATATACTTCATTTTTTTCCAACAGATTTTAGTATAGTATTCATTTTATCATCAAATGTTTTATCGATGAAATGAAATCCAATTTGCTTATGACATAAGACAAATTTTAATTAAATTGTTAATCAAATCTTTAGTCCAAAAATCTAATGATAAACAATAAGAAAACTGGATGATAAACATGACTAGGAAAATTAAGTTTTTAACGACAATAACAATTGCCACTAATAATGGAGAGATTGGCATTTCAAATATCCTATTTAGGGGCTATAAAAATTGCCCCTAAAAATATTATTTTTAGCGGCAATTAAACAAGTCTTTACCAACATTCTTGTTAATGGCCGGAAAAACTTTTAGCGACAATGGAAACACCGACCATCATGTGAATGCCGGTAAATATTTTAGTGACATTTTTTAATGTCGGTAAAAGCATTTTTTATTGCCGCTAAAGCCTTCTTTTGTAGTAGTGACAATTGGAAAAAAACAATTAATATTGCATTGAAAATCGTAAATGACAATTTTTTTGGGACAATTTTTCTTTCCTAAAGCGACTATTATTATGAGACGGAGGGAGTATTAAATTTTATTTGAAAGTTCATTTTTCGATGTAAATCAAAGGAATGCTATTTAATCTATCTTGTTACACAAATAGATCGCAAAAAAAAAAAGATTTTATCATTTTCAATGTAGAAAATATTATTTTCTATAGATGCAACAAGAACATAAATAGTTAATATTATAAGATATGAGTGTATTAGAAAAGTAATTAAATATCTTCAACATATTGAATATTATATAGCTTGATGATGATTCAATTGTTAAAACATTCAAACAAATTTTAATTCTCCAGATAAAATTTCATCATCAAGATCAAAAGAATTTCCATGTTATAGGTAAGTCTCAAGGTGTTTGCAAAATAATTTTAATTCATTACGAAGGAAATTATCTAAGCTTTTCAACACAAAGAAAAAAAAACCAATATCCTCCTCATATGTGCTATATAATACTCAAATGTTCTACTAAGTGAGTTGATTATTTTTTTTTGTCCAGACCAGGGTATCCACAGCGGAACGCAGTGACTAATCTCCTCGCTAGATTGGAGGCACCTCAAAGGGTGGGACAGCTGGTCCAGAGATTTAAAGTTGTTCCGTACCCAAAGCGAGGATCGAATCCTTGACACTTGGTTAAGGGAGGATGAGCCCCAACCGCTCAACCACACGCACTGGGTTAAGTGAGTTGATTATTCGATATGAATTATATAAAAACTAATTAACCCTAATTAGAAGAGAAATGTTAATGTCACACGTTAGTTAGTCACCAATTAAAAAAACAACTTATTTTTTTTAATTGACAAAGGAAAACTCATAATTTCATTAGCAATCAATCTGTAACATAGGTTGGACTACAATAAAAAATGTGGGACCTAGCATACTTCTTTGATGCTCTAGCTAGAGTATGAGCCAAGAGGTTTGGTTCCCTGTGGTTACAACTAACCTTATAATTTTGTAAATTAGACAATAATGATTTACCGGAAGATAAAATAGAGTCATATTCGATTGCAGAACTATACAATTCTCTGATAACATCCAACATCCACGACCGCCCCTGCAATCTAGCTCAATGGGAACTCTTTGGACGCCCAGTTCCTGTAATCACTTGACTGCCTCCAATAAACCCATAGCTTCTACTTCCTGCAGATCAGGGGTACCAGTAAAGCATATTGTCTTTTCCTTCATAAATTCACCCTCCTCATTTATGATGCACATGCAAAAACTGAATATACCATCTTCAAACAAGGTTGCATCTTCGTTATTTTCAGTGAGTTTGTCTCAGGTTTGCTCGAAGTAACATATTCTCTCTTGACCGAGGTGCGTGTAGGTGGGGCACGCACGGGTATAAGTATGCTATTGGAAATTGTTGTCAAATAATTTATATTTTGTAAGTTAGAAGAAAAATTCGTGTATAAGTAAATGATGCTGTTTTTTGTGATTTAAAAATAATATTTAAACTATCAAAAATTAATTTGTTATTTATTTGTCTATCAAAAAAATATTAATTTGTTATTTTTAAGAACAATATCATTGTCAAAACACAAAAGAGCAATATCATATTGTGGTGATTTGTTCCTCGCTGTTGGTTGCCTTGGCAATTTCAGTGGCACGGGGACGTCGGCTGCTGAGTTCAAACTCAGGTGTGAATAGTAGTAGTGTGTGTGGTGTTTATTTTTCATTTCATATAAGTAGACCAAAAAATATTGTGGTTATTAGAGTTCTTCATCGCATACTCTAGCTCTAAATATGACGATTTTAATGATCATATCATAACATGGTCATGTCAGGTCATATATTTAGTCAAGGCAATCCACTACCGAGTCACCTACCTCCCAATCAATATTGAGTAAAAAAAATACTCGTAGCTTGGAGAGTAGTGCTTGTAACAAAGATATCTCAATATCAACCCTACATGTTTTTGGGTTCTTCCCCTTTTGCATTTCTGCTATCTATCGTTTTCCATCAATTCTACTAACTTTTATATCAAATATTGCAGCAACCACCATAGAGCATTATCAAATTCGAAAACTCCCTCTTGAATGTAACTTGAATTTCAGCAAGATAACTCTTCGACTCCTTGTCTTCAAAGCAATATTAGCAACACCCATGCAAATCAATCATTCAATGCAACAACCTTCAATTTCATAAACTTGTTAATAGTTTCTTCCCCAAGTTGCAAAACAGTATACATGTAAATATCATTTACCCGATAATTGATAACCAACTAAACTCATGAGAAAATTATCTTATTCATCAGAAATGGTTTTGCTAATTTTTACAGCAACAAAGTTTAACAGCTAATCATATAATATGATAATATACGTGAAGAAGGCATATGCTAACATACTCACACTTGCTTTTTAGTAGTACTATGTTAACAATGTATACACTTTCTATTTGGACTAAAACCCAGGCATATGCTAACATACTCTTAATTATTTTTTAGTAGTAGTATGTTAGCAATGTATATACTTTCTATTTGGACTAAAAACCACGGTTTAGAAAATCGGACTGGTCAGTTGAACCATGAACCGGAAACGGAAGTGGTTCGGTTGAGGCCCAAAACGGTTGAACATTTAAACTGCTATAACTGGAGAACATAAAGTCTAAAACAGTTCAGGGAAAAAGGTTTTAAACTACTTTTTTTTTAAAAAAAATGGTTGGTCAATGCACGCCATGTGTCATGACCAAACATGGCTAGTGGCCAATGCACAAAGTTTAGTTCAAGCAAGCCCCTGATGTTCTATTTATAACAATCACTCACGTTGCTAAAACTATACATATCCAATGTGGGACTAATTTAGGAGCAATAAATAATGCTACTCAAACACTCTCTTAGTTTTCATTAAAAGGCTTATTCATCCTTTCTCTCTCCAAGCACTCTCACATATACATTCTCTTTGATGTTATCATGTCTTTCATCATCTCGTTTAGTCTTTTTCTTTCTATGTTGCGGCTCTCTGTAGTAAGTGTTTTTACAAAAAAAAATGGTGGCTGCAGTGGGGACTATAAACCACCTCCTTAACTTTTAAGTTTATTTCCAGCTATAATGTCTTTTTTATGTTTTTCATTTCTTCCAATTCTTCACCACTTAATTTATAATATTATATTATATATTTGCATTTTATTGTATGTTTACTACTTATAACATTTCTTCCAATTCTTCAGCACTTATTTGCATTTTATCACTTAATATATTATATAATCAGTGTGTTCACCAGCTCTGGTTCAAACACGATTAAACCCTTGAACCTTGAACCATTGCCTTCTCCAAAAGTTTTTCGAACCAAATGCTTCAATTTGGATCTGGCAACGGATTGACTCTGATTTACCCAAGCCACTGAACACCCCTAATCAAGAATACTTTTTCTCTAAATAAATATGTCAAAAAATATAATAAAACTTGAAATTTGTTTGTCTAAACAATTGTTAACTTTTTTTTTCCACACAGTTAAAATACATGTTTTTTTTTTACTTTGACCATTATAGATTTATTCAATAAAAATGTCTTCCAGTCTAAACAAAACCAAATGTCTTAATGATATTAGAAGAATTGGCTATAAAGAAGAAAGAGTAGTCTTTTACTTATTTTTAAAATTAATGCAGAGATAAATTATTAAATTATAATAGAATTTTCAAATATAAAAACTACTTAGAATGTTAAATTACATGTAGTCTGTCACATTAAGTTGTTTCTAAGGTAAAAAGAGTTATGTTTTTTCATGTGCTTTATTATTATTATTATTATTATTAGAAAGAGTTGTGGAATACACTTTGGATACATTAGAAAAACATTTTATTTAGTCTTTATTATTTATAGTATTTACATCGCATTAATTACAAAAAGGATATTAATTACCCAATTATTGTAGGAGTGCCACGTGGAATAGCAATAAACGAGATTCATTCTCAAATGTTATATATATATATAGATATATAGATATAGATTTAGGAGTGTTTGAATTATCAGATATGTTGCAATAATATTAAACTGAATTTTATACTATGATGGTACTACATTTATTGTTATTGGTTTATTATGTTGTTCATAGAGTATTTATATTTGAAATACTATTGTTTTAGTTTATTATTTTTGTTTATAAAATACTCGTATTAGGATTATTATTTATTTTGAAATTCATTTTGGGGCATAGAGTTGTTAAAATAGTATTGATATTCAAAATGAGCATTAAAAGGGATTTTTAAAAGGATTTTTGGTTGTTTTTAACGCATACACCCCTAGTTTCCTTGATAAACACACCCCCGTATGATCCATCCTCTTCAGCACGCAGCCCATTCCATGCGAAGACCACAACCCGTGCCCAGACCCGACCCACGACTTCATCTTCTTTCCTGCGAACTCACAGCACCTGAAAACCTAGCGCAGCCACCTACCTCTCTCTCGTTCTCCCTCATCAAGTCACGGCCATGTGCCAAAATCCACCTTCCCACTCAGAATTGCCTTGTGAATCCATTTCTGGCATCGATTCAGCGATTCGAAGCCCTTATCACGCGTTCCCGTCACCACCCCATCAGCGAATTTCCTTTGCGTTTCCACGAACACAATCAGAATGGGCTTCGTTTTGGCTCCTTCTATGTTTCACGGTTTGGTCCAATCAACAACTAGGGATTGCAATGGGGCGGGGCGGGGAGTACTCTACCACTCCCCGTCCCGGCCTCCCATATTGTCCTCCGTCCCCATTCTCATTCCCAGCTTCGGGGAGTAATCCTCCCCTATTCCCATCCCCGTGGGGATCCCAAAAATTTATTCAAAGTTAGCAGAAATTAAAATTAAAATATAATAAAACTGAAAAAATGTATAAAATTTAGTCTTACCTTAATATTTTAATATTTAAAAAGTATAAAGGTAAGAATAAAAATATAAAACTGAGCACAATTTAATATTTTATTAATATTTTTATTTAAAAACACAATAAAAGACTAAAAAATCTATTACTTAAAATATAATATATATATATATATATATATATATATATATATACGGGCGGGTACGGGCGGATTCGGGCCCAAAACAGCTCATCCGGCCAAACCCGCGGTTGACATTATCAGGCCCAAATCCGACCATTGCTTGACTCTGTTTGGACGGGTTTCGGTTTTCGGTTCTAGCGGGTGGGTCGGTTAGGTAGAATCGGGTTGGAGCCATGGGAGATCTAGGAAGGAAGAAAAAAATGGTTGATGGAGATGAACTCACGAAATAACAGAATAATAACTTCCAGATGAAGAGGTGTGTTGAAGATGTTAGTATAAACAAGAAGATGAAACTTAGTTAGAAAAGAAGAAAGAATGGTGAAGATGGTATGAAAGAAGATGAATAGGAAAATAATAAAAGAAAAAAATGTATGAAGTGATTGAGTGTGTTAAGATCAGATAGGGAGGATGACTAGTGAGAGAGCGTGAAAGTAGTGGTTGGTTGTTGTGTCAAGCAAGTATATGGTTTCAACTTTCAAGAAAAAAGTGTATGGTTTCAAGAAAAAAGTGGGTTGTTTCAAACTTTTTCTGTAAAAAGCCTGCAACTACAATTTATTAATAGACAATTCGATTTTAATATGGAAATTCGATTTATTAATAGACAATGCGATTTTAAGATGAGGTTTGTAAGTGTTTGTCGGGCGAGCCCGGTTACTGATGGTTTTAATATGGAAATCCAGACCCGCCCATTTGAAACCATGACAATTCGATTTATCTGTTTTCTGCGGGTTCTGGTTCCAACGTCAGATCCGTAGCAGTATTTTTTGCCTCAGTTTTTACGGGTTCGGGCGGGTCACGGGTTTTTGTCCACCCCTATATATATCTATAATACAAATATTTATGTAATGTATTCGGGGGCGGGGTTCCCGCAGGGCGGGGGATATAGACCCATCCCCATCCCTGAAATGACTGCGGGGGGATTTTCTCCCCATCCCCATGGGGGAAAGTTCCCCACCCACGGGGCCCCAAACGGGGCAATTCCCACAGGGATCCCCACTTGCGGGTAGAAATTGCCACCCTATCAACAACGAACCCACCATTGATACGCTAGGAACAAACTCTCAGTGTAGTTGGATGTCTTCTCAGGCCAAGGCCCTCTGCGATTCAGATATGGATCTTCGAATTCCTGACTCACGATTCCGAATTGTTGCAATCACATGGTACAATTCTAATTGTAAAACATTGTCCCACTGGAATTGAATCACGCTCGAGAACTCGTAATTTGTGTTTGTCGTTTCGCCTTGGAAGATATTTCGATATCAGGTATGTGGGGAAAGGGTTTCTTTTCTATATGGGGAAAAGGGGATAAGACTATAATAGTATTGTTTATCGCTATTCATATTTGTTTGTGTCTATTCGTTTTATTCATTTTGGATTACTGTACATAATTCAGATGACTGTAATTATATGATTCAGATTACTATAATTAAATTATTGGGATAACTGTAACTATATGATTTGGAGGACTGTAATTAAATGATTTGAGACTGTAACTATTATGCCAAGCTTATGAGATGAATCTATATGAGCAGCCTACTGTAAGTTTGAATGATGTCCTATAATTAGTACGTGAGGAACGAAGAGTTGTAGACAGATTACCGTAGAATTAAGTTGGTAGTAAAGGTGAATTTAGAGTAAAATCAATGTATAAAATTAATGGGCGATGCATAAATAAATGATAAAGGATGGTTAAATAGGATTGAGACTAAAGAAGAACTTGAAGACATGGTTAGTCAGTTAGTAATTACATTATAGCAACGAAAACATGATAATTGACTTTGGGAATAATTGGTAGTGACAGGAGAACAAGTCGAACAAGTGACATAGGACAACAAGAGAGTAACGTGTCTGTATCTAAAGAATGACTTAGTACTAGCTAGATGAAGAAGACTCAATATCTTAACGAAATTAATTAAAGTTATAGACGATGGTTAATGAGCCTCAAACATAGTTGAGTAAAACTAACCTAGCATGACCCATAAGTAATTGTATATCACTACAAGAAGGAACAGTTAGTTACAAAAGCTAAATGATGAATTAATGTCTAATGTGCTAATGGATTAGAATGATAGTTAAGTCTAAATGACAGCACTTAATATAATTTAAGATCTAGACCGACACCTTAGTACCGATTGATGTGGCTAAGTGCGACTTGGAATCGTTAAAATTATTAAGTGATTTGACGTGCATGTTTTGTGGTGACTGTTGGTTGGTATTGTGTGTATTGTTGTGGAAAATTTGTTGCACAATGGACAAGTTATCCTTCGCCGATGATTAACGAGCGGGTTCGTGTTGAAGAATATTGTCGCAGCATGGGCAAGAACTCGTTGCAGTATGGACGAGCAGTATCTTCGTGATCGAGATTTGTTAAAGGAACATTGTCGCAGCATGGGCAAGGACTCGTCGCAGCATGGGAGAGCAGTACCTCAAAACTTGAAGATTGTAAGAGGAACCTTATCGCAGTATGGGTAAGGACTCATCGTAGTATGCGCGAGCCGTACCTCAAAAGTTGAAATTGTATAGGAGGAACATTGTCGCAGTATTGGCAATGACTCATCGCAGTATGGGTGAGCCGTACCTCAAGGATGGTAGGGATGATAGGTGGGGTGGTAAGCAAACGATTATGGGAGTAGTAATAGAGACGGCCACAATTCGGCCTTGCGGGTAGGCCCAGTGGGGGGTCCTAAGTGGGGCACTGCTGGGACGTTTCACAAAACATTGGGGTACCCTGACTAGACTCTATCTATTGCCTGAGATGTGAGGGCACTTGCATCCACTTACCCAGAGTTAGATGGATCCAGATTTATCGTGGAGTAATGGGTAGGAGTGCGTTGACGTTGTAGTCATAGGACTGTGCATGAGACCGAGATAATGATTTTAGTTGATGATTGACTGTGTACACGCATTATGTTCGTCGCAGTCGCATGTCGCATGTCGCAGTATGGACACGTTGTATTTGTCACTCTTTAGGGTGTGGTTGTTTGACTTTGATTTGATGGATAATGATAGTCTTTACTGTCTTAGTTTTGGTCTTATGTTTCTTATATGGTTTGGACGCTCTTTCTCACTCATGCACCATTTTTTAGATTGAGTTACTGGTGTCTTAGGAGCAGCTTTCTATGATTGTGTAGGGGTGGAGACGTGATCACCACAGATTTCCTCGTAACTTGCAGAATGATACTACACGTTGATGTTACTCTTTTTATTTACTTGCATTAAATAACATCAAGGATTATTTCTGAAGGGGTGTAAGAGTGCATTAAAATTTTATCAACCTTCTCAAGTTTCGTGCCTTTTCTCAACTATACTCAGCTGCACTTTAAGTTTAGAGATGCTTATATTTTGGGTATGTATTGTTTAGCTAGGTTGTGTTTAAGATTCTGTTGAATCTCTCTTATATCAACCAAGCTCTTGTAATCCCACAAACACACTCCAAACATTATATTTTATAACCTGCAGTGTGTGTTTCAAGTTAGCATGTGTTGCTGTAGGTGACAACTATAAGAAGCTTCCTAATAGGTCACAAGGATTGTATTAGGTGTGAAACAGTAGGTTGAGCTGTTCCAAAAAAGCTGCCACATGAACTTTAGGCCTAGGCAGGTTGTAAAGTTGTAAATTACTTGGAAAGTATGGAAATACTCACTGGGTGTGAGGAGTGAATCTAGTCGTTGGATTTTAGGTGAACCACTATACATCTTTGTGTCATTTACGGTTTTTCTTAAGTATGGTTTACATTGCACTTAAAAGTCTCTATCTAGAGAGGTTTTGAAAATTGAGAAGATTGTTCTTCAGAAGCTTCTCAACTCTACAGAGTTTTCACAAACACTGTCTTACAACTCTTCTCAAGTCTTGTTATAAAACTGAGCAGCCTTCTTAAGTTACAATACTTAAGAGAGTATCACTCCTATACTTTCTGAATATATATTTGTGAAAATATCCTATCTTCTTTACTTTAGATGTCTTGAGAAGGCGCACTCAACTGAGCCTTCTCAACTTAGAATTTTAGTTAAGATGATTGTTACACCTCATTCTTCTCAACTTGATACTTTTTCTAGCAATTCTTAACATTAGTTGTGAATTTATTTACATTGTTTCACGTTAACTTTAAAAAGGATCACAATTTCAACCCTCTTCCTTGTGACACTGATTGACTTCAATAACTGCCAAAAACAAATAGCAATTCGACACTTGCCACGACAAAGAGGCAAATGATGCACCGAAGCGATCATACCTGGAAAAATAGAGTAAATAAATCCATAAACTTATATCAAGAGGGGTGACATCCATTAAAAACCAAGCCTTCAATATCCATAAATAATGCGATCCTTAATCAATGTTGAATGCATAGCAGAGAGATCTCACCATCTGCCGTCTAGCTTACAATCCCAACAACGACTACCACGTGCTTGATTAGAAACAAAGCCACATAAAATATGCTATTTAGGGTGAGGACATGTTGCGTTGCGGGAAGGAAGCAATGCTCCGTTGGAGAAGTAGAACAGGGGTTTTGAGTTACAAAACGAAAGGGCATGGGGCCAAATATGAGATTTGGAGTACCTAGTCGGAAGAAGAGAGGTTGGCTCTAGAGGAGGCCAAAAAGCCATCGAAGGAACACGCACAAAGCCATAACACTAAGGCAGAAGAGAAAATGACCGAAAGGAAAGAGATGGAACGATGCCGAAAAGCACCAGCCTAATGACGCCATTTTCACCGACAACCATAGCAGAAGCAGAGCACACACACAACCCAATCGGGCGGTGCTAACTTAGTGCAGTGTAGAGGAGATGTTAACCCTAGCTAACGGTTACACCGACCCTAGCCGTGGGGATGTTGTGGGCTCTTACTTGGCCCAAAGACTAATTAGGGTTGGTAGTAAAAACTATAGGCTTACAATCCCCTCTGAGTGCAAATATATATTTTTAACAGTTCCATCTTAGAAAACCTATTTACTTTTTACCAGCTAAAGCACTATTTAAAAAAATTCCTCAAACGTTATTGGTGCACAATATCCACTATTTTAGTTGGGAGTTTGACTTAGTACTAAACAATAGTTTAGTAATTGTTACTAAATGAGCATAATAGTCATTTCCCCATCAATGACAAAATTTGGGGACCACACTAACACTAAATTGTGGTTAGTATGTAGTAACCAGTGTTTTCATTTACCCGCTCACTCACCACACAAACACTAAATAGTGGTTAGTATGTACTAACCATTGGTTTGTTATATAATGGTTGCCGAAAAATTCAGTAATTGTTAATAAGGAATTCCTTAGTATCATAATTCGTTGTCCTTAATTGGTGACTAATTTACGTCGAGAAACTTGACTAGCCACATATTTACTTAGTTTTGTTAGTTTGTGTGGTTCTCAACTATAAATAGAGCTTTTGTCACACCTAAGACTCTAACTCCAGATACTGAAATGGAAATTGTACCCAATTACCGTTCCGACCAACTTTGTTGAAGGGACGAAATGACTTCAATACCAAGGTGGCATTATTTTAATTATGTAATTGTTTTTTGCTTAAAACTAAAAGAATATGACCACGTTCACCTATCCATTCTGAACGGCGTCGACTCGCCGCGATTCTTATTCTAAAAAGATTTGTGTTTCATTTTATTACTAATAATAATAATAATAAAAATAAATAAAGAAGCAATAACATAACATAAAAGTATGCTCGAGTCCGATCCTCTTCAAAACTCTACTATGTCTCATTTTTTATACAAATTTATTGAGACAACAAATTGAAAATTTTAAAAATAAAAATCTACTTTTTCCTTTTAAAAGTTTAAAAAGGTATCTTTTAAAAACTACTTTGTCTCATTCATAGTAAAAAGTTGTTTTTTACTAAGAGACTTAGTCAAATCAGTAACCAAGTTCGGATCACACCTTAAGATTTTAAGTTTAAGTTTTTGGTATGGCAAAAACTCTATTAAGAAGGAAGAACAATACAGACCGCAAAGTCGGGTAGTGGCAGATCTAGGACCTTAGGCCAGGAGGTGCAAAAATTTTAAAACACATGTATCACTACAAATGTAATATAAATCAAACTTTAAAATACTTAATTAAATAAATTACACACCCTATAAATAAATCATTAAATTAATCAAATGAAGTGAATTTATGTGAATAAATGCTTGCAAATTCAATAAACTGTGCCTTATCAATATTAGAGAACAAATTAGCAGGATCAGGATACAAAGAAGCCAAACAAATGAGCAATTCAATATTTATCTCACCAAAACAATCATTAAGTTCTTGAAGTTTCACGTGGGCTTGGGTGTTGAATAATTTTTTCAAGGTGTGAAAAAAGTTAATAGAGGTATGGGGATGACTCCCCTGAACAATACTCCGGTCCTCCCTTGAAGCTGGCTACACATGGCCAGGCGTAGATTAGTTATACGAAAAGCTAGTAGATACAACAAGATAACAAAAATGTTTTTTTAAATTTTTTCTAATTTGTTTATTTTGTGAATATATATTCTATTTGCATTTTCTAAATAGATTTGAGTACAACGACAGATTTGTCTTTGCAATTGAGCACGGGGATACCTTGGTTTAAAATTTTTTTGAGAAGTTTTATATAGAGGTGGAGACATAAGGATATTTAAAAGAGAATGTGAATCCAAATTTGCTAGCCATGCTACAGTTTGAAGATGCGGCAGACTGATCTGCGTGAGGAACCGGAGAATCATATCCTATTTGGTGTGGCCAAAAATTTGAGTGAGCTCATGTTACCCTAAAAATAGCAGTGAAGCAGGAAAACAAAGGATTGATTGATGTTAATTAGTTGTTGTTGGATATATGAATCTTTTTCTTTTCTATTATTGCCATAAAGTGAATGAGAAATAAAGCAGTTGATAATGGATGGGCAATTGGGCATGATGAAGGGAACTGATTCTCCATAATAACCACAATGTTTTTTCACACACAGTCTTTTTAACTGCACTCACAACCATAGTGAAGGTTTATTTGCAAGTTGGGTGTATAGACCATATGATAGATAGAGTGAGTGCATATAGTTATGGTATGGAGGGATGTGATGTAAGATAATGATGAGGCCATAATTTATTTTTGTGGGGTTATTGGATTCCGTTGCAGTTTGCCACATATATAAAAGCTTCCCCTCATAACACCTCAACCTTGGATATGTTCTGCAATAATGCATTGGATTGGAATCATGTAAAGAAGGGCAATTTAGGGGTTTTGAACATAAAAAGGAAGAGTGGGAGGGGCAACAAAGCACTATTATTTCCCACCTTTTGAACCCCACAAAGATGTAAAAATAACAATACATGAGAATAATAGCAGCAAATTTTACCACATACATTCAAGTAGTATAACATTTCTAAATATTGCATGATGGTAGCTAGCAAATTCAGATTTAACCCGAAACACTCTAATTTCCTCCTCCTTATAAGTCAAGTTGTCTCGACTCCTAATACCCTTTTTTTAATTGAAATTTTAGCGTAAGGAAATGATGCTTAGTTCAAGGTAGGAAAAGTCTTCGCGCTCTTTGAGCACATGCGAAGGGAACTTGGGACCTCCCAGATACACTTAATACCCCATTTGATAACAACATACATAATTTACATTTTACAGAATACTAGTAAATGAAACTGTGATTAATCAAGTATCCGCAAAAACCTTGTTTTTTCGATTTGCGATTTCTCTCAAATGGATGGATTTTTCTCAAGATTGATTTTGGGATTCTTCAAATCAGTTCATTCTGAACAAAACCCATCCAAGATCAATGAAAACTGTAGTCTAGAGAGAGAGAAGAGAGAGAGAGAATTGGGTCAATCGTGACCTGTTTTCTGTTAACCGGGTGAGGAAGAACCGATTCAGAACTGGTCCGCTTATCTAGATTTTCGTTTAATTTTCAGTTCCATTAACGATTGGGTATGGATGTTTACAGATTTCCAGTTGCAGAAACAATTTGGATTTGACTATCAATTTGGATATACTATTTCAGATTTAATAGAAATTGGGATTTCATGGGATTTGAGTATCAGAAACACAGAGGTGAAGGCACGGTGGTTCGTGGGCGGTCAATGCAGTAGCGAGAAGGTGCAGGTGGGCAGCGAGGGAGAGGGTGTGGAGTAATGGCTAGAAAGATGGTTCTAGGATGAAGGCCTGGTGGTTTTGGGTTTGCTTAAATTTTTAATTAAAAGTAACAAGTCAGCAAATAAAATTTCCATGTAAGCATAAAAAAAAGCTAGATAAACAGCCAAAACAACCATTTAAGCATTCTTGTAACAGTGTTAACAAAAAACATTAAAAAGCGCAACGTTTTTAAAACTTAATGGACTTAATCATTACAAAAAAAATTAAGGGATCTATTCGTTATTTGAAAATAAGTCAAGGGAGCTCGGGAGATATTTTGTCTAATTTAAATAAAATAAATTCTTCTTTACTAATTTTTAAATCTAAATTGTTTATTCTATGTCAGTTCTTTGTTTAGAAATTCAACCAGACAAATCCGGAAGTAATTTCTACTCTTGGAATCCTATCCCAATTAATTAAGGGAACCATATCTAGTGTTTGAGATATAAAATCATTTTTTTGCTTCCACTTATTTTTGAGCAGCAATGCACGTGGATTTTTATCCTTCTATCAAAAGTAACACATCATGACCAGTAAGTTTCACAATTCAATACATCGACAATATAAACATGTTTTACACAAATATCTAACTATATTTCACTATTATCAAATATGTTTTAAAAAGTAATACTATGATTTTACAAAATAGTAAAATATGGTGAGTCCTAAATGTAAACCTGTTTTATTTACATATAAAATTATAATATTACTAAAAGAATGCTAAATTAGCACCGTTAACCTTGTGACATAAGCTATTTTGTAATACGTGGTGTCGAATTGGTGTTCTCAAGTTCAATTTCTGCAATAGCAAACTTGGTTCGAGGTCGAATCAAGATCTGATTCCTGTAGGTAGCTAGCAATAGTCCGGAAAAAAAAAGTTAGAACTAACAAAAAAAGATAAAGGATTCAGCTGGCATGTTAATATTTTTATTGGAGGGAAAAGTACGGAAAGAGAAAACTAGGCAAGTGAGTTAAGCTTTTAGAAGTGACAGTTCTTTGATATTACTAAAGAGACATTCATGAATATGTCCCCTACACAATAAGTCACCAACTAGTATATATAGCCTCTCAAGCCAAGCACTAGAACTCACCATCTGAATTTTCAACTTGTTCTTGATCACAACAACTCAAAGGACATCAAACCGTTACATTCATCATACTTCTGTTATTATTTTCCCTCCTTCTATAAGGTAAACTTCTTGTTCCTCTCATTTATATCAAGCATGAGTTGTAAAAACACATGCAATCTTCAAAGAGCATGCTCTCTCTTTAAGCATAAAATTCCCTATACAAGCAAAACTTTCATGAGCCATCATCTATTTGCATGTATTTTAACTATAGCTAGGCACTCATAAGATTTACTACCATGTGAGTCTAGGTTGTGCCATGTTGCACTAAGAACTCATGAGAAAGAATATGGTTTAGATGTAGTCGTGACCATATATAGTCATGCAGTCGGCTCATCTAGATCGTTCTATCAAGATTCGACAGTATGCATTTAACTGTATAAGTCAGACTTTAAATAAAACAAAATATAGTACAGATTGTCTGATTTAGATCATATGGTCAACATTCATTTGACTACATGACTGCATGCAGTAATGACCGGATGTAGTATAAATCCCGAAAAAAACCTAACGGTATATTCGTGTATTTAACAGGAAAAATGAGCTGGTCTGGAGGAGATTGGATGTGTGGTGCATGCCAACACATAAATTTCAAGAAGAGGGATGCATGTCAAACTTGTGCATACCCCAAGATTGGAGGTCCTGATCCATCAACTTATAGATATAATTGGACTGAAGCTTTGGCAGGGGATTGGTATTGCAGTGCTATGAACTGTGGAGCTCACAACTATGCTAGCAGAAGTAGCTGCTATAGATGTGGTACATTGAAATATGGTTATTCTTGTGGATTTGAGGGAAACTTGGAGGCCTCTGATTGCAATTACCCCCCTGGATGGAAAACTGGTGACTGGATTTGCACTAGGTTAGTTCAAATCATTATTATCTTATATTTTTTTTTTTGTTTCTTTTGCTACTATTTCCTCAACCACATTAGCCTAGAAGAACTCTGTTCGTAGGAGTTCAAATCCTCTCTAATAACTAGACACTTTCAGTAGGAGACAACAGACACTCCTACTGTAAGTGTCTGTCTCCTACTGGAAATGCCCATTACAGGAAAAGATTTTGTTCCTTATGGCGACATATCCAACTAACACAAAGGATGAACAAGTTAATTTATGACCAATATACAAATACTTTTACTCACAAAAGCTGCATTATCATGTGTTGAGTTTGTTACACTTTTTCTTTTCATTGGTTCGAAGTCTCGCATTGAATAATGATATGACCAGATTAGTGGTTAAAAAGTGACGGACAACCCTCACACAAGCGATAATTTTTTAGATTGAGCAATAGGCCTGAACTTAAATTCTAGGATCTTTCGACCTCACTTAGTCCATGTGTATTGATGATAAGAGTTAAAAGTGTAATATTTTTTAAAAGCAAACAAAAGAAAAAAAGGGGTTTAAGTTGAGAATAAGGACCATGACAATAATTGAGAAAGAGTATGCATATAATGGTCAACATAAAATAACTCATTTAATTATATTACAGAATAAGAAATACAGAAATACCATAGAAATACATTTTAATTTTCTTTGTTCCTAATGTATCAGAGTTGGGTGTGGAGTGCATAATTATGCTAGCAGGGGAGAATGCTTCAAGTGCAGAACACCAAAAAGTTAAGGTATGGAAATATTAGTCATTATAGTTTCTTGGTACTTCTTTTGAAAAATATAGATACATTTTAAGCATTTGATATTCAACATCAGATCCATGATACATATCTTACTTCTATTTCAGGTGCTGCAGATTGAAAGAAGAAATTTCAGCTCTCACTGACATCCTTCACTGCAAATAACATTTTATCTTTTGTTTTCCCAAGGTCCTAGAGTGTAACCATGGACATAGGTCCTTTGTTAGCATCACAGCCTTTGTTTTTTTTCCATTAGGAAGGATTCCCCTCTTTTGTTGTGCAACATGTTTTGACAAGAAGTTAATGAAGTCCATATATATTATCCCACACTGGTTGATGATATAATTAACTATGAATCCTATGACTAAACATTGATCATTTACTTGCATTGTATGCTTTTCTTAGGGTGTGTTTGGTAGAAGAGAAAGAGGAAAGAGAGAATCTTTTATCTTTTCCTTTTTTCTATTGCTTGACACATTTCCTTCTTTCTCTCTTCCCTTTCTCTCTGCTCTCACTTTCTCTTCTACCAAACACGCTTAGTGTAAAATAGTTCTAAACTTGTTCTCTCCCTTTCTCTCTATCGTATTTCTCTCATAAACCGAACAATAGAAAATTACTCTCTCTTGTCTCTCTTCTATCAAACACACCCTCCTTAGTGCATGAATATGTTACAAACACTGGTCGAATATGAGACAGAGTAATGGCAGGAAAAATGAGAGAGAGAAATTGTGTGCTTGTGAGGAGCATTTGCATTATTGAACTGCTCCCTTTGGGGTGGTCCAAAGAAAGATTTGCATGGTTCTTGGATTAAAAGAGAACTAGTATTTTACCCATGTATTCCATCATCATAAAGCAATAGTTTCAACAACACTATTCAAAATTAGCATGAAAATGAAAATATGTACAAAATCAAGTTAGTAGCTACTTCTTCAAGAGCCAGTAAATTATAGGAATGAACTATTCAAAACAAGGTTCTAAATAGCGGTCGCGGTCGCGGTCACGGTCGCGGTCGCGTTAAGGCTTTCGCGTTTTCGGCCATTGCGACTGTTGCGTTACAAGTCGCGGTCGTCGCGGTGTGAATTAATCACAATAATGCTTAAATTTTATTAAAATTATTTGTCGCGGCCGTTTTGTCACGGTAACGGTCATTACCAAGACAGTTTTGTCGCGGTCGTTTTCAGCGTAACGGACCGTTTTTTAGAACCTTGATTCAAACATGAAAATAATTGAATGGATAAGAACCTACTGCACCAGTTAAAAACAGAGAAGCTACAAATAAATTCCAACCAAATCAAATAAATATTCCAGATTTAATTGTTATACACTGTTGGTGTTGGTGTAAGCAACGTTTTACATTCTGAGAATTTAAGTTGGGTCTAACGTGAGGAATGTCTCTCACTTATAAACGGTTTTTTAAGCCATATTAATTCTAATGTGAGACTTGAGTTTTTCCCAACACACTCCCTCACGCCTACCACTGTTGGACTTGGTGTGTGGAAAATTATGGTGAGTACTCTGATAGATATTTGATAGACTCTCATACCGTACTAGAATTTGGGTTAGGTCAAACTCAACCCAACAAATCAGCATTTAGAGTGAGGGATGTCTCTCACTCATAAACCTTTTTTCAGGTCATATTATATCTAAAGGGAGCATTTTTTCTCAACATGCACTGTCAATGTAACACCCCGTTTTAGCTATTAATCTATGTGCATATATCGGTAATTGTGTGATAATTTTGTGTGTGACTATTTTATTATTAGCCTATGTTTAGATGAGATACCATCGTATTTTACATACTAATAGTCATTCACGATATTTATTAATTATTGAACTAGTATTATTTGTTATGATATATTAGTGAGTCCTTGTGTGATAGTTGTTGTAATACATTATTATTATTATTATAGCAATATAATTAATTTAGTAGTATTTAGATGTTTGTTTTGCTATCATTATTACTATTATTTTAAAAACAAGCAAAGGAGAGTAACACCACCTCATCATCAGCGATGAGGCTGGCCACGTTTTAAAAAAAAAAAAAGAATTATTATTAGTGGATAAAAAGGGGAGTAGGTTTGAGTACATGTGCAGAGTCCATTGGATAAAATGGTGGAGCCCAATTCCTTTTATATTATAAGCTGTCTAGGTTTATGTGCATCATCATCTCCAATAACTCACTTCCCGCCGCAGCCAGCCATAACAGCCATAAGAGTGAGCACCTCCAACCTTCTTTCTTCTAGAACTCACCGGTTAACCCACCATTTGGTCCCAAACTTCACCACCCCACTCGAAATTACCTTCTGAACCCGTTTCCAGTCTCTGTTTTATCAAAAGAAGCACCGTTTGGGGTGTATTTTAAGTCTAGGCGAGCTGTCTTCCACCCATTCCGACCACCACAGTCTCCGGTTGGAAAAACAGACGTCGTATTCGAATTCTACTCGTCGAGACCTTCAGGAAACACTAAGCCTTCGTTCGTTTCGGTGAAGTTGACGTCGGACCCCTTGTGACCTGTTTGTTCCGGTGAGACGTCCTTCGGTCACTCTTTTTATTTCGTTTTACTCTCGTTTCAGTTTTAATAATCCTCAAAATTTATTTAGGACTGATTTTATATGTTTTCAGCTGCTCTTCGCTTCCTGAGTGACCCGTAGACTTTCCGTGTGCTCGTTCGGTACTAATTTCACTATCGTGGATAGATCAGTCCTGCTCTCAGTAATACTATAATTTTTGTTTATCCAGGTAAGAAGAGGGGGGATGATGACTAGGGAACATGGTAGTGTAAGGTACAAATGACATAACTGGGATGTCCCATGATCCCTCTGTCTTACGCTGACAACATAGTTTGCTTGTAAACCATTGTAGGAGCAATGGATTTTAAATGCCTTAGTAATAATTAGTTATGTCCTTGTAGGAGCAAGGACCCTATTATAATTTAAAAGGATATGTGTGAGTATTCATGTTTGGTATGCCTGCTGTGGTGATTTATGACTGTTGTTGATGAGCTGGTAAAGCTTAAGGGCTAACCTCCCTGTATAAGACATTTTGTTTAGTAATTGGATAATAATGATTGATGAACCCTAGGGTAGTTGACATAATTGAATATCTGATAAAGACAATGCTGAAATCATATAACTAGTTAGCTCACAGGTTGGAACTAAAGATGAACTTACGATTTAATTACCTCTAAGTTAATGAGTCAGGTTAGCAGGTAGAACTAAGGACTAAATTGTTGATATCGAGGTCCTTAAGCATTTAAGGGTTAAATTAGATTAAGAATGAGTTATAGTGACTTATAGGCATAAATGAGAACCACAGTCGGTTAAATTGATGTTACTAGTTGATGATGATGCTTAAGGAACTTTGTTGCAGTATGGGCAAGGACCCGTCGCAGTATGGGCGAGTCGCACCTCAAGAATAGTGATGGTGATCATTGTTGCTGTTGTCTTCGTCGTAGTCATTGTCGTCGCTAATGGGGGCATTATCGGGCAAGGTATCCCGTTCGGGCAAGGTATCCCGGTCCTCACAGTCCTCTTTTGGGTGTTCTTCAGGGCATTATCGGGCAAGGTATCCCGTTCGAGTGTCTCGGTCCTGTTGTTCTTGGAGGGCATTATCGGGCAAGGTATCCCGTTCGGGCAAGGTATCCCGGTCCTCAGAGTCCTCGTGCCATTGTTTTTGTAGGGCATTATCGGGCAAGGTATCCCGTTCGGGCAAGGTATCCTGGTCCTACTGTTGAATGTTCTTTGTAGGGCATTATCGGGCAAGGTATCCCGTTCGGGCAAGGTATCCCGGTCCTATTGTTGATTGTTCTTTGTAGGGCATTATCGGGCAAGGTATCCCGTTCAGGCAAGGTATCCTGGTCCTATAGTTGTTGTTTTTGTAGGGCATTATCGGGCAAGGTATCCCGTTCAGGCAAGGTAACCTGGTCCTATAGTTGTTGTTGATGATGTCGATTGTCAGGCAGGATCTGGCAAGGTATCTTGATTCTGTTGTTGTTGTTGTCGTTGCTACTTGTAGTCTTAGGACCATAATGAGGTCGTGACACTAGTATTAGCTGAAAATTAGTTAAGGATTATTTGTGCATGCGTGTTATGAAAGTTGTATCCACTACCGTTGATTGTTTCCTTGTTATATGATTTCCTCACTCTTCTTTCCTTGTGGCTACTCGTGTGCCATTGTGCACGTTTAGGTGACGACTTTGCTGGTGATGAAGAACATATCGATGTGGATGCCGAGGGGTAGTTTGCGATGATGAAGACTTTTAACTGTTTTAGATTTTATTTATTGTTTTTTTAGAGTTGTAATGAAGTGGTAAAAGCTCTGAGATATGTGACACAGGGATTTCACAGGGTTTTCTTATAATTTCGCTATTTGGTCTGATTTCTATTTCCGCATGTTGGTGATACTTGTTATTTCGTTTGAATTAAGGATTTTATAAAGACATACTTTTATTTAAATCCTCCATTTATGTTAAAGTTTTCCAAACGGGGTAGCAGGTGTCACAGTCAACAGATCATAAATTGACACATCATTATAAATGTTTGACATTTATCCCAACTATCTTATAAACTTATACCGGTGGTGTTGTTAGCCTGTAATTTCGACAGGCTAAATTAAATGCAGTCAACGCGGTTTGACTTTGGTTTTCTTAGAAGAAGGTGTTGGTTTTAACACAGAAGAGTTGTGTCAGAAGACAAATTCGACAAAGCTTCAGACTTAACTAGATTTGAAAGGTGATATTTCGACAAGAAGAAAATTGAATTCAATAGCAAGTCAAAAGCAAGTGCTCGCTGTCGAAGCTTTGGTAGTTATCCTAGTCGAAGGCTGTAGTAGTTTCCTTTTTTTTTTTTAATTCTCTGTACAGTTAGTTAGTTTTAGCGTTTTCCCTCCTCGTATAAATAGGAGTTTCTCATAGGAAAAAGGGGTCACAATCTCATTACAGAATTCTCACGCTCTAACTTCCAACACATTACAGAGAAAACGTGCCAAGAGAAGAATGTATGATCTGTGCACCAACTTTCTTTACAATTAATGCAACTTTAATTTGTTTTCTTCTTTGCTTTTCTGCAATTTTTTCTTTGTTTTATTCTCCCTCATTGAGGAAATTCGACGGTTTCGCGCGAGATCGACGGTTATCTTCTTCCTTTTACTTTTAAACTGCAAGAACACATATAATTCTGGGAAAAACTTTAACACAAATGGACTTAGGATTTACTAGTTGATCTTGCAAATAGAAGCAATTTCAAACTAGCGGTGTTTACCAAAATCCAAGGTAAACAAATTGGCACGCCCGGTGGGACATTTGTGCTAATTTTAAAGTTTTTCGTTGAATTCTTAAACTTTGTGTTTCTCTGTGCATGCAATTAAGGAGTGGTAAACATCTTCCAGAGATGGCACGCTCTAGTACAAGTAATGCTTCTGCATCAAATGCACAAAATACACAAGAACAAGCGTCAGTTAGTGACGTTAACGCTGCAAATGTCGCAGGCATAACCGTTGCTATGCCTTCTTCGACAACAATGGGAGTAACCGCTATAACTTCTCCCATAATTACTCCTGTGTCAATGATGACCACTGCAGCATTAACAAATGTTATTACAATGGCTTCTGTGCCACCAATAGTAGGACCAACGAGTCCTTTGATGGCAAATCCAATGATTGGAAATATGCCATTTACTATGAGTGGAAGGGCTTTACCGTATGGCATGCCAACAACATTGATGGCAGGCCTTCAGACAAATTCGTCTACATTTGCAGATAATGCAATTACAGGGTATTCTCCTACTCATGGTTCAACAGAGGGCATCCATAGCCGAAATGCCCAAACTAATCCGACTACAACATCTTTGTTGACATTAAGACAACAAATAGATGATAGCAATCATGATATGGTCAATATGTTAACACAACAAATTGGTACTGTATTTAATCCTTTGATATAAAACACTAATAATAGTTACCAAATGTTGGCAACACAAATGGGAAGAATTGCCGATTTCTTTGGTACTCCACCAGTACATAACCAGCAAATCCCCCAAATCCAAAATGCTAGGCCTGTAGAGATACCGGTAGAAAGGCTTAACAATGCAATTCCTATGAATCAGGGAAACCAAAGACAACAACAAATTGTCGAAGAGCCTATGAGGATAGAGGCAATCCCTGAAGTTGTGTTGGTGAATAGAAACCAAAATGCAGACGAAGTGGTCAGACAAGTGCAACAAAACAATTTTGGAGCACAAAACAACCTGGCTAATATGGTCGAAACTATTTTAGCCCAGAATGGCCTTAACTTAGGTTTACATAAGCCTAATTTTGTGTCGCCCTTGTCAGAATACACCTTACAAACAGAGCTACCTAGGGGATGGAAAATTCCCAAGTTCACAAAGTTCGCTGGAGAAACCAGTGAATCTACCGTCGAACACGTGGCTCGTTATTTGACTGAGGCTGGCGATCTAGCATATAATGAGAATTTAAGGATGAAGTAATTTCCAAATTCTCTAACTAAGAATGCCTTCACATGGTTCACTACACTGCCTCCAAATTCAATTTTTAATTGGAGTCAATTAGAAAAAGTCTTCGATGAGCAGTTCTATATGGGCCAGTGTAAGATTAGTCTTAAAGAACTGGCTAGCGTTCGACGCAAAGGGGAAGAATCTATTGATGATTATCTCAATAGATTTAGACTACTCAAAGCAAGGTGTTTTACCCAAGTGCCTGAGCATGAGTTAGTCGAAATGGCTGGTGGTGGTCTAGATTACACTATAAGAAAGAAACTAGACACACTACATTTAAGAGATATGGCACAATTGGCTGATAGAGTTCGACAAGTCGAAAGACTCAAAGCCGAAAAAGCCAGAACAGGTAGATTCCAAAGTAAAAAAGAAAAGGTTGCTTATGTCGAAGCTAATGATAGTGACCAAGAATACGACATATCTTATGAAGATGTCGAAGAAGAGGTTAACATTGCAGAACTAAAACCAGGACCTCTGTATACTTGCAAATTGTTAAAACCTTCTAATGGGAAAAATCCTGTGGAACCTAAGAATGATAAATTTGTCGCAAAAACTTACACTTATGATGTATCTAAATGTGACGAAATATTTGATCTGCTTGTGGCTGATGGTGAAATCTTAGTGCCTAAAGGCCTAAAGATTCCACCATTAGAACAACGACAGAAAAGTGGCTTTTGTAAGTTTCATGGTTTCTTAGGTCATAACACTTCCCGTTGTGTCATTTTCAGGGATTTGGTTCAAAATGCTATCAACGAAGGAAGGCTGAAATTTGGTGACAAATCTAAGCCACCAATGAAGATTGATACTGATCCCTTGCCAACAGCTGATGCATTGCTGGTTGAAGTCGATCTCAATGTGGTCGAGGTCACAGAGGTTGTTGCTGAAAATGCTAAGGTAGAGAAAGCTGTCGACAAGGTTGATGTCGAAATGGTCACTGAAGACCAGTACGCTGAAAAAAATGAAGATAGTGTATCCAGGGGCTGAAGAAGAATTGATTGATTTTCTCAATCGCTGCAAAATCAACAATACTGAAGTTATGCTTTGTCCTAGGTGCAGTGCTGTCTTCGACAAAGAGGCTACCAAGAATCTTGAGGGATTTAAGCCTCAACTGAAACATAAAGGAAAGTGGGTCGATAAAAGGCCAAAGTTCAATTACAACAACAGAGAGATCCAATATAAGGTTACTTCGACAAGGAATCCTCAGAAAGGTCAGATTAGAACTTATGTTCGTCCAGAAAAGTCACCTGTCGAGAAATGGGTGCATTCTGGTGGAAAGAGTACTGGGTATTACCCAGTATATTATGTTGGAAATCAACAGAAACCAGCAAAATTGGTCAGAGGCAGCACTAGTGCTACTAGCCAAAATAAGGCAACTGAATCTAACAAGTATGCCTATAACAATAATTACAAAGGGAAGAACCCTATGACAAGAACGCAATGGCTCAGATATCAACGCTAGAAAAAAGTTGCTGCAGTAGGCAAGGTGGAAAACTCCAACAAAGAGAAAGGCAAACAAACACCTTCAAAGTCTCTTGAAATGGATAGAAAGCCAGCTACTGAAAGGATATTCCCACCACTTTCAGTGATCAAAGAGGGCCTCAATTTAGATGAAGAAATGGGTTCGAATTTCGCTGATTCCGGGTCAGAATTTGACGTCTTGTGTGGTGTAGTTTCAATCCTCCCAATTGAGTATGACGTGGTTTCTGAAGTAAACGACGTCGAAGAGGATTTCGACAAAGAAACCACTTACAAACCCATCTGTTACTATGTCCTCAAGAATGGTTGTGTGGAAGAGCAACACGCTGTCTTTGAGAGACCTGATTGTGGGATGAGGAATCATCTCAAACCTTTGTATATCCAAGCAAAGGTGAACAATGTTGGGGTAAGCAAGATCTTGGTTGATGGTGGCGCTACTGTGAACCTAATGCCACAACATATGCTGAAGAAGATTGGGAAGTGTGAAACAGATCTGAAAACACACAACGTAATCCTTACCAACTATGAAGGTAAAAGTGGCTACTCTCTTGGAGCCATTGAAGTTGACCTTTCTGTTGGAAGCATTAGAAGGCCAACTATGTTTATGGTGATTTCAACCAAGGCAAATTACAACATGCTGTTGGGAAGGAAATGGATCCATGCTGTGGGGGCAATCCATTCGACAGTTCACCAGAGGCTCATTATTTAAAGAGAAGATGGCCTAGTCGAAAATATTGAGGGTGATCAAAGCTATTTCAAGGCTGAGGTGAATACTATCACCATGAAAACCTTCGACAAGAAACTGGCGAGCATTGCGCCATGCATTTCCTCTGAACATGGTTATGAAAGCCAAGATAACGTGAGGACCTCAGTGATTCTTGATCCCAACTATGGATTTATTTGGGATGGAGAGGTCATTGATGAAGACAACTACCCACAAGGCTATGTCAAGCCTACAGGGTGGGAAGGACCATAAATAGTTGTTTATGGATGAACCCACTGTATGGGATAGAATTACGGCCTATGTGGCCGAAAATAAGCAAAAAGCGGTTTTAGAAGATGACTTATAACAACAATTAGTTGCTGAAGCCGTTGAAGATAAGAATAAAGACAACATTGTCGAAAACCAGAGGCTTAATTGCGTCTATGATGACGAGCCTTTAGGTTTTGAAAAAGATCCAATGGGTTCAACGAAAAGGATCCAAGCACAAGATCCTTTAAAAGAAATTGATTTGGGAGATGGCTCAATAAAAAGGCCAACATACATAAGTGCTAAGATTGATCAAGAGTTGAAGGCGCAGATTGTTGAATTGCTGAAGGAGTACAAAGACTGTTTTGCATGGGATTATAATGAAATGCCAGGGTTGAGTCGTGAAGTTGTTGAAATCAGACTACCAATTCAACCAGGAAAGAAGCCAGTGAAGCAAACTCCAAGAAGATTTGCACCAGAAATCTTGGTGAAGATCAAGGCAGAAATAGAAAGGTTACTAAAGAGCAAGTTCATCAGAACTGCCAGGTATGTCGAATGGCTTGCTAATATAGTGCCTGTAATTAAGAAAAAGGGTACACTTAGGGTGTGTATAGATTTTAGAGATTTAAATAATGCTACACCTAAAGATGAGTATGCCATGCCAGTGGCAGAAATGCAAGTAGATTCAGCTGCAGATTATCAATACCTAAGTATGCTTGATGGTTATTCTGGATATAACCAAATATATATTGCTGAAGAAAATACATCAAAAACAGCATTCCGATGCCCAGGGGCATTAGGTGTCTATGAATGGGTTGTAATGCCTTTTGGCCTAAAAAATGCTGGTGCAACGTACCAAAGGGCAATGAATTCTATGTTCCATGATTTTATTGAAAAAATTATGCAAGTGTACATAGATGATATTGTAATTAAGTCTTCTTCAGAAATTGGTCATATAGACCATCTTCGACAATCATTTGAAAGAATGAGAAAATATGGATTGAAAATGAATCCAATCAAATGTGCCTTCTGTGTTCGTGCAGGGGACTTTTTGGGTTTCGTTGTACACAAAAAAGGCATTGAAATCAATCAAAACAAGAAAAAAGCAATCTTGGAAACGAAAGCTCCTTCGACCAAAAAAGAATTGCAGTCATTACTAGGAAAAATCAATTTCCTTAGAAGATTTATCTCAAATCTAAGTGGAAAAACCCAAGTGTTTTCGCCACTACTTCGACTGAAGAAAGAAGATGGGTTCAAGTGGGATGCAGAACACCAACAAGCTTTCGATGAGATTAAAGCATACTTGATGAAGCCACCAATTTTGTTACCACCAATTAGGAATAAAGTAATGAAATTGTATATAGCAACATCAGAATTTTCTATAGGTAGCATGTTAGCTCAGGAAGGTGAAAATAGTGTCGAAAGGGCCATTTATTACCTTAGTAGAATTCTAAATGATGCAGAAATTAGGTATCATCCTATAGAAAAATTGTGCTTATGCTTGTATTTCTCTTGTACAAAATTGAAGCAATATATAAAGCCTGTTGATGTGTATGTTTATTCGCATTACGATATTATTAAACATATGCTGTCGAAATCAATTTTACATAGTAGAATAGGTAAATGGGCTTTGGCTCTTTCTGAATTCTCTTTGACTTATCAGCCATTAAAAGCAATAAAAGGTCAAATAGTGGCTGACTTCATAGTTGACCATTCAGTGGTCGAAAATACAATAAGCTTAGTGGAAATACAACCTTGGAAGTTATACTTCGACGGTTCAAGCCATAAAAATGGTGTTGGAGTTGGAGTTTTAATAATTTCACCAACAAAAATACCAACAAGGCATAAGTTTACAATTGAAGGGACGTGCTCCAATAATGAGGCAGAGTATGATGCCTTAATAGGAGGACTTCAGATCTTGTTAGAATTGGGGGCAAAACATGTCGAAATCAAAGGAGATTCAGAACTAATGGTGAAACAGTTAACAAAAGTATACAAAGGCATCAAAGAGAACTTAATAATGTATTTTGCCATTGCTAACACGTTGTTAAAAAGATTTGATACTGTTCACATAGAACATGTGCCTCGAATAGAAAATCAAGAGGCCAAAGATTTGGCACAAGTAGCTTCAGGGCACAAAGTGACAAAAGAAAAGCTATTGGAGCTAATAGAAATAAAGCACAAACTGCTTTCGACAGATCCATCCAATGCCCAATTGTCAATGCCAAAACTTGAGGACGCAGAGATGTTAAATTTGGTGGAAAATTTTCAAAATATGAAGTGGAAATTTATGCCATTGACAATATGTCGAATGATGATTGGCGAAGGCAAATTGTCGAATACTTCGAGAATCCAACAAGAGTGACTGATAGAAAAACCATGTACAGAGCCTTAAGCTATGTGATTATTGGGAATGAATTGTTTAAAAAGACTCCTGAAAGAGTATTATTGAAATGCCTTAGTGAAAGTGAGGCATATTTAGCAATTTCCAATACTCATAGTGGTGCTTGTGGATCTCATCAAGCAGGTCACAAAATGAAGTGACTTTTATTTCGACAAGGAGTATATTGGCCAACTATGCTGAAAGATTGCATAGATTTCGCCAAGGGTTGTCAAGAATGTCAAAAACACGCAGGAATACAACATGTGCCTGCAAATGAATTGCATTCAATAATAAAACCTTGGCCTTTTAGGGGTTGGGCTTTAGACTTAATTGGTGAAATCAAACCAACTTCGTCGAAGGGTCACCGTTTTATTTTAGTAGGAATAGATTATTTCACCAAGTGGGTGGAAGCTGTTCCCTTAACTAATGTTGATCAAAAAGCTGTGATAAGTTTTATTCAAAACCATATCTTACATAGGTTTGGAATTCCTGAAACCATTACGACTGACCAAGGCACAGTTTTTATTGGTCGAAAAATGGTTGACTTTGCTTCTGAAATTGGTTTCAAGTTACTAACTTCGACACCATATTATGCTCAAGCTAATGGTCAAGTGGAGGCTGCCAACAAAATTATTATCAATTTGATCAAGAAACACATTGGGCAAAAGCCTAGGAATTGGCATAAAACGCTTGATCAAGTGTTGTGGGCATGTAGAAGTTCTCCCAGAGAATCGATCAACACTACTCCTTATAGACTTACGTTTGGACATGACGCAGTTTTACCTGTCGAAATTTGTTTACAATCAGCCAGAATTCAAAGACAGTTTGAAATTCCATCAGATTCTTATTGGAATATGATGTTAAATGAATTGGTTGATTTAGATGAAGAAAGACTACATGCATTGGATGTTCTTATAAGGCAGAAAGAAAGAGTGGCTAAAGCCTACAATAAAATGGTTAAGCTAAAAACATTTGCCTTAGGAGATCTAGTGTGGAAAGTTATATTACCCATGGATAAAAAAGATAGAGTCTTGGGTAAATGGTCACCAAATTGGGAAGGACCATTTCGCATTCTACAAGTGTATACTAACGGTGCCTATGAAGTCGAAGAACTTGGCGCTGATGGTCGAACTTTGCAAATAAATGGCAAGTACTTAAAGAAATATATGCCAATTTTGCAAGAAGTCAAAATAATGCATGATTAAAATGAGCAAATTGCGAATTTGGCAAGCTAAAAATTTTAATTGCCAACAAAGGCTATTGTTAATTTACAATACTTGGAATTGGAAGTTAAAATTACAAAGTGCCAATACAAGGAAAAATGGAATCGCAAATTACAAAACGAGTTTGTTTTTCAAGTCTTCGATCAGAGCCTTAGCTTGATCCAATCTCGTTTTGATAAAGTTTTCCTCTTCGACCAACTGGTTGACCCTCTACAGCTTTCATGTCAGTCTTTGCTTTGGTTTGTAGGGAAGAGATTTTGTTTTGTGAAGCTTCAACGGCAGTCCATGTTTCTAGTTTCATGGCACTCTCTTGCTCTTTGAGCGAAGCATGTTTCGTCTTCTTTTCAAGATCCTTAGTGATTTGTTCCAGAAGAGGTTCAAAAGAAACAAGCAATCCAATGAGAGAGGTGCTAGCCATTGGGTTGTTGAGTTTGTGCAGCAGGTCTTTGATTTTAAAGGCAACCATATGGTCCTCTTCGAACACTTGAAACAGGTCCACCTCAAGGACTCTAGTGCGAAGTTCTTGCAACAGGTTCACTTTAGAGCTTTCAGAGTGCTCTCCCGCAGAAGTGGTCGAAGAAATGGATTTCTTTTCACATGAGGTTTTAGTTTTTAGCAGCAATTGTAGAGCCTCAAGGGGTTTTTTACTCTTGAATTCCTTCCATTCTTCTTCACTCTTGGTAATGCCAGTTGAGAGGTTGAGGCCAGTTGAGCAATCTTCCTTAGTGGGGGATTCGTCGACGTGTTCTGCGGTATCATCATTGTTATTATCCTCATTGGATTTTTCAATCTCTTTATCATTTTCTGCTTCTTCAATGTTTCCCTCGTGTTCTGTTTCTTTTTCTTCGATTTGTTTCTGAGGTTGATTTGGATCATTAATGAGTGGCTGATCCATAATAACGTCGTCTTCAGTTGCTTGAACTTGGTCAGATTTTTCGACCAAAAGATCATCACCTTCTGGATTTTGATTCTGGTTGGCATTTTCGACCAATTCTTCGTTTTTCTCTTGTGGCTGGTCTTGGGCCTGAATCTCAATCACTGCTAGATCAGTTCCTCCACGTCCTTGGTCTTCGACCTCTGTTGGTTCTTGCTGTAAAGGGAGATCATCAAGAGTCATTGGAGTGCTTTCATCTGCTATGACAATGAGATTACTCTCTTCAAACGTTGCTTCGACCAATGGATCATTAGTTGGTGCAGAGACGGTGGGGGTCGAAGTTGGTGTTGTTTGTTTGGTGGAGATTGTGGCAGGTTGATCTTCAAGATCCTGGGCAAAATGTATAAACAGAGTTATGTACTTTGTTAACTCAAATTGTTGAATAGAAGTGAGTAGAAGGTGCGTTAGTTACCTTTGAAGTGTCTCCTTCGACACGTGAATGCGCGCTAGCAGGCTTTGGGATCTCCCTTTTCTTCCTAAGTTTCTTTGGAGCTTTTTCTTGCGGCGCATCATCCCTCCCTGTTTGTTTTTCGATAGTTTCAGTTGGAGGAGATTTGGAGACAACTTTCAAAATCCTTGGTGGGCTTTCATCAGACTGAAAGAATTCAATGCATTTTGTTAGTAAGAGAGCATAGAAGTATACAAGTATTGAAAGGAAGAAAAAAGAGTGTTTGAACGTTTCAACCTTTGAATCGTCGCTTACAACCATCTGTTTAGTTTTCTTCCTCTTTGGAGGAGTGGCAGTAGCTGAGTTGGTTGATCTCTTCTTGCTCTAAAAGATGGGAAATTTGATAAGCGTTGAGTCTAGTAATTCAATTTAAAGAGAAATAATGAAATGTTTACCTCTTGTTTCTTTGATTGCGGTGGTTTCTCATTCGACAAAGTGTTTGTGTGATTCTTTGAAACCTTCTTGGTTGTTGTAGTTGTTGTTTCTTCTGATGGAGTAGGTGACAAGGGGATAGCTGCAGACATTTGACAAGTATGTTAGTAGTTTTTTACATGAAAAGAAATATTTTGCTCTAAGAGTCTTTGTATCACCTTCTGCGATGGCGGATAAAACTCGGACATGTTGAATGTCGAGATGGAGATGTCCATCAAAGGTATCTATGTCACATTTTGTCGGAACTACTTTCTCGGCTGTTTTAGTTGTTAAAAAGTTTTTAAGAGCTGAAAACCCACCACATATAAACCACGGTGGAAGTGGTGAGTGAAAAGATAAAGCCAATTTACTGGTGGGCAAACTTGGAAATTTAAGTTTATTATGCGCCAAAGCGAAAGCATATCTGTTGGTCACATATGGTGGAAACACCATAGTTGGAATTTTTTCGACAAGTTTTTCTTTTAAAACATTTGCAGCTTGAGAAATAGTTCGATTAAGATGCGTCGGGTCATAGACAACTTCAAAGTAATTTTAAAAGCTCGAATTTCCTGTATGTGCATACCTGGTGTCTTGGTCTTCTTTTTCTGCGGAAGAGGAAAAGCAGAGATTAGGTTCGTCAGCAGCGTGGCTTCTTCAACAGCAGATAGTTTACTCATAAAGTAATCTCTCCACCACTCAGAAAAGGTTTTGGTGCAAGTAAATACATGCACAAACTTAACAGGTGCAAAGATAAAAGGTTTTTTGGCGAAGTTGTTGAAGCATTTACGCCATTCCCTCTCGTTCTTGGGCATCATCATTTCTGTTCTAGACTTAAAGAAAGGACTTGGTCGAATTTGGCATAATCCGAATTGTCGAGCGACAAGACTTGGGTGGTATGCATATACTCCAAACAAAGCAGCAGTCTTCCTAGGTGAAATTCTTGCAGAAAGCAGTTTTGGAGTTAAGAATGCACCCCAAATTTGGTTACTCTCTTCTTCTTCGACCAACGAGGTTGCAGGAAAATCCCTAGTGAACCAAGCAGGCCCAATAGTCCTTTGGGCAAAGGGAACCATTGTGTGGGCGAAAGTGTTACAGTCTAAGAACATTCTGAATGCTGAAATGAATAAATCTTCATCAGAAACTCCAATTTGCCTAGGCTTCAAAAGTGCAAGCCTTATCCCTTCGATGGTTCTCTAATCAACAGTTTCAGTATAATCACTTGGGATATACATCTGGAGTTTCGACTCAAAAGTGGCAATGAGCCACAGTTGGAACAACCAAATTGGTCCTGAGACTAGAAGTGTATCATCAAGTTTGAGAGTCTTCAGTTCATAGGCTCCTAGTTGCAAACTTTCATAGAGCGACCCCAAAAGGAGTTGCCCAAGGTTTACCTCTCGATGCTCATGTAGTTGGATGGCCAAGGGAATGAACATTTTAGCCACTTGGAGCGAAGAGGAGCAGAAGACATTGAATGAAAGCCAGAAAGTAAGGAAGGCGATAGACTCAGTATCAGAAACTTCGTCATTATCTGTGATATGGTGTTCTTCGATATAGCTTTTGAAGGAAGGGCGTTTGAAATCAAATTCATGGTCAGTCCCAGTGGTACTGGGGTCGAAAATTTCCCCTGTTGGTTTTAAGCATGTGATGGCAGCTACATTCAACAAGGTAGGTGTAAGCATGCCACACTTCAAGTGCAGACTGTTGGTGATGAGTTCCCAGAAATGCAAAGATGCAAGGAGCATGGGGCTTTGGTATCTAGGGCCATATTTCTACAGTTGGATAAGGTCAAACATCCCCTGTTCTTTCCAAATATTTCCCCTTTTGGATTCCACTTTGTTGAGCCAATTGAGGTAAGGTGGGTGATTTTTGTCGACGGGAGGTGATGACCTAAAGACCCTACTTGGGCTATTCATGAAATTCATGACCCAAGGCCCATTTTGGAAAATTTTAGGGTTATATTGGTGATAGCTTGGGAAAACCTCCTTAACTTCAGGTGTGTCATCGCAAGCAAATGGAACAAGCCCTAAAAATGCGTACTTTAAAGGCTTAGGGAAAGGGATTAGTACCTGAGATTGGAGGATTTTTGCTTCCTCATCTGTTAGAGCAGGCTCTGCGAAGGGTTGTTGCTTGTCAGTGATTGGTGCGCGAGTTTGAGACGAAGTTGCCATTGACGTGAAAGGAAGGTGTTGATGAAGGTCTAGTTTTCTGGGTTTAGTGAGCACAAGTGTTCTCGTGAAGAAGAAAAAAAGGGTTACAAAGGTTTCAGAAAGAGTGAAATAAAGGAGAAGCGATGGTTTTTATAGCTGTTTGAAATGAAAAGGCTGAAAACTCTTGAGTTTTCCTCTTAATGGAGCAATTACTCGCAATGAGTAGTGGGGAGTTTCAGGGTGAAACGTGGCCCACTAACTTTACAACGGAGGCGCCAAAAGCTGTTTTTTACTGAAACATCGTATCAGAGCAGTTGAAAAGGGTTTTCAAAAATGCTCTTTTTCTGCCATTCACATAGTCCCTGTCGAAAAAGACATTTTTGGGGGGCAATTTGTTAGTCTGTAATTTCGACAGGCTAAATTAAATGCAGTCAACGCAGTTTGACTTTGGTTTTCTTAGAAGAAGGTGTTGGTTTTAATACAGAAGAGTTGTGTCAGAAGGCAAATTCGACAAAGCTTCAGACTTAACTAGATTTGAAGGGTGATATTTCGACGAGAAGAAAATTGAATTCAATAGCAAGTCAAAAGCAAGTGCTCGCTGTCTAAGCTTTGGTAGTTATCCTAGTCGAAGGGTGTAGCAGTTTTCTTTTTTTTAAATTCTCTGTACAGTTAGTTAGTTTTAGCGTTTTCCCTCCTCATATAAATAGGAGTTTCTCATTGGAAAAATGGGTCACAATCTCATTACAGAATTCTCACGCTCTAACTTCCAACACATTACAGAGAAAACGAGCCAAGAGAAGAATGTATGATCTGTGCACCAACTTTCTTTACAATTAATGCAATTTTAATTTGTTTTCTTCTTTAATTTTCTGCAATTTTTTCTTTGTTTTATTCTCCCTCATTGAGGAAATCCGACGGTTTCGCGCGAGATCGACGGTTATCTTCTTCTTTTTACTTTTAAACTGCAAGAACACATAATTCTGGGAAAAACTTTAACACAAATCGTCTTAGAATTTACTAGTTGATCCTGCAAACAGAAGCAATTTCAAACTAGCGGTGTTTACCAAAATCCAAGGTAAACAGGTGTATAACAATTAAACTTATTATTCTTGAGCTAATTATCTGTTTAGGTGGAATAAGTACAGTGATGATTCCTTATAATGCTCCAAAATGGGCAAAATCCCAAATCTCAAATCAAGCATAGAACTTCATTTACACTTTATGATTGAGTAAAAAAGCATATATGTTGTTTCTTTCTAACTGTTCCCTGTTACTTAGCTATCATAATATTCTGGGTTAATGCTTTGAAGATGTTAAGCAACGAACCCCCACTTTTAGTGAACAAGTTCTCAAGCATATTGCATGGATCCAAAGTGCAGGACCAGATATATACCTACGTGTCGGATGCCCTTTAGTTCCTCTTAATTATTATTTTTCTATATTTTCTTTGTGGCTTTCCACATCAAGGAAATAGATGGGCCAGATACAGAAAAAGCATGCCATAATTAATTGATGGATAAGATTCATTATAAATTGATTTGTCTTTGTTCTATGACAACAGATGATATAAGTCTAAACATATAATTTCTCCTAGAAGTGGCAATCCGTAGGAGAAAAGATTCTCTACAGTTCATGCTTAAATGAAATTTATACGCCCGAAATTATAGTAATAGAACTCTCTAGCTTCTTTTGAGAAATGGAGTTTAACACCGGTTCAATGAAAGAGCCGGTGTTAAACACAAACATGGTGGTATTTCTATAAATAAAATATAATATCTCATTTTAGCGCGTTATAAACATAAACATCAAATACAACACCAAATGTTACTAAATGTTCGGCGTTAATACGTAACAGATTTAACGTTTACATTTCGACACTGGTTGTTCATACACGCCATGGATTCTTTTAGCAAATTTAAAACATATAAAATGACAATTCCGCGCTAGCTCTTTCTAAAGATAAACATGAAGAAAGAGATCGGTGTTCAACTTCTAATGATTATCATAAATTCCCTCTAGTGAGAGCTAATTAGAACTTCAATGTACTTTAGTCAAGTAGTCAAAACATTTGAACTGACCTAGGATTCAAATTGTAATATCCTCTCACGAGAGTTAGATCCTATGTAAATACAGATACAAACTCAAATTGTTGTTGTAATCTATCGAGTAGTGGCATTCGTTCATTGAAAACATTTTGGAGACACGGGTAATCAATCGGTTGTTGGGGAGAGTCGATAATACTCTAGAGCTTGGTGAAGCTTAAAGAAAGAACACTAGAGCTTGGTGAAGCACGAAGAAAGAATACACTAAAGCTTGTGAAGCTCGAAGAAGCAATACACGGTTCCTCAACGGTGGTTGTCAAGATGTTGAGATGACTAGAGAGGTCCTCTAGTGGTTAGTTTGGAGAGGCAGGTTAAGAATACACTAGAGCCTGGTGAGGCTCGGAGAAACAAAACCTGGTTCCTCAACGGCGGTTGTCAGGGTGTTGAGAAGACTAGAGGGGTACTCTAGTGGTTTGGCTGGAGAGGCGGATATATAATACTCAGTTCCTCAACGCCAGTTGCCAGGATGTTGAGAAGACTAGAGGGGTCCTCTTGTGGAGGTGCCTGGAGAGGCTAGAATACTCTAGAGCCTGATGAGGCTTGAAGAAATAATACATGTGTAGAGCATGATGAGACTTGAAGAAATAATCCATAAGGAGTCTGGAGAGGCTATGATCAATATTCTTTTACAGTGGATTAAGTCCTTAAAGAGCTAAGGCGAAATCACTCTAAAAAAAGGGTTGCCTAGATGTAGAAACAGTTGTTGTGAATTGGGATAAACGTTAACATACTTGGGTAATCTTTCTTTAACTCTCTCTTTGCTCTACTTTGTTTAACAACCTTTATTTTATGTAAAGTAATGTTAGCGAGATCTTTTGATCAATGACCTTAAGCTTAAACTTGCTAACAACATATGTTCAGAGAATACATAAGCATGTCGCGTTATACTCTTTGCGTTTGATTTATAACAATATCTGCATATATATATATATATATATATATATATATATATATATATATATATATATATATATATATATGCAAATAGTTTTATTCTTTGATCAACACAATTCAAACCTCCTTTCTTGCGTTTCCAGCATGAGCCTAACATAACCCAATAATCAGACCAAAAATCCTTAATGACGCAAAAGATTAAAAAGGCCTTTTCTAAAATGATATCAGAGGTATGGTTCTTATGTGCTATGTTAGTTATCATGAAGCTAGTACATACATGTGTCATATTGGCCATATCTTTCCTAAGCAAACGCATAGAAACCCCCATATAATTATATTCAATGCTAAAATCATTCCTAGTCATCTTCCTCTAATAGGTGCTCAGTCCTAGGTATGCATCAATGGTATCCCCATCATATGCGACTTCAACTCCCCTAACCCAAGAGAATCTGTGTTCAACCTCTCCTTCCCCTATCCAAGCATTAGCATAAACTTTTTGACTATATGCTTATTGTAGAATTCTGAGGGTGATGCCAGTTTTTCCCATCTCTTCTTGATTAAGGCCTTTCTAAAATCTTAAAATTCCTTTCACTACAACAGATTTGGGGATTGGGAGCGTTTTTTTAGGCCATGAGTAGCGCTTTCGGGCGCTCCTAAAGCTTGCGCTCCTGTTGCCAATCACCCAAAGGTAGCGCTCGAAAAGCGCTCCCAATGAACAGGCAAGAGTAGCGCTTCTAGGTGTAAGCGCTCCTTATCCTCGGATGCGCGTAGACCATAGGTAGCGCTTCTAAGCGTAAGCGCTCCTTATTCCCGGATGCGCATAGACCAAGAGTAGCGCTTTTATGTTCAAGCGCTCCTCTTTCCTAGATGCGCTTAGACCATAAGTAGCGCTTTTTACAGAAAGCGCTCCTTATGCCTAATTTTTTTTAAAAAAAATTTCGTTTCTTTTCTATTTCCATACGCTACCTATGTCTAATTTTTTTTTTTAAGAATTTTTTTTCCGTTTCTTCTCTATTACCAATTCCTTGCCTCCTTGCTCATATTCATCAACCAACAACAAAGTTCCAAATGAAATTTCCATATCAACCAGCAACCAACAACAAACATCCAAATGAAATTTCCAAATCAAAAAATAAAGCAGTGCATAAAAATAAAAAAATGGATGCCTAGAATCCCCAATTCCACCATTGTAGCTAATATATTCTCAGATTTCCAGAGACAAAGTATTTGCAACATAAAAATATTGAATTAACTATAAATTCAAATCCTTTACGGAGGTAACTAAATTACAAAACCCTTCAAATATAGTTTAGAAGGAATTAATAACTATTACAATTTAGAAGTAATAACTATAGTGCATCCAAGGAAGAGCCAGCTGCATATATAAGTTCACCATGAATTTGCCAACTGCATATATAAGTTCACCATGAATTTGCAGTGCATGAATAGGATTTGCTTTGGCAAGTAATCTTTTAAAGCCACTTTGAATAGTACTGACTGTTCCAGTGGCCAAATGGATCTCCTGAAATATCACAATAATATAATCGCATACTGAAGTTGAGATAGCAACAGAGACTTCCAAGTAAGTAACTACAAAAAATAACATTCCTATAAAGATCGATCTTGCTGAGTGCAGGTATGTATTAATTTGAATGTTATCAGTGTCTTGGAATTCACTAACGATAAAGATCATG